>CM077186.1:34818369-36203369 GCA_039654105.1 Coreius guichenoti
AATGTAAATAAATTGAGAGTGTTTCTGATGGAAACATCAGATGTTAAAACTACCATAGTATCTATCAACATGGCAAAATGAATGGGATCAGTGTAGAAAAACAAACTGAATTAAAGCTGCAAGCAGTGATGAAAGGGCCCTCGCACCCAGGAGCACCGCCATCCGGTGGCCTCAGGAAAACAGCGAATAGTGGGTGACATGCATTTAAGCGGGTAAATATAGGAGAAATATGGCAAAGTGACTTCAATGTGCCACACTTCCTGCTGCCAGCAGGTGGCGCTTTGACTATAACCGAATATTGGCATGTATCTTCAGGCCTGGACTATTATCAAACGTGAAGTTTGGGGCAGATCGGACACTGTATGCCTGAGTTACAACAACTTCCTGTTTTGTGGTGTAAATCGCATACATTAGCACTTAGCCAAGTTTTGCTTGATTTAATGTGTTTCTAGCATGTTTAGGACTTGATGGCATATTTAAATGTGTTTCTGGGAGGGAATTACAGTGTAAAGCATGCCATTTCCTGTTGCCAGCAGGTGGTGCTATGACTAACTAATATTGGCATGTAGATGTCTTCGGGCCAGGACTCTAATAAAACATGTGAAGTTTGGGGCAGATCGGAAATTGTATGTCCGAGTTACAACAACTTCCTGTTTCATGGCGAAACATCGAAATTTGTCAGGCCACCACGGACACTCCCTTTAGGGAAAACTCAAGATCTTCACAATTTAACATCATCAAGGCCTTAAGATTAGACTGTGCAAATATGATGTTGATCTGATTAAATCTCTAGGAGGAGTTCGTTAAAGTACAGCATCTGGAAATGGCAAAATTAGCAACAATTTTGCAAAGAAAATTCAAAATATCTCACTTCCTGTTATTTTTCAGATTTCGTACCAGGAGACTTTTTTGTAGGTATTGGGCTGTTACATGTGTCTCCCGAATTTCATACCTGTACGTGAAACGTAGCGGGAGGGGCACGTCGTTGAAATGTTGTAGGTGGCGCTATCGAGCCATTTTGCCACGCCTAATTCTGAAACCCATATCAGACGTAAATTTTCACCACTTTTGACGCGTGTGCAAAGTTTCATGAGTTTTCGAGCATGTTTAGGCCCTCAAAAATGCGATTCATTTGGGAGAAGAAGAATAATAGGATGAGCAATTCCAATAGGGTCCTCACACCATCGGTGCTCGGGCCCTAATGAAATGTACCCTACTGTGGGTAAAGAACATCACATCTTTATTTTCAATATTTCCTGGGATCAGATCATAGATACACAATGCAGAATTGGACATTCCAGAATCACACACAAGTTTTTAATATCAAACGAAGATCCACCGCTATGCTCCTCATGAGTTCAGTATCTCTGAAAGATATGTTATTATAGGCAGCGGCTATTTACACTAAGTAAAAATAGCATTATTTTCTTTGCAATAAGTTTAAATAATAGTTACATGCTATTTATACTTATAAATAGTGGCAGATACTATTTGCAACTCAGTGTTGTTGTACATTAAACGGTATGCAATAGTAACATAGTGTGTAAATTATTATATTTATTCAAAATATTAAATGGATGCCGCCTTATAGGGACAATAAAGCCCTCCTTACACCTACCCCTAATCGATAAACACTTTATTATTAAACACACATTATTTCCACTTTTAGAATATTTTCTTAATTTTTATTGAAAATAAATGCCTTTCTGATCTGACGTGATGGAAAAAGCGAGTTCGGCAAAAGGCGGATTTAAACTTAGGGCTGAAAAACGTACATTACGATATTTTGTTTTTCTGCGATATATATTGCGATATAAAAACAATTTCACCAGATAACTTGAATAGCTCTATTTGAAAAGAATTAATCATTCTAGAATAATTGGGGTGATTATGTTGGGGATTGAATCTGCATAGAAAATAATAAACAAATTACAAGCATAAATAAATACAATAGAAGAAAGATAATATTGAAATAAGCAGTGCTTTATGTTTTTCAGGTAAATCTAACAGTATTCAGGTGCAGAAATTGAATAATCAAATCTAAAATAACAGTCTTCACTGTATAAATAAAATATAACTAATATAATTAATTAATTCATACATTTTATCTTTGTTAAAGCTACAAAAGTCATTTTCTCTTTCTCTTTTGTTGTTTGATCACCACTGGTGACACAAACAGCTGTGGGTATATTGGGCTGCTGTCCCTTTAAGACGAATGCACGGACCTAATATAAATGACACGCATCTGTTTTCTTTCTCAATTGTTCACAACACATAACCGACTGTGTTTACGAGCATACTCGCAGAGACGGGCCTCTGCGTTGTTTTCTGTGCGCACAATGAATTTGGCGTTCACGTGCTGTGTGCACAGAAAACAGCGCGCGAGTCCTCTTGCACTTGATGCCTGACTCGACTTAAAAACACATGCAAATGATAAACTTTCACTCTATGATGGTTAAATTTTGCAATTAATCCGCAAATTACATGTGCTCTGTGGCCCATACAGATCAACTACAATCCCTATACTTGACATCGCACATCCTGCGATGTGACTATCGTGGATGCACACATCGTGATATCGATGCTAAAACGATATATCGTGCAGCCCTAATTGGAACTCCAGTAGATTTGCGTCAAAACTTTCTACAAGCGCGAACTTTCACCCCTACACTATTGCTGCTTTTGAAAATCCTGCATCTTCCGTAATTTTGACTGGTCCAATTATACGTCAGTGGGCGGAGCTAGTGTAAATAGCTTCTGCCAACAAGGCAGTGTAAATAGACACTCTGTTTATTAAATTGTGTGGGTTTAATTTCTCTTAGAAAATTATATTACTCAGCAAACACTTTAGAAGACATTTTTACCAGTCAACCCTGAATCCATTTGAGAGGTTTTTTTCTTTTATACTATTTCAACATTTTACTTGCCATGAAAATAGCCTAGGAAGCTGGCATGGCATTAAAACACCAACCAACAAGTCCTGACAGTTAAAAAACAGAAATGTGAAGTTTGTATTTTCGCTGAAGTACTTGCACGAACAATTCCGTAAAAAACTGTTTATTTTTTTTAAGCTTTAAACTATAAATGTCTTTCTACCATTATAACTGACAGAATGTGTTTGGCGCTGTAGATCTTGTGGTAAATTGGTTGACATCTCTAACAAGCTTGTAAACATCCAATGTTTGAATACTAGTTTAGACAAATTAAGGGTAGTGTATCTCAGATGTTAAAAAAAATGTATGTCAGTTCTCTCTTTTCTTGTCCAAAATGTATTATTCCCCTCTGACTTACATTTTCTGTACCGTTATTAATTTATAGTTAACTGTGTTTTCGTGGAACACTTTTTTTTTTTTCTCTCTCTCTCAGTGTTCAGCTGGCTAAGTTCATTGAGAGCATCCCAGATTTTCAGATGGTGAGGCAGAAGCTGGGCTGTCTGGTGAAAATTGTTGAGAGTAACCTGTTCAAACAGCCAGGTAGGACTTGACACAACATATAATTTTTCTCATCAACATCACACTAAATGCGTAGTGCACAAGCTGTGTGTCATCCCAAACCCCTCATATTCTCTGTTGTGCTTCTAGACTGCAGAGATGTTCTGTTGCCCCTGATCACAGATCAACTAAGTGGACAACTGGACGATCACTCCAACAAGCCTGACCTTGAGGCCTGTGTACAGCTGCTGAGCACTGTACTGGACATGCTGGACAGCAAAAACATGGTGAGTGATGTGGTAGAACATCCCTTACAACATCTGCCAGTTATGAGGAACCTTATGTTAGACCATCTGATGAGCAAAACTGCAGACACCAAACGAATTGGCTCGCTTTTTGCAATTTCCAGAAGTTGGTGCACAGGTTTTAGCAGTCCACTGAAATGAATCTCTGTTTACATGTTCCCTAGGGGTGTTGAAATTAATCGTTGCATCGATGCAGTAATAGACCATAATTGATTATAGCCTACTGATATTTCTCTGACATCATTCGTCACATACGCGCATCCCGCGCTAGCTTAAAATGGTGGAGCGAGTAATAAAAAATGCGTGTGCGAGGCTGCATGCGGGTGCGTGCGAGTGTGGGTCCTAGGCTGTGTGCGTGTGAGCGAATATGTGTGTGCAAGGCTGCATGCGTGTGTGTGAGAGCGCGTGTGTGTGTGTGCAAGGCTGCGTGTGTACGAGCTTGTGTGTGTGTGCGAGTGTGGGTGCAAGGCTGCATGCGTGTGTGTGAGAGCGTGTGTGTGTGTGTGCAAGGCTGCGTGTGTGTGCGAGCATGTGTGTAAGGCTGCGTGTGTGTCTGCAGGGCTGCATGCGTGTGTGTGAGAGCGTGTTTGTGCAAGGCTGCATGCGCCTGTGTGTGTGTGCAAGGTTGTGTGTGCGTGCGAGTGTGTGTGTGCAAGGCAGCATGCGTGTGCGTGCAATCTTATATGTGTGTGTGCAAGGCTGCATGTGTAAGCGTGTGTGTGTGCGCAAGGCTGTGTGTTCGTGCGAGCTTGTGTGTGTGCGTGCGAGCTTATATGTGTGTGTGCAAGGCTGCGTGTGTGTGCGAGCGTGTGTGTGTGTGTAAGGCTGTGTGTGCGTGTGAGTGTCTGCAAGGCTGCATGTGTTTGCGTGCAAGCTTATATGTGTGTGTGCAAGGCTGCGTGTGTGTGTGCAAGGCTGCATGTGTGCGCGTGCGAGCTTATATGTGTGTGTGCAGGGCTGCGTGTGTGTGTGGAAGGCTGTGTGTGCGTGAGTGTGTGCGAGGCTGCATGCATGTGCGTGCGTGTGAGTGTGTGCGAGGCTGCATGCATGTGCGTATTGTAACTTAGTAGTACACTACTTGACAGTTTCATGTGCTTTTAGTATTTACTAGTGTTTGCTAGTTCTAAATGGTCCTGTCGTCTGCTGTGTTCAGACTGAAGTTGTGTTTGATGTTTGCTACATTCAGGAAGTGTACTTTCTTGGAGCAGATAAAATAAACAGCTTGTATTCATTGACAAAAATGTAGCCATGTGCAGTAATATTGAAAATTGAGGATGCAACGCATTGTCATGCATCGTGATATCGTATCGAATCGTATCGTTGACATGATAATTGCAGTTGAATTGAATTGTGAGATCAGTGACGATTCACACCCCTAATGTTCCCAATAAATTATTCAGTCAGGGCTCAAAATAAGAATTGTTTTCGGTCATTTTTACTTCCTTTGCAAACATTAGAAATATGATTATTGAATATATTTAAAAAAGTATATATCACTACCGTTCAAACGTTTGGGGTCGGTAAGATTTTTTAAATGAAGAAGTCTCTTATGCTCACCAAGGCATTTATTTGATCAAAAATGCAGTACAAACAGTATGCAGTATTACAATTCAAAATAACTTCTATTTTAATATAAAAATGTGTTGGGAAAGCTAAATGACTGAATAGAATTAGATTAATAAAAAGTTCAAAAGAACAACATTTATTTGAAATAATTTTTTGTAACAATGTCTTTACTGTCACGTTTGATCAATTTAATGCATCCTTGCTGAATAAAAGTATTAATATATCTTTAAAAATATACTGACCCACAAACTATTAATTATACTGCTAAAATGTAAGTCTATTAATTTATGAGCACACTTGTATTAGCTGGAAACAATTATATACAATGCAAAACATTACTGATAGTTTGTAGTTTTCAACACATTGTTACAGATGATTCAGAGATAATCTCTGGTCATTTTCTCCGCTTTGACGAAGTAAAGATGTTCAGTTCTTGGCCATCTGTATAATGCTGTTGCACATTTTATTGATTTGACTCCAAGATAATGTAGAATACATCACAGCAAACCTGACGTTTTAGTTAGCAAGATATAAAAATGTATGTGCAAGATCAATGAATTTAATACTCTTATTCAGCAGTGATGTACTGTATTTAATTGATTTAAAAGTGACAGCTGAGACATTTATGATGATACAAAAGATTTCTGTTTTGAATAAATTCTGTACTTATTAACTTTATTTTCATCAAAGAATAAATGTAAAAAATCATGGTTTCAACATCAATTAAAGCTGCAAGCAGCGATGAAAGGGCCCTCGCACCCGGGAACCCGTTTTGTGGTGTAAATCGCATACATTAGCACTTAGCCAAGTTTTGCTTGATTTAATGTGTTTCTAGCATGTTTAGGACTTGATGGCATATTTAAATGTGTTTCTGGGAGGAAATTACAGTGTAAAGCATGCCATTTCCTGTTGCCAGCAGGTGGTGCTATGACTAACTAATATTGGCATGTAGATGTCTTCAGGACAGGACTCTTATCAAACATGTGAAGTTTGGGGCAGATCGGACATTGTATGCCTGACTTACAACAACTTCCTGTTTCATGGCGAAACATCGAAATTTGTCAGGCCGCCACGGACACTCCCTTCAGGGAAAACTCAAGATCTTCACAATTTAACGTCACAAAGGCCTTTAGATTAGACTGTGCAAATATGATGTTGATCTGATTAAATCTCTAGGAGGAGTTCGTTAAAGTACAGCGTACTTTGCAACAATTTTGCAAAGAAAATTCTAAATATCTCACTTCCTGTTGGTTTTCAGATTTCATACCAGGAGACTTTTTTGTAGGTATTGGGCTGTTACATGTGTGTACCGAATTTCATACCTGTACATGAAATGTAGCGGGAGGGGCACTTCGTTGAAATGTTGTAGGTGGCGCTATCGAGCCATTTTGCCATGCCTAATTCTGAAACTCATATGTAGATGTCTTTAGGCCAGGACTCTTATCAAACATATGAAGTTTGGGGTAGATTGGACATTGTATGCCTGACTTACAACAGCTTCCTGTTTCATGGCGAAACATCAGATTTTGTCAGGTCGCCACGGACACGCCCTTCAGCGAAAACTCAAGATCTTCACAATTTAACGTTGCAAAGGCCTTTAGATTAGACTGACCAAATATCATCATTATGTATGGGCTGTAAATAATAAAGGTCCACCAAAAAGCTTACATGCAAAACAATACACTTTATTTGTGCTTTTGGAGTACAATAACTAATCCCGCTGCACTTTTTCTCCATTGGACATTGAACGAAAACAGTATGCTTTGGAAAAACACCTTCTACTCTTGTCTGATCTTGGATACGGCCTGTCAGGACATTTCTGTGGGCCATTCTCAACCATACACTGCCTAAATGAGTCCCCAATCTGGTGTGGTGGTGGCCAGTCAGATGCATCTTCTGAGTAAGGCCTTGTCTTAGCCCTCTCCTCTTCACCTCTCTTTTCCACATTCTCTTCCACCTCTTCTTCACCTCTCTTTTCCACATTCTCTTCCACCTCTTCTTCACCTCTCTTTTCCACATTCTCCTCAGTGGTGAGTGGCTTTCCATCTCTGTCTGCACTATTTTTTACCCAAAAAGGACACAGTGAATAGGTTGGTCAACAGAACTTCAAACCATACTGGAGATTTAGTTTTGTGTGGTCTAACTAATAGAACTCCTACCTGGTGTCATTACTGGTCTCATCTTTACTTGATGCCATCGCCGACCTCATGTCTGTCTCTTTTACTCCTTGCCTGTGTTCTTCTCCACTAAGACATATTGTCAAACAAACGTTATGTAATAGATTTTCCATATTACTTTTTCCATATTAATAATATTAAGAAATGAATCTGTTGGTATCAAGTGGTTCCCCCTACACTTCCACCTAATGTTAGACCTACCTGTTGCCTTCCCCTGTCTTTCCTGATCCACCATCCTCACACCTGAATGAAATGAACTCACTGTTAAATATAGCAGCCTAAATTCAATTCTTAAATCAGCCTAGTGATGGCATCAGATAAGACAACTATTATGCAGTAAGGTTGTGCTGCTGTTGAAATTACATTCACATTTTGGATTTTAAAAAGTACAAATATGGCACACACACACACACACACACACACACACACACACACACACACACACACACACACACATATATAGCACAGACCTTTAAAGAGAGAGAAAGAGATGTGACCCTGTAATTACAGCTTCCATGTCACCCAACAGATGTAACTATAGCCTATATGTCTGACAGCACAGCTAACATGAACAGCTAATGGTAAAACAAAATCTATTAATGATTCCATGGTAAACCAGACTTATTGCATAAGTTATGTTTTCCAGCTTCTAGTCATTTATTGTGCATGCTACCTTATATTTACCAGTTGTTATTTTACCTTAATAAAATTGAGATATGTCATGCATGGGATTGGTACCATAGGGTTTAACCAAAATCTAAATGTAGCTATCAGCAACATTAATTAATAAAGTTAGCAAACACTAACCAGTCTGTTAACATTAATATTTGCAAGCCTTCAAGTTTGGTAGCAAATCTATGCATGATTCCATGGTAAACCAGAGATACTGTATTAGTTGTTTTCCAAATTATTGTCATTTATTGCACATGGCATGCTACCTTATATTTTCCAGTTTTCAGCTCAGCAACCTCGGTTTTGCATATTAAGCTAGCCTTAATTTAAACCCCCATTTTGCTGCTACATTCCCAGTGTTAGCAAATGCTAGCTAGTCTGTTAACATGAATATTTGCAAGCCTCCAAGCACAGACGTCACACTTTAAATCCTACCTGTTGCCTTTCACCATCCACTTGTTTAGCTGCTGTCGCATACCTTGACATGCCATCTCCTTTTCCCTCTTTCTTTTTCTATTTTTAGCCCCCGACAGCTTTTTTGCTTTATCCATCTTTCGACGACAACTGTGTGCGTACTGTGACAACTGTACGTACCTGCTCGCTCAGTGCGCTCACGGCGCCCCCGCCAGGCGCGCCCACTCGTGATATTCCATTATTATCCAAAATTCTATTATGGAATCTTATGAGGGCGTCTACTCTAGCCTGTTAGTCCTCTAAAATGTTATATAATATTGAGGAAATACAGAAATGATTTAGAAACGCACAACAGCAGCTACATATAGAAAAAAAAAAAAAATATATATATATATATATATTTTTTTTTATACCATTGCTTTGGTACCCCCAAGGTGCTGCGCCCCTATGCGCCGCATATAGCGCATACCCACTTTTTGCGCCACTGTATGATGTTGATCTGGTTAAATCACTATGAGGAGTTAATCACAGTGTAAAACATGCCATTTCCTGTTGCCAGCAGGTGGCGCTATGACTGTAACTGAATATTGGCATGTAGATGTCTTCATTCAGGACTCTAATAAAACATGTGAAGTTTGGGGCAGATCGGACATTGTATGACCGAGTTACAACAACTTCCTGTTTTATGGCGAAACATCGAACTTTGTCAGGCCGCCACGGACACGCCCTTCAGGAAAACTCAAGATCTTCGCAATTTAACGTCACAAAGGCCTTTAGATTAGACTGTGCAAATATGATGTTGATCTGATTAAATCTCTAGGAGGAGTTTGTTAAAGTACAACGTCTGGAAATGGCAAAATTTGCAACAATTTTGCAAAGAAAATTCTAAATCTCTCACTTCCTGTTGGTTTTCAGATTTCGTACCAGGAGACTTTTTTTGTAGGTATTGGGCTGTTACATGTGTCTCCCGAATTTCATACCTGTACGTGAAACGTAGCGGGAGGGGCACTTCATTGAAATGTTGTAGGTGGCGCTATCGAGCCATTTTGCCACGCCTAATTCTGAAACCCATATCAGACGTAAATTTTCACCACTTTTGACGCGTGTGCAAAGTTTCATGAGTTTTCGAGCATGTTCAGGCCATCAAAAATGCAATTCATTTGGGAGAAGAAGAATAATAGGCTGAGCAATTCCAATAGGGTCCTCACACCATCGGTGCTCGGGCCCTAGTAACAAAAGAAATGTTTCTTGAGCATCAAATCAGCATATTAGAATGATTTCTAAAGGATCATGTGACCCTGAAGACTGGAGTAATGATGCTGAAAAATTGTTACAATATTTCACAGTATTACTGTTTTCACTGTATTTTTGATCAAATGAACGCAGCTTTGGTGGCTTCTTCATAGTGAAATATCTGACTACTCAAGACTGAGTGACTTTTTGTATGAATGCAGACAGGCTGATCTTTCAGCCATTATGCATTTCACTGGCTTGTTGATATGACAGCACATTTAAGATGGCTGACATTTCGGTTGATATGTATTTGAGACCGGCAGACATTTCAGGTCAAACTCTTGTGACTTGTGAGCAGCTCTTTGCTGGAGCAGTTGCATTGCAAATTTCCAAAATAAGGTCATTTAAGGTTATTTCATCAGAGAGAGAGTAGTTTCTGGATTCAGTCATCACTCATTCAACCATCCTTCAATGCATCTCATTCACCTTTTTATGCTTTCAGGGTCCCACGTCCGGTCATGTGAAGTTAATCGTGGACCGTCTCTTGCGGAGGGTCAACCGTACGGTCATCAATCTGAGCTTGGACTCTCCCTTCATAGTAAGACACAAGCCAGCCACAAAATTGAGCGTTCTAGAAAGATTTAGCAGAGATAAATCGGCTTACCTTCCCGCCAAAGCTGGTGTTATTTTGAAGCCCACACACACCTGCTGAAACTCATAACATCAACAGTCTGCACCACTGAACTTAACTTGTTTATTTCTTTGCCCTAGCTCTCGGCTATGAGTTTTCTTAGCAGTGTGGGCAGCACATGTAAAGTTATTGATTATTCCTTCTCTTCCTCTGGACACAGGGCCACTATCTGGCATGCATGACCGCTATCCTGAAACAAATGGAAGACGCACATTACGCACAATACATCAGCACCTTCAAAACCAGACAGGACATTATCGTAAGTCTCCCGCTCTCTCCGCAGGAGCCATCCATCATCGCAGATGCAGAAAGAGCCTTCTGTGCGAGAGTTAAGTTATAAATAATCCACCTTTTGCACAGCTGACTGATGCGACGCGTGTGGCTCTGTTCCCTGTCGTCGGTCGAAGTGAGTCAGGGTTTAATAGCAAAACGAAATAAGCGTGTTCAAAGCGCGGCTTCAAATTAGCATCTGTTTTTCCTGCTCTGTCATATACAGTATGTGCATTGCACAAATGTCATTTGCCGGTCTGCATCTAAGCATAGAATTCCTGGGCATGCACATACAGTGGCAAGAAAAAGTATGTGAACCCCTTGCAGAATCTGTGAAAATGTGAATAATTTTAACAAAATGAGAGGGATCATACAAAATGCATGTTATTTTTTATTTAGTACTGTTCTGAATAAGATATTTTACATAAAAGATGTTTACATATAGTCCGCAAGACAAAAAAAATAGCTGAATTTCTAAAAATGACCCTGTTCAAAAGTTTATGAACCCTTGATTCTTAATACTGTGTGTCGTAACCTGGATGATCAACGGCTGTTTTTTTGTTTTGTGATGGTTGTTCATGAGTCTCTTGTTTGTCCTGAGCAGTTAAACTGACCATTGTTCTTCAGAAAAATCCTCCAGGTCCTGCAAAATTCTTCAGTTTTCCAGCATTTTTTGCATATTTGAACCCTTTCCAGCAGTGACTGTATGATTTTGAGATCCATCTTTTCACACTGCCGGGGGTGAACACATTTTGAATTTGAAGATCAAGGTAAATTGTACTTAATTTGTCTTCTGGGAAACATGTAAGTATCTTCTGTTGCTTCTGAAGGGCAATACTAAATGAAAAATAATATTTAAACAAAATAAGAAAAATTTGGACATCTTTATCATGTTCAAAAGTTTTCACCCCCCAGCTTTTAATACATCATGTTTCCTTCTGGAGCGTCAGTGAATGTTTGAACCTTTTTTTAATAGTGTTTGAGTCCCTCAATTGTCCTCAGTATGAAAAGATGAATCTAAAAATCATACAGTCACTGCTGGAAAGGGTTCAAATATGCAAAAGATGCTGGAAAACTGAAGAATTTGTGGAACCTGGAGGATTTTTCTGAAGAACATTAGGCAGTCTCATGAACAACCATCACAAAACAAAAAAAAAACAGTCATTAATCATCCAGGTAACAACACACAGTATTAAGAATCAATGGTTTGTAAACTTTTGAAGGGGTCATTTTTATAAATTCAGCTACAGTGGGGAGAACAAGTATTTGATGCACTGCTAATTTTGCAAATTTGCCCACTTACAAAGCATGTAGAAGTCTGTAATTTGTATCATAGGTACTCTTCAACTGTGAGTGACGGAATCTAAAACAAAAATACAGAAAATCACATTGTATGATTTTTAAGTAATTAATTTGCATTTTATTGCATGACATAAGTACTTGATACATCAGAAAAGCAGAACTTAATATTTGGTACAGAAACCTTTGTTTGCAATTACAGAGATCATACGTTTCCTGTAGTTCTTGACCAGGTTTGCACACACTGCAGCAGGGATTTTGGCCATACAGACCTTCTCCAGATCCTTCAGGTTTCGGGGCTGTCACTGGGCAATACGGACTTTCAGCTCCCTCCAAAGATTTTCTATTGGGTTGGAGACTGGAGACTGGCTAGGCCACTCCAGGACCTTGAGATGCTTCTTACGGAGCCACTCCTTAGTTACCCTGGCTGTGTGTTTCGGGTCATTGTCATGCTGGAAGACCCAGCCACGACCCATCTTCAATGCTCTTACTGAGGGAAGGATACATATCTCGCGATACATGGCCCCATCCATCCTCCCCTCAATACGGTGCAGTCGTCCTGTCCCCTTTGCAGAAAAGCATCCCCAAAGAATGATGTTTCCACCTCCATGTTTCACGGTTGGGATGGTGTTCTTGGGGTTGTACTTGGGGTTCTTCCTCCAAACATGGCGAGTGGAGTTTAGACCAGAAAGCTCTATTTTTGTCTCATCAGACCACATGACCTTCTCCCATTCCTCCTCTGGATCATCCAGATGGTCATTGGCAAACTTCAGACGGGCCTGGACATGCGCTGGCTTGAGCAGGGGGACCTTGCGTGCGCTGCAGGATTTTAATCCATGACGGCGTAGTGTGTTACTAATGGTTTTCTTTGAGACTGTGGTCCCAGCTCTCTTCAGGTCATTGACCAGGTCCTGCTGTGTAGTTCTGGGCTGATCCCTCACCTTCATCATGATCATTGATGCCCCACGAGGTGAGATCTTGCATGGTGCCCCAGACCGAGGGAGATTGACCGTCATCTTGAACTTCTTCCATTTTCTAATAATTGCGCCAACAGTTGTTGCCTTCTCACCAAGCTGCTTGGCTATTGTCCTGTAGCCCATCCCAAACTTGTGCAGGTCTACAATTTTATCCCTGATGTCCTTACACAGCTCTCTGGTCTTGGCCATTATGGAGAGGTTGGAGTCTGTTTGATTGAGTGTGTGGACCGGTGTCATTTATACAGGTAACGAGTTCAAACAGGTGCAGTTAATACAGGTAATGAGTGGAGAACAGGAGGGCTTCTTAAAGAAAAACGAACAGGTCTGTGAGAGCCAGAATTCTTACTGGTTGGTAGGTGATCAAATACTTATGTCATGCAATAAAATGCAAATTAATTATTTAAAAATCATACAATGTGATTTTCTGGATTTTTGTTTTAGATTCCGTCTCTCACAGTTGAAGTGTACCTATGATAAAAATTACAGACCTCTACATGCTTTGTAAGTAGGAAAACCTGCAAAATCGGCAGTGTATCAAATACTTGTTCTCCCCACTGTATTTTTTTGTCTCGTGGACTATATGTAAACATCTTTTATGTATAATATCTTATTCAGGACAGTTCTAAATTTAAAAAAAACATGCATTTTGTATGATCTCTTATTTTGTTAAAATTATTCACATTTTCACAGATTCTGCAAGGGATTCACATGCTTTTTCTTGCCACTGTACATGCTCTTAACAACAATTCATGTTTTTTTTTGTCTCTCCACCAGGATTTTCTAATGGAGACTTTCATCATGTTCAAAAACCTGATGGGCAATGTTTTTCCACCCGACTGGATGATCCTGAATCTTCTTCAAATGAAAGTCTTTCTGCGGGCGATAGACCAGTACTCTGATGTTCTCAACAAGTACTTCCTGGACTCCGCTCACTTCCACTTACAGGTCAGTTTGACGAGGTATCGTAAAGGGGTTTCAAGTACACAATTATGCTTCAGGCAAGACCAAGATTACACTACCGGAAATGCAATAGTGTTTCTGGTTGTGCAAGCCACCAGGGCTTCCCCTGAAACAACTGCATATTGTAGGAGGAAGACGTCCGGAGGACAGTGTGGTCTGATGACAGAACAAATGACTCTTCTGAATCATTCTTTTACACAGTTTTGGGTCATTAAGAAATAACACTTTTATTCAGTACGGAATCATTAATTTTGTTAAAAAATGACAGCAAAGACATTTATAATGTTACAGAATATTTCTATATTAAATAAATGCTGTTCTTTTAACTTTATATTCGTTAAAAATGTATGATAATAATAAAAAATAAAAACAAATTCATTAAAAAAATTGATGATAACAATAAATGTTTCTTGAGCAGTAAATCAGCATGATTTCTGGAGGATCTGGAGTAATGATGCTGAAATTATATTTTAAAATATATTCAAATAGAAAACAGTTATTTTAAATTGTAATAATATTTCACAATATCACAGTTTTTTACTGTATTTTTGATACAAATACTATCATACACCCGGAGCAATGCGACGCAAGTGTTTTTTGCTAGTTTGAACCCGACGCAGTTATCATTTTCACGTCCAGCGCCACGCTGTTTAAATATCAAATGCACTCGCGCCCATCTGTTTGCCCATGGGCGTGCTGGTCTGAAAACGAGGTGTGTTCAGCCGCATTGTTGGCCCGTTGCTATTTTGAGGAACTGAAAACGACTGCACCATTGACCAACAAAAACCTGTTTTTTTTTTGTTATTTAAAGGGCGCATTAGTAATATGCGCCTATAGGCGGGTGCACAACGCACGTACACTCTGCTTATTACACACACAGGGACGCGCAGCACACAAACATGCCAAATATTAAAAATAAAAGGATTACAATGTAAAAGATTATTATTGTGTACATAAAGATAAAAATGCCTACATGTCATAATGGATAGTCATTGCATGTATTAGAATTACCTATTTGCAGTAATGACAAATGAAATCGGCTACTTATTTAACCAAACGTGGCAATACACAAATGTATTTAAACTGACTCGTCAGGTTGAGGGTGTCTATATTCCGCCATGTAAATAGTGAATCCGCCATGGTGCAAGCGCAACTGGCTTTTAAAGGGAATGGGAGATGAGACTCTTATTGGTTTGTTGCACGTTACGCCCAAAACACACCCATGACTCGTTAAGAGAATAGGTACAACCCTTTTAGACCATGCGCCTGATGCGCCAACCGTTTTTTCCGTCGTTAAACTAGCAAAAGTGGATTCGGACACACCCTAAGTGCACCTGCGCCATGCGCTTCAGACCATGAGCTCAGATCGTTAAAATAGGGCCCATAGAGTCTTGGTGAGTGTAAGAGACTTCTTTCAAAAACATTAAAAATTATACCAACCCCAAACTTTTTAACGATAGTACAGATTAATAAAAAAAACATACAATTTAACCAGTGTAATCTGATTCACAAAAGAATGAATCTTGTAGTGAGGCTTAAATAGAGCAGTTACTGACTGATGGGTTACAGACACACTTTGTGTTTTGTCAGTGGTATTTAAAAAAAAATAAATGAATGAAATTGTTTCCACTTTTTTGTTTTAGTCCAAATAGAATGTGAAATAAAGGCCAAAAATGTTGTGTAAAATCTGTGTAAACATGCCTTTTGCAGGAATTATTTTAAATTAAATGGAATTGCATTTCTTTTCAAATATGTAAAACTACTAAAAGCATCGTTAATAGAAGCTTTAATGAACCGCAATAGTGTGTTAAATAAGAAAATAATGAATGTTGTCTGTAGTTAAAAGACCCGTGTCAAGAGGATTATTATTTTTCTTTAATCTTCTGAGATAAGAGTTCATTTTACTAACCATACTGTGATTTTCACAACTCGTACTTTCATCCCAATCCTAAAAACAGCACGACCGAATCCTTAATTTGAAAAACGCTGCCTTCACAAGCAGTATATAGAGGCAGGAAGGCATTAAGGCACGTCCAAATCTGATGTTTGCACAACATCCTGCCTGCTAAGACCTGCTGCCTACTTAGTGTTGGTTGTTTTTTTGAATGCAGCATAGATCCTTCAGTTCCAATGATATCCCACAAACCTGAGTTTTGCTGTAATCAAAATGGCATCTGACAGAGTAGACATAATTGTCCAACCTGTGATTCTGTTTCTACCAGGAAATACATATTGTAGTCATTAAATAACCTCTCAGTTGCCTCTAAAACTCATTTAAATGTGTTCTAGATCATTAAACAGGACCATCTAAAACCAGTTATCAGTAGCTGAAGTTTATTTATCAAGATCTCTGATCATTTCAGTCTGATCTTTACAGGATCAGAATTGATTGTTTTGTTGCCATGCAGTCTATTGGGCTCAAAAGCAAACCCACAACCACAAGCTGTTTCTCATTTAATATGTGAACAGGGAATTTACATCTTGATTAATCCCTAGGGTCTGGGAGAGTGTAAAAAATGGTAATGAAAATCTAATTTATGGCTGTTTTTTCTGCAAGAAACTTGACAAACATTATAAGACCAGAGACAAAAATAAAACATATTAAAGGGTTAGTTTCCAAGTCCCAAAAACTTCTGTTATTAATTACTCACCCTCATGTCGTTCCAAACCCGTAAGACCTTCGTTCATCTTCGAACACAAATGAAGATATTTTTGATGAAATCCAAGAGCCCTCTGACCCCTCCATAGACAGCTATTGAATTAACACTTTCAAGGCCCAGAAAGGCAGGAAAGACTTTTTGTTTGTTTTTTGCACACAGAAAGTATTCTCGTCGCTTCATAAAATTAAGGTTGAACCACTGTAGTCACATGGACTATTTTAACAATGTCTTTCCTACCTTTCTGGGCCTTGAAAGTGTTAATTAAATTGCTGTCTATGGAGGGGTCAGAAAGCTCTCGGATTTCATCAAAAATGTCTTCATTTGTGTTCTGAAGATGAATGAAGGTCTTACGGGTTTGGAACGACATGAGGGTGAGGAATTAATGACTGAATTTTCATTTTTAGGTGAACTAACCCTTTAAATGTTCTGTGTATGAGATTGTACTGTAGTGATTTGACCACAGGTTTTATAATTTGAGTGCTGTGAATATCCCTGCATGCATCTCTGCAAGTGCAATTTTCCAGAATAATGATGTTAGGGCATTTCTACTTTCTGATGATTGCATGCTCTTATGTAACATGTTTTTATGATGCTCTTTTGGGAAACCGTATGGATTTTGCACCCACAGGAAGCCTCCTGCACTTTAGGCATTTGGGAAATATCATCTATACTGCTGTTGAAAAATAACTCAACAGTTAAACTTTCTGTTGCTTGGTTACCATTCATCCAACACCCTGTGCATCTGAAGTATTTCACCCCGTAAGACCTCAGGCAATTAAAAAAGCAATTGCATTACAGTATATCAATACAGACTAATTTGTTTAAATAATCAAAGCGTGACTATGTCTTACTCATCCGTGATATGTAACCCAACACACAAGGATAATTTAAAAGCAGCGTCCGAGTGGATTTCTAGCTCTGGGTTTGCAATGGTAGAACGAGGACAATTCTGGTCCATGAAACAATAAAATACTAAATACAGATTTTCCTCAGTAAATCCCCTGTTTGTCAGTGCAATTACTATTGTTCATAAGTATTAAACTTATTCTGCACCGTTTGTGCAAACATAAATGATACTTCAACTTTTTTTTACAAACTTTTTTACTATACACCCTATGCATATGCATATTTCTCTGTTTTGTTAAAATGTACCATGATAATATCATAGTATTCTTATATGCATATATTATATGGTATATTTTTATTTTATTATTTTATTATATATATAATCAAATGCGTATAAACCCAATACATACACACACGTATGCATATATGCCCTATACAATATGCATATAAGAAAACTATGATATTACCATGGAGCATGTCTTAAACCTAGTAATACCATGGTATGTTTTGGTACTGTTTTTTTAATGTAATGCTCTCATTTGTTCAGGAATCTAAATGATAATAAGACCAAAATTTTATCAGGGCCATTTGTCTGAAATGCAGGATATGTGTACTCTACACAGATGTTTTGGAGTTACAGAATTTTTTTAATCTTTGCCATATTCTTATGTTTTTATGTCCATTGTACTCAGGAAATTGTTTTGCAGTGATTGTTTCCTGTTGTTTTTCCTCAATAGCTTTGGAACAACTACTTTCACCTGATTGTTGCCTTCCTTACCCACAAGTCCTTGCAGCTGGAGTCCTTCTCGCTTGAGAAACGAGACAAGATTCTCAACAAGTGAGTGAGAGACATTGTTCTGTCTATATTTGAGTTTGTGTTGTTTTTAATTTGTTCATTATTATTAATTATTTAATTTAAGAATTTATTCATGATAATAAATTGTATTCCTAACAATGTAAACAGGTACGGAGACATGCGGAAAAGCATCGGCTTTAAGCTGGGAGATATGTGGCAGAATCTTGGTAAAGCCTTTTTCCTGTTCCTCTTATCTGTTAGAGACAGTGACAATTACAGAAGCTTCAAGAGTAAAGAGGAATTTTGCAGAATGTTCTTAAGGACTCTCTGTTTTTGTTCAAATTGCTTTTTACACTCTAAAAAACACAAGGGTAAATATAGGGCAGAATGTTGGGATCATTTTACCTAGTAAATTGGGTTGTTTATTTAACCCAGCATAATGGGTTGGTTCATTTTTACTATAATACTAGATATTTTTTTTTTTTACTTCATACATGAATTAATGTTTACGGATTAACTTAATCCTCTAAACTTTTTTAAAATACTCCACAAAACAACTTGCTTGCGTGATAATTCCTTTATTTTTGATCATATTTTACAGTATAGCATATTTTATATCGTTTTTTTATATATAATGCCTACATTTAAGCTTGTTTAACAAGTATTAGAAGTAAAAAATAAACATTTAGAAGTAATTCCATTTGGCAAATTTTGCCGTAACGGTTTGTATCATGTTCAGCAGGGGAACTTCTAACTTCGGACCGCGCCCTGCGTCTGACCCAGGATCATGGGTAACACAAAAACTACCCAAACACTGGGTTGTTACATCTGACCCAGGAGCTGGGTAACACAAAAACTACCCAAACACTGGAAAAAATAACCCAAAAAATGACCCAAAAGGCTCAACCCAGGATTTGGGTAGAAAAAATAACCCAAGATTTTTTAGAGTGTAGAGAGTAAAATCACTACTGTACTGTTTGTCTTTAATTTCTGAGGCAAAGTGCATAATGACATATTGCATATACAACTTGAAGAGAACATTTAGGCTATTTTGGGACATCATTGGATGTATGTGTCACTTCCAGGCCCAGAGAAGATGAAGTTCATCCCTGCAATGGTGGGGCCGATCCTTGAAGCCACGTTAGTGCCTGAGCCTGACCTGAGGAAAGCCACCATCCCCATCTTCTTTGACATGATGCAGTGTGAACACAATTTTAGCACCAACCACACCTTTCAGAAGGTAAGGGTTGTTTTTGTGCCAGCTTTACTTTGTGAACTTCTGTTCCAAAACCTGCTCCAAAATATTGTCTACCTAGGCGGCATATTATTTAGACATCATAGGCACGCTCGAAAGGCTAAATAATTCTTCCTTATAAGATGCTGGTATTTTGTATTCAGTGCAGAAATATCTATCAATTAAAATATAGATTAATTATAAAAATTGATCATTTACAATGTAGTTAGATTTGTTAACATTTGTTAATGCATTAGGTTAATGCATTTTACAGCGTGATTGTTAATTGATGTTTGTTCATAATACATGTTTTATGTTGTTATACAGCTTGAAATGTAAAAAATATATTAACATTAACCAAGATAAATACATGATTAATATTAGCTATTGCGTTAACTAATGTTAATATATAGAACCTTATTTTAAAGCGTTACCAGAATTGTGTGTGCTATTTTGAATTTATAAGCTTTATATGCCTATATTTAATATGCTAATTAGGGGTGTAAATCAGATGCCTCAACATAATATGATCTGATTCTCTCAATCATCAATACAATATACCTTAGAACAAACTGCAATAAGATTACAATTTGATTAGAGGGGCCTGCGAAATATAATATAAGCATTTAATTGAAAATTCTTATATCTTGTATCCTAAGTGGGACATCCACAATAAAAAATACAGTTTTTTAAATAATATTGATAAATATTATTAAATATTATTAAATCTTCACTCGTCAAGATTATTAGATTATTATGTGCGGTTAGATAAATGATGACAACAGTCAAGAAAGTCTATCAGTCTAGGGTTCTTTCTAAAATATGCAAATCAAGTATCCCCATTAGGACATACGAAACAAAATGAGGTACTCCAGTCATTGAAAAAATACTTTTGTACAGAAAAAAACTGAATTTAAAAAAAATAGTTGTTAAACAGATCAAATATGAGATGACAGCCCTGTGACAATTTGACATTTCATTTATCTCTAGTGATCTCTTTCAAGAGGGTTTTCTTTAGAAAAATCAACTTATAAATAGAGGTGCATCTTAAAAATGTATATTTTAAAAAAATCAGTGTTGGGGAAAGTTGCTTTTTAAAGTAATGCAAGTTACTCCCTAAAAAGTACCTAATTGCATTACTTTTTATGGAAAGTAATGCGTTGTTACTTTTGCGCTAGTTTCTGACACAAAAAGGGCTTGCTTGTTTGTTTTTTATAACAAAAAATAAACAAAAGTTCATTTTTTTTTGCAAATATAAAGGCCCTTTCAGACCAAAAGTGAAATGAATAAGCCTCATGAAGAAAATGCAAATTCACGCCAGTACAGTAGAGGGCGCAGCTCAAACAAACCTTTCAGCTGTGCTGCCATTCTGGATTGCAGAAGAAAGTTCAACATTCTTAAGTCATTTTTGCTTATTGATATGGTTGAATCGAATATCAAAGGTCAGCAGCAAAGACAATGGTTAATAAATTGAGATTAAATACACAGCACACACAACGCCTCTGCAGTTACTCCTGATTTCTCTCAACATTTGGACAGGATAGCTGTCAATAATTGGGAAAACAAAGTAACTTGCGTTACTTATTTGAAACAGTAACTCAGATATGTTGTTGAAAATGTAAAAGTAATGCACTACTTTACTAGTAAAATGTAATCTGATTACATGACTCATGTTACTTGTAATGCATTACCCCCAACACTGAAAATAATACATCATATCGTTATTTGATTGATGCATCAATCCATATTGATGTATCGCTATACTTCTAATGCTAATGACAGTTTCTATTGAAATAAACTGTGTTTTCTATTTGTGTGGGTGTTTGAGTTGCTGACCATGAAGAGCATTCAGATCAGTTACTTATGTCTTTTAAGATGTTGCCTATGTAGGCTCCTACATGATGGTCAGAAGTTTGATGAAGCATTTATGTGCTTTGCAGTTTGAGAATGAGCTAATCACAAAACTGGACCAGGAAGTCGAAGGAGGCCGCGGTGATGAACAATACAAGATTCTTCTGGAAAAAATGTGAGATCTTTCTTTCCCCTTATACACTTAGGCCCTGTTTACACCTGGTATTAAGATGCGTTTTGGTCGATCGGTTCACATATAGACGAGGGAGACACATACCCGTTTACACCTGGTGTTTTAATCCGCTCTTTTGTCCACTTTCAACCACTTCTGTCCTGATTTCTTTGAGGGGAGGGTCTATGGGCGAGTAAATGTATGTGTTTTTTCAGATCTTTCGATCTAATGGACAAAATAAGCTTGCATAATTTACATATGAATGCGCCCGGAGACAACGGAAAACATACAGAGAGCAGCAGCTTTCATTTCTGCTCTGACAGCCGCAAGACCAGCCGAACACTGAGTGTATGTTAGAAATCAGGAATGGTGAGAGAATATTGTGCTTGGTATGTTTTTCATCTTCAAACTTGGGTCTCCAGTCGACAAAGTTTAAATCCCGTCTGTCTATCATATAATGTTTACACATTAGATCAGTAGGCGGAGAGTAGGTGGTCGTTTGCGGCTGTTCGAACACTTTTGACCACATGAGCGAGATTACACCTGTATTTGGCGTCGTCCACTTGTAATCCGATCGACCAAAACGCATTTTAATACCAGGTGTAAACAGGGCCTTAAAGATAAAGGTTCCAAAAGGATTTTTGCAGTGATGCTATAGAAGAACTATCTTTGGTTCTCCAAAGAACCTTCAGTAAACAGTTCCTAAAAGAACCATATTTTTCGATGAGTGAAGAACATTTAAAAATTCTAAAGAACCTTTTGTGGAATTGAAAGGTTCCATTAGTTCTTCAAGGAACCATTGATGAACCAATACTCTTAAAAAATAAAGATTATTCTTTGGTTCTTCATTGTTTACTGAAAGGTTCTTTGGGGAACAAAAATGGTTCTTCTATGGCTTCACTGTGAAAATCCCTTTTTGGAACCTTTATTTTTAAGATGTGCTGCCACTCATCAAATATTTTTGATTGCCTTGTGCTTCTCTTCTTTCCTGTAGTTTCTGTACCTGTGTGACTCTCTCTTTGTGTCTGTTTGTGTTGTGTCCAGACTGTTGGAGCGCTGTCGGCGGCATCGGTATCTGTGTCAGCCTGGTGAGGAGTTGGCTCTACTCTTGAGTAGTCTGCTGGAGAACCTGCTGGCCTACCGCACCATCAACCACGACGAGAGCCCTGAGCTCCGCATGAGCTGCACCGTCAACGTCCTGGTGAGAGCCGGACCGCGTGAACTCAAACACATCTTCAGTTTTTTCGAAAACATTCTTTATCATGTGCACAACCTGCTGAAAAGACCAGTGAGGAGTCTAGTTTGGTGGGACATACTTTTCTTCAGCAGGACTTAATTTGTGAAGCTGATTGACTAACTTTTTTGAGCAATGTTGCCATCAACGGGCAACATTGCTCAAAAAGTTGCCCTGTGTATCATCATCTTAAGGAAGTCTTGCTGTACAATCTTAGAAACGATTCGGTTACACTAAGGTGAAGTAGTTACATAGTACTTACTCAAATAATTACTGAGTAAAATGAATTAACTACATGTACTTACTATTGAGTTAGGGTTAGGGCTTGGTTTAGGGTTAGTTACGTAATTATGCATAATTTACTGTTATTACTATAGTAAGTACATGTAGTAACGTGTAACTACGTCACCTTAAAATAAAGTGTTACCAAAGATTCTATATAGAACCTCAGATGGTTCTGTCAGGTGCTTCATATATAGAACCTTTTAAGGGTTCCCATCATGAGATCATTTATGGATTTAATATTAATTAATTAACTGTGTTTTAATTATTTTTTTATTTTATGAACTTAATCACTAGAAAAAATAACCCGTTAAATATGAAAGTATTATACAAATATTAAAGACCTTTCTCCTTATGACAGAACCTTTTTGGCATAAAGTGCTCTTTAAAATTGAGCCAAGAACACTAGATTTCTATATAGAACCCCATTGAACCTTTTTTCTAAGAATGTAGTTATTTATACTACAGGGAACTACTACTTGAATCTGATTGGTTGACCAACATTCTAAGGTGTGCAATTATTTTCAGGGAAACGCATGGCAAAGGTAGTTCAAGGCAGGTCTTGACCGCATTACAGTTCCATATCACTTCGCCAAATGATTTAAGTTATTTTAAAGGTTCTTACAGCCGACAACAGCAAAAGAACCAAAACCCACAACGACACTCACCAAGCAAATGAATATAGTAAACAATAGGATAGAAACGACAAATTATTTCCCTGTTTTTTGCCACAAAATTCAGACATGCTTGATCTCTCCCTTTCCCTTTCTTTTTGGAATTAGCAGCGAAGGCTTGGAATGAGATGCGTAAGAAATTAGTCCTACACACAAGAGCGTTTTAAGGACAAAAACCTGACAAATATCTTTAAATACTTAATCTGACCAATGTTTTGAGGTGTGGTAACCATAGTATAAGCGGAATAATTGACTCCGGGCCATTGAATTATTGAAAAATAATGCGCACCGAAGGTGTAACTGCCACTCCGCTTCGCATCATTCCTTAAATATAGCACATATATAATCAGGAATAAAAGATATTTAAAGACTTTTGTAAAAATAACACGTATCTTCTCTCTCATATCCACAGAACTTTTACAAAGAAAAGAAAAGGGAGGATATTTATATCCGGTAAGTGTGCCAGATGATTTAAAGTTATTGGCTTGTTGACCCATGCATGAATCTGATTGTTTTGTGGTCTTTCATTAGATATTTGTACAAGTTACGTGATCTACATCTGGCCTGTGAGAATTACACAGAGGCTGCCTACACCCTGCTGCTGCATGCTGAACTGTTGGAGGTTTGGACAAAAATTATTAGCTTTGTGCTGGTTACGGTTATTGTTTGATAATGACATCTATGCATATGTCATAAATGAGTACACCCCCTCTGAACATGAAGATATTTTTCTATTTCTAAATGATCACTATTGTATGAAAGCTTGTTTCGGCCACAGAATAAAGAAATGTAAAAGATAATTGCTTTTTTTTTTTCTTTCAATTGCGAGTCTCGCAATTCTGACTTTATAACTTGCAATTGCGGCTTTATATATTCTTTATATATTCTGAGAATTGCGAGGAAAAAAAGTCAGAATTGTGAGATTGTGAGATAAAAAGTTGCAATTACCTTTTTTATTTTTTTATTCTGTGGCGGAAACAAGCTTCCATACTATTGCAATTTATGGAAAGATGATCAAATATGAATTTATTAAACATTTACTTAATAAAAACCAAGAAAAATGTCATCAATATCTGTAAAATAAGTAAATTAGCCAATTTTGTGTAAATGGATAGTTGCAAAAATGCTTGATTAAATTCAACAAACGTATAATATTTTAGTACGTAGTATGCTCTCCATAACTTTAAGTATACTGCTCTGGGCCTTGGAAAAGACTAAATGAGTTTCTTGTGCTTTAGCTACAGTAGGTATTTCCTGTGTGGACAACAACTATGCATTTCACTTCTGCACGTTGCGTCTTACTGTGTGAGATAAAACAGTCACTCTTCTGACAGCTTTTGACAGCTCTGAAAAAATTGCTTGGCATTTCTGCTGCTCTTTTCTTAACAAAAAAGTCACTCATTCACACAAAATGAAAGCTTAAAGTGAAGGCCTGATTGTTTCAGGGATATATTTTTTGCTAATCCTCTTGTACCACTGTCCTCTTTTGTGCAAAGAAATAAGTCTTCTGACAGTTCTCTCCCAAATGGTTCCATTGTTGTCAGCATTAAGTCTGAGAATGATTCAATGCGCTCTATAACTTTTAATTGTCAAGAAATTACTCTTATTTAAATGCTTTGGTTCACCATACTCTTTAGTTGATCACAAATTGCCTTTGACTTGCACCAGAACATTTTTGTTTAGTTTTATTTTGTAACTTTCATGAGCGTGTACTCATCAACACAACATTTTATCCCTTTGATAATAAAATCTTGGCCTCTCTAATATTGGTATGGTTCTTTGGTAATTGATCAAGGAGAGTTGCTGGAACATTACATCTTCAAGGAACCTTTATATCTTTTCTATGTAAAGAGTAATTTGTTAACTTTCAGAGGGGGTGTTCTCATTTACATGCAGCTATAATTTACCATTTTTTCTTCCTTCAAACAAGAAATAACACAGTTGAAAGTATGAGAATATGTAGTGACCAAAAAATTAAGCAAATTAAAACTTATTTAAATAAAAGTGAATTAAAACAATTAATTTGAAAACAATTAATTTACGAAATTAAATCTTAATTTTGTGCTCTTTGAAAAATACATTCCCTTGAGCTGCTTTTCAGTCTAATCATCTATAAAAATGTTTTAATTAAAATGCTACTTTTGTAGAAAAAAATCATATTTGTCTTGTAATTGCAATCATTTAAGCATAAGCCTTTAGATCAAAATGGTTTAAGGTAGACATGTGACGGTATCACATTTTCTGAAGCTTTTATCACGGAATTGAATTATATTGCAAAAACAGGTTAAAGATAAACTTCAGTGCTTGTTATTCTCTAAATAGCAAGTTTAATTAAAGGGCACCTATTATGCCCCTTTTTACAAGATGTAATATAAGTCTCAGGTGTCCCCAGAGTGTGTCTGTGAAGTTTCAGATCAAAATTCCTAAAAGATCATTTAATATGCCATTTTGAAAATGCCAATTTTTGGGTTTGAGAAAAATGAGCTGTTTCTCCTTTAAATGCAAATGAGCTGCTGCTCCCCACCCCAGAGGGCGGAGCCTTCACAGCTCGTGAACACGCGAATGAAAACTGAAACATGATACATCTGTTTGGCTTTGATTATCATCTCTATCGCGGACACGCTCACGTGACATTGCAGGTCTTCATCATCATGAAATATTATCATCTGCATGCGTTTTAAAGCCATATCACTCTCAACCTGACAGTCTATGCTCTCAACTTGAGCACGCACACCCGACGCATGCGCACAGAGAGCTGGATGTCGCTGCATCCGTGAGTAGGCTAGACTAGTTCTCTTTCATGTGTTATTGCGAATAAACTGCCAAATGCACACAAGGTTATGTCAGAAACACACAAAGTTCACATGAAACCAGTTGGTTATGTCTGTGCACGTATGCAGAAAGTACAGAAATCCCGTGTGTATATTAGATCTGTGTACTAAAGTGAAAGCAGTGTAATATACAGTACCTACTACTATATCTGCTGTTAATATGAATCAAACAACAAATGATAAACAGAAAATCACTCACTGCTCTTGACTGAATGAACTTTAGTAGCTTTAGTAGAACACGTTTCTTACTTGAATGCTGCTGTTAAATGCTCTGTGAGGAGATAAACATGGAGGACTTTGTACAGCTCTCTGAGGGCGGGGTCTTTGCTAATACGGCAGTGTCCATCAACACTCGTGGGCGGGGCCTGTGAAATGTGATGTCACGTTCCCCAGAATCTGCAAACAGCTTGTTCTGAAACACTTTTTTTTTTAAAAGTTAAAAAAAACTTTTAAAAATTAAAAAAAAAAAAAGGAGTGGGTAGATTTTTACCATTATAGGGTGGTTGTGTACACACACTGCCAACACACATTTATGTTCAAACATAATCTTTCCATGTAAAAGTGAATTTTGCCCTATTAGTTTAAATAAGTTTGACTCTTCAAATAACAAAAAGAAGCATGAACATTTAAATACAATAAAACCATACACAATAAAAATGTATGAAGTAAACAAATGTTTTAAACAGAGTGCAGAAGGTCACAACTATGCTAAGAACTATAGAACAATAATAAAGAACAGAACATTTTCAACCAATTTCTAAATATTTTTGGTAACACTTTATTTTACAGTGTCCTTGTTACATATGTTACATGTACTTACCATAGTAATAACAGTAAATTGTGTATAATAACATGCAACTAACCTTAAACCAAACCCTTATCCTACCCTAACCCTATAGTAAGTACATGTACTTATTTATTATTACTCAGTACTTAAATATATAATTACACTGTAACAATGACACCTTAAAATAGTGTAACCATATTTTTTTCTGGGAGAGCATGTTTTAGTTCAGATTAAAATGTAAAAATGTGTAAGTGTACACAAATATTGGTAACACTTTATTTTAATATTGCGTAGTTACACGTTGCTACATGTACTTACTATAGTAATAACAAGTAAATTATGCATAATTACAATTAACCTTAACGAAACCATAACTAAAGTACATGTAGTTAATCAATATTACTCAGTACTTATTTTAGCAAGTACAATGTAACTTTGTCACCTTAAAATAAAGTGTAACCCAAATATTTGAAAATAAGTATTGTCTAAATATTTAAGTATTTTAGGTTGTTTAAAGCCACAATATGCAATTTTTCGCCTCTAGAGGTCGCTTACTCAAAACAAAGGCGTAGCTTGATGATGCCTTGATTGATCGCTTCCGCTTCTTCCGCTCATGCGTATGTGGGGTAATGCAGCGCTGTTTTATCATATTAGATACATTTGAGTGTGTTGAAAGTTATGGTATAATGCTACTCTGTGCGTTCGCTCGGCGGATACTATGAGACACTTGTTCACACTGCAGTAAGCTAGATCGATATTAGGCATGGTAAAACATGGTATTTGTGGTAAATCAAGAAAACGAGATTTAAACAATAAGACTAACTGTGTTGAGCTATATAACGATTCGTTTTCTGTCGATGAATGTATCCAAACAGTCGCTTACCTGTCTAATAAAACACAATATATTAAAGCGTCTTTGGTGTTTCCATGGAAATCGAGGGTAACGCGGGTATGATGTCATTGATAGGCGATGGTCCGTGTCCGGGTTAAAATTGCTTATTTCTTGGATTTAAACATTCTTGGAAACATTTGGGATAATGCAAGTAAACAAGTCAACAAAATATATAACATTGTTCTAGTGGTTTTTGGATATTTTAATCCAAAAATCTTACATATTGTGCCTTTAATAAACAGTATAGCGAATACAAAAACCAGAATTGCTATTTGAAAACATGTAAATACTGGTTACTGGTTGCCAGAAGCAAAAAAAAAAAAAAAAACTAATACTGTATAAAATAATGTAATGATGACAAATGATACATATGAAATATTATGACATTAAAGGGTTAGTTCACCCAGAAATTTAAATTCTGTCATTAATTACTCACCCTCATGTCGTTCCAAACCCGTAAGACTTTCATTCATCTTCGGAACACAAATGAAGATATTTTTAAAGAAATCTGAGAGATTTCTGTCCCTCTATTGACAGCTACACAACTACCACTTTCAAGCCCCAGAAAGGTAGTAAAAACATCATAAAAGTAATCCATGTGACTCCAGTGGTATACCTCAATTTTGTGAAGTGTCGTGAGTGCTTTGTTTGCTCGAACAAACATCATTTTCCACTCTATTTAGAAAATATTAATCTCCAATGTGCATTCACACACCAATGTCTGCTCTCGTGTCGTGTTGCCCTCTCATTTGTGTTCTGAAAATGAACAAAAGTCTTACAGGTTTGGAACGACATGAAAATTAGTAATTAATAACCCTTTAAAGAAATTTGACACATTCACATTTATTCACAATTTGCTCAGATTTTTTTGAATTATTTTATTATTCAATGATTAGGATGTCAGTAAATTTTGGAAATGACATGACCTTCGTTCTGTTTTTTGACCAAGCGGGTACGATTACCTGAAAATATCTTCTGTTTGCTTTGGAAAACTAATCAAAGTCAACTCTTTATGAAAGCCAAACATTTAGCCTGTCACTCCCCAAAATCTTATTCTGCTTAACTTAGTCTGTTTGCATTTAAATGTCTGCACTGAGAAATGTATTGCTCTTGCAGTGTGCTGGTTAAAGTTGCGTGATTAGCAGATCAGTGCGATTTAGCAAGACTGAATTGTGCAATCTCTTTCTAGTGGTCCGACAAGCCGTGTGCGCCCCACCTGATCCCACGGGACGGAGCTCGGGGCTGGACGCAACAAGAGCTAAAGGAAAGACTTTTCCAGGAAATCATGTGCAATCTGGACAAGGGCAGAGTATGTACATCTAAATCTAATGAAAATGCTTTAATTTAATGACCTTTACATGCTATTCACACAGTTTTTAGGGTAGTTCAGCTGTAAAGAACTTCATGTAAAGAATTTTATGGTGCTGTTTAACACCATTTTTAATGTTTAAGGTCTGTAAGATTTTTTTTAAATGTCTTTTTTAAATGTAATTTATGCCTGTGAAGCAAATCTTAATTTTCAGCATCATTACTCTAGTCTTCAGTGTCACACGATCCTTTAGAAATCATTCCAATATGATAATTTGCTGCTCAAGAAACATTTCTGATTATTATAAATGTTGAAAACTGCTTTACATTTTTATGGGAACCATGATACATTTTTTCAGGATTCTTTGATGAATAGAAAGTTCAAAAGAACAGTATTTATTTGAAATAGAAATCTTTTGTAACATTATAAATATCTTTACTGTCACTTTTGATCAATTTAATGCATCCTTACTGAATAAAAGTACTATTTTATTTAAAAACAACAACAGAACACTCTTACTGACCCCAAACTTTTCAATGGTTGTGCACTTAAAGGTATATTTCACCCCCCAAGTTTACACGAAGATGGTAACGGTATCGTTTCAAAACTATTTCAAAACCTGTTTCGGGGTTTGCGTTGTCTAGCTGCCGGGCGCTGTTGCCGTGCGGATGAGTGGCCGGAACGCATTGAGAGTTTTCTGTTTTGGTTGAAAATGGTGTCATGTAAGTGGCCCCAAAGTAAATAACTAATGATTTTTTACAACGGAAATGAATCAATCAAAAACTTAACTTTAGCTGGACAATAACTTTTTTCTAGAGCTGATGTACAGCCAAAACAATCTCTCTTCCATTAATTTCCTATTATCACTGTAAAGCTGCTATATAAGTGAAGGTAACTTGACTTGACAATATATCTTTTTAGCATCGATATGGCGATATCGCGGATGCAGTCACATCGCGGATGCAGTCACATTGCAGGATGTGCGATGTCAAGTATAAGGATCGTAGTTGATCCGTGATCCGTAAGGGCAGCTGCACCCCAGTTCAGAACACATGGATTCGTTGATTAATTGGAAAGTTTAACCATCATAGAGTGAAAGTTTATCATTTGCATGTGTTTTTAAGTCTAGTCAGTCATCAGGTGCAAGAGAATTGTAACTCAAGCTCTTTTTTCTGTGCACACACAGAGCTGCACACAGCACGTGAACGGCGAATTCATTGTGCGCACAGAAAACAGCGCAGAGGCATTTTGACTTTATTAACGTCAAAATGCCCGTCTCGGCGAGTATCCTCGTAAACAAGGTGTTGTAAACAATTGAGAAAGAAAACAGATGCGTGTCATTTATATTAAGTCTGTGTGTTCGTCTTAAAGGCACAGCAGCCTAATGTACAACAAAAGAGGAAGAGAAAATGACTTTTGTAGCTTTAACAAAGATAAAATGTATGAATTAATTAATTATGTTAGTTATATTTCATTTATACAGTGAAGACTGTTATTTTACATTTGATTATTCAATTTCTGCACCTGAATACTGTTAGATTTACCTGAAAAACATAAAGCACTGCTTATTTCAATATTATCTTTCTTCTATTGTATTTATCTATGCTTGTAATTTTGTATTATTTTCTATGAAGATTCACCCCTACAAAATCACCCCAATTATTCTAGAATGATTCATTCTTTCAAATAGAGCTATTCAAATCATCTGGTAAAATTGTTTTTATATCGCAATATATATCGCAGAAAAAAAAAAATATCGCACTGTGCGTTTTTTCAATATCGTGCAGCCCTACTCCTTTATGACTCCAAAATAGGACAAATTTTGAAGAATATATACAGTGATATGCTTTTTTCTGTCCATGCAATGCATACAGTGACAATGGATGTCAAGTTGACTTTTGCACTATGTCATGTCACAACGCGTCATGTTTTAAAATTCAGTCCCTCACACATAATGATTGTATTGGCTTCAAAAGACTCATAATAAAGCGCACAAGTGGTATGGACAACATGTATTTTTTATCTATTATGAAGAAAGTCATATTGGTTTGAAAGTTGCAACACTGTTCCTTAAAGAAGTAAGAATAACCACAGCAGATGTGTTGCCATCAACACACTTTCTCATTTATTGTTTGTTTGTTATTTCTCCACAGATGTGGGAGAAGGCCATCGAGATGGCCAAACAGCTTGTTAAACTTCACGAGAACCAAATGTTTGATTTCATAGAGCTCAGTCAACTGCTGGTAAGATAGACGCGACAGAATTTCCTCTTGTTTCTTTGTTAATGTGATCTGAAGGTAACGCCGCTGACAGACCTCCCTCAGCTTCTGCCTGTACAGATGTACACACATTTTAGCAAGACAAAACCTTGAGCTCGTCTTGATTCACTGATTTACGCACTTCTTATTTATTCACGTTCTGGGTTGGCAATCCATAACCCTGTCGGCTGGGTAGCAGCCGTCACTCAGCACAGGAAATAAGCATGGCAATTTGCAAGCAAGAGGAGGAAGGAAACTGGTGCGATAACAGCTACTGTAGCAGTTACACACTCTCCTCTCTGTTCTGCCTTTGGCTCTGTGAAGTTCTCACTTGGCAGCTGACTTGAATTTGATCGGAGAAGTTTGCTTGAATTGGGTGGACAACTGCTGACAACTTTACTTTCCTGTGGTGCATAAAATGTGCCGTACATTAGTTAGGGTGAATTTGAGGTAAATTGGGACAATTTTTGCCATTTAGATGACTGGAAAATGGTATGAAATCATGGTATGGAATGTTCAGTAACAAATACCAAAACTTAAGAATGTAGAACACTTTAAAAAGAATGAACATTCTGTCATCATTTACTCATACAATCCTCATGTCATTCCTCAATTTAATTTTTTCTTTATCGCTGGAACGCAAAATTAGATATTTAGTTGAATGTTCAGGCTGCAAATTGTTTCGATACGTTTAAAGCGAACTGCAATACTGTCAAACTCCAAAATTACAAAAAACATTTACATTTTAATAACTCAACTTAAACTTATTTCAGTTAGTTGCCTCCTAGACAACATTTCTAAATGTAATATATGTAAAATATAAATAATATTTATATTCAAATTTTTTCTTTATTTCAATTACTGAAAAGATTAATAGTTTTAGCTTTAGTTAACAATAACAACACTGTGTAGTACATACACTGATCAGGCAAAACTTTATGACCTAATATTGTGTTGGTCCCCCTTTTGCTGCCAAAACAGCCCGTGGACCACAGTTTTGGAGATGCTCTGACCCAGTCGTCTAGCCATCACAATTTGGCCCTTGTCAAACTTGCTCAAATCCTTACGCTTGTCCATTTTTCCTGCTTCTAACACATCAACTTTGAGAACAAAATATTCACTTGCTGCCTAATATATCCCACCCACTAACAGGTGCCGTGATGAAGAGATAATCAGTGTTATTCACTTCACCTGGTCATAATTTTATGCCTGATAGGTGTATATTAATACTTTTAATTACCTTTTATTTTTATTTTTACAGTTTTAATTATTTTAGTGTAAGTTTTAGTGTAAATTGTGTGCTTTTCCCATTTTAATTTTTTTAATATTTCTATTTAGCTTTATTTTTTTATTTCAGATTGTCATTTTATAGTCATTTTAATAATTCAACTTAAACTTACTTTCAGTTAGTTGCCTAGACAACATTTCTAAATGTAATATTTATATTCTATTTTTTTTAATTTTTTTATTTTCAGTAATTATTTCAATTACTGAAAAGATTTTATTAGTTTTAGCTTTAGTTAACAATAACAACACTGTGTAGTACATACGGCTTGCATATATTATATTCCTAGTGTGACTAAAACCCTGAACACCCATTACTCTCCAAAGGCACATGAGAACTGAGATGGTTGCAAAAATTATATTTCAGTGCTTTTGCGTTCTCTCACAAAACTTTTGTGTTCACCCAACAAACTTTGTGTTCACTCGCAAAACTTTTGTGATGGAAATAATATGAGGTGGGAGGAAATATTTGACAATAAAAGAGCCACATGGTCTGTGAGGTCAAAGGCAGAGAGACACATTTACACAGAGGGGTTCCAAGATCTGAACGTTAATCATCTCCATTTATGATTGAATATATAGGACTGAATTACAGGCTGTTGTACAGCCTAGAAAATAGGTGAAATTATTTTACAGAATCATAACAGCATTCAAAATTATTGGCAGTATTGGAAATTCTTCAGTGTTAGTTAGCGGCCACGTAGGCTGCCACAATTAAAAGTGTTACGGTATCAAAAGCAACAATTTGAGCATTTTTTAATGACTACTACGACCTTGATTATTATTAACCTCTTAAAATAAGCTACTAAAAGGATCATAATCGTTCGTCTTTCCAAGTATTGGAAGGACCAGGGGTTAAGTGCTTTGATCAAAGGCACTATGGGGGCAGATAACAGTAATTGAAGTTGTCTAAAGCCTTTTTATTAACAATAGTTAAAAGTAATAGAAGTTGACTAAAGCCTTATTGTTACGTGCAATAAGGGTCTAACAAGTTACGCATTTGTAGATTAATTAGCAGTTGTTTGGAATCATCAGAACAGTCAGAAAAAGATGAATAGATTTTTTTTTTTAAACTTTCCTCACTCAAAGCACTTCACAAGAATTGCAGTATAGTTCACAAGTATTATGATCTCGTTCACGTTCATTGTATGAACAAGACCAGCGTGAACACACATAAAATTCTCCTTTTACGTTCTAAGGAAGGGTGAGCGAATAATGACAGTGCTTTCGTTTTCAGCTGAAATATTCCTTTTTATGCTTGACTTTTACATGCTAATTTTAAATGCTAATTCAAATGTTAAAACACCAGTTGTTTTTGTACACAGAAACAGCAGGCACAGTATTACGAGAACATCATGCATGCTATGAGACCTCAGCCTGAATATTTCGCAGTCGGATACTACGGTCAGGGTTTCCCCTCCTTCCTCAGGGTGAGTACATTTTGCTGCCGCAGCCCAATTTTGCCTGTTTTAATGACTTTAATATGGGATACGGTTTTCAAATAACAACTTGGTGAATTATTCCCGTTTGGTGCTCAAATGTCTAATTTTCTGTTGTTTATGTGGTGTGAAATCTGTAAAGTATGGATTAAACACTGACACAAACATGCTGGCAGGGTCGGCTCACTGTTTGGCATTTCAGCATCAAGCATTGCCAAAGGAAAACAGATATTTTGATTGCAGCTCTCCCCAAAGAGCTCTCAGAGTAATTGGGTTTTAACAAGAAAATAATACTTTTGTTTTCACAGTCAGGGGTTTGGAAACCCTGGTTCCATACTTTTACAGATACAAGAGCCCCTTAGACATCTAATGAAATGACAGGCTTTGTGCAGTTATTATTGGTTCTGCATGCCAGATATCAAAAGCACTTGAATAGAGAAAGACCTGTACGTTGTCACCAGTACGTTGATGGCAGTGGTATTCTGAAATGAAGAGGCAGTCTTCACAGTTTTTTTAATGTAAATTCATGTTCCAGTTAATCACACACATTTTTCAGGTTAAATAAATAAACATTACTTACACTATTAAGGAAACAACAGCAACATGCTTTAATGGGTTAGTTCACCCCAAAATGAAAATTATCCCCTAATTTATTCACACTCAAGCCATCCTAGGTGTGACTTTCTTCTTTCAGCCAAACACAGAGTAATATTAAAAAATAAAAAAATATCTTGGCTCTTCTAAGCTTTATAATGGAAGTGAATGTTACCTTATTGCTCGTTTCCACCGAGCGGTACGGTTCAATACAGTACAGTACGATTCGGGACCGTAAACCCTGATCCGGCTTGCGTTTCCACTGCCAAGAAGACGGTGTTTGAGCAAAGGCTGCAGTCTGCAAGGAAAAACACAGCCGAAACATGCATAAGTGACGATTCTCTGTAAACCAATCAACGTTCTGCAGTGAGTATAGCTCCACCCTTTAGTACTGGACTACTGTGCTAGGTACCCCAACGGAAGGGTGCCAAAAAAGTGGTATTAGCGGAATTAGGGTACCATTCACAACTTCTGACAATGGCAGTGGCAAAATTTGCGTACTGAACCGTACCGCTCTGTGGAAATGAGCCATTGGATTTTGAAGCCCAAAAAAGCACATCCATCCATCATAAAAGTAATCCATACGAATCCAGGGGGTTAATAAAGGCCTTCTGAAGCAAAGCGATGGGTTTTTTAAGAAGAATATCCATATTTAAAACTTTATAAACTATAATATATACACCTAGGATGGCTTTGAGGGTGAGTAAATTATGGGATGATTTTCATTTTTGGGTGAACTAACCCTTTAACATTTATCCACTGATGTCGCTGTTGGACAGTGTCACTTTAGAAAAATTTCTATATTTATAAAAGTGTTTTAGAAATTTTTTTAATATAATTTCATAAAATTTGCGTCATGTTATTTTTGTACTGTGGATTTTTTTTTTCCTCCTCAGGGGAAACACACCTGGATGATAGCTAAAAGTTGAGAACAGTATAAACTGACCACATGATCTGATGCATCAATTTTTACTCTGCCTGTTTCAAACAGAACAAAATGTTCATTTTCCGTGGTAAAGAGTATGAGTGGCTGGAGGACTTTAGCCTCAAGCTGATGTCGCAGTTTCCCAATGCAGTGAAGATGACCAGCACATCGCCCCCTGGTGACAACATCTGTAACTCACCTGGTCAACGTATCCTTGACCTTTAACCCAGCAAGTTAAAGGCCAAATTCAGTAGAATTTTAAGATTTATGGGTTTTGTGTGTGTGTGTGTGTGTTTTTTTTTATGTAAATTTGTTAAATTAAATGTAGTAACATTAAAAAATGTAGTCAGTAATTTTTTACATTTATTCATCAGGGATACATTAAATTTATCAAAAGTGACAGTAAATATATTTATAATGTTACAAAAAAGATTTCTATTTCAAATAAATTGTTCTTTTGAACTTTCTATTCCTCAAAGAATCCTGAAAAAAATGTGATTTCAATATTGATAATAATAAGGAATGTTTCTTGAGCATCAAATCATCATATTAGAATGATTTCTGAAGGATCATGTGACACTGAAGACTGGAGTAATGATGCTCAAAATTCAGCTTTGCATCACAGGAATAAATTACATTTTAAAATATATTCAAATAGAAAACAGTTATTTTAAATTGTAATAACATTTCGCAATATTACTGTTTTTACTGAGTTCAAATAAATGCAGCCTTGGTGAGCAAGTTTTTCCAAAGACATAACATTTTTTTTGAATGGAATCGTATGTGTCTCTTATTAAATCTTTATTTTGTCCAAATGCTTTTTTTTTGGACCAAGTTAAGTGAATGTGAACCGTTTTCTTCCCTTAATCAATTCTCTGCAGATATTCAGTGTTTTACAGTGAAGCCTGTCCTAAACTTACCTTCACATTTCAAGGACAAGGGACTTCCTGAACAAATCCTCAAGTATGAATCAACGCCCATGTCATAATTCAAATTTATTGTAAATAATGCTGTTATAGATCTTATTTTCCTTCTGTTGTTTTCAGTTACTACAGGACAAACGAGGTGGATAAGTTCCAGTATTCAAGACCATTCAGGAAAGGAGAAAAAGATCCTGACAACGAGTTTGCCGTAAGTTGCAAACATTAAATAAATATTGAATCACTTAGGCTGACCGATAAGGCAGATGTGGGTAAAATTAGGGTGCACGGAAAAGCTGGTTTCAGATTAAATGACTGAAATTTTTATTTCAAGATTGTTGACATTATACATTTTTTTTAGCATGTCAAAACTGTTAAGAAATCTTCAGTTTGAAGTGTCAAGCTCAAACCCCATGAGTGAGTGACTCATGGTTTTCATCAAGATTGTTTGTGACTTGCAAACAAGAAAAAGAATGCAGGGATCCCACAGTCATGGCAAACCTGAAATTTGTGTCTGAAATTGTTATTTCCGAGTCTAAAAGAGTCATTAAAATGAATGACATGTTAAAGGAACAGTTCAAAGACATCACAGTGTTATTTTGTTGTCTTTGACTTGGCAGTAAAATTACTCTACTTTTTATTTTTTATTCATGTTTTGTAAAGAGCTGCTTGGACATTCTCACATCTCTTTTTATGTTTCTTGGAAGAAAGACAATATAAAAAATGTAGGAAAAGTGAATACAAATATTTGTAGTTGTAGCTTATGCTCGTCATTAAGATATTTAATTGGCTTAAAACAAATGCAATCTCTATGAAATGATTTTAAAAAAAAACTCAATATCTGATAATCACAAATGATTGAAAAGAAATCAGAAAGCAGTCATTTAAAGGGTTTCTATTATGCTTTTTTACATTATTTGTTTCGTATGTAATGTTGCGGTTTGAGCATAAGTGAGTTCTTCTCTATATCAGTGCACACTGTTTCTGAACTCCCTGAAAAGCCTTGATTGTAGTCGATTGAGTTTTCTTCCGGGAACGAACACGTTACAATATTCCCCATTTAAATAATTCCCGCCCAATGCATACGCAATAAAAGAGTGCGAAGCCTGGGTGAGTCAGTAGTGTGTTGAAACTCGCCGTTATGATAAGGGCCGTGACATTTCCCAAACACGATCGAGATGGTTGACCAATCACAACACACTGGTCCAGCCGACCAATCAGAGCACATTATGCTTTTTGGAAGAGGGGCTTCATAGAGACAGGAACTAAACAGAGCGTTACTGACAGACTTTTTGAACATTCAAGCATGAAAACCTATTCTAGTAGACGCCAAAATCAAGTCCTCTAAAAATGCTCAGATTGTAAACCCCCTGATGATGATGATGATTTAGATACCTAATTACAGTTTTAAAAGAAAGTTGCCACTCACTAACACTGAAAAATTGCCGTTATTGCCAATGATTTTGAATGTTGTGATTCTGTGAAATATTTCACTAGTTTTCTAGGTGGTACGAGAACCTGTAATTCAGTTCTATATAATTATTCATAAATGGAGATGATTAATCTTCATATCTTGGGAACCCCTCTGTGTAAATGTGCTTCTCTCCCTTTTACCTCACAGACCATGTGGATCGAAAGGACCACCTTTATTACGGCATACCGCTTTCCAGGAATCCTCAAGTGGTTTGAAGTGAAATCCATGTCTGTGGTGAGCGATTCGAAATACTCTATAGCGATCTTTTATTGTTAACTGAATACTTAGCTTACTATGAAGAAAAGACAACATGACATCAAAATGAACCCTATTCACTTCTTTACAAATGCCCCTTAATGTGTGAAATTCATCAGTGCATGTTATTGTTTTCATAGTCTTTCATCAAACTGTAATGACTTTTTCTGAAGTAATGTTTCTGCTGATGTAATATTAACCGAGTAGTTTTTTACTCAAGAAAATGTGATTCTTGTTTGTTGCTGTACTGTTGCTAGGATATTGCTTACTGGCATAGATTAAAATAGCCCTCCTACAAGTCTTTATGATATTCCGGCCTCAAGATAGGCCATTTCATGTCATTCTCATAAACATAATGTTCAAAAGTTTGGGGTCTTTTGCTCACCAAGGCTGCATTTATTTCTTCAAAAATACAGGACAGTATTTAGAGAGATTAACACTATTTCAAATAGTCCACTTTAGACATTCTACTAACTATAAGTAACTTTGCAAGTACGTCAGCTTATTCTTCTAACCCGAACCCTAACCTAACAGTCTACTAACAATCTATTGCAGTCTACTAATACTCTAATGAGAGTAAGTTGACATGTAGTTGCAAAGTTACTTATAGTTAGGGTTAGGCTTATAGTTAGGGTTATTCAAATAGTCCACTTTAGGGAATGTCTCTGTTTTCTATTTGAATACATTTTAAAATGTAATATATTCCTGTGATTGCAAAGCTTGCAATGCTGAATATAATTTGGCCCAAAAAAGCATCTGGACACAATACCGATTTAGGGCCAGATTTACTAACAGCTTGTGCCAGCGCAAACCCTATTTTGGCGTTAAAAAACTACTGTCAGGATTTACTAAAGACACGCAGTGAAAAATTAGCGCTGAAAAGGCATGAACAGTTATTTTTGCGGCTGACCTTATTGCATGTGCATTTGTAGGAGTTTCCCTTTCAGACGCAAAATTTATGGGAGGAGAGTATTAAAATGAATCACGCAAGGCGATTTAGTAAGGTTTGTGCTCGTCAATTTACTGGTATTTGCGCCATTATTTACCGCCCCAAAAAAGCACGTCTTAAACCAGACGCTAACTGGTAGATTGTGTTGGCCATTATGGAAATGATCCGGCTGCGTCCGTGTCCTTTAATTTTACTCCAGTCTTCAGTGTCACATGATCCTTCAGAAATCATTCTAATATGCTTCTTATTTTTGTGGTAACCGTGATACATTTTTTGGGGGATCTTAGATAAATAAAAAGTTCAAAAGAACCGCATTTGTTTTGTAACATTATAAATGACTTTACTGTCACTTTTGATCAATTTAATCCATCGTTGCTGAATAAAAGTATTAATTTCTTTCAAAAAACGGTAGTGTATGATCATAATCAGATCTTATCTTGCCATATTGTCCCACATTTGTAGGAAGAGATCAGCCCTTTGGACAACGCAATAGAAACCATGGAGCTGGCCAATGAGAAGCTAAGTAATCTGGTACAGCAGCAGGCGTGTGACCGCTCTCTTCCTGTGCACCCGCTCTCCATGATGCTCAATGGAATCGTGGATCCGGCTGTCATGGGCGGCTTTTCCAACTATGAGAAGGTCAGTCTTTCTTCTCTCTGCTGCTTCTATTAAAGGTAGGGTAGGCAATTTTCGGAGAGGCTAGCAAAGGCGAGCTAGCTTTGAAAGCATAAGATCCCACCCTCCCTTCAGAGCGTCTCCAAAGCCACGCCCCCTTCACAACACATGAACACGTACAGCAGGGAGAAAACAAAAGCGTCACAAGAGACTGCGTTAAACTACCGTATGTCTCAAAGGACATAACATAAACAACGTAAAGAGCTTTGACCTGTACCACATGACCGCTGCAGATTCATTTCGGCGTTGATAGTGTTGCCATTGAAATGCATACATTCGCATCACGAACCGCTCTGAGTATAATGTCACGGTCTTCCATCTCTTCCAAATGACAGTAGTTATGGCGTGAAAGCAGCATAAGCTGGTTGTTTTGGTTCAGGAGGAACTGTAAAGGGCAGCTGCTGTTTCGGTTTGTGGCGCTCTGACACTGACGTCTGTATAACTCTGCATAGCATGAAACACGCTGATGACGTGTGATGTCTGCACGAGCAGGTGTGTGGAGGTATGGAAATACATACGTTGATAGGCAGGTAGGACATTGTATGCAATGAATGGACCAACATTTTATGGTCCTACACCTTCCACAGACGATATATATACATATAAATACATTTAGACCACTTAACTTAGTGATTGCTATCAGGATGGGAAGAGACTTTCAACCGGCATAACAAAAAATGTTTCTGGAACAAATCGCCTACCCTGCCTTTACTCTTCTTACTTCTATGATTGTCTTCTTTTTGTCCTGCACCTGAGCCCAATAAAGGTTTGGGATGTGTATTTTTGATTCTATTAATTTTTAACCAAAAGAAATCAAGCTAACACCCTGATAATACTCAGCTGAATCAGTCAGATGTGCTCAAAAGTTGCTCTGAACCTTTTCTCCTGGTCAGATATGAAAAATTGATGTGTGTCCCAAGGCGTTTGGTCTGCTGGAGCACCGGCTGATCATAATTGAAATTTTTGTTTCACACCACAGGCGTTTTTCACAGAGGCCTACATGAAGAAGAACCCCGACCACCTGGAACGCATTGAAGTCTTAAAACACCTGATCGCATTGCAGGTGACACTTCTGCAGATCTGTATCGTGTTTAACCATTCACACAATGCTCAGATCATTCACATAGGAGTGGGAGATATGACCATATACCATGTTAGCTCTGTATATCACAGTAGATTAATTAAAAAAGGGCTTATACTCTACTATTCAAAAGTAAGATTATTTTTTTATGCTTATTTTTCACAGTTCTTCAGTAATTTGTTCAAAAATTATATACTTAGGTTTATTATAAATATATATAAATTATATTATCTAAATGTATTTACATTACCGTTCAAATGTTTTTGTTTTTTCATGTTTTTGAAAGAATTCTCATATTCTCACCAAAGCCATAAAAAAAAACATTTATTTGATCAAAATACAGTATTTTTGTGGAAACTGTGATCCTTTGATGAATAGAAAGTTCAAAAGAACAGCATTTATTTGAAATAGAAATCATTTGTAATATTATAAATGTTTTTACTGTCACTTTTGATCAATTTAATGCATTCCTGCTGAATTAAACTATTCATTTCTTTAAAAAAAATCTTATTGACCCCAAACTTTTGAATGCTATGCTAATGTACATTTAATAACCACGTGATAATATATATTCAAATATTTTAGATAATCAAATGGATTAAATTACTTTAACGAAGGTAATTTCATTAAATTTTTTTTTTTTGTGTGTCTGAGATGCAAACCAAAAGATTATTCATAACTTATTTTTAAATCTAAATTTCTATTAGATTTGAAACCATCTATATGGTAATGCAAAGTTGACAATTTACTTTTAACAGATTATATCTGCAAATATATGTATTGCAAAATCTCTTGACACATTTGTGCTGTTGCACTGTATGTTTTGTCATATTGAAATCAGATACTGAAATTCAGTGTTCAATTTTTAATGTTGAAAATGCTTTAATATCTGTTCCATCTCAGGTCCCATTGCTTGATGAGGGGATTCGGATCCACGGAGAGAAATCCACGGAGCAGCTCAAACCCCTTCACAACAGAATCGTCACCTGCTTCCAGGACCTGCGAGTGAAAGTGGAGAAACTCTATGGTGTCATTACTTTAGTGAGTCTGACGAATATGAGCCAGATCGAGGGTTTGCTGTTACTGGGTGGAAATGTTTCAGATCTGATGAAATGAGTCATACGGGATATTGTTTAACAATTACTTTGAAGGAGTTTTGAAATCAGCAAAGACAACAAGGTTCATTTTTGCGAGACAGTAGGACACACTAGGGAGGACAGATCTGCTTTTATGGAGTGATATTTGTCTTTGATGTCAGGTTTTTGCTATACTTGCAGGTTTATTTGGTCCCCACAAACATAGTAAAACCTGCACTTTCTAGACTCTTTAAAATACATTTTTCTTTGTGTACACTTCAAGGTTGATCCCCAAAAAGACAAAATAGCTTAAAGGTGAAGTATATCATTGTTTTGATGTTAAAATTCCTTTTGGCATCCCAATTAACTATAATTAAGCAGTTCCTATTAGATGACACATAACTCGTCCCTTATCTTTTCCCCTAAATACATGAATGATAAGACGACTCATTCTCTCACACTCATTCACACTCAAATCATGTGACGACTTGTGCAGAAGCATGCTATTACTTTACCTTAGTCATGCTATGACTTTTGCCTAAATAAACTCCTAATTACTGCTTATTAATAGTTAGTAAGGTAGTTGTTAAGTGCAGGTATTAGGTAGGATTAAGGGATGTACAATATGGTCATGCAGAATAAGGCATTAATCTGTGCTTTAAATACTAATGAACAGCCAATAACCTAGTAATGTGCATGCTAATAAGCAACTAGTTAATAGTGAGAATTAGACCCTAAACTAAAGTGTTTCTATAAAATCTTACTGGGTCGGAAGAAATTACATCCTTCACTTTTAATAAGGTGATTAAATAGTGCTAAATTCACATTTACTGTATAAATGCTAAAGGAGGTCTCCTATAACAGGTTTACATGCATCAAAGGTCAAAAAACACTTTAATTTTCTCATAATATACATTGCCCATCACCACATTTTTCAATGATTCTCAAACGACTCGATGGATAAAAGTGTCTCTAAATCCCTCCTTTCCACGAGCTACTCTGCTCTGATTGGCCAGATGGCCCAGTCTGTTATGATTGGTCTACCACATACAGCGTGTGTTTCGGAAGCTAAACGGCCATTACCATAACTGAACTTCAGCTCCGGAGGCTTCCTAAAGCTCAGTGATTGTACTGTACACACTATAAAGACAGTAACGATGGTGTTGATTTTACCATATCAATCCGAGCGCGAGTCCGATGATAAAACATTTGAAGAACTAGTTATTCAACCCAAACCTCCATCGCAAGGACGACTTGAGCAGGACGCTTCTCAGTGATACGCTACTCAGTTTGAGGTACATTATGAGATGTTGCAGCTGTAATTCCTCACCATCAGCGTTAACAAGTGTATGTCCATCAACAAACCCATGTGTGTATTTCTAATTTATTGCGGTGCACATGCGGGAACTGTATCAATAACAGTGCATTCGTTAGCTGAGCACTAACGTGAATGACTGATGTAACATAAACGTTTGTAAAACAAATCTTGCTCCATCCTTTATCTTTATTTAAAGTAGTAAGAACGACAGACAATCTGCATTAATAGACACAGTTTTAGGTAATAGTGGCCCACAGCTGATGAGCAGAATTATTTCAGTAAGACAGTAATAACGTGAGTTAGCCGGTTAGCCGGAGACTTACACAATATAAAACACAAAACTATGTATTTTGAACACCCGGTTGAAATATATACATCAATAATTATTCATACTTACAGGTTGTGAGCAAGCTGGTCCAAATAAACTGGTACTGACCCATCTTTCAAGAGCAAGTGTTTTGCGAATCCCGCATTGAACTCCGAGATTTGAGAAGCAGTCGTCAGTAAAATAACGTTTGAGGGCGGGTCAAGTTGTTCGCAGGTGGACGACATACAACATAGGCAGCATTACGCAAATATCTTTTCTAGTGACAAAGAACCATCACGCATTAGGATTTGAAATACAAACGACTCGTAGAGGCGGTTCAGAGTTGATTCTGTCTTTTGGGAGACAATATCTTTATTTATCGTGCACTTTCGAATTTACAACTTTGCAGAACATTTACATTCACAGACAGCTCTATTACACACTGCATGAAAGGGAATATTCATGAAAGGTACTTTAAGAGTTAGTCTTCAGGTTAGTCTCATTTTATTGAATTACTATAGAGGTCAGTGAGATATAAACAGAAACATGTTTGTGTTTGTATCTGTATCTCCAGCCCTGCTCTCTGACAGAAAAGAAGAAGAGTCGCGTCGGGTCGGTGGTGATGCCGTACATCATGTCCTCCACGCTCAGACGGATGTCCACCATCTCAAATGCCTCCTCTGGACACTCCAGCGGCTCGGGCTCCTCCGACGGAAACTCCTCCAGACCTGCATCCCAGGAGTCAGTATTCTCTCCTTCCTAGAAGTAATCTCCCTCATTTTCAGCAGCGCTCTGAGGGCTAATTTGTCGCAGGACAGAGTTCCTGTGGTCACGGAAAGGTCACGGAATGATTCAGCTTCCCATGTAATTACGCCTCTGCTAGTGGACAAACATGACATTAATTCGGTTTAACCTCCATGTTTAATTGGATCTTTTAGGTTCTGGATAAGTGGATTTTCGTTAAACAATCCTTAATTACCATTAATTACCCAATAATTTAGATTTAAAAAAAAAAATCTAGGCTCAAATCCATCTATCTTCTCACTGGTCAGCTTGTTTTCCCTCGAGTATTTGCAGATGAAATGATTCTAAATGAGTCATTCTTAACTGGCCATCGCACTTGCCTGTAAATGTTTTCTTTCTGGAAAATCATTATTGTGGATGAATGATGCCTAGGCGGAAAGAACATGAAAAGTCCCGTTTCTGTTTTTCTTTCCCTCCCTCACTTTATGCATCGTTTGATGTCATCGTTGAATTCTTATTAATTCTTATTTTCCCTGAGGTCCACTTATAATGCTAGTCAATATTTTTTTTGTGCCAAAGCAGTCAATAATTTGGTTTTTATGACCATTTTCCCTCACTCTTCATAGTTCATTTTAGCTGTTGAACCTTTCACATCAATTATTAAGTATTTCGATCACAAAGCAAAGACTGTTTTACATAGGTTGACGTAACATCTGACATTACACACATTTCCTGTCCTAGATATTATTATTATTATTTATTTATTTATTTTTTTTGCATTACTTAGATATTGCATGAGAGGTTTATTTCTTATTTAGTTTTATTTCTATTGGTTGGTATTGTATATATATTGGCTGATTAGATATTTAATTGCATGTTTATTTTCCCTATTGTTACATTTAGATCACGTAAAGTTAACCTTTAAAAACACTTATAGTTTGTTACATGTGACAGTTACAGTGAATATCCATTATTCATACTTTACTTTGTAATGTTGCTATGGCTTAATTAGCTTGCAGCATTTAAAACTATGGAATTTATCCCTCGTTTTAGTAAATTGTTAGCTATGTTGTACCGATTTGCTCCCTCGTTTTGATTTAACTAAAACAAGGGAACGAATGAATACAACGTGGCCACAATTCAGTAAAACGAGGGAACAAATTCTTAAATATATATATATACAGTGGGGAGAACAAGTATTTGATACACTGCCGATTTTGCAGGTTTGCCCACTGACTAAGTATGTAGAAGTCTGTAATTTTTATCATAGGTACACTTCAACTGTGAGTGACGGAATCTAAAACAAAAATCCAGAAAATATTGTATGATTTTTAAATAATTAATTTGCATTTTATTGCATGACATAAGTATTTGATACATCAGAAAAGCAGAACTTAATATTTGGTACAGAAACCTTTGTTTGCAATTACAGAGATCATACGTTTCCTGTAGTTCTTGACCAGGTTTGCACACACTGCAGCAGGGATTTTGGCCCACTCCTCCATACAGATCTTCTCCAGATCCTTCAGGTTTCGGGGCTGTCACTTGGCAATACGGACTTTCAGCTCCCTCCAAAGATTTTCTATTGGGTTCAGGTCTGGAGACTGGCTAGGCCACTCCAGGACCTTAAGATGCTTCTTACGGAGCCACTCCTTAGTTGCCCTGGCTGTGTGTTTCAGGTCGTTGTCATGCTGGAAGACCCAGCCACGACCCATCTTCAATGCTCTTACTGAAGAAAAAGGAGGTTGTTGGTCATACATGGCCCCATCCATCCTCCCCTCAATACGGTGCAGTCGTCCTGTCCCCTTTGCAGAAAAGCATCCCCAAAGAATGATGTTTCCACCTCCATGCTTCACGGTTGGGATGGTGTTCTTGGGGTTGTACTCATCCTTCTTTTTCCTCCAAACACGGCGAGTGGAGTTTAGACCAAAAAGCTCTATTTTTGTCTCATCAGACCACATGACCTTCTCCCATTCCTCCTCTGGATCATCCAGATGCTCATTGGCAAACTTCAGATGGGCCTGGACATGCGCTGGCTTGAGCAGGGGGACCTTGCGCGTGCTGCAGGATTTTAATCCATGACGGCGTAGTGTGTTACTAATGGTTTTCTTTGAGACTGTAGGCCCAGCTCTCTTCAGGTCATTGACCAGGTCCTGCCGTGTAGTTCTGGGCTGATCCCTCACCTTCCTCATGATCATTGATGCCCCACGAGGTGAGATCTTGCATGGTGCCCCAGACCGAGGGAGATTGACCGTCATCTTGAACTTCTTCCATTTTCTAATAATTGCGCCAACAGTTGTTGCCTTCTCACCAAGCTGCTTGCCTATTGTCCTGTAGCCCATCCCAGCCTTGTGCAGGTCTACAATTTTATCCCTGATGTCCTTACACAGCTCTCTGGTCTTGGCCATTGTGGAGAGGTTGGAGTCTGTTTGATTGAGTGTGTGGACAGGTGTCTTTTATACAGGTAATGAGTTCAAACAGGTGCAGTTAATACAGGTAATGAGTGGAGAACAGGAGGGCTTCTTAAAAAAAAAACTAACAGGTCTGTGAGAGCCGGAATTCTTACTGGTTGGTAGGTGATCAAATACTTATGTCATGCAATAAAATGCAAATTAATTATTTAAAAATCATACAATGTGATTTTCTGGATTTTTGTTTTAGATTCCGTCACTCACAGTTGAAGTGTACCTATGATAAAAATTACAGACCTCTACATGCTTTGTAAGTAGGAAAACCTGCAAAATCGGCAGTGTATCAAATACTTGTTCTCCCCACTGTATATATATATAGATAGGGTATCTGTAATATTCATTTAATGTCAGTAATTTTATCGGTTATCGGACATGACATGGAATTAATCAATAATGTAATACAATTTCAAAATGAAGTTGAATGTGTTGTGTTGAATGTGTTGTGTTGAATGTGTTGTGTTGAATGTGTTGCTCAAACTGTTTCAGACGGACATAAACAGAGAGTTTTAGAATAAACTTGTTCATGACATAAAAGTGAAGCGTTGAGAAGAGTTTGGAAACTCTTGTTTCCTTCTGTGCGTTAACTTTAGGATTTAATGTTTGTACTGTTGTATTGTGACTTTTTCATGTTAGTCAGAAGCATATGACATTTTAGGTCTGAAAAACATCTTTGGTTCACCGAACTTCCATTTAATATCCATTTATACATATGCATCTTATGTTAACATTTATATTTCTGTTTTTAGCAGATGTGCTTTTATTGAAATGCCAATGAAGTGCGCATATCATATAGAAGTAGCAATTTCCAAGACAGGCAGCTGGGAGAATAAGACAAAGATCTGTTTAAGAAAATTGCATATACATTGAAGTTTTATATTAGGTTGCTATTTGGAGGTTTCTGCTTCTGCGCCACTCAACCCACGAGTGGCTTACTTGTAGTAAAATGTGTTTCTAGACCAGATTACTAAACTAATACATAACCAGAATGCACAAATGCACAATACATGGCAACATGCTCAGAGGATTTGTACAGGTGCACAAATATATTTCTATCTGATTGTCTCTCTTTCTCTCAGTTCGCTGCTCTCCCGTGTGAGCAACAGCAGGGTTTCGGTTCTGTCCCGATCAGAGGAAGATAATCGGATAAGTAAGAAGAACAGGAAGGAATGGAGCATGAGCAAGTCTCAGGTCTTACTGGAGCGACCCGCTGACACAGACGAGGTGCTGGGAGCTTTTGTATTAATTCTTCTGTTCATGGCTGTCAGCGAGCTGTTCAGAACTCTAAGGGCCAGATTTACTAACAGCTTACACCAGCACAAACCCTCTTTTGGTGTTAAAAAACTACTGTCAGGATTTACTAAAGACACGCAGTGAAAAATTAGCGCTGAAAGGTGTGGACAGTTATTTTTGCGGCTGACCTTATTGCATATGCATTTGTAGGAGTTTCCCTTTCAGATGCAAAATTTATGGGAGGATTTAAATGAATCAAGCAAGGTGATTTTCTAAGGTTTGCGCTCGTCAATTTACTGATGTCTGTGCCATTATTTACCGACCAAAAAAGCATGTCTTAAACCAGATGCTAATCTTGGTTGATTGCGTTGGTCATTGTTGAAATGATCCGGCTGCGTCCGTGTTCTTTAATTTGCGTGTCATCATTAGATCACGCGCAGAACTTTCCACTCCCATCAGCACTTTTTTGGAATTGCTTTTCACGCTAATTTGCAGTGTTTAGTAAATCCAGCCCTTGATGTGATGACTCTGTGGTGTTAACATGATCACAATCTGTTTGACATTGATTTGTATTATTTCATAGTGAAATCAAATGATTGAGTGGGATAAATTGTAGAATTGTAGACTAATGTAATATTTGGAGATATGATTCATTTTATGAGCTGTGTCTGTGTGGTGGCAGATTCCTCCAGAGAAGCAGCCAAGGCCGAAAAGTCTGACGATTGGGGACCGGAGACTCACGCTGTCGCTGTTTCATGGAGAATCATCCAATTTGAGTTTACACAACCCACTCAGCCCTCTGCCTGCCACACCCCGCACACCACGCAGCTCGAGTGAGTGCACACACACCACTGACGCTAGCTGAGATAGTGGGTTTTTATTTGATCTGTGGGTTTTCTTTACCATGGTGCATAAATATGAAAATAAGTACATGTCAAAGCATTATGGTATTACTGTCTGCTAATATCTCTTACCATGGTGCCTCTAAAGTAATGTTAAAAAATAAGTCTGCATTTATTTGATCAGAAATTCAGTAAAAACTGTAATGTTGTGAAATATTATTACAATTTAACTGTTTTCTATTTAAATATATTTTAAAATATAATTTATTCCTTTGATGGCAGTTTGAATTTTCAGCATCATTACTTCAGTCAGAAATCATTTTAATATGATTTTGATTTTAATTTGCTGCACAAGAAACATTTCTGATTATTATCAATGTTGAAAAAAGTTGTGCTGCTTCATATTTTTTGTGGAAACCACGATACATTTGACAGGTTTCGTACATTCTTTGATGATAATGTGCTTTTGCTCAATAAACAAATACATTTCTTAAAAAAAATTACTGACCCAAACTTTAACAGTAGTGTACACACACACACACACACACACACACACACACACACACACACACACACAGACAGGAATTGTCCTCATAAACCATGTTTACGTTGTAATACCCATGTCATTATATACATTTGTGTCCTCATAAACCACATATACCTGTACAAGCACACACACATTTGTGTTTGTCATGCTGTGGACCTCCCATTGACCCTAACAGAAAACATTTAGCATTTTACATGTGAAATAATGCTTTTTTTGTAGTTAAATTTTTTTGTCCCCTAAATGATAGCTAAACTTGGCTTACAGTACAATCAAACCTTTGGACACACCTAATCATTTTTATTCACTGAGGCTTTCTTTCTGTATTGAAATAATTGTATTTCTTTTTTGTTTTGTTTTTGAATTTGAATTAATATTAACGGAGTGTCTATTTACACCAAGTGCAAATAGCGTGCCTTGTTGGGACGTGCGTATATAGGCTTAGGGATATAGGTTTTGACGCGATCGACCCGGGTTCAAATCCACCTTTTGCCGAGCTCGCTCTTCTCCCTTTTCCCATCACATATCACATCGGAAAGGCGTTTACTTTCAATAAAAATTAAGAAAATATTCTAAAAATGGAAATAAAGTTCCTAACGAAATGTTTAATAATAATAAAAGCACTATTGGGTGGGGGTGGGTTTGGGGTTGGGGTTAGGGGTAGGTGTAGGGAGGGCTTTTATTGTCCCATTAAGGCGGCATCCATTTAATAATTTTAATAAATATAATCATTTACACTGTTATTATTGCATCCTGTTAATGTACAACAATACTGAGGTGCAAATAATATGTATCTGTCAAAATAAAGTATAAATTGCATGTAATTGCTATTTACACATATTGCAAAGAACTGCTTCTTTTACATGGTGTAAATAGAATGTCACTTTTCACTTAGTATGCTATTTCACTTAGTAAATAGCATCTACAGCTATTTGCACTTAGTGTAAATAGCAATTATTGCTAAGAAAATATTATTTTCACTTAGTGCAAATAGCCGCTGCCTAATATTAAATACTACTGAATTACACAAATGTAAATATGTGAATTATGTAGCAATCAAAAGTTTTAAACTAAAATTCCTACAGGCATTTAAGGATGTTATAAATACACAGATCATCATGATCAAACACACTGATCCAGCACACAGCAAATCTGTATAAACATTAATATATCTCATATTGATCACCTTCCCGTAGGTTACACGTATCTCCCGAGCGAGAGTGACTTCAGCACATCTGACATGACAAACACCCCTCCACCAATGCCACCCAAGAAACACCCTCACGAGAGCGAGAGCATCTATAACTCTACTTCTGAGGTAAGACACGGCATTATTAGCATTCAATGCACACTTTCCTTTGTACATTCATCTGTATTTTGATCTAAAATCTTGATGACAAAAACGGCTAAAATGACTTTGAGTGTGTTTACATCCACGTTCTTAACCTGATTATGCTTAATAAGCCGACAAAGCGTGTGGTCATGTAAACGTGTTAAACTGTTTTCCTTTATTGCCGTGAGGTCATAAACGGCTAAAGAATAAACCGACAGAGCTTGATTTTTGCCCATTACCCCGATTTCTCCCGGCATGTAAACACCTTAACCTGCGTTCTGTCGGCTTGTTGAAGTGCGCATGTGTGACGTGATAGGAAAGCGTCCTTATACGGCAAATTTAAGCTCAGGAGCTCAGTGAATTCGTGATAGGTTGCCACCTGTCCATTCGTGAAATTTCCTCACTACTAAATATTCCACAGTCAACTGTTAGTGGTATTATAACAGAGTGGAAGCAATTGGGAACAACAGCAACTCATCCAGGAAGTGGTAGGCCACGTAAAATCACAAGTCGCCAACTTTCTGCAGAGTCAATAGCTACAGACCTCCAAACTTCTTGTGGCCTTCAGATTAGCTCAAGAACAGTGCGTAGAGAGCTTCATGGAATGGGTTTCCATGGCCGAGCAGCTGCATCCAAGCCTTACATCACCAAGAGCAATGCAAAGCGTCGTATGCAGTGGTGTAAAGCACTCCGCCACTGGACTTTAGAGCAGTGGAGACGTGTTTTCTGGAGTGACCAATCACGCTTCTCTGTCTGGCAATCCGATGGACGAGTCTGGGTTTGGCGGTTGCCAGGAGAACGCTTCTTGCCTGACTGCATTGTGCCAAGTGTAATGTTTGTTGGAGGGGGGATTATGGTGTGGAGTTGTTTTTCAGGGGTTGGGCTTGGCTCCTTAGTTCCAGTGAAAGGAACTCTTAATGCTTCAGCATACCAAGACATTTTGGACAATTTCATGCTCCCAACTTTGTGGGAACAGTTTGGGGATGGCCCCTTCCTGTTCCAACATGACTGCGCACCAGTGCTCAAAGCAAGGTCCATAAAGACATGGATGAGTGAGTTTGGTGTGGAGGAACTTGACTGGCCTGCACAGAGTCCTGACCTCAACCCGAGAGAACACCTTTGGGATGAATTAGAGCGGAGACTGCGAGCCAGGCCTTCTCGTCCAACATCAGTGCTTGACCTCACAAATGAGCTTCTAGAAGAATGGTCAAAAATTCCCATAAACACACTCCTAAACCTTGTGGAAAGCCTTCCCAGAAGAGTTGAAGCTGTTATAGCTGCAAAAGGTGGGCCAACTCCATATTAAACCCTACGGATTAAGAATGGGATGTCATTAAAGTTCATGTGCATGTAAAGGCAGGCGTCCCAAAACTTTTGGCAATATAGTGGATAAAAAAAAGTGTTCTCATCTCATGCAGCCAATGGACAAGTGGTACAGTTGTAGAAACTTCAAATACGAGAGGAGAATGAGAGGCAAGTTTACCGCTGACATTTTGAAATACTCAAATGCTTTATTTAACATCACAACTCGCATAATAAACAGAGTGAAATACATGGATGCTTACTTTTTTTGACGTCAACACCGGGCGGTTACTTGCATTACCGGGTTATTTATTTGCATGTAAATCGGGTTATTTCAATAAACTGAATTTTGGTAGTTATCAGTGTATTGGTGTGCATGTAAACGTGCTCATTTTCAGACTGAAAATAATAAGCTTTTCCTCTTTTATGTCACCTGTAGTTCACGCCTCCTTTACCGACGAAAGCTGAAATCAAGCCTCCACCGCCGCCACCCAAAACACGCAAGTCCATGTTTCCCACGTATGAGAGCAATCCGCAATAAAGACACGCCGGTTCTCCTGACGCCCACGGTACCCGTGTCTCAAATTATTGCGATTCGATTTATGGAGAAAAACTGCTGAACGGTACTTGCTCCCATTTTAAGATATTCTGAGCTGAGAGATATTTTTGTCATGGTCTGGGATTTTCTGATGATTTCTGATTGAAGGTTATCATTACCTTTTTTGTAGCAAAACAGCAGTTTCATCATGATAGAAAGCTATTTTTTATTTGGAAATGAACCTCTAGTGTGTATTTATTCATCACTGCTGGGCAGGAACGTGACCAAAGGTTGGTTTGATTGTTGAATGTTCAAATCGGCCTCACATCCACTGGATTTATTAGTTTATTCTAGACCTGTAGCTGTGCCTTATACATAGAGATATTTAAAGTTATTGACGTTTTTACTTCCTCTGTGCACATATTCACTTTGCACATTGCTCATAATTGTGGAGTTGTGCGTTCATGCAATTTCTAGTTGAACTTCTTGAACCAATAAATAAGAAAAGACTGATTGTCTTTTCTGTTTTTACTGTAGAGAGCTACATTTGTATGAAAAACTCCAAACATTTAAGAGAGCCTATGAACTAAATTTGGTGGTAGAGAATGCAGAAAATGCAGTATAAATAATGCAAGTTTTATAAAATGTCTTGTCATGATTGCAAAAAAGCAGATCAGATGTTCATGAATTCAGGAATGCTACCTAATATGTCACGTAGGTGCTTGGGACAGCCCTGGTTTGAAGCAACATATACTCCTCTATGAGCTAGGAAGGTTTGCGATCACTAAGTCATATTTAAGGGTTGCTTGTTCACGTACCTCAAGTCAAAATATCACTTCAGTAGTATGTGCACTGTATGGGAAAGCTGTATTTGTATACTGTAATTTTTGCTCATGATGTTTTTTTTTTATTTCTTTATATGATACAGATGTTTAGATGTTTTTTATTTTGTGATTCCAAATTTGTCTCTTCCATTTTGATAAAATGCAGCTGCAACTTTCGATGTGTAAATTATTAATTGTAATGTTTTTGAGCGCTCCAGTTATGAATTTGCTTGTACGTATAAACATCAGAATAGCAGGATCTTTTTTGTCTACAGTTAAAGTCCACTGGGTAAAAACTACATGGCATTAATGTTGTTTGTAATGGTTCTTATAGTAAGGTAATTTGCATAAAACTTGCATAGTTTTGTACTTTAAGATTTTTTTTTTTTGCAAATATGGTAATATTTAATTTGTGTGCACGTGGGAAATTCTCTTTCTGAATGAAATGTTTTGTACATTCTGTATTAAACCATGAAATTATAAGAACAAATGTGTTAGAAAATTCCAGGGAAACCAGAACAATGTTTTTATAAAGGGATTGTAGGTGTAAATGTAGATTTTTTTTTCTTGACAAGATTATTTAAACTTGAAACTGTAATTTAAATTAGATTTGAATGAATGAATTAGTGTTTTTTTTTTTTTTTAATTTTCATTTGGAAAATACACTGGGATTCTGGCCTGGATCATTTCAACATTCAAACACTTTTCAGTTTAGTAACTGCATGTGTTTTTAAGGTAATTATTTATATTTTTGCGGTCAAAGTGGGTAGTTTTGCTACCTGCAACCAATCAGAAACTGTTATTTGAGAATTTTTGCACTCCAGTTTGAATAAAAGTGCTAAAAAAAAAACCTTCAATGTTCACTATTTTTTCCACTAATGGAGTTTAATAGTTAAGTCAAATCACTTTCAGTCTAAATAAAACTTCATTTTGTTTCTTTTTAAAACTTGCCAGTGTGAGATTTGCTGGAACTTGTTTTTAATTTGTAGGTGGAATCAAATTTTCACACTTTTCAAATAATCACATTGAAAATGAGTTTTCTTATCTTTTAATAGGCATATAAAATATGAATTCCTATGAAAAACATAGTTGTATGGAAGTAAAATAATGCCAAATGTTTTTGAAATAAAAAAAGCTTGTTGAATTGCACTGCTTAAAAAAATATGCATTGCATTAACCATGCTTGCATTTTAATGCATTGCATTTTTAGGGCTTGCATTTTTATGGGCTGAAATTCAACATGGTTGTATATTTAAGCTGTGAATATTTAAATTCAAAACATTTCACACACATTTTCATTATTAAAAATTCAACAATCCATATTCACCTCTCATATTTCACTTCCAAAATATTCATTCTGTTTAAAAATACAACCTATAATATTCGACAGGCAATTTTCGAACTATTTTATTCCGCTTTACAAATTCACTTCCACAAATTCAGTGGTACAAATTCGACAGAAAGTTCAACAGTTCACATCCAGGAACTGCAGGAATAGCAGTAGATTACCGAGCATAATCTCCATCTGCTGTTAGTCGACCTCACCAGCAGGTGGTGCAAGCGGCTGTTGACGAAGACCAGAGCAACGTGTAGAGAGAGTCATTCATTCATTAAATGGATTTACAGAAATGGAGCAAGCCATACGTATTTGTGATGATTATCAGGGCCAGTATATATATGGAAAAGCTGATAAAGACACAAAAGCTTTATTTACATTTAAGTCTTCACAGTTACTTTTGTACATGTAAGCAGCTTTCTCTACCGTGAACGAGATAATTTAAATTATGAAAATGTGTGTGAAATGTTTTGAATTGAAATACAGCTTAAATATACAACCATGTTGAATTTCAGCCAATAAAAATGCAAGCCCTAAAAATACAATGCATTAAAATGCAAGCACGGTTAATGCAATGCATATTTTTTCAAGCAGTGCAATTCAACAAGCTTTTTTGTTTCAAAAACATTTGGCATTATTTTACTTCCATATAGTTGTCCTTGCCCAACCCAATTCTAATTCTTGATTTATACAAGAAACTTGACGAAAAAAACATTCAGTATTAATTCAGAATCAACTTAATAGTGCAGTGTGTAATATTTATGAGGATCTATTGACAGAAATGCAATATAATATACATAACTTTGTTTTCAGTGGTGTATAAAGACCTTACATAATGAATCGTTATGTTTTTATTACGTTAGAATGAGCCATTTCTATCTACATACACCGCGGGCCCCCTTACAGTGAAGTCGCCATTTTGCACCGCCATGTTTCTAAATGGACAAATTGCTCTACAGAGCGCAAAAATGGCTGCCCATTGCTCCAGGTGTGTGTGTCCTCGGTTTGCAGTGTGTGTGTGTGTGTTCAAAATGGGTTACCATACTTGGCCTTTACATGTGACTTTCACTTTTTATGACCTCATATTGACCACATCGAATATTTATAATTATTATTTTTTTTTTTTAAATGAGCACACTGCAATGCACTAGTGAAGGCAAGAAGGTGATTAAACACAGTGACTTGAGTGTCAAATACTTAATGGTCCACTGTGTGTTTTTGCTTGAATAAAAAGTAACTTGTCCCAATGATTTTATTTACATTGTCATATTCTTCTCAAGTCACCAGAGCCCTGTCCGTAAGGTAATGACTGCTCCTCTAGTGAGTTTACGGTGCCCCAGGATGACATTATACGCAAGACATCTGTTCTCTCTTAGCGGCCAGAAATGGAGGTCGTGAGTGTGAGTGGACGCAGCGGCAGATCAAAGCACCTCTCCGTCCCTCAGGCTGGAGATTACAGAGGGAATCATCTCGCCTGTGAAGAAGGTGTTGCTCTTTTTTTCGAAATGGATACTTCTTTCTGTTGTGCTGCATGATACGAGCCACACAAAGTCAAGTATCCTCTAGACCAGCAAATCATTTATGTGGCTTTTATTTCTATTTGTTTTCGTTTTGTTTGATGCCAGAATAGATCTTAAATATGTGCTGTTCACTGGATGAATGCTTGTTACTTGATGCTTGAATGTCATAGTCTCTGTATAAGCCTGTAAAATGATTGTCTGCTAAATAGCCTTTAATCTAACATTCCACTGATGGATGTCTCCATGGTAACACCACTTTAAACCTGCCTTCAGAACAGGAGATCCACAGTTTTTCAGTCGGAGAAAACACAGATAATAACCATTATATATTTATATCATTAGCTTAAAGGGTTAGTTCACCCAAAAATGAGAATTCTGTCATTAATTCCTCACCCTCATGTCGTTCCAAACCTGTAAGACCTTCATCTTCGGAACACAAATGAAGATATTTTTGATGAAATCCGAGAGCTCTCTGACCCCTCCATAGACAGCAATTTAATTAACACTTTCAAGGCCCAGAAAGGCAGGAAAGACATTGTTAAAATCGTCCATGTGACTACAGTGGTTCAATCTTAATTTTATGAAGCGACGAGAATACTTTCTGTGTGCAAAAAACAAACAAAAATAACGACTTTATTCAACAATTTCTTCTAGCTTGTGTCAGACTCTTAAGCCTCGTGCACACTGGGACGATTATCACGCACGCTTATTGCCAGTGTTTTTCGAGACGTTTTTCGACGCGTCTTTGTGTTCATACCCAAGCGATTTTCATTGGCGATGCACCGAGTGAACGTGCAAATTCACTCCCTGACAGTAGATGGCGCTTTTGATTTTATTGCAGATCAAATAGGATGGAAACTCACCATCGAATCCTATTTGATCTGCAATTCCTCTCCATAACAACTCCCTCTTATCGAGATTTTTGTAGTGGCTGTGGCATTTGTCATAGTTCTTTGTGCTCAGACACCAAAGAGACCAGCAGCTCTACATTCATCTTGCCTCTTTGCATCTTCTTCTTCGTCTACTTACTTCCTGTTCGTCGTCTTCTTCTTAGGTATCAATGTTTGCTTGGCAAGACTGTTTTGTGCTTGAGCACCACCAAATCGTGTTTTACTGTAACTTCAGCAGCTCCAGGCACGTGAACAAAAGCGCCAATCTCATTGGTCGGCCAATTTTTAACGCGGTGCATCCAAAAAAAAAAAAACGAACCAGAGGCGTTTTTTTTTTTTTTTTTAATGACGCTTTTACACCTGGCGTTTTGCGCGCCGGTGTGCACACTCACATTGGCGCCCTTTGTTTAGTCACGAGGCGTTAAACGGCGGCGATAAGCGCGCGTGATAATCGTTCCGATGTGAACAAGGCTTTACGCTGTTGACATAGTGTAAACAGTGCAGCACTTCCAGAACGCCAGCTTACCGTTGGCCGACGCTGTTCACGGGAGCACCACGACGCGTGCATACAAGTCGTTCTGCCGTAGAACTAGGAAGCCCTGCACTGTTTACACTGCGTCAACAGCGTAAGAGTCTGACACAGGCCAGAACGAAATTGTTGAATAAAGTCGTTATTTTTGTTTTTTTTTTGAGCACAAAAAGTATTCTCGTCGCTTAATAAAATTAATGTTAAACCACTGGAGTCACATGGACAATTTTAACTATGTTTTTACTACCTTTCTGGCCCTTGAAAGTGTTAATTAAAAAGTTGAAGAAATGTCTTTCTTCTGTAAGACCTAAAATGTTTAACAGATGCTGGATGTTTAGAATCATATTCACGTTGGTCTTTTCTGAAATTAATTACCAAAAAATTACAACATTCATTCAAATGTGGTCCATCAGGTAATGTCGTATCTGGCCAATAATGTCAATGACGAGAGGTGGAAGCATTGTTTTTTTTTTTTTTATTGGCCAAATATGGTTTGATTTCCATGAACTTTTTTCTCATGTACTTTGATCTTTTCTCTGTCTATTGACTCCAGATTTGTTTGTTTTTTGTTTTTTAAAGAAATTAATACTTTTATTCAGCAAGGATGCATTAAATTGATCAAAAGTGACATTAAAGACAAATGCTGTTCTTATGAACTTTGTTCATCAAAGAATCCTTAAGAAAAATATGGTTTCCATAAAACATATGAAGCTGCACAACTGTTTTCATCATTGATACTAATAAGAAATGTTTTTTTTGAGCTCCAAACCAGCATATTAGAATGATTTCTGAAGGATCATTTATGATTTATTCCATCACAAATGACATTTTAAAATATATTAAAATAGAACACTTTAAATGTAATAAATTACCACAATATTGCTATTTTTTTTTTTTACTGTATTTTGATTAAATAAATGCAAAAATATTCTATGTTTATGATCGATAGAATATATTAAATTTAGTATAACTTGTTTTAGTATTTTAACACTTGCACCACACTTAAAATGTCTGAATGTCAATGCATTAGTTGAAAAAAAAAATCAAAGCAAGTGGCATTTAAAAAAAGAAAAATTGCACTTTTAAAGAAAAACATTCCACCGAAATGCATTGATATTTTGTTATATAATGCAATGACATTCAGATATTTTAGTTGTGTTGTGTCCACTCTTTCATAGTTAACCTACATTTTTCTGCAGATCTGATATAAAACAGATTTGTGTGTGTGCATCCAGTACTTAAAATGCTAGCTTTGGTTGACAGAAATTAGTGTAATTATGAACCCACAATTTATCCTGTGAGGTCTTTTTAATAATAATAACCTAAATACAACCCACAGTCTCCCTCTGACAAGAAGTCTAGAAAATAACATTGATGTTTCTGTGCGTAATGAGCTTCATGAATGAGTCTGTCAAACTATTGTAACCACTGTGGTGCTTTATGCCAATATTTTGTTTCGTAACTTAAAAAGAAATGTTCAATGAAATGCAATACGTTGCAGCATGTTTCTTTACACAAAAGGCAAAGGAACGAATGTTTTTATACTTTATTCATGTCAACCTTTTACAAGTTGCGTTAACATGAACCTCCAAGGACTAGTAGAGCAGAATGATTGTGCAAACTTTCATGGCAACACAATGTACAAAAAATATCTAATGCTGCTCAGACCTCAAAGAATGTGAGTTATAAAATCGCATATCTCAGGTGAAAAAGATCATCTTAAAATCTTAAAAAGCAAGAAGCTACACAAGCTACTATACCATTTCTAAAGGCTCTTTCACACCAGGAATGATCGCTATAGAGATAACTATAACAATATTAGTATCCACACCAGTGGACGATATCATTCTGTTTATTCTAAGCGCGCTGAAGTTTTGTCGTCTGCCGCTTTAAATGCTCAAGCTCATGTTTTTCTGTAACGTTATCGTTATATTTGAGGTGTGGACTCTGCTATTCTTTAATATATAGAATGATTTTTAGAACTATATCTTTATTGTTATCTTTAACTATAATTTAACTATAAATATAACTATAACGATATCTACACACCAGCGGACGACATCGTTCTGTTTATTCTAAGTGCTCGCGCTTGTAAAGCGGGATGTATTCTGATTGGCTGTCAATGGTTTTTTTTATCGTTCAAAAATTTGTTTTGGAAGCGATTCCAAAGGTATTGTTTCTCTGTGCCGTTATTGTTATAGTTGTGGTGTGGACTCTGTTATTCCTTTATATTTAGAAAGATTTTTAGAACTATATCTGTATCATAATCGTTAATGTGACTTTTTGTCTCACGACCACTTTATCTGACTTTTTTTCTCGCAATTGCGAGTTATAAAGTCAGAATTGCGTGATATAAAGTCGTTTTTTTCTCAAAATTGTGTTTATATCTCGCAATTCTGACTATAACACACAATTGCTAAATATAAAGTCAGAATTGCGAGAGAAAAAGTCAGAATTGCGAGATATAAACTTGCAATTTTGAGAAAAAAGTCAGAATAGCGAGTTTATATCACAATTATGTCTATAACTCGCAGTTGCGATTTTTATATCTCACAATTCTGACTTTATAACTCGCTATTCTGATTTTATGTCACGCAATTGCGACAACAAACTAAAAATTGTGAGTTAAGTCGCAATTACGCATAAGTTAAGCGTAGTTTCTTGTTTGCATGACGTGGACTTAATAAATCCTTATCTTGAGCAAAATAAGCAAGCTGACATTCAGTACAATCTATATCTTTTATTTTGAATACATATAAATGTCATTTACGTCTTAGTTTGTCAAGAGATTTAAAGCACTGTTTTCGTACGTGATCTAGTACAAGAACAAGCCTATGATTAAATCTGGAAATAAAGCAAAATAACTGAAAATGAGCTGAAGTCCTCAGCTGCCATGTAATTTATAGCAAAAAATCTGGCATTAATTTGATCTCAAATGGGATTTATTTAAATAAGTTATTACTCTACCATGTGCGTGACATCATTAACCAACGTGGTTGAACGACAAATTCGCCACAGTAAGGTTTTGGGAAAACTATGGAAGCTTGTTTCCACCACAGAATAAAAAAATAAAAAAGGTAATTGCGACTTTTTTTATCTCACAATTCTGACTTTTTTTTCCAGAATTGCGTGATATAAAGTCACAATTGAGTTATAAAGTCAGAATTGCGTGATATAATGTAGTTTTTTTCTCAAAACTGTGTTTATATCTCGCAATTCTGACTATAACACGCAATTGCTAGATATAAAGTCAGAATTGCGAGAGAAAAAGTCAGAATTGCGAGATATAAACTCACAATTCTGACTTTATAACTTGCAATGGCGCGTTTATATGATTATATTAAATGTAAACTCACAATTGTGAGATAAAAAGTTGCAATTATCTTTTAAAATGTTTTATTTTGTGGCGGAAACAAGCTTCCATAGGAAACGGTCGTGATTAGCTAGTTGATTTCAGCATTGTTGTACGGGAAACACACCCATGTTTAGCTATTCTAAGCGTGCTGCAGTTTTGTCATTCGCAGCTTTAAATGCTCAAGCTCGTAAAGCAGGATGGATTCTAATATGCTGTCAATGTTTCTCTGTGCTATTATCGTTACAGTTGCGTTGTGGACTCTGCTATTCTTTTATATCTAGAACGTTTTTTAAAAACTATATCTTTATCGTTATTGTTATAGTTATCGTCCTTGGTGTGAACGGACCTGAACTCCGGGTTAGTGCCCGTGGCTGTGCTCGTGCGGTTCTGTTTTGACCTCTTCGACCTTCATGCTGCCGAAACAAGGGTACTCATCTAAGAAGAGGTTATAGGAGGCGATCAGTTCCTTCCAGTAGCTCTTTTTACCGTAAACCAGCACGAACGCGCTGACCGTGGTGTAGATGCTGGCAAAGAGAATGGTCAGTGCGAGTGTGTTCTGCCTCATCAGCACCACCGTCATCTGTGTGTAGATGTCCACGACCACAAAGCAAATGTACACGATCACCAGGCTCAGGGTCATCTTTATGACCCGCATCTGCGTGCCTAACTTGGGCCCGTGGGCACCGTTGGAGCTGGCCTTCATGTCCAGAAGATGTTTCGCCAGGTGGTATGAGATCGAAATGCTGCATTTGACCATTATGATGCCCGGAATGATGTCAGAGATGATGACGTAATAGAAGATGTAGGCGAGTCCGGTCGTATCGGTGGGCATGATGGACCCGCAATCGCCCAATTCGTTGTTGGTGCCATTGTAATAAGTGAGAACACTCAGCAAGGGAACGCAATTGGCGAAGCCGCTCACGAAGATCACTGCCAGGGCGGTGTGGACGTGCTTGATGATGGCCTCCTGGATGCGTGTGTAGCAGTGGACGGGCTCCATCACCAGCTTTGTGCCATAGTAAAAGGTCAGGAACGCCGTGCTCCAGAATATGATGAGCTTCACGCTGAAGATGAGCACCAGCAGGATTTCCTCCGTCAAGCTGATTCGGCACACAGTGTCGATAATATCCATCGTCTGCCATAAGTAAGTGAGAACCTGCTGGGAGATGCTGGCCAGAGCGATGGCCGTGATGATGAAGTCGGCAGGGTTGAGCTTGTGCTTCTTCCGGTAGCTTCTGTGGTTGACCAGAAGCAGGTACATGTTGAAGAAGATGGTTAGAATTGCCAAGAAGCCGGTCAGCAGCCAGACCATGAGTTTGTCCACAGACAGCATGATCGATGGTCAGACTGATGGTCTCAACGTAGGAAAGAAAAGGAGATCTCTTTAAAATATCTTCAATGAGATTAAGTAGATGTTTCTCCTAAAACAGACCTCAGTAATCTCATGTCTCTTCTAGAGCTTCAGAAAAGAAGTCAAACAGTGTTGTTCTTGTTAACTAAAATTATTAAAAATGTTTTCGTTAATTGAAATGAAGCTGAAATCAAATGAAATATAAATGTTAGGTTAAAAACTTAAATAAAATAAATAAATAATAAAATAAAAATACTGTAAAATAAAGCTAAATCTAAATTTTTAAAAGAAAACTAATCAATTAAACTAAAGTGAAAATGAAAACTGAAAATATAAAAATAAAAGCTAATTCAAAACATTAATAAATACTATATATATATATATATATACACAGTGGGGAGAACAAGTATTTGATACACTGCCGATTTTGCAGGTTTTCCTACTTACAAAGCATGTAGAGGTCTGTAATTTTTATTATAGGTACACTTCAAAAATCCAGAAAATCACATTGTATGATTTTTAAATAATTAATTTGCATTTTATTGCATAAGTATTTGATCACCTACCAACCAGTAAGAATTCCGGCTCTCACAGACCTGTTAGTTTTTCTTTAAGAAGCCCTCCTGTTCTCCACTCATTACCTGTATTAACTGCACCTGTTTGAACTCGTTACCTGTATAAAAGACACCTGTCCACACACTCAATCAAACAGACTCCAACCTCTCCACAATGGCCAAGACCAGAGAGCTGTTTAAGGACATCAGGGATAAAATTGTAGACCTGCACAAGGCTGGGATGGGCTACAGGACAATAGGCAAGCAGCTTGGTGAGAAGGCAGCAACTGTTGGCGCAATTATTAGAAAATGGAAGAAGTTCAAGATGACGGTCAATCTCCCTCGGTCTGGGGCACCATGCAAGATCTCACCTCGTGGGGCATCAATGATCATGATGAAGGTGAGGGATGAGCCCAGAACTACACGGCAGGACCAGGTCAATGACCTGAAGAGAGCTGGGACCACAGTCTCAAGGAAAACCATTAGTAACACACTACGCCGTCATGGATTAAAATCCTGCAGCGCAGGTCCCCCTGCTCAAGCCAGCACATGTCCAGGCCCGTCTGAAGTTTGCCAATGACCATCTGGATGATCCAGAGGAGGAATGGGAGAAGGTCATGTGGTCTGATGAGACAAAAATAGAGCTCCACTAAACTCCACTCGCTGTGTTTGGAGGAAGAAGAAGGATGAGTACAACTCCAAGAACACCATCCCAACCGTGAAGCATGGAGGTGGAAACATCATTCTTTGGGGATGCTTTCCTGCAAAGGGGATAGGACGACTGCACCGTATTGAGGGGAGGATGGATGGGGCCATGTATCGCGAGATCTTGGCCAACAACCTCCTTCCCTCAGTAAGAGCATTGAAGATGGGTCGTGGCTGGGTCTTCCAGCATGACAACGACCTGAAACACACAGCCAGGGCAACTAAGGAGTGGCTCCGTAAGAAGCATCTCAAGGTCCTGGAGTGGCCTAGCCAGTCTCCAGACCTGAACCCAATAGAAAATCTTTGGAGGGAGCTGAAAGTCCATGTTGCCCAGTGACAGCCCCGAAACCTGAAGGATCTGGAGAAGGTCTGTATGGAGGAGTGGGCCAAAATCCCTGCTGCAGTGTGTGCAAACCTGGTCAAGAACTACAGGAAATGTATGATCTCTGTAATTGCAAACAAAGGTTTCTGTACCAAATATTAAGTTCTGCTTTTCTGATGTATCAAATACTTATGCCATGCAATAAAATGCAAATTAATTACTTAAAAATCATACAATGTGATTTTCTGGATTTTTGTTTTAGATTCCGTCTCTGACAGTTGAAGAGTACCTATGATAAAAATTACAGACTTCTACATGCTTTGTAAGTGGGCAAACCTGCAAAATCGGCAGTGTATCAAATACTTGTTCTCCCCACTGTGTGTATATATATATATATACCGATCAGGCATAACATTATGACCGATGAAGTGAATAACACTGATTATCTCTTCATCACGGCACCTGTTAGTGGGTGGGATATATTAGGCAGCAAGTGAGCATTCTGTCCTCAAAGTTGATGTGTTAGAATCAGGAAAAATGGGCAAGTGTAAGGATTTGAGCGAGTTTTACAAGGTCTAAATTGTGATGGCTAGACGACTGGGTCAGAGCATCTCCAAAACTGCAGCTCTTGTGGGGTGTTCCTGGTCTGCAGTGGTCAGTATCTATCAAAAGTGGTCCAAGGAAAGAACAGTGGTGAACCGGCGACAGGGTCATGGGCGGCCAAGGCTCATTGATGTACGTGGGGAGCGAAGGCTGGCCCGTGTGGTCTGATCAAACAGACGAGCTACTGTAGCTCAAATTGCTCAAGAAGTTAATGCTGGTTCTGATAGAAAAGTGTCAGAATACACAGTGCTTCGCAGTTTGTTGCGTATGGGGCTGCAAAAGGGGGACCAACACAATGGTCATAATGTTATGCCTGATCGGTGTATTCCAAAGATATATACCAGAGTCTGCATGCAAAAGTCTGCTGCTATACATATTAATTTTATAGCTCTCTTACTGTATGACAACTACTGACTCATTTGTTTTTATTTCTTCAAAGGAATTTTAGGAGAAACATCCGAGACAACATTGATGCATAAATGAATATTAGCACATACGTTTTCTCTGTGAAGCAGTGTTATTGCTAACTAACAATATTAAAACAATTTACGTAAATGTAAATAAAGCTATAAATATTAGGTAAAAAAAACCCTGAAAAACGAAAATAATAAATGTTGGCAACTCACTGAAATAAAAGGTTAAAGCTGAATTACTAACAAAAATACTAAATAAAGAAAAAAAAAATTAAAAGACAAAAGCCATAACAAAATGTTACTTAACTAAAATTAAAATGAAAACTGAAAATATAAAAATCCTAAACTTATCCAAAATATACCATAGATAATATTAGAATAACACTGGTCACAAACAGTAAAGATACCAAAGCACTCAAAATCAATATCAGCTTTTTGCGTTTTAATTTTTTTGCTCTGTTCTCTTACTGTACGACAACTATTTACTCATTTGTGACCCTGGACCACAAAACCAGTCATAAGGGTCAATTTTTTTAAATTGAGATTTATAAATCGTCTGAAAGCTGAATAAATAATCTTTCCATTGATGCATGGTTTGTTGGGATAGGACAATATTTGGCCGAGATACAACTATTTGAAAATCTGAGGGTGCAAAACAAGTCTAAATATTGAGAAAATTGCCTTTAAAGTTGTCCAAATGAAGTCCTTAGCAACGCATATTACTACTTATAATAAATTTTTTATATATTTACGGTAGGAAATTTACAAAATATCTTCATGGAACATGATCTTTACTTAATATCCTAATGATTTTTGGCATAAAAGAAAAAATCAATAATTTTGATCCATACGATGTATTGTTGGCTATTGCCACAAATATACCCATGCGACTTATGACTGGTTTTGTGGTCCAGGGTCACATTTGTGTGCTTTAATTTCTTCAAAGAAGAAATAAAGTAGAAATTACATTTAACACAACATTGATACATTAAATGAATATAAACACATACATTTTCCCTGTGAACATGCACACACATACAGTAACAGTTATAATTCCTTCAAAAATAACATTTCAGTACCTTGTTTTGCAGGTCTCAAATATTTTCCCTCATGTTCACTGTACTTGAGCTCCTCGTGCATGTAGAGGATAAAAATTCCAGGAAAGGATGTTCTGTTGTCATGGCAAAATGCATTGTTTTTTAAAGAAATAGTAAATGATATGAAGAAAATTGAAGCTGATTTGCTGTGGTTGATGCTGAAAGATCTTAACAATAGACAAGTGACTTTTATACACCAGATTTAAAGGACAATTTTCATATGCTGACCATAACCATATTTAAAGCAGTGTGTTTTATGGCACAGAAGCATGACTAGTCATTCTATCCTCTATAGCTGACCAGACATTGCGGTACAATTCAAATGGCTGTTGGGGGCTGAAGGGAATATTTATGCTTCAGTATTCACAAATCTGTCTCTTTTACACTAAACACAAGAGTGATTGTGTTAAATGATTCACACAGAGGAAGTAGATGGACTATTACAGTAGTGGCCAAAAGGATGGGATGTTTTAATGACCGTACAAGTTTGTTTAAACCAAAAAAAAAAATATTTTTTTTTGGTAACACTTTAGTTTAGGGATCAATTCTCACTATTAACATGCATATTAGTAGGGTATTGACTGTTTATTAGTACTTATAAAGCACATACAGTATTAATGCCTTATTCTACATCCCTTAAAGGATTAGTTCACTTCAAAATGAAAATTTCCTGATAATTTACTCACCCCCATCTCATCCAAGATGTTCATGTGTTTCTTTCTTCAGTCGAAAAGAAATTACGTTTTTTGCGGAAAACATTCCAGGATTTTTCTCCACATAATGGACTTCTATGGCAACCAACGGGTTGAAGGTCCAAATCAATGCAATTTCAAAGGGCTTCGAAGGGCTTCAGAGGCTCTGCACGATCCCAGCTGAGGAATAGGTTCTTATCTAGTGAAATGATCGGTCATTTAAAAAAAAAAAAAAACCTAATAAACTGATCCTTTACCTAAACTTAACAACTACCTTATTAACTATTAATAAGCAGTAATTATGAGTTTATTGAGGCATAATTAATAGTTAGTTAATAGTGTGAACTGGTCCCTAAACTAAAGTGTGACAAGTGTGGCATTTATCTGACAAACGTATTTGGCTTAAAAAGGGGTAAACTACAGCTACAGATTTTATTTTGCTATGCAACATCGGAATAGCTGCCCCATTATGCTGTTGTAAAGGCTCCTAATTTTGTTTTGGAGGTCTCCTACAACAGGTTTACATGCATCAAAGGTCAAAAAACACCTTAATTTTCTCATAATATACATTGCACATCACCTCATTGTTCAATGATTCTCAAACGACTCGATGAATGAATCAGTGTCTCTGAATCCCTCCTTTCCACGAGCTACTCTGCTCTGATTGGTCAGATGGCCCAATCTGTTGTGATTGGTCTACGGTGTCTACTGTGTTTTGTGAATCCCGCGTTGAACTCTGAGATTTGAGAAGCAGTCGTCAGTAAAATGACGTGTGGGCGGGTCAAGTTACAACATAGGCGGGCATTACGCAAATGTCTTTTCTAGTGACGTAGAACCGTCACGCATTAGGATTCGAAATACAAACGACTCGTTTAGCGGGTGCAGAGATTTTTTACTTTACAACGACTTTACAACTTTGCAGAACGTTTACATTCACAAACAGCTATATTACACACTGCATGAAAGAGAATATTCAAAAAAACATAATTTTAAATAATAAATCACAATGCATTCATGTAGTACAACCATTCAAAAGTGATTAACTTGGACAAACACAGAGATATGGTTACTTTTGGATAAGAGACAACATTTTCATGCTGTCATCATATATGTCTGGATAAAATATAAAATGTCAATTTTTTTAAAGATAAAGTCAAGTCACCCAAAGTGATAAACAGGAAATTAATGATTCAGTGATGCAAACAGAGTGCAATTCTGCAACAGTCATTCATATGAATGTCAATTAGTTTATTTAATTTTATTTAACTTTTTAAACTAAGCACAGGGTTCATTTTAAGTATTTGTGTGGGTGTTCACTTCTATATGAAAAGAGGCTATTTATTAGGATATGTTCCATTTCTCTCATTATCCTCCTTCTATGCTCAAACATATTAGATGAAAAATAGGCTAATTATCAGGTTCCTTCATTATTTTCTTTCATTCTGATATATACACAATATATTTTCAACATATCTGCTATGCAAAATAAATGCATAGAAAAACAAAAAGCTCACAGGAGAAAGCATACATTGACTACAACATAATCAGTTATTAATATTTTGTTGGTTCTCTCTTGTTTTTGCGTGTGTTCATAATTTCTTTGTACACTGTAAACCCTAACCCTCAAAATAATTAATTGGTTTGAGTAGAGCCAACTCAAATTAAACCAATTAACTTTCTTTTTCTTTTGAGTTCTCAAAACTGACACATTTGAAGTAATCTGAATTGTTTCATTGTTTTGAGTTTTATGAACTTGTTTCTTTTAATTTAGACTAACTTAAATTTAACCGAAACTGGGCTGGGATTTCTATTTCCCAGATGCTTTGCCATGACACTCAAAAGGGACAGTCAATGCCAAAATTAAGTGTTATATTATGTTTTTTTGTGCAAGATTAATGTTAAGTGGGAGGTTTAGTAGTGTTTAATGTTTTGTTATGCTAGTTTAAAAGAGTTTCTGTTATGTTGGTTTTTTTGTAGGGTTAAGATCATGGTGACGAGTGGAGCATGAGATCTTAGTTTGAGAACACATATATGTTAAATGTATTATATTGCTGTTCTCATTCAGCAAGTGCTATGCTATGCTAATGCTACCAAAGCATTGTGTAACCAATTAGCAAGGTGGCATTTATTGAATTAGCTAGTTAAAACTAGTCAAGTTTCCACTACTAAAAATTTGAGATTACATGATATTTTTAAGTTAAATGTATGAATTAGCTTACTCAAATATTTCAAGTTCAGAGCAATTAGAATGTATGATTAAAAAATAAAAATCTGCAAGTTCTGCTTACTTAAACTTTAAATTTCTTAACTTTAAAAATTTGAGGCAACTGATTGTCCCAATTTTTTTTTGAGTTTTGCCAATTTATTTAGGTTTACAGTGTATGACAGCCTCACCAAAAATGATGTCCGCACAATTTGGCATGTTTGATCACAAATAAAACAGTTGACTCCAAGCACAACTAAGCAATATGTTTAGTTCATTTTTAATCATATTTAAAGGGTGAAGACGTCAATTTTCCTATGCCGGACATGTTTGGCCACTACTATTAGAGGTTGACATTAAAATATATATTTCTAACAAGGCTGTAAGAACTGAGATTTTAATATGCCTATATTAATCTTTGTTCCTATGCCATATGTTGAAAGGCACCTGCACAAACCTGCTGTTCTCATTATGAAATCATTTTGTATAATTATTCAGATGTGCTCAATGTAAATCGAAGCCAAATTCTGTGGTGGACAAACTGCTTTGCCTGCACCCGTCCTTCCTGTGCTAATGCACCCAGAGGTTTTATTTGACTAGCACACATACCACCACCGAGACCTGAAAATGACGTCCACCTCATTCACAAGACAAATATAGCTCGTCTGGCATTCACATGCATGACGCACCTTAATTGGAATATTGCTGTTTAATATGCAGGTGATAATATGGCCACGTAAGCGTGTTGCTCTTGAAGAACTTTGGTGCTTTCTTGTTAATTTTGTTCAAATCATTCAAACACCTCCAGCAGTCCTTGCCTTGAGCCAAACGTCTTCTCGTTTCCTTAGTAACCCAGCAGTCGGTTTTCTCGGCTTCTTGTCTGATAGTGAGAATACTTACATGACCCTGACATTTTACCCACAGATCCGTCAGATTAAAGCCTCGGATAATCAGGAGAACCTACGATATTCTGTTTGTGCATCCGAACATCTCATAAACCATGGAAGCTGTAATGGGTATTAAATAATAAATCACAATCATTCATGTAGAACCATACAAAAGTGATTTACTTGGACAAACACACAGCTATATGTAGTTACTTTTGGATAAGATAAGATTAATGGTACATTTTAATGCTGGGTAAAATATTAAATTTACTTTTTTAAATTTACCTTGTAGCACTTTATACAAAACGGTGTAAACAGTGATAAACAGGAAAGTAATGATTCCAACAGAATTCAATTCTGCAACAGTCATTTATATGAGTCAACAAATTATAATTAGTCAATTAATTTTCTTTAATTTTAATCAACTTTTTAAACTTTAAACTAAGCACAGGGTTCATTTTAAGTAAGTTCACTGTCTTCATTTGTGTGGGTGTTCACTTCTAACATGAAAACAGGCTATTTATTAGGATATATTCCATTTCGTTCATTATTTTCCTTCTATGCTCAAACATATTTGATGGAAAATCAGCTATAGGAAATATTCCAGCTCCTTTATTATTCTCTTTTTATGCTCAAACATATTTCAGTTGTTATTTCATTTTTAGATTTTTCTTGTGTAGGCCTATTTCCCGTAAGTCTTGGTAAAAATCCCTTTACTAAAAACAGTCATACTGACATCCTTCTTCCAGGAAGTGACATCATTTCCGAAGGACAAACAGCAACAACACAAACGTCAGTAAGTATATCAAAAGATTTGATGAATTCTGTTATGTTTTGTTGAGAAACTACTAAACAGTTGAGAAAGTGAATGCATGTGCACAGTATCAGTATATTAGATCTGTGCATTCGCTCTTAAAGTGACAGCAGCCTAATTTTCCTGCTGCTGTCTGCTGTTTTTTAACATTAATCAAACAAAAGGACAAAGAAAAAAACACTCACTGCTCTTAAGTAACTTTTGCTTACTTTATTAAATTTCTGTACCTGAAAACTACTGTTGAACCGACCTGAAAAACCTGAAAAGCACTGTTTATTTCTTTTGTATCTTTGTTATATTGTATTTATTTGTGCTTTTGCTTTTAATTTGATTATTTGTTTTTATATTATTACTACCTGTTTACTTGTCTTTAATAATGTTTTAAATTTATATTAGTTAGGCTAGTAGTTTTAGCTGTGGTATCGAAATTGGAATAGAGAATTGTGAATTTTCACTGTTATCTAAAATTTTTGCAAAAACAGGTATAAATATTTATGGCCGGTAAATTTTCTTTAGTCAACGGCCATTGGCAGGTGTGGCAAAAAGTTAGTTTTAGGCCCTGGTGTGTAGTATGAGTGTAATCCAGACATACTACAGTACATTCGCCATTATCACATAACGTACCAGCGTCAGTTGTGTTGCTTCCCTGCCATTCATAAATCCTCTCCCGTGGCCTCATGGGATTGTAAAGTATCCATCGTATGCACACTTCAGAATCTCGCAGGTAGTAGTAGGTCATTCTGGCACTTTTTGCTTATGAGTACTGTGAATTGACATACTTCTTTTGTCACATACTGGTTTTCACCTACTATAACAGGGAAGTATACTCAAGAACAGAAATGAGCCATAAAACAACAGTTGAGGAGATAAAACCTGATCTATCAGAGCAGAAATTAACTCATGTATAATCAACAATATAATTTCTGTTAGGAAACCATTACTTTGGGCTTTTTGCACTTATTGGATACAGTCACTCTTTACGAAAGGCACCTGAGTCATTCTACGGGATAGAAATCAGTTTTGATGTAGAAATTGTCTCGGTGAATCACTGTACAGCTGAAATATGAAGTTTTGTAACTCATCCTGCACCATTTGTGCTACATACATGAATAATGACACAAATCATACCATAAACTGTTGTTATTTTTTTAAGGAATGATGCACCTTTTTTTTCAGCTGCAAGTGGTAAAACAGACAAAAATATCTAAATACAATAGATGTACATTGAAGAAACCTGAGCTAATTCCTAAGGCTTAATATGAGGCTTAAAGGTGGATGCTTTAAAATATCAACCTAGCAATAGCAATGTGCTAACAGACTCAAAACACCTAAGCAACCATCCTGGCAACCAACCAGAATAGCCATGATTTTGCACTCTAGCTGGTGGTTTGCAAGGAAAATCTTTCTGCTCTCTATTCCAGGATATTACTTTCTTTGAACCAGAATATTGATTTTTTTCATGCCTAATGAACCTTGGCAAGGAAAATCTTGTTCACTTTGTGCAATTAAATGTGAATTCATCTGCATGCAGTCTGTCACAAAGACAAACACACTGTGTATGTGTCCCTGAAACACGGCGTGTAAATGCACTAATTTCGTTTCAAATATCTTTTCATGTCTTTCTCCCACTCGCTTCTTATTTTCCATTCCTTTGTCCAGACCCATTTCCCCATAATTGGCGGTTATTAGTCAAACAATTCTGTGAGAAAAGTGGAAAAGAAAAAAATGGATTGGTGCCGAACAGAGCATTGAGAAGGTCAGGTCATGGAGGATGGTACACTGCAGCCGGGGGGCGCTCTTGCACAACACTTTTGCTGCCATGCATTGATTGACCTGCAGATGCAAATCGAACAGAGCAAACAATTTCCATCGCATCATCTCCAAATCACAGTGCTGATTTGAACTGAATGCTTTTCAGTGCAGGTGCATCACAACGGGAAAACAGTTAGCCAGCAACTAAAAAACAACGTATTCGAAACGGAGGCCTTTGCTAATGCAACCACCACCATGCAAACTGGAGAATAAAAGCATATATAAATATTTAACAAATCAAAATTATGGCAGCAGAAAAAAAACATTGAATATAAATTAGAAGTCAATATTTTATGTCATGTCATTTTACATCAAGTTTTGGAACTCTGTCTGAGGTAAACTTACGGCTGGAATACACAACACAACACGAACAGATTTTAAAACTCTTGTCGACTTTGTAAATTGGGCTGGAATATATTACACGACTTCTAAAATCTGAGCAGATTTTAAAACACTAGGCGTCAAACACTTGCTGACTTTGTAAATGGTTACAGAGGAAAAACGGGGCATCAAACACTAAACGACTGAGGATCACACAACACTACCAGATTTCAGAAGTCATTCCAAACTCACACAGAAACATGCCCTTGTTTCTAGGAGACACATGACAAATGAAAACAATGTGTTCTAAAATCAGCTCAAATATTTAAAAGTGGCATGAAACGAAAGTTGCGACGTATATAAAGTGAAATGGCTTCTCAATCAAGACTTCATTTTCTCCATGGGGAATTGATTGGATGGTTGGGGTTTGCTATTGTTTAAGTTCAAGCATGATCAAGCACTTTAAGTTACAACCCAAAAGGCGCATTTAAAATCTACATTCAAGAGAAAATGTCCATTTAAAATAACATCTGTATACATGAAGAAGGAGTCCGGCTAGTAGTAGTATCGCATGTGAGGATGCTGCAGGTGGCGGATCATTTATATCCTTTTCTCACAGCAGTTGGAATAATTAAACTTATCATTTTGATGTCCAAACGACAATCATCAGTGACAACTGGAGATTCACCCGTAGTCAAAAGCAAAAGATTAGACTGTACAGAAATTGAAATCTACAGGTAACGCAAATACACACTAAATACATGTAGTCACTCAATGCTGATGTTGGTAACATTAACAATTTGAAAACAAAGTATAACAATAATAATGATTTGCACGGTTTGATGTGATATGAGCAAAGCGATCGTTAGATTTAATCACCGTTGGTAGCGCGATTTATTGTAATGCTTTTTTTCTCCGTTGGTCAGAACAAAAGTGGCAGACATGTTACCTGCTTGATCAGATGACATTTTCCAGTGAAAATTCTTACTTTGGTCATACTTCCAAGACGTAGAATCTGTGATTCCGAAGTACAGTATCCACACCAGTGCGGTGAATGAATGCCACACATACTCCTCAAAACATTAGATTCATCTGTGCTGAGGAGCCGTGCCGATGCACAACCCATGTAAAGATAATAATTCCGCAACTAACTGCAATTGCAGGTTTAAAACAGAGATGGCGACAAAGAGGCTAAACTTACGGACTGCAGGACAGGGAGAGTTAGAGTTGAACATAGTTATTGCCGTTGGAAAAAATAACCATTTTTTAGTCTGTGCGTAAACTGATTGATCTAAAGCGCCTGCCTGATGGGAGGAGCTTAAACAAGTTATGACAAGGGTGAGTGATGTCCTTGATGATGTTTTTGGCCCTTCTCAAACAGCGAGCCTTATGAAGGGTGTTTAAGTGATGGCAGATCAGTGCCAACAATGCCCTGTGCCGTTTTTACAACCTGCTGCAGGGCTTTTTGGCAGCTTTGGTACAGCTGCTATACCAGGCTGTCATACAATTAGTCAATATGTTCTCTATAGTGCATCTATAGAAGTTGACCAACAGCTTCTGGGGGAGGTTAGATCTCCTGAGCCTTCTCAGAAAGTAGAGGCGTTGTTGTGCTTTGCCTACTATACCTGCAGTTTGGTCACCCCAGGAGAGATCCTCTGTGTGATTGTAACCCCCAGGAACTTGTAGCTCTCTCCACGACCTCATCTTTAATAGTTACTGGACTGTGGGTGATCTTTTTAGTGGTCTTTTTTGGTCTTAGATGTTTGGTTTTTGATGTTTAAGACCCGCTGACACGCTGTCAGGTTCTGAACCTCCTCTCTATATGTAGCTTTATTATTGTTTGATATGAGCCCTATGGCAGTCGTATCATCTGCAAATTTAACCAGAATGTTTGGTTCGTGGGTAGCTTGACAATCATGGGTGAAAAGTGCATAAAGGAGGGGGCTTAGCACACATACTTGTGGCACAGCGGCACTCAAAGTTAAAGGGGACCTATTATGCCCCTTTTTACAAGATTTAAAATAAGTCTCTGATGTCCCCAGAGTGTGTGTGAGTTTTAGCTCAAGTTTTAGCTCAAAATACCCTACAGATAATTTTTTATAGCATTTTAAAATGAGCAAAAACGCACCATTTTTGTGTGACCCTTTAAATGCAAATGAGCTGGTGCTCCCGGCCCCCTTTCAAGAAGAGGGCGGAGCTTCAAGAGCTCATGCTCCTGCATACCTGCAACAACAAAACAGGACAATCTCACACGGAAAGTGTCAGAAACTGTGGTGTTCAGACTTATATGTTCAGTCATCTGTCATCTGACTGTACTGTGCATAATAAATGTGTTTATGAATTACTCAGATGGTGAGCATGGTGGGATACAATATATAACGTGTGATACTTGCTTTGCCTGGATCTGAAGTTTACACACAAAGCGTTGGTACTGCCCCATCTTTCAGAATCAACCTTTTTGAAAATCCAGCATTGAAAAGACCCTAGTTTGTGAAGCAGTCCGGTGGGAAATGATTGGCGCAAGCGTACAAGACTCTAACCATGATGTCCTCAGTGACTCAGATGGCGGGAGTCTATGGAAACTCTTATGTGCATTGGTACATCCCAAAACACAACACTTGTAATACCTCTTTGGCGCAGACATTGTACAACTCCAGCTGCTACAGCGAGGATACAGAAATGGAAGATGCTGTGCTTCTCACTCAGGGTTGTGTCTATGCTAATAGGGGAGATCGTAACCAGCTGTGGGCGGGGCTTCTCCTTACAATGACGTCATCGTAGGGGGGAATCTGAAGAGACTACTTTTGATTTATGGGAATTATAAGAAAAATTTGTGGCCTTTTACCATTATAGCCTGGTTGTTCTCTCACACTGCAGACACACATCAGTGTTCAAACACCTTATACAAGGGAATTTTGCATAATAATAGGTCCCCTTTAAGGTAAAAATGTTGGGCGGGACTTGCTTTTCTCTATGGGGAATTGATGGATGGTTGGGGTTTGCTATTGGTCGATCTCATGTCAGTGACTGGTTGCCCCGCCCTCGCACCAGTAAACACAACATCAGAGAAAAGATGTCACTGCAAGAGGGAGGGAAAGTTATTTTGTTTAAAGTCACCATGAAATCAAAATTGACAATTCTTTTTTTTTACAGAATGTTGCACTGTTTATTGTAAATGATTTATCCGTGAAAATCATTATTTTTGTCCACCTGTAAAACGTTAACCTTCTCTCCCCTCGAAACGACATCTGTTCTCTTCGTGACGTGAGTCTCGGCGGAGTGTGGGACTATATAGTCTTCACAACTGACTGCAAATTGCCATTCAGATCTGCCTCCATTTAGTTAGCAACACCCTACTTCCTACGATCCAATCAATTCCCAAAGACGAAAGTCCTGGTTCCGGTCCCAGTCCAGTCCCGTCCTAGATTTTATTTCCTCATTCCAGGAGATGTTTCACTCAGATATACATCACAATAGGTTAAAAGATTATGAGGGCACATTAATTTAAAAATAAAGAAAAATCATGTGCACGGATAATTAATCTGAAACTAAGAAAATTGTAGTCTGTGGCCATCATACTGTAACTCAAATCTCACTAAGACTGTAAATCTGGGAAAAAGTCTTGTAGTGTTTTCCAGTCTTTAGAGGGCGCAAGACACATTCCATTGGCTGTATTTTTTTTTAAATTGTTGGTTTGCAAACTGATGTGCAAAATTTGTCTGTTGTACCACATCGCTCTGCTTTATAGCATTGATACCACAAGCATTGTGGCAATGCTTATATCATAATATGCATTGCATTCATTTTTAGGATAGTGGAGAACTGACAGGAAAGTAGAGGTTTCTTCCTTGAGATCCTTGAAACTGCTCTGAGGCCTGTTGCATGAAGCTGTTGAACAAACTCTGAGTTTCAGAGTAGGTTTGGAATTGACAAATCCATATAGATCCAACCTGGTTTAGATCAGGTTCAACGGGCTCATGACGCTCAACTCAGGTTTAATCCAGAGTTTTGAAACCTGAAAGTGTGTCACGTTCAGCGAACAGCCAATCACACAGAACATGGAGAGCGTCAGTTTGATTCACTTCTCTGCTGAAGATTAAGAGATCATTATGAAAAAAATATCATGAAGTTAAATGCATTTACATGGCAGGAATAAACAATGCTGCTCCAGCGAAAGTTTGAGAAGGCAGCTGAAAGAAAAAATATGACTATATCAATGCATGTGAATCAAACAAATAGACCTAATAATTTATATAGTTCCACAAAGAGCTCAAAAGAATACACATAAGCTAAATCTGTTTTAAAGCTATATATTTTAAATGCATGTATTATATAAATTTAATTTAAAAGCAAAGTTTAATATTTTCATTTAATATAACAATTATATGAATATATTATATGAATTATACATAATTATAAAAAACATTAAAAATAATTAGCAGCAAAAGATGAGCAATTTTGTCTCTGAAATGTTCTCCCTATAAACTGCCTTAATTTGGAGTGAGAGATACAGGGGGAGTGGCTTTATTTCATCTTTACTCACAGCTGATTGGTTGAGTTTTGGTCTGCAATCTCTAACTCAGAATAAATCCTGCTCCGGAGCCCGCAAAGAACCAATCCACTTTATGAGCCCGAAAAAAAAGAGTCTTGAACCTGTGTAGAAACTGAAACCGGCATTGTGTAACAGGCCACTGGTGACAGGGAAATTCATTATTAAGGAAATTGCATATGGGTCAGGGGGCATGATTTATTCAGGTTTTTTTTTATTTTTTATTTTTTTATATTTCATAAATTTAATTTCAATAATTATTTTTATATAGGCTAATTAATTAATCAAAATAATTAAATTAAAATTTATTTAAAAAAAAACAGCAATAGTACACATTAACCACTCAGATGACACTTTAAATGTTTTACTTTCAATCTTAAAAGACTGAATTTATTTAAGTTATAACAAAATTAAAAGGTTTGTTAGTTTAATATATTCAAAATTACCATCATCGTTTTTAACCACATTTCACCAAAACGACTATGTAAATACTTCAAAAAACAACAAACAAAAAGCAATCATACAAAAATACATCAACACAACTATATACATATATTAGCAGATCTCTATCCTGACCATTAAGAGAATTCACAAATGTGAATATTCTCCTGTGCAGTTTTATATTCCTCAAATCTTGCCACGGTCTTGCACGGTATTGCATCTTTTGAGCGCAGTGTCCCCTGGCAGGATGTCAGTGGTTATACGGGGTATCCATACTTGCTGTCATATGGGAGCGGAGGCCTGTGATCAGACGCAAGCATGCTGGCTTCCCTTTGGACTCTGCTGCGTTCGGTGTGGGTGCTGCTGCGACCGGATCCGGCCCGCGTGACATCGTCTTTCCGTACAGAGCTGTAATAGATCCCCGGGTGGACGCGGTAATTCATTACAGAACGGAAGCTGGAGTTGCGGCTTCCTGAGCGGCTCTCCGGAGGTGCGGCGTCCACCCTGAGATACGGTAGAGGAAAGGAACAATGTCACATGGTGTTAGCCACATTTATTTGTTGATTATATATATATATATATATATATAAAAATAAAAGTCAAAGCAAAAATAAGGACAAATACATATTTGGGGTAATCCAGTTAAAGGGATAGTTCACCCCAAAAAAGTTTTAAATCTGTCATTAAATACTTCCCCCTTTTTGATAAAAATCTGAGAGATTTCTGTCCCTCCATTGATAGCTAGACAAGCAGCACATTTGAGCTTCCACAAGAACCAGTGAGGATCATTCTAGTGTTACGCAGCACGTTTGAGCTTCAGCAAGAACCAATGAGGTTCATTCTCATGTTGCGCAGCACGTTTGAGGTTCTACAAGAACCAATGAGGTTCATTCTCATGTTGCGCAGCACGTTTGAGGTTCTACAAGAACCAATGAGGTTCATTCTCGTGTTGCGCAGCACGTTTGAGGTTCTACAAGAACCAATGAGGTTCATTCTCGTGTTACGCAGCACGTTTGAGCTTCAGCAAGAACCAATGAGGTTCATTCTCGTGTTACGCAGCACGTTTGAGCTTCAGCAAGAACCAATGAGGTTCATTCTCATGTTACGCAGCACGTTTGAGCTTCAGCAAGAACCAATGAGGTTCATTCTCGTGTTACGCAGCACGTTTGAGGTTCTACAAGAACCAATGAGGTTCGTTCTTGTGTTACGCAGCACGTTTGAGCTTCAGCAAGAACCAATGAGGTTCATTCTCGTGTTGCGCAACGCGTTTGAGCTTCAGCAAGAACCAATGAGGTTCATTCTCATGTTACGCAGCACGTTTGAGCTTCCGCAAGAACCAATGAGGCTCTTTCTTGTTACACAGCACGTTTGAGCTAAATTCAATCTGTTCATCATATAAAGCGATCGAGTATCTTCAGAAAATTTGGACTAAACTGCTCAATTCATATGGATTAGTTTTACGATCTCTTTATGAACTTTCTGAAGCGTCAAAGTGGTAGTTGCGTAGCTGTCAATGGAGGAACAGAAATCTTGTTTTCCGAAGATGAGTCAAAGTCTTACGGGTTTGGAACGACATGAGAGTGAGTAATTAATGAAAGAACTTTCATTTCTGGGTGAACTATCCCTATAATAATTACTGGGTGTGGTTGCGGTTGATGAATGACAAGGTACCAGTATTGCTGACTAGTCAGCCAGGTATTTATTTACCCATGAGATTAGTTGTGAGACATTCTTTAACAATGCACTAAAAGTATGCAGACTACATCCGCTGGTGAAGGGAAACTTGTTTTGAGCTTGTAGTGTGAGACGGTACACCAGTGTTGAGACACTGCATTCATGCCATGTCGTTATTACCATAACTGCGCGAGGACAACATGTGACATTCTATTCAGAGCTTCATCCATGGAATTATGCGTTTCTACGGCAACACTATCAACGGCAGGTCAGGTGGTACAGCGATCACATGGTACAAGTCGGAGCTCTCAGAAATGTCTGAGTTTACAAGTTGTAATTAGTTCTACAAGGACGTGAACACGTTTTACAAGTCGGAAACTTGTAATTACAGTAATTCTGACATTGCGCCATTCCGCCATTTCCATTCAAAACTCATTTTTACATTTGATAATTTAAGTTTCACAATTATAGTAGGAATAAAAACAATAGTTTTGGGCAATGAAAATCCACTAAAATGCTTGCAAAATCCAATGAAAATAGTATTCTGTAGTACTATGACTATGCCCATGCAAACCTTCCCATTATGTTGCTAGGGTGTTGTGGGTGGTTGCTAATGTAGTTATGTAATGTGTTTATTAGTTCTTGCATACTGGCTCAAGTCAAAGGAGTCCAACGTAAAGTTTCACTGACATTCTGGTCTCTGTGAGTTTGCCTCCTTTAGTGTACGTCTGTGGGATTTTTCTTTAAAGTCGGCTTTAAAATCTATTTTCAAAATGCATGGTATAGATCTTATTGTAAACTATTCATACCTGCATACGTTTAATTTATTTGTTTATTTTTTTTTTTAAATGTCATAACTGGACCATTCATTGTAAATGACAGACTTCTCTCTGATGATGTATGCAGGACTTCTCTAATCATTTATTTCGCTTAAACTCCGCCTCTGTGAGCTCGCGTTTATCCACCTCCATTTTTGAGTGCAACGCCCACATCTAAAGATACAATCAACAACCGATGCATAGAACCAAGTCCCCGTCCTACTTTTTTTTTTTCCTTTTTGATAATCGGTTACATCCGATTTGATACTTCGGTTTCATCAACATTCCACCTATTCCAATTTTTTAAATATATAAACCAGCAATATCTTACCTGATCTCATTGGCAACCTCTTTTTCATAGCGCCGCTTGTTGCAACAGCAAATCAGGAGCCAAATCAGCAAAAGGAGGAGGAGCAGCAGCAGCAAAGCACCAATCACAGCTCCCACAATCACTCCCACTTTATTGGTTGCTAGAGAAAAAAAGATTCCGATAAAGACAATAGATTATGTGCAGAAATGGCTCACTCTTAACCTGAGAAACAATTCATCTGAAAGTGCAGCCGAGGCTTCAATCGCCTTCCAAAATCATCTGGAGAATAAATGGGTTAATCAAAATAATATGCAGAAAAAATGCTCTGTTGGGTGAGTCTGGATATTTTGTTCAAGGACACATGCTGCATAATGGCCTTCATAAACATGCTACTCAGTTACCCTGAGTATAATATATGAACCTTGAACAGAAATGTGCTGAATACACAGGAGAATGACTGGATGACTCCATTTCTCCAGTGGTTCAATAAGCATATAACTTATATAAGAGCAAATAACTTGCATTCAAGTATTTGGACACTTAAATCACTTAAAATAATAGATTAAAAATGTCTCAAAAGTCTCAGGAACCAACTTCACTTTTTAAGTCTTTTTTTGTTGTTGCACAAAATCTTTAAATCAGCTGGTGTTTTCTGCATTGAATACCAGTTTTGATGTTTTTGAAAAAAGTGTTCTTCTGCTTAAGGCTGCGTTTATTTAATGAAAAATACAGTAAAAACGGTAATATATAATATTGTGAAATATTACAATTGTTATATATTTTAAATTGTAATTTATTCCTGTGATGCAAAGCTGAATTTTCTGCATCAGTCTTCAGTGTCACATGATCCTTCAGAAATCATTCTAATATGATGATTTCCTGCTCATTTATTATTGGTTAGCTCAAAACTCAAAGTAATGATGCTGAAAATTCAGCTTTGATCACAGGAATATATTACATTTAAAAAATTTTTTTTTTTTTAAAAAATCACTTTATTTTAATTTTCTTAAGACAACAAACATGCACAATGACACCAAACCAGAAACTATACAGGACTTACTGCTTTAAATTAGAACATTTAAATATTAAAATTTTACTGCATTTTTGATCAAATTAATGCAGCCTTGGTGAGACTCAAAAACATTTTTAAAAATTCTCAGCTTCACACAGGTGTCCTTGCCAGTGTTGGGGGTAACTTGAGTTACATAATCAAATTACTTTTTTCAAGTAACTAGTAAAGTAACGCATTACTTTTAAATTTACAACAAAATAAAAATATATTTTTCAAAGTAACGCAAGTTTCCCCATGTATTGACTGACAGCTATCCTGTCCTCATGTTGAGAGAATCATGAGTAAGTGCAGAGGCGTTGTGTGTGAACATGAGGGTTATTGTAGTTCAAGACTAAATGTGAGCAGGCATTTACTCATCTCACTTAAGTATTCCTCAAAATGAATAAAATCAGTGAAATGTTAAATCAGAATTTTATGCAAAATTCCAATAATTAAATGTTAAATTAAACAAATTTTTAATGCATTTAATCTCACTTTATTGACCAGTGTACTTGCTGCTGACCTTCGATGATTCAGTTAAACCATAAGCAAAAATGACTTTTAATTTTTTGTTTTTTTACTGAAGTGTTAAAGAATTTGCATTTCCTTCAGCCTGAGGCTTATTATTTCAATTTTGGTGTGAAAGGGCCTTTACATTTGCCCAAAAAATAGAACTTTTTGTTATAAAGCAAAAACAAACAAACAAGCCGAGCCCAGGTGAGAAAAAGTAAAGCAACGCATTACTTTTCTTAAAAAGTAACTAAGTAACGCAATTAGTTACTTTTTAAGGGAGTAACGCAATATTGTAATGCATTACTTTTCAAAGTAACTTTCCCAACACTGGTCCTTGCAGAGTTACTCTTTGATAATTAATCTTTTTGGGAAATGTCTGTTCTTGCTTCATGTCAGATGATTGGCACTCAATTTGACATGTTGTTGTCTAATGCACTTACATTCAGACGTCAAGTGTGTCTTAGTTGTGCAAATAGTTGCTGGATCCACCCATACTTACGGTTATATGCTTGAAGGGCGTATGTGCATCGTTCCATGCCTACTTCATTGCTGACCTCACAAAGGTACTTCCCAGTGTAGCTCTCGCTGTGGTTTCTGATTAGCAGCTCTCCGGTCAGGGGACCTTCAAACAAAAGAGTCATTCAGAATGTGCAGCCATTGCGAAAGGCCTGGGGGCGTTATTTACGGCAGATTGCACACAGCAGAACTTGTTTGGTTGCTATGAGGCTCAAACATGTTTTTGTTTTCCTCTACAGCAGCTGGCTTTACAACGCACAGGCCTGAAGCTACAGGTTATTCAAGCGGGACCAAATATTAAGCTTTCGCTTCAAGTATTCGCTGAGTAGTGTTGCACTAGACCTGTGTGGGGTGGGGACTCACTCTGTGTTGCGGTTGGTGGCATGTTTCCACTTTCTTTCGTCCATGCATATTTTAGAGGTAATGAACCCTGGGAGGTTTTGCAGCGGAGCGAAACGGTTCCGCCCTTCTCCTCGCTACCTTCCACCCAGCATTTAGGTGGCGAAGGTCGTACTGAAAGAAACCAAGAAAAACAATCAGAATCATGGACCAAATCACGTGGCTGATGCAGGAGCAAACTGATCTGTTATGAGTCTGCGACGTCAGTAATAATTGCACTAGGCCTGGGCAATATAGAGTTATATAATCTATATATCTATCTGTCTGTATTTTATGGCCATTTATGGCTACTTACTATTTGTGTATCTTTTCTGCAATGGCTTTAGAGACTTTTTTGACAGTGATCAGACATTGTAGCCAATTTAATTAAAAAAGGAAATAAAAAAATAATGTGTATATATACACATATATTTAAATACTTTTATTGTCACCCATGAAAGAAATTTGTATTGGATAACTGGTAATCCTCCACAAATATCTTAGATAAAATCAAGTCCTACATTTTTTCCTCATTGAATATCCTGTTTCACACAGAAAGGCATCACATTTAAGGATTTAAGATGGGTTGGGAATGCAATTTCATGTTGACACTGTCACACTTGCAAGTCGCAAGACAAGGAAGGATCGTGAAATTAGTGTCATGCTGTTTAGAAAACTGAATGGCAGATAAATGGGAATATTCACAATAGTGCCACATTTTACAACAGCAGCAAAATCCCAAATATATTGCGAATATTCAATATATTGTCCAGCCCTTGGCAGAGTTATTACAGTTAATTATTACACGGCTCTGTGGAATACTTGATTCTGATAGGTCAATCCCGTCATCCAGCGGTATGTTATTCCCCGATAACAACTGGTAAAAACAGAGTTTGGTGAACTAATAAAATATTAAAACTCATCAATATTTTGTGTACAGTTATTTAATTATGTCATCAGGCATCGTGGACTCACTCAAATATTAGTGTCACTGTCACTTGATGGTGGACCTGGTGAAAAAGCTGTCAGTGATCAAAATATTGATTTTAAAAACTATAGTTTTCAGAGTAAGTTTGAGATCACAATATGTGCCAGATGTTGAATGTACTGGGAAATGAGCTCTGATGATGACAGTGATGATGGTAAAAACATCTGCTCAAATTGAATATGAAATGTGTTTTATTTTATTCTTTTGTATTTGTTATTTAAAATATCAGGAGAGTACAGAGCCCCTAAAGGGACATGGTGGTGGTGCGTTCCCCTGATAAACTGTGTTCCCTAGCAAAACATTTGCGTTCCCCAGAGAAACTTTGCGCTCATTCACAAAACTTTGAGCTCTTTGCGAGCGAGCACAAAGTTTCTCTGCGGAACGCAAACGTTTTTCCAAGCGAACACAAAGTTTATCGGGGGAACTTAAAAGCATTGACAAATAATTTTTCCTCCATCTCCTCCACCATGTCCCTTTAGGGGCTCCATTGGAGAGTTTTATGTTACTGCGGTAGTTAGAGATCAATCTGTGTTAGATATAGATCCGGGTCACTAAAGACCCGAATATGTAATAATGATTGGCGAAACATTTATTCATTTAAGGATTAAAAAAAAACAAAAAAAAAACAGATAAAATGAGCACACAACAAAATGACTAAAACTCTAACTAGAATAACATGGGCCCTAGGGTATTTATTATTATAAATAAAAACTAAAAATGTAATTTTTGTTCATTGAAACAAACAAACTTGAGAAAAATACATTTACATTGCTCCAAAAAATAATCATTAATTATTTTTAATTGCAGATTTGAACACTAAACATGTCCTTAAAATCCCTAATAGTACTATAGTACAAATACTATAATTAAAAAATAAATATAAATGAATCACTCAACTGAAACTAGTAAAGACTAAAGGATCACAGCACTGAGCCAGAGTTTTCTAAGAAGGTGGAAAATATTGAGTCTCTAGACAGATGAGGTGGAGGGGTTGGGCTGGGGTTAGCAGAGGAAAACAGAAGGCGGGCGTGAACAAAGAGCGTCAACCCCACCTGCCATTCCAGTCAAGTCATAGTGAACGACTGGATGAAAGGGGAATGCTAGGGTGGAGAGAACCGGTAAAACAGAAACCCAGCAGCTTGATAAGAGTGTCAGAGCTGGTCTGCAGAGACAGAGAATGTGCACGTCCTCACCCAGCACCACTAAAGTGACTTTCCTCGAGTCGACACCGGGTGTCTTCTTCACTTTGCACTGGTACGTGGCCGTGTCCGAGGCTTTGAGGGTGGAGAAGGTGACCGTAGCGTCGCCGCGGCTCGGGTCACCAACAAACTTGAAGCGACTCATCAGGTCTGGGTTTCCTAGCTGATACTGTTTCCCTCCAGTGTAGGATAAGATCTGTCAGACAGTCAGAGAGAGAAAGCCAGCTCAGTGAGATGGTGGACAAGTGAGCCTTATCTAATATAACAGGTCTAACCACCTGCCGTCATTAAGATGGAGCCTCTAATACACCGCACCCACGGATTTCTCCAAATCTCCACACACATCCCTGGAAAGCCTGATATTAAGCAGTTTGGACGAGGGAGAAATGGGGGGAAAATTACAAAATCCATCAAGATGATATACGATTGATCAGGTGTAGACTGTGATCTCCATGGAGCTGAGAAAACATTCTTACATTCTTATCAAAAACACCAGATGTTACATCAAGAAAAGCTGCACGGCATGCATTATTTTGCATTTTTAAAATCACCTTTATTCCTTCAGTAGTTCTTTTTAAATGGTCTTGCAGTATAACAAATGTTCCATAGTGTCTCATGTAATATCAGTGTTATTTTAGTCTCATTGATGTACACTGAAAACAATTTTCACTCAGAAGTTGCAAATAAATTTTTTACAAACAATTACAAAGAAACAGCAAGTAATAAATAGAATTAAGCATGAACATTTGAAGGAGGAAAACAGAAATAGTATTTTCTCGTAAAAAACACTCAATCTTCCAAAAATAAGTTTTACAGTGTACTATTGTAGTTTATATAACTTTTATATTTATTTTCTTTTTTTGTTTGTATAGTTGTTTTATTTTTATATTTTCTTTTATGTTGTGTCATATATATATATATATATATACACACCGATCAGGCATAACATTATGACCACAGAGGTGAAGTGAATAGCACTGATTATCTCTTCATCACGACACCTGTTAGTGGGTGGGATATATTAGGCAGCAAATTAACATTTTGTCCTCAGGTTGATGTGTTGGAAGCAGGAAAAATAGGCAAGCGTAAGGATTTGAGCAAGTTTGACAGGGGCCAAATTGTGATGACTAGACGACTGGGTCAGAGCATCTCCAAAACTACAGCTCTTGTGGGGTGTTCCCGGTCTACAGTGGTCAGTATCTATCAAAAGTGGTCCAAGGAAAGAACAATGGTGAACCGGCGACAGGGTCATGGGCGGCCAAGGCTCATTGATGCATGTGGGGAGTGAAGGCTGGCCCGTGTGGTCCAATCAAACAAACGAGCTACTGTAGCTCATATTGCTCAAGAAGTTAATGCTGGTTCTGATAGAAAGGTGTCAGAATACACAGTGCATCGCAGTTTGTTCCGTATGGGGCTGCATAGCCGCAGACCAGTCAGGGTGCCCATGCTGACCCCTGTCCACCACTGAAAGCGCCAACAGTGGACACGTGAGCATCAGAACTGGACCACGGAGCAATGGAAGAAGGTGGCCTGGTCTGATGAATCACATTTTCTTGGATGGCGGGTACGTGTGCGTCGCTTTCATAGGGAACACATGGCACCAGGATGCACTATGGGAAGAAGGCAAGCCAGCGGAGGCAGCAATGTTTTGCTGGGAATCCTTGGGTCCTGCCATCCATGTGGAACGTACCACCTACCTAAGCATTGTTAAGCACCACGTACACCCTTTCATGGAAACGGTATTCCCAGCTGGCTGTGGCCTCTTTCAGCAGGATAATGCGCCCTGCCACAAGGCAAAAATGGTTCAGGAATGGTTTAGGAATGGTTTGAGGAGCACAACAATGAGTTTGAGGTGTTGACTTAGCCTCTAAATTCCCCAGATCTCAATCCAATCGAGCATCTGTGGGATGTGCTGAACAAACAAGTCCGATCCATGGAGGCCCTACCTCGCAACTTAAAGGATCTGCTGCTAACATCTTGGTGCCAGATACCACAGCACACCTTCAGGGGTCTAGTGGAGTCCATGCCTCGACGGGTCAGGGCTGTTTTGGCAGCAAAAGGGGACCAACACAATATTAGGTAGGTGGTCATAATGTTATGCCTGATCGGTGTAAATATATACACATAAAAATCAAATATATATATATATATATATATATCTTCTCTCTCTCTCTCTAATATATATGTTTAAATGTTTAAATTATGTCTATATAGTTTCTATTAATTCTTTATTTCAATTTTAGTTATTTTTGTACTTCAAGTTAAACTAAAGCACAATGAGAAATGTTGCCTTGGCATCAAGCTGAAGTCAATTTCCTTTATACTTGATTCTGATGCTTTCGAAAGGAGACTGAATTATTTGTTCTAACTATTTGTCTGAGCATCAGTACAAGATGAGAATGTGCTTTAAAGAGGTCCTGCATGAGAAAAATTTCCCTTGAGCTTTTGACACATAAGAGGTCACTAATATTTAAAGAATTACATAATGCTTTTCTGTAAAGTACTTTCAAAATACTCAAGGGGCCGTTTAACTAGACTTTTTTTTTGGCCGTTCATTTACACGACAAACGCAATCTTTTGAAAACGGGATTCAAAATGCATGTTATTGAAAAAGATACTGTTATTATCTCTGTGTAATCTACAAAAACACAAATTTGTGAAAACGGCAAGGTCATGTGCATACGTATTACGTGTTCAGTCTACAGGCGCGTAGTGTTTCATTATAAAGTGACATCGCCAAATACTGGCCTGGTAGCAGAATACAGCATTTTTAGTCGTTTTCATGGATCTGTGTGAAAGGGGATTGTTTTGACAATAGTGTCACCTGTACGCAAAAGACATACTGACATACCTTAAAAAAAGACCATTTCAGACAGAGGGGCAGAAATATTGTGGAAAATCCGTATTTTGTGTGCAAAATACTACATAAACATTATAAGTGAACCTCAAGCAACATATTAAATAAAAATATCCATGTCATGACCACTTTAATATCCATTTTGTATTCTCATTGTCCTCTCACCAGCTTATCTTTCTGGGTCATGTCTTGACTGATGACTGTCCACTCAATGTCCAGGTCTCCGACATCTATGGCATCCACGGTGTATGTGCAGCCCAAAGTTAAACTCTCCCCCTGGGCTTTCTTGACTGTCTGTGGTCCTGTGGACGTCACCTGTATAGCCCACGTAAGAGCTAAAGGTTCACAGAGAGAGAGAGAGATACAGAATAATTAATTAATGACCATTCATTTTACAAACACCTGTCTTGTCCAACATGTCATATTTAATTGAATTTAGTTTTGTTTGGTTCTCAACTAGTTTGCTTAAAGTCGATACACATTTTTATTGCGCTATCTTTACTACTCAAGAATATATGGTTTGTTGCATTTTATTATTTGCATAATTTATTCAATCAGAACAGACCTCATACCCATGTTTGGGCCACGACCCACCAGTTTTTGCACATTTAATTAAAGAGCACCTTTGTGTTGCATTTTCTCCCTGAAACTTAGACAAGGTTTCCTGCACCAAAACCAGACGCTATTGTTTATAATGCAAATTAAACAGGCTTTTCACAGTTTTTCAACTGCACATTTAATGTGTAAATTAGCTCTGTTATGATTGGCTAACCTCTTTGCATGAGAAATGCATGTCAATGACTTCTCCAAGTTGCTGAATACTGATTAGCCTTTTGATATGTGCTCATGTGTTAATGTGCACGTCATAACTGTGACGATTTCTGGAGAAACCATTTTTTTTGCAGCTTAATTTTCAATGATTGGTCTGAGGAAGAAGTGACATGACACCATTTATTTTAAAAGAGCATAAGCAATCCTGTTTTCCATGATATGCACTTTAAAAACGGATCAAGAGAAGGATTTTCTATAATGAATCCCGTTTGCTAATAGTGCCATTTATTTGCACATTCTGCCTGTGCTAGAAAATCTAGAAAAGCAATTTCCATGCTTCAATCTTGCGGGTTGGTTCTGAGTTTTGGTTGTGAAGAGGATGAGACAGACTGTTGCAATTTGGACTGTACAGCATCACTCCACTGATGCAGACACCATCCATCTGCTCTTTAAAATGCAAAAAGTGCACTTGAACGGTGCTTCTGGATATTTGGCCTGTAGTAACTTTCTTCTCCCATGTGATGAATTACCTGAGCCATACATCACTAGAAAATGTTTTCCACAGATGGCATAGCATAACATTAACTGCACCAAGCAGAATATTTCAATAAACATTGTACATTCTAGATTGCTGAAGCTCAAACGTGCTGCATAACATGAGAATGAACCTCATTGGTTCTTTTGGAAGCTCAAACATGCTGCATAACATGAGAATGAACCTCATTGGTTCTTGCTGAAGCTCAAACGTGCTGCGTAACACGAGAATGAACCTCATTGGTTCTTGCTGAAGCTCAAACGTGATGCGTAAACACGAGAATAAACCTCATTAGTTCTTCCGGAAGCTCAAACGTGCTGCATAACATGAGAATGAACCTCATTGGTTCTTTCTGAAGCTCAAACGTGCTGCATAACACGAGAATGAACCTCATTGGTTCTTGCAGAACCTCAAACGTGCTGCGTAACACGAGAATGAACCTCATTGGTTCTCGCTGAAGCTCAAACGTGCTGCGTAACATGAGAATGAACCTCATTGGTTCTTTTGGAAGCTCAAACGTGCTGCGTAACACGAGAATGAACCTCATTGGTTCTTGCTGAAGGTGAAATGTGCAGTGTAACACGAGAATTAACCTCATTGGTTCTTTTGGAAGCTCAAACGTGCTGCGTAACACGAGAATGAACCTCATTGGTTCTTGCTGAAGCTCAAACGTGCTGCGTAACACGAGAATGAACCTCATTGGTTCTTGCTGAAGGTGAAACGTGCAGTGTAACACGAGAATGAACCTCATTGGTTCTTTTGGAAGCTCAAACGTGCTGCGTAACACGAGAATGAACCTCATTGGTTCTTTTGGAAGCTCAAACGTGCTGCATAACATGAGAATGAACCTCATTGGTTCTTTTGGAAGCTCAAACATGCTGCATAACATGAGAATGAACCTCATTGGTTCTTGCTGAAGCTCAAACGTGCTGCGTAACACGAGAATGAACCTCATTGGTTCTTGCAGAACCTCAAACGTGCTGCGTAACACGAGAATGAACCTCATTGGTTCTCGCTGAAGCGCAAACGTGCTGCGTAACACGAGAATGAACCTCATTGGTTCTTGCAGAACCTCAAACGTGCGGCGTAACACGAGAATGAACCTCATTGGTTCTTTTGGAAGCTCAAACGTGCTGCGTAACACGAGAATGAACCTCATTGGTTCTTGCTGAAGGTGAAATGTGCAGTGTAACACGAGAATGAACCTCATTGGTTCTTGCTGAAGGTGAAACGTGCTGTGTAACACGAGAATGAACCTCATTGGTTCTTTTGGAAGCTCAAACGTGCTGCGTAACACGAGAATGAACCTCATTGGTTCTTGCTGAAGGTGAAATGTGCAGTGTAACACGAGAATGAACCTCATTGGTTCTTGCTGAAGGTGAAACGTGCTGTGTAACACGAGAATGAACCTCATTGGTTCTTGCTGAAGGTGAAACGTGCAGTGTAACACGAGAATGAACCTCATTGGTTCTTGCTGAAGCTCAAACGTGCTGCGTAACACGAGAATGAACCTCATTGGTTCTTGCTGAAGCTCAAACGTGCTGCATAACACGAGAATGAACCTCATTGGTTCTTGCTGAAGCTCAAATGTGCTGCGTAACACGAAAATGAACCTCATTGGTTCTTGCAGAACCTCAAACGTGCTGCGTAACACGAGAATGAACCTCACTGGTTCTTGCTGAAGCTCAAACGTGCTGCGTAACACGAGAATGAACCTCATTGGTTCTTTTGGAAGCTCAAACGTGCTGCATAACATGAGAATGAACCTCATTGGTTCTTGCTGAAGCTCAAACGTGCTGCATAACACGAGAATGAACCTCATTGGTTCTTGCTGAAGCTCAAACGTGCTGCGTAACACGAGAATGAACCTCATTGGTTCTTGCTGAAGCTCAAACGTGCTGCGTAACATGAGAATTAACCTCATTGGTTCTTGCACGTCAAGCAAACATGCTTGAGCTTCTGTTTACCACAACTGATTTGTGAGTTGATCAATGTTTATATGTGAATAAAAGCCTAAATTCAATCTGTTCATCATATAAAGCGATCGAGTCTCTTCAGAAAATTTGGACTAAACCGCTTAATTCATATAGTTAATTTTTACGATCTCTTTATGAACTTTTTAAAGCTACAAAGTGGTAGTTGCATAGCTGTCAATGGAGGGACAGAATTCTCTCAGATTTCATCAAAAAGATCTTAACTTGTGTTCAGAAGATGAACGAAAGTCTTACGGGTTTGGAACGTCATGAGGGTGAGTAATTAATGACAGAATTTTCATTTTTGGGTGAACTAACCCTTTAAAGCTTCGACAAAGGCCACAGCTGTCAAAGTCACAGAAGTGTTACCAAACAACAGTTTACTGCCATCAGAAACTGACTGAGAAGACATGATGCCTGAAACAATTAAGTGATCTGTGCAACGTGAACAGGGGCCCGTTTCAGAAAGGAGGTTAAGTGAAAACTTTGAGTATGTTAACCCTGAAATGAGGGAAACTCTGAGTTTTCTGTTTCAGAATGGGAGGCTTTCCAAACCCGAGAAAGCTGGGTAAGTCAAGCCCATTTCTGAAAGTTACCATGGTAACTTACTCTGTGACCCTAACCTGGTCAGGAGCAGGTTTTCTTCGGTAAACCCAGAGTTTCTTTCGGTCTCCTCCCCCTTTTTAAAGCATCAGCGGTGTTTAAATACTTCATTGGTTCATTCACACTGCACAAATGCTTTTCTTACTGAGTATTTTGTACAATTATTACATTATTACAAGTAGAAATATCTAAAAATTATCAATTAAATCTAAAATCTAAAGTAAACACATTTTACTTAAAACAAGTAAAATTATCTGCCAGTGGGGTAAGAAAAATAATCCAAACGAAAATTTTTCTTACCCCACTGGCAGATAATTTGCAAAATAATACATTTATGTCATTATGTAATTTTTCTTATGTAGAAAATGCATCTTGATTTAAGAATCTTTAGATATTTTGACTGGAAACAACAAGACAAAAATACAAAGTAAGAAAAGCATTCTTTGCAGTGCAGGTACATTCATTCATTGCGCATATTTTCATCATGAGGACATGGTCAAAGTGACAAAAATGGCATGTCCTTTTATACAGGATCCTGACATTCACTTGATAAACCTAGAAGTAACCTAATAATTAGAATTTCCTTTAGGATTTCCAGTGGTTGGATGCATTGATGACACGCACATTCCCATCATCACACTTTCTGAAAACGGATTAGCCTACTGTATGGAATGGAAGGATGTCAGATGGATGGGTAGTCCGAGATATAGCTGTTAAATGAACACAAATTATTCACAATTTTATGGTCATCTTTATTTCCTACAAAAACTTTAATATTAATATTCTTCCTCCATGTCCTCTTCATCTGTCAGTGGTGCTGGTGTTTTGTGAGCCCATGCCTTCTTGCTGTTGGCTGGCCTGAGACGTCAAATGTTAATTTTATTACCCTAATTAATAAATGTAACAGGTGGGATCAGAGAACATTTAATTATGTGAAAAGAGCATTAGACTATGTGGGAAAAGCTGTTGCACATTGAAATAGACACTGAATGATATTTATTTAATATGTCAAATGTTTGTAAAGTCAAGAAACCTACACCCATGAACCTTTTATGCTTAAAGCTTTACCTGATTAAATTGTGTTTTTATACTTAGTTTTTAGCTGCTCCCACATTCTTTTTTTGCCTGTGGGATACCATGAAAATTAAACTAATTAAGAATTAAACTTACATATTGACCCGGAAGTATGCAGATGTCTTTTTGTCGGGTGCTGTTGCCATGGTGAATCATAATTCCGGCGCTCCATTGATCATGGTTTTTCATAGTCATGGTGCACGCGCTTAAAGGGTTAGTTCACCCAAAAATGAAAATTCCCGTAAGACCTTTGTTCATCTTCGTAACACAAATTAAGATATTTTTGTGTGCAAAAAAAATCTAAATAACGGCTTTATTCAACTTTATTCTTGTCTTCCATCTGGGCCTCTGACATGAACTCACGAAGCACCACAACGCATGCGCGAGAATATGACGTAGAGCTGGCGGAAGTGAGGAACTTTGTTTACAAGCAGAGGAAGACGTGCCGTATCTAAGCTGTTGAATTCTACATTGATTGTGCTTTAGGTCTTGGCGTAGTGCTCAAAATTGTGCTAAAGTGTGCATTTCCTGGATGCCCGAACGCCGGCTCTACGTCACATTCTACGCATGTGTCGTGGTGCTTCGTGAGTTCACGTCAGAGGCCCAGATGGAAGACAAGAATAAAGTTGAATAAAGCCATTATTCTGATTTTTTTTTTGCGCACAAAATCTATTCTCGTCGCTTTATAAAATTATTGTAGAACCACTGTAGTGAGATGGACTTTTTAACGACGTCTTTAGTGCCTTTTATGGGTCTTGAGAGAGGAAATGTCATTGCTGCCAATGGAGGCCTTTCTGAGCCATCGGATTTCAACAAAAATATCTTTATTTGTGTTCCGAAGATGAACAAAGGTCTTACGGGTGTCGAATGACATGAGAGTAAATAATTAATGACAGAATTTTCATTTTTGGGTGAACTAACCCTTTAACTCAGAGTCAGTCTACTCAGAGTTGATTGAACTAACTCAATTCAGCTGTTCTGAAACCCAAAACTTAGAGTTTCCCATCTCAGGGTAAGTCAACTCAGAGTTCAAGTTTAAACTCAGAGTTGGTTGAACCTCCTTATTGAAACAGGCCCCTGATGTACTGTCTTCAGATACTCCTGTCACTATCTTTGTGTCTCTTTTTTGAGAAATGCTACAGATTGTCGGGTTCATCTTGTTTTTTTTGTACCACCAAAACAACAGAACACGTCAAGACGACTATGGCATTCCTGTTAGCATTGCACTTTCACACTAAACGCAGGGAGTGTCTGTGATTTAAGGATTGCCTCTCTCAGCTGGAATAAACAGTTCAAGCATGAATGTGTTGAGCAACACCGCTGGGCTAAATACATGTGACACCGTTTATGTATGGTCAAAAATCATGCATTTTCATGCTCTAGAATTTAAGTGCACTTATTACGAATCATGCTCACACATAATGAACAATATTGTTTTGTGCACGCTACATCTGGTACTTTTTTTAAAAGTCTGAAATGCACATGCAAGGGCATTGAGTTGAAACTCAGCACCAGTAACATTCAGAGCTAGAATTTGCATAAAGCGGAGTGGGAGGCCAGCGCAACTTCTTAATATGCAGGGTTAATTTATGCATAACATGGTCACACTGCCGTCGAAACTCGATACAGCCCACACAAATTGAAGAGAAAACTGACCTTTAATGCAGAAAACCCTCAAAGAGACTGTTAAATAAATAAATAAAACAAGTATTTCACACACCTGCATGATTTAGACACGCTGCAATGATGTATAATGCAGCCAGCGGTAAGGGGAAGTTGATCCAAAACTTGCTCATAGCCAAATGTCAACTTCTAACTGAAAACCTGAAAAAAAAAAAAAAGATAACACAGACTGTCATTGTCCCTCACTGACTGGACACCTCATTTGCAAGTGTGAGTCATTTGATTCTGATAAGAGTCTCAATTATGGCAAATTCAAATGTCATTTTAGAGCAACTGGAATGAGAAAGTCTTGAGTTTAGATTCAAAGGTGTAAAACCAAACCATTAATCACTCTGAAGTAGTAAAGAAGAAATGTCAATAAATATGGCACAGCAAAATGAAGTCAGTAACCATAGATGGACTTGTATCTAACAGATGTGATCAGATATATTTTTTTAAAGGCCAATACTGATACTGATTTATATAATGCTAAATAAATAAATAAATAAGATTATAAGAAATAATAATACATAAATTGAAATAAATAAGTCATTTTAAAATTCACTAAAGAATTGTATTTTTATTGTGTCTCTTTAATTAGTTCTTCCTGTTTAAGAGTGTCAGAATGCTACGGTATATTTGCCAGACTGATCCACTATCCAGATTTCAACAAATAATAAAATAAAAAAATAAATAAAATAATGTTAAAATACAATTTTAATAATAGTGAAAATATTTAAATAAATTAATTTTAAAAAATAATTTTTTTACACAATATTTACTCAATTCAAAACAAACATTTCAATACATAAATTGTGCACTAACAAATGACAAGTGTGTTTGGATATTTTTGACCAGTTTGGCATCAGCCGAATAAAAAATGCTTGATTTACCTGCCTGACTGATATTTTTGCCTATCACTATTTTCCTAGTCACTCTAGAGATTGGTAAATAAGGCATTTAGTACAGTGTGACTCAGACATTATAATGTATGAAACACCAGTTTAAGTCACCTTTATTTATATAGCGCTTTTTACAATGTCGATTGTTTCAAAGCAGCTTCACAGTGGTAACAGGAAAATAATGCAACAGAATTTGATTTGGCTGTTCTAGTAAGAACTCTAGCTGCTGCGTTTTGGATCAGCTGCAGTTTATTTATTAAGCGAGCAGGGCAACCACCCAGTAGAGCATTACAATAATCTAGCCTTGAGGTCATGAACGCATGAACTAACTGTTCAGCATTTTGCATTGAAATCATGTGCCGTAATTTAGATATATTTTTAAGATGGTAGAATGCAGTTTTACAGATGCTAGAAACGTGGCTTTCAAATGAGAGATTGGTATCAAAGAGCACACCCAGGTTCCTAACTGACGACGAGGACTTGACAGAGCAGTATTCTAGGTTACTACTTGTGGAGTTTTTTTGTCCAATAATTAAAAATTCTGTTTTTTCTGAATTAAGTTGCAGGAAATTACTAGTCATCCAAGTTTAATAAAAAAGGAATGGGTTTACATGTTAAAATCTCAAAGCACTGAAACTGTGATTCGTATCAGTGTGTCTATAAATCATTTAAGGCACAAGTGTAGCTGCCAATAAAACACACTGTGATTAAAACTTTGAGGAAGAGAGTCCTGTCACAACTGAATACAGCTTAATACAGTACACATTTCACAATGAAATCAGACAGTTTTTGATTCAATGAGCCTTCTTTGAGCACTTGCTTACTGACTGTCTGCAATAATCATTTCAGTGTCACAAGAAATTAAATAAGCCAGAAAACTAATTAATGGAGGTCAGAGCAGGCAATGATCTCATTTCTCTTAGCTCTTTTAAAGAGCAAAGTCCAAACTACAGTTCTTCCTATCACAACCAACTTTACAACAAGCTCCAGTTCGTTTGTTAATATAAAGCTTATGTAAGCACAATAAGAGATTTCTGTGAAAAATATAAGTTACCTCTCAAAGGAGCAACCAATTTCAGAATAATCCAACAAACACTGCAATTCTATCAGTTGTTTTCTCTGCTGTTTCCTCAACTCACACTCTCACCTGAAGCAGGTAAACAGGTGTTTCCTCTTAAGCTCCACCCCCTCACAGCATTCCACCAATCACAGAGAATCACAAACTCAGTGAAATCCGCTGCTGACCTACCTATTTACACCTGACATGTTTAATTTGTGATTCATGGCCTCTGTGTAGGCAGTCGAGCTTTCATTCCAGTGAAATATTCCCTTTGGATTATTTGATGTGAAGTGTGTTCAAAGAATCACAGTAAGTAAGTGGATTCAATCAGCCATTTTGAATCAAAGAGTCCTTGAAAGGATTCAAAACACAGTGTTCACAGAAAAGGAGTGCTTCTCATTTGGATATTGAAAATAATGCTAAATACAAAAAAAAACAACAAAAACCAAAAACAATATAACTAGCTATATAGTCATCCGTAGTTAGAATATCAAAATAAACATCAACATTTAAAAGAGCAGATTCCGGTACTTGTTGTTGGTGTTGAAGTTAAAAAGGCCCTGCATCCATCACACATGGTATTTTGGTGAAAATACACCTGTTGTTTGGAAATATGTTGGAAAATATGACTAATACTTATTCAATATTAGTGCTTGTTCTCTGTGTTAGGTTGATACATCACACTTGTTGTTTATGGATTTACAAAACTGCAGGTTTTCTTACTCAGTCTGGCCATGTGAGTCATTTTGCATTTTGTTTGGCCTGTGCAATTCATTATAATATTAATGCATTTCATGTTTGATTTAATGATAACTTTCTTTACATTCAATAAACATTTTTGGCACTGTGTTGGCACCATCCTAATACAAAAAGCAAAACCAAATGAGAACCACTGCACTGAAGTGTCTTATGTTGCATATTGCATGACAAATGTGATCTAAAAAAAATATTTTTATTCACCTGTATTTTATATTAAGCCCAAAAGGCCAATATGCCAGTTAAAGTAATGTGTTTATTTTGGAAATGCAACTTTAGGCTGATGTAAAAGCGTAAATACTGCGCTGTTGTTTCGCTGGGGAATCGGCTTGTTTGCTGGCACTGCACAGATTCTAATTATCACTACAAAACATGTACAATACAAGGAGAATCAATCTTTGCTGTCACTGTAGGCGATGGATGTGTGTACACAGACTCAGATGAAGTCTTCTGCCACTCAAGAGCTCTTTTGATCATCAATGCCTCCTCAAACTCCCACAGCTACACGTGGAAATGCTGATATGATCACCCTGGCAACATCCCTGAGCCTCTGAGGAAAAAAACATGAGGTGAGTGTGAATGTGTGCACGATTCAGAATTGAGGGAGCGGGTCTCATTCATGAGTAGGAATTTGAATTGGATCTTCTTTCCCCACAGGTTTTCGTGTCTCTGTGTTGACTAACAAAATTATTCCCACAGGAATTTGTCTTCTTGTAACCATTTTTCCCCCACAGGATGTGGAATTAGATTTAGAATTTGACTAGTGATGGGATATTTGAATTGCATTGTAATAAAAGTCAACACTGTCATACAACAGAGAAATTCTATTAGTCCAACAGAAGTTCTGTGTTTAAACACATAATTGCATCATTCATTTAGACTAATTATGGTAGTTTATTCTCTGAATATGTCCTTTTTCTGAAACATTTAGCCTAATATTTTTTTATAACTAGGCATATTTATCTAAGCAAGTTAAAATGGTTATGGAATTTGTATGTATTAATCGCTTTTTATTGCCAATGTATGAACGGCTTGTAATGAAACTTATAAACCGAGACCTTCCCCGACTTCCTATGTTGTCTATGAAAGCCTGTAGACTGATTTTTATGTGAAGGACTCAGGTTGTTTTAGCCAGAAAAATTACACGCTCTTCTGAGAGCCACTCTTCCATTCTATGATACATGAAATTAATGGTTATAAAATGTTCAGGATAATGCCTGTAGTGATTTTTACTCAATTAACCGATGACGTAGTGATTTTTCGTAGTGTATCAGATGACCCCTCCCCCCTTTTGATACGGGGCACAGGCTAAGAATACTATCCTAACAATATAAGAACACTCCCAAAAGAGCTGTTCAATAATTCAGAATTAATGTAAACTAGAGGGAGTTGGTCAGCTGATTTATCTGAAGGATTTGTGAGTCTGGACAACTAGTAGAGTCTTTGATCATCAACACAATGAAGACACAGTGTAATAAAATGAATGAAATTTATATACAATAGATATGCAAGAGTAAACAATTCAACGATTAATAATGCTAGTAATGAATATGCACTTCTAAAGGATAGGAAACTAATAACCAAAAAGAAAAGTAATGAATGAAACAATAAAACCAATAAATGATGCGAACACAGAATGGATAAATGCAATGCTGTTGAACAGAATGTAGCAATGGAAGAGAACTGTATGGGAATGCTTCTTATGGAAACCACCTAATGGTTCTGGCAAATGTGATAAATAAATGCTTATTTATCATTAAACAAATAATAAACCTATTATTTGTAACAAGCTGACCTCAAGTAACTGTTATCTAAGCAGGTTAGAAAACATATGCTGCATGTATAAACTAATGCCAAGGTCTCTAGAAAGAGGTTTGGTAAGTTTATATTTACATTCCATACAGTCAGGTGATCGGTCCGGCAGTAGAGACGTCTTCCACTGGTTATGCAGGTAGCGTGCAGTGGGAAGATCGCAGAGTTGCGATCCAGTAGTTGTTGCCACGCTGGGCTGAAGGATGCGGAACTTTGGTTGCGCCAAGAGGGTCCTTAAAAGGTGGACCAGGCAGCTGGGTCAGTCGACTCTTCAAAGGGTCCGTTGCAGGCTGGCTGCGTCACTGAGGAGCCGTGTGGCACAGGCAATGTCTGCCGATGCAGAGGTCCTTGGTGGACTGGGCTGTGCTGCTGGAGTCGTCGTAAGGTTCAAATAAGGTCTCTCAGTGAGAGATCTCTTTTGCAGCTAGAGTGCAGCCGAAAGCAATATAAAAGGTTTTGCTCGCAAAAGCTTAACCTCAACTGTCTTGTAGTCTCTTTCCTCGTCAGGTCAGGAACTCAGGACGTGGTGTGTCTGTTAGTGTCTCCTTCCCCGTCGAGCTGGAAACGCAGAACAAGGGTGTGTCTACCCGGGGGACATATTTATCCCTTTCTGATGAGAAGGAGATTGAAATCCGGCGCCTTTCCGATCCTGGAGTGTGATTGGCCACTGGTGTCCGAAGTAGCCACGATGTTGCCCACCCTAGTGTGGAACTCATTTGCATAGCATAAAGTGGCATGTTAAAACAGTGTCTTTAATGTTTTACCCATGCATTATTTCTTTACCAAACCTCTTTTAAAATATAAAAGGCATTGTATGGAACAGATAGAGACCAAACATGATAAGAAACAGTTAAGTCATCATCCACGCATTCGTTTATCTGTTAATGGATCTGTCCTGTGGACTGTTGTGTTTACAGTCAATAACCATTAACATAAACTGTGCTTTGTGTGTAGATGAAGTGGATGAGTTGCAGTTTATATAAATATAAGGCCTCCAAACATGTGTATGAATGCATTTAGATAGATCTCTGTGGCCTCTCTTTTGCTGCTGCATCCAGGAGGTCCTGAAGGAATTTTTATGGCAGCTCTTGCCTAAAATTTAGGATTGAGTTTGGTGGTTAAAGTCAACTTGTAGACCAATGAGAAGTCCTCTCCTTGGTGGTGGTGGGTGCAGAAGATCCCCCATCATGCCCTGTAAGAGGTGTCTGGCAGTTGTCTTGGCATCTTATCTGATGTTGCTGAACATTTGTTTATGTTCTTTCACCAAGGGTCCAATCACAGTGTGGAACATCTTCTTCCACACCGGTAGTTAGAGAGGGGCCTTGCCATAAACTGGTCTCAGGAATGCCATCCTAACTGATGTTCACCACATGCCGAAAAAGCTATTCTGTACTGTCATGTCAATGTGTCATGCAAAGAGGGGATTCATTCAAACTATGGTCTCACATAGCCAGATCTATATAGTATATAGTCAAATATTCTTTTAATCAAACTATCATAACAGTGTAATTTTTATGACCTCATCTGTCGACATGATGCCAGTGAATTGCAGAGCTCATGCAAACATATCCACATTGCTACTACCTGATGCTTTCTGAACTGCTGTTTTCTCACCGCTGTCATTTTTGAGTGTTTATTTAGTTATTGAGAGGAAAGTGCACAGCACAAATGTACATTTTCATCTAAATGTCACTCTCAGCAGTGCAGTAATGTTGCTGTTTGAGCATAAAAAAGATGTAAGGTTACAAAGCTCAAAGTCCACTCCAAAGGGAGATATTTTATTTTACAGAATCCACTTTCCAAGAACTACAACGAACAACTTATTTGGACTACATTTTTTCCGGGCTTTGTGAAGTCATAATGTTACTCATTTAAATAATCCCCGCCCATGGAATATGCAAAAAAAGGGGATGAGGCCTGGGGCCTGTACCATGATGGTAGTTCAACAAACTCAGGGTTATAAGATTAGTTTCGAGTTGACAAAACCAAACCAATCGAATCAGGCTTTGTTGGTTCCATGACGCTGATCATCAACTTTCTCTGTCAACTCAGGCTTTGATCCTGAGTTTAGGAGTTTAGGTGTGACATCATTAGCGAACAGCCAATCACACGCTGTGGAAAAGTGAAACACTTCTCGTGAGAGAAGCAGCATGATTTACATCTCTCTTCTGCTGAATATTACGAGATTGAAAAATATTAAGAATTTAAACAAATTTACAGCAAGAAGAAAAGAGCTGTCTATGAAAAAGGACAACTAAAAGAAACAGAGTGTCTATTTACACCGTGCAAATAGCGTGCCTTTGTAGTGACTCTGTATAAGGGAATGAATGAATTAATTCATAGGGAATTTTGAAAGAGTCTGATTTTACGGCCGAGCAAATGACTCGTCCAGCGTTCATTTGAATGGGCCGTAACTATCAACTCTGCAGCGGATATTAATATCCACACAATAGTGAAACACTATTTAACAGCCAGGTAACATAGATCAGCAGTTTAAGACATTAAATTCGTAAGCACATAACACAAGAACACTTATCTTTAAATATAAACAAAACTTTGATTACTCGAACACAAAAAACTAATCTCTAACACAAACACACACATTAACACGCGTTGCAGAAAGGACGAACGTAAGGAAAGAATGAGTTTTAAGGGAGTGAAATTATGAAATCCCAAGTTTCTAGCAATCTATGCAGTTATAACACATGACCTGAACGAACCATTGATCATTAATTTAACCCTCCTATCGTTTCTTAGGCGGGGTTATTAAATTTGATATCAATGCACCAGTTCAGTTAGAATCTGGAGGTTACTTGCGTTTGTGTCTCGTATCGTCTTTGAATGGGGATTCCCTTTTCCTTGGTCCTGGCTGCAGAGGGGTTCCCCGGTTCTTTGATTCACTGATGGTCTTGTTGTGTCTTTGATCGACGTCTTGGGAAGCCAATCACGTGGCGTGTTGGCGGATGGACGGAAAGTCTCGTGGATGTTGTTTGAAGTTGAAGCGTGCTCTGCTGTAGAATCATTGACCGAAACTTTACGGCGAAATTTAACTTAGAACACGAGACTCAACGGAAAGAAAAGAAAGGAAAGTGAGACGAGAGTATTTAGATGGCTTGAATGAAATTCTTAACCCATTTTCTCAGATCTTGGTCTGCCACGATCGTCTGATCGTCTATCTCATCATTATCTCTGTCGTCTGAACTTCTCGTCTAACTTCTTTTTGGACTCTTGTCTAATTCTTTGTTTGTGTTCTGAGATTATAAACTCAAATATTTTCCCATCCTCCTGGATAGTTTCTAGCCAATTAGGGATCATCTTGGTTCAGGGGTGACTGTGTCCCCACCCTCACCATAAATTATCTGTTATCTCTGGTCTCCTAACTTTCCACTCTTAAGCAGAGTACAGTTAGACATGATTTCTTATTATAAGAACTCGATACATTCTAGACAAAATTCAATCAAGCCATCTTTTGAAATATAAACAAACATAAAGAAACCAAGCACGGTGCACTTTCATTCACTCATTCAACAGTTACATAATTACAGGAATTGTGAGGTGTGTGTGTATATATATGCATAATGGTCACGTGTATTGGTTATAGACATGATACAGAATTATGCAGTCGAAGGCTGTTTGAATGCAAGTCCGACGATCAGTCCTTTGACTGATTTGATGCAGTTCATATGTAACAAACAGTTTCTGTGGGTTTATTGTAACTGTGTCACTCAGAGTTCATCTAAAGGTCGCTGAGACAACAGCGATCTGGTTTGACTCTTTTTCTTAGGAGTCAAACAACTTCGGCGTTATCTTTGTGTTTGTCAAAGTTTGCAAGGCAATAAAGTACTTAGCTGGAGTTTTTGTCAGACTGATGCAGACTGACCGGCGCCTGGTCTTTCCCGGTGATAGATGGTTGATTTTTGAGGGTCTGGAGTGTTGAGTTGGGTTTTGTGTGGAATTATTTTTTAACGAATCATCTGGAAGATTCATTTGTGTCTGATGCCCCCTCAATTCTTACACCTTGTTGTGCTATTTGCACTAGCTCCGCCTAACAATGCCTGGCTGGGCCAAACAAGATTTTAAAAAGACACATTTGTTTCAGCATCTTCAGTGGTGTAGTCAGTAAAGTGTAAGGCTCATAAATCAAGATTATGAGTCTGATACTGCTCCATTGGGCTGTGATTATGGGGCATGTTTCAGCCGAACCAGGAAAGAAAATGCCTCTGCACTCAATTGGATAAATCTACAACCAATCTGATGCAGAGGTGGACAGTAACTAAGTAAATTTACTTGAGTATTATTTTTTCTGGAAACTTATGACTTTAACTTCACTACATTTGAAAGACAAATATCTTACTTTTTACTCCACTACATTTATTTCAAGGTCCTCAAAGTTGAAAGTCGTTTCTGTAGCAGCTTTGAAAGTCAGTGGATGATTTTTTTCTTCTTTAAAAGGTGTTTGGGTTTTTGCAGAAAGCCTATCAGTAATCACTCTTGTAGGATCACGTGAAGTTCAATGATTTCCCAGCATTTTTAAACAGAGATCAGTTTATAGCAAACTGGAAGACTGTTCCTCGGCGCAGTGTGTGCACCCATAGCCATACTTAGAAAGTATGTTTCAGTTTTCTGAAAAGATTAAAGATTAGTTTAGTTGGCATACACTTGATGCATGTCTCATAAAATGTTCAAAAATGTAAACGTCTGGGAGAAAGAGAAGAGCATATGGATGAATCTGAAAAAGCATGATGACGCGAAAGAGAGCTCAGTTCAGTCTGGTTTTCTGTGCACACACAGAAAGTTTCTTTTGCGTTTTTTTTTTTCCACTTGAACAGACCAATACACACAATGTTAATTTTGGCGAGTATTCACGTAAACAAAGTTGATTATGTCTTAAGTGAACGTAAACAGTTGGGAGAATATTGGATGTGTATCAGTGTATAGGATCCGTGCATTCAGCCTTAAAGTGACAGCAGCTTTGTAAAGGGCTTTGTAACTTTTATACAAGTATTTAAATGAGTTTAAGGTAGTCGTATGCTAGCATGTCAGATGGAGCATCACTGACTGGCTTAAACCATGATGGCATAGTGTGCATTTATACAACAATGCAACAATAATAAAATAATGTGTTGACATAAAAAAGGAAATTTACTTTTGATACTTAAGTACTTTTAAAAACAAATACTTCTGTACTTTTACTTAAGTAAAAGTTTTTACAACTTTCACTTGTAACGGAGTAATATTTGACCAGTAGTACTTTTACTTTTACTCAAGTAATGGAGTTGTGTACTTTGTCCACCTCTGAAGTGACATATGTTGAGCAACGCATAGTTGTCAACAGAACTCAACTGCACGCACGCTGGAAGAAGTAGAAGAAGAAGATGAGTGTAAACGATCTTTGCCGGTGTTGTTAAAAGAATTTAAGGATACACGGAGTACTTACCAACACGATCATAGTTTTTGAGAGAAATAGTAAAGGTGAATGCATATACGAACAAGTTCTCCGTTTAGGATTAGAACGAATTCAACCCAAGCGCTCTTTGGTGACGTGGATGATTACGTTACTGTTGATCATCTGTCCATCATCGTATAAAGTCCGCCCTGACAATTTGATTGGTCCGAACAGCTCTGGTTCGAGCATAGTTGCTCCACAACGGATCAAGTCCAGACCGAACCACCCGACCGTTGTGGGTGGGGATAAGTTCGGCCAGGCTAGCTATTTGCACTTAGTGTAAATAACAATTATCGCTAAGAAAATATGCTATTTTCACTTAGTGTAAATAGAATCTAGTTGCTATTTACACTTGGTGTAAATAGCATCTATCGCTATTTGCACTTATCCGCTGCCTAAAAGAAAACTCTTGCTATATCAGTGCAAGTAAAAGTTGTGAAGTTTATATAGTTGATATAGCCTATGGTATAGAGAGAATTGAACAATAAAGATCACATGTAGTCATTTTTATAGCTTTATCTACTGATTTTAAAGCATATTTAGCAGGTTACGCACAAAAGCTGAAATGGAGCAGTACCTATTTTGTCGGGACAATCTGTTCTTTGTGAATCACAACTTGTAAGTATGTCTTATTATTGTCTTATTTGTAGTTGTGTTTTCTATTAACAGGTCCAATTATAAGTTTTATGTAGTCGCTATGATGTAAACAAAGGGCAAAGCTTTGCCTCCACTCGCCTGCTAGCATTACAGTATTGAAATAGTGTTTACTGTTTACTGTGTCTTTTGTAGGCTTTCACTTTTGTAAGGCTGTTCATTGTGATCACGTGGTGCCAATCACAACACACTGTGCCAGCTAACCAATCACAGCACATTTAGTATTTTGGAAGGCTTCCTCAGACTGGGGAGGGTGGCTAGAAGGGGTACAGCAAGGTCGGAAGGTCGGAAGTGAGGCAAAATCTCACGATAAAATAACAATAAATAAATTTGCTACTTACCAGATTGTGTTTTATTAATGCCTACACCTACCCCAACCCTAAACCTACCCTTACAATAATGCAAATACAGTAATTAAATGATGCAATATTGATGTGCGCATGTCCAGTGGCCGTAGCTGTATCCCTTCTAGTCTTTACCACTGAGGAGAGAGCCAGAGAGGTGCTGTAATGATGTAAAATTTGTGAAAATGTGTTTTTTGAACAATCAAGCATGAATGCGTATACCCCAAAAACAAAATCAAGACTTCGTAAAAGGGCATAATAGGACCCCTTTAATACGTTGCTGACTGCAGTTCACTGCAGGCCAATTTCTGAATTCTACATATAGCCCCTTTAAATATGAAATGATTAATATATAGTAATATAAAGTATTTAGCCTGAAGATTTCAATGGTGTACATGACCAAAGTTCTGTGATTGAGTTCATTTCTAACACAAAAGCAATGTTTTCCTCATCTTGATTTTTTTTTTTTTTTTTTCCTCTCCTCTCGTAGGCTTTGCTTCAAGGCCGACAGACGCTACACAGCTAATCGTTGAGATAGCGGCTGCTGATAATTGGTGCTGATTAGAAAATAAAGAACATTTCAATGTTGTTTTCCCTGAAGACCTTGAGATATGAGCTTTAAGAATCCTTATCTCTTCTTACCAAGTGGAAATAAAGCATTTTGTTGTGGTTTTATAATGAAACAGTTCATCCAGTGAACTCAGTCCATTAGTGGGAAAACATTGACACAAGATTAAAGGAGGATGTGACCGCACTTTACTGTTTTCTATATGGTGTGATGCTTTGAAAATAACTCCCGTGGTTTTGTTTTGTGGTGCTCGTGACTTGATCTAACATCTGACCTTAAAGAACATCCATACGTCTAGCAGTCTCTTAAAAAAATTTAAAACACTACAGTATTTTCAATAATCTCTGATTCAGGCACAATGGTGACAGGAAATCTCAGAAAATCTTCAGTTCATGAGTCATCTGGAGATGCTTGACACAGTTTGACTCCAAAATATGTTTTCATATAAACAACATATGGAGTATTTCCAGAAGCACTAGATTCCACCAGATATTTCATAGTTTTTGATAAATTAATTTTCTAAAAAGAATGCTCTAATTTACCCCTATTTGTGATGTCAATATTTATTTTATTATCTGAAAATGATTTGGTGGATTATTTTGTAGAGCTCTATGGTGAAATTGTGATTTTAAGAACAGCTAATGAAATAAGTTGGAAGGTGTGCAGAATAAATTTTCATTGACAATGGTGTTGGGATTTATACCAACACTATAATTTATTTTATACCAAGCAATGGCGAATTGACGAGTGAATAGAGAAAATATACCATCAATAAATAATGCTTACTGGCCATGAGACTGTATTTTATATTATTATTTTCAGTAGAACATATTTGTCCTTGTGACAATATGATTATTTTAGCCTTTCCTCGTATGTTTGTGGCATAGAGTGTAGGATAATGTCTTTTGCAGCATCATATATGAAATGTCTCTGCACTTGCCATAAAAAAAAAACATAATGGCATATTATTTTTGTACTGCTTATTTTTGTTTTAGTGGCTTAATGTGAGAAATACTCAATGTGCTGCCACACATTGAGTTCTGGAGGAAAGAAATGATGTCCTAGATAAACTTGTGATGGTGGAAGATGCATGGGTCATGACAGTTCTAGTTTGATTTACAAACCCGATTCCAAAAAAGTTGGGACACTGTACAAATTGTGAATAAAAAAGGAATGCAATAATTTACAAATTTCATAAACTTATATTTTATTCACAATAGAATATAGATAACATATCAAATGTTGAAAGTGAGACATTTTGAAATGTCATGCCAAATATTGGCTCATTTTGGATTTCATGAGAGCTACACATTCCAAAAAAGTTGGGACAGGTAGCAATAAGAGGCCAGAAAAGTTAAATGTACATATAAGGAACAGCTGGAGGACCAATTTGCAACTTATTAGGTCAATTGGCAACATGATTGGGTATAAAAAGAGCCTCTCAGAGTGGCAGTGTCTCTCAGAAGTCAAGATGGGCAGAGGATCACCAATTCCCCCAATGCTGCGGCGAAAAATAGTGGAGCAATATCAGAAAGGAGTTTCTCAGAGAAAAATTGCAAAGAGTTTGAAGTTATCATCATCTACAGTGCATAATATCATCCAAAGATTCAGAGAATCTGGAACAATCTCTGTGCGTAAGGGTCAAGGCCGGAAAACCATACTGGATGCCCGTGATCTTCGGGCCCTTAGACGGCACTGCATCACATACAGGAATGCTACTGTAATGGAAATCACAACATGGGCTCAGGAATACTTCCAGAAAACATTGTCGGTGAACACAATCCACCGTGCCATTCGCCGTTGCCGGCTAAAACTCTATAGGTCAAAAAAGAAGCCATATCTAAACATGATCCAGAAGCGCAGGCGTTTTCTCTGGGCCAAGGCTCATTTAAAATGGACTGTGGCAAAGTGGAAAACTGTTCTGTGGTCAGACGAATCAAAATTTGAAGTTCTTTTTGGAAAACTGGGACGCCATGTCATCCGGACTAAAGAGGACAAGGACAACCCAAGTTGTTATCAGTGCTCAGTTCAGAAGCCTGCATCTCTGATGGTATGGGGTTGCATGAGTGCGTGTGGCACGAGCAGCTTACACATCTGGAAAGGCACCATCAATGCTGAAAGGTATATCCAAGTTCTAGAACAACATATGCTCCCATCCAGACGTCGTCTCTTTCAGGGAAGACCTTGCATTTTCCAACATGACAATGCCAGACCACATACTGCATCAATTACAACATCATGGCTGCGTAGAAGAAGGATCCGGGTACTGAAATGGCCAGCCTGCAGTCCAGATCTTTCACCCATAGGAAACATTTGCCGCATCATAAAGAGGAAGATGCGACAAAGAAGACCTAAGACAGTTGAGCAACTAGAAGCCTGTATTAGACAAGAATGGGACAACATTCCTATTCCTAAACTTGAGCAACTTGTCTCCTCAGTCCCCAGACGTTTGCAGACTGTTATAAAAAGAAGAGGGGATGCCACACAGTGGTAAACATGGCCTTGTCCCAACTTTTTTGAGATGTGTTGATGCCATGAAATTTAAAATCAACTTATTTTTCCCTTAAAATGATACATTTTCTCAGTTTAAACATTTGATATGTCATCTATGCTGTATTCTGAATAAAATATTGAAATTTGAAACTTCCACATCATTGCATTCTGTTTTTATTCACAATTTGTACAGTGTCCCAACTTTTTTGGAATCGGGTTTGTAACATTTAGTGAGGGTCAGGCAAGCATTTAAATGTGATTAATAATGTAATGTGTTGCAGTTACCAACAAACTGGTTTTTACTGGTCAAAGCAGTTTTTACTTGCATTTGGTACTTGATAAGTGTTCATTTTGGACCTGCTGACACCTACTGGGGTGGACAGAGGCGAACCAACATTGAGTGGGGGCCCCAGGCAAAATTAATCAATGAGGCCCTATTAAAAAATTCTGTTAATATATCTTCATTATCTAGAGATATAATTTTAGGCTATACAAAAAGTAGTCAAAACACATCTAACAGAACCTAAATTGTTGAATTTTTATAACATTTAAAGTGCTTTTTGTTTAATTAACAAAATCTTTATAATAGAAGGTACAATACAATATCTTCAAAATACTGTACAATCTTCATATTTATAACCAATTGTCACCTTAAAAATGGTGCTTTGTGTGGTGGTGACAGGAACAAGCAATTCTCCTACATATAGAAATATATGGTTATCATTTTAATTTAATCTTTATTTTATTAGTTTATCAACTAGCCTAATTATGCTGCCCCCGACTAAAGATTTATCTAGTGGACTAGTCATTCATTTAAGCAATTAGTAGAGTAATCACACATTTATATTAGGCTAATTTAATTAGGCTGCTTAAATATATAGGCTACTGGGTGCATGGAAGTGGCGCGCACGCATAAAGCTTGTGCAAAGCACCGTCAAAATGATTATAAATGTGTAGAAAAAAATAACAAGGAGACATTTTATTTGTTTATTATTAAACTAGTACTTTCTGAGTCAGTGTCGGCTGCAAAGATGAAGGTGACGACGCTGCCTCTCCGCAGCATAGTGGACGCGCCTTTAGAGAGAAATGCACTTTTCATACGTTACATAACCAGAGAATATTTGTTTTCGATTTGAATTTGTTCGTTTAAAAGTAGACACTTCAAGCTTTCTATAGGCTAGATATATTGATCATATATGTGAGGCAAGTAGCCTGATACGCTTAGTTTCGGTTCATTTATGAGATGCGCTGCAGACTATATGACGAACGAAAGCGTGCGTCCTGTTAGTTTTCTTTATTTTACAAAAGCACAGCTATTTGATGTTATTGTGAGTTTACACAAATACAAATAAATGATGTATTACTCTTATCTGTATGACCATAAATTATGGAGTACTATTTTAAGTTGTTTTCTCTGTCAGGAAAAAATGCAAGTGATCGCACCGGTGCCTTCATGTCATGTAAGCGTGCTATACTTCAGCTTCCACACTCCACACAAACTCTTGGATATGTGCCTAATAATAGCGCATATTTATCTAGGTTTACATTAGAGCGAGCGGCCAAGCCAGACGGATAAGTTCTCTTCATGCTTAACAAATCAAATCATGCATTTTCTACAGTTTGAAGAAGGCGGTCAAGGCGAGGTGGCGAAAGCATTACCAGCGTAACGAGAGAGGGGGGCCCCACTAAGGGGGATGCAGAGATGTCGCTGCATGTTTATATTACCATTTCTGATTGTTTAAATGATCAGCCCTCGGGGGGCCCCTCAAAATGCGGGACCCCAGGCAAGTGCCTGCCTTGCCTGCCCTATTGCAACGCCTCTGGGTGTGGATGCAGTGTCATGCAAAAAGTGTTTTTTGTTAGCAATGCATTCACAGGCATATTTGCCTCCTGTGATTGATTGATTGATTCTTCAGCTGAAAGTATATGATTTTAGGGGTGTAGTTTGTAATATTCAGCCAGTCATGATCTTAGCATGGTATGATGAAGTGGTCACGACTCACACTAGACTTTAAGGGGCCGTTTACTTGACACCGTTTTTAACTAAAAACTGAAAACTTTTTATGTGTTTTGGCCGTTCATTTACACAACAACAGCGTTTTGGGGGCCTGAAAACACAAACTTTTGAAAACGGGATTCAAAGTGCAAGTTTTTGAAAACAATAACGTTATTTTCTCCGCAAATTTGTGAAAATGGTGAAATCATACGCATTACGTGTTTAGTCTATAGGCACGTAGTGTTTCTTTACAAAGTGACATCGCCAACTACTGGCCTGGCATGAATAATACAGCGTTTTTAGCCGTTTGTGTGGATCCGTGTGAACAGGGATCGTTTTGAAAAAGTAGTTTTTGTCTATGTGAAAAATTCGTTTTTAGTACATTGTTGTTGTGTAAACATACCATAAGTATGCAAAAGTAATTCAGACCTTGCGATCACGTCACAGTCCAGCGCTTCAGTTTTGAATTAATAATTCAAAATATTAAAATATATCATGTACTCCACTTTCCTGCAATACCCCAGCAAACAGCGAACTTTCTCAAAACGTTGGCTAATGTTCTGGAAAGTTTCTCGTTTGGCTAACGTTCTTGCAGTAGCATTAATAAAATGTTCTTGATTCTTATTCACTGCCAGCGTTGCGAGGTGTGCAAATATTTTTCAGGAAAACAGCTAAAGTAGTCCAGGCAGGACTTGACCACATTATATCACTTCGCCAAATTATTTCAGTTGTTTCAAAGGTCCTTACAACAACAGCAAAAGAACCAAAACCCCCAAAGACATGACCAAGCAAATAGATATAACAACAAATAGGATAAAAATGACAAACTATTTCCATGTTTGCCTCACGATATTATGTTTACAAAAATTTACTGCTACACAACATTTCTCAGTTGTGAGGTAGTAACGTCGCTCTTCTTTAAGCAGCTAAACTTACGTTTTGGAATGCACAAGTGCATTTTAAGGACAAAAAACGGACAAAATTGTCAATGCGGCCATGACACGAAGCAGGTATGCATTATAATAATTCAACGGCCCGTCGTCAATTATTATAATATTATATTATAATAATAGTATTGTACACCGATCAGGCATAACGTTATCACCATTATGAAGTGAATTATGACAGGTGAAGTGAATAACACTGATTATCTCTACATCACGGCACCTGTTAGTGGGTGGGATATATTAGGCAGCAAGTGAACATTTTGTCCTCAAAGTTGATGTGTTAGAAGCAGGAAAAAAGGGCAAGCGTAAGGATTTGAGCGATGTTGACAAGGGCTAAATTGTGATGGCTAGACAACTGAGTCAGAGGATTCTCCAAAACTGCAGCTCTTGTGGGGTGTTCCCGGTCTGCAGTGGTCAGTATCTATCAAAAGTGGTCCAAGGAAGGAACAGTGGTGAACGGGCGACAGGGTCATGGGCGGCCAAGGCTCATTGATGCACGTGAGGAGTGAAGGCTTGCCTGTGTGGTCCGATCAAACAGACGAGCTACTGTAGCTCAAATTGCTCAAGAAGTTAATGCTGGTTCTGATAGAAAGGTGTCAGAATACATGATCCATGGAGGCCCCACCTTGCAACTTATAGCACTTAAAGGATCTGCTGCTAACATATTGGTGCCAGATACCACAACACACCTTCAGGGGTCTAGTGGAGTCCATGCCTCGACGGGTCAGGGCTGTTTTGTCAGCAAAAGGAGGAGCAACACAATATTAGGAAGGTGGTCATAATGTTATGCCTGATCGTTGTATATTTACTGTAATGTTGTAATGTAATGTTTTTTAAATGTTACTACTTGTTTCAGAACATTCAGAGAACATACAAAAGTAACGTTGTCAATGTTTGCAAAATGAAAAAAATTGAATGTTCATGTAAGAGTTCAGAGAACATTCAGGAATAGTGGTTTCATAACTTAATTTTTTGTTATTTAGGACATGCAGGACACAAGTTTGTGTTTTTATATTAAGCCAAGAGGACAAACTGTGACATTTAGGCGTGGTTTCACAGACAGGGCTTAGATTAAGACAGGATTAGGGCATTTAAGTAGCTTTTATAAACGTTTCTTAGAAAAAAAAAAAACATTACTGATGTGCATCTTGTCATATTGTAAAAAAATGTCAGTGCAAATTGCTTTCAGTTACAACATGCATTTTAGTTTGGGACTAGATTTAAGCCTTGTCTGTGAAACCAGGGGTTAGATTCCCTACTTGGTCAGATGTCCTTTCGCTACATGAATTTGCAGGATTTACGCCACAACATGTAATCGTACATTAAAAGAGCTGTTTCTAGGCCACTGATATGAGTCTTGATCATTTTAAACAGTTTTTTCAACGGTATTACTCATTTCTTTACAAGTAAAACATGGATAAAATGATATGATACTCCTTTAAATTGGCTACCGCCTCCCATCTGAGTGTGATTCCGTGTTTGAACTTGAGTTATTGAGGTCACATAAGGTAAAACACATGGGGAAACGCTGCACTTGTCATCCCATGACTGCTTTCACTCCAATGCTAATGGAGTCTTTAGAAAGCGAGGCCAAGGTTATGTTCCTCATTGTGCCACTGAATGCAAATTTTGGATTGGACTGCCGCCACCTGTTGACTCCCCTGATTGATTTCACGGAGTGCTGTGCTTTTATTTATTTGCACCTTTGGTACTGAAGTGGAGAATGTTGCTCGGTGGTTTCCTTTTGAAATTCTCCAGCTGGTTGGAAGGCCACTCTTCTGAGTAATGAAATCTTGAATTGGACTTTTAAAACGAGAAATATAAAACAAAGTCTTTGGCAAAGGAGCAGTCACCTTAACAGGCGTGCTTTGCCATTACAGTCCACATGATTTGACCATTAGAATCAAATCTATGCTCTGTTTGATGTGCCTTTTGTGCAGGGAGAAGTGTAATGAATTGTAGCTGCTCCATTTTTTTTCTGCAGTGTGAGTTTCCCTAATAAGCGGAGTAATTTATCTTTGCCATCTGTAGATTGATGCAATGACAGCTCGGCAGGATGCCTATTAGTAGGTTTGCTGTAGCGCTGCTGCACCCGCATCAGACATGATCAAACCTTGATGTTCTTCTGCTGCAGAACAGTGTGTGATGAGAAAGAGGCAGACAGGAAGAGGGGATCAGCCGACGGAGCTAATTCTGTAGAATGAGAGATGACACGTAATTATGCTGCATCGATCGGCAGGGAATACGCTTGATCATGCTGGGACTGTACGATGATAATTTGGCCTTTGGGGTCTCTGAAAGTCTGAGTCAGAATAGTCAAAAGCCGTAGGCATTCATTAAGTGAAGAAGGCTATTGAAGAAGTGACGCCTCAGAACACACCTGGATTTGTGTGAATGTCGCAGTATGAGCTGCATGCATTGCATGAGTGTGTTTGATGTGCATGCCGAGATGTTCTCAATAGCACAAAAAATGCATGTCCTTGTTCAAATGTGCATGGACGTTTGCATTACTGTTCAAAGCACTTAAGTTGTTGAAATGTGGTTGCAATTAACTTGAGTTTATTAATTAAATCCGGCTCAGTTCACAAGACCTTGAATTTAGACTATAGACTTCCAGTTAAGCACTGAACATTGCTTAAAACCTTATCTTAATTGGTATTCATGGCCATTCTTTTACTTTCTAGTTGTTCATTAAGGAGCTGATGTCACGCGGAGTCTTTCGCAAACAAGTGTTGTTGATCTCAAGGTCTGAAGCTATCCAGGCTGGTCATAGTCAGCGCTTGCAGAGTTAAAGGAATAGTTCACCCAAAAAATAAAATTCTGTTTTATTTATTCACCCTCATGTTGTTCCAAATCTATATGAGTTTCTTTATTCTGTTGAACACAAAAGAAGATATTTTAAAGAATATTGGTAACCAGATAGTTGACGGTAGCCATTGACTTCCATAGTATAAAAATTCCACCGCAAATGACCTACCATATTTTGCCGAACACCGAGGTCCTGTGATAATATTAGTCCCATGCGAATTGGCATCTCTGTGATTTGGCCAGGATTTGGCGGGTTGTATATCATTTTTTTCAAGGTTTTTGTTTCCTGTGCACCTTTTTATCCATCTTTCGAGAAGAATGGAGCCTGCGTTGGAGTGTTTTAAGTGGGTCATATTGCTATACACCATACAACTATACAATTTGCAGAAAGAGAAAGCTGAAAACCATCAAAATTAGATGGAGACGGGTGACATGTATAGCAATATGTGGTAAAGGGAGGGTAATTTCTAAATCACATGAGGTCCCCAGATAGTACTAATCCTGTGCGAATATGGCTTAAGTCTGCATTTATTTGTTCCAAAAATTCAGTAAAGACAGTAATATTGTGATTTATTATTACAATTTGAATATTTTAAAATGTAGGATCATTTACAGTATTGCTGTGATGGCAAAGCTGAATTTTCAGCAAGATTCAGCATATATAAATCTTTATAACTTTGAAACAAAGGATGAAAGTTGCATTCATAAAGTGACCCCCCCCCCCCCTTTTTTTAAATACTTGATTGATCCATGCATGACTTCTGGTAATGAGGACACAAGCCGGGTGCAGAAATCATTAGTATATAAAGACTGTGACTTTTGACCAGCATTTTGTACCAAAACCTAGTGAGCTTCCTCCACAGGCCGCATTTTAAGACCTCACTTCCTGCCGCGAAGCCTGCTCAAAAAGATAATTTTAAACTTAATTATGCTCCTCTAAGATCCCTTGCCAAACTCTAAGGTAGCCTTTTTATCGTTCCCAGAGTGTGCAATCCCAGAATGCATTGCAACAAGCTCAACAACTTTGGTTGTTTTAAAATCAGTAGTGAGTCAAAACTGCCATGCACTAAAGAAATTAATTTGATGTTGACTAAAGTTGCTGCCTATGTAGTGTTCAAATCAGTCACAAATTCCATTTCGGTTGGGATGCTTCCCTAGAAGGCAACTGTCTATCTAGGCAGTAGTCGATAACCTACAGTCTAAAATCTCGAAATGGGAACCAGAACACTTCCTTTTATAACAGTCTGCAAACGTCTGGGGACTGAGGAGACAAGTTGCTCAAGTTTAGGAATAGGAATGTTGTCCCATTCTTGTCTAATACAGGCTTCTAGTTGCTCAACTGTCTTAGGTCTTCTTTGTCGCATCTTCCTCTTTATGATGCGCCAAATGTTTTCTATGGGTGAAAGATCTGGACTGCAGGCTGGCCATTTCAGTACCCGGATCCTTCTTCTACGCAGCCATGATGTTGTAATTGATGCAGTATGTGGTCTGGCATTGTCATGTTGGAAAATGCAAGGTCTTCCCTGAAAGAGACGACGTCTGGATGGGAGCATATGTTGTTCTAGAACTTGGATATACCTTTCAGCATTGATGGTGCCTTTCCAGATGTGTAAGCTGCCCGTGCCACACGCACTCATGCAACCCCATACCATCAGAGATGCAGGCTTCTGAACTGAGCACTGATAACAACTTGGGTTGTCCTTGTTCTCTTTAGTCCGGATGACATGGCGTCCCAGTTTTCCAAAAAGAACTTCAAATTTTGATTCATCTGACCACAGAACAGTTTTCCACTTTGCCACAGTCCATTTTAAATGAGCCTTGGCCCAGAGAAAACGCCTGCGCTTCTGGATCATGTTTAGATATGGCTTCTTTTTTGACCTATAGAGTTTTATCCGGCAACGGCGAATGGCACGGTGGATTGTGTTCACCGACAATGTTTTCTGGAAGTATTCCTGAGCCCATGTTGTGATTTCCATTACAGTAGCATTCCTGTATGTGATGCAGTGCCGTCTAAGGGCCCGAAGATCACGGGCATCCAGTATGGTTTTCCGGCCTTGACCCTTACGCACAGAGATTGTTCCAGATTCTCTGAATCTTTGGATGATATTATGCACTGTAGATGATGATAACTTCAAACACTTTGCAATTTTTCTCTGAGAAACTCCTTTCTGATATTGCTCCACTATTTTTCGCCGCAGCATTGGGGGAATTGGTGATCCTCTGCCCATCTTGACTTCTGAGAGACACTGCCACTCTGAGAGGCTCTTTTTATACCCAATCATGTTGCCAATTGACCTAATAAGTTGCAAATTGGTCCTCCAGCTGTTCCTTATATGTACATTTAACTTTTCCGGCCTCTTACTGCTACCTGTCCCAACTTTTTTGGAATGTGTAGCTCTCATGAAATCCAAAATGAGCCAATATTTGGAATGACATTTCAAAATGTCTCACTTTCAACATTTGATATGTTATCTATATTCTATTGTGAATAAAATATAAGTTTATGAGATTTGTAAATTATTGCATTCCTTTTTTATTCACAATTTGTACAGTGTCCCAACTTTTTTGGAATCGGGTTTGTATCTTAGTTGATTTGGCAAAAGAAGGGCTCATTAATGACACCAGAGGGGTGGCAAACCCACCACCTTGACAGATGTCCAAGTTACTGGTAAACAAGAGAACACAGGTGAAAATAAATAAATGACCGGTTCCAGTCAGCAGGGAGGATGAGAGCGTCTAAAGACTCGCAAGGAAAGGATGTTGAGGTTTGACTGAAGCCAGAAACGATGAATACAGGTGCATATTTGTCTTGTAAGGGAATGATATTGCCGCCAATGAGCCAATGAAGATGGGCCATACACCCGAAGAGTGTTCAGTCTTTAAAATGACTTTTTTTTGTCACCGTGCAGATGCTATTATACTATCCCCCGGTTTTACAGACAAGGCTTAAGCCTGTCTCAAGATGCACACCAGTAATGTTTTTTTCCAAGGCATGTTTATAAAAGCTACTTAAATGTCCTATTTGAACTAAGGCCTAATCCTGGCTTAATCTAAGCCCTGTCTGTGAAACCAGGCCTATATTCACCTACTGTATTTAAGAATTCAGATTGGGCCTATCTTTAAATATATATTATATTATATTATATTATATTATATTATATTATATTATATTATATTATATTATATTATATTATATTATATTATATTATATTATATTATATTATATTACATTATATTATATTAATTATGTTATGTTTGTTATATTATGTTAATTATATTTTATATTATATATATTATAAATTATATTATTTTATAAAGAGAAGAAATTGTGCCCACTCTTAAATATACATTTATTATATTAACAATATAATATAATATAATATAATATAATATAATATAATAGCACTAATTTATTATATTATACTATATTACAATAAATTGGTGCTGTCAAATCGATTAATCGCATTTAACATAAGTTTTTGTTTATATAATATATGTGCGTGTGCGTGTTTGTGTGTGTAGGCTATATATATATATATATACACATACACACACACACACACACACACACACACACACACATATATATATATATATATACATATAATGTATATACACACATATACATCTATATTATATATTATTCGCGATTAATCGATTTGACAGCAATATAATATAATATACATAATCTCAGTAATTTGAATATTTGAAATATAGTGAATAAATAATTTTAGTTGTTTTTCCTTGGATATTTGCCTCCACATTAATTTTAAATGTGTAGTTTTATGAAAGAAAAAAAAGTTTCTAAAATTTTTATCAAAAGATCAGATACTTCTAACAGGCTGAAAGGTTACTGAGAGAGATGCATAAGACACAAAAATATGTACAGAAAATGCAGAGAATAACTTGCACAATTCAAATGCTTTAAAAGATCTTGACTTTTGCATGCCTTTTTCTATATAAGCTCAATTCAAAATTAATTAGATTTACGTTTTGTTGGAATCTTTCAGCACATCTTGGCTGGTGATGACACTGTAATTTGAAATTGCAAATGCCATTCCCTCTAGGACGTAATTCACAGAATTAGAATAGCACTAGAACATAAGCAGGCATATTTTTGAAAGACTCTTCAGAAGAGAATCATTAGTCTTCTCCTGCTTTTGAAGAGGGTTCATTGTCAAAAAACAGCCACTCGTGTTTGGCTCCCCTGAAGGTTCTCCTGTGAACAGTGTTAATCCCCACAGTGCCGTTCTGCCAGTGTACACGGCCGGAGCCGCACTTATCATATTTGTCCAGAACAGGTGCCTGTTTCATAAAGCTGATTTACTGGTTTTGGACCAGCTCCGAGGAATTGAGCTTTGCAGAAAAGTAGCTCTAGCAGCCTACAGCTGTTTTGGATTAAACTTGCTTTGGCCTCTGTTTAGCCTTTTAATATTGGTGATTATAATTGGGAATATCAATTCATCAAGACTTCTTTGTACGTGAATCATTATGATGAGGAACAAATGGTGGAAAAAATGTTTTTAGTAGAGAGCAGGGTGTCTGATTATGTCTGCGTGGCTTTCCTTCGGATGCTCCGGTTTCCTCCACAATCCAAAAACATGCACTGTATGTGAATTGGAGATGCTAAATTGTCTGTAGGTGTGTAATGCAAAGCCATTGAGAGTTGGGGAAAGACCTGGCAACCTACCCCGGAAAAATCCTTGCCAAGAAAATTCAAGGACAGTCTATGGCAATAGAGAATCACCAAGAGTTGGATATGACTAGATATATAGTATGATAAAGTATAAAGTGAGCATATGGAGCTCATAATCGAGGAGGGGAAAAACAACTCAATTCCAAAACTGACTAAAAATATGCAGTTTAGTGCAGATGCTCGTTTTTGAAAATGAACTGCTGATATCTTGTAATGTAAATCAATGAGATCTCTATAAAATTATATCAGAATATTCATCTTCGGAACTGCTGATATTCATAAAATGCATCACAAAATATCAGTCGTCACTCTATATCTGCCAATAATGTCTTAGAAAGATGATATTTAAAATGCTTATTTTATTATCAAAGCTCTGTTTAAAAACATATAATACAATGCAATGATGATTGAGAGATGAACAAATAAACCCTAAAACCTGATGGTTCATATTTGATACTCATTTTTGAACATCATTTTTCTAAAAAATGATGTATGGATAATCAAGTAAACCTGAGTTGCTTCAAGTTTTTCATCTTGATATATTACTAATGTTTACCTGATAAAAATCAGTAAATATTTCACAGCAAAAAGATGGTTGAATGCTGAAGCTGAATGTGTTTGCAGTTATACTAAAGGCCTTTGAAAAAAAAAAAAGTATAAACTATCAGTCAGATGACAGAAGACATGAAGTAGTTTGTGTTCAACAGTTTTTCAGCAATGTTTTGATCATGTTGATTGTTTAGAGACCTTAGAAATGTATGTATCACATATGATAATTGGCTTTATAGTGTTAAAGGGATAGTTCTCCCATTATAGTTTTACCCTTGGGCCTTGAAAATATCAATTAAATTGCTGTCTAGGGGTCAGAGAGCTCTCGGATTTCATCAAAAATATATTAATTTGTGTTCCGAAGATGAACGAAGGTCTTACGGGTTTGGAACGACATGAGGGTGAGTAATTAATGACAGAAATTTCATTTTTGTGTGAACTATCCCTTTAATCTTACAGCTTTATTACAATACAAAACTTTTCCAGAAATCTATCTTCTAAAGTCTGACAACTAACAGAACTGATTTGCTGGCATTTTGTCAATAGGTCCTGTTGAAACATGATCTAAACAGAAAAAATATTCTTAAATGTATGCAAATGGCTGTGTGTGAATACATCTCATGTAAACTATGCTGTATTCTTCAGTAATGCTTGCATGCATTACAAAAATACTCAAAAATACAAAAAAGTGCTGTAGTAATTTCTTCACAGATCAAAATTTATGAGCATCACCGATTTTTTTTTTTTTTTTTTCTTTCTCTCTCTCCCGTCTTTATTTTACAAATTTCCCATTTCCTTTACAACAATATAAAGTACCCCCTCCACACTTCCTCGGTGACAAGCATTTTTGTCTGTTGTGCTTGGCTGTCTAGATTGATGAGAATAGCTTTACTGTTTGACAGTCTGTTAGAAAACATTTCAAGGGAACGCTCTACTGACGGCCCAATATGGAAGTGGTGACAGCTCGCTGGTGACCTGCCGATGATGTTTTTGAATACTGAGAAGATTCCTGCTTTTCATCTGCATAATCAGACCAACATTTTTTTGTCTTTTGATTAACAGTGACTAATTCCCAGACAAGTTCTCATATACACTCACCTAAAAGATTATTAGGAACACCATACTAATACTGTGTTTGACCCCCTTTCGCCTTCAGAACTGCCTTAATTCTACGTGGCATTGATTCAACAAGGTGCTGAAAGCATTCTTTAGAAATGTTGGCCCATATTGATAGGATAGCATCTTGCAGTTGATGCACATCCAGGGCACGAAGCTCCCGTTCCACCACATCCCAAAGATGCTCTATTGGGTTGAGATCTGGTGACTGTGGGGGCCATTTTAGTACAGTGAACTCATTGTCATGTTCAAGAAACCAATTTGAAATGATTCGAGCTTTGTGACATGGTGCATTATCCTGCTGGAAGTAGCCATCAGAGGATGGGTACATGGTGGTCATAAAGGGATGGACATGGTCAGAAACAATGCTCAGGTAGGCCGTGGCATTTAAACGATGCCCAATTGGCACTAAGGGGCCTAAAGTGTGCCAAGAAAACATCCCCCACACCATTACACCACCACCACCAGCCTGCACAGTGGTAACAAGGCATGATGGATCCATGTTCTCATTCTGTTTACGCCAAATTCTGACTCTACCATCTGAATGTCTCAACAGAAATCGAGACTCATCAGACCAGGCAACATTTTTCCAGTCTTCAACTGTCCAATTTTGGTGAGCTCGTGCAAACTGTAGCCTCTTTTTCCTATTTGTAGTGGAGATGAGTGGTACCCGGTGGGGTCTTCTGCTGTTGTAGCCCATCCGCCTCAAGGTTGTGCGTGTTGTGGCTTCACAAATGCTTTGCTGCATACCTCGGTTGTAACGAGTGGTTATTTCAGTCAAAGTTGCTCTTCTATCAGCTTGAATCAGTCGGCCCATTCTCCTCTGACCTCTAGCATCAACAAGGCATTTTCACCCACAGGACTGCCGCATACTGGATGTTTTTCCTTTTTCACACCATTCTTTGTAAACTCTAGAAATGGTTGTGCGTGAAAATCCCAGTAACTGAGCACATTGTGAAATACTCAGACCGGCCCGTCTAGCACCAACAACCATGCCACGCTCAAAATTGCTTAAATCACCTTTCTTTCCCATTCTGACATTCAGTTTGGAGTTCAGGAGATTGTCTTGACCAGGACCACACCCCTAAATGCATTGAAGCAACTGCCATGTGATTGGTTGATTAGATAATTGCATTAATGAGAAATTGAACAGGTGTTCCTAATAATCCTTTAGGTGAGTGTATATATATATATATATATATATATATACACACACATATACACTATATGTGTAAGTCAGAAATATAGAAAAAACAGCAATATTGTGAAATATTATTAGAAATTAAAATTGTCTATTTGAGTATTTTAAAATGTAATTTATTCCTGTGATCAAAGCTGAATTTTCAGCATCATTACTCCAGTCTTCAGTGTCACATGATCCTTCAGAAATCATTCTAATAGGATGATTTGCTGCTCAAGAAACATTATTATTAATGTAATAATAAACAGTTTGCTTAATATTTTAGTGGAAAACACATTTTTCCATAACGTTCAAAAGAACAACATTTATTTTTGAAAGACATCTTTTGTAGCAAAGATTTCTTTGTCAATTGAATCAATTGAATGCGTCCCTGCTGAATACAGATATTAATTGCTTTCAAAAAGTTCCCAAATTTTTTATAAATTTTACTGGTAGTCCACTGTATGAAGAATTTTTGGGTATAATATGTCACAGTTTATTTTGCTATCCTCACTTACATAAATGAACTATAGTGTCCTGCACCCACTAGCACAAAAATATATCTGGTGTCTGAATAATGTTTGGTTTGACTGTATAACACACAAAACTCATTTAATTTTTTTTTTAAAGTATGATGTAGTTTTACAATTTTAAATCCTTAATTAATGTGCAAGTTTAGCTTTAGTTGAACTTGGTTATTGACAGCTATTGACAAAATGAGAAGTGCTGTGAAAAAAATAACGAGATTACGTTTCTCAGAACATGCTCAAGTTTGCAGAAAAAAGACTGTTTACTAAAGTTGTGTGAGGATAAAGACAGGCATGTTTTTTTTATTTTTATTCGGACAGTATTACAATCACAAAGTATGTCTGTGAAATACATATTTACCCAGCATTCTCCATTTAAATAGGGTTATTGATTGTCGTTGCAGAGAATCTTCTAGCGATCAATAACTGATGGGGTGAACAGACAGAATGCTGCATCTTTTGGTTACGGCTAAATCAAAAGAAAAACTTTCTTTCCTTGTGACTGGTTTCCTTGTGAAAGCGATTATTTTAAGATTAGGTTTGCTTATATAAGATGATTTAGCGTCTCAAAAATGCACTCCAGCAGCACAACAGTTGTTTTGGGCAATCCTTTGGTTTTAAAAACTGATTTGTGCTGCAAGTTTCTGCAACTGCCAAATAATCAAGGGCTCTTTCTTGAGAATGATTACTCCTTTCCCAAATATAATTACAACAGCTATTGTTTTCTGGAGAACGTTTCAGCTTATATTAAACATTTCAGCTTATATCGATTGCTTTTCGACATGTAAACTCGTGACAAGATTATCACATGGCTCATGGCAAGTATTGAATGCTTTTGTGCTGTTTGAAGGCCACTAATGAAAAGCCTCAAGATCCGGTCTGAACGTTGCTACGTTGCATCTGAATGCAACTAGCTCTAAGGTTGTGATTTAGCGATTGGTACAGTATGACTTGACAAAGAAAGCTAATTCGAAGCAATGACATTGGTGTTTACGAGCCGTCTACTCTGAGTACTGGCAAGATGAAGTATTTACTGTGAGTGATTTAAATGTTCTATATTAGCCTGTTTGTCTCTGCACACAAAAGCTGCGTCCCAGTTTAGAGGCTGCATCCTTCGAAGGCCGCATTCAAAGGCCAATTGCATCGCAGCGGCGCCACGAAGGCTGCCCCAATTCAAATACTCTTTCAAATGTGGCCTCGAAATGTATCCTTCATTTCCCGGGAAATGAAGGATAAAACAAATGGAGAGTGTTGCCAGATCAGGTTGACGATTTCTAGCCCAAAAGCTCTCAAATACCCGGCCAAATCATTCACTGCCAAAATTCTATTGTCATGACATGACAAACAAGGTGTATAAGTACCATTTACCTCCTTAAAGGGATAGTTCACCCAAAAATTAAAATGTTGTCATGACATACTCACGCTTAAGTTGTTCCAAACATGCATGAGTTTCTTTCTTCTGTTGAACACAAAATTTTGGTAACCAGACAGTTGACGGCACCCATTAACTTCCATAGTAGGAAAAAAAATACATCCGTAGACTAGACCGTCCCATTTGACAACGCTTGTTCCGACATTCTTAGACTTTGAAGGAATGGCCTTTGAATTGGCACACAGCAGTGATATAACATCAAGGCATCAGTAACAACCAACAGTATACAATGTCCTCCACCAATATTGGTAAATATAAATAAATCTGCATTGTTGATCTCTCATTCAAAAAATTCTAATCTTTCATTGAAGTAAAACAATTGAAAGTGGGGGGAAAATCACATTATGAAATAAATGTTTTTCTCTAGTTCATGTTGGACACAATTATTGCCACCCAATTATTGCAACCTCCTTTTCCCAAGATAACCGCTCTGAGTTTTCTTCTATAATGCCTGATGAGTTTGGAGAAAACCTGACAAGAGATCAGAGAACATTCCTCCATACGGAATCTCTCCAGATCCTTCAGATTCCCAGATCCATGTTGGTGCTTCTTCTCTTCAGTTCACCCCACTCATTTTCTATAGGATTCAGGTCAGGGATTGGGATGGTCATGGCAGAAGCTTCATTTTGTGCTCAGTGACACATTTTTGTGTTGATTTTGATGTTTGTTTTGGATTGTTGTCCTGATGGAAGATCCAACCACGGCCCATTATAAGATTTCTAGCAGAAGCGGTCAGGTTTCGATTTTTTTTTTTATCTGTTGGTATTTTCTAGAATCTATGATACCATGTATCTGATCAAGATGTCCAGGACCTCCAGCAAAAAAATAGGCACACAACATTAAAGATCCAGCAGTATATTTAATTCATGGGGATGGGGTACTTTTTATCCCTGTTTGCACCAAACCCATCTGGCAGGTTTGCTGCCAAAAAGCTCTTTTTTTTTTTTTGTTCGTTTCATCTGACCATAGAAGCTGGTCCTGTTTAAAGTTCCAGTCGTGTCTGACAACTGAATATGCTGGAGTTTGTTTCTGGAAGAACGAGGAGGATTTTTCTGGAAACCCTCCCAAACAACATGTGGCGATATAGGTGCTGTTTGATAATTTTTTTTATGCTTTCTGACCCCAAGACTCTACTAATCTCTGCAATTCTCCAGCTGTGATCCTTAGAGAGTCTTTGGCCACTCAAACTCTCCTCCTCACCGTGCATTAGGACAATATAAACACGTCCTCTTCCAGGCAGATTTATAACATCTTTAGTTGATTGGAACTTCTTAATTATTGCCCTGATGGTGGAAATGCTTTAGCTATTTTCCTACAGCCACTTTCTATTTTGTGAAGCTCAACAATCTTTTGCTGCACACCAGAGCTATATTCTGTGGTTTTACTCATTGTGATGAATGATTAAGGGAATTTGGCCTTTGTGTTTCCTCATATTTATACTCCCGTGGAACAGGAAGTCATGGCTGGACAATTTCATGCTCCTAGTCACCCTGGTGTGTAAATGTAAATATGAATGGGAATATACTTCAGAGATATTTTACTCATAAGAATTTCTAGGGGTGCCAATAATTGTGGCCAACATGCATTGGAGAAAAACATTTCATAATGTGAGTTTCCCCCCACTTTTAATTGTTTTACTTCAGTGAAAGGTTAGAATTTTGTGAATTTTTTTGAATGAAAGATCAAAAGGATAAACATTTTTCACAGTCGCCTTTGCTCATATTTTCCAAGAGGGCCAATATTAGTGGAGGGCACTGTGCAGCATGGAAATTGTTGTTAGTGTAAGTGAAGCTTCAGCCTAGTGCGCCTTAGAATGGATGGAAGGACTAAACCTGGAAAAATGAGTAATTTCTTATTATTTCTTAAATAAATAAATAGTTTTTATTTATTGCGTGTTTATATTAATACATAAATATGAAAATAAAATATTTATATTGAAAAATAAATATTTCATATTTATTTATTCTGTATTCATTTATAAATGGTCCGAAAATGCTAAATGCTAAATGTCTTTTAAATGCTAAATTCTTCATTTCAGTAATAATTTATGAATTCTTGCATTATGGTTTTATTTGTATATTTATTTTTTATTAAATATTTATTTTTAATAAATGGCCTGAGCATTATCTGTTTAAGTTTTGAAAAATTTGGTCCTGCATTTACTTTAATTTATTGATTTTATTATGCTAAATTAATCATTTCACTAATAATGTATTTATTTATTCTTGCATTTACACTTTCATTTGTTTATTTAAACAGGATTAAGACTGATTAGATATTTACTCCATTCATTTATTACTGTATTTATCTCAGTTTGTCTTTTGTGTCACGTCCTTTAATTATTAAATAGGACATTCAGAATAACTATTGAGTCCATATTGGGTAAGTTGAAGCGTACAGTAGAAGAAATGGGCTGTGTAATAAGTCTAATTCGAGCTGTGCAGTGACACGAGTAGAACGCCAGTGAATTGGTTTTCCTCACGAGATATTCAAGAAGTTTGGACATGGCAGTCTTTTCTATCTAATCAGCAGAGATTACAGCAAGTTTAACCCAGAAGAATGTGTGTCAGTCTTAATCCTGTTTTTAAGTAAGCCAACTGAAAACGTAATTTATAAGGTCGAAGAGGGCAACTCACTTAGATGTGCTGGAAAGGACAATTTGTTGGTAAAGCAATTTAAAGACCCACAACGCAGGATTTTCCTCCAAATGGATTACTTTTCACTTCAGTGGCTTGGTTTAGTCTCAGGCCAAAAGACAAGTAATATTAAAATCCGGCAAGCTTCAGTATAGGGGATTTATGATTATTTTCCTGCATATTTATGGAGGCTTCTGCTTTGCTGATTTGGTCGAGTGTTTGTGCGACTCACTCACTAAGATTTATGTGATGAAAAGTACCGGAGAGTGTAAATATAAAAGGTACTTTACTCCAAGTGCACAAAACTAAAGAACTGTTTACACTGACAGTCACTGCACAGTTGGTCATAGCGGGCTATATACACTGATCAGACATAACATTATGACCACTGATAAGTGAAGTGAATAACACTGATTATCTCTTCATCACGGCACCTGTTAGTGGGTGGGATATATTAGGCAGCAAGTGAGCATTTTGTCCTCAAAGTTGATGTGTTAGAAGCAGGAAAAATAGGCAAGCGTAAGGATTTGAGCGAGTTTGACAAGGGCCAAATTGTGATGGCTAGACATCTGGAGAGCATCAGAGCATCTCCAAAACTGCAGCTCTTGTGGGGTGTTCCCGGTCTGCAGTTATCAGTATCTATCAAAAGTGGTCCAAGGAAGGAACAGTGGTGAACCGGGCACAGGGTCATGGGCGGCCAAGGCTCATTGATGCACGTGGGGTGTGAAGGCTGGCCCGTGTGGTCCGATCAAACAGATGAGATACTGTAGATAATGCGCCCTGCCACAAAGCAAAAATGGTTCAGGAATGGTTTGAGGAGCACAATAACGAGTTCGAGGTGTTAACTTGACCTCCAAATTCCCCAGATCTCAATCCAATCGAGCATCTGTGGGATGTGCTGAACAAACAAGTCCGATCCATTGAGGCCCCACCTCACAACTTACAGGACTTAAAGGATCTGCTGCTAACATCTTGGTGCCAGATACCGCAGCACACCTTCAGGGGTCTAGTGGAGTCCATGCCTCGACTGGTCAGGGCTCTTTTGGCAGCAAAAGGGGGACCAACACAATATTAAGAAGGTGGTCATATTGTTATGCCTGATGGGTGTATATACATATATACACTGCCTAACCACACAACACACACACACAGTTTGTATTTATGGCAAATGCTTAAGAGTCTATGATTGGATCATTATTGCAGTGATTATTATGTTTCTAGCATGTTACAGGGGTGGTTCTAGGATTTTATCCTTAGGGGGGCCTAGCTCTCGCTACCTAATGTTGTGTCTGTGTATTGCAGAATGTCGATAGCAAATATAAATGCAAACAATCACATATGTGAAGAACCAATGTAATCTCTGTGCACAAGATAAAGACAGAATCAGTGCTCATGGCTGAATTACTTTAGCTTAAATAAACCTATAACTAAAAACTTTGCAGTCTTTGTTTTATTGCTTATAAAGTCTTTATTTTTTATCTTTTTCACTCATATTTACTTGTTTATTTAAACCAAGGCCATTTTTTTAAAATTTATTTATGAATAAATTATTTATTTGCATTAATATTTTTTTCTGTAGTAGCTACCAAAGTTGGTTTTGACAATCATGAAATTTCACTATAGTCTGATAATAGTTAGTCACCATCTCATTATTATCATCAACCAGTATTACTGTTAGCTAACTAAATGCAAAAAATATAGACTTTGTATTCAAGAAATTTATCATTTTATGACAGTCAACAAAAAACTAAATTGCTTCAGTTTGCAAAGCGTGACCAAACAATGATGAATTATATACCGAATGATGATTATTAAAGCTGCAGTCCGTAACTTTTGGCGCTCTAAACAGAACTGCATGCGCCATGCGGAAGAACATTGTAGCCGGAGCTACTTCTCTCTGTTTATGTCTATGACAGTCACGCAGGTACTGTGATACTCCGCAGAGGTGCGACCCGAACCGGACTAAAATACACAGAATATAAACACTTATTATATGTGTACCATAGTGATTCAGGATAAGACAAGAACACGGATTTATGAGTGTACATTTTGAACACAAAAAAGTTACATAGCTACTGCCGTTTTAACTACAGTACGAAGATTCGTTCTCGCAATTTATTCCCTCATTTTTAGTAAATCATAACCACCACGATTTAACTAAATGAAAACAATTACGAATAGTTAATTGTAAACTAAATTAGTTTCTAGTTTGATGTTTCATATCATGGCAAATTTCCGTAGACATTGCACAGATTACATGCATTAATGCAAACTAAACAATTAAAAAAATCATAGAAAATACCTTCTATGACGTCACGAAACGTCTCATGAAAGTGATTTTTTTTTCCGGCTGACATGCAGCACAGCCCACCGTTAGAAGTGCAATGGCGGCTTATTACGCACGCACAGAATAGCAACGATAATAAAACCTTAAAACTCTCGGAAAAAAGAGGTATTTTTCTTATCGACATGTCCTGTCATTTTTAGTTATTTTCATTTTTATTTTAATAAATAAATAATACATTTTGATAGCTGATAGTTTTAGGGGGGCTGAAATGACAGACAGGGGGGCTAAAGCCCCCCTAAAAAGGGTCTATGTTATATGTTTGCCAACAGTTCTTCTAACCCTAATTGATGGAGTGTGTAGCTTTTCATTTCTTAAGCAGCCATGTATAAAGACACATCATGGCCATATTCCAGGATGGAAAAAAGAAGTGTGATGTCCGCACACTGTAAATAACAGCTCCAAACAACTTTTCATTGAAAAGGCAATGTTTTGACCATCAGGTCTTCTTCAGGCACAATACACAAGTGGAATAAAATACTCTTTATAGAAACAGGTAATCACCTCAGTTAGACACACTCAAAAACATGTGACAGATAATTCAAATCATGTGACATAAAGAAAAAAAAAAAACGCTGCAACCTACAAAAAAAAAAATAATTCAATAAACAAATTATGCCACACGAGGGTAAACACTGCAAGAATATGATATTAAATAAAAAAGGCATATGTATGTAAACAACAACAAATAATAATAATAATAATAATAATAATAATAATAATAATAATAATAAATTACAACCTACAAAAAACACAACAAAAAAAAAATAACGATTTTGAGTGTGTGTCTAATTAAGGTGATTACCTGTTTCTATAAAGAGTGTATTTTATTCCACTTGTGTATTGTGCCTGATGAAGACCTGATTGTCAAAACATTGCCTTTTCAATGAAAAGTTGTTTGGAGCTGTTATTTTCAGTGTGCGGACATAGCGCTTCTTTTTTCTATTATTGTTATTTTGTTGTCCTGCACCTGAGCCCAATTAAGGTGCATGGGATGTGCACACCTTCTTTGTCATCCTGGAATATGAAAAAATACAATGTCAAGATGCATCAGTCTCAAATTGTGAAAGAATGGTTGGGAGGGAGCATGAGATCTGGCAGTGATAAAATAATAATATTATTTTCATTTAGTTTAATTTCATTTCATTATGGAAGCTTGTTTCTGACTTCATATCACGCAATTCTGACTTCATAACACGCAATTCTGACTTTATATCTCGCAATTCTGACTTTATATCTCGCAATTCTGACTTTATATCACACAATTCTGACTTTATATCACACAATTCTGACTTTATATCATGCAATTCTGACTTTATATCTCACAATTCTGACTTTAAATCTCTCGCAATTCTGACTTTATATCACACAATTCTGACTTTATATATCACAATTCTGACTTTATATCATGCAATTCTGACTTTATATCTCACAATTCTGACTTTACATCTCGCAATTCTGACTTTATATCATGCAATTCTGACTTTAAATCTCTCGCAATTCTGACTTTATACACTCACCTAAAGGATTATTAGGAACACCTGTTCAATTTCTCATTAATGCAGTTATCTAATCAACCAATCACATGGCAGTTGCTTCAATGCATTTAGGGGTGTGGTCCTGGTCAAGACAATCTCCTGAACTCCAAACTGAATGTCAGAATGGGAAAGAAAGGTGATTTAAGCAATTTTGAGCGTGGCATGGTTGTTGGTGCCAGACGGTCCGGTCTGAGTATTTCACAATCTGCTCAGTTACTGGGATTTTCACGCACAACCATTTCTAGAGTTTACAAAGAATGGTGTGAAAAGGGAAAAACATCCAGTATGCGGCAGTCCTGTGGGCGAAAATGCCTTGTTGATGCTAGAGGTCAGAGGAGAATGGGCCGACTGATTCAAGCTGATAGAAGAGCAACTTTGACTGAAATAACCACTCGTTACCACCGAGGTATGCAGCAAAGCATTTGTGAAGCCACAACACGCACAACCTTGAGGCGGATGGGCTACAACAGCAGAAGACCCCACCGGGTACCACTCATCTCCACTACAAATAGGAAAAAGAGGCTACAGTTTGCACGAGCTCACCAAAATTGGACAGTTGAAGACTGGAAAAATGTTGCCTGGTCTGATGAGTCTCGATTTCTGTTGAGACATTCAGATGGTAGAGTCAGAATTTGGCGTAAACAGAATGAGAACATGGATCCATCATGCCTTGTTACCACTGTGCAGGCTGGTGGTGGTGGTGTAATGGTGTGGGGGATGTTTTCTTGGCACACTTTAGGCCCCTTAGTGCCAATTGGGCATCGTTTAAATGCCACGGCCTACCTGAGCATTGTTTCTGACCATGTCCATCCCTTTATGACCACCATGTACCCATCCTCTGATGGCTACTTCCAGCAGGATAATGCACCATGTCACAAAGCTCGAATCATTTCAAATTGGTTTCTTGAACATGACAATGAGTTCACTGTACTAAAATGGCCCCCACAGTCACCAGATCTCAACCTAATAGAGCATCTTTGGGATGTGGTGGAACGGGAGCTTCGTGCCCTGGATGTGCATCCCACAAATCTCCATCAACTGCAAGATGCTATCCTATCAATATGGGCCAACATTTCTAAAGAATGCTTTCAGCACCTTGTTGAATCAATGCCACGTAGAATTAAGGCAGTTCTGAAGGCGAAAGGGGGTCAAACACAGTATTAGTATGGTGTTCCTAATAATCCTTTAGGTGAGTGTAACTCGCAATTCTGACTTTATATCTCGCAATTCTGACTTTATATCTCGCAATTCTGACTTGAAATCTCTCGCAATTCTGACTTTATATCTCGCAATTCTGACTTTATATCTCGCAATTATGACTTTATATCTCACAATTCTGACTTTATATCATGCAATTCTGACTCTATAACACGCAATTCTGACTTTAAATCTCTCGCAATTCTGACTTTATAAATCGCAAATCTGACTTTATATCTCGCAATTCTGACTTTGTCATGCAATTCTGACTTTATATCACTCAATTCTGACTTCATATCTCGCAATTCTGACTTTATATCATGCAGTTCTGACTTTATATCATGCAGTTCTGACTTTATATCATGCAATTCTGACTTTATATCATGCAATTCTGACTTTATATCATGCAATTATGACTTTATATCTCGCAATTATGACTTTATATTATGCAGTTCTGACTTTATATCATGCAATTCTGACTCTATAACACGCAATTCTGACTTTAAAATCTCTCGCAAATTTGACTTTATAACTCGCAATTCTGACTTTGTCATGCAGTTCTGACTTTAAATCTCTCGCAATTCTGACTTTATATCATGCAATTCTGACTTTATATCATGCAGTTCTGACTTTATATCATGCAATTCTGACTCTATAACACGCAATTCTGACTTTAAATCTCTCTCAATTCTGACTTTATATCTCGCAATTCTGACTTTATATCATGCAATTCTGACTTTTATATCACTCAATTCTGACTTTATAACTCGCAATTCTGACTTTAAATCTCTCACAATTCTGACTTTATATCATGCAATTCTGACTTTATATCTTGCAATTCTGACTTTATATCTCGCAATTCTGACTTTAAATCTCTCGCAATTCTGACTTTATAACTCGCAATTCTGACTTTATATCTCGCAATTCTGACTTTATATCTCGCAATTCTGACTTTATATCATGCAATTCTGACTTTAAATCTCTCGCAGTTCTGACTTTATAACTCGCAATTCTGACTTTATATCTCGCAATTCTGACTTTATATCATGCAATTCTGACTTTATATCTCGCAATTCTGACTTTATATCATGCAATTCTGACTTTAAATCTCTCGCAGTTCTGACTTTATAACTCGCAATTCTGACTTTATATCACGCAATTCTGAGAAAAAAAGTCAGAATTGCGAGATGTAAACTCACAATTGTGAGATAAAAAATCGCAATTATCTTTTAAAATGTTTTATTCTGTGGCAGAAACAAGCTTCCATACCTCTGAGTTCAGACCTTAAATTCATTGAAAGTCTTTGGGATGTGCTGGAGGAGACTTTACAGAGTACTGGATTCTTGCATTGTCAATACAAGATCTTGACCAAAAACTGATAAAAAATGTTGTGATGTATGTACTAAATTCAACTTTCACTGCCACATCACATAGTCAGCGCTTACTATCATGTTACTTAACCCCTTAACTGTCACCTCGCCCTTTTGAGAATAGATGTGAAAATGCACTATCCAAACTTAAATGGTTGTAATTCAAGAATGCTTTGGATATGAAAACTGAAAGTATGAAAAAGTTATGTAAGTTTAAATTTACTATAAATCAAAAGTACTGTACTAAACATTTTTTTCATTTTATATAAAATATATATTTTACAAAATAATTTTTACTCTAAAATTACTATAAAATCAAAGCCATATATTTACCAAGTTTGAAGTTGATATCACAACAAATTGACTTTCCTATGAGATTTTGTTTAGGCGCTGTACCAAAAATAGCCACCGGGTGTCATTCTCCTATAGCAAATTAATACATTTCTGTCCAAATATCACTTCTATCACAAAATAGTCGGCAAATCTGGAACCTTGAGACTCAGACCTGTCCGACGATATGCGTTTTGTGAAGATTTTGATTATAAAGTAGTTAAAATACATTTTGTAATATGAAACCTGACACCGCCCACTAGGGGAGGAGCCCGCTAAAAGAATTTAAAGTACAGTTTCCATGGTAACGCAATGTCCAATTCCAAAATTGTTTTCACAGGATGAATTTTGAGTTTGTAAGCTTTTGAATAGTACCTAATTTATGATGATTACTAAAATATGTGATAGGAAAAAAAGGCAATAAAAAAAAGAGCGCCAAGTGTCCCGCTAGCAGGATGGTGACAGTTAAGGGGTTAAACCACCGACTTTCATTGAAAGCGAATGACTTCCTTACTCTTTGCATCTTTCGACATAAAGCTAGACTGACATTTATCTCAAAGAATGCATCATTTACATCAGTGTTTTCCAATGTCTAGTAAATCAGAAGTATATGTTGTTGAATCTGTGATTTCAGGTCCCACACTGCTCAAATAATGATACTCTGTGTGTGGACCTTGTTATAACTGCTGTGATCCATCTGCAAAAAATAAGAAAAAAAGGTAACTTTATTTTGATAGTCCACTTTAGACTTTAGACATTACTTTAGACAAGTAACTTTGCAACTACATGTCAACTAGCAGTCATTAGAGTATTAGTAGACTGTCTGCTTGATATCTGCTAACACTTTATTTTGATGCCTCCCAACAGACATTATACTGACTATAAGCAACTTTGCAAGTACATGTCAACTTATTCTACTAACCCTAACCCTACCAGTCTACTAATACTCTACTGAGTTAGTAGACATGTAGTTGCAAAGTTACTTATAGTTAGTAGAGTGTCGAAAGTGGACTATCAAAATAAAGTATAGCCAAAAAACTGCATTTCTATTAGTCCAAAACCCAGAATACAGCATATAAACGCAACCTCCAAAGTTTAATCTTGAACAGGTTTTCACTCTGACAGTTGCTTTCAGCTGCGACCCGCAAAGAACACAACTGATCTGTGAAATGAGCCTGTCATTAAACATTTTGGAAGTTGGGGGGTCTTTACACTTCGGTCACTTTGTTTGTTTTTTTACTGATCGGATAGCTATCAGATCATGAAGAGACCAAGTGAAATTGCCCCCTAAGACACATTTGAGACGTATAGTGATTTCCGATCGCTCAGGAGGCACATACTTTTGAGACACATACTTAGCCAGAAAGCATTGAACAAAAAAATCTAGTTTTTACTTTATTTTAATGGTCCCTTTAGTAAGGTTGCACCTACATGTCTACTACCTTTCATTGTAGGGTTAGGGTTAGAATAAGTTGACAGTTGCAAAGTTACTTATCACAATCACAATAAAGCGTTAGCAGATATTAAGCAGACAGTCTACTAATACTCTAATGAGAGTTAGTTGACATGTAGTTGCAAAGTTACTTATAGTCAACAATGTTCAAAGGGGACCATCAAAATAAAGTGTTACCAACATTTGCTTTCCTGCATTAGCATCATAATGGAAATATAGTGTGAAATTTGCATACAGCATGCACTGTAAAAAAATATTTTCATGATTTGTTTTCACAATTTGTTTTCTTTTGTCATATCAACTTAGATAATTAAGGTGGTTCGGATAACATAATATTTCGAGTTTCTGTTGATTAAACCAATCTCCCTCATTGTATTAACTCCAATTTTTAACTTCAATGAACTCAACATTTTAAGGCAACCAGGTAACTTAATTTGTTAAGTTAAACCAACAATATTTCTTACAGTGTGGGAATTGTAGGTAATATGTATATCGGTTTTGTAGAGACCAGTTGATGTGGCTAAGTATAAATACAATATACCTACATGGATACCAAGCCTATCGATCGAAACACATGAAATGCTAGAACATTGCTGTCTGATTTATACTACCAGTCTGTTATGCTCACCAAGGCTGCATTTATTTGATTAAAATACAGTAAAAACAGTAATATTGTAAAATATTATTAGAATTTAGTATAACTGTTTTCTATTTAAATTAGGGGTGTAACGATTCACTCGTTTTCTCTATGCATCGATTACAAATCTTGACGATGGATATGCATCGATCTTGAAACATGTATTTTTGAATTCATGAATCGTTAATTTCGGCCAATAATCAATTTAAAATGCTAAGAATTGAATGAATCGCGATTCGATAGCGATTTAGTGCTTTAAAATATATAAACATTAATTTAGGCTACTACATGCGCAAATTCATGGAGACTTTGTGCACCATCATTTGTGCCCTACAGCTCTCCAAAGTTCTCCTATGCATACAAATACGAAAAAATCCATGCAATTATTAGTGAAAGAGGCCCCAATGTCTTTCAAATATTGCCTTTTTGTCTTTTTAATTCAAACTTTTCCAACTTTATTGGTTCTTTATGTCTTGTTTGATTGAAAACAAACATGAAAATGTTTAAGGAATATTTTCTGCTTAAATCCTTAGGGCTTTACAATCTCAGATAACATTTTAAATAAATTAGCTTTCAAAATGAGTAGTTGAAGACATGCCTAGAGTCATGTGATTGCAAATGGCAAAATTTCTTCTTTGACGTGACCATTGTATATTTTTAGTGAAGGGGTTTAGATTTTCACAGCCCAGAATAACGTCATCCTCACACAGAGCCCTTCAAGGGTGCAAAAATGCCATTTGGAATTCGTCTGATGTCTATTAAAATATAATAGAAAGTTCAAATTTAATAGAAAGTGAATAAATTATAACTGCTGCACTAGTATTCTCTCTCAGTGGCTATATTTCTCTCATAATCAGATAGGCACTGCAAGTCTCCACTGTGTGGAAGAAGAAGTGCGTCAGGAGACTCCTAATGTTTAATGGCTAAAGTATCTCAGGTACTCTTGCTACATTCCCCCACTCTCTACCATCAGTCACTTTGTGTGTGTCATTTCTTCTCATTTCCCTCTCAGTCTATTGCATCTTTCCTTCCTCTTTGACTGTCAATGGCTGTCCACTTTCTCGCAGCTCCATCACAAGTCTTTCTGCTCTTGTGAATTTGCAGTGCTTGTCCAGTAATTCTTGAATATTGTCCAGTGCTCTCTCCTGGACTGTGTCAGACCTCATCATACACGCCCACGGTACCCGTCCTGACAGAGCAGGGGAATCCGACTCAGGAGGAGCTGCTGGCTCAAAGCTGCGGCATGCCAATAGAAAGGCTGTTTTTATGCTCAGCTAGCGAATAAGGGCCACTTTGAAACATTCACATCAAATATACAGCATCAGGGTGTTTCCAAATGGGTGTCTTGACTTATTTAGGCAACTTGTACAGTGCAAGGCTGAATGCACAGATCTAACAATTAGACATGCATCTGTCCTGTTTGTTGACATTCACATTAAACATAACTGACTGATATATATATATATACAAACACTATATTGACAAAAGTATTGGGACACCCCTCCAAATCATTGAATTCAGGTGTTTCAATCACTTCCATGGCCACAGGTGTATGAAATCAAGCATGCAGACTGCTTCTACAAACATCTGTGAAAGAATGGGTCGCTCTCAGGAGCTCAGTGAATTCAAGCATGGTACCGTGATAGGTTGCCACCTGTGCAATAAGTCCATTCGTGAAATTTCCCCATTACTAAATATTCCACAGTCAACTGTTAGCGGTATTATAACAAAGTGGAAGCAATTGGGAACAACAGCAACTCAGCCACGAAAAATCACAGAGTGGGGTCAGCGCATGCTGAGGCGCACAGTGCACAGAAGTCGCCAACTTTCTCCAAACCTCCAAACTTCGTGTGGCCTTCAGATTAGCTCAAGAACAGTGCGTAGAGAGCTTCATGGAATGGGTTTCCATGGGCGAGCAGCTCATCCAAGCCTTACATCACGAGGTGCAATGCAAAGCGTTGGATGCAGTGGTGTAGAGCACGCCGCCACTGGACTCTAGAGCAGTGGAGACGTGTTCTCTGGAGTGACCAATCACACTTCTCTGTCTGGCAATCTGATGGACGAGTCTGGGTTTGGCGGTTGCCAGGAGAACGGTTCTTGCCTGACTGTATTGTGCCAAGTGTAAAGTTTGGTGGAGGGGGGATTATGGTGTGGGGTTGTTTTTCAGGGGTCGGGCTTGGCCCCTTAGTTCCAGTGAAAGGAACTCTTAATGCTTCAGCATACCAAGACATTTTGGACAATTTCATGCTCCCAACTTTGTGGGAACAGTTTGGGGATGGCCCCTTCCTGTTCCAACATGACTGTGCACCAGTGCACAAAGCAAGGTCCATAAAGACATGAATGAGTGAGTTTGGTGTGGAGGAAACCTGACTGGCCTGCACAGAGTCCTGACCTCAACCCAATAGAACACCTTTGGGATGAATTAGAGCGGAGACTGTGAGCCAGGCCTTCTCGTCCAACATCAGTGCCTGACCTCACACATGAGCTTCTAGAAGAATGGTCAAAACTTCTCATAAACACACTCCTAAACCTTGTGGAAAACGTTCCCAGAAGAGTTGAAGCTGTTATAGTTGCAAAGGGTGGGCCAACTCCATATTAAACCCTATTGATTAAGAATGGGATGTCATTAAAGTTCATTTGCATGTAAAAGCAAATGTCCCAAAACTTTTGGCAATATAGTGTATGTAGACTTGTAATTAAGCTTTTATCCCAGTTGTTGTTGAATCATGGAAGTGAACAGCAGTTATTTTGCATCTTATTATTATATTTTAAGACATATAAGAGAGAGAGAGAGACATTCAACCGGAGAGATGATGTCTTCACGTCCAGCTTTCTCTGAGTTAGTACACAAAAGTTGGCCATTTATATGCTGACCAAAGGAACTTATACCTAGAAGGTAGAGAAACATGCTGTTCATGTTTAAAATAAAAGTTCAAAATAGATGTAGCCTATACATAATGCTACACAATCCTCATTCCTTATAGAGAATACTTCAGTCAACATATGCATCAGTGGAGAACGTACTCTATGCTTGCATATATATTCGTGGTTAAAATAACTCATCCCATGTCTCTCCATGTTATCCCCACACACATGTTCATGCACACTCTGATTCATGCACTTTAAACTTCACAAAATACATGATACAAATGATTATGAATACCAATAAAGAATAATAATACTGAAAATAATAACTGAAAAAAAACTGAAAAGACTTCAATAATTAAAAAACATATATAGGAAATATACAGTTTAGACATTCTATTAACTATAGGCCTGGTTTCACAGACAGGGCTTAGCCTTAGATTAAGTCAACATTAGGCCTTCAATTCAATTAGGACATTTAAGTAGCTTTTTTAAACGTGCCTTAAAAAAAAAAAAAAACTTTACTGGTGCATGCATTTTAGTCTGGGACTAGATTTTGGCCTTGTCTGTAAAACCAGGGGATAGTCTCTTATGCTCACCAAAGCTGCCGTTTATCTGATTTAAAACAAACAAACAAACAAACAAACAAAAACAGTAATATTGTGGAATATTTTCTATTCTAATATATTTTAAAATGTATTTTATTCCTGTGATGCAAAAGCTGAATTTTCAGCATCATTACTACAGTCTTCAGTGTCACATGATCCTTCAGAAATCATTCTGATATGCTGATTTGATGCTCAAGAAACATTTCTGATTATTATCATTGTTGAAATCATTGCTGATTAATATTTTGTGGAAATTTCTTTTCAGGATTCTTTAATGAATAGGAAGTTCAAAAGAACAGCATTTATTTGAAATATAAATCTTCTTGTAACATTATAAATGTCTTTACTGTCACCTTTCATCCATTTAATTGCAGAATAAAAGTTATTGAATTGAATTACCTTGAATTATTACTTTTTTATTTAAATCTTACTTACCCCAAACATTTTCCACAGAAAATATTAATCACCAAAAACATAAGCATTTTTATCACTGATAATAAGAATCAATCCTAATGCTTCCAAACGTTTGACGGTAGTGTATATATTTTTTATTTATTTTTTATAAAAATATTATATTATATTAATTATATTATTATAAATAAGGGTGATTACAATCATTATGATATACTAAAATCACAAGTGATATCTGGAGAATATCATGATTGTGATTGCTCGTCTTTAGTCAGTTGACAAAAAATCTGTCATCATTTATCTCACATTGTGCTGCTTGTTTATACACATGTAACAAGAACCAGTCTGTGCCAGATGTCTGTGAAAAATCAAAAGCAGTGTACAGTGCAAGCCTTTGTGGTTTAGATTGCAGGGAAGGGAGTGAGTTTAGAGAACAATTTCTTTAAAATTGCAGTCTTCTCTCCTGACTGTCCCACAAAGTTGGCAAAAAGGCTCATATCTAGAGACGCAGACATTGCAAGTGAGTCATCAAGTCTGCGTTTGGCGATTCTCTGTGAGATGAAAAGCTGAAGAGATCCTGCATCGCTCACTGTAATATTATTGTAATCCATATAGTCCACTTATGAAATGCACAGCCTTTCTAGAAGACCAAAACCCTGGAGAGCATGAAGGAAGTAGAACGAGTTGCGAGACTGCTAATGACTCAAAACCATTTGAATTCTGCTAATGAGTATTATATTGATATTCATATGCAGTCTTAGGCTATTTCAATCTATTAATGATTATTATCATGATGAATGCGCTTTGAATGCATGTTAGCAAGGTGCTGTGTGAATTTGTTTGGCTGTTTAAATAATTTATTCTGTTCCACTTTATTGTTCAGAGTCAACTATGTATATTATCCAGTGACTCTTTCTGTTTGTTTGAGTGGCCCGGCACAGTAACATTGCTCTTGTTTGTTAGACGGTTCATTAGTGCTGCTAAGCCAGGCATCATTATTGGCCTATTATTGCTCATGGTTAGCAATTTTGCACGATTTACATTGACAGAGAGACCCGAGCCATAACTATAGATAAGAATATCATAAAGGCTTGAGGGTGAACTTGGAACACCCTAGCAACTCCATAGCAACATGATCAATGGCACTTAGAATACCTTAGCACATATCCAAGCATATGGTGGTGAGTTTTGCATTACTCTAATTGTTTTTGGCTTTGAAATGGTCAAATCTTTTTGTTTTTTGCAGTCCGTTTGGTGTCGTAAGTGACATAAATTACACACTAAAATGGGATGCATGAAAACTGAATAGTATGAGAGATATATTATCCAGAGAGAGAGAGAAGCTGAAAAGAATTCTGTCACAATATGAATAAAATAAAACATTTGCATCTAGACCCAGGAAACCTGTAATTCACAACGCTGCAATTACAATCATCTTTCATCTGCGAGGGAAAAATGCAATAAAACGTCTGTAAGGAAGGCACAGTTAATCCGTAAATATTCTTTCAATGTGGTTTTGCCTGCAGATACAAACAGTTAATTCACACAATGTCTTTAATTAAACATCTTAATTAAACGGCAATCAGAGAAAACCATTTCATTTATTTTGATGGTCCCCTTTGAACATTCTGTTGACTAAGTAACATTGCAACTACATGTCAACTAACTCTCATTAACGATGATTATAGCAATATAAAGATTATTAAAACTATAAAGGATAACGCTTTCAGTAGTCTACTTTAGACATTCTACTAACTATAAGTAAGTTTGCAACTACATGTCAACTTATTCTAGCCCTCTACTAATACTCTAATGAGAGCTAGTAGACATGTAGGTACAATGTTACTTAGGGTGTTTTCACACTTGGGTAGTTTCAAACTCAGACTCCTTTAAGTGGACCAAGAGGTGAACCAAGTGAAAAAGGACCCAGTTCTCTTTATGTTCACACTGTCCCTGTACCTGAAAGAGGACTCAGATCCTTTTTTGGTCCACTTAAGTAGGAATGTGGTGTCAGACCCCTTTGTGTTCATACTGTTGCCTTTTGGATCTAGTCCAGTCCACTGTTTGATGGATGACCTCTATGGCCTTCAATTTGATCCCATTCACTTACATTGTTTGTGCCTCAGTAACCAAGATATTTGTTTGTAAAGATTATTATTTTTAAAAATGACATTGCTACAAATGCTGTTGAATTAAGTCTTTTAACACAAAAATATATATATTTTTAGCAATACTACATATTTTTGCACTAGCTATATCACACATCCACCTTTGTAAATAACAATTATTTTGAATTGTTTTCCTTGAATCATGTTTATTTTATTGCAGAAGGCAATGATAACATCAGCATACAAAAAAAAAAAAATTCAATAAAATAAAATAATAAAAGAAAGATGCAAATTAAATAAACTGCTTTAAATTTTCCAGCTAAAGTATAGGTATGCCTAAAAGCAGCATTCAAGTAAGAAATGGAATGAAAAAATAAAACTGCATATTCTTCACTGTATGACGTACTCCACTGATTCTTATATTAGGCTAGTAATGCAGATGTTTACATTCACTTAAGACAAAACCACCTGTTTATGTGAAACTTGCGTGTTTGACACTTTAAAATAAATGCAAAACGAAAGATTCCGTTTAGATTAAATGCTAAAGATTCCGTTTAGTACACGCTGTGACAGCTGGCTTCTGTGCATGCGCTCGTAAAACCATTTTAAACTGGCAAGGCGCGCAGCCGTGTCTCTCTTACACAGTTCGGAACCGGTTGAAATTGCAATAAACAAGTGTAAGTTGTGAACGAATAATTTGTAGAGATTTGCCAGAAGAAGCAGCCATGATGAACGGCCGATTTGTATGGAGGCATCTGATGACCAAATTACATTGGAATTCGTGAACAGAAAAATCAAGTGAGCCCAGAGCGGTTTGTGTTCAGATTGCGTGTTTTTAGCGAACCGTACCATAAGATGAGATCGAACCATACCCAGACCACCTCACGAGATGGTCTCGGTTCGGTTCACTTTAAAGAGGTCTGAGATCGTTTGGAGTGTTCACATATGGGCCAAAAATCACGCGAACCGCGCTCAGACCCCTGAAAAGGACCAAGTGTGAAGACACCCTTATAGTCAATAGTTAAAGGGACCATCAAAATAAAGTGAAACTAGTGTTTCTTTTGAAAGTTTTGAAAGTAGAAAGTTTTCATGGACTGAAAGACGTATTGTAAAGTGCTAATGTTCAAGAGTTTGGGATCTGTAATACTTAATGTTTTTGAAAGAGTCTCTTCTGCTCACCAAGGCTGAATTTATTTGATCAAAAACACAGTAATATTGTGAAATATTATTACAATTTCAAATAACTGTTTTCTATTTGAATATACACTGCCCAGTTAAAAAAAGAAAAGAAAAACAAGTCGCTGTTTGGATTACTGTAAACCCGAATAGGTTGGCTAAACTCAAAAAAATTTGAGGTAATCAGTTACAAGAAATTTAGCTTAAGTAAACAGAACTTGCAGATTTTTATTTTGTACTCATTTTAATTGATCTTAACTTGAGATATTTGAGTAAGCATACATTTAACTTACAGTGCATCCGGAAAGTATTCACAGCGCTTCACTTTTTCCACATTTTGTTATGTTACAGTCTTATTCTAAAATGTATTAAATTCATTATTTTCCTCAAAATTCTACAAACAATACCTCATAATGACAACAGGAAAGAAGTTTGTTTGAAATCTTTGCAAATTTATTAAAAATAAAAAACGAAAAAATCACATGTACATAAGTATTCACAGCCTTTGCCATGACACGCAAAATTGAGCTCAGATGCATCCTATTTCCACTGATCATCCTTGAGATGTTTCTACAAGAGTCCACCTGGTAAATTCAGATGATTATACATGATTTGGAAAGGCACACACCTGTCTACAGTGGGGAGAACAAGTATTTGATACACAGCCGATTTTGCAGGTTTTCCCACTTACAAAGCATGTAGAGGTCTGTAATTTTGATCATAGGTACACTTCAACTGTGAGTGACGGAATCTAAAACAAAAATCCAGAAAATCACATTGTATGATTTTTAAGTAATTAATTTACATTTTATTGCATGACATAAGTATTTGATACATCAGAAAAGCAGAACTTAATCTTTGGTACAGAAACCTTTGTTTGCAATTACAGAGATCATACGTTTCCTGAAGTTCTTGACCAGGTTTGCACACACTGCAGCAGGGATTTTGGCCCACTCCTCCATACAGACCTTCTCCAGATCCTTCAGGTTTCGGGGCTGTCGCTGGGCAATACAGACTTTCAGCTCCCTCCAAAGATTTTCTATTGGGTTCGGGTCTGGAGACTGGCTAGGCCACTCCAGGACCTTGAGATGCTTCTTACGGAGCCACTCCTTAGTTGCCCTGGCTGTGTGTTTCAGGTCGTTGTCATGCTGGAAGACCCAGCCACGACCCATCTTCAATGCTCTTACTGAGGGAAGGAGGTTGTTGGCCAAGATCTAGCGATACATGGCCCCATCCATCCTCCCCTCAATACGGTGCAGTCGTCCTGTCCCCTTTGCAGAAAAGCATCCCCAAAGAATGATGTTTCCACCTCCATGCTTCATGGTTGGGATGGTATTCTTGGGGTTGTACTCATCCTTCTTCTTCCTTCAAACACGGCGAGTGGAGTTTAGACCAAAAAGCTCTATTTTTGTCTCATCAGACCACATGACCTTCTCCCATTCCTCCTCTGGATCATCCAGATGGTCACTGGCAAACTTCAGATGGGCCTGGACTTGCGCTGGCTTGAGCAGGGGGACCTTGCATGCGCTGCAGGATTTTAATCCATGACGGCGTAGTGTGTTACTAATGGTTTTCTTTGAGACTGTGGTCCCAGCTCTCTTCAGGTCATTGACCAGGTCCTGCCGTGTAGTTCTGGGCTGATCCCTCACCTTCCTCATGATCATTGATGTCCCACGAGGTGAGATCTTGCATGGTGCCCCAGACCGAGGGAGATTGACCGTCATCTTGAACTTCTTCCATTTTCTAATAATTGCGCCAACAGTTGTTGCCTTCTCACCAAGCTGCTTGCCTATTGTCCTGTAGCCCATCCCAGCCTTGTGCAGGTCTACAATTTTATCCCTGATGTCCTTACACAGCTCTCTGGTCTTGGCCATTGTGGAGAGGTTAGAGTCTGTTTGATTGAGTGTGTGGACAGGTGTCTTTTATACAGGTAACGAGTTCAAACAGGTGCAGTTAATACAGGTAATGAGTGGAGAACAGGAGGGCTTCTTAAAGAAAAACTAACAGGTCTGTGAGAGCCGGAATTCTTACTGGTTGGTAGGTGATCAAATACTTATGTCATGCAATAAAATGCAAATTAATTATTTAAAAATCATACAATGTGATTTTCTGGATTTTTGTTTTAGATTCCGTCTCCCACAGTTGAAGTGTACCTATGATAAAAATTACAGACTTCTACATGCTTTGTAAGTGGGCAAACCTGCAAAATCGGCAGTGTATCAAATACTTGTTCTCCCCACTGTATATAAGGTCCCACAGTTAACAGTGCATGTCAGAGCACAAACCAAGCCATGAAGTCCAAGGAATTGTCTGTAGACCTCCGAGACAGGATTGTATCGAGGCACAGATCTGGGGAAGGGTACAAAAAAATTTCTGCAGCATTAAAAGTCCCAATGAGCACATTGGCCTCCATCATCCATAAATGGAAGAAGTTTGGAACCACCAGGACTCTTCCTAGAGCTGGCCAAACTGAGCAATCGGGGGAAAAGGGCCTTAGTCAGGGAGGTGACCAAGTGTTTCTCTGTGGAGAGAGGAGAACCTTCCACAACCATCTCTGCAGCACTCCACCAATCAGGCCTGTATGGTAGAGTCAGACTGCACATGACAGCCCGTCTGGAGTTTGCCAAAAGGCACCTATAGGACTCTATGAGAAACAAAATTCTCTGGTCTGATGAAACAAAGATCGAACTCTTTGGCCTGAATGGCAAGCATCATTTCTGGAGGAAACCAGGCACTGCTCATCATCTGGCCAATACCATCCCTACAGTGAAGCATAGTGGTGGCAGCATCATGCTGTGGGGATGTTTTTCAGCGGCAGGAACTGGGAGACTAGTCAGGATCGAGGGAAAGATGAATGCCGTAATGTACAGAGACATACTTGATGAAAACCTGCTCCAGAGCGCTCTGGACCTTAGACTGGGGTGAAGGTTCATCTTCCAACAGGACAACGACCCTAAGCACACAGCCAAGATATCAAAGGAGTGGCTACGGCACAACTCTGTGAATGTCCTTGAGTGGCCCAGCCAGAGCCCAGACTTGAACCTGATTGAACATCTCTGGAGAGATCTCAAAATGGCTGTGCACCGACGCTCCCCATCCTACCTGATGGAGCTTGAGAGGTCCTGCAAAGAAGAATGGGAGAAACTGTCCACAAATAGGTGTGCCAAGCTTGTAGCATCATACTCAAAAAGACTTGAGGCTGTAATTGGTGCCAACAGTGCTTTAACAAAGTATTGAGCAAAGGCTGTGAATACTTATGTATTTTTTTCGTTTTTTATTTTTAATAAATTTGCAAAGATTCCAAACAAATGTCTTTCACGTTGTCATTATGGGGAATTGTTTGTAGAATTTTGAGGAAAAAGGCTGTAACATAGCAATGTGTAAAAAGTGAAGTGCTGTGAATATTTTCCGGATGCACTGTAAAATGATCATGTAATCTCAATTTAAATATTTTTTAGTAGTGGAAACTTGGCTAACTTTAACTAGCTAATTCAATAAATGCTACCATGCTAATTGGTGACTGCTTTGATAGCATTAGCATAGAATAGCATTTGCTGAATGAGTACAGCAATATAAAACATTTAATGTATTGTAATATACTCCACTCGTCACCATGATGGTAACCCTACAAAAAAACCCCAACATAACAGAAACTCTGTAACACTGTAAACCCTAATGCTCAAAATAACTAATTTGTTTAAATAGAGCCAACTCATATTAAACAAATTAGTTCAAATTTAGAACTTTCTTTTTCTTTTGGTTTCTCAAAGCTGACAGTAATCTGAATTGTTTCATTATTTTGAGTTTTATGAACTTTAATTTAGACTAACTTAAATTTAATTGAAACTGGGCTGGGATTTCTATTTCCCAGCATGCTTTGCCATGACACTCAAAAGGGACAGTAAATGCCAAAATTAAGTGTAATATAATGTTTTTTTTTGTTTGTTTTTTTTTGTTTTTTGCGCAAGATTAACATTAAATGGGAGATTTAGTAGTATTTGTTTTGTTATGCTAGTTTACAAAATGTTCTGTTATGTTGGTTTTTTAGCACAACAAAACATTAAACACTAAATCTCCCATTTAACATTAATCTTGCACACAAAAAAAAAAAAAATAAAAAAAAAAAAAAATAATAATAATAATAATAATATATATATATATATATATATATATATATATATAATTTATTATTTATAGAATTTCAGCATTTGCTCTCCCTTTTGAGTGTCATGGCAAATCCCAGCTCAGTTTCAGTTAAATTTAAGTTTGTCTAAATTTAAAAAAAATAAAACATAACTCAAAACATGAAACAAATTTAGATTTACTTAAATGTGTCAGTTTTGTGAACTCAAAAGAAAAAGAAAGTTCTGAATACTCATAAAAGTTCATTTGATTGAACTAATTTGTTTAATTTGAGTTGGCTCTATTCAAACCAATTAATTATTGTTTATGTTTGTTTAGGTTATATGTTTGGCAGCAGTTCTTCTAACCCTTATTGATGGAGTGGAAGACACATCATGGCCATATTCCAGGATGACAATGTCAAGATTCATCAGGCTCAAATTGTGAAAGAATGGTTGGGAGGGAGCATGAAGAATCATTTTCAGACATGAATTCGCACCCCAAAGTCTTTGAAAATGTGTTGGAGGAGACTTTACATAATACTTGACTCTTGCATTGTCAATATAAGATCTTGACCAAAAATGTATGCACCTCTTGATAGAAAAAAATGTTGTGATGTTATTTCCATCAAGAGGTGCATAAATATTTGGTCAAGATCTTGTATTGACAATGCACTAAAGTAAAGTCTCCCCCAGCACATCCCTAAAACTTTTAATGAATTTAAGGTCTGGACTCCAGTCTTCAGTGTCACATGATCCTAATATGCTGATTTGATGCTCAATAAATATTTCTTATTATTATCAATGTTGAAAACAGTTGTGCTGCTGAAAGTTTTAGTAAAAATCTTAACCGTCACTTTTGATCAAACGAATGCATCCTTGCTGCATAAAAGTATTAATTTCTTTCAAAAAACAAAACAAAACAAAATGTATTGAACCCAAACTTCATGCAAAGATGTGTATATTCATTTATTTAAAAAACCATGATAGTCTAAAGTTGCCTCAAGAATGCCTGTAGCAACTCATAATGTAATAATAACTGCACATAATGTATAAACTACACATCATATAATAAGTATTACATTATTATTGTAATAAAATGTTCATAATGTAATAATTTTCTCAAAATGTAATAAAATCTTGAGCTCATAATGTAATAATTTTTACATTGAGAAAATTATTACATTATCAACTCTCCAAAAACATGTCATATTTTCATGATTGTAATAGCTTTTAAAACACAAAAAATATTAGTATTCCCTTATAGTACATTTTTAAAAATCTAAAGGCAGTCTTAAACTACCTGTGAAGTGCAACATTTAAATATTCATGCAGTTATTATTATTATTATTATTGTTTATTAAACATAAAGCATTGGTATTCCTTTAGAGTACATTTTAAAAATCTAAGTCTTAACCTGCCTACAAAATCCACCAGATTACTGATACTGCTACTATTACTACTACTACTACTACTACTACTACTTATACTTCTAGTATACATATGGTATACTTACTGTTAAATGACAAACAGCGTTAAATACCAACACTGTTAAAATGTTGGAAAAAAAATTAAAAAAATAATTTCTATCAATATACTAATGTGTGTGTGTGTGTGTGTGTGTGTGTGTACAGGTATATGTGGTTTATGAGGACACAAATGTGTATAATGACATGGGTGTTACAACGTAAACATGGTTTATGAGTACACTTCCTGTGTCCTTGTAAACCAAATGGCTAAAAACAACATATGAAAAAATGGAAAAAATACGAGTCCCTGTGAACCGCATATTCAAGAATGTGTGTGCGGGTGTGTGTGTGTGTGTGTGTGTGTGTGTGTGTGTGTGTGTGTGTGTGTGTGTCAGCGTGTGAGTTGAAAAATACAGTACAACACACCCCTGCTAAACCTCTTGGGTTTTGTGATGTAAAAAAAGAAACAAAGAAAGATAAATAACTTTTACACCTTTAACCAACAACAACTACTACTACTACTACTACTAGTAGGTTAAAACTGGTTTTAGATTTTTTTAAATGTACTATAAAGGAATAATTTTTTAATAATAATAATATTTGCATGAATATTTAAATGCTGCACTTCACAGGTAGTTTAAGACTTGATTTATCTATTTAAAAATGGACTGTAAGGGAATACTAATTTTTTTTATGTTTTAAAAGCTATTACAATAATGAAAATATGACATGTTTTTGGTGAGTTTATAATGTAATTTCTCATAATGTAAAATTGTTTATTACATTATGAGCTCAAGATTTTATTATGTTTTGAGAAAATTATTACATTATGAACATTTTATTACAATAATAATGTAATACTTATATCATAATGTATAATATAATGAATTGGCATTGTAGCAACCCATAATGTAATAACTGCACATAATGTAAAAAAAGTATTACATTATGTGCAGTTATTACATTATGAGTTGCTACAATGCCAATTTATGTTGATGTAAAGGGAACAGTTGAAGATTTGAAGACTTGTTACTCATGATGTGTGATTAGAGCCGTGTGTTATTGATCACACGTCATTCACCTTGATAAACGGATGTTTCTTTGAGTTAGTTTTTCTTCAATTATACATATCATGACCGCAACGTTGGCGGTTTAACAATACATGATGAATCACATGTGAAAACGCTGCCAGCTGAGGCAGACTGTAACACTGAGCAGAATTCCATGTTCCCTTTGTCACCATTTTTTCCCCCTCTAAAGCAGACATGCACACCTTCACAAACTGACAGGTTTTGGCTGAAAATCGCAGGAACACAATTTGCCCGTTACTGACACTAAGTGATCTTTTGCTTGTCACTAGGGAGCTCATTGGTTGGACAGCCGTGAAACCTGTCTGCTTAGCCAGAAAAAAAGGTCAAATTCAGCTAATTCTAGAGTCAGACTAATTTGAGTGTTTTTTTTCTCTCGTTCGGCTGTGAGGCTTCTGTGGGCAGATTGTCGTCAGCACAGTTTCCCACAGAGAGATTTCCTTAGGGCCACATTGTAATTGTCACGAACTGTAAGGATAGCTAGGGAAACACTCCAGCACTTTTGAAAGCATCTGAAGCCTGTTTCTCTCAGTTTACCTACAGTATATAAGACTATGGAAGGTTTGGGATGCTACTGGCCATTTAGCATAACAATATTTAAGGGTTTTAGGGAAAGGTTGTCAGCATTGGGCTGTAAAAAAGATTTTCAAACCCAGTATTTTTTGTCTTGTTTTCTAGTGCAAATAGTGTACTGTAGTGATGCAGTGAAGCCCAGTGAAATGCTCCATAACTCAAACAAACACATCCATTTATCAAGAAATGCAGATGGGGTTGAGAGGATTCTAAATGAACCTTATTAAATATGTTTTCAAATGGTTTTAGCGCAGCCAAAAGTTAGACCTATGTACTGCATTAAGGCATGATGATATACAGTAGGCCTTTATATATTACCATTCAAAAGTTTGTGCTCAGTTAAAAAAAACTAAAAAATGTATTTCACTGTATTTTGATCAAATAAATGCAGGAGGAGCATGAGACTTCTTTCAAAAACATTAAAAAAAAATATTACCAATGCTAAACTTTCAAATGTTTGTGCATTGTTAAACATTTAAAACAAAATTTTAATAGCAGATTTTGAAAGTATTATTTCTCCATCTTTCACGATGGAATATGTACTGTATGTTGCATGCATTGACTTAATTCACTTGTAGCACAAACTTATATACAGTGCATCCGGAAAGTATTCACAGCGCTTCACTTTTTCCACATTTTGTTATATTACAGCCTTATTCCAAAATGGATTAAATTCATTATTTTTTTCCCCAATTCTACAAACAATACCTCATAATGACAACAGGAAAGAAGTTTGTTTGAAATCTTTGCAAATTTATTAAAAATAAAAAATGAAAAAAATCACATGTACACAAGTATTCACAGCCTTTGTCATGACACTCAAAACTGAGCTCAGGTGCATCCTGTTTCCACTGATCATCCTTGAGATGTTTCTACAACTTGATTGGAGTCCACCTGTGGTAAATTCAGTTGATTGGACATGATTTGGAAAGGCACACACCTGTCTATATAAGGTCCCACAGTTAACAGTGCATGTCAGAGCACAAACCAAGCCATGAAGTCCAAGGAATTGTCTGTAGACCTCTGAGACAGGATTGTATCCAGGCACAGATATGGGGAAGGGTACAGAAATATTTCTGCAGCATTGAAGGTCCCAATGAGCACAGTGGCCTCCATCATCCTTAAATGAAAGAAGTTTGGAACCACCAGGACTCTTCCTAGAGCTGGCCGACCAGCCAAACTGAGTCAGGCCTTATTCAGGGAGGTGACCAAGAACCCGATGGTCACTCTGACAGAGCTCCAGCGTTTCTTTGTGGAGAGAGGAGAACCTTCCAGAAGAACAATCAGGCCTGTATGGTAGAGTGGCCAGACGGCACATGATCAGCATGCTTGATGAAAACCTGCTCCAGAGCGCTCTGGACCTCAAACTGGGGCCCAGCCAGAGCCCAGACTTGAACCCGATTGAACATCTCTGGAGAGATCTGAAAATGGCTGTGCACCAACGCTCCCCATCCAACCTGATGGAGCTTGAGAGGTCCTGCAAAGAAGAATGGGAGAAACTGCCCAGAAATAGGTGTGCCAAGCTTGTAGCATCATACTCAAAAAGACTTGAGGCTGTAATTGGTGCCAACAGTGCTTTAACAAAGTATTGAGCAAAGGCTGTGAATACTTATGTACATGTGATTTTTTTTTTTAGTTTTTTATTTTTAATAAATTTGCAAAGATTTCAAACAAACTTCTTTCACGTTGTCATTATGGGCTATTGTTTGTAGAATTGAGGAAAAAAAATATGAATTTAATCCATTTTGGAATAAGGCTATAACATAACAAAATGTGGAAAAAGTGAAGCGCTGTCAATACTTTCCGGATGCACTGTATATTTTAAGTGCAATTATTGAGAACATAATCCGTCTGCAAACTTTGTAGAATCTAAACTATTCCTGTGTTATTTCCCATTTAACATGGTAACATTTTAGCCACCCTAACTACACTGTAAAAATTATATGATCCTTAAGTTATAACAACATGTTGTTACATTATATATTATTATATTTATACATAATAAGATAAAAATGAGTATATAATATAAGAAATGAAGCAAACATATACTGGATCCTGTAGGTTTGTGGTTGGCCTGTTGCTAAAAATCGTACAAGACATTTATAAAGCTCAGGACCGAAAGCACGTTTTGGAGGATAAGCCAGCAAAAGTTTCTCAAATGTCAGGGCTGATGTCTGTTGTAATGTTGGGTAAACGGCACTGTGTGTCAGCGCAATCTTTGACACATAAAAAGCTTTTGGAAAAGAGCATCATGGGCGACGCCACCAATGACAGGAGCACAAAATAAATACAGCAGTGAGGATGTTGTGAATGTGCATGGATGTGAAAGGTTCTTTATGGAAACATCAGTACCAAAAAACAACAAATTTATTTTTATGAGTGTAACCAGTGGGACAGTGAGTCGTAAGAGCCATTGTTTGTGATGTACATTAACCAAAGGACCCCAAAAGCTTCTGCATCAACCAGTGATTTTAAACTCTTCAACCCATATTTGCAACACAATACTTATGACATACTGTAAATTCATAATAGATTGAGATATTTCCTGTGCAAGGGAGAAACATCTATGAGACGACACAATAAACATCATTTTAAAAGCTGCGCTGCAATTACACAAGTTTCCCTTCAGGACACCGAAACTGTTTTCAGAGCAGATTTTCCCTCTTTTTTTTTCAATTAAAGGAGGGAAAGCTATCAGACGAGAATTTGGGAGGTGGATAATTGCATTGTGATGTGGATTCAGCAACTTCTGGCCTCTATTAAACTGGATATCAGATAACGGTATGATAAATAAGCACTGATTTGATTTAGCCACAATGCGTTCCGGCAGAAATCCTACATTTGATTTGGTCACAAAACTATTGTGCAGCCATGCCTTTTAGTCATATAAGACTGTACTTCATAAACACAATGGATTTGATAAGCATAATTGGAAACTGCATGCTTGGGTGCATGAAGAGACCGCATTTGCACGCTGATATACTTAATTCTTTTTTCAGAGCTGCTATTTATTTAATTTTTGCCAAAACAGAATTGAGATTCTGGTGATGTTTGAAAGCTTACTACCATACTACTCATACTATTTCTGCAGTTTGTATTAATTTTTCAAAATGTGCAACAAAAAAAAAAAAAAAGCACGCTGCACAGAATGCCATATCCCATAATACACTCTTAAAGAAAAGACTTTTGTTTAGGGTCCAATTCTCACTATGAACTAGTTGCTTATTAGCATGCATATTACTTATACTGGCTGTTTATTAGTACTTATAAAGCACATATTAATGCCTTATTCTGTATGAGCATATTCTACATCCCTCAATCCTACCCAATACCTAAACTTAACAACTACCATACTAATTATTAATGAGCAGTAATTAGGAGTTTAGGAGGCAAAAGTTGTAGCTAATACTTAATAGTGAGAATTGATCAGTCATGCGATCATTTTATGGATTTAGCTTTGATTTAATTCATTTTTTTTTTAAATAAAATTTTATGAATTAATCAGCTTTTATTTAACAGAATTTATTAAAGGATTAAACAGGATTTAAGGGAATAAAGAAAAAGAAATAGGAGCTGTAAAAGTTCCAGGTCCATTGTAGTTAGGAAGCGATCAATTTAAACTATTTGTACGGTGACCGGAAGGGGACATTTGGTTCAGTTAGTTTTGTCATTTTAAGATATTAAGATATACTTTTATTGTCCCTGAAGGGAAATTTGTTTTGGACCTGTCCATTCCGCAGTCCTTGCAAAGACAACACAAAGTACAAAATACAAAGAATAAACGTCTCTCAACACATCCTCCTCCAAAACATATTCTCATATACACTAGACAGGTACGTATATAGTAGGCACATTAACACCTTTCATTGGCAGTTTTAAAAAAAATTAAAACCATTAATAATTACAGCTCCCATATTGCACATCCCCAATGGTATACATATTGTACAATGAAATAATGCACAACTCCCTAACCTACAAAATGCACAACTGACATATTGCACAACCCCGATAATATACATATTGCACATTTCTTAATTCCATGCTTTTTCTTAATTAAAAATAAATATTATTGGCCTATTCATTTCTGGTAATTCCAGGCAGGTTGTTTATGCATTTAACTTGAGGCCAAGAGAAATAGATGGCATTCCCTCAAAATATGAAGTCGTGGCTATGAGAAAAATATATCGTTCCCTCGACATATGATCCCGAGGCCACGACTTTACATCACGTTCCCTCGAGTTAATATGACGTTCCCATGAGTTAATATCTCATGGCCACGACAAAACTAAGTGAACCGAACGTGTCACCTCCCGGTCATTGTATATTTGCAAATATTTTATTTTAAAATATGCACACATTCACTCTTATCCGTATGTCTAATACGTAAAAACTTCAAAACGTTTCTTGTATCCTCATGTTCAGTAATGAATTAGCCTACATGAATCATGTAAATAATAGCATATTTTCAATTCAAAACGGTGACATTTCATAAAAACCAGTTTGGTTTTGACCAGTTTGCATCACAGGATATTACTGCCAGTCGTGGAACATTTCTGTCGTAAAACAGTTGTCAAATATTAAATGTTTAGCTTCTTACATCTTACCATGAACTGCTAAACTAAAGCGTCGCGTTAGAATCAAGTGTGCTGCACACGTCCTGAAAAGTGAAGCCAAAGAGTCTTGATCGCCCCCAGGTGGTTGGTCCCAGTATAGCTCATAAACCCCGCCCCCTCCATGTACTCTAATGGGATGCGAGACAAACAAAACAATCAAATTACACTTTAAATAAATCTTTTTCAAAAGATGGTTTTTGTCATTTTAGGTAGTTTTTATCACTTTTTATCAAGTGTTCGTTTTTTTAAATAAATTTGGTTTTAGTTAGTTATTTGATGATATAAAACGGAGGTGTCACGTCATGATTGACAGCTGTGATTGATAGCTTTTTTTCAGGATTTGTGGGAGGAGATTGGAGCTTTAGCCTTAATTTCCATAACTGTTTTTTTTTTTTTACCGACATACTGATTTGATCTGCAGTAAACTGTACTAACAGATACTGCGGGAGTGTGGGCGGGGTTTTGATATTGCGGCTCTGCTTCCTGCTCACTACTGCGCAGACGTAGGTCCCAAATCAGCGCAAGATGTTGGCGGCATATTTGGATATTGGTGGCTTCACTTTTCTATAATGGAAGAGAGTGAAGGGGCGTCGTCCATCTTTTTAACAGTCTGTGGTTGGAAATCGCACTCACCTTCTGTGAACAGTAAGCCCCGCCTTCTTTAATATGATTGGCCATCTCAATCATTTTGACATTGATGAGCGCTGTTAGACCGCTGAGACAGACCAGGCTAAAAATGTAACTTTTAAAACTTTTTGTCATTCTAACAACATAAATGGGAAAATTTGACCATTTCTTTCAATGTCTATGGTGGTTACGGCCCTGCTTTATCACTAGAAAAATTAACCGGTTATTCTTTAAAGTATAAGCAATTTAAGACATTTCTCCTTATATAGAACCTTTTTGGCATTTGGCATTTTTTTCAAAATTGAGTCAAGAACCCTAGAGTTCTATCCTATCTATATATTGAACCCCAATGTTCAATGCGATTCAATTCCATTTCCAGTGTGCCAAATAGGAAGTAATTTCAGCCACAGATTTTTCTTTTTTTCTTATTCAATCAGACACTTTTACACAAAATTGGATTTAAAAAATATTTACTAATTGAACTACACATGCAACATAATAAGGCTGTTAAGGCATAATAAGGCTGTCTTCTCTGTTTATTATTTGTTGTACCACACCATCTCTATTTCAAATAAAGCAATAGTAGTCAGTATTTAGTGTAGGCTACATACTGTAGAATGCATGTGGTGACCAGAATATTATTTGAGGAATATGACCTGAACATAAAACTCTGTTTGCTTTCTGAACTGCAAATGCAAACGAAAATATATTTACATAACCACAAGTCAAATCAATTCTTTAGGTTAATTTCACTTGCAAACAAAGACTTTCATTGTCGCCATCCGAAATAAGAGCCATATTTAACTTTGTTTACATGATTCATTTCTGCAACACAGAAAAACAGGCTCTCGTTTTTCTCTTTCATTATGACACTTGTTTGATTGTGGTTAATTCCCCAAGAGTTTCACATTGTATGAGTGACACTTGATGTGAGGTGCTTGTACAAATGAAATCTTTCTGCAGCAAAATGAAATGAATCAGCAGAGCAGGGCCCATCATCTCAGATGAAGCGTGGGAGGTATTTAACTAATACATGACGGTTTAATTCCACCCTTCACTTCCGATGTGCACTGTAAAAACAATTTGTCTGCACAGCAAAATCATACACAGGCAAATCATTTGCGTGAGCTGAATAATTAGATTCTTGCTGTAACAACATAAAGGAGTGATTCCTGTCTTCTCTGTTTATTATTTGTTGTTGTTGCAGCAAAGACAATATTATGTAACTGTAATATACTGTACATTACCAGTCAAAAGTTTGGAATAATTAAGATTTGTTCATGTTTTTGAAAAATTTTATGCACACAAAGGCTGCATTTATTTGATTACGAATGCACTAAAGTAATACAGTAATAACAGTAATAGTGTGAAACATTATTACAATTTAAAATGTTTTTTTATTTGAATATGAACTGCAATTTATTCCTGTAATGCAAAGCTTAATGTTTAACATCAGTTTTCAGTTACATGATCCTTCAGAAATCATTTTAATATGCTGATTTGCTGCTCAGTTATTATCGATGCTGGATTATCAAAAATGGTTCTTATTATCAATGTTGTAAAACAGTTTTTGTTGCGTTTTTGTGGAGACCATAATGCATTTTTTTTTGTCAGAATTCTTTGAATAGAAAGTTCAAAAGAACAGCATTTATTTGAAACAGTGAAAGACATTTATAATCTTACAAAAGATGTGTTGCTTTTGATCAATTTAATGCATCCTTGCTGAAACGTATTAATCCCAAACTTTGATTGGCAGTTTATCAACTGTTTTCCACATCAGAAATGTTTCTTGAGCAGCAAATCATCATATTAGAATGATTTCTGAAGGATCATGTGACACTGAAGACTGGAGTAATGATGCTGAAAATTCAGCTTTGATCACAGGAATAAATTATATTTTACAATATCAAATAGAAACCATTTCTTTTAAATTGTAATAATATTACTGTTATTACTTTATCAGATGAATGCAGCAACATTACAAAATCTTAATTATTCCAAACTTTTAACCGGTACTAGCCTATATATTGATGGGATGTGGCATTAGGTGTTAAAGATCTGCACTGGTAACCACCTGACCACTTGTGATCCTTTGTGATATAAACAAAGGTCAACATGTCCTCTATCAAGACACCATTACGTCCTTTAGGTTCCTTTAAGAACATTCACACGCAGCAGAAATCAGAGCAGTGCATGACTTCATTACTGCTTAATCCACTAAGAAACTAAACAGCAAACCCTGCAGATTAAGAGGAAGATGCTGGAATGACTGCAACTGTGTCACTCATATGTCTCTATAATGACACTCGTAATTAAAAGCGCATTAGTGTCCTCTCTTAAGGATGCGGGCCAGTGACAACGACAGCTTGGCAATCCATTATTCACACACCATTGCACCCGTAACTCCAGCCTCACCGTCAGAGGAGAAACTGACGAGGATCACAGCGGAGAGAGAGAGAGAGAGATCTCACCCCTGCAGAGGAAGAATGGAGAAACAATTCTGTAATAGTAATTCTTTTCTATGCTATTATGAAATACATAATGGGACTGATTGGATGCCAGTCGTTCTGATTAAACTTTTATATTAGGCAAACATATTTCAGAGACAGTGCCTTTCTTCCCCATCCTCCCGCTCCAATTCCTTTATGCTGTAAATTGTCATTTAGTAGACATTTTTTTAAGTTAGACTTGCAGTTATATCAGATAGAGAATAGTGGTTATGTCCATCCATCCATCCGACCGACCATCCATCCATCCATCCCCATCACATCCCATACATCCATCCCACCATCCACATCTCATCTCATCTCATCCATCCATCCAATCCCATCCCATCCCATCCAATCCCATCCCATCCCATCCAATCCAATCCAATCCCATCCCATCCCATCCCATCCCATCCCGTCCCATCCATCCATCCATCCATCCATCCATCCATCCATCCATCCATCCATCCATCCATCCATCCATCCATCCAATCCAATCCAATCCCATCCCATCCCATCCCATCCCATCCAATCCCATCCAATCCCATCCCGGAATGACAATTTTAATTATTATTTGTTTTATATAACCACAAAGTGAAATGTTATTGTCCTGCAGGATTCAAACCTACAACCTTTCAGTCAGCAGCTCATATTTTTAAGATTGACAAATCACAGTCTTTCAGGAAAAGTATTACTTTTATTTTTTCTAAAGAAACAGAGCAACATACATATCGCGGATACAGATAAAAATACAAATATCAACATATCTTTTACCTCTGGACCAGGAGTTAAGTCTGTACACATGAACATGGCAAGCGTTGTGTTTATGTTTTTTGGTGATATTTGTATGAAATGCACACTGCAAGGCACAGCCAGGTGTGGACTAAGATCACAGAGAATGGTGAACATACAAAAGCAGAGTTTGTCACAGTGTGCTCGATGGATCTTCGTAATGGTTTCTTAATTAAGGAATGTTCCAAGTCTAATAAGTAAAGCTAAATGGACAACATCTGTGACATGCTGTTAATTACCAGAGAAAATCATTTCAACTTCTTCAGTTCTTCAATCTTCAGTTTGTACAAAAAAGCACAAGGTGCATTTACCTTAATGCACTTATAGTGGTATGCTGTCGGGTCAGGCATTGAACAAGGATAAACTTTAAAATACACCATTTTGAAAGTATGGTAACAAGACATAATGGCCCAGTTTAGATTAAGCCAGGATTAGGCCTTAGTTCAGTTAGCTTTTATAAATGTGTCTTAAAAACATTACTGGTGTGCATCTTGAGACAAAGCAATAGCACTGGGATATTTTAACATACGCCAGTGCAAGTTGCTTTCAGTCTTCGACTAGCTTAAGCCTCGTCTGTGAAACCGGGGAAATGTGTTATCTATGTTATGTGTTAATGAGAGAGAGTGTGATTAAAAACACTTTTCTGTACAAAGTTATATCCAATATAAAACTCCTCAAACCTTCAGAATGATTTCCACTGTAAGTGCATCAATGGAAACAAGATCAAGCTGGTCTCATGTTGTTAACCAGGGTCAATACTGCTGCTCCCTATACACAAATTACACATTTCCAGAAAGCAAAGTTTATTTTGTTTTAGCCATCTTGCCATCCAAGATCATGTTATGAAAGAAAACATTGGATGAAAGTGGAAAGACCTCAGATTTGGTCACTCAAGCGACTTACAAAAGAAGAACCTCACAAGCAATTTGTCATGAACCTATATGTTTATTCTTCCTGTGGAACATAAAAGGAGTTTTTTTTTTTTTTTATCTTCCCACGAGTGAATGAGAACTGGTGCTATTGAACTCCAAAAATGAAAAAAATAAAAAATCAATATCAATTCATACGAGGTATGGACTGTTATGTGTCTGGACTGTAAAGTCCTCTCTGAAGCCATGATAACAATGCATCAGAGGAACTGAAATACAAAGTGCACAAATCAGACTGACCCTTTTTATGTTACGTTTTGTCCTTTTTGGAGCAGTAGTTCCTATTTGAATGAGCCAACTCGATATCTTACAGTTTTGATTTGATTTAATTTGATCATTTGTACAAATCAATGTCTTTCTGTTGTTGAGATCATGTCACAGAAGCTACCGATAGACTTTAACTTGTCTTGAACCTAGAAAACATTCCTCAAACCCGCTCTCAAATTATCCCGTGAGTGTTGCTTATGACATGGGTGACTGTTTTCCTTGAACTCATGCATGATGTTTCTGGTATTAAAGGAGGAGCAGTTTATCCTTCGCACAAAAACTCACAAGCACTCAGATTGTCAGTGCAGTTAACCTCCAACAAACCCATCTGTCTCCTGGTTTTAATGTCCATATAGATCATCACTGTGCATCACTGACCCAGTACTGGCTTACTTTTCATTGGGATCCAAAATCACTATAAAGAGATGTTTCTATTTAGCATTTTTGTTTAATTTGGTAAATGTTTTTCATTTCAAATGTCAATGGCATTCACTTGCATTAATGACCTGGAAATAAGAGACCTGATGAAACTATTGTTTCCTGTGACTTCAAGGGATAGTTCACCCAAAAATGAAAATTATCCCGTAATTTACAAACGGAGTTATATTAAAGATGTCCTGGCTAATCCAAGCATATGGCATTATGGCAGTGAATGGGAGCCCAAAATTTGAAGCCCAAAAAAGTGTATCCATCCATTATAAAAGTAATCCACACGGCTCCGGGGGGTTAATAAAGGCCTTCTGAGGCGAATCGATGGGTTTGTGAAAGAAAAATATCCATATTTTAAACTTTATGAAGTAAAATATCTAGCTTCCGGCAGATCACCTTCTGTATTCAATTTACACAGAAAGTGTAGCGCATCTCGCAGTTCAAAACACTTGCGCTACGTCCTAGTCATACGTTCGTCTGAAAGAAGAATGTCATATACACCTAGGATAGCTTGAGGGTGAGTAAATCATTGGGTAATTTTCATTTTTGGGTGAACTAACCCTTTAATTCCTATTGAAACAAGAAATTAGGATGTGACGTACTAAAGAGCTTCTTCTTTTTTTTTCAGGTTTTAATGGGGAAAATAATCCCAGGTTTTCATTGTTTAATTGTGAACTTTTGGACCTCTGAATATATTAGCAATAGGTACAAATTTGGGTTAAGAGTTACTTGAGTCGAGTTTTATACCGAAATTACCCGGAACAATTTGTCCCAGGAACTTTTTTCCCCCAGACCTGTTGCTGTCTGCCTTTTCATCGCAGTTTAAAGTACCGTGAAGATCAGGCAAATTAATCCGGTGAAGAAGGACTGAGCGCATCTTTCCAGTTCCTGCTGGATTTCATCCTCCGAATATAAGCTTAATAAAGCCTGAACCTCTTCCTGTCGTATTTTTTAAACTCCATTGTTGATTCGAATAGCAAACAACTCTTATTGCACCAACCGCAAAAGACTTTTAAAAATGGTGGTTGAAATAAAATGCTGCGTGGATTTAACCAATCAGCATGTTCAGCGCCCAAGTTCCTGAACTTTGAAAAAGTACTACCTCGCGAGCAGGGACTTTCTGAGGGGGACATTTTTACCTGGAACTTCATTTAGACCCTGGTCCCTGCGGTCGAGTACCACCCCAAAGTCCCTAGTTTCTGGGAAAAGTTCCTACAGTGGAAATGCGGCTATACATGCATTGAAATTCAAAACATCACCAAATAGAGTTTTCTGATGCCGTTGGATTTCAAATTTCGAATAACAGTTTATAAAGACAAATCCATAGAATACAACATCACAGCATATGTCTTAAATAAGAACATAAAGAATAACAATGCTTTGAAAATCCTCTTTTTTCACACAAAACACATAAAATCCTTAAATAAATAAAATGTGAGGGTTACTTGAGAGCACAAAACTGGGCAATTTGCCCTGACCCTGTTCACACATGAGCTCTAAATGCAAATCTTCACTGTTTGTCTACTTCAGATCAGTCATAATGGTACAGAACCTTAAACATGTTCAGCTAAAAGACGCTTCTTATAGAAGTGAATTGCATGAACTGCATTTTCATCATCAGCTTAGTTTTGCTTTAGAGACCAAAGGTCTTTGTACTTTCAGAGAAGTGGATGAGTAGCAGAAATATGCATTCATATTGAAAATCCTCAGAGAACTATAGGAAAGATCTTTTTAATCTGACCAAAAATAAGACCAGTTCTTCACTTCATCACGCTTTAGATCACGAGAGGCATGATCAAGCACCTGTTTTTATTTATTTTGTTTTATTATACTTTATGCCTATTTCTAAAGAATCAATAAATCATGGGAGAGCCATTCTCTTTTTTGAGATTTCTTTCAATTGTTTGGCTTGTTCTTCAAGAGCATGTGAAATGATACTAAGTAAATTGCACAGAAACCCCCGCAGTCAGACCATCCTGCCAGTGACATTGATAGATTGTGTCTTCTTGGCAGATGCACTTCTCCCTAAGAGTATCTGATAACAAGACTTTAAGGGTGGGCGTTTCTCACTAAAGGACAGATGATAGCACACCATTCTGTGGTTTGCTTTACATATTTTCTCAGTTGAGTTTGCATAGGCAAACATAACTATCACTATTACTTAGAATTAAGAGTCGTTTTAGTGTGTGACTCATCCCTTTGTGGTTCATCTGCAGCATTTGTACTTCAGACATGATACCACAAATCATGCATCTTGTTGAGGAGAGCAGTGCTATTGCTTTTCTAAGTGATCTGACTTATGATTTCAGCCTGTCAGATGATAAAACAGGCAAAACATTCCCACGGATATAGAAGAAAATACCCAGGCCTGTAATCTAGAGATCAGAAAATCATAGACACTTGCATGTGGGCCTTTTATGGCGGTGCAATAACCCAGAACACCCATATAGCAATGCACTAAAACCCTTTTGTGCAACTGCATAGCAATGTCCTTGCTGGGCTGTTTTGCATGTGCAAGCATCACATTTTCCTGTTAGTATAACCTCTAACTCAAATCCAGCTCACTTTAGCCAATAACCTTGACCAATAACAATAACCGTGTGTTTTGCTATGGCAGGTTTCATTCTCATTCAGCAAGTTACTTGCTAAAGACACAGCTGCATATGTTTACCAATTATGATGGACGTAATTATAATGATTATACAACAATTAAGGGGGCTTTTGGACAGATGGCAGTGCGTGTGCATAATCCTTCCAGTGGCTTTCTGTCCATTTCCATTCATTCATTGTTTTACTGGTTATGCTTAGCTACATTAATATATGGGTTTTTCCTCCTGTTTCACAAACACACTTGTTACATGTGGCTTGTTTCAGCTGTACTAGATAATACACTATCATTCAAAAGTTTGGGGTCAGCAAGATTTGTCACGTGATCCTTCAGAAATCATTCTGAATTTGTCCTGTAAATCTCCTCATAGTGCAGAAAAGGGAAATGCTAATGTAACGAATGTAGATGGTTGTAGTGTAAATCTCCGAAAGGTTTTATGTCAGTGGTTCTCAACAGGACCCGCATTTTACATTGAAAATCAAGTTGTGACCCGACGTGATATCTAAATTGTTTATCATACAAAAAGTAAAAAAAAAAGTCCTTAAATTCAAACTTTAAAATGTAGTACCGTTAATATTTCCAAGAAATGCTAAGGCCTGACAATATGTTAAATGATTAACTCTTTCCCCACCATTGACGGAAATTTCCATAATTTGTGAGACAGCTTCCCTGCAATTGAAGGTCTTTCCGTGTTCTCACTGTTTTACGGTAGGGGGCGCTATGACACATCTTCTGAAAGAGTACTGAATCTCCTGATCAAAACACATGTGAAGAAGAAGCTGAAACAAGCGATATCATATGTAAGCAGATGCATATGTAAAATAACGTGATCATCAACATTAAACAGCATATAAATCAAAACTGCCTAATGTTACTGAATGAAATGTCGACCCAGGACAGACATATAGGACTGAGAAGCACTGGGGGTGTTGATGGACTCGATCTACTCCATCTGTGTTTGATCATCGTTCTGAATCTGATCTGGATGTAGTCTTTGACAAAAACGCGTTCTCAGCTTTTTGCTCAAAATGTTGCTTTTTTTTAATTAAACTTACCCAAATTCAAGTATTGATAAAGGAATGCATAAAGCTAGAATTATTTTTTGTTTAAAATCTGTTCTTTCTTGTGATATATTTCATATTCAGATATTCATACAACAAAATATATACTGGGGAACATGAAACTTGTGAAAATGATCAAACATGCTGGCGGTGGCTGGCAAAATTTTTCAAAAACGCTGGCGGGGAAAGAGTTAACATGAAAAAAGCTAACAATTTTGGTTTCTAAATTATGATGCTGTTACCAGACATATAAATCATCATATAAAACACATTGTGGTCAATGCAAACCCTGTGAACCCGTATTTAACATAGTCATATTTTCTTTATGTTCAATAGTTTTGTTCATGGTTTTTGAGGGAATATGTCATGTACCCTCTCCATTTTGTCTAGTGGATGAATTTGTGCCAAAATACTGTAGAGTTTGATTGCACACACCTTTGACACCAAAAACGAAACATTTATTTTGCTCTCTTGACCTATGCATGATTATATTGTTAGCTGCATTTTTATTATTTATCGTCTACGACCCTGATCAGAACAGATCTGCGGCCCATCATTTGAGAACCACTGTCTTATGCAATGCCAAGTTTGCAGCACAACTGGTTGTTGTAGAAAATGTCCAGGTTGTTGATGGTTTGATCAGTGGCTGTAGATGTCGGGTGACAAGAAGGCATCCAGATGAAAGTGTTTCAAAAATGTGAGTTTTTAAAGTCGATCTCTCTTTGATTAATCACGTAAGGATGATATGGTGCTCATACAAAAATAGGACAAAAATCCAGGGAAAGCATGGAAATTCCAGCTTTAAACAGAACAGAAAAAGAAAACAAAGCACATCCACAAAACACATACTATACCCACAATTCAACTCTCCTGTGGTGAGTCCACGTTCAGCCAGGGTTGAAATCAAATCACAGTGGGAACTCGCGATGAGGTTACAGTCCTTACAAACAGGCTTTTTTCATTATGTTTTCACAGCAGTCAAAAATATCTTTTGTTGTTATGTTGTCCTCGGAAACATTCTCGTCGGTTGTGCTCAATTGAGCAATTACCGTCCACTGATCACGAGAGACGTTTTCAATGGTTCGGCATGAATACATCACTACACAACACAAAGGGATGAATAGGACAGGAGGTTGGAGGAAGTCAAGCGGTAGGTGTAGATTCCTTGGGGAGAGCAGGCAGTAGCTATCATACAGCAACAATGGCAGCGTCGAGAAACATTTTGCTGGTTCATTACGGATAGATTTGCCTCGCGTGCTTGCCAGCCCCATTGTGGGGGACGTTTATTGTTGGTCAAAGTTACTACCAAACTGGTTTGGCTCGAGGACAGGGTGTCAAATTAATGCCGTATCCACTTGCTCCACTTTTAAAAGGGTCCAAAATGAGGGGTTGAGGATGTGTGCCGCCCATCCAGCCTAATTCTTTTCAGATTCCGCTCCTTTTGTGTTGTGAAAATTCTCAGTGCTGAAGCAAAATCCAGGAAAGGCTTTATCTCAGCCACTGCATATCATAACGGGCAGTGGTGCATTTTCTCACGGGCCCCCTCAGTGAATTGTGGGTATGTCTCCCATCCAGGTCCCCGGTAGCGGTCTGGGATACGTGTATGCATTCTGTGAAAACAATCGAGAAAGAATTAGGTTTACATGACAAATATAGCATTGTAATGGGCACTTTTCCAGCACAATTGGAATGCACTAAGCATGTTGTTTACACCCAGACTCAATGCAGCCAGACAAATTAGCTTTCAAATGTGTTTAATTTGATAGCGTTCCCAAGATGATGTTTCTTGTGCAAACAAACCTTTGCTTTTAATCGAGCTATGCAGTCTTAGACTCTCATTGAGGAATCAATTAACTGTCACAACTCCATATTTGGTATCTTTCTTCCTGCAGCCAGGAACATTTTTAAAAAGCATGTCTTTTTCCAATTAACTTCTCGCGAGGTGAACGGTTCGCTTCATTCACATAAACGTTTCACATCCGCTCATCTTCATGTAGAGAGTAACCTGTGCTGTGCGGCGAACAGCTCTTCATGTTTAAAATAATAATTAAGCATTAAAACTGGTCCCTTCTGGTAAAAAAGCCATGCATGCTTGATCGTTTTGCATTGTGTGAGTTATTTTATGCATACAAATCATCTACAGTGGTTTCATGTCTTCTCAGAAGCATGCCGTTTGTTTCCTGCAATGTACTCTCATCCAGCCAACAATCTTTTTGTGTAATTATGTGCCAAACGGAGGAGTTTACACGCTGCTTATATTTTGCAGTGTGTTGAATATATAATATTCATTCTGTGTGAAGACACAAAAACAGTAGGGGTCTAATCTCTCATCGCAGGACTGCACAGAGTTGTAATTATTGAGCTTATGAATAAATCATCTTTCATGTCTTGTGGAGTGGACCGAGTGGGATTCAGTATCCATGTTTGTCCTGAGCTGAACACGGAGAGGAAGGCGTACTTCTTATAAGGTAATATAGCAAGTAAGAGCATGACTTTGTTTCTAGTGGTATTATATTGACTAGGCAATTATGTGCAGGAAACATATGCATAATAAGCAGAATATGTTGACATGATCAAACAAATTAGGAAAGTCAAAGTCTATCAAGTGTAAATAACTGGCCTTGAGTAGGCTTGCTGCGATAGTCGGTGTTGCCGGTGTTACCAGTGTTCAGGCGAAACACCGGTTTCATCACTTGCCTACCGCGGCACCGCCCCCAATGTCGTTTTGATTTTGATAGTAATAAAATCATTTAGTTAGTTAGAGAACAGATACTACAATTAAAAACTGAACGTGTCTGCTCAATGCAGTGTGAGCCGAACGAGAGTCGCAGCACAAACGCAGCAGGAGTCAGATTTCATTCATCGCGAGAGCGAAGAGCTGACAGACAAGATGATCGCGGAAGATTTGGTTTCAAAGCGAAATGTAAAAGCGCCAATTTAAGTGAGTTTGTCGTTGTACTGTTTTGTTGTTGTGTTTTTCATTAAGAATAATAGGCTAATGAACCCACAATTCAAGCAACCTGCCCCCGAATTGGCGCTAATTTTAAACCGAAAGTAAAATGAGCACAGCCGCACGGTATTCATTCATGGCCGCACAGTCATTCACGGTGCATGTCCAGTCTGCCGCGTTTTCAGTTCATGCCTATGGAAGCTTAACTTTCATAGCAATTCATTGAAAACACTCGCTGAATGCCCAAACGGCAGTGCGCATTTTACTTTCGGTTTAAAATTAGCGATTTGAAAAGCCCCCGTCAGTGATACCGGTTTTATCGATGTTGTCACACGTCGAATAACCGGAGGGAAAATTTCCTCACCGTCACATCCCTAGCCTTGAGTTATTGAAAAAGATGTGCTCACTTTACCCACCATTGCTTTGATAACTTAAGTAGGCTACAACAGCAGGTCACTTCAATTTCCACTCTGTGACTTGTATCTCTATTTGCACTTTTTCTAAAAAGGATGCTATGTTAAAAAGGATTGCTGTTTACATTAGGTACAAACAGTATCTACTGCAATTTCACTCGGTTAAATCTTCTGCTACACTTAGGGCGAGGTTTACTAACAGCTTGGGCCAGCGCAAACCCTCTTTTGGCATTAAAAAACTACTGTCAGGATTTACTAAAGACACGCAGTGAAAAATTAGAGCTGAAAAGGCGTGGACAGAGTTATTTTTGCGGCTGATCTTATTGCATGTGCATTTGTAGGCGTTTCCCTTTCAGACGCAAAATTTATGGGAGGAGAGTACTTTAATGAATCATGCAAGGTGATTTACTGAGGTTTGTGCTCGTCAATTTACTGGTATTTGTGCCATTATTTACCAGCCAAAAAAAGCATGTCTTAAACCAGACGCTAAGTGGTAGATTGCGTTGGTCATTATGGAAATGATACAGCTGTCTGTGTTCTTTAATTTGTGCGTTGTCAGTAGATCACGTGCACAACTTTCAACTCCCATCGGCGCTGTTTTGGAATTGCGCTCTCACGCATATTTGCCCTGTTTAGTAAATCTGGCCCTTGTCATGAAAAAAAGAAAGAAGGAGGTTCTGCTTTCTGAGGCAGGAAGGCAATTGATGCTTTCCAACTGATTTTATTTCTAGTGGATTGTTTTAATATATTACCAAGTTAAAATTTTGGTAACTTGTTTACATTTTTACAGCATAATAGACATTGTCAAATGAACATGCAGTTAGTATTACGGTGAGTCTGTTGACTGATTTATTTAAAAAGAACTATTATATAGGCTGTATTAGCTCAAATTATTAGCACAAAACATGTTTACTACTATCTAATGTAGTACTGGGCCATACCCTTCATGGTTTTGTTCAAGGTTTTTAAGGATAAGAGAATGGTATGCAACCAGCTAAATTTAGCAAGTGACTAGAGTTTGATTGGTTAGATGGCAATCATTTATATTGGAAACATCTATTTATTTATTACACTCTAAAAAGTAATTCAGGGAACCTGTTACCACAACTTAAATAAATGCATGGTTGCAAGTTAAAAATTCTAATTTATTGTTTTAATTAAACCTTTTAAGTTGCAAACATTATTTTGTAGAGTTCTGTTGACATAATAATGTTGATCATTACATCAAATTAATATCGTCTGCAATTTAAACTAAAATTTCTGCGTTAATTGGCTTTTTTTTTTAATTAGGTTGTAGTAACTTAATGAAATTGTCTTGATAACTTCGGAAATTAGGTGGATTTCTAGTTCCCAGCATGCTTTGCTTAGGACTGGATAAGGAGAATAAATGTTGAAATCAAGTGTTATTTGTTTTTAGTGAAGGGAAAGACCTGTTAGTGTTTAATGCTGTTATGTTTGACATTTAAAAGAGTTTCTGTAATGTTGAAGTTTTTGTGGTTCCCACTGTGCTGAAGATACAGAGTAGATACATGAAGGTAAACACTACACTGACTCTATAATCAATGACTGCGCTAATGCCAGTGACAAGTAATATCTTACTTGTTCATTAAATATACGTTAAATAAGTTAAATGTTAGCATGTGATATGATAGCTGTTGATTTAAACTGAAATAGATTAGATTGGTTCCAGGGCTACAACTCTGGTAGATGGAGCAACTTAATTTAAAATTTTTACAATTTTTGTAGCTTGTTGGTTGAATGTAAATTCACTCAAAGTTGTCATAACTAAAAAAAAAACAAAAAAAACATTTATACAAATTTTTTTTTGTTGAACCAACACATTCTTTTTTAGAGTGTAGGGGTGTAACGGTACATGTATTAGTCCCGAACTGTCATGGTACGGTGCATACAATCAGACGACGAATACAGTCAGTCACAGCCGATCCACAACGCTGTTTGCTAACCGCCACAACAGGAAAAAGAGCAGAAGAAGAAGAGACAATCTACACATCAACCCAAAACAAGAGTTCAGATGGCACACAAGAGCTTGCTAGTAGCCTATATGCTGAGTTTCAATTCATTTTTGTGACGCGCTCCACAAACTTCACGGAAAGGAAACTGGGATGGCAGAAAGCGGCATCCTGTTTGTTTCCTTTATTTTACAAAAGCACAATGATTTGTTTTTATTGTGAGTGCTTTACAGTTTCTAATGATGTCTTACTCTTATCTGTATGACCATAATTGACGTAGTATTTTAAATTGTTTCTGCTGTTATAATGAGACAAAATCATTTGGCATTGTGCCGATTTGTGTCGTGGAAGTGTCACTACAGACCAGTGATGAAATATGCGTGTCCTGGAAATGGGAAGCCGCAGGTGCCACTTCACTCGCTGTCTCCTCATGAAAAGATGAAGTAGGCTCTTTTTCTCCATCTCCCTCATCTTTCCATGATTTCTTGATAAAGTGTAATATTGAACTTTGTGCATCAGGCCATTGTCACCGCATGTTAATGAACTCTCTCATGCAAAGAAAATGACAGCGTAGGTATATCATCCAGATGTGCCAATAACCGTAGCTAGGCAGAAAAAGTTAATCTCTGTCTGTCTGTCTGTCTGTCTGTCTGTTTTAACTTTTTTATAAAGAAAGGACATGATGTGAAGTATAATTGTTATAAGCCTAATTCAAACTCTTATTGCTCATATAAGCACCACTGGAGTGTATCAGGCTATGTGTGTTTACCTCAACTCCAACTGTGTATTTGGAGTTGGAGTTTTGAGATTTTTTTGATAGTTATAAATCACTCAGACCTCAGAGATAACCACTAGGACTCTTTTCACCTCTGTGGGAGATGCTTCACTAATGGCTTTTTAATTTGCACCTCATCATTCCTGCAATTGAGGTTTCCAGACGGAGAATGGATGGCGCTCACCTTAACATTGATTAGTCTTCCCCAGAGACTCGAAATGAGCCTGTCCATCACAGGTACTCATTTCTGTACAAAATAGCAATTATTTTCATAATGCCAGCTCTGGATTGTGATAAATGCACCTCTGTAGCGTCTGCACTCATGCGTGTTAACATGTGCTTGTGTTTGTATGCAAACTTGCCCTTGATTTATCAGCCCTTGTAAACAGAGGACAGCAGCTCCATGAGAAGCGAGCCAAACACTGCCACACATAAATGTGCATGCATATAAATCTTGATGGCCACTCCACCTCTCTGACTGTACAATAGAATCACGAGTCATGCGGTGAAGCAAATTAACTGATGGGCCACATAAATTCTTATGATGGCAAATAAAAATGTCAAAATCAACACTTGGCTAGGTTTGAACACATTTCATATAATGTGGCAGATGGATGGAGTGAATCAAATGTTAGAGAGACCCAGAAAGGAAAGGTTGAAGCTTATGTCTTTCATATCTCAAGAGCCTTTTGTTAAGTATATAATTAGCCATTTTATCTGTCAACATGCATCAGATGTTTCTCCTAAAATTCCTTAGGAAAAAACAGACATCGTTGAAGTCTGTTCTGAGGGGAAATTTTGTTATAATTTTGAAAGTTATACAACATGGACTGCCAAATTCATTTCAAACCTGCATGCTTTGATTGTCCATGGAATCCAATGAAAATGTTGAAGAATCTTCAACAACAAGAGTTCATAATGGCCAAACTGGACAACATTAAATAGGTAAATATGGCTCTTTCATGCTTGTGCTCTTCATTTACTTTCATGTGAAATATTCCAAGTCTTTTAAAGTCAAATGATAGCATGTGCAAGGAAAGGATTTATAATCTTCCCTTCTTAAACTAAAAAAATGGAGCCATATGATCGCAGCATTGTGTAGTTTCAGAAGACCTGAATATAGACCTATACTTCTGGTTCTTTTAAGGTTTTATACAGCGGGACATGTATAACATGTAAAAGGGAAAAAAGGACATGTAAGAAAATTATTTCTTCAATCATACCTCATTTGTAGCAAGTTTATTTTTACATTATTCCTCTTTGAATCAGATCCCAGAGGTGATTGCATGTATGTGCACATGGCGTTTACACACCCACCCACAGTATCCACTCATACCCCCATCAGGTAACATGGAAATGGGGAAAACAGAGTGAAATGAGTATGTAGGTCATGCAACAATTTCCTTTTTGACGGCTGTGATGCCAGTATGCAAATGCACACCCAGAGGGGTCGTAAAGGTTTGGATCTGTGTAATTGTCTCTATTACTAGCAGGATGATGACTTTTACATGTCAAATGCTGGTAATTGCTGGAAAAAAAAATAGACAAGCATCTGCAGGGAGAGTTGGTGATATGTTCACACTACTGTGACATTCTCAGAGGGGAAATTTCAAGAAAAAGTTTAACTGCACTTTAAAGTTCCCCCTTTGTGAAAGAGGGCAAAATGTGGAACATTAACTGGGAATAACCAAATTAAGTTAAATAAGTTCCGCAATTGCAGGCGTGCTGATAACTGAGAGAGAATTTTGATCTTTTAAAGATGTATATTCAAAGCTCTCTGCAGGAAAGACTCTTTTGCTTGCTGATTAGACTGAAATTGTGTTTCTTAAATGCTGGCTATGTTTGAAAGGGAATAGTAGCACAACTGTGCTGTAGTGTTGGCACGCTACTGGAACCTTGATATAGTACCTTGAAAAATATCAATATTCAATATCACAATTATTTGTATTATTATTAATAGTAATAATAATAATATTATTATTATTATACACAAGTTAGACAAACAAACAAAGTTCCACATTCCTATTATGTACTGTTAATATAACTTAATGGGGTCCTATAATGCCCCTTTTTACAAGATGTAAAATAAGTCTCTGATGTCCCTAGAGTGTGTATGTGAAGTTTTAGCTCAAAATACCCCATAGATCATTTTTATAGCATGTTAGAATATAGCATGTAGAATGCAACAGGACGTTTCCGAATGGTTAGTTGATAATTTTATGTAACTGATGTGGAGTTAACTATCTTCAAGTCATTGATTAACATGTTCTGTCATGATAATCTATAAATCGCTCGGGTGGGAACTGTTGTAAGATGCCTTCAGAGCCAGAGAATATATGCTGCATGAAGAGAGAACAGGTATAGTTTAGTTTAATTACGGTTATAACTTATGTTGTCATCTTGCTTTTATGACTTGCTATTGCACTTGTGTTACGTACTGTATTGCAATAAATGTGAAAAGACGGATGCGACAGCTTGAGCAGACTCCTAAATGTGCTCGACTACAACAACTCTTCCTCTTCCTACAACAACTCTTCCATGGCCTCACTCCCTTTGTTGCTTGTTCCCGGGGGCGGGGTTTATGTAAATGTTAGGGTTTGTGATATCACTAACCCGTGAAGAAGCTCGTTGTAGTCCCTACCAGCCGTTTGTTGTAGTCCTTAAAAAGCAATTTCTTTAAAAGAAAATATCTCCCTTTGCTTTGAACTTTGAACGTTGTAACCTCGCAGATGTTGTTTATGCTCAAACTGCAACATTACACACTAACTAAAGTTAAAAAAGTGAAATCATAATCAACCACCCCTTTAAAATGCAAGCATATTACATTTGGATCCACAAGGAACATTTGTTGTTATTATTAAGTTTATAGAACTTCTTATATTATGTTTAATGAAAGCACAGACTTGTTGATACAACAATTTTTTTTTTCCAAGTCCTGAAATCAGTTGTCTCAAGTTTGAGTTTTTCAGCTTCTGGTAAACACAATCAAACTATATTTGTCTGTGGTGATGATGTAATAGGTAGGTGTGGCTCTGAGACTCCGCCGCCTTTGACGTGGAAATCTTCTCCAGTTCATTTCTTCTGTTTAATCAATCGAGGTCAGACGTCAGCAAGAAAAACATGAATTCACTGGTGGAGAGTCACTTTATAGTAGAAACTGAAGTTGTAATTCTAATTGCAATAGACACTGACACTGTTTTTTCAACTTTAATACTGTAAAGCTGCTTGCTTTGATGCGATTTATTGTATAACATGCTATATAAATAAACGTGACGTGACTCTACTGTAGTATCGAATTGCGGAGCTCATGCAAACATATCCACATCACTACATTCAGATGCTTTCTTAACTTCTGTTTTCTCATTGCTGTCATTTTTGTAGTGTTTATGTTGTTGAAGGGAAAGCGCGCAGCACATATTTACATATTCATCTAAACGTCGCTCTCAGCAGAATGGGTGGCGTCGGGATGTTCGCTTCACAGTATATCGCTGGTCACGTATTTCAAACTTCTTTTACCCCTAAGCAAAGAATAAAAAAGAACTTTGCCGTGATTATATCGGGGTCTTAGCCAGTAGTAGTTCACCCAAACTTTTAGTCATAAAGTCCTTATTTATTCTGTGGAACACAAAAGCACTTTGTCCTAGCTGTTTTTTTTTTTTTTTCACCCCATGCAATTCCATGCAATCCCATACAATAAATGCATCCCCTTTAATCCCAAATTTTTCCCAGAGATGACATAAATTAATTTGTATGGTATTTGTCAGGATATTAAACAATCAATTATGTAAAAAATAATTGAAAAGTCCATGAAAAAATGGGTTTTATGTCTGGTCACAGATGTGACCAGTAGTAGAACACAGGGTAGGTCTATGGTGTTAATACATTTACAAAATGACAAACCTCCAACAATTTGTTTAAAGACTGGGTTAAATAGTTGAAATGAGTGTTGTATTCCATTAACAAAGAAGTAAACCTTGTCTGGCTCAGTTTCAAAAAGGAAAAAATAGCATTCCTATGCAGCAGTACGGCACAAATAATCAAATAAAATGATGACAAAATGACAAATTATAGGAAACTGATGATAGATAGATAGATAGATAGATAGATAGATAGATAGATAGATAGATAGATAGATAGATAGGTTCTCAAAAATATTTACTTCTCTACCATAATACACACTCGCACATACACAGAAACGAGCTAAAAGAACTTAGTCTGCTATGGGTTCTGAGAATTTAAAGCAACAGAATTGTATTATGTTCTACAGCATCCATCCTCATTCACTTTTATTGTATGGAAACATATCAGTCATTCAGAAAAATAAAACTCATTTGTGTTCCATGGAAGAAAGAAAACTAAAAGAGAAAATACTGCAAATATGAGAATTACCCTTCTGTTTAATTAGCCACTGGGTCGAAGGTTCAAGCAAATTCTTCCTTTCTCTGATGAAGTCTCATCGCAGTGTGATATAAATAGCCTTAACATCCTGCCGCACAGTTTGTTTTTAATCTGCACCTTTAATCCAAGATGGATTCTGCTTTATGCTTCTCTGCTCACTTTAATTTCCTCTCTTACTCTTTAAAGAGTTTAGAGAGAGTGGAGACCACAAGGGCAGTAATGAAGCGATTGTGCCAATGGATTTCTCTAATAAGGGAGGACTTCCTCTAACCTGTGAGCTCAACTGTCCCTCAAGCTCTGCACCTCTGCTGTCACACTGAGTGTGTGTGTGTGTGTGTGTGTGTGTGTGTGTGTGTGCGCGTGCAGGCATGTGCATATGCTGAAAGGGCAGCCGCATTCAGCAGATAGGGCGCTAAGTGTCTATCTTTAACTGATGAAGGAAAATGGAGGAGGAGAAACAGAAATGGTTGCATTATGTCAGTAGAACAAGAAAAGCGAGAGCTACAGCAAGTACAGAAACGTTGACGACCTAGCGTTGATGCAATGAGTGCATTGGCAAATATTTTCCAAATTAGTGCATCAAACAATTGCAAGATACTCCTTTGAGACTAGATATTGAGAAGAACTGCTTATTTCAAGGCTTGTTTCTGTGAAATAATCACTACTTTAAAAAAAAAAAATACTGATTACGAAGTCCGCACACATTTCTGTAGATTTTTTTTAGTGTTTTTTTTAATTTTTTATAAGCACTGGACCGGACCGGACCGGCACTACAGTGCAATAACAGCGTTTTGGTCTATTATTTGTGGTATGAACTATTTCAGATAAAACACCCCCAATCAGAACACACAAACAAAACGAACTGTGGTTTGTAATTTTTATGGTCAGACAGTCTCTTCCTTCTATGTTTGTGGTTCCCGGGCAGAAAAAAAAAAAAAACCTATAATCTGGGCTAGTCTGGATGTGACTAGGTGCAGTTTAAACCTTAGGGAAGAGTTTTGGGCGTAACGGCAGAACCTGATTTCAACAAGTGCATCATGTTCCTGGATCAACATCTTTGCTGATCCTGGAACAACATTCCAATCAACCAATCAGGTTTGAGTGACACGTTTACAGTTTATGTCAAGTTTAGGCTTACAACCAGGGTTAGGTGCTTCTACATCAGTGTTATACACCTATCATTTCCCACTAATTTTAGGGAGAATTATGGGTAGGGTTAGGTTTAGCTGTAGGGATATGGTTAGGATTAAATTTTTGGACAGGAATGCTGTTCCAGGAGCAACAAAATATGTTGACCCAGGGATGAGTCTAACTCTGCAAAATCAGGATATGCGAGGGTAACATTACAAGTAATGCAAGTTATGTAATTAGATTACCTTTTTCAAGTAACTAGTAAAGTAACCCATTTTAAATTTTCAGCAAAATAGTTACTTTTTCAAATAAGTAACGCAAGTTACTTTGTTTTCCCATTTATTGACTGACAACACTCCTGTCCCGATGTTGAGAGAAATCGGGAGTAAAGTTACGTTCACGCCATGTTGTAATTACCATAATTACGATATTTCAAAAGGCGTTCATGTCCTCGTAGAGCTTGTAATTACAGTGTGTAAGATGGGAATTTTCTGGAGAGCCCCTACTTGTACCACCTGACCGTTGCAAATGCATTTAGGCGTTGATGGGGTTGCCATAAAATCGGAAAAATTCCCACTCAGTCCAAGGACGTGAACAGCTCCGAAAAGAACATCACGTGTTGTCATCTCGAGACTACGGTAATTACGACATGGCGTGAACGCAGCATAAGTGCAGAGGCGTTGTGTGTGAACATGATGGTTATTGTAGTTCTAGACTGAATGTGAGCATGCATTTACTCATCTCGCCTGCACAAAAACAGATTCAGTATTCCTCAAAATGAATAAAACAGTGAAATGCAAACTCAGAATATTACGCAAACCTGCAATAATTAAATATAATACAAATAGGCCTATACTTTATGCATTTAATCTCACTTTATTAACTTTGACCTTTGATATTCCAATTCAACCATTCAAATAAGCAAAATGACTTGTTAAACATCACAATTGTTTTTTTTTTTTTTTTTGCTGTGTTCGAAATCGCCCCATATACCTTCATTCACTATTTCCTACATTACTCCACTAATATAGTCCACATGATGGAGTGAATGAAAACGAGTGAGTGAATTCGGACACTAAGTGCGCCAGAAGGGCTGCCGCTTTTGCATAGTTTGTGCTTGCTGTTTAATATTCATTTGAAACGTAGCAAACTAGAAGCTCCAGTAGTAATGAAATGACCGTAATTAAACAATTTAATACTTAATTAAAAAGGAATTTATACATGTATGATATTACCCTGTAACCATATTGGATCAGTGGTTTAGAAAATGGATGGATGATTGATTCAGCTGCGGGCGCCATCTTCTTGTCCGACTCGGGAATTCATTTGACGTGTGACTCTCACAGTGCATTATGGGTATTCTCTAGCCGTTGAGCTTACATCAGTTGTATACTCGTTGTTGCGGTGCATTGTGGGATTGAAAGAGATCACATCCACTATGGTTTCGGACACCATTACAAACGACTGTCAACCTCAAATATTGCCTTATTTAAGGGTATAGGGGGCGATTTCGGCCACAGCCCAAGAGTGTTGAACTTTCTTCTGCAATCCAGAATGACAACAGCTGAAAGGTTTGTTTGAGCAGCACCCTCTACTGTACAGGCGTGAATTTGCATCTCCTTCTGCCTGGCTTATTCATTTCACTTTTAGTGTGAAAGGACCTTTACATTTGGCAAAAACTTTTTTTTCATAAAAAGTAGCTAAGAAATGCAATTAGTTACTTTTTTAAAGGGAGTAACACACTATTGTAATGCATTACTTTTAAAAGTAACTTTCCCCAACAGTGTTCAGAAATATATTCAATGGTCTCTATATGACAGATGAAGGAGGAGGGGTTGAAAAATAAGAGGGCTTGATGACATCAGCTGCATGTTAGTTAATTTTTATAATGGATAATGTACAATACCATTCAAAGGTTTGGGGTTAGTGAGAAAAATGAACATCAGAAATGATTCATTAAACTTAAATGAATCATTTCTGTTTACATGGCTGTAAAGACTTTTACATTGTTAAAAAAAATTATATTTCAAATACATGCTGTTCATCAGTGAATCCTTGTTTTCAACATTGATAAATAATAAGAAATGTTGGTAACACTTTAGAATAATGATCCATCATTAATAGGTAACTATGCAGGAAGTAATGTAAGACTAATGAATAGTACTACATTAACACTTCAGCTACTGCTAACTAATATAGAAACAAGCTTAACTAATAAGTAAGTAATATCGAATTTAGGAGATAGTTCCTTGTTAAGTAATCAATAATTACTGAATGTGATTAGCCTCATTAATAACTATTAACTAACTGACAAATTATAAAGAACATTATTGTGTGTCTGAGACGTAATCAGTCTTTCAATCTTTTTTACTCTGAATAAAGTCATAAAACGCATCACTAATTACTCAAGTGTTTCCTAGTCACTATGCAGGAGCTACTAGTGATCTGGACCATTATTTTAAAGTGAAAAACATCTTTTTCACTTTAAAATAATGGTCCAGATCACTAGTAGTCCTTGAAGAGTGACTAGATAACACTTGAGTAATTAGTGATGCGTTTTATGACGTTGACGATGTTTTTCACTTTAAAATAATGGTCCAGGTCACTAGTAGTTCCTACATAGTGACTAGGTAACACTTGAGTAATTAGTGATGCATGACCACATTGAGAGTAAAAAAAGACAATATTGCTCACATCTCAGACACGTTAATGTTGTGATTAGTAATTAATTAGTAATTCTTTATAATTTATCATAGTTACCTATTAGTTCTTAGTGATGCCATTCTCATTCAGTAATTACTGATAACCTAATAAGGAACTATCTTAGTCCTAAATTCGATATTACTTACTGATTAGTTAAGCTTGTTTCTATATTAGTTAATAGTAGTAGCTGAAGTGTTAATGTAGTACTACTCATTTGTCCTGCATTACTTCCTGCATAGTTACCTATTAATGACGGACTATTATTCTAAAGTGTTACCGAAATGTTTCTTGAGCATGATTTCAGAAGGATCATCTGGAGTAATGATGCTGAAAATTCAGCTTTTTATCACTGGAATAAATTACATTTTGAAATATATTACAATAGAAAACAGTTATTTCAATTGCAGTAACATTTCACAATTTTACTGTTTTTATTTTTCATTAAAAAAAATGCAGCCTTGATGAGCATAAGAGACTTTTAAAAAACATTAAAAACTCTTACCAACCCCAAACTTCTGAACGGTAGTGTAAATACTACTTTTTTTCTTCTTTGCAATGGCACTGAAAATCATTTTTATGATTCATATTAGATTTTATAATATTAAGAGTCAGTTTGGATATCATATTGACTTAAACATTGCTTTTGATCCGAGTGAAAATAAGGGTTGTGCATCTTATGCAAAGAGCGTGAGACTCAGGAGGGAGGATTGAAGTGCATTGCTGGATTTGTTGGTTTCATTCTCCTCACACACATAATACCCAATATTCTGAGGTCATATGAATGGCTTCCTCAGGATATGACAAGGCAGGTAGATATTTTTATGTGAAGCCACTTAATATTCCTCAGAATAATAGTCATTTTATTTGACAGTTATGACTCACCAAACCCCACTGCAGATTTTACAGTATTACGTTTTAAATGTGAAATCTTGATACAGACACTTTTTTTAATTCACATTGATCTTTATGATTTGATTATTCACAGCTCATGAAACAAATCCCTCTTCACCTTGCAGCACAATCCATTTCCCACGTAATGCACATACACATATTATTAGCATCTTCCCTCTGATCTGTCAGTCTGCAGACTCCTGAAACAAAACAAGCACTGCATTCTCCCTCGGAAAACACCACAGGCTCAGAAAAATGTGCCAACTGCAGTCTATTAATACACTGTCTTTTATCTCATCCGTTTAGCCTGTTGTTTTAAGATTGCTAATAAACGTGACATCTGTGTAAACATCGTCCTTGGCTTGCTTGTGGGAAGAGCCGCGTGCAGTTTAATTCTGAGTGCAAATTTAGAGCAATTATTATTAGGCCTGTTTTGTTGCAGGAAGTGATGGAGTTATCAGTTCAGTGATAGTGTTGTTGCCTAAATGATCAGCATGAGTCACAATCACAATCAAAGTAGGCCTGTTCACACAGCTTCAGAGTTTTGAATATTGCTAGGATTTTAAAATAATTGTCGGGTGTAATGCATTACTAAGTAATTGATTGCTGTAATAAAGTAAGGAATTACGGTGTCATTGTTACAGTGTAATTATATTTAAGTACTGAGTAACAATACTTGCTAAAGGGTTTGGTTGAGGGTTAGTTGCATGTAATTATGCATGATTTACTGTTGTTACTATGGTAAGTACATGTAACATATGTAACAAGGACACAGTGGGTAACACTTTGTTACACACGTTACATGTAGTACTATAGTAATTACTATAAATTGTGCTTAATTACATGCAACTTACCTAAACCACACCCTAATCCAAACCCTAACCCTATAGTAAGTAATTATTATTACTCAGTACTTAATTGTATAATTGCACTGTAACAATGACACCAAATGACAGGGTTACCAAATAAAGTGTAACCAAATAGTGTTACCGGAAATACTCTCCATTTATCTGTAATGTAATTGGAGTTACTTCTGATGTATTAAATACTGGGTTACACTTTATTTTAAGGTGTCATTGTTACAGTGTAATTATATATTTAAGTACTGAATAATATTAAGGGACTACATGTACTTACTATAGGGTTAGGATTAAGGTTTGGGTTGGTTTAGGGTTAGTTGCATGTAATTATGCTTAATTTAGTTATTACTATAGTAACTACATGTAACATATGTAACAATGTCACTGTAAAATAAAGTGTTACCAAATACTGTATAGACTATAGAATAATTATATATACAACAATAGTTGTGTATTTAACATGTCTAATGTTAAAAATGTATGTTTTTAATGTAATCTTCTCCCTTGAAATACTTTGGACAGTTCAAGAATAATTTATGCATTTATGCATATAATTTTTTTGACAGAAATAAAAGAGCATTTTCATGTCTATCCTTGTATTGTTCAACTGGTTGAGGTTGATATGAGATTTGGAAAGTAATTAGTGATGCAATACTTTTTAGAGACAGTAATTAGTACACTAATCTAATTACACTGTTGAAGATGTAATTAATAGCTCGTAATTAATTACTTTTTTAGAGTAACTAACCCGACACTATTTATAAATAAGAAATTATGTTTTGCATGAATTAAAAGTATGCCTTTTTGGTAACACTTTAGATTACAGCCTGGAAATTACTGCGTAAGTAAAACGAATTTACAGCGTAACTTTCGATAATTATAGTGTAACTATAAAGTAAGTACGTGTAGGTATAAGGGAACAATATGTAATATTTGGGGAATAAAGGGGGAACTACCAAGAAAATTGACAAATTATTTATACTGAAAGTATTTTTTAATTAAGGGGTAATTATCCATGTAGTTACAGGGTAAGTATGAATCTGCGGGCTGTAAATTAAAGTGGTTGTTTCTCATTGCTATTATCATATACACTCACTTAAAGGATTATTAGGAACACCTGTTCAATTTCTCATTAATGCAATTATCTAATCAACCAATCACATGGCAGTTGCTTCAATGCATTTAGGGGTGTGGTCCTGGTCAAGACAATCTCCTGAACTCCAAACTGAATGTCAGAATGGGAAAGAAAGGTGATTTAAGCAATTTTGAGTGTGGCATGGTTGTTGGTGCCAGACGGGCCGGTCTGAGTATTTCACAATCTGCTCAGTTACTGGGATTTTCACGCACAACCATTTCTAGAGTTTACAAAGAATGGTGTGAAAAGGGAAAAACATCCAGTATGCGGCAGTCCTGTGGGCGAAAATGCCTTGTTGATGCTAGAGGTCAGAGGAGAATGGGCCGACTGATTCAAGCTGATAGAAGAGCAACTTTGACTGAAATAACCACTCGTTACAACCGAGGTATGCAGCAAAGCATTTGTGAAGCCACAACACGCACAACCTTGAGGCGGATGGGCTACAACAGCAGAAGACCCCACCGGGTACCACTCATCTCCACTACAAATAGGAAAAAGAGGCTACAATTTGCACGAGCTCACCAAAATTGGACAGTTGAAGGCTGGAAAAATGTTGCCTGGTCTGATGAGTCTCGATTTCTGTTGAGACATTCAGATGGTAGAGTCAGAATCTGGTGTAAACAGAATGAGAACATGGATCCATCATGCCTTGTTACCACTGTGCAGGCTGGTGGTGGTGGTGTAATGGTGTGGGGGATGTTTTCTTGGCACACTTTAGGCCCCTTAGTGCCAATTGGGCATCGTTTAAATGCCACGGCCTACCTGAGCATTGTTTCTGACCATGTCCATCCCTTTATGACCACCATGTACCCATCCTCTGATGGCTACTTCCAGCAGGATAATGCACCATGTCACAAAGCTCGAATCATTTCAAATTGGTTTCTTGAACATGACAATGAGTTCACTGTACTAAAATGGCCCCCACAGTCACCAGATCTCAACCCAATAGAGCATCTTTGGGATGTGGTGGAACGGGAGCTTCGTGCCCTGGATGTGCATCCCACAAATCTCCATCGACTGCAAGATGCTATCCTATCAATATGGGCCAACATTTCTAAAGAATGCTTTCAGCACCTTGTTGAATCAATGCCACGTAGAATTAAGGCACTTCTGAAGGCGAAAGGGGGTCAAACACAGTATTAGTATGGTGTTCCTAATAATCCTTTAGGTGAGTGTATTATGTTATTGTTTGTATACTGTTGTGAGCATTAATAAAAAAATTAAAAAAAAACTGACGGCATCCGACATCCGCGTGACCAAAGTTTCTCGGCACGCTCACGTCACACTTCAAGAACGCGAACGTTAACTTAACCCTTTCATGCACGCACAGATGACTGTTAGTCGGAAGCGATAGTCTACAGTTTAAAAAATTTAAAATATTGTTATTTGTCTTACAAACACTTATTTCACTTCAGTAGACATTGATTCATCCATTGGGATCGTATGGATTACTGTAGTTATTGTTGTATGTGCAGTTTGATGTTTTAACTTTTAGGAACCCAAATGAGTTTTCATTAGCAGAGATTATTTATTTTTCTGTGTTCATCTGAAGAAAGAAAGTCGTATACATCTCGGATGGCATGAGGGTAAAAGACGAGTAAATGGTGTGGACATTTCTGGGTGTACTGTATTTTCTTTAAATACATAATGCAGAATAGCTAGAGATATAGGATTCCTTCTTAAGATTAATCTGTGGCAAGAACGAAAAAGAAGAGGAACAAGAGGAGGATGAAGCCAAGCAAGAGAAACAAATAAGTATTGTAAATCTGTTTTGAAAGTTGTTTTTCAAATAAAGGTTTCCGAGTGATATCAGATTGTATACGTGTTTTTATTGTACTTACCCTGTAACTACACGAAACAAGAGGGGAACAAACACCACTTTAATTTACAGCCCACAGATTCATACTTACCCTGTAACTACATGGATTATTACCCCTTAATTAAAAAATATTTACAGTATAAATAATTTGTTAATTTTCCTGGTAGTTCTCCCTTTATTCCCCAAATATTACATATTGTTCCCTTATACCTACACGTATGTACTTTATAGTTACACTATAATTACCGAAAATTACGTTGTAAATTCGTTTTATTACGCAGTACTTTCCGGGCTGTAATCTAAAGCGTTACCGCCTTTTTTTATTCAGCCAACTGTTCCACCCATATTCTCATATTCACAATATTCACTGCATGTTATAATGTATTTATATACATATTCGTTGTACTGTTTTTAATTTATGCAGATTAAAATATAATATTAGACACAAGAAATTACAGTAATGGAAATATAAAAATAAATATAAACTTCAGAATGCATTATAGTAATGAGAATGTTGTGCAGAAATGTGGTTAATTTCATAATGCAAATAGTTCACCTCACTTCTCATACAGTATATGCTTGATTTTCTTTACGCAAAATATAACTGTCATATACTAAATATATATGATTCATACATGTTCTTGACTGGCTTAAGGAGATTCACACAGTGACTTTTTCTAACCTCTAATCACAGGAAAACCCTGATTTGTTATATAAAAGTCATGGTATGACGACCTGCTGCGTATAAACCTTGAAATACTCAGACTGAATGCACATCTAATTTCAGGCTAAAATAAACTCAAAATTACAACACCAAGTTCACCTTACTTCATGGATCTGGAGGCAAAGCATCCTTATCTGCAGCACAAACAAGCAAGTATCCACTTAGGAATCTTCAGCAGGGATGTAAAAATGAGCAATTTCATGCTGAGATTAGAAGTGTGAAGCCGAGGTGGAAGTGCCATTGACAGACTAAGAAAAAAATCTCGCTTATGAGGTCACTAGAAGACTGGAGAAGTTAGTCACAGTACTGAAGTACAGGTTAGAATAGAGCTTGATATACAGTGGTTATGGTTAATTACAGTACTGATCCGAAAATACTCAAGCCTCCAGACGTGTTTTCAACCAAATTTTTGTATGGGTGAACAGAGAGATAAATGATGCAGTTTATTGATCCCTGAGAGGTAATATAAGCTCTACATGCCTTCAGCAGGATGCATATGAGCATATGCCACACTGTATATTTCTATAATTTGCTAGCTTTTGAGACTGGCGGGAATATGATCGACATCTTTATGGAACTATCAAGCACAGTAAAATGTGACATTCTCTGAATGTCACACATCAGCACTTTGGAGACAAGCCAGTAGCATCGCTCTCATCATTATGGTGACACAAGTTAAGGCAGTGGTTCTCAGCTGGTTTCACTGCATTGGACATCAAGAATGGGATAGGAATAGGACAACTTACTGTTTTGGTTTCTAAATGTCTTTTGCAATGGTTTTATGCTCTTTGCAGACATTTACCTTGTGTAAGTTTAGTGCATTTGTGGTTTTCATGTACTTTGGCTAGATTGTAATACACAGATGAAATTGCACCGAAATATCATTTTGATGGAATTGGAAGTGTTTTCTCCTTCCTTTTAATTAACCTATATACTGTCCTGCCCTAACTATGTACAATTATGCGATTAGTTGCATTTAATTAGGGCTGTGAATCAATTGAAGCATGCTAATTAATTTAATCAAATTATAATATGGCAATTAATACATCAAATTACTCAGAAGTGATTGCACATTGTTCAAATGAAAATAATACCATTGAATTTCAAGTGGCTTTAGAAGTCAATCTATCATTAATAAGACTGGATTTTAATAATATGGAAATAAAGTACTGTATATCACTGACCTATAGGTAACATTAGTTAACTACTTTAGTTAACCTGAATTAAGAATGAACAATACTTCTACAGTATTTATTAATTTCAACATTTACAAATACATTATGGAAATCAAATGTTGTATTTGTTAACATTACTCTGAACTAACATGAACAAACATTAATGAATACTGTAACAAATGTATTGCTCATTGACAATGTTCATACATTAACTAATGTTAACAAATGAGACCTTAATGTAAATTTTATTTAATTTTATTTCAGTGGTCCACTTTTGACATCCTTCTAACTATTAAGTAATGCCAACTAATCATTAGTATTAGTAGACTGTCTGGCTTAATATCTGGCCCCCCAAAAGACATTCTACTTACTATATATACACCGATCAGGCATAACATTATGACCGAATATTGTGTTGGTCCCCCTTTTGCTGCCAAAACAGCCCTGACCCGTCGAGGCATGGACTCCACTAGACCCCTGAAGATGTTAGCAGCAGATCCTTTAAGTCCTGCAAGTTGCGAGGTGGGGCCTCCATGGATCGGACTTGTTTGTTCAGCACATCCCACAGATGCTCGATTGAATTGAGATCTGGGAAATTTGGAGGCCAAGTCCACACCTCAAACTCATTGTTGTGCTCCTCAAACCATTCCTGAACCATTTTTGCTTTGTGGCAGGGCACATTATCCTGCTGAAAGAGGCCACAGCCACCAGGGAATAACGTTTCCATGAAAGGGTGTACGTGGTCTGCAACAATGCTTAGGTAGGTGGTACATGTCAAAGTAACATCCACATGGATGGCAGGACCCAAGTTTTCCCAGCAGAACATTGCCCAAAGCATCACACTGCCTTAACCGGCTTGCCTTCTTCCCATAGTGCATCCTGGTGCCACGTGTTCCCCAGGTAAGTGACGCACACGCACCCGGCCATCCATGTAAAAGAAAACGTGATTGATCAGACCAGGCCAGCTTCTTCCATTGCACCGTGGACTAGTTCTGATGCTCACGTGCCCACTGTTGGCGCTTTCGGCGGTGGACAGGGGTCAGCATGGGCACCCTGACTGGTCTGTGGCTATGCAGCCCCATACGCAACAAATTGTGATGCACTGTGTATTCTGACACCTTTCTGTCAGAACCAGCATTAACTTCTTTGAAATTTGAGCTACAGTAACCCGTCTGTTTGATCGGACCACACGGGCCAGCCTTCACTCCCCACGTGCATCAATGAGCCTTGGCCGCCCATGACCCTGTCGCCGGTTCACCACTGTTCCTTCCTTGGACCACTTTTGATAGATACTGGTCACTGCAGACCGGGAACACCCCACAAGAGCTGCAGTTTTGGAGATGCTCTGACCCAGTCGTCTAGCCATCACAATTTGGCCCTTGACTCACTCAAATCCTTACGCTTGCCCATTTTTCTTGCTTCTAACACATCAACGTTGAGGTCAAAATGTTCACTTGCTGCCTAATATATCCCACCCACTAACAAGTGCCGTGATGAAGAGATAATCAGTGTTATTCACTTCACCTCTCATAATGTTACTTTGCAATTACGTCAACTTATTCTACTAACCTGAACCCTAACACCTAACCCTAACCCTAACCTATAGTTTACTAATACTCTAATGAGAGTTAGTTGACATGTAGTCGCAAAGTTGTCTGAAGTGGATCATCGAAATAAAGTGCAAGCCTGACCTAAAGCAATTATGTCTTAGCGGCTATTTATGCTTTTATTAAATAAAAGCAGATGGGTCTGGACTGACTTCAGACTCGCAAAAGCTAGACTGAAATATTTCAGGCTTGAATTTCCATGGTAAGAAAATCCGTTATTACAGAATTCACATGAGTATTAGGAGGCCTGATAAATTGTATTACTTATTAGTTACACTGAATTAACATGTTAAATTGAAAAGCCTATTGTTATTGATAATCCCCCCCGCTCACTATGCTTTCTGTGACCCTATCAATACAACCCATCAGTTGAGACCCACTGTGATGCATGGCAGAAAAGTGTTTCAGCCGGAAAGATACAATACAGTAAGCATTTGATAGATTGTGCACACATCAGCCAGTGTGACCTACAATTGCTGTGCTTTTCTCTCAAGGTGGGACAGAAAGTCAAATTAGGTACAATTATGGCGTGTATCTTCCCCATCAAAAATGTCATGCAGTTTTTGCTTAGGTTTGTAAAAGCTTTTATGAGGGAACATTTAATTTTGCATCACCCAAAATAATAAGAGAGACTAAACTAGAGCCAGGTCAATTTGACAAAAACAACAACAACAAAAAAAAAAGATAAATAATAACACACATAAATGAGCACTCCCGCTCATTAAACGTCAAAACTAAATACGTGATGACCCGTTACAACACAGAGCTCCAAAGAAGTGATCAAATGAATGTAGCAGCCCCAAGCAGGAGTTAAAAGACTAGGCAATAACTGAAGGTGATGGAAAACATGAATATGTGCATTGATTTCCAACAGCTGGTACTGGTAAAGGGCAACAGTAGTCATGCAGCATAATGCATATAGAATAAAGGCGGCTTTGTAAAATAAGGCTCCATAATTTAAGTACATAATTACTGAACGTTATTTTAGTTCCTTCTCATTCCATGATAAACACAAGGCCTGATAATAGTGACTCACAATAATGCCAAGTGTTGTTTCGTGTCAAAAAGGCTTAGTTTTTGTAAGGCAACCCTAGATGATAGAACTCTGCTGGGATTGTTAGCTATGAATTGTTTAATTGAGGGAGACCATCAAGAGAGAATTATAGAGCCAATTTAAAAGCACTCAAGGGTTGTTAAATTGAATGAACTACTATGATGGTCAAAGGATGCACTTGTTTACAACTTTTCCACATCAATTGTCAGTTTGAAACAAGGTAGCAGAACAGATTAAATCCTGTGTCCTAATGAGCACATGCACTACCCACTGTGCCATACACGTCTCCGAAATAAAGGAATAGTTCACTTAAAACCAGCGAGTCTTATTAATTAATTAATTTATGGGTTTAGGTGTTGTGATGTATAGTAGACTTTCCATATTAAGGAAGAGGTCATGCGATTGAATCATGCTGTTCATTTTATTTATTTATTTATATATAACTTGATTGACCTGACCTCTAACATTCATCCCTCTTTTTAATTTTTTGGCTCCTTGCAGCTTAGGAGACTTTCTCATGAGCAGATAGACAGGCAGATGGTGGGTAGAAAAGTCTATCACAGGGAGCTGCTCGGTTACCTGCCACGATAAGACATATTTAATTCTCAGTGAGCAGCCACAATCCCTTACAGTTGCTGTGAATCACCACTGGTTTACTTCTTTCATCATTTTCACTAATAGTGACTAACATCCTGTTTACAGTATAAATCTTCCAAAAGCAATTCAAGCACTACCCAAAATGGAAAATGTTGTCATTATTTACTCTTTCTAAACATGTATGCTGTTATTCTTTCTGTAGAACATGCAAGGGGAATCTTTATAAGTTTATATTGTATTTTTATTTCTTTTTAAAACCAGTCATAGTGGACATCAGGGCTTGACATTAACTTTTTTGCCCACCAGCCACTGTGGCTAGTGGTTTTCCAAAGTTATTAGCCGCTCAGCATTTTCACTGGCCACAATTTTGACATCGATACCACAAGGGGGCATATAGATATTTTTAATATTATCTCATAATTTGGCAGCAGGTATATTAGGCTGCTGTCACTTTAAGACCTGACGCACGGATCCATTATACTGTTATACATGCGTTTTCTTTCTCAACTGTTTTACATTCACTTAGAACAGTACTGACTGTGTTTGTGAATACTCACCACCAAGACTGCCATTTTGAGATTATTTTGTGTGTATTTGACTGTTTAAGCACTATAATTAGTGAAAAAGAACTCAATTTAGTTCTGAGAGGCGGCTTTATGTGCACGCACTTTGAGTGTGAGCAGAAAATCTTTAGGAATGAGTAAAATTATGCGCAATACGTGCAATCCCGCTTTGAAATTCAAGACCTGTAACTCCAACAATTGTGAGGAGAGGCGGGTTTGTGTGTAACTCGCTGTCAGAGATATGAGAGAGCGAGAAAGAGCAGCTGGTATTGTGTATCAAATCGGGTAGGAAATCGAGTAGTGTTTCAGATATTTCAGTATCGATATGTATCGAAAAATCTATATTTTTGACAACACTACATTGCACTTAGTTTATTATTTCAAATGCCTTTTTAAAAGACTACAACTGAAAAATGTATATATTATATATAAAATTCAACCCCGCCAAAGTGGCTAGTAGGAGTGACTGTGTTACACTCCACTGCTGAAATCCACCCTCAATTGTCAAGCTCTAAAAATGGCAAAACCAAGTTCTTCAAATGACTAAAGTTAGTCAAATGAACTACATTTATGCTAATTTCATGAGGGGAAGGGTGTTGTCCTTTTTACAGCTTTGCAGGTATAGTCTCTGAACTACTGTTGTATGAAAAAAATCTTTGCATAAAGATTGTCCTTTGGGGATCTACGGAAAACAGTAACAGCATGCATGTTTGGAACGACTTGGTGAATAAATAATGAGAGCATTTTTGTTTTTAGGTGAACTATTCCTCTACTCATGCAAATATATGTGAGCATTTCACACTAACGGCAGGGCAAAGAGAAGAAAGAATTTTATGGGCAGTCATGCTCTTAAAAAAGTTTACCTCTGACTCCCCGATGCAGAGAATGCGTTTTTTTAGTGGTAGGTCATACCTCGCACTCTCTGGAGCCCGAGATGGTGCAGGTGCACGCCCCGTTAACCATAGAGTCCATCGTCTCTGCATTGGCATGGTTGTAGCTTAGATAATACTCTTGCAGTTGAGAGTTGATGTTATGTTCAGGCTCTCGAGTCTTTTTCCTGCGCTTGCGCCGGATGGAGTGCTGCTGGAGTTGCCTCATGCTGTTAGGGTATCGTCGCCACGACACGTAAATCACTAATAGGATTAATGACACCGAGAGAAATAGGGCAACGCTGCCGGCGATGATCTTGTGGAAGGTCATATGCTCAAACTCCGGTTCGGGGGTGAAGGGTAAGCTGCTAGGCGTCACTGTTAGAGGTGGTAGGAATTCTTTGTCAGACTGAACCGGGAATAAAACCTTTGGGGTGAGTCTTTGTATGTGAGTAACTTGGGAAAGCTGTTTAGTTGTGGTGCGTGGGGTCGTTGTGGTGGTTGTGGGTGGCTTTGTCACATAAAGAGTTGTCGTAGTAGTAGTCAAAAGAAGTGTTAATTCCGTGGTCGGTTCCACAGTGAATATCTCCTCACACACTGAGTTGTTCCTCACTGCCTCCATGACTCTTTCTCCCTGAAGAGATTTGGGAGTGCTGCAAATAATGCTGGCGTCTCTAGTTCCCCTGAAGTATCTCAGCCAAGACACCAGAGGGCAGATACTAGAGCTACAGTCCCATATGTTTCCTGCCAGGTTGATAGTGCTAATGGAGATCCATGATGAAACCACTTCCTGGGACACATTACTGATCTTGTTGGACTCCAGATTGAGCGTATGCAAGTTGGGCAAACACCTAAAAATAGCAGGATCCAAAATTTGAATCTCGTTGCCTGATAGATCCAATTTTTGTAAAGTGTGCCAAGTCCAGGGTGAACCTTGGACGACTGTCCGTATGCGATTCCATTGCAGATAAAGAGCCTGCAGATTTAAGAGGCGTGGAAATAGGAAAAAGTTAATCCTGGAAAACTGATTGTGTTCAAGGTGAAGTTCTGTCAGCCTGAAAAGTCCCAGAAAGGTCGTACGAGTGATAGTCCGCAGGCGATTATAACCCAAATCTAGAAACTCCAGGCTCCGACATTCCATAAACGTACGGACTGGGATGTTTCTGATGTTGTTTGATCGCAGGTGAAGATTCTGAAGCTTGCGAAGTCCATGGAAATGCCCCGGTATCAAGTCCTGCAGCTGATTGTAGGACAGGTCAAGGTTGCGCAGGTTTGGGACGGTCTCAAAGGTGCCATTTTGCAACTGCACAATCTTGTTAGAGCTTAGAATTAGTTCCTTTAGCCGACGAAGTCCCTGGAAGGCCAGTCTATCCACTACACTGATGGAATTGTGGTCCAGGTAGAGCCAGACCAGCTGGTTGAGGTGAGCAAACTGGTAAGGTAGCAACAACAGGAGGCTGTTGTACCGCAGGGATAGACCCTGGCACCCTAGAGAGATGTTCTCCGGGACGTCTTGAAAGGCGCCAGACTCGCAGTAAACAATCTTGCCTTCACAGCGGCAACTCACAGGGCACATCCGCTCCCCCTTGCTGAGCAGCAGGAGAACAGAAGCATGGAGAAGAAAACATGACAGGCGCCCTTCCCAGAGTAAGGGCCCTGCGGAGAGAAACAGACAGAACACAGACAGACAACATTTGAGGTCAGTTTTAGTATTCACCCAGAGAGCACAGGTTTGCAGGTGACTGAATGTGTGCACAGCACATCCATTATGCACAGCCTCACCTTTATCATCAAGGAAAACGATTCATGACTGTGATGGATGGGGAACATCCTGTAGAGTGTGGTGAGTGTTTTCAAGCTATTAAGACATAATGCATGAAAGCTAAAAAACGCACTGGGGACCCTCTAATTGAATACAAGGATTCGAGTGGAATTATCCATCATTTAGTGCTACACCTTTTAACATACCCTGGTTTCAGACAAAATGGAAGCGAGTGGGAAGCGAAGAGTGTTTTAAATGAATAGAAATCAATGAGCTTCACTTATCAGAGCAGAGCTAATCAGCATACATCTAACATATGCACAGAGCAGTCCGTCTTTCCTTGTACACCCCCTCAAAAGATTTAACTAATGTTGGAGATTAAAAATAGCATGCCTTCACAATCACAAACACTGAATGCATCTTAGGCGTCATGCTAAATTAAGAGCTAGAGAAAGGCAACATCAGGGTCATCCGTCTCAAAGTTTGCTTGTATCATTAGCAAGGAACACATGACAAATAAGATTCCTGCTGTTCTGCTGCTTTGCATTGATGCTTTAACAAGCAGAGACGTGCAACAGCAATGGGGCATACCAAACGGTTTACACAGTCATCAATTTTATATAATAGTGTCCTATTGGGACAGTAAATATGTTTCGTTCTGTGGCTAAAGGCCAGTCACCCATCTCCTGCTGACTAGATACTGGAACAGAGAGATGGTATTGAGAGCACGTCGCTTCCCTTAGCAGCAGAGATCATTAGCGACATGGTCTTAATGGATAAAGAAGACCCATAAGAATGTGATAATTCTTCCAACATGAGACCGCACAACCAGGTATGCTGGCTTATATAGCTGCCTCAAAAGACCACATTTTATAAATAATTATATGACCCATTAATACTGCACATTATCTTATTTGGGGACAAAATATTCGATGGGAGCTGCACTCTCATTGAGATATGGATAGGTTTTTCTCAAGGGTATTTCATGAGCAACTCAATGGATTTGGAACATTTTCTCTAGCTTGTTGGTACAACAGGAAAAAAGCTTCATCCTAAAAAAAAAAGACTGCATGTGAACCTCTGCAATCAATCTCCAGGTCTGGCTGCTAAAGAAATCAATGAGCAAATTAAACCTTTGAGAGTCATTAGAGGCTAAAGATTTGCAGAGCTGATTCGCTTAGTGTTTTCCTCTCACTTAACTGTTTAAAATCAAGAGCAGATAAGGCTGTTTTTTAAAAGCATAGCCACCCAATGTGTTCTTCATGGAGGGGAGAGTTTGTTGAAGCTGTAGTGTGCGTTCCTGACAGTCCACAGCTTTGATTTTCTTAGAAGGAAGATCAATACCTGTTTACTTCCTCAATACACAATCCTGGTTTTAAATGGATAGTTCACCCAAAAATGAAAATTCTGTCTTCATTTACTCTTCAGAGGATATTTTGAAGAATGTTGTTAACCAAACCAAACTGACTTCTATAGTATTGAAAAAAATACTATAAACTGTAAACTGTTTGGTTACTGACATTCTTCAAAATATCTTCTTTTGTGTTCAGCAGAAGAAAGAAATTAACACACGTACAGGTTTGGAACAAATTGAGGGTCAGTAAATGATGACAGAATTTTAATTTTTGGGTGAACTATTCCTTAAATGAGCATGATTCCCGAAATGTGTTTGTAATATTTTATCAAAATGTAATTAGCTCTGCTTCATTTCGGCTTAGGTCAGAAAATCATATATTTCCTGTTTCATTCTGAAATTCATCATATTACATTGCTCCCTGTCTCTTACCTTACTCAACGTCTCACTATGGAGGCCATAGTTGTGATCTGATGGATGCACAAGATAACATGAATAATTTAATGTAGAACTGTGAACTTTTCACCCATTTCGCCACCATTTTTTAACAGACCTCTTTTTTGGGAGCCAGGACATTCATGTTCATGTTTCTATGGTTCAGAAGGCCATTAACAGGGCTTTCGACATCAGGATGCGGAGAGAGGGTGAGAGAACGAGAGCTGCCATCTCCTTTGGCAAAAAGACAAGTTGATATTTCAAATGAATCCTGCACTGTTCCATTACCCTGACATGGAGAGTAATACACGGGCCGAACTCAGCAGGAGATGATTAAGAAACAAGATGAATGCAGTGAGGGTTTGAGAAATAATGTAGCCGGGTAACAAAACAAATAAAGCAAATGTGTCAGACAAGCCACATTTATCCATTTCTTCAGGTACACAATAATATTTACATCTTTGGTGCTATAGCAGAGACTGCTGTCTTTTTATCCAAAGAACCAATTAACACTGCCAGAAATGCACCAGATGGAGAAAAGTCAAGAGTTACTCTATAATATGCATTTGTGTTTAAACTAGGGCTGTCAAGTGAATTAGGCCAATTATCTTTATTTAATTAATGAATACATTATTATTCAGCTTTTAATTTTGATATATGCAATCAAATTGAAAATGGTTAATTAAATGGCATACAATGCAATTAATTCAATTAACATTATTAATCAATTGACAGCCCCAGTTTAAACTTTGAAGATTGTTGCTTGATGTCATGCTTTGTGGTAGATTAACTTTCACTCAAGCTTCAATTCCCAGTTCACGGTAAGAGCTACCAACACTGTCCAATTGAGCTCTATTTAAGTTTCCTTTTTTTAGGCTGTCAGTCCACAGGGACTAACCCTTCCCAATGGACTGCCCCTGCAAGGAGTTGGCTGTGCTTTTTATAATGTTTTTCTCCTCTGTTCTCAGTTTAACATTTAAGGGCGTAGCTAATCCTAATTTGAGTCTATTTTGTGTCAGCCGATCATAATCTGATTGAAATGCAAGCCCTGTCAAGAGCCATAGGGGAGGGCAAACTAAACCTTGCCAGAGGAAAAGGTGAAAGCATACTGTGGTTCTGAGAATTTCATTATTTTTGTCAGTGACAAGGCTGAAATTAATAAGCATTCAACCTCATCTGTTCTTTGTGCGTTTACTATAGCTCAACTGGTGCTAGCAACGTCAAGGTTAAGGGTTCAAAACCCAGGTAGAATACGTTGAATGTAATGATTTTTCCCAACGTGAAACCGTATTGACAAGTCATTTTGTTTCCATAGTGTGTGTATGTGTTTAATTTAGTGAAACAGGATATCCAATGCATGCCACAAAAGAATGGGACTTGATTGTATCCATCAGAATTGATTTGATGGTTTAAAGTGGATGTTTGACAGCAGAATGGAGTTGTGAATGTGAGTTTGCAGTGGGATGTGGAGGACTACTCCTTTTTATAGGAAGGCTTTTGAGGACCGGAATGTGGAGGCGTGGAGGTCAAGTTCACTCTCCAGAGCATCTCTGCTTATACCAGTTGAAAAACTGCTGTTTCAATCCATCATTATTTGCTTTTGTTAATTTTATAATTAAATAGGCAGTATTACCTACACCAGTAACTTAAAACTAATGTATGCCTAGCAATTTGACTATTGGTTAGCATTATTAAGTCTAACCCCCAAAAAAGTTCCGTTTTACTAAAAGATTATTTATTTATTTATTTGTTTGTTTTAAGTGTATTGTGGCTGCATGTACAGTCTGGGCAACCATAACCAGTCGTGGCTATGTTAATGCTATATTAAAGCTAGTTTGATGTGCATGACTGGAATTTCAAAATATTCCTAATGTGGTTGGACTTGTGCCATATGGACAAAACCCTTCTTTGCCCTGGAGTCTTTAAGATAATGCATTTTGTTAATAATATTAAATTAGATCAATCTTGATTAGAGCATGCAGTTATCAGCTGGTGTTTTCTCATAGTTATTCTGGCATACATTAAGTGTTTGCTCACATTAACATATCTGTGGTTTGAAAATTTGTTATTCATGTCAACATACTTAATTTAACACTGTTTAGCTCTGAGACTCAAAATGGTTCCAGTGATAAAGTATTTGTTAAAGCTTTTCTTTTATTTAACATTATATGATGTAAGGAATTCTCTAGTTTTCAGGTATAGTTTCTGTAGGAGAATCTCACATGCTCCTCTCATAGATGGCTGGAGTTCTTCCTGCATTTGGTTCAACTTAAAGGGTCATTCCAAACCTGTAAGACTTTTGTTCATCTTCGGAACACAAATGAAGATATTTTAATGACATCTGAGAGCTTTCTGTCCCTCCATTGACTGCTATGCAACTGACACTTTGACGCTTCAAAAAGTCTGAGCTTCCGCAAGAACCAATGAGGTTCATTCTCGTGTTACGCAGCATGTTTGAGCTTCAGCAAGAACCAGTGAGGTTAATTTTTGTGTTACGCAGCACGTTTGCGCTTCAGCAAGAACCAATGAGGTTCATTCTCGTGTTACGCAGCACGTTTGAGCTTCCGGAAGAACCAATGGGGTTCATTTTCATGTTACGCAGCACGTTTGAGCTTCAGCAAGAACCAATGAGGTTCATTTTCATGTTACGCAGCACGTTTGAGCTTCAGCAAGAACCAATGAGGTTCATTCTTGCACGTCAAGCAGGTTCGGTTGAGCATCTGTTTATGTTCGCTGATCAATGTTTATATGTGAATAAAAGCCTAAATTAAATGTTCATCACATAAAGTGATCGTGTCTCTTCAGAAATTTGGACTGAACTGCTCAATTCATATGGATTAGTTTTACGATCTCTTTATGAACTTTTTGAAGCGTTAAAGTGGTAGTTGCGTAGCTGTCAATGGAGGGACAGAAATCTCTCAGATTTCTTTTAATTTATCTTCATTTGTGTTTCGAAGATGAATGAAAGTCTTACGCGTTTCGAACGACATGAGGGTGAGTAATTGATGACAATTTTTTTTTATTTTTGGGTGAACTAACCTTTAAAAGCAGGTTTAACTCAAGCTGATCATGCCTTGGCCATACAAATGGGTTTTAAGCAGGTTTTTATTTTATAATTGACAATATTTCTAAAATATAGATTATCCAGATGATTAAAGAATGTCATATAAAGTTCAAAACTGAGTGTTAATTGTGACATCAATGCATCTGGGGACAAGCAGAATGTAGTTTTGTAGTAAGTGATCTATATTGATGACCAAAGTCTGAGTAGTGTAACTGCAGGACGTGCTCCTATTCATACCTTATTCAGAAGTAGCATAAAGAATCAGCAGTGTCCACAGACGGAGGTGCTCTCTATGCACAGCCATAATTGATTGTAACATGGCCACTGATTCAAATGATGATTGAGGTAATTGTGGATTTCAGTGTAAAGCACAAGAAAATTTAGCATTATGAAGCCTAGCAACTGCTGAGTGCAACCCTGAATACAAAATATCAAACCAAGGTCTATCATGTTCCACTGGACTGCCAGCAGGAGACCAGTTACAACACTGTAAAAAGCTTCCTTTCCATTTGACTCAGACCTATCATAAGGCATTTCTAAGCATTTAATAGGGTGTGCCAAAAGCAACATTGTGGTCATTCTTTCACTATTATGCTTAATTGCAGCTTTAAAATAACTGTGAGACTGTATGGATACTTATCAGTTTTTTTAGGTTACAATGTATATGAATATATCATAGAGCATGTCACCCTTTTGCCTCAAAAGATCAGTTTAAATTGTCCTGCAGTGTGACACATGCTTATGTTCACTTTAAAAAAAATAATTAGTGATGGCAAAAAGGTGACATTTTCCTACCATGTTGATATGCACCAACTGCAACATTTAGTGCTGCACTCGTTACTGTGGGCAACACCGTTCAACGGAAGTATTTTGTTTTAATTTTGATAATTAATAATTAGAAAAATACAAAATTGAAGAAAAAAGGCTATACCAGAAACAAGAAAAGAGATGCTTTTGTTACTACATTTGTTGCTACATATATTCATATCTTAAAAAAAATCGCATGATAAAGCTCGTTTTGTACAAAGTCTCAAATGTAAAAGTCATTCACGCTATTTTAGCTCCGCGCATTTCACTATAAATTAGGCTACAAAGCGTTTGCGTAAATGTCTAGTGATGAATGATCAGGAAGGTGGAACAGAACATGACTGAAATCAGGAATGGAGAAACTGATTGCCCATCAAAATGCATGCAAAACACACGCACAAATCCATAATCAATAAACGCGTCCAAAACCACACAATTATCTCATTTGCAACAGATGATCCAAGTTCAATGATTTGCATGCGCTTCGAATACGAAAGGCTGTTTGTCAAGGCATTACGCACTTAAATGCGAGAACACGGTCATTTAGCAAACCAACAGAAATGTTTCTTTGCTTTATGCTCTTACCCATGGCACTGGCTCTGCTCCAGTTGCGCGTTTACAAGGCAGTTCACTCCAGAAATCTCTGCGCTTTTTGGTGAAGCTGAAGTGCAACTAAATGAAAGCGTCAGTTTATTGAGCGCAGTTACGCGCGAGTCAAATTGACAATCATAACTACCAAAAAACCGAGTTAATACCTCAGGTTACTGATTCCCACGAATATTAAATTGCATTAAAAACGGAGTTGGTCACGTTAAGATGCGAACGTGATGATTAAAGCGAGAAAACAAAACGAAGGGAAGTTTCATCAGGCGATAAAAGGCATCATGATCCATAGCCTACTGTAGATGTGAAAGGTTGCGGGATGCTGGAATCTTCCGAATGCGCGCGGCTTCAGCACCAGTGAGTCTGAGGGACGTGTTGCATCCACCGGTTACAGTGTTGCGCTGCGCGCGATTCAGGAGCGCCGCGGATGGACAGCAGCGATTACACGTCACGCGTCGGGGGTGGCTGTGGTGGTTTAATGATTGAAGATCTGTGCTGGTAGCTGATAGGCTGCATGTTCTCAACTCAACTCAAACAAGTGTTGATTTACCAATCTCTACTGTTTACTTGTAGGCACACTGTAGGTTTTCATGTGTCAGTCTTATCACGTTGTGTTATAGCCTAAATTGGGTAAAATATAATTTGTTTAAATAGATTTTAATTTTATCACAACAATTGCATTTTAACATAAGGTTTCATTACATTTGATTTGAGTAGATGTTGATTTTGATCATGCCACTGGGTGCTGCAGCTTCTAACAAGAAAATCTGGTAATTTATTAATAAATATTCAAACTTTTTCTTCATTTCGCTTTTTCTTGAGAATATTTTAGTTGATGTGATAGTTATATAGGTAACACTTTAGTTTAGGGTCCAATTCTTGCTGTTAACTAGTTGCTTATTAGCATGCATATTACTAAGATATTGGCTGTTTATTAGTACTTATAAAGCACACATTAATGCCTTATTCTGCATGACCATATTCTACATCCATTAATCCCCAATACCTGAATTTAACAACTAGCTTACTAACTATTAATAAGCAGTAATTAGGAGTTTATTGAGGCAAAACTCATAGTTAATGGTTAGTTAATGGTGAGAATTGGACCTTAATCTAAAGTGTGACCATTATATATTTTTTCCTGTGAACATAATATTGCTTTCCATCCAAATCCAGTTCAACAGGACATATATATATGGAAGGCTATTTTTGCCATATAAGAAAAAAAAAATCACATTGTAAATCATAATTATCTAAAGTCTAATAAGGACTGAATCGTAATTATGACATAAAAACTTGATCAAAATTATGGCTTAAAAGTCATGATTATGACATTATGGCTTAGTATGTCATAATCATGACTTAAGTCAGAATTTAGTCTGTTTAATGTTATTTTGACTTATGACAAAATTGATTTTTAAATTATAGTTTCGATCTCATAATTATGGCTTAGTATGTCATAATTCCAACCTTTTATCTCTTAGTATGACAAAATTTTGAATGTTCATCTCATAAATATGACTTACCATGTCATAATTTTGACTTTTAATGCAATATTACGATTTACCAAGGCATGGGCTTCCATATAGATCAGAATTATTAAAAAAAAAAAAAAAAATTACCTTTATTTTTTTCTCTTATTCTAAATACTTTTAGCAGATACATACAGTACAACTGATAAAAAAACAAAAAAAATCTGCTTGATTACTTAAAAAATGTGATGAATTTTTTTCATAATTTTATTATGTCTTCTTTGTATAAATTACTTAATTTTTCTGTCTGTTGAAAGAAAATTTGCACATAAAATAAACTTAATTTTAGCATTTCTCTTGTCCTTTTTTTGTGTTTAGAAGTTTCCTTTGCAATACTTTTTAGTCAAACAATACATCATTAAACCATGTTTTTAAAGTGTATGCTTAACTAAGAAACATCTAAGTAAATAATACAATAGATATTGTAGACACCATATTTACATAATAGAAGTAAAGCAGCATCTGAACACAGAGACCTCAATATTGGTACACAATACACAATGACGGTACCATTTGATGAATTGTTTTTGAGTATGAATATGTCATTTTGAGTAGAAAATTAACTCCAAATGTCACAAAATGGCAAGTTACTAAACCTAACAACAAAAGCAACGATAAAACAGTGTAAATACAGCTGGAAAACAGCAAAAAAAACAACCTTTTTAATTATTCATGCCACAGTACAAGATGGGAACACCAGTATCAGAAAAGCTGAGTAGGTTTTATGTAATTTTATAATGTTAATATTTACGCTTTAATTTCTACAAGCTTGAATTGAGTATAGAACTTACTTCTTTTTTTTTTTAAATTCTTGCCTGAACTAACTTTTTCATGTAGAAGTTACATTTGTTTTTTCTGTAGTATTTACCTCACCACAGAATCATTTTTTTATCAGTGTAGGGATATCACTACTAAAGTCATCAGCAACTAAAGTCTGTTAATGAGTTTACATACCCCTTGTAGAATCTAGGCAATAAATAAGAGGGATATTTCTACAAAAATGAATACATTTGTCCAACTAAATAAAACACAATTTTTATGATCGGTTTTATAATGTCCACATGCCACCAACTAGCAAACCGTGATTTGGCCAGGCTGTGACAACATTTATTTGGAAAGAGGACAAGGTCTTAGATGTTTCCCACCCTTACTTCTTGTTTCAGTACAGGAAAGAAAACTGAGTTTGTCAAACCATTTTTATGGGGTAGTTAAAAGCCTGATCCCTCACTTGCTGAATCAAACAGTGATAACTCAAAGTTTAAAATAGTTTTGATGGTAAGAAAGAGGATACATTGATTGACATGTAAATGAGGTCTCACTGATCTCACAGTACCTTACATCTCTTCCAGTGGCGTCTGTAAAGCAGACAGTAGGACACTATTCAGGTTTTATATAAAGAGATGATAATATTCACAAAATGAGCTATATATATCTGCATCAGATCTCAAGGTCTTTATGATATTTTACAGAAGCTGAAGACTTTGGAATAGTTGCATGGACAGCTTTTATGAAACATTCATGGTGCTTTTGCCTTTTTAAAGCTTGATGGAGTTCATCCTCATTCACTTTTTTATGGAAAAGTCATCTCTCTTTGTTTTCCACCAAATAAAAAAGAAAGTCATGCGGGGTTGGAATGAGGGTGAGTAAATGATGACAGATCTTACCTCCAACAAAATCAGTTTGTGCACAATAAGCACCAATACCTCATTGATTCAATGGAGGGCACTATAAATATCAGAAGTTTTATATGACAGTATGATTTTAAAGTTTGCCCTGCAGAAGTTTAGGAAAGAAACCATTGTTCATCGATGGAAAAGTGAAATAGTTTTGTAACAATATGGTGTGCCTTGAGGACTGTTTTGACTATTTAATGCTTCATTGAAATCACCCTTTGAATAAATTAAAGTTGTTGGCAGACAGTAGGCGATGCTCTCGTGATCTCTAATTAATGTCAAATGTAATTATGTTGTAATTCTCTCATCATCAGCCAAAGTCAGGAGTTGCTGTTGACTCACCAGCTAATCATAGATTAGCAGCTCCATCGGTATGGACCGGAATCAACTCTGATACAGAGCTGTGTGTGTTTAAAATTACTTTTAAAGGTCATAATAACATGACTCATATGATTACGATCTGTGATGTCTTTGTCCTGGCCGAACATGCGTGTTGTATATTTAATCAAGAACACTCATTCTCAGCCCCCTTGGTGTTTCCTCAATAAACACTGAATTACCTCTGTGCAGTCACAGAGATAATAATAGATGTATATGGTCAAATGATGGTTGTGTAACCTGTATGTTTACAGTTTTATGTCCCCAGCTGTTAGAAAGGCTTGCTTGCTTTCTAATTGACCATGAGAGGAGTTCTGAAAAGTTCAGTAAGACAGCTGGGAAAAATTACATGGTCATTATCATTACTGCATTATTTGTTTATTTTCCCCTGCGGAAAACACAGATTTACTATGTCTTTTATTCTTGAAGACCAGTATAAAATACCGTCATAAACTCCCTTAAACCTATTAAGCTCATCATTTTACCATATGCCGCTCATCACAAGTCATCAGCAGTACAGTGATAGCAGCTATCATTGCAGTATTATATGTAAATTATATGATTTTATTATGATTATTTGATTCAGAATTTAATTGCCTTGTAAATGGAACATTATGATATGTCTTTTACATTCCTTTTCACTTCACAAATTTGAATTTTGGTTTTAAACACTATACAGGATTGAGTAGAATTATTATACAAACTGTGAAAAGTCCAAGTGCTTGGAAGGGCTCTCGTCCAATCAGATACAAGAACAATAACTACTTGTTGTGTATGTGTATGTGCATTCACATAGTGATGCTCTGTCGATGTGGATAAAATTTAAAATGTAGGAAATGGCTCCCTTGCAAATAAAGTGTTTAAATTGGCTGCAACACACAACATTTTGAATTGGAATGCCAAGGAAAGGGAATTTATCAAATTATTAATAAATATGATATTATTTATTATTAATAAAGGTTATCACACACACACACACACACACACACACACACACACACACACACACACGTTGTGTTTTCATGTAGGTCCTTGTCATGTGAAATTCCATAGATGTAATGATTTTTATACTGTACAAACTGTATATTCTATCTCCTACCCCTGAACCTACCCATCACAGAAAACTTTCTGCGTTTTTACATTTTCAAAAAACATCACTTAGTATGATTTATAAGCTGTTTTCCTCATGGGGACCAAATATTTTCCCACAAGGACAAGGATTTCAGAAATTGCCATCCTTATGGGGACATTTTGTCCCCATAGCATAGGGTTTACCAGGACACACACACACAGGCTGATAATATTGGGCATACTTAAAGTCTGTTACATGTATTTTGGAGAAATGCATGTCTAAACATATAATCAGAAAAAGACAAATAGCCACCTTGGAATTATAAGGTTATATCTGCGGTTTTTGAGATATTGACCTTCAAAGTTTTTGCATTCCATTGGACTTTGTAGATAGAACCTCTTTGTTTTCTAAATACAAAGTCACAAAATGTACACACAAAAACATCACATAATGTAAATATGTTGTCATAGAATACGAATATGTGAATAACTTAATTTTGACAAAAACGTCAGATAGAACTTTATAATTCTAAGGTGAAGAAATTTCAATATCAAAATTTTGTGTGATGCCAATTTAAACACTTTGGGCCATATCATACACCCGGCGCAATGCGTCGCCAGGTGTAACGCAAGTATTTTTTGCTAGTTTCAACCTGACACATAAAGATAAAAATGCCTACATGTCATTATGGATAGTCATTGCATGTATTAGAATTACCTATTTTCAGTAATGATGAATGAAATTGGCTAATTATTTGACCAATCGTGGCAATACACACGTATTTGAACTGACTCGTCAGGTTGAGGGTGTCTATATTCCGCCATGTAAATAGCGAGGGAATAGGAGATGAGACTCTGATTGGTTTATTGCACGTTAGTCGTTATAGCACGTTAGACTAGGTACAACCCTTTTAGACCATGCGCCTGGTGCACCAACCATTTTTTTCCATCGTTAAACTAGCAAAAGTGGATTCGGACACGCCCTAAGTGCACCTGCGCCATGCGCTTCAGACCATGAGCTCAGATCGTTAAAATAGGGCCCTATAATTACAAGGGAGCCATTTCCTAAATTCTGAATTATTTTGACAGAGCTACGTTTATCTGAAGGTATTCTGTGTTTTTTTTTTTTTTTTTCATGTTACTATGTGGTTGCACTGTAGAACCATGTCTCTGATATTCTGTTACTCAGGAAACACTCAGGTGCCTCCTCCAATGTGATGTGTTTTTTTTTTTTTTCACCTATTTTAGTTCAGTTGTTTACAAAAGTAATAACAAACCTCTCAACATGATTTGAGGGATTACTTACTGGATGTCTAGTGTGGAGTTATGGTAATTTGAAATTCCTTTGAATATAAAGTAGTTATTTAAAAAAAAAATTATAGCTTCAAGTAGCCTAAAATATATATGTATAAAATTAATAATGAAAGCATTTTAAGCTTAAGTCTGTAATTTTTTTGACCTAACCTCACATTAAAGGCACTTGTGAAAATCACATAATTAACAGGACAGAATGTCTTGGTACTGAATACCCAAAGAATACATTTTTTAAATGTCAGGTTGTGTGAAAAATACCTCTCATATCAACAGCTAAAGCGGTCTGTGTGTAGCTCTGTGAGCTCCCGGAGGATTCTTTGGAGGGGAAATTCAAAGATTTCCTAGCACAACAACACTTCCTGAGTTTCAAAATGAAAACAGCATCAATATTTGGGATATAGTGTAAAGGTTATAAAGTCAGGAACGTCTAAAAGAAGTTTGTTTTCCTACTACTGAGTCAATTAAAGCGTGGCACTCCTTTTAAAGGGTTTTAAGGATGCTCGTTTATCATGAAGAATGACATTTTGAAGCAGTCATTTTGATATCAATTTCTTCTTCAGCAAAGTTTTGTAAAGAGTCCAGCACCGATTTAACAGCTAAGCTACTTTTCATGCCATTTTTCATCTTTATGGCTACTCTTTTTTTTTTTTTTTGTGCATGAAGAAAAGGCAGAGATGAGCTCTACCTTTAACAAGTTAAGCTGATATTGTAATCTGAAAGAGTGCACTCCGACAGCTCCACAGACCATAAGTCATAACTTTTATCCAGACGCTTCTGATCACATTAGCGCTGGAAAACACAAGACCAGATCTCAAAAAATCTTACTTACCCTGGCTTATGCAAGACTATCTTCTTTGACCTCTGGGTAATTACTTAAATCAGCTATGTGCCAGTAGAACCACTACAAAACTGTTCGCTTGCATAATTGCTGCTGTCAGTGCATGATTTATTCAGGTTTTATGGTTATAAGTTTTTTTTTCTTGACAATGACTGACATTGAGAATTGATTCTAAAAGCATTTAATTCTTATTACCTGTGGCGACAGACACATATGGATTCATGCACCTTTGGTATTTACTGTGTTAACACATTTTACTGTTTATTTCCCCCGTTCAATAAGCCTCTTAAACATTTTTCAGTGTGTCTCTATAGAACCTTAAAAAGCTCTTTCATTCAGGAATAAGGTGTCCTTGGAGAAAGACATGACATTTATACATACTTTATTCTGCTTTATCAAGCGTCTTCATGTTATAGTTTAAGGTTTTGTGTTTGTGTGTGTATATGGCAGGGGTGTGTTTGTGTATTGACCTTTTAATGTCTAAAAAACAATATTGTAAATGACCACCTCAGCTCCATAAGATTACTGAGGCTGACAGAATGCATAACATTTAAAATGTATGATGTTATACAACCAATGAAACCTAGAACCATTATATAGGAGAGGTCAGGGTCAGTTGTAACAAATTGTCTGTAACACAAAAGTTCTCTGTCTGCCTGAGAAGTGCCTTTTTGGATTTGTTTTCTGTCCGTTTCTATCATATTTTAACTCTAGGTTGTTGGTTATGCCTTTTTGCCTTTTAATTGGATAGGACAATTGAGTAAAGACATGGGTTTCACTTTATTTTGATGGTCCCTTTAACACATTCTGTTGACCATAAGTAACGTTGCACCTACATGTCTACTAGCTCTCATTAGAGTGTTAGTAGAGTATTAGTAGACTGGTAGGGTTAGGGTTAGAATAAGTTGACATGCAAAGTTACTTATAGTCAGTAGAATGTCTGTTGTGGACCATCACAATAAAGAGTTAGCAGATATTAAGCAAACAGCCTACTAATACTCTAATGTGAGTTAGTTGACATGTAGTTGCAAAGTTACTTATATTTAACAGAATGTTCAAAAGGGACCATCACAATAGTGTTACCAAGGCATGAAGTTATAGGAAAGGAGGACAAAAAAGGTAACTGTGTAACTATATGTCAGTCATTAGAGTATTAGTAGACTGTCTGCTTAATATCAACTTATTGTTATGGTCCTCAACAGACATTCTACTGACTATACTTTGCAACTACATGTCAACTTATTCTGCTAATAGGGCTTGACATAAACTTTTTTTTGCTTGCGAGCTGCAGTGTTTTTCCAAAGTTACAAGCCACTCAGCATTTTCACTGGCTATAATTTTGACATTGATACCATGGGGGAAAATATCCAGTTTTAATATTATCTCCTAATTTGGCAGCAGGTATACACGGATCCATTATACTGTTACACATGTGTTTTCTTTGTGTTTATGTTCATTTACTGTCCATTTTTGGGTTAACTTGTGCCACAATATCTGGGTGCAACAGTTGTCTGAAGACTTTTCTCGGCTAGACTTTATGAACAGACTTTAATCACTGCATGAACATATTCAGGAGGTTGTTTCCGTAGTGTTAATGTCTCTTCCAGCACAGATTGCAGGTGTTTTTTAATTTCATCCACTGTGAGCACTCTGATTTGTCATAAAATGACCCACTGGGAACACAACAAGAGCGCACTTCGTTCAAGATGGAGGAAAGTAATGCAAAAATAGAGAACAATATCATTGCAATGCTCCAAAACTCCCCTCATGGACTTTATGAATGCTGCTGGAGGTATTAGCTTTCGCTGCGTCCAGTTAATCAGTCGAAGCGCTCTCTGTCAGGTCTCATCTGAAAGTAATTAAGAAATGGTTCAGAAGACAGGCGAGCCGCCGGGCCGCTGCAGGAATAGAGGGGAGAAGAGGGCCACGAGTCTGGAACGAGCGTGAGATGAGAAAGCTTTTAGTTCCTGGCAGACGTAAAGCGAGAAAGAATGGAACCTCAGGAATGAGTCTTTTGGATCGATTGAGGACCTCATGTGGCACTTGTGAGCGTTTATCAAGTTTTTCCTCTCTTAGTTTGTTCTGAAAAGACAGAAATGAGAGACGCCCTGTTCCAAATTTGCTTTTGTTCGGGTTTGTGGTTCACATCATGAAACCCTCCAAACATTCACCTAATTGATAATCTCTTTCAATCTCATTGAATGGGGACTACAGCTCAGAAAATGACAAGATGCAATTTATAAGTAAAAACCTCTCTCTGACTGCGTAACAGGCTAAGCTATTCGGAAATGAGTCAGATTTTGTCTCAAAATGGCATGGTAAACCTATGAACTCCAATGAACCACCATTGAGTTGCCAAGCTGTTTAGGTTTTTTGGAATTACATGTTTTTATGGTCTGATAAATCTGATAAAAGACTTCATTCTATGGTTGATTAATTCAGTTCATGTGAGATTGGAGAACATTTATGCCAATATTTGTGATGTTGTTCTGCATTATGACCACACAGCCATGTTATATATGGCATTGATGTAGAATAAATCCCTGTAAATGTATACAAATTACAATTGAATTTCAATTGAATAAACTCTGAAATGCTCAACTATGCAAATGAGAGGAAAGCGTCATATTTCTCACTTTAGACAGCGCTCTGGGCTCAGTCCCAAAGGAAAGACATATTGCTTAGTTTATTGTGACACCTTAAGCATATTGTGCTGTCACTGAAAATAAATAATTTGTTCCGCCATCCTCTCTGTGAAAAAAAAAAGCATATCAAAGTGGAAGACGTACAAACCATTTAACCAAAAGGAAAATGTTATTGCTCAGAGGTTGCTCTTGCATAACTCGAGAGACATAATTGAGTTCTCAGCTTCATGTAAAATGTTTTTTTCTTAAGTCTCAGAACAGACCGTTGTTGACATATAGAGTGTAATGCTGTAAAATGAACATGGATATTAAAGGGGACCTATTATGCCCCTTTTTACAAGATGTAATATAAGTCTCTGGTGTCCCTAGAATGTGTCTGTGAAGTTCATCATCTGTGATCATCATTTATTACAGCTTGTCAAATTTGTCCCTATTTGGGTGTGAGCAAAAACACACAGTTTTTGTGTGTGTCCCTTTAGATACAAATGAGCTGCTTCTCTCTGCCCCCTTTCCAGAAGAGGGTGGAGCCTGTACAGCTCGTACTTCGGATACTCCGGCAATAACAAAACTGGAGAATGTCACACAGCCAAAATGTCAGATTTTATGTAGTTGTTGTGCAAATCCAATCAACTTTTGTGCAAAGCCAGCGTTGAACTGACCCTCGTTTGTGAAGCAGTCTGATTTGCTCAAATATATAACACTATGACATATTACACTGTGTCATTATTTATTTAGCAAAAATAAAGTCAAGATGGAAAAACCATGGGTGACAAAGTTAGGACACCCTATTGCTTCAGTTTGTTTATGCACAGCTCTTGTCACAGCATTTCAGTCAGGATGAGGTCTGGACTTCGACTGGACCATTGCAACACCTTCATTCTTTTCTTTTTCAGCCATTCTGTTGTAGGTTTGCTGGTGATCTTCGGATCATTGTCCAGTCGCATGACCCAATTTCGGCCAAGCTTTAGCTGTCGGACAGATGGTCTCACATTTGACTCTAGAATACATGAATAGAATACAGTTCATGGTCGACTCAATGACTGTGAGGTGCCCAGGTCCTGTGGCTACAAAACAAGCCCAAAATCATCACCCTTCCACCAGAATGCTTGACTTTTTTGTATGAGGTGTTTGTGCTGATATGCTCTTTTGGTTTTCACAAAACTTGGCGCTGTGCATTATGGCCAAACATCTCCACTTTGGTCTCGTCTGGCCGAAGGACATTGTTCTAGAAGTCTTATGGTTTGTTCAGATGCAACTTTTCAAACCTAAGCCGTGCTGCCATGTTATTTTTTAGCGAGAAAAGGCTTTCTCCTGGCAACCCTTCCAAAAATGCCATACCTGACCCATCTTTTTCTAATTGTACTGTCATGAATTTTAACATTTAACATGTTAACTGAGGCCTGTAGAGTCTGAGGTGTAGTTCTTGGGTTTTCTGAGCAATGGTAAGAGCATTACACAGTCTGATCTTGGGGTGAATTTGCTGGGACGTCCACTCATGGGAAGAATGGTGTCTGTTTTGAATGTCTTCCACTTGTGAATAATCTTCCTCACTGTAGAATGATGGACTTCAAATTGTTTAGAAATGGCCTTGTAACCCTTCGCACATTGATGGCAGCAACAATTCTCTAAGATCACTGCTGATGTCTTTCCTCCTTGGCATTGTGTTAACACACACACCTGAATGCTCCAGACCAGCAAACTGCCAGAACTTCAGCTTTTATAAAGGTGATCACACTTGCTGATGATCAATTAATAAAAGGCATTTGATTATCAGCGTCTGACCGTTACTTACCCTCTTAATTCCTATGTTAACAGTAAGGGTGTCCTAACTTTGTCACCCATGGCTTTTCCATTTTGGATTTATTTTTGCTAAATAAATAATGACACTGTGTAACATGTCATGTGTTGTTGTTCATCTGAGGTTTTATTTTCCAAATTAAGACCTGCCAAGGACCAGATGATTTTTTTTTATTATGTCCTGATACAGAAAACCATGGAATTCAATAGGGTGTCCTAACATTTTCACATGACTGTATGTATGTGTGTGTGTATATATATATATATATATATATATATAATACATAACAACTTTCTTCTGGACATTTCCTTCATAAATGAAATTCAACTATGGTGTCAGCAGTGGTTCAGATGCCTGGATTCTATGGAGACAGAACAGAACATTTGTAATGTTTTTTTTGGCGCAGACGTTGTATATTTCCAGCTGCTACCACGAGGAAACAGAAATGGCGGAGTGCTGCGGCTCACTCAGGGCAGGAATCTATGCTAATAGGGCAGATCGTCACAAGTCATAGGCCAGTCATTATGTAAGAGTAAGGGGAAATCTGGAGCTGCTTGTTTGTAAAGACTGTTTATGATTTATGGGGATTATAAGAAAAAGAAGTGGATGGATTTTTACCATTATAGGCTGGTTGTTTACACACTGTGGACACATCTGTGTTCAAACTTTAAAATTTTGCATAATAGGTCCCCTTTAACTGAGAAATGTATGCATTCATAATGATCTCTGACTTTCGATTGCAGACTTTGTTATATTGGAAAATTTGAGCATATAGTTACATTGTAAATGTTTGTAGTTTTTACAGAAAAAGACCATAAAAATGGTACAGTATAAACCGTAATTGATTAACTGTAAATTATACCATATACAACAATACATTATGTGTATTTTAAAGTAAAATTACTCTCAAGTGTATGTTTTTTTGAAAGTAAAAACTAAGAATTACCATATCATTTATAGTGAAAAACAGTAAAGGGAGACTCCCATCCCCTGCAGGACACATCACATATGACTGAATTTTATAAAAATAATCTTGTTTCTTATCATTTTTATTTATTTATTTATTTATTTATCTTCTGAAACTCTAGAGGAGACACATGTGAGATTACTGGGGTCTTTTCCTTAAGAGAAACAACTGAAAAACAGCCCGTTCACTCAAAGAACTATAACTATAACGATGACTATATTAGCTTCCACACCAACCGATGATAACATTCTGTTTATTATAAGCATGCAGGCAGTTTGATGTCTTTTGCATTAAATGCGCACTCTTTTTAAACTCAGGTGGATTCTGATTGCCTGTCAAAAAAAAAGACAGGAAAAAGATCATTCTGTAAGTGATTCCAGCAATATCATTGCTCTGGGTCGTTATCGTTATGGTTGCTATTCTCAGAACAATTATTAAAACTTTATAGTTCTAGTTATCGTTATAGTTATTGTCTTTGGTGCGAACTGCCTTTGCTCTTCATTTGATGTTATTTCTGCTTAGAATAACCAATTGAGAAAGGAAAGAGCTCTTGTTGTGATTTGATTGAAAGAATAAATGAAGTATTGACGAGGACTTTTTTTTTTTGTATAGAATTGGTTAGTTGGGACAAGAAAGAAAGCTTATTTTATGGTATCTATGTAGGTAAGAAAAAAAAAAAAAAACATTTCTAATTCCCATTCAGGTTGACCAGTCCACATTTAGAGTTTAAAATCATTCAGAAGTTTGTCTTGAGGCATTTGACTATTTTGCACAAGTTTAACATTTTGTAACGCATCTAAAAAAGGAGACATCAAACAAGTTCCTCCAAAATGTAGAGGAGAGTGTTGTCTGAGTCTACCAGCAGTGTGACATTGTTCTTTCCCCCTCAGGTTTTATTCTTAATCTCAAATGCATGTCTGTCAGAGTCAGACCCACTTTAACCTTGAAATGCACCTGATTCAAAGTCTTTCTTTCACTCATACCACAACTCTCAGTACTGACTCACCGACCACTCCACATCTCCTTATAAAGTTCTCTTGACTCATCTCTGTAGCTGATATAACTTTAATATTAAGATGAGACATGTTTTAATGATTTTGGATGACTTAAATGACCAGTCTCCTGTGGTTTCAGACAGTGAGAGAATAAAATTATGTTGATTCAAGCACCGGTGCTCACATTGGTATGCGGTTGCTAGGGTTTCTGGTTGTTGCTAGGTCAGTAGTATCCATCTATTGTAGTCTCTTGACAGGGCTTGACATTAACTTTTTTGCTCGCCAGCCACTGTGGCTAGTGTTTTTCCAAAGTTACTAGCCCCTCAGGATTTTCACTTGCCACAATTTTGACATCGATACCATGGAGAAAAACTGCCATATAGATATTTTTAATATTATCTCTTAATTTGGTCAAAAAATTATCTCTTAAGCTGTCACTTTAAGACCTAACACACAGATCTATTATACTGTTACACATGCATGTTTACATTCACTTAAAACAGAACTGACTGTGTTTACGTGAATACTCGCATTTTGACATTATTTTGTGTGTATTTGACTGTTTAAGTGCAGTAAGCAGCGAAAAAGAAGAGGCGGCTTTATGTGCGTGCACTTTGGGTGTAAGCACAAAATCTGTGGGAATGAGTAAAATTATGTGCAATACGCGCAATCCCACACCGAAATTCAAGCCCTGTAACACCAACAATATTCATCCAGAGCAAATGAAGCGAGTGAGGAGAGGCGGGTTTGTGTGTCAACTTGCTGTTGGAGAGATGAGAGAAAGAGAAAGTACAGCTGGTATCGTGTATCTATTCTGTATCTATTTCAGTATCAATATGTATTGAAAAACACTTGTGACAAAAACTATGGCGGTAAAACCCCAACTACTTTGACAGATGCAGATTATTGATTAATAAAAACTTACTTTCATGCAGTTCCTTGCACAATACTATGGTATGACCACAACACACTTTTACCATATAGTGGATGATTTGTAAAGTAATACATTTTTTGATGTTTGCATCACATATCCAGCTCCACATGTATGGCTTTTCTGACATAGTAGACTTGTTCAGCAGCTTGTTACCCACCTTTTTCCTACGCCCCATGACGCTTTGTGTGAGTAACTTCCATTAAACTGTAAACAATCAGCGAAAGGTTCGCTCTCTAAACACAATAATAAGCATTCTCAAAAACTGGGTACAATGAGATGACATTATTGTACTCACCCTTCAGCTAATTACATTTAAACGTTTAAAAGCATTAACAAATTACTACAACAGACCATGAATAACCCCATAAAAGATTGATTTATCTCCGCAGCAATACAGACTTGTTACAAACCCGATTCCAAAAAAGTTGGGACACTGTACAAATTGTGAATAAAAAAGGAATGCAATAATTTACAAATCTCATAAACTTATATTTTATTCACAATAGAATATAGATAACATATCAAATGTTGAAAGTGAGACATTTTGAAATGTCATGCCAAATATTGGCTCATTTTGGATTTCATGAGAGCTACACATTCCAAAAAAGTTGGGACAGGTAGCAATAAGAGGCCGGAAAAGTTAAATGTACATATAAGGAACAGCTGGAGGACCAATTTGCAACTTATTAGGTCAATTGGCAACATGATTGGGTATAAAAAGAGCCTCTCAGAGTGGCAGTGTCTCTCAGAAGTCTAGATGGGCAGAGGATCACCAATTCCCCCAATGCTGCGGCGAAAAATAGTGGAGCAATATCAGAAAGGAGTTTCTCAGAGAAAAATTGCAAAGAGTTTGAAGTTATCATCATCTACAGTGCATAATATCATCCAAAGATTCAGAGAATCTGGAACAATCTCTTGTTCCCAAGGCCGGAAAACCATACTGGATGGCCGTGATCTTCAGGCCCTTAGACGGCACTGCATCACATACAGGAATGCTACTGTAATGGAAATCACAACATGGGCTCAGGAATACTTCCAGAAAACATTGTTGGTGAACACAATCCACCGTGCCATTCGCCGTTGCCGGCTAAAACTCTATAGGTCAAAAAAGAAGCCATATCTAAACATGATCCAGAAGCGCAGGCGTTTTCTCTGGGCCAAGGCTCATTTAAAATGGACTGTGGCAAAGTGGAAAACTGTTCTGTGGTCAGACGAATCAAAATTTGAAGTTCTTTTTGGAAAACTGGGACGCCATGTCATCCGGACTAAAGAGGACAAGGACAACCCAAGTTGTTATCAGTGCTCAGTTCAGAAGCCTGCATCTCTGATGGTATGGGGTTGCATGAGTGCGTGTGGCATGGGCAGCTTACACATCTGGAAAGGCACCATCAATGCTGAAAGGTATATCCAAGTTCTAGAACAACATATGCTCCCATCCAGACGTCGTCTCTTTCAGGGAAGACCTTGCATTTTCCAACATGACAATGCCAGACCACATACTGCATCAATTACAACATCATGGCTGCGTAGAAGAAGGATCCGGGTACTGAAATGGCCAGCCTGCAGTCCAGATCTTTCACCCATAGAAAACATTTGGCGCATCATAAAGAGGAAGATGCGACAAAGAAGACCTAAGACAGTTGAGCAACTAGAAGCCTGTATTAGACAAGAATGGGACAACATTCCTATTCCTAAACTTGAGCAACTTGTCTCCTCAGTCCCCAGACGTTTGCAGACTGTTATAAAAAGAAGAGGGGATGCCACACAGTGGTAAACATGGCCTTGTCCCAACTTTTTTGAGATGTGCTGATGCCATGAAATTTAAAATCAACTTATTTTTCCCTTAAAATGATACATTTTCTCAGTTTAAACATTTGATATGTCATCTATGTTGTGTTCTGAATAAAATATTGAAATTTGAAACTTCCACATCATTGCATTCTGTTTTTATTCACAATTTGTACAGTGTCCCAACTTTTTTGGAATTGGGTTTGTAAATATCACTGTAGTAGTGTCTGTACTCTATGTTGCCTTAATCAAAAATGTTCATTAACTGGAATATTGAGTGATAATATTTCAAAGTGATTTCTGTCTTTTTGACAGATTTACCTGCTTTAGAAACATTCTATTAGAAGTGGAAAGGGGAGATAATTACATTTTAAAGCATCCGTATGAAAACAAACCTGGAAAAGACCTGTGAGGATTTTGGGAGAAATCAAGAGATTCTAATGCATTCCCAGTCAATTGTTAATGGGATATACTGTAAATTAAATTGGGAGAGCAGACCACAAATGCTCAGTATATGTTGCCCTTTTTCATACTGTTACAGCGGAATACAACGGAAAATAATCAGGAGGAAAAGAATGCAGCGACTGAAAAGAGCTAACATGTCATGGTTTCTTAAGCAAATGTGTTTTTTTTCTCACACTATCGGTTAAGTTTAGGGTAAGGTTTAGTGTAGTTGGTATGTCATTTTTAAACACGATAGAGCTTTAACCTTTTCATTAACCTTTTGCTCAATCAATGGCACCAGACTCATGTTCATCTATTCCAGATTAAACTGAACTCTCTTTTATGGCATGTTTACACGACAGTGATGTACTAAAAACGGAAAAAAAAATTCCCATACAGTTTTTCACATACAGATGACAATGTTGTCCAAATGTATGGAAGCTTGTTTCCGCCACAGAATAAAACATTTTAAAAGATAATAATTGCAACTTTTTATCTCACAATAGTGAGTTTACATTTCGCAATTCTGAGAAAAAAAGTCGAGATGCGAGATGTAAACTCACCATTGTGAGATAAAAAGTCAGAATTGCGTGATAAAGTCAGAATTGTATGATATACACTCACCTAAAGGATTATTAGGAACACCTGTTCAATTTCTCATTAATGCAATTATCTAATCAACCAATCACATGGCAGTTGCTTCAATGCATTTAGGGGTGTGGTCCTGGTCAAGACAATCTCCTGAACTCCAAACTGAATGTCAGAATGGGAAAGAAAGGTGATTTAAGCAATTTTGAGTGTGGCATGGTTGTTGGTGCCAGACGGGCCGGTCTGAGTATTTCACAATCTGCTCAGTTACTGGGATTTTCACGCACAACCATTTCTAGAGTTTACAAAGAATGGTGTGAAAAGGGAAAAACATCCAGTATGCGGCAGTCCTGTGGGCGAAAATGCCTTGTTGATGCTAGAGGTCAGAGGAGAATGGGCCGACTGATTCAAGCTGATAGAAGAGCAACTTTGACTGAAATAACCACTCGTTACAACCGAGGTATGCAGCAAAGCATTTGTGAAGCCACAACACGCACAACCTTGAGGCGGATGGGCTACAACAGCAGAAGACCCCATCGGGTACCACTCATCTCCACTACAAATAGGAAAAAGAGGCTACAATTTGCACGAGCTCACCAAAATTGGACAGTTGAAGACTGGAAAAATGTTGCCTGGTCTGATGAGTCTCGATTTCTGTTGAGACATTCAGATGGTAGAGTCAGAATTTGGCGTAAACAGAATGAGAACATGGATCCATCATGCCTTGTTACCACTGTGCAGGCTGGTGGTGGTGTAATGGTGTGGGGGATGTTTTCTTGGCACACTTTAGGCCCCTTAGTGCCAACTGGGCATCGTTTAAATGCCACGGCCTACCTGAGCATTGTTTCTGACCATGTCCATCCCTTTATGACCACCATGTACCCATCCTCTGATGGCTACTTCCAGCAGGATAATGCACCATGTCACAAAGCTCGAATCATTTCAAATTGGTTTCTTGAACATGACAATGAGTTCACTGTACTAAAATGGCCCCCACAGTCACCAGATCTCAACCCAATAGAGCATCTTTGGGATGTGGTGGAACGGGAGCTTCGTGCCCTGGATGTGCATCCCACAAATCTCCATCAACTGCAAGATGCTATCCTATCAATATGGGCCAACATTTCTAAAGAATGCTTTCAGCACCTTGTTGAATCAATGCCACGTAGAATTAAGGCAGTTCTGAAGGCGAAAGGGGGTCAAACACAGTATTAGTATGGTGTTCCTAATAATCCTTTAGGTGAGTGTAAAGTAGCAATTGCGAGTTATAAAGTCAGAATTGCGTGACTTTATATAACACAATTCTGACTTTATATCATGCAATTCTGACTTTATAACTTGCAATTGCTACTTTATATCATACAACTCTGACTTTATATCACACAATTCTGACTTTATAAGAAAAAAAAGTCAGAATTGTGAGATAAAAAGTTACCTTTTTTATTTTTTTATCCTGTGGCGGAAACATGCTTCCATAAAAATGATCCCCGTCCATGTGGATCAGCGAAAAACGACTAAAAACGCTGTATTATTCATGCCAGGCCAGTAGGTGGCAATGTCACTTTGTAAAGAAACACTACGCGCCTGTAGACTGAACATGTAATACACATGCGCATGATGTCACCGTTTTCACAACTTCGCATTTTTGTAGTTTACACAGAGACAATAACGGTATCGTTTTAAGCCGTTTTCAAAAAGTTTGCATTTTCAGGCCCCCAAAACGCTGTTGTTGTGTAAATAAATGGCCAAAATGCATAACACGTCATGTAAACGGCCCCTTAGTGCCACTTTTAAAATGTCACAGAACTTGCATAAAGAACGTAATTTTGCAGAAATGAGCCTGGGTTTGATATGCATAAGCTAATTGATTGTAACCTATAGATTTTTCCAAAGTCAAAGCGCAAACCTGGAAGTAAAGCTAACATAATTTGAATAGAATACAACTTGTGTGAGTCTGTATATTGGTGAGGTTGTAAATGGCAAACTGTTTTGATCAGACCAACGCAGTATTTGCTAACCTTTCTGTGAATTTCTCTGTCAATATGCTTAAAATGAACCACAGGGTCATTGCTCTTGTTTTGTGGAGCCACTCGTTGCTGCGGTGAAGAGGAGAACCTTTTGAAAACTTTGCATGGATATTGTGAAATGAGTGGATGACAGCTTCACTTGATGCATCATGTCCTTTATGAGCATACAGTACAGCAAAACTCTGGCATGTTTGTTTGTGTAACGTGAAAAAATTAATAAGTTATGTTCTAGCATGCAGCTCTTGCTATTATATTCATAATATGAAATATGAAAACAGTACAATAGCTCATCCTATCAACAACACATTTGCAGCTGAAATGCTTTTTTCTGATTTCTGGACTGCTCTGAAATGACAGTTTAATGACTATCAAATGCTCTTCATCTGTTTGCTGTCTTTTTTGAACTGAAGCATTCTTCATAAGGAACGAGCAACGCTCAAGGACATACTGTATATACAACAGCAGCTAATTCTAGCTGTCAATAAAATCAGAAAGCCTGGTCTGAGTATGTTGCGTCTCTGAAAAAAAATGTTGTTTACTGTTTAAGAGTGTAAATGTAACCTGTCCTACTCGACCCACTCCAAGTGGGATTCGAACCTGCACCTAGGAGGCGGGCACTCTAACAAGGACGCTAAAAACTGCAGCTGCTAGTGCACCTCTTGAGATCAGGGGAGTGAGGTTTACACACACAGCTCTTACTGGCCTACGTCCGTTACACTCACTCCCATCTGGGTCATGGCACCAAATGTAACCGTTTCTACTCGACACGCTCCGAGCGGAATTCGAACCGGGGTCTCCGGCATGGGAGGCGGTTGCGCTAACAAGGACGCTAAAATCTGCAGCCCTAGCGTCAATCACTAATGCGCCTCTTAAGGCCAGGGGAGTGAGGTTTACACGCACAGCTCTTACTGGCCCACACTCCGTTACACTCAGCCCCCTAAACCTCACTCCCATCCGGGTCACGGCACCAAATGTAACCTGTCCTACTCAACACGTTCCAAGCGGGATTCAAACCCAGCGTGGGAGGCAGGCGCACTAAAAAGGACACTAAAAAACGCAGCCATTAACGCGTCTCTTGAGGCCAGGGGAGTGAGGTTTACACGCACAGCTCTTACTGGCCTACGTCCGTTACACTCACCCCCCTAAACCTCATTCCCATTAGGGTCACGGCACCAAATGTAACCGGTCCTACTCGACCTGCTCCAAGCGGGATTCGAACCGCCGCCTCCGGTGTGGGAGGCGAGTACGCTAACAAGGACGCTAAAGACCGCAGCCGCTAGCTTGCCTCTTGAGATCAGAGGAGTGAGGTTTACACGCACAGCTCTTACTGGCCTACGTCCGTTCCACTCACCCCTCTAAACCTCACTCCCATCAGGGTCACTGCACCAAATGAAACTGGTCCTACTTGACCCGCTCCGAGCGGGATTTGAACTGGGGTCTCCGGCATGGGAGGCGGGTGCGCTAACATGGACACTAAAGGCCACTAGCGTCAGTTGCTAACGTGCCTCTTGAGGCCAGTGGAGAGAAGTTTACACACACAGCTCTTACTGGTCTTACTTACTTACATAAACACTGTAACTCCCACAGACTTGCATTGAAGCCATGACTGGAGACTAGACTATTCTGGAGGCTTGGAATGCGCTTCACCTAGCAACCACCTAGAGCACCTTAGCAACCGCATACACCACACTGGAATCTTTGTTTGTCAGTTTTGCATGGGCAAACACCACTTAAATTTCTTTGGAGTCGTTTGAGTTCATTTAATGCCAGCAGTGGCGCAGAAATTGCACACTTCACCTTCAGCGATAGATTTCATCACATTGATGGATTGAATCCAATGTGATTCTCTTATTTTTTCTCTTTGAGGTTACCATCGGGAGCAAGATGTCAGACTTCTTTAGAAAGTGCATGTGCAGATCTCAGGGCTTTTCACAGTTCTGTTGTATTTGTGGCTTCTCTTCGGCTTACTGCCGCCCACCCACATATGAGACTCTCACTCTCTCCTGCAGAAAAGCTCTCTCTGAATCTCCACGGAAAGCAAATAACGGCTCAAGAAGTACTGAAATTTGAGGTATGGGAATTAAACTCAAACCCGTAATGCCTTTGTGGACTTTCTTTGGTTATTTCTTCAAGCTTAGATGTCGGTCTTGCAGTTTCATCTTTACTTTGTCGTTTGAACTTTAAGAGAAGGTTAACATGAGTGGTGCTTTGTGTATGAAGTGAAACCACATCATCATGTACTGCAGTCTCTCAGACACATGTTACATGTCTCTCATAGCTATAGATACAGCTCTTTTTCATGTAGCTATATATAAGATGACAGCGCGCTGAACCATGGCATTACCCTACAGATTATAATGTGATTTGCACTGTCAGAACTGTGTAACAGTGTAAACCTACAGTGCTAATGTCAGCCTTGATGAAAAATAACAAAGCAATAACCCACATAAAGGCCATAAGTTACATTGGTTTTCACGTTGTGGCTAAGAAGTCACTGACAAATGGCCTATAATTTTGTGTTGCTTTTATAAAAAAAAAAAATGCTGGCAACAGTTTATTATGGCAACAATTCTTAATAATAATCAGGAGTAGTTTCATATAATTATTGTATGGCATTTAAACCTTTTAAGTGTGTATATACTATATTATAAACATTTATTTTAAAATATTTTTTAATATATGTTATTGTCTTTATTTAATTTATTATTACTAAATCATAGGTTGTTGATTTTTTTTTTTTTTTTTTCAATAATAGGAATATTTACATTTAATGGATATGGATGTCACGTTCATATATATACACTCACCTAAAGGATTATTAGGAACACCATACTAATACTGTGTTTGACCCCCTTTCGCCTTCAGAACTGCCTTAATTCTACGTGGCATTGATTCAACAAGGTGCTGAAAGCATTCTTTAGAAATGTTGGCCCATATTGATAGGATAGCATCTTGCAGTTGATGGAGATTTGTGGGATGCACATCCAGGGCACGAAGCTCCCGTTCCACCACATCCCAAAGATGCTCTATTGGGTTGAGATCTGGTGACTGTGGGGGCCATTTTAGTACAGTGAACTCATTGTCATGTTCAAGAAACCAATTTGAAATGATTCGAGCTTTGTGACATGGTGCATTATCCTGCTGGAAGTAGCCATCAGAGGATGGGTACATGGTGGTCATAAAGGGATGGACATGGTCAGAAACAATGCTCAGGTAGGCCGTGGCATTTAAACGATGCCCAGTTGGCACTAAGGGGCCTAAAGTGTGCCAAGAAAACATCCCCCACACCATTACACCACCACCACCAGCCTGCACAGTGGTAACAAGGCATGATGGATCCATGTTCTCATTCTGTTTACGCCAAATTCTGACTCTACCATCTGAATGTCTCAACAGAAATCGAGACTCATCAGACCAGGCAACATTTTTCCAGTCTTCAACTGTCCAATTTTGGTGAGCTTGTGCAAATTGTAGCCTCTTTTTCCTATTTGTAGTGGAGATGAGTGGTACCCAGTGGGGTCTTCTGCTGTTGTAGCCCATCCGCCTCAAGGTTGTGAGTGTTGTGGCTTCACAAATGCTTTGCTGCATACCTCGGTTGTAACGAGTGGTTATTTCAATCAAAGTTGCTCTTCTATCAGCTTGAATCAGTCGGCCCATTCTCCTCTGACCTCTAGCATCAACAAGGCATTTTCGCCCACAGGACTGCCGCATACTGGATGTTTTTCCCTTTTCACACCATTCTTTGTAAACTCTAGAAATGGTTGTGCGTGAAAATCCCAGTAACTGAGCAGATTGTGAAATACTCAGACCGGCCCGTCTGGCACCAACAACCATGCCACGCTCAAAATTGCTTAAATCACCTTTCTTTCCCATTCTGACATTCAGTTTGGAGTTCAGGAGATTGTCTTGACCAGGACCACACCCCTAAATGCATTGAAGCAACTGCCATGTGATTGGTTGATTAGATAATTGCATTAATGAGAAATTGAACAGGTGTTCCTAATAATCCTTTAGGTGAGTGTATATATATATGATGTGTTAGAAGCAAGAAAAATGGGCAAGTGTAAGGATTTGAGCGAGTTTGACAAGGGCCAAATTGTGATGGCTAGACGACTAAAACTGCAGCTCTTGTGGGGTGTTCCCGGTCTGCAGTGGTCAGTATCTATCAAAAGTGGTCCAAGGAAGGAACAGTGGTGAACCGGCGACAGGGTCATGGCTCTTTAATGCACATGAGGAGTGAAGCCTGTGGCCTGTGTGGTCCCATCAAACAGACGAGCTACTGTAGCTCAAATTGCTCAAGAAGTTAATGCTAGTTCTGATAGAAAGGTGTCAGAATACACAGTACATCGCAGTTTGTTGCGTATGGGGCTGCATAGCCGCAGACTAGTCTGGGTGCCCATGCTGACCCCTGTCCACCGCCGAAAACGCCAACAGTGGGCATGTGAGCATCAGAACTGGACCATATACAGTGTACATATATATAGGTGGTTCAGGTTTTAAAATAATGTACTTTACAGATTGAACCTCCATAATTTACTTTCTCTGCATCTTGCTGACATAGTGTGCTTTATGAAAATACTGTCCTAAATTCAAGGGAGTAGCAAGTAGCAACCTAGAACCGTCCCAGAACAACTAACTACCCCTCCGAAAGGTCAGGTAATGAATTAATGATAAAGCTGAGCTGATTAAACAGGACTGGTTATACGGTCACATCACACAAGCACTGCTAAAATGATGCTATAAAGCAGAATAGTTTGAGAGTTTGGCCATTTGCACACAGTTATTGAGCTTTGAAATCTTCCTCATAAATCCACAGGCGGAGGGAGGCCGGTGTTTTAATTTTGTGTCTCAATAGGAGCTGTGCCCTGTGGCATCGCTTAAGCCTTCTATGGGTGGCACAATGTGCCAGAAATTCCCAATCATGCCAGAGTCAAGGAGATTAATGAGGTGGCATTATCTTTTAAAGGGGTCATGTCATGCATTTCTTCCCTTGTAATGTTAGAAAAGTTTTTTTTGTGTGTGTGTGCCAAAACAGTCATAGTATAGTTTATGACCATTCTCTACCCCTTCTCTGACCCTTAGAGTTAAATAGATGTCTTAAAGGCATGGCAGCAGAAAAGGCCATTGCATACAGTAAATTGCATACATACTGTCTTTGCATGTGAAATTAAATGCAGCTTTATCTGGAGGTTTGATGTGGGGTTCAATGTAACAATGTAACTGATTCATGCAACAATCAGCACTGAAATGTGTTCTGATTTGCTCTCTTCACTAAATTTAGCTGCTTCAAGAGTGTATATTCTTGATTAATATACCTATTCTGCTATTGAATAATCTATTCGAGTCTGGTTATTTGTCTGTTATTATCACTTTATTCACCATATACATTTTCATGTATTACCAATTTTTCTTGGTGTTAGATCACACACAATACATTTAATGCACACATCTCAGACAACACAATTACAAAAATATTGCGCCTGATATACAAACAACAGCAGCAACAAAAAAAAACTGTTATCTTTGATAGTTAAAGGGGCTATAAGAATTTGTATGTATTCACTTTTTTATTGCCAATGTGTGAACAGCTTGTAACAAAACTTACAAAAATGAGACCTTTCCCAACTTCCTATTGGTTATCTATGAAAGCCTGTAGGCTGATTTTTATGTGAAGGAATGTTGTGACATTAACATTTACGTTCGTTAACAGTATATCACTGCAAAGGTATTTCCAACTTCTGGGGCATTGAATCACGTTCGGTCTCTTGTACGTTATGTGTGTATGAGTGTGAGCACAAGCAATAAGTTGCATGGCTGCAGTTCACTTAACGGCCACTGGAGTCGCTAATAACGTGTTTCTGATTTCTACATATAGCCCCTTTAATGTATTCATCTGTCTGATATCAGAACGTTGCACTAGGTGTGCCATTTTTGCAGCTAATTTAAATGCTTTTGATCAGAACAATGAGTTTTAATGTCGGAAAGTTGCAGTATATGTTTAATTTAGTAAAAAGAAAAAAAATCTCAACAGATTAGACACCACATGATATGACCCCATTAACAGTCTCCAATAAATGTGGACAGCAAAATTAGTCCATGCTGGCAGGAGACACACCATCTCTGCGTACGCAGTTCTTGTGTGTGTGTGTGTGTGTGTGTGTGTCTGAGCCCTTCTGCATGCTGATGTAATGAATAGATGCATTTGTTAGCCAATGTGAACAAGCTCAGTGTTCCTCCTCATACCCAAAGTCTCTCACAGGGGGTGTATTTTCACATTCAATGCATGGCTGTAAAACCCATTACAGCAGCTCCCGAACGATTTACTCTCTGATCAGAAACCGTCTAAAGTTTAAATGAACCGAAGTAAACAGATATGCTGCGATAGCTATCTTTTATTTCATCTTTTATTTTATTTTATAGTATCTTTCAAAATCAGCAACACTGAGTGACACTGAGAGGTAAAATGGAGTAAATGTTAAAGAATAATAATCCAGATAATCTATAACAGTGTGAGTGACATTTGCCCATGCAGAACTTGCCACCACGATGTTAAAGTGTTGTTAGTGGTTTTTAGCACTTTGCTATAGGGTTTCTAGGGTGTTCTGGGTGGTTGCTAAGTGGTTGCTCGCTAGACTAGGTCACCAGAGCCCACCTTCAAGTCTCTACGATATTCTAGATGATATGTTGGCCCTTAGGCATAAAAATGTTAGTCTAATCACTTAAAGAGAAAAAAATAGCATCTCCTCTTTGTCTTGCTTTGACCTTGAAATGCATGTGATTCAAATGCAGCACAATGTCTTCTACCTCACCTTGCTGTCACTAACGCACAGACAGTTCCACATATTTCTGTCTAACTGATGTGAAGTCACACTATAGGAATCAAAAAGGGAAAAGGTAGGGTATAACGGGACTAAAGGCACACCTTAAGAAAAAATGTGCTTTTCACTAGTCCCATAGTGTATGATTGCAGAAAAAGTATATGTTTGTACATTTATGGAGCAACAGATTTTGTGTGGAAATAAATCATAAAAGTGGTTTATTTTGTTTAAAAATCTTATAAATATATGAGGTAGCAAGGTGGGCCTTTTTCCCTACAGACACACGGGGCAAAAGGCATAAAGTATTGATACAAATACTTTAGCTAAAATAATATTTTTTAATAATAAAAAAGTTTTTAATAATGTCTTTAATAAGTTAATACTTGTTCAAAACAATCACTTCAGCAAAGTTTGCACTATTTTCTGTTTATTTTCATATTTGTTCAATAAATATACTGTCATTAAAAGTTGTGATTTATAAAAATATATTTTAAAAATACTAAAACAAAATGATTTTAAAACATAAAGATTCAGAAAGCATTGAAGGAGATCCCATAATAATAAAATCCCATAATTTTACCCCAGTGCGCCTTTAGCCCTGTTGTATCCTATTGGTAATTTTCTGCAATGTGAAATTCAAAATACAGGTAAAGCACCTGTATTAAAAACAAAACAAAAAACTCTGTAATATTCCTTTATATTAACAGTACATCAGGCCCTATTTTTATGGACTGCTCAAGAAACATTCCTTATTATTATCAATGTTGAAAACAGCTGTGCTACTTAACATTTTTGTGGAAACCGTGATACTTTTTGTCTAGGATTCCTTAATAAATAGAAAGTCCAAAAGCATTCATTTGAATGTCTTTACTCCCACTCTTGATCAATTTATTGCATTCTTGCTGAATAAATGTAGGGTCTGTTAAAAAAAAAAAAAAATCTTACTGACTCAAACTTTTGAACCGTGAACTGTGTAATACCAAAATTGTAAGGGTAGAAATAGCAACTGGGTGAGTTAAGCATTCAGAACTGAATCGCTATTAACTTTTAAGTGTATTCTGAGAAATGTTCCAGCTATATTGACGTGCTTTGGGTTACTTAAAAGAACATTTCGTGTGATTTGAGAGTTTTGAAGCATAAAAGAGGTTATGTTGGTTCAAGCAAATGATTTTGCACAATACAGATATTTAATGTACTGCTAAATCTGTTAGACTATTTTTAGTTGTTGGAGTGGTGGAAGGTGTTAGTGTCAGAGTTAACAGCCGTAACTCAGAAACTAGATTTTTACAGTTTCTGAAGAATATATGAGTGGTGCTTACCTGTGCAAAACCCAGCTATGGTGCTGTGGGTGGTTGCTGAGGCAATGCTACAGTTGCTTCGGAGATCTTTTTAGTGTGTTGCTATGTGGCTGCTTGGAAGGTTACTTATTAGCCAAATAAGTAGAAGTAGAAAAATAAGTAGAAAGAGCCAAATACGGTCGCTCCTTCAATGTAAGTGGTCTATAGAGTTTTAATACAATACTGGCATGTTTATTCTTGATTGCTTATGCAGGCATTTATTGAATTCCTATAAGCCCTGTTCCCCTTGTGTTGTCATTTGTAGATCATATTATAAATGGGTTTCACTGAAGGATGATGCCATCCAACACACTGGGTGGGTGTTTAATGAGAAATTATGAATTGATATAGAGTGATTCACTGATTAGCTGAGCTTAAAGCCTTTATAAGATGATGAATCAGAGGATGAAAATAGCTTTGGCCATGTGATTTAAAAAAAATGGCAGTGAGTTTTTCACTACTCCGATTTTCTTCAGAAATTGTACAAAATCTAGCATAGTCTCTATAATTAATAAAATGAGTAATTGAGAACCCCTTTTATTAAACAGACAGATCTGAACAGTTGCATTGTTTCATAAGCTTTACTTTGAAAACCCCCCTTTCATGATTTAGAGCTCATACGTTCGCCTCTTGGCACCTCATATTTCATGTCACCGAGATCATCATTGTGGCTTGAATAATATTCTGATTATGGGACTTGAGCTTGACCACGAGCTTGTCCCTCTGGCTAAAGTCCTGCTCAGCTTCCTGAAATTTGATCATCCCATTTCTTTGAGGTTTCCTTCCTCCAGGTAAGCTTACAAGTCTGTGTGGAATGGACATTGAGTTTTGGGATCCCTTTAAGAGAAATGTTTAATTATTCCATAAAAAAGGTTGTGCAAATTCCCTCCAAGTTTCTGTAGACAATTATGTGGCACAAACAGAACTGCCAGTCTTCTGGGTGGAATTTAGACTTTTAAATCACATGTTTGTAAATAATACAGCAATGTAATTCTTTGTGATAGATTGCTCTGTTGGAATGCATTGCCAAAAATGATGTATAACCCCATTACAAGACTCAGCCTGCGTCAAACATCTTTACAGACACAAACATGGAATATTCGAATATGAAGGTTTTACTTGTTGAGCTTGTTTGTGCGATTTGAATAGCATGAATAATTTATTTCATTGTCATAGTGGAAAAGAAATATGTGAAGCTCTGATCTCTGACGAACATGGGAGCCGAGACCGTTTGAATGATTTTATCCTGAGCATAAATTCACAGTGTTATTCAAACTAGATAGATATTTCGTGACTTTGATATTAAAGAAAGATACAAGATGGAGTCTATTAAGTGCATGCATGTTCTGATTTAAAATGCCAACTGAAATGTCTCCCTTTTGAATTCGGAATCTAATGTCTATGTACCATGTCTATGACATGCTTTCAGTGGCCACGGCAATAATTTCGACTCAAGCCAGCAAATTCCACCCACAGGAATTATGTCAATTATGCATGCACAGAACTTCATCCACCAGTCAATCAACAAAATCATCACAAATTGGCACCGTTTCACATCCTAGAAATGAATTTTTGGACTGGATCTGTTTTGTATGTACCAGCTCATATGATATCTTATGATTTTGCCAACTAGTTATACAAATTATCCTATTGTAAGCCCTCTAGCATAGCATGCTGCACATACACATTGACTGCAGGTACGGATCTCAGATTTTCTCTGTGATGTACACTGCTTTATTTCACCCACCAGAGTGTCTTTCCAAGCGTGCTGAAATTGTACGATCTATGAAGCCAAGAGGATCCTTGAAATGCTTTACAAGGCTTCATGGCGCATTTGCAGAGCAAATATAAAAATAACGAACTGATTAAAAAAAGGTCGTGACTCATTGGGAATCCATCAAATCTTGAGTTTAATGTCCTGTAAATGCTTGTTATAGTACCATAATACTGTCCTTCATAACTGCAGCTTTAAAACACAGCAACTGATCTTTGCAAACTATTCATAATTCATTTCATAATTCTTACTGTCATTATTACCAGCTTGTACTTTAAAATAATGTATCTTTTAAAAGAGAGAATTACTTGAGATCATGCATGAGATACTGCTCTAATACAGTTAAAGGGATAGTTCACCCCAAAAATGAAAAATCAGACATTTACTAGAATTTTACTTTTACTTTTTTCTTTTGTAGAAAAAAGATAATATTTTGGAGTGAACTATTCTCATTTAGTTACTAAGCAAGTTGATTTTTACCTAGTGTACAATACAACAGGTGAACGAATCCTATAAAATGACATTGAAAGATGGATTTGAGTCACATACCAGCAGTGGACAGTTGCATAAACTAATCTTACAAGTTAGTCATCTAATTGTTTTCTTAAAGACTGTTCATACTTTTTAAGTCTTAAAACATAGATTGGTCTAATGTAGTGATCTGAAAAGTAAGACCGATTACCCTTGGCTAATTGCCAGTTGGTCAGACCAGTTGTTAAGACACAGGGTGCATCTCAATCCGCTCCCGAGCTCCCGAGCTTATGAATCAGTATATCATGTACACGAGTTCGGCCACTGGTGAGGGCAGTAAATTACGCTGGCTTACTACACATTGGGACACTGATGACTCAAGTTCCGGCGATGTGACAATGTCCTCATTGTACAACATAATTACTGGTATTTATGAATGACAGCAGAGCTGATATCTTTCTGACATTACTTGTAATGTTATTTAAAGTACATCATGATAAATACTTTGCTTGTTACATATATGTGCAACATTTCAGCCGTAAATAAATTATAAATGTAAGCAATACTGTGCTCATTACCTGTCCAGCGATGTATGTTTATGCTAAAATATAATAAAAAATGTTTTCTATTTTTAAAAAACATATAACGCGTGTCGTTATCTGTCGTTCGTTATGTGTAGTGAGTTGGCTCACGTGATTTAAGTTTCGCACTTCAGAGCTTCCATTAAGGGAACATAGTGAGCATTGATGCACCCTGGGTTTTGCAGTACGTTGTGGGACTTTTTAGGGAGCGAACGTTTCAGTGCACTGGAAGGATTCTGCGATTGAGACAGCCCTTAAAATGGTCGACTCCCTGATCAGTGCCCTGACTACTGAACTAGGGAGCTGATTGAGATGCACCCACAGTCTTAACATGCTGGTAGAGCTGCATGATTATTGTCAAAAGATCGCAATCTCGATTCAAACACCCACGCGATCATATTCCTAAACGACAATGATTCGCCTGTATCTATTAAACCTTTTACAAAATTCCACTGGAACATTCAGATCTGCGTTGGCGTTGCCACTGATACAGAGAGAGCAGTTGTCATGTATAGGTATTAAACAGCTTTACAAACAGTCTTTTCAACCACACAGTTTCATTATTTCTGTGTTACAAATATTCAAATGATCACAGAAGTACTGGGATAAATGTTTATAGTTTGGATATTAATCTCTTTCTTTCTTTCTTTCTTTTATTTGTATAGTACAATTTAATACAACAGGTGTTGCCCAAAGTGCTTCACAATCACAGGATCAAAGAGTTAGACAACATACTAACAGAAAACTAAAGAAAAAAAGAAAGAAAAAGGGAAACACTAACATATACATGGTAATGATCAACACCCGATTTATGGAAGTTCCCAAATGGTATTTAAAAGATGTGTTTTTAACATAGCTTTACACTTAGGCTATGAATTGGCTGATCTAACAGAGAGATCGTTCCAGAGTTTTGGACCAACTCATGAAAAAGCTCTGTCGACCCCTTAAGTTTATATTTTGTCCAGGCAACACAGAGAAGATTTTGATTCTCCGATCTCAAACGTTTAGATGGAGTATAGACTATCATCATACTAGAAAGGTAAGCAGGAGCCAGATTGTTTAACGCCTTTGAAACAAGTAAAAGAATCTTATAGATAATTCTATAAAGAAACGGATAGCCATTTCAGTGAATTTAGCAGTTGTGTAACTGATACATATTTCTTAGTAGACTTGAGCATTCTAGCGGCTGCATTCTGTATTTTCTGTAGGCGCATCATTGCTCTGCCATAGATTCTGTAGTAAAGCGAATTGCAGTAGTCCATTCATGTGAATATGACCACTTTCTCAAAATCAACAGCAGATAAAAAGGTTTGGTTTTAGCTAAAAGGCGTAGATAAAAGAAACTGGATCTTACAGTGGAATTTATTTTTCTGTCCATTTTTAAATCAATGTCCAGAATAAACCCCAGATTTGTTATGCCAGTTGGTGAGGCCGGACAGGGGGGTAGATTTCAAGCATTGAACCACTTCCTGATTGCTGGACCAAACACGATAACCTCAGTTTTGTTGTCATTAAGCTTCAGGAAGAAGCAGCCATCCAACCTTTAATGCCATGCAGGCTAATCACTGGCAAATAAACCTGTGTATCATCCAGTGAAATACTTAGTTTTTCGCAAAATAGACCCTAGGGGTAGCGTATAAAGAGAGAAAAGTATTTGTGCGAGAATCGATCCCTGTGGGACACCCCAAGGAAGATCTTGACGAATTACAGTTCCAGGTGCAGACTGAAAAGGATCTGCCTGTGAGATATGATTTAAAACATTTAAGCACATTTCCCTTAAAACCAACCCAGTGTTCCAGACACTCAACTAAGATTGCATAATCCACCATATCAAACGGCGCACTGAGGTCAAGTAGGATCAGGATAGCGTTTTCACCGTTGATGTCGTTTAACACTTTCACCAACACTGTCTGAGTGCTATGGAAGGACGTAAAACCAGATTGAAAGGTCTCAGCTAATGAGTTAAAAGTAATACAAGCTTGGAGTTTTCTGTAAAACCTTAAATAAAAAAATAAAAAATTTAATTGTTGAACTAAAATTGTTCATTAATTGCAAGATTGGGCCTCTTTAACAGTGGGATGATCGTAGCATGTTTAAACTCAACCAGACAGATGCCTTGGCTAAGACATTTGTTGATTAAATTCAACATGGTAGTCCCTGTGCTGTCAAAAATCTGTTTATAAAAGCAAGATGAAACTAAATATACCTGTTCTATCTTCATGCAGCATATATTCTCTGGCTCTGAAGGCATTTTACAACAGTTCCCACAAGAGCGATTTATAGATTATCATTACAGAATATGCTAATCAATGACTTGAAGATAGTTAACTCCACATCAGCTACATAAATTCATTAACTACCATTCAGAAACGTCCTGTTGCATTCTACATGTTGTCACTTCTTCTTGAGTCTCTCCATCATTGTCCGACTCCAGTTTGAACATAAAAGGCTGAACAGTTTCAGACATTTTCATTGCGTGTCTGCGTGAGGTAATCAGAGCTGCTAACATGAGCTCTTGGAGCTCCACCCTCTTCTTGAAAGGGGGCCGGGAGCAGCAGCTCATTTGCATTTAAAGGGACACACACAAACACGGCCCGTTTTTGCTCACCCACTAAAAAAGTGACAATTTTAACACGGTATAAAAAATGATCTGTGGGGTATTATGAGCTAAAACGTCTTGGTTACGTATGTAACCCTCGTTCCCTGAAGGAGTGAACGGAGACGTACGTCGGACGTCACCGATGAATTGGGATCACTTCTGGGAGCCCCTATCAGCTTCGAGTGTATAGAGAACGGGCAATGGCCATTGGCGTGCGAGATTTGCATCTCACGCTCCGCCCCGCACCGCGGGTATAAACAGGAAGCGGATGCAGCGCACATTTGTTTTTCACTGAGGAGCTGAACTAGTGACTCGGTCATGCAGTGATAGTACAGCAACTGTGGCGATGGGACGTACGTCTCCGTTCCCTCCTTCAGTTGTGTAGCCAGTGTTGAAGCGGCCTCATATGAAGCAATCCGAGTGGCGTCACTGCGGCTGCGGATGCCATATGCCCCAGGAGCCTCTGAAATGTTTCAGTGATACCGCTGTCCTGCATTCAAGCAGTTCAACACTGACTGGACGCGCTCCTCTGTGAGTCGCGCTGTCAGATTGACGAGCCGAGTCCAGCTCCATACCGAGAAATGAGATTCTCTGCACGGGGCAGAGTTTGCTCTTTTCCCAGTTGACCCGAAGTCCCAACCGGCTGAGGTGACTGAGCACCATGTCCCTGTGTTCGCACAACTGCGCTCGCGACTGAGCTAGGATCAGCCAGTCATCGAGGTAGTTGAGGATGCGAACCCCACGCTCTCTCATGGAAGCAATGGCTGCCTCCGCGACATTCGTGAAGACACGGGGCGACAGGGACAGCCCGAAGGGTAGGACTCTGTACTGATATGCCCGTCCCTCGAACGCAATGCGTAGGAACGGTCTGTGTCAAGGGAGAATCGAGACATGAAAGTATGCGTCCTTCAGGTCGATCGCTGCAAACCAATCCTGGGGACGGATGCACCTGAAGATGCGTTTCTGGGTAGTGAGGAGGGAGGAGCCACTCGGCCGGTTTCTCCCAGAAAAAAGGTGCCGTCCACGACTTCGTGAGCTCCTCATGCACCTCCGGGAAGAAAGGCACCGGGAACCCGCGCGAGCCGCCCCAAGAAACCAATCGTCCAGCCTAGAAGGCTCGGGACAGGGTGGAGGGTTCCACGCGAGCCCGACCTTTTCGGAGGCCTGGGAATGCATAGCCGTCAGCTCGGGGTCCGTCTCGGGCAATGCCACTCTCCCAGAGGGAGACAACGCAGCCGAGTCTTCATCCCCCGAGGACTGAAACTCCCCCTCCGATGCAATGATCGACAGATCGATGATTGATGCAATGAAGAGCAGTTTGCTCTTCCAGAGACAGTGAGCACGCGGTCGCGCTGAACGTGCCTTCTCTCCCAGCACAAGTGTTTCTCTCTCTCAATCTCTCTCTCTTAACGCCGTTCGGCTCCGAAGTGAATGACAAATGTGCGCTGCATCCGCTTCCTGTTTATACACAGGCTCCACTCGGAGATTATAAAATCTTGCGAATGTGTTGGGTGTCGCCCAGCCTGCAGCTCTACAAATGTCTGTCAGCGAGGCGCCATGCGCTAAAGCCCAAGAGGAAGCAACACTCCTAGTGGAGTGTGCTCTAACCCCAAGGGGGCATGGCATGCCCTGAACCTGATATGCCAGGACAATGGCATCCACTATCCAGTGAGACAACCTCTGCTTGGAGAGAGCCTTCCCTTTCTGCTGCCCTCCGTAACAGACAAAGAGCTGGTCTGAGGTCCTGAAACACTGCGTCCGGTCTACGTAAGCGCGAAGGTCGTGTACTGGACAGAGCAGTGCCAAGGCTGGGTCTGCCTCCTCCATAGGCAGCGCTTGCAGGATCACCACCTGATCCCTGAAGGGAGTGGTGGGAACCTTGGGCACGTATCCAGGCCTTGGTCTCAGGATCACGTGAGAATTGGCCGGACCGAATTCCAGGCACGCTTCGTCAACCGAAAATGCCTGCAGGTCCCCTACCCTCTTGATGGAAGCCAGAGCAATCAAGAGCGCCACTTTCATTGAAAGGAACTTCAGCTCCACAGACTGCAGGGGCTCAAAGGGAGCTTTCTGCAGGGCAGATAAAACCACTGCAAGATCCCAAGAGGGTATTTGAGGAGGGTGAGGAGGATTTAATCTCCTCGCCCCTCTAAGGAACCTGCTGACCAGGTCGTGCTGACCTACCGTTTTTGAATCCACCAGGTCATGATGAGCCGAAATCGCGGCCACATAGACCTTCAGGGTGGAGGGAGACAGCCTTCGCTCCAACCCTTCTTGGAGGAAGGAAAGCACGGACCCGATTGAGCATTTCATGGGGTCTTCTCGGCGAGAAGAGCACCAGGTGACGAAGAGGTTCCACTTCAACGCATAGGCCTGTCTCGTGGACAAGGCCCTAGCGCAAGTGATGGTAGCTGCCACCTGAGGTGGCAGGGTACTCAAACCTACCGCGTCCCGTCCAGGTCCCACACGTGTAGGTTCCAAAGGTCGGGACGTGGGTGCCATACGGTGCCCCGTCTCTGAGTAAGGAGGTCCTTCCTCAGAGGGATCGACCAGGGAGGGGCTGTCGCAAGGAGTATGAGTTCTGAGAACCAGGTCCGGCTGGGCCAATATGGGGCGACCAAAAGGACCTGCTCCCTGTCCTCCCTGATCTTGCACAGAACCTGTGCGAGAAGGCTCACTGGGGGAAACGCATACTTGCGTGGGCCCCGTCGCCAGCTGTGCGCTAGTGCATCCTTGCCGAGGGTCCCCTCGGTCAGGGAGTAATACCAGCGGCAATGGGAAGAGTCATGGGAGGCAAACAGATCTATCTGTGCGTCACCGAACTGTTCCCAAATCAGCTGAACCGTCTGGGGATGGAGTCTCCATTCCCCCGGAAGCGGCTGAAACTGTGACAGCTCGACGGCTGCACGATTCAGTTCTCCCGGGATGTGAACGGCACGAAGCGACCTCAGATGCTTCTGACTCCATAGGAGGAGATGGCGGGCGAGTTGCGACATCCGGCGGGAGCGTAGACCACCTTGTCGGTTGATGTACGCTACTGTCGCCGTGCTGTCTGAACGGACCAGTACATGCTTGTCCTTGAGCAGGGCTCGGAAGCGGTGCAGGGCAAGACGTACGGCCAGCAACTCGAGGCAATTGACATGCCATAGGCGCTGGGGTCCTCTCCAGGAGCCCGTGGCAGCATGTCCATTGCACATGGCACCCCAGCCCGTGGCAGAGGCATCTGTTGATACAACAACATGCCTGGAAACTCGTTCTAAGGGAACACCTGCCCGTAGAAAACTGAGGTTTGCCCACGGGGTGAAGGTCTGACGGCAGGCCCGAGTCACTGGGACCCGGAGTGTACAGTGTTGCCATGCCCATCTCGGGACTCGATCGCGAAGCCAGTGCTGAAGCGGTGTCATATGAAGCAAACCGAGCGGCTGCGGATGCCATATGCCCCAGGAGCCTCTGAAAATATTTCAGTGGAACCGCACTCTTGCCCTCGAACTGGCGAAGACAAGTCAGTAGTGACTGCGCGCGCTCGCTCGTAAGCTGTGTGTACATGGCGACCGAGTCGATTTCCATACCGAGAAAAGAGATCCTCTGCACTGGGGAGAGTTTGCTCTTTTCCCAGTTGACCCGAAGGCCCAGACGGGCGAGGTGCTGAAGCACCAGGTCCCTGTGTTCACAAACCTGATCCCGAGAGTGGCCTAGAATCAGTGGCCAGTCGTCGAGATAGTTCAGGATGCGAACCCCGTGTTGCCTGAGCGGCACAAGGGCTGCCTCGACAACCTTCGTAAAGACACGAGGGGACAGGGCTAGACCGAATGGGAGAACCGTGTACTGATATGCCTGCCCCTCAAAGGCAAACCGTAGAAACGGTCTGTGTCGAGGAAGAATGGAGACATGAAAGTACGCGTCTTTCAGGTTGATCGCTGCAAACCAATCCAATGGACGAACGCATTAGAAAATGCGTTTGGCTGTCAACATCCTGAATGGAAGCCTGTGAAGGGTTCGGTTCAAGATGCGCAGGTCCAGGATTGGCCGTAACCCACCGGTTTTCTTGGGTACAATGAAGTAAGGGCTGTAGAAGCCGGACTCCATCTCGGCTGGAGGGACGATCTCGACCGCACCCTTCGCCAGTAGGGTGGTGACCTCCGAACGCATGACAGGGGCATTGCCACCCACCATGGTATAGCGGACTCCCCGAAAGCGGGGAGGAGACCGTATGAACTGAATCGCATAGCTGAACCTGATGGTGCGAGCGAGCCAGCTGGACAGATTGGGAAGCGCTAGCCAGGCTCCCAGAAACTGTACCAGCGGGGTCATGCGAACCACAGGCGTACCCCCGATGGGGCAGCAAGGCAGAATGACCGGCCCAGGCATGGGAGGCGTGGGAGCGTCCCGAGGTGTGGGCGGGGTCAAATTCCGTGCCCTGACAGAGGAGACCAGGGAAGGACCAGCATTCCACGGGGGTCTCGTCTGCCAGGGGGCTGGCGACAGAGGGGGCCGAGAGTGGCGAGGCTGCTTGGCATCGCACACTGCCAGCCGCGCCCTCTTGAGGCTTGGAGGTGAAAGTGTCAGTTCTTTCTTTACAAGGATTCTCCCCTGGCCCTCCACCGGGGGAAGAAGTGGCCCGGCTACCATCTTCTGGGAAAGAACCGAGTTCACCTCCCAGCCGCCCGTCTCAGGACCGCCGCTTAGACTGCCGTTTAGCAGGCTGGGGGGCTGGGACGGGCGGGGCTGCCTTCCTGCGGCGTCCTCCATGCCTCGGCCCGGGTGAAGGCTGCTGCTGGGGCTGAGCAGGAGGGGTGGGAGCCGCAGGAGGGCGGCCTCAGCGGGGAGCAGACTGAGGCTTCTGAGCCGGCCGCTGGGTGGAGGCAGCAGCAGGCCGCCGGGGCAGAATATGTTTGATCGCCTCAGTCTGTCTCTGGGAAATGGGAGAATTGAGGAAACGGGTTCGCTCAGATTCTCCCACATCAACCAGGTTGAGCCATAAGTGGCGCTCCTGGACCACAGAAGTGGACATCACCTGACCGAGAGAGCGAGCGGTCACCTTCGTCACACGTAGAGACAGGCGCCTTCGGCACAGGCTGCCCCCAGATACCAATCATCTAGCCGAGAGCGCTCGGGACATGGCGGAGGGTTCCACACAAGCCCAAGAGCCTCGGCCTCCCGGGAAAGCATGGCTGTGAGCTCTGGATCAGACTCGGGCAATGCTGGGACTCCCGAAGGAGGCAACACAGCCGAATCGTCATCTCCGGAGGAATCCAGCCCACCTTGTGATGCGGCGATCGACATAGTATCCTCCGCCGGTGCGCCAAATGAAACGCAGGGCCCAGGATGGGAAACACCTGCGCCCTCATCTGGCAACACCACAGGTTGCAGTGTGCTAGAAGGGGGTGTGGCCCGAGGAGGATTCGTCGGGTTGGCCCACACCGTCACCCTCAAGTCACCCTGACCACCAGCCAAAGTATTCCCTCTCGTGGAGGGAATAGATTGGGGTGTGGTAGAGGGGACCCTCCCTCCAGTACGGAGATCATGGAGTCTTGACCGCAACACTGCGATGGCCATGTTCCCGCAGTGGGAACATGACTCATCCATGAATGCGCGCTCGGCGTGCATGAGGCCCAAGCACGCCAAACAGTGATCATGCCCGTCAAACGGAGGAACCAGCCGACCGCACCCAGAAACGGAGCACGGGCGAGACATCTTGAAAAAGACGTGCCGCGTGCAGCTCTTTTAGAGAGGAGTCTTTGCTCTGCAGAAATGCTAAAGCGCCTAGGGAGAACACACACGCTGTGCTAGATCACTGCACAGATCAGACAGGAATGCAGAACTCGCTAGAACGCGCTGTAACACCAACACTCTGGAGAGACACTCGTCTTGAAGAGAGAAAACGCTCAGGCAGTAACACTCGGCTCTGAAGCAGAAACATAATGCGAGATTGCCACGCAACGCCCTTTATACCCATGCGGTGGGGCGGGGTTGCGTTATGCAAATTCCATAGACCCATGGCATCTTCATGCCATTGGCTCATTTTGTAGAGCTCAAAGGCGATTGGCTTCTAAGCGAAACCCCCATTTCGTCAGTAACTGACGTAACCCGTAGTGTACTGACTGAAAGGGAACTAATGATTGTTATATAGCTCAACACAGTTAGTCTTATTGTTTACATCTCGTTTTCTTGATTTACCACGAGTACAATGTTTTACCATGCCTAATACTGTATATTGATCTAGCTTACTGCAGTGTGTAACAAGTGTCTCATAGTATCCACCGAGCGAACGCACAGAGAAGCATTATAACGTATTTTTTTAACACACTCAAATGTATCTAATATGATAAAACAGAGCTGCGTTACCCCACATATGCATGACCAGAAGAAGCGGAAACGGTCGTCTGCAGCATAATAAAAGCCCCGCGAAATCAAGGCGTCATCAAGCTACGCCTTTGTTTTGGATATGCGACCTCTAGCAGCGAAAAATTACATATTGTGGCTTTAACATTTTGTCAGAAAATCTAGTAAATTGCAAGGTATTTTGTTTATTTGTCTGTTCAGAATTGTGGGAGAATTGCAATCTCTATTTGAAAATAAAATTGTGATTCTCAATTTATTCAGAATCATGCAGCTCTACATGCTGGCTATGTTTATGCAACCTGTCAGAATGTCACAGACACTTAAGGGTGGACTCTTTTAACATAGCAACCACCCAAAACTCCCTAGCAACCACATAACAACATGCTAAAAACACTTAGAATGCCCTGGCATTGCTTCTGCACAGTTAAGCATCACTCACAATTTCTTTAGTAGCCTAAATCTGAATCTCCTTCAATTATGTTCACATTTAGAACCCGTTTTAGAGGACAGATACATCACCTCTGTTACATTTTACAGGCCAGCAACTCTTCTTGCTGTCAGTTTATCGGTTTCCAGCACCTCTCCTCCATGCCTAAAAATAATTTCAGCCAAGACACTTTCACTACAATCCAAGAGTCACGATGTAAACACGCAAGACAGCGGACTGCACTGTGCCACACTGTTATTTATAAAAGGAATGGGGGTTCCATCATTTCGTTCAAGTCATGTAAATTAGGTGTAACACCAGCCATCTCTTGAGTCATCACTTTGGAGTCGGTGAGATAACTGTAGCGTGCTTGTGTGTGTGTGTGTGAGAGAGAAAGCCCTTTCCGCTAATGCTAATTTAAGGTCCCGAAACAGTGACAGGCTTGTTGTTCATTATTCCACACGCCTGCCTGGCTGTGTTCACCGAGGCACATGGGGCAGAGGCAGTGCCAATCGAGACAGCTCAGCTCAGAGCGGCGGGCGGCACCAGGCTGGCGTTTCGAGGCAGTGTGACTCATGTTTCTCGTGCACCGCTCTCTGTATGCCTCTTACCTGTGTCGTATCTACAAGACTGATGGGTTTTTCCTCAAGTCTGACCCGTTGAGTGGCAATTCTCATCAGCGACTCCATGTTCTACAAGGCTGTCAGTATAAGAGCCGAGAGATAATAGGGTACGAAGGTCATTTCGGGTGGCCGTAAACATTCACTGCCCAATCACGTTTTACCATGCGCTCGTAATGACGGCCATATTTCAGTCTGAGGCATTTATCTGGCCGATGATTGCAAGCCTTCACCTTCCTTCTTTCTGCAGTCAACAGTCTTTTACTTGTTACGTTATAGATGGCGAGGAATAAATATATGGTACTGCATGAGACCACGATCAATGCTTGAAGTCGATACCGTCAATGCTGTTCACATTTATGAGAGAGAAATTGATGTTGACGGCAGAGATTTCTCCACTAGGTTGTATTAGAGAACTGGGGGATCTAACCCCATGCATTTGTTCATTCACAGTGCCTTTATGCATAAAAGTCTTGTCTGATTTAACGTTTGAATAGTCTATGGTCTAATATCTGAAATACTTCAGTTTAATTAACACCATGCTTTTCTAACATAAACCTCAATGTCAAGTAGTGCGAACCTCTAATCTCATTGCATTACCTCTTTGTTATCTCAACAAGCTTGTATCGCCATTTGCAGCACATGAATCAAGTAAGTAAGTAATTACCGCAAAGACAACCCCACCTCCTTACTTTGCTCTACCGAGACTTGGGAAAGTGAAGTGTTTGTTAGACTAATCACATCTCGGCACACGGCAGTCTTTGAAGATCTGTTATGCAGAGAGATTTTGGAGAACAGCTGAGAGCACAGCTGTGTTGTTCACTGACTTCAGGTCTTTTGACCTGCTATCTGAAGAAGCTGGCAGCCGACTCTGTCCGTCCTCTGATGGAGTGCTTGAGAGGGGTTGAGCTGGCCAGCTTATCGCTGTGGAGAGTTGCTGCAGGTGTGGGGCTTTCAGAACTGCACAATCCCTCCTAAAATGAATGATTTACCTCAGGCGGTCTGGTTGCGGCAAGGTTTTCTTTTCAATTTTATCTACCATTACCACACTTAATTTGACACATCATGTTAAAGGAACAAATAATTGTGTTTTCAACTGTAAAAAAGATGCTTGGACATTGTAGGTGGTTGCCAGGGCATCGAGTGCTGCATAAGTCCTAAATCCTGGAAATGAGTTATTATTTTTGCACTTCTGGTTCCATCGTTCCAAACGCAAACTCTTTTTTTTGAAAGAGTTTTTTTGGTTAATTGTCTGAAATAAGGGTTTCACTTTATTTTGATGGACCCTTTAACACATTCTGTTGACTATGAGTAACATTGCACCTATGTGTGCTTACTCTTATTAGAGTGTTAGTAGAGTATTAGTAGACTGGTAGAGTTAATATGGAGTTAGGGTTAGAATAAGTTGTCATGTAGTGTCAAAGTCACTAATAGTCAGTAGAATGTCTGTTGGAGGAGCATCACAATAAAGAGTTGGCAGATATTAAGCAGACAGTCTACTAATACTCTAATGAGAGTTAGCTGACATGTAGCTGCAAAGTTATTTATAGTCAACAGATTGTTCAAAAGGGACCATCCAGCCCATCAGAATAAAGTGTTAACGAAATAAGATATGTTGTTAACACAGCTATCAAGATATTCACATTTTATTTTACGACATAAAATACATTAGTAGTACACTCGTGATTTTTAATTTTTTTGGACTTTTATGTGTCTTGTTAAAAGAAGTGGCAACATTATTTCGATGATCCACTTTAGACATTCTACAAACTATAACTTTGCAACTACATGTCAACTAGCAGTCATTAGAGTATTAGTAGATTGTCTGCTTAACTCTTTCATAGCCAAACATGGAATTTTCCGGTATTTGTAAGAAAATGCTTCCTCGCCAAACAGAATTTTCTGTGTTTCCGTGTTTTCACTGTTATACGGTAGGGGTGCTATTACACATGTTCTGAAAGAGTACAGAATCTCAGAATCAAAACACAGGCGAAGAAGCAGAATAAAGATATCATATGTAATAATTTGCATATATAAATTAACATGATTACCAACATTAAACAGTATAACAGCATAACATTAAACAGCACCTTCCGTATTCAACTTACGAAAAAAGTGTAATCGGCGCGACGTGTGACGTAGGACGTAACATAAGCGTTTTGAACTGTGAGAGGCATTACACTTTTTTCGTAAGTTGAATACGGAAGGTGGTCTTGCGGAAGCTAGATATTTCACTTTATAAAGTTTTAAATATGGATATTTTTCTTTAAAAAAACATCGATTCGCTTCAGAAGGCCTTTATTAACCCCCCAGAGCCATGTGGAGTACTTTTATAATGGATGGATACACTTTTTTGAGCTTCAAACTCGTGAGCCCCGTTCACTGCCATTATAAAGCTTGGAAGAGCCAGGATATTTATTAATATAACTCTGATTGTGTTCATCAGAAAGAAGAAAGTCATACACACCTAGGATGGCTTGAGGGTGAGTAAATCATGGGGTACTTTTCATTTTAAAGTGAACTAATCCTTTAATGAGAGTTAGTTGCAGAATTTACAGAAATGTCAATTCAGATAAGGTTCAGAGGTTCACAAACTGGTATTGTGCATTACACTGCATGAAGATACTGCAGCATATGGAGTATCTATGATAACATATGGAATCATCCTACCTTGTTAAGGAAAGTTGTGGTTGTGTTCTTGTATCATGATGATTTATTCAGCAGCCCTGTCTGTACTGACAACTATTCTTAAACATTAACTGGAGGAGTTACACGTATTGGAAAATAAAATCTTTAATATAATCAAATAAACCTTGCAAAATCTTGTTGGAATCTCTGACAGCACGCAAACTCATTTAATTTCCTCTTGACAGTTGAATTGTGAAATATGTTCTGTTTTTCCAGCCTGAAAAAAGCTGATCTGTCATGCATCAAAGCAAAGATGATTTAAATTCCTTAAGCATCTAAAATGTTGCCATTTATTATGCACTCATTTGATGCTTGCTAAAGCAACCATCAACCACCAACATTTCTCAAACTAACCAATAAGTATCGCACTTTGATGTACACCGTTTGTGCCATGGAGCTGAATGATACCTCAGATTATAGGGCTTGCTAAAGAGAGGTGTACTGTGATCAGACTTGCAATTCAGACTTATACTTCAGAATAAAAAATAAAATAAAAAAATAAGATTATTCCATTGGCTTTTGGATCATTGCAGAAAATAAGGGCTGTGACAAACAAAAGTTTATGATTCTTACACATTTTATTCAATATAATTAGATCTTCACAAATTAAAGGCACAATATGTAATATTTTTGTAATAAAATGTCCAAAAACCACTTACACAGTGTGATATATTTCATGCAGTTGTGTACTTACATTATCCCAAAAGTCGATCTCAAGGATTTATAAATTCAGAGAAATTCCAATTTTAAATAATGGCTCGTCCCTTGTTATTGTCGCCTATCAATGATGTAATATCCACGCTATCCTCGGTTTCCGCTTGTAGAAACCATGGCAACAATATTTACCCATTAGTTGCAAATACTGTGGGTTTATTCAAATTTATTTTTAGTACGATTGTTTGGAACACGTAAAACTGCACAGCATTAACCCACCGAATTATTTGACAAATAGTCACATATCATTAACAGGCTAATATAGCATTACATTTCACGTTCCTTGCAGCTAATTCATTACGATACAGGTAATGCAAAAATGAATTCATTACCTGATCCGTGAATTACACACATCTCTGGATGGTGAAAACAACATCTCCCATAGTTCCACTCTCCTTCATAGAGTCATCAAGCTTCGCCTTTGTTATTGTTTTGAAAATGTGACCTCTGGCAGCGAAAACTTACATATTGTGCCTTTAACAACTTTTTGAAGCTTAATTACAAATCGGCAGAAGTCACTTGTAAGCAACTTCCTTGGTTAGACTTTATTTTGATTGTCCACTTAGACACTCTAGTAACTATAAGTCACTTTGCAAGTACATGCCAACTAACTCTCATTGAGGTTTAAGGTTAGTAGAATCAGTTGACATGTAGTTGCAAAATTACTTATAGTCAGTAATGTCTGTTGGGGAGCATCAAAATAAAGTGTTAGCAGATATTAAGCAGACAGTCAACTAATACTCTAGTTGACATGTAGTTGCAAAGTTACTTATATTTAGTAGTCTAATGTCTAATGTCTAAAGTGGACAATCAAAATAAAGTTCATATACACTGATCAGGCATAACATTATGAATATCCTAATAATCCTAATATTGTGTTGGGCCCCCTTTTGCTCCCAAAACAGCCCTGACCCGTCGAGGCCTGGACTCCACTGACCCCTGAAGGTGTGCTGTGGTATCTGGCACCAAGATGTTAGCAGCAGATCCTTTAAGTCCTGTAAGTTGCGAGGTGGGGCCTCCATGGATCGGACTTGTTTGTTCAATACATCCCACAGATGCTCGATTGGATTGAGATGTGGGGAATTTGGAGGCCAATTCAACACCTCAAACTCGTTGTTGTGCTCCTCAAGCCATTCCTGAACCACTTTTGCTCTGTGGCAGGGCGCATTATCCTGCTGAAAGAGGCCACAGCCACCAGGGAAAACCGTTTCCATGAAAGGGTAAACAATGCTTAGGTAGGTGGTCAAAGTAACATCCACATGGGTGGCAGGACCCAAGGTTTCCCAGCAGAACATTGCCCAAAGCATCACACTGCCTTCGCCGGCTTGCCTTTTTCCCATAGTGCATCCTGGTGCCATGTGTTCCCCAGGTAAGCAACGCACACACACCCGGCCGTCCACGTGATGTAAAAGAAAACGTGATTCATCAGACCAGGCCACCTTCTTCCATTGCTCCGTGGTCCAGTTCTGATGCTCACGTGCCTACTGTTGGCGCTTTCGGTGGTGGACAGGGGTCAGCATGGGCACCCTGACTGGTCTGCGGCTATGCAGCCCCATACGCAACAAACTGTGATGCACTGTGTATTCTGACACATTTCTATCAGAACCTGCATTAACTTCTTGAGCAATATGAGCTACAGTAGCTCGTCTGTTTGATCGGACCACACGGGCCAGCCTTCGCACCCCACGTGCATCAATGAGCCTTGGCCGCCCATGACCCTGTTGCCGGTTCACCACTGTTCCTTCCTTGGACCACTTTTGATAGATACTGACCACTGCAGACCGGGAACACCCCACAAGAGCTGCAGTTTTGGAGATGCTCTGACCCAGTCGTCTAGCCATCACAAATTGGCCCTTGTCAAATTCACTCAAATCCTTATGCTTGTCCATTTTTCCTGCTTCTAACACATCAACTTTGAGGACAAAATGTTCACTTGCTGCCTAATATATCCCACCCACTAACAGGTGCCGTGATGAAGAGATAATCAGTGTTATTCACTTCATCGGTCATAATGTTATGCCTGATTGGTGTATACTGATCATACGTATTCTAAATTGAATAAAGTGGCGACAAGCATTGGGTTTTGGCTTGGTAAAAGAATGAAAAACAGATCTTAATTTAAATCTTTTGAAAATAGCAGGCTTCAGAAACAAAGAGCATTGTCATATGTTTAGGAGACTTTTGGACTTGGTCTGTTCTCCTCTCAAATAGTGATCACCCTATAATTTATATTTTCTAGATCGTATACTTCATAGAGTTGGAATTAAATTAAACCTTGGGACAGTTTTGGTTAAGTGACGTGATGCTCACAGATGGTAGTGTCTAGTTTTGTGGTGAAATGGCTTGGAAGCATATTTTGATGACATCCCAATATCAAATTATGTAAAGTTCAAACCTAACTATTTTCACAGCTTGTAGCAGATGGTAGGTTGTGAATGCTCCATGTAGGTGTACGAGTTAAATACTAAGAAAACAGACTGGATCTCACAAAGGGACCGATCTCAGCCTCAGGATGTGAAAATTAATTAAATGAGAATATTTTGTGAGCTTTGAGCACACATCTTTATAATTAAATGAATATGATACTTTTTTAAAATTCTTTTTTAAGTTAAGGTTAGAAATTGGCACAAAATATTGACTTCAGGAATAACTTGTTCAACATGACATTAAAATTGACTTTCTGTTTTCAGCGGAGTTTCACAGTCCTGCTGCTGATCTGTGCAGTGATTTGCACATGGCTCGTGTCTCTCCCCTGCATGCTTCAGCACTGCTGTTGAGTGTTTCTTTGCCTAAAAGAGCTGCACGGGCACGTCTTTTTAAAGATGTCTCGCCCGTGTATTTCTGGGTGCGGTCGCGTCATTCATCCGCCTGACGGTCACTAGCGCTGTTTAGCATGTTTGGGCGTTAATCACGCTAAATCAGCGCTTGTGGATGAGTCATGTTCTCATTGCGGGAACATGACCATCGCAATGTTGCGATCGAGACTCAATGACCTCAGAAGAGGTAGAGTCCCGTCTGCCACACCCCAATTTATTTCCTCCTCGTGAGGGATTACTTTGGCTGGTGGCCAGGTTAATCTGAGGCTTACGGTGTGGAATACCCCGACGAATCTTCCTCGGGCCACGCCCCCCTCTAGCACATTGCAAGCTGTAGAGCTTCCAGCTGAGATGGCTGGTCCCTCACATCGGGCGTCTGCTGTTTCATTTGGGGCTCCGGCAGATGATGCGATGTCGATCGCCGCATCACAAGGCTTGAGTCCTCTGGAGATGAGGATTCGGCTGCGCTGCCTCCTTCTGGAGTGCCAACGTTGCCTGAGTCTGATCCAGAGCTGTCGGCCATGCTTTCCCGAGCAGCTGTGAACATTGGGCTGGACTGGAATCCTCCACCTCAGTCCGAGCGTTCAAGGCTGGATGATTGGTTCCTGGGCACAGCGCACGCTGATCGCCTGCAACCACCCCCAGTGCCATTCTTCGCGGAGGTCCATAAGGAAGTTACCAGTTCGTGGAGGGCAGCTTTTACTGCCGTAATCGTTCTGGTGCAACCTCAGCCTTCACTACCCTCGATGGCGGTGTGGCTAAAAGGTATGCGGGGATTCCCCCAGTGGAGTGCTCTGTTGCGATGCAGCTGCATCCTCAAGAGTGCCTCCACCTGGCGTGGTGATCCCAAGCACCCGTCTAAAGCCTGTGGGTTCTCGTCCACCTAAGTGGCCAAAGCCTACAGAGCTGCGGGTCAGGCCGCGTCTGCTTTGCATGCCATGGCCATCCTGCAAGTGTACCAGGCCGATGTTTTAAAAACAATGCATGAGGGCGGTGCTGACCCAGTGATTATGCAGGAAGTGCACACTGCCACCGACTTCGCTCTCCGAGCGACGAAGGTCACTGCTCAGTCCCTGGGTCAGGTGATGTCCACTTTGGTGGTCCAGGAGCACCACCTGTGGCTGAACCTGGCAGATATGAATGAGTCGGAGCGAACCCGTTTCCTTGACTCCCCAATCTCCCAGGCCGGCCTCTTCGCACCGCCTACACCGCCGCCAGCTCAGCTGCCTCAGCCTGCCCGCCGCCGAGGTCGCCCCCCTGTGGCTTCCGCCCCTCCTGCTCGGCCACAGGTCGCCGGAAGGCGGCGCAACCCAGCTCGGAGATAGGTGTCAGTTCTTTTCAGGAGATGGTAGCAGGACCACTCCTTCCCCCAGGGGAGAATCTTTTGTTCCCAAGAGGGCACGGATGACAGTGCGCAACGCTATGCCTCGCTGCTCTCATCCCCCTCTGTCGCCAGACCCCTGTCAGAGGAGGTCGCCGCGGAACGCTCGTCCTTCCCTGGCCTCCTCTGTCAGGACGCGGAACTTAACCATGCTCCCACACCGGGACGCTACGCCTCCCATGTCAGGGCCGGTCGTTCCGCATCACCGCCCCATCGTTGGTACGCCTGTAGTTCTGATGACCCCGCTGGTTCAGTTTTTGGGAGCCTGGCTAGAGCTTCCCAATCTGTCCCGCTGGCTCACTTGAACGATCAGGCTCAGCTATGCGATTCAGTTCGCATGGTCTCCTCCCCGGTTTCGGGGGTCCGCTTCACCATGGTGGGTGGCAATGCCCCTGTCATGCGTGCGGAGGTTGCCACCCTACTGGCGAAGGGTGCGATCGAGACCATCCCTCCAGCCGAGATGAAGTCTGGCTTTTACAGCCCCTACTTCATTGTACCCAAGAAGAGCGGTGGGTTACGACCAATTCTGGACCTGCGCATCTTGAACCGTTCCCTTCACAGGCTTCCGTTCAAGATGTTGATAGCCAAATGCATTTTCGAATGCGTTCGTCCGTCAGATTGGTTTGCAGCGATCGACCTGAAGGACTCGTACTTTCATGTCTCCATTCTTCCTCGACACTTTCGAGGGGCAGGCATACCAGTACATGGTTCTCCCATTCGGGTTGTCCCTGTCTCCTTGTGTCTTTACGAAGGTCACGGAGGCAGCCCTTGCGCCTCTCAGGCAGCACGGGGTTCGCATTCTGAATTATCTCGACGACTGGCTGATTCTAGCTCACTCTCGGGACCAGTTATGCGAACACAGGGACCTGGTGCTCAGCCACCTCTCCTGTCTGGGCCTTCAGGTCAACTGGGAAAAGAGCAAACTCTCCCCCGTGCAGAGGATCTCTTTTCTCGGTATGGAAATCGACTCAGTCGCCATGTACGCGCAGCTGACGAGCGAGCGAGCACAGTCACTGCTGAATTGCCTGAGTCAATTCGAGGGCAAGAATGCTGTTCCGCTGAAGTTATTTCAGAGGCTCCTGGGGCATATGGCGTCCACAGCGGCTGTCACGCCGCTCGGACTGCTTCATATGAGACCGCTTCAGCACTGGCTTCACGATCGAGTCCCGAGATGGGCATGGCAACAAGGTATGCTCCGGGTGCCAGTTACTCTGGCTTGCCATTAGACCTTCACCCCGTGGCCGGAGTGCCCTTAGAACGAGTGTCCAGGCATGTTGTTGTGTCAACAGATGCCTCCGCCACGGGCTGGGGTGCCATGTGCGATGGACATGCTGCCGCGTGCTCCTGGACAGGACCCCAGCGCCTATGGCATGTCAATTGCCTCAAGTTGCTGGCCGTACGTCTAGCTCTGCACCGTTTTCGGACACTGCTGGTGGGCAAGCACGTACTGGTCCATTCAGACAACACGGCGACAGTGGCGTACATCAACCATGAGGGTGGTCTGCGCTCCCGCTGTATGTCGCAACTCGCCCGCCATCTCCTCCTATGGAGTCAGAAGCATCTGAGGTCGCTTCGTGCCATTCACATCCCGGGAGAGCTGAATCGTGCAGCCAACGAGCTCTCACGACAACGGCCATGTCCCGGGGAATGGAGACTCCATCCCCAGACAGTTCAGCTGATTTGGGAACAGTTCTGCGACGCACAGGTAGATCTGTTTGCCTCCCCAGACACTTCCCATTGCCGCTAGTTTTACTCCCTGACCGAGGGGACCCTCAGCACGGATGCACTAGTGCACAGCTGGCCGCGGGGCCTACACAAGTATGCGTTTCCCCCAGTGAGCCTTCTCGCACAGGTTCTCCAAGCAGAGGTTGTCTCTCTGGCTAGTGGACGCTATAGTCTTGGCTTATCAGGCTCAAGGCCTGCCATGCCCCCTAGGAGTGAAGGCACACTCTACCAGGAGTGTTGCTTCGCCCTGGGTGCTTGCGCATGGCGCCTCGCTGACAGACATCTGTAGAGCTGCAGGCTGGGCGACACCCAACACATTTACGAGATTCTACAATCTCCGGGTAGAGTCAGTGTCCTCTCGTGTACTCGCTCCCAGTGGCCAGTAAGTAGGACCTGCTCTGTGTTATCGTTTGCTGCGCCATTCCACTCCACGGACTGGATACGTGCGCTCTTTTGCTCAAGTGAGTTTCTCCTCCAGCACCGCTGACGTCGACACCAGAGTGCATGCCCGATTGGTCAGCCCTCGTGTTAGGCTAGGTACCTCCATGTGCATGGTTCCCCATCTGGGCATATGTGTCTTCTGTCATATGTGTATTCTCTAAGACTTCCCTTCGGGCAGGCACTGTGTTACATATTCCACCTGGGATATGCTACCCAGTTTATCTTGGTATTCTTGCATATAGCCTAGCCCTTTGCTCGTGCTAGCCTAACGACAGGGAGCTAGTGCTTGCGCAGGACACTGGAAAACAGCCGTAGTGGCGAGATTAAATAGGGACCCCCATTTCGTCAGTCACTGATGTAACGCGTAGTGAAAGGGAACGTCTCGGTTACGTATGTAACCCTCGTTCCCTGAAGGAGGGAACGGAGACGTTACGTCTGCATGCCACTACCGCTGTACCACTGAAATGGCCGGGATTCACAGTCTCGGCTCCTCAGCAGGTTTCATAATGCGAGATTGCACTCGCGGCTCCTTATATACCCACGTGGGTGGGCAGAGTTTGCGATGCAAATTCCACAGACCCATGGCATTCTTATGCCATTGGCTCATTTTGTAATACTCGAAGGCTCTCAGACGAGACTCCCATTTCGTCAGTCACTGACGTAACGTCTCTGTTCCGTCCTTCAGGGAACGAGGGTTACATACATAACCGAGACGTTTTTGATCTTATTGTGCGTGATTTATGCTTTTAATTAATCCTGGCATTAAATAAAAGACCAATAAGACTAATTTCTAAACTCTAATCAAAACTAGTCATGTTTTGACATGCTCTGACATTTGTGCTTATTTCAGTTTATTAAAACATTTTAACGGCTAAAGTCTTATTACACTGTATTCAGCACAAACTAAGGTTATGTGTGGTTAGTAAAAATAATGTAAATTATAAGTAAAATAAAAGTAAAATGTCACTGAGTGTGATAGGGACCCGAGCGGTCACCAGGAGAATCACACACGGATGTAAAAACGAAAATGTGCAAATAAATATGGTTAAGAGAAATAAAAAACAGATTATCAATAAAAACTAGAACTGCTGTGTACTTATACAGTACAAACTCTCTTCTGCATTTGAGGACAGAGTTTCAGTGCGCTCAAGCAGCGCTTCAATAACCTGGTTAAAATCTCAAAACCATAATCCATCCGCCCATCCTCTAGTGACGGCTGCCTTACACACACACATACACACACACACACACACACACACACATTCCCGCTTGCTAATTGGAACATACCATTTTTGTTAAATTAACTCGTCTTAACATGATTAATAAATAATACACAAGATTATTAAGAACAAGAGTTAAAACAAATCGTTAAATACAATAAATAGGACGGATAAAACCAACATATACATTTGCACGAACATTTCCATAAATAGCTAAAATGAGCGCTCCCATTGGCACTTTCTTTAAAACCACGCCCACTCAACTAAAACAGGATATTTAAAACAGCAAACCCCACGTGAATATTATAAAATGTATAGGAACAGAACAGTAAAGATACAGCAAAAACAGAGATAGAAGACAAACTCTGTTTTAATCTTCTGGGCCCTGTTTTAATGATCTGTGTGTCCGAATCCACTTTTGCTAGTTTAACGGAGGGAAAAATGGTCGGTGCACCTGGCGCATGGTCTACAAACCCGATTCCAAAAAAGTTGGGACACTGTACAAATTGTGAATAAAAAAGGAATGCAATAATTTACAAATCTCATAAACTTATATTTTATTCACAATAGAATATAGATAATGTTGAAAGTGAGACATTTTGAAATGTCATGCCAAATATTGGCTCATTTTGGATTTCATGAGAGCTACACATTCCAAAAAAGTTGGGACAGGTAGCAGTAAGAGGCCGGAAAAGTTAAATGTACATACAAGGAACAGCTGGAGGACCAATTTGCAACTTATTAGGTCAATTGGCAACATGATTGGGTATAAAAAGAGCCTCTCAGAGTGGCAGTGTCTCTCAGAAGTCAAGATGGGCAGAGGATCACCAATTCCCCCAATGCTGCGGCGAAAAATAGTGGAGCAATATCAGAAAGGAGTTTCTCAGAGAAAAATTGCAAAGAGTTTGAAGTTATCATCATCTACAGTGCATAATATCATCCAAAGATTCAGAGAATCTGGAACAATCTCTGTGTGTAAGGGTCAAGGCCGGAAAACCATACTGGATGCCCGTGATCTTCGGGCCCTTAGACGGCACTGCATCACATACAGGAATGCTACTGTAATGGAAATCACAACATGGGCTCAGGAATACTTCCAGAAAACATTGTCGGTGAACACAATCCACCGTGCCATTCGCCGTTGCCGGCTAAAACTCTATAGGTCAAAAAAGAAGCCATATCTAAACATGATCCAGAAGCGCAGGCGTTTTCTCTGGGCCAAGGCTCATTTAAAATGGACTGTGGCAAAGTGGAAAACTGTTCTGTGGTCAGACGAATCAAAATTTGAAGTTCTTTTTGGAAAACTGGGACGCCATGTCATCCGGACTAAAGAGGACAAGGACAACCCAAGTTGTTATCAGCGCTCAGTTCAGAAGCCTGCATCTCTGATGGTATGGGGTTGCATGAGTGCGTGTGGCATGGGCAGCTTACACATCTGGAAAGACACCATCAATGCTGAAAGGTATATCCAAGTTCTAGAACAACATATGCTCCCATCCAGACGTCGTCTCTTTCAGGGAAGACCTTGCATTTTCCAACATGACAATGCCAGACCACATACTGCATCAATTACAACATCATGGCTGCGTAGAAGGATCCGGGTACTGAAATGGCCAGCCTGCAGTCCAGATCTTTCACCCACAGAAAACATTTGGCGCATCATAAAGAGGAAAATGCGACAAAGAAGACCTAAGACAGTTGAGCAACTAGAAGCCTGTATTAGACAAGAATGGGACAACATTCCTATTCCTAAACTTGAGCAACTTGTCTCCTCAGTCCCCAGACGTTTGCAGACTGTTATAAAAAGAAGAGGGGATGCCACACAGTGGTAAACATGGCCTTGTCCCAACTTTTTTGAGATGTGTTGATGCCATGAAATTTAAAATCAACTTATTTTTCCCTTAAAATGATACATTTTCTCAGTTTAAACATTTGATATGTCATCTATGTTGTATTCTGAATAAAATATTGAAATTTGAAACTTCCACATCATTGCATTCTGTTTTTATTCACAATTTGTACAGTGTCCCAACTTTTTTGGAATCGGGTTTGTAAAAGGGGTGTCCCTATTCTCTTAATAAGTAATGGGTGCGTTTTGGGCATAACGTGCAATAAACCAATCAGAGTCTCACCTCTCATTCCCTTTAAAAGCCAGTTGCGCTCGCACCATGGCGGATTCGCTATTTACATGGTGGAATATAGACACCCTCAACCTGACAAGTCAGTTTAAATACATTTGTGTATTGCCACGATTGGTTAAATAAGTAGCCAATGTCATTCGTCATTACTGCAAATAGGTAATTCTGATACATGCAATAACTATCCATTATGACATGTAGGCATTTTTATCTTTATGTACACAATAATAATCTTTTACATTGTAATCCTTTTATTTTTTAATATTTAAAAATGTTTGTGTGCTGCTGCTCGTCCATGTGTGTGTAATAAGCAGAGTGTACGCGTATTGTGCACCAGCCTATATGCACACATTACTAACACGCCCTTTAAATAACACAAAAAATACTGCGCTATTGACTTTAGACCAGGTTTCAGTTGGTCAATGGTGCAGTCGTTTTCAGTTCCTCAAAACAGCAACGCGCCAACAGTGCGCCTGAACACACCTGGTTTTCAGACCAGCACGCCCATGGGCCAACAGATGGGCGCGAGTGCATTTGCTATTTAAACAACATGGCGCAGGACTTGAAAATGATAACTGCGTCAGGCTGAAATTAGCAAAAAACACTTGCGTCGCACCTGCTGCCGCATTGTGCCTGGTGTATGATAGTGCCGTGAGTCTCTCCATCACACTGAGATAATGCCATAAAACATAAACAAATTTTTTGCAACAAAATGGTGTGAGAATCATCCTGCTCACTCATTCACATAAAACTAAATAAAGCAATAAGCCCCAAAAAGCCATGGTTTACAGTGAATTTATAACAGCTAAGCAGCGTTGTTAGGCACGATGCAGAGCGGAGTAACCACGCAATACAAATATTAAAGCCAAAAAATATGTATCAATGCAACTTTCATGAAGTAAAATTGATAAAAGCCTTCCTTCCGCTGGAGAAAAATTGTCCCTGACCATGAACAGCAACAAAAGTTACATTATTACACCAGTAGATGGTGACAAAGACTGTCTTTTTTGAGTGAGTCAGTCAGTAGCGAAGACTTTTATATCGGACTGAAACTTGTTGTGAACACGGCAATTATTGATTTAACTTTTTTGTGATTGAAATGCCGTAGTTACGTGAAACCCTAGTTAGCTGCCTACCATGACAGCATGTCAAGTTTTGTCCTCTAAATTCATGCATGATTGGCAGCACAATTATCCAATTATGTTTTAAGATTTGGTTAATGTCATGTACTCAGAGTAGTCGTGTCTTCTTTTGTTTTTTTGTCTCACAAATCTAACTACTTAGAATAGCTAGTAATGACACATCTCTCCTTAGCAAGCCAAACAATTGGAGGTATGATTCATGTCAGTAGCACAAACGGTGGAGGATAAATGAAATAATGAAATGAAATTGCTTTAGGGGTTTAAAACAAACCTCATTCTGTTCTATTAGCAGTAGTAAAAATGAGCCTTAGCACCGCTAATAAGGGCCACTCTGTACAAGAACAACATCAGTCTTCCTTGATGTGATGTCATACATGTCCTCAAATGTGTGTAGTAGTATTATAGTAATTGTTCCATCCTTCAAGTAGAAAAGTTTACGGTTCTTAGTGAGATGGAGGTGAAATCTACTTTACTGTCAGTTGGGAGCTGGCAGCAGTCGGTATTGTGTGATGAAGGCTTCCTCCTAAATAGGATGATGCGTTATCCTTTAACCCAGGGCTCCAGGTTTTGTGCACCTTAATGGTTGGTATTAGAACCAAGTGCTTCATGTATGTTTTCTGTATTTCACAGGAATAAAATATCAGTACTGATTCAGCTCTGGTTTTCTTCAATACTCTGTCTGTTTATACCTGTTGGTGACCATGGTTTGGTTTTACCAAACACAGCTTGTCCAAGTTTAGAAATTGCACTCATTATTTTGAAGACCTTCCCCTTGAGCCGTAAAAGAGTGTGTTTTTCTGATCGCTGCACCTGCTATCAATCATGTTTTTCTATTCAGGCTATTTGCCTTCTGTGGAACTCATGTTGCCTCGAAAGCTTGCTTATCTAAATGCTAATTGTTAGACCTCTTTTATTTCTGACAGATACTAACGCTAATTGCTAATTGGCAATCAATCTAATGTGACTCACCTTTGCAAATGCATTTGTAATTATGATTAAGCTTCCTCACAGTTAAAGGTGCACTCTAAAAAAAGATTTGCACATATCAAAATGAATATTTTCACATGAAGCTGTTTTTAAAGTCACATGATCTGATGTCTTCCAATTTGACCAAGTTATTCAACTTCTTAAATTTCTATTACGTCTTCAGTCTATAGTGTTTCATCGCCATCTACTGGCCTGGCAGCAGAATTACGCATTTTTTGTAGTGTGAGTGAGGAATCGTTTTGATGATGGTGTGGTCTGTATGCGGAAAACTCAAAGGAAAAACTTCTATGTTTTAAGCATATCGTTGTAGTGTAAAACGTACCCTTAGAATAGAGCTGGGCAATAATAGTTTACAGATACTATAGTTTACATTTTGTAATGATACAAGCAATCAAGCAGTTGAGATTTACTATCAGTGTTGGGAAGGTTACTTTGGAAATAGGTTACAGATTACAAGTTTAAACCCTATTTAAAATGTAATAATTAGTAACTATTTCAATTACTTTATTAAAGTAATGTAACTTGATTACATTTGATTACTTTTTGTTTATTTTTCTAAATTTCTACATTCGACATTGTAACCTTTGATGTCGATAACATTTTAATAGTTGGCAAACATATTTTGCACTCAACTGTTATATTTGCACCCTTTTCTGATTTCTGGATGCACTGGAAGGCATTTTTATCACTCGCCATGGTGGAAACTCTCAGACAGGTTGTAGCCTAAAGCTTTCGGCGGCAATGTGGATTTATGTAATTGGCAGACGCTGTAAATTCAAACAACAGAACCAATCAAAAGCATCAGAATAGCATCGCTTTACTAAAACGGCCTTTAAATGGCAAGAGGCATCGTGCACATCAAAAACAGGCAAAGCAACAAATTAATAATGGTAACACTTTATTTTGATGGCCCCTTTTGAACAATCTATTGACTATAAATAACTTTGCAACTTCAGGTCAACTAGCAGTCATTAGAGTATTAGTGTCTGCTTAATATCTGCTAACTCTTTATTGTGATGGTCCTCCAATAGACATTCTGACTATGAGTAAGTTTGCAAGTGCTTGTCCATGTAAATGGATTACAGTTACATTTATTTTGTAATTAAATTATGTAACGAGGTTACATGTAACTAGTTACTCCCCAACATATATTGCCCTATACAGGAGTACACTGTATGTATGCAGATAAAGCCAGACATACTTATGTATCTAACCTTAAAGAGTTGGATGATAATGTAGTTAGTTACAAAAAAAAAGAAAAAAAGAAAAAAGAATACATTTCCTTTTTAATTTCATGCATTTAGCAGCTTTGGATGAAAGCATTGGTTACACTTTATTTCGATTGTCTACTTTAGACATTCTACTAACTATAAATAGCTTGTCAACTATTAGTCTAACAATTAGTAGACTGTTGGTTTAGGGTTAGTAGAATAAGTTGGCATGTACTTGCAAAGTTACTTATGGTCAGTAGAATGTCTATTGGAGGAACATCAAAATAAAATATTAGTAGATATTAAGCAGACAGTGCTAATACTCTAATGACTGCTAGTTGACATGCAGTTCCAAAGTTACTTTATAGTTAGTAGATTGTCTAAAGTGGACCATCGAAATAATGTTACCAAAGCATGGATGGATGGCTGGATTGATAGATGGAGAGACAGATGGAACGATAGACATTTTTATTACAGTCAAGGCAACATGTTCAGTATGAGTTTGAGAGTATCCCTCCATACTCTCTCATTAGCTACTGTCAGTTTTTAGTCATTATTATTATTATTGACAGTTGACACATCAGATTACATGTCGGATGCAGTTGATGAGCATTCAGTGTGCTTTACATCAAATCCTCAATATAATTGTATTGCCTCCCAGCACCCTGAGCAATAGACAGGCCTTGAATGATCAGTAAATGATCAAAGATCTGAAGATGGCATCGTCATACTAGCGAGCTGCTCTGGTGTGCTTCCAACTCATGCAGTCCAGCTGGTCTTGTCCATCTCAGCCGGTCTGTATCTGAAAACTGCACCTGCTGTCATGGCACCATCATAGCTGCGCTCTTATTTATTTATTTATTTTTCAGTAGAAAACTCTGAATAGAGCTCTAGTCTATAATGTTCAAAATTCAGTGTGCAGTGGTGGGGTGGGTTGGGTTGGGTTGGGTTGGGGGGAGGGGTTCATAGACAAGGCTTAAGCTACTCCCAGACTAAAATGCATGTTTGAGCTGTTTTAACTGAAAGTAACTTGCACTGACATATCTTAAAATATGTCAATGCCATTGTTTTGTCTCAAGATGCACACTAGTAATGTTTTTTCTAAGACACATTTATAAAATCTACTTAAAAGCCCTAATTGAACTAAGACCTAATCCTGGCTTAGTCTAAGCCCTGTCTGTGAAACTGGGCCATAGAGTATTTAAGCTGTCTATCACTAGCAAAGCTTGATGACTATCCTAGGACAACATGCTAAATCATGCTAGCAACATGCTAATTCACGCTAATGACATGCTAATTCATGTTAAAACATGATAAACATGCTAATTCATGCTAACAACATGTTAAATCGTGCTAGTGACATGCTAAATTATGCTAACAACATGCTAGTGACATGCTAATTCATGCTAACAACATGATAAACATGCTAGCAGCATGCTAAACCATGCTAGCAACATCATGCAAACAATGTCTTTTTTACTTTCTCTTTCCACTTTTTTTAAAGATTATAAAACATTCAAGGTGTCATCAAACTTTCTCTGTCAAGCAAACATTAAAGTTTGTCCCAACAAACTTTTTACTCATCTATTTATTACACAGTTTTACAAGAAAATACTATAGTTTTCTACTTCAAAATTTCATGTTTTTGAATCTTTGAATTTGGTATTGTGTAGGGGAGAGCGGGGCACAACCTAACGCTTTTTGACTTTCTCAGTTTGTGTAAATCCACTTGGGGTTCAGAGTATTTATTTTTTCCCACATTAATTGCACACATGTCTAGTGCAATCATGTGGTTTTGTTTCATTAATACAGTGTATACTTTTTTCTTCATTTACCCCGAAAGAATGGAAGTGAAATGTGACAACATGCCCCATAGGTGGGGTACATTGTAACATGTGAAGGGCACATTGTAACATGACCTTATGGCAGCTTAAAATGTTATCTGATGTAATCAAAAAAATATCCATGACAAACTAAAATATTTTGTCAATAAAATACAATTATTAACTTTTTCGAATAAAAATAATTGAATTTTATTATCATTAAAAATAAACTAATTTTTGAGTTTGACAACAAACACACCTCAAAACACAGCATAGACAGCATAGTTCAAAACATAATAATTAAGCATTTCTGAACATTGACTCACAGTCTTTATTCACATTTTTCTCATGGTTTCTCAATAGAATTCATAAAAGTATAGAATATAATAGCATATTTCTAATAGGGGCACAGTGTAACGCAGTGTGACAACATGCCCCACCTGCACAGCTGGGATTTAAACCTGGCTCGTGTCTTCTGCTGGTTAGATCAGCATTAAAGAACTATCTCAACTGTTAAATAACAGATATAAGATTACAATAATATCAGATTTGTCTTATTTTAAATAAACACAAAAAACAGAGATGAAAAATTAATGCAAGTAAGAAATTTACTTTTGCTATGGTTAAATAAATGTTCAGTGATATCTTCGAAAGATTTTTTAATTTTGACGCAATTTTTTCTCTATATAGTGTTGATATGGCAACTAGTAAATACACTAAGTTTCGTCATCCTGGCATGTGTGGAAAGTGTTAAACCATGTGTGTTACAACTAACCCCGCGTTAGGTTGTGCCCCGCTCTCCCCTACTGTAAATGTTGCCTCTTATGGTGTATTGCTTGTGATATTCCTCATTTATAATTCACTGAAAAGCGCCTGCTAAATTAGTAAATGTAGGTTGCTTTAGCAGTTGTGTAGACAACAAAAATGTAGAATTTGTGATTGAAATCTGTTCATTCAAATGTAAAAATTTCTTTTTTACAGTACAGTACTGTCTAAAAATTAAAAGTAGCCTATTAAACAAAACTCTGAGCATCTTTCAAAGATTTGATGCCACTAACCTCACACACTTCTCGAGTTCTAAGTTTGACCTCTGAAATGGCTTTTGTTTCCAAATTGCCTTTATTTTCAACGTTGTACAAAGCCAGCCAATTAGGTTGAACCTGTCAATTTTACAGTAACTGTCCATTGAATGGACTAAGGCTGTTATGAATGACTATAGCAAAAGCATTGTGCTATATCTGGACAATAGTTATAAAACGCAAGTTATGTAACTTTTATCAAGCACATCAGCAGCAGCAGTTGTAGATTGTATTGTTTTGCGAATCAAGCACGCTGCATTCTATCCCTATCTGTACTTTACATACAGAACTTTTCCGAATAGAATTTGTCTCATGCAATCAGAAAGTATTTCAGGCGATACAGCCCTAATGAAAATCTGATATTCTGTGCAGTGTGATTTTTGTATTAGTGGACTGCATTAGTTCCATTAGGGAAACAGCCTGCAGGAGAGGAACGGCAAATGGAGGTTGAGAGGCCTAGAACGATCGCAGTCGGTTGCTGATTCAAGCACAATGATGTGAATTAGTGCAATCTATGCGCTGGAACATAATTAAGAACCTCAGACATCTCAGCATTACAATCAGAGGCGCAGGACTTCGAGTGCTCTCCACGATTTCACATGTGGGTACTGCATAAAGATGCATCATGCCACGTTTGATGGCAGTGATATCATTGGTTGTTCAGCAAAACATAACGTAACATATTTTAATTTACAAATGTAAGTGTAAATGAGATTTTGCTAGAGCATCAGAGGTGAACTAATTTTATTTCTTACCTTTTTAGTTTTGACATTATTTTTCAGCTTCATAAATTGCACAGTTTAAGTTTGTGCACCATACTGGGTGGTGCACCAACAGAATTCTGCACCAACAGAATGGTTTTCTCTTTTCCCTGATCAGTAAGACCTTCAAAAGGTCTTCAATATATGTTTTTTTTTTTTTTTTTTTATGAGAAAACAGTGTCTTTATTTATTTGACAATAATAATAATAATAATACTATGTACTGTACCTGTGTCATCTAATTTAGATAAAACTAGACCGGACAGCGTCGGGCCTTATAGTTGTTGTAAATGTGTTGTACGTTTGTCTATATGGAAAGGACCCTAGCTTGCAAAGCAGGAACCTCCAAGTTATAAAATTTAATAAATGTGGACAGAGAGGCCCAGCCTGCCGCCGCACAGATATCTTCCAGTGGTATTCCACTGGACCAAGCCCACGATGAGGCCATGCCTCTAGTGGAATGAGCTCTGACGCCTATGGGGCAGCAGAGACCTCTTGACTTGTAAGCCAGCGAGATAGCATCTACTATCCATCACGACAATCTTTGCTTCGTGCTTCGTGACAATCTTTGCTTCGCGCCAAAGCATACGAAGAGCTGTTCCTACTGCCTAGATGCGGCGGAACGCCCTAAATAAACTCTAAGAGCCCTGACGGGACAGAGTAGATTCGCGTCTCTTTCGTCCTCAGACAAGGGAAGAGCTGATAGCGAAATGATCTGTGCTCTGAACGGAGTGGAGAGCACTTTGGGTACATACCCGTGTCTTGGTTTGAGGACCACTCTGGAGTCGTTAGGCCCAAATTCAAGACAGGAAGCGTTCACCGAGAGCGCATGTAAATCGCCAACTCGCTTGATTGAAGCTAGTGCAAGCAAGAGAGCAGTTTTGAGCGAAAGGTGCTTCAGGCTTACAGACTGAAGCGGCTCAAATGGGGCACCTTTCATGGCCTCTAGGACCGTGGAAAGGTCCCAAATAGGAACCGATGGGGTTCGAGGAGGGTTTAGCCTCCTAGCTCCTCTGAGGAAGCGCACGATTAGGTCGCTTCTCCCCAGTGACTGTCCGGCCACATGAGCGTGAAACGCTGCTATGGCCGCCACATATACTTTGAGTGTGGAAGGGGAGCGACCCGCGTCCAAAAGCTCTTGAAGAAAGGAGAGCACTTCTTTCACTCCACATGAGTGTGGGTCCAGGTTCCGCGCTGTACACCAGCTTGAGAACACTGACCATTTTAGAGCGTAAAGCCGCCTGGTTGAAGGCACTCTCGCTTCAGAAATAGTATTCAGCACCCCTTTTGGGAGGTTCCCGGGTATCCGTTGATGGGCCATACATGAAGGGCCCACAAGTCAGGACGGGGATGCCAGATCGTCCCCTTCACCTGTGTGAGGAGGTGTCTCCTCCGTGGTATCGGTCATGGGGCTGTTTCTAGCAGCTGAGTCAACCCGGAGAACCATAGTTGGTTCTTCCAGAGAGGGGCTATTAAAAGCACTGCACACTTGCTCTCCCTGATCCGTTTGAGGGAATGCATACAGCGGGCGGCTGGGCCAGTCGTGGGCCAGCGCATCCCTGCTCTTGGAGAAAAATGTTGGGCAATGAGCATTGTCTTCTGAGGCGAAGAGATCGACCTCTGCCTTGCCGAAGACGCTCCAAATTAACTGAACCGTTTGTGGGTGAAGAGACCAATCCCTTGGGGGAATTTTGTCTCTGGATAGCATATCCGGGCCCTGGTTCAGAATGCCTGGCACATGCGCTGCCCTTAGCGAGCGCAGGTTGTGCTGAGTCCATAAAAGAAGGCGTTTGGCCATGGTGTGCAGGTTGCTTGACCTGAGTCCACCCTGGCGATTCATAGACAAGGCTTAAACTACTCTCAGACTAAAATGCATGTTTGAGCTGTTTTAACTGAAAGTAACTTGCACTGACATATCTTAAAATACACTCACCTAAAGGATTATTAGAAACACCTGTTCAATTTCTCATTAATGCAATTATCTAATCAACCAATCACATGGCAGTTGCTTCAATGCATTTAGGGGTGTGGTCCTGGTCAAGACAATCTCCTGAACTCCAAACTGAATGTCAGAATGGGAAAGAAAGGTGATTTAAGCAATTTTGAGTGTGGCATGGTTGTTGGTGCCAGACGGGCCGGTCTGAGTATTTCACAATCTGCTCAGTTACTGGGATTTTCACGCACAACCATTTCTAGAGTTTACAAAGAATGGTGTGAAAAGGGAAAAACATCCAGTATGCGGCAGTCCTGTGGGCGAAAATGCCTTGTTGATGCTAGAGGTCAGAGGAGAATGGGCCGACTGATTCAAGCTGATAGAAGAGCAACTTTGACTGAAATAACCACTCGTTACAACCGAGGTATGCAGCAAAGCATTTGTGAAGCCACAACACGCACAACCTTGAGGCGGATGGGCTACAACAGCAGAAGACCCCACCGGGTACCACTCATCTCCACTACAAATAGGAAAAAGAGGCTACAATTTGCACGAGCTCACCAAAATTGGACAGTTGAAGACTGGAAAAATGTTGCCTGGTCTGATGAGTCTTGATTTCTGTTGAGACATTCAGATGGTAGAGTCAGAATTTGGCGTAAACAGAATGAGAACATGGATCCATCATGCCTTGTTACCACTGTGCAGGCTGGTGGTGGTGGTGTAATGGTGTGGGGGATGTTTTCTTGGCACACTTTAGGCCCCTTAGTGCCAATTGGGCATCGTTTAAATGCCACGGCCTACCTGAGCATTGTTTCTGACCATGTCCATCCCTTTATGACCACCATGTACCCATCCTCTGATGGCTACTTCCAGCAGGATAATGCACCATGTCACAAAGCTCGAATCATTTCAAATTGGTTTCTTGAACATGACAATGAGTTCACTGTACTAAAATGGCCCCCACAGTCACCAGATCTCAACCCAATAGAGCATCTTTGGGATGTGGTGGAACGGGAGCTTCGTGCCCTGGATGTGCATCCCACAAATCTCCATCAACTGCAAGATGCTATCCTATCAATATGGGCCAACATTTCTAAAGAATGCTTTCAGCACCTTGTTGAATCAATGCCATGTAAAATTAAGGCAGTTCTGAAGGCGAAAGGGGGTCAAACACAGTATTAGTATGGTGTTCCTAATAATCCTTTAGGTGAGTGTATGTCAATGCCATTTGGTCTCAAGATGCACACCAGTAATGTTTTTTTTAAGACACATTTATAAAATCTACTTAAAAGCCCTAATTGAACTAAGGCCTAATCCTGGCTTAGTCTAAGTCCTGTCTGTGAAACTGGGCCATAGAGTATTTAAGCTGTCTATCACTAGCAAAGCTTGACGACTATCCTAGGACAACATGCTAATTCATGCTAACAACATATTAAATCGTGCTAGTGACATGCTAAATCATGCTAACAACATGCTAGTGACATGCTAATTCATGCTAACAACATGATAAACATGCTAGCAACATGCTAAACCATGCTAGCAACATCATGCAAACAATGTCTTTTTTACTTTCTCTTTCCACTTCACAAATTTAAAGATTATAAAACATTCAAGGTTTCATTAAACTTTCTCTGTCAAGCCAACATTAAAGTTTGTCCCAACAAACTTTACTCATCTATTTATTACACAGTTTTACAAGAAAATACTATGGTTTTCTACTTCAAAATTTCATGTTTTTGAATCTTTGAATTTGGTATTGTGTAGGGGAGAGCGGGGCACAACCTAACGCTTTTTGACTTTCTCAGTTTGTGTAAATCCACTTGGGGTTCAGAGTATTTATTTTTTCCCACATTAATTGCACACGTCTAGTACAATCATGTGGTTTTGTTTCATTAATACAGTGTATACTTTTCTTTATTTACCCCGAAAGAATGGAAGTGAAACGTGACAACATGCCCCATAGGTGGGGTACATTGTAACATGTGAAGGGCACATTGTAACATGACCTTATGGCAGCTTAAAATGTTATCTGATATAATCAAAAAAATATCCATGACAAACTAAAATATTTTGTCAATAAATACAATTATTAACTTTTTCGAATAAAAATAATTGAATTTTATTATCATTAAAAATAAACTAATTTTTGAGTTTGACAACAAACACACCTCAAAACACAGCATAGACAGCATAGTTCAAAACATAATAATTAAGCATTTCTGAACATTGACTCACAGTCTTTATTCACATTTTTCTCATGGTTTCTCAATAGAATTTATAAAAGTATAGAATATAATAGCATATTTCTAATAGGGGCACAATGTAACGCAGTGTTACAACATGTTACAAAAAGTTATTTTTTACAGTACAGTACTGTCTAAAAATTAAAAGTAGAAAAGTAGAAAAAAACTTCTTTCAAAGATTTGATGCCACTAACCTCACACACTTTTGTTTCCAAATTGCCTTTATTTTCAATGTTGTACAAAGCCAGCCAATTAGGTTGAACCTGTCAATTTTACAGTAACTGTCCATTGAATGGACTAAGGCTGTTATGAATGACTATAGCAAAAGCATTGTGCTATATCTGGACAATAGTTATAAAACGCAAGTTATGTAACTTTTATCAAGCACATCAGCAGCAGCAGTTGTAGATTGTATTGTTTTGCGAATCAAGCACGCTGCATTCTATCCCTATCTGTACTTTACATACAGAACTTTTCCAAGTAGAATTTGTCTCATGCAATCAGAAAATATTTCAGGCGATACAGCCCTAATGAAAATCTGGTATTCTGTGCAGTGTGATTTTTGTATTAGTGGACTGCATTAGTTCCATTAGGGAAACAGCCTGCAGGAGAGGAACGGCAAATGGAGGTTGAGAGGCCTAGAACGATCGCAGTCGGTTGCTGATTCAAGCACAATGATGTGAATTAGTGCAATCTATGTGCTGGAACATAATTAAGAATTCGAGTGCTCTCCACGATTTCACATGTGGGTACTGTATATCTGAGAGAGATACATGAGATGATATTTATCGGTTTGTTACCTGGTGTGCAGGTTGCTTGACCTGAGTCCACCCTGGCAATTTATATAGGATACCACTGACATGTTGTCCATTCGGACTAGAACGTGGTGACCCTTTATGTATGGGAGGAAAGCTTTTAGCGACAGATCGACCGCTCTCATCTCTAGACAGTTTATGTGCAGCTGCCTCTCCGAGCTTGACCAAAGGCTGGAGATGGGCCTGCCTGAGTCCATGACTGTCCCCAGAAAAGAAATATTCTGGATGGGAGACAGCGCGCTCTTGGCAGTGTTGATCCTGAGACCCAGACATTCTAGATGGCTGAGGAGCCAGGACCTGTGAGTTATTAACTGCGCCTCTGATTGGGCTATAACCAGTCAATCGTCGAGGTAGTTCAGTACTTGCACTCCCCGTATTCTCACAGGAGTGAGGGCCGCATCCATGCACTTCATAAATGTACAGGGTGCTAGGGATAGACCAAATGGTAGGACTTTGTATTGATAAGCCTGCCCCTCGAAGGCGAATCTCAAGAATGGCCTGTGGCGGGGTGCTATCTGAATGTGAAAGTAAGCATCTTTCAGATCCACTGAGAAAAACCAATCCCCTGGGCGAATTTGCGCAAGGATTTGTTTCGTTGTTAGCATTCTGAACGAGCGCGTCATAAGCGTTTTGTTCAGATGTCTGAGATCTAGGACCGCCATCCTTCTTTGGAACGAGGAAGTAGCGACTGTAAAAGCCTGACTCGCTTATTGCTAAGGGAACAGGTTCTACAGCCCCTTTTGCTAACAGTTTCGACACTTCGGTACGAAGCACATGGCTCACGTCGCTCTTCACCGATATCTCGACTACGGCGCGAAAGCGCGGGGGTCTGCGAAAAAACTGTAGCGAGTAACCTCGTTTTATTATGTTCAACACCCACTCTGATATACTGGGGATGGCCTCCCAGGCCTCGGCCCGCATAGCAAGGGGTTGAATTAAGTCTGGGGACGGGCCGCTTTGTAATAGGGACCCGGTCGCCCGGCTGTTTTGTGCTTGTGACACTGTAGGGACAGCGCTTATGTGTAGTGGCGCGCACTGTGTAGTGGGCGCGCACTCTACATTTAGAACACACTCTGCACGAGCCGGCGAGTGAGCCAACGGGATAATCTGTGTGATTTTGTGGCGCTGTGTGAACAGCCGCCTGAATAGAGGGGAGTGGGAGAAGTGTAAAGAGAGTCTGTGGTGGTAATCCAGCCGCGGCGGGACTTAACCACTGTCTCTTCCTTCCTGTGGTCAGGAAGGCTTTGGAGGCTCTTGGGTCGAGGTCCCCTTCGCTCTGGCTGTCCATGGCGGCTCGCAGAACGGGAACGGTGGCGAGTCTTTGTCACTGAGCACGGCTGGAAGGTCAGCGGCGCTGTCTTTGAAGGCTGAGAAGTGACAGATGAAGTGAATAACACTGATTATCTCTTCATCATGGCACCTGTTAGTGGGTGGGATATATTAGGCAGCAAATTAACATTTTGTTATCAAAGTTGATGTGTTAGAAGCAGGAAAAATGGGCAAGCGTAAGGATTTGAACGAGTTTGACAAGGGCCAAATTGTGATAGACGACTGGGTCAGAGCATCTCCAAAACTGCAGCTCTTGTGGGGTGTTCCTGGTCTGCAGTGGTCAGTATCTATCAAAAGTGGTCCAAGGAAGGAACAGTGGTGAACCGGCGACAGGGTCATGGGCGGCCAAGGCTCATTGATGCATGTGGGGAGCAAAGGCTGGCCCATGTGGTCCGATCAAAGAGACGAGCTGCTGTAGCTCAAATTGCTCAAGAAGTTAATGCTGGTTCTGATAGAAAGGTGTCAGATTACACAGTGCATCGCAGTTTGTTGTGTACGGGCTGCATAGCCAGACCAGTCAGGGTGCCCATGCTGACCCCTGTCCACCACCAAAAGCGCCAACAGTGGGCACATGAGCATCAGAACTGGACCACGGAGCAATGGAAGAAGGTGGCCTGGTCTGATGAATCACATTTTCTTTTACATCACGTGGATGACCGGGTGTGTGTGCGCGTCGCTTACCTGGGGAACACATGGCACCAGGATGCCCTATGGGAAGAAGGCAAGCCGGCGGAGGCAGTGTGATTCTTTGGGCAATGTTCTGCTGGGAAACCTTAGGTCCTGCCATCCATGTGGATGTTACTTTGACATGTACCACCTACCTAAGCATTGTTGCAGACCATGTACACCCTTTCATGGAAATGGTATTCCCTGGTGGCTGTGGCCTCTTTCAGCAGGATAATGCGCCCTGCCACAGAGCAAAAATGTTTCAGGAATGGTTTGAGGAGCACAAACAAGTGTGCTGAACAAACAAGTCCGATCCATGGAGGCCCCACCTCGCAACTTACCTAAAGGATCTGCTGCTAACATCTTGGTGCCAGATACCACAGCACACCTTCAGGGGTCTAGTGGAGTCCATGCCTCGACAGGTCAGGCCTGTTTTGTCAGCAGAAGGGGGACCAACACAATATCATAATGTTATGCCTGATCGTGTACTGTATGTCTATGCGGTGTTTTTAATATGCTTTAAGACAAACCATGTGCAAATTCATTTGCTCAACACCATTGCTGAGTATTTTCTCCTTAAAACTCCAGTGATCCAAAGACAGTTTTAAAAATGCGGTCACAAACTACCTTATAACCAACCACGTCAACGTGTGGGCGGGCTTTAGCATATCATTAACTATGCTGCGAAGCAGGGGAGTCTCAAGAGAAGCCAGGTTATCCTGGTATATTTTTCTGTTGATATGAAAATCCGGGTACATTTAGCAATATAGCGGGTGAATTATGTATATGATGTATATTATGATGTTATGATGAACTATATGCCTTTCTCCACTGACGGTCTATGATGTTCAAAGCCTTTCTAAGGATACTGATTTTTAGAAGGCAGACTGAGATGGCGAACGGGAACATTGTTTGTGTAACATTAGCAACACATTATTAGTTGTTTGATAACGTAGTCAAGCAAAAGACTAATCATCTTAATTACTGTTGTTTGTCCGATGTTGTAAACTTAGGACGTCAACTTTACCCAAGTTCCGGTAGTAATACCGCTAAGTATCCTTAAGTCATCGCTTGTGCAGCGTTTACTACAGTAACTTGAGTAAAGTTGAGTGAGTGGGTCTCTGAGCTGGTGTGAGTGAGTGGAGGCGGCCGAGACAGCAAGCCAACATTGAATAAATATTGATTTTCCATCTGAATCATCATTATGGTTGATATTGAAATTTTAATGCAAAATAAATGTTGAATCACCATTACCATAGATGAAACCTGACGTTATTAATGTTGATGGCAACAACATTGGAACAACATTGATCTATAGTTATCTTTATAATTAATTAAGCATTGATATTTGGTTTACCGGGCAATTGCCAATGTGTTGAAAAGTCATTGATTTAGAGTTGACCGGGAAACGACCTGTTGTTGAAAAGTCATCGACATATAGTTGACCGGGAAATATGATTGAAAATGCATCGATATATAGTTGACCGGGAGATCAACGGGTGGTAGACCAACATACTGCACCGGAACCATACGATCAGGTAAGCTTGCTTAATGTTCGATATGAATGAATTGTACCAAATCAAATACTGTTACTCATTAACATGATGGTTAGTGTAGTAACTGACGCAGTGCTGCAGTCATTGAAATAGATTTTGTTAAACCAATATGTCAAAATCTGCCAAAGTTAATGTAACTTATTGCTGATGGCTATCGTGGTTCACTTCCAACAGGTTACAAAGTTAGCAAAACCTCCGAGTCCAGTCTATTTTTGTGATAGCTAGCTCGAAATACATGTCTGTACCATTATATCAATTGCTAAGTAGGCAGATACATTAGGGGAGGATGTATGTCATGAAATCTATTAACACAGCACCGCTATTTCTTCTGACCGCCTGTGAACACCGGCACCAATGCTGCTGCACCTAGCACATAACGTTAGTGCTACCCGCAGATGTGACCGCAGCGGGCCAGAATTACACCGAAAACCTGACCTTTACTTTATTCAATGCAGAACTGTCTCGAGTTGTAACTGGAAATGCCGATTAGACCATGTCATCGTAACTGCTGACTGCTGTGCTCGCGTGTGCTTTGCTTGCTTTTGAATCTTTATTTGATATCATTCCCTGTTGTTTAAACTGCTAAATATAATTTACCCATCACCATATATTGTCTAATATTGCCTACCACATTAAATCTGACACCGCTAGCTTTTAATCTAAATCACTATCACGCGTTAGCATTTCGCTAGCCTGTTAGCTTGCCATCTCTGCACTCGGGTCTCTTGTTTTCTGAGTTCATTAAACAACTGTGGTAAATTGGATTAGTAAATAGACTCCATCAAACAACTGTGGTAAATTGGATTATTCAACAAATACGGTAAGCCATGTCTTCTTCTCCTGTCATTGTCACTTGCACTGCATGTTTCATGTTTAGTATATCTTTCTCCGTTGGCGAACAGGGCTTCACATGTGATAAATGTAAGGAGATAGTCAGGCTGACGGAAAAGATTTCAGAATTAGAGACATGCATCCTGACTTTATTTGAGAGTAGTGAGAATATAACAGCTTTAGACACTGCTTTGGATGCGAATTCGGTTCCGGCTGTAGAGCCCGTGCAGCAGGGCAACTGGGTGACGGTGAGACGGCATAGTCGCGGATCAAAAAACCACTCTTCCGTTCCGATTAGAACATCAAACAGGTTCTCCCCACTCAGTGATGCACCCACTGAGAATCCTGTTGAAAGTGCCCTAGTTATTGGCGATTCTATTACACGGAACGTGAAAATAGAGACACCAGCCACCATAGTCACATGTTTACCGGGAGCCAGAGCGCCTGACATCAAAGCAAATTTAAAAGTGCTGGCTAATGCTAATCGTAAATTCTCTAAGATTATTATTCACGTCGATACAAATGATGTTCGACTTCGCCAGTCGGAGATCACCAAAATTAACATTAAAGAGGTGTGTAAACTCGCAAGTACGATGGCAGATGACGTTTTTTGCTCTGGTCCCCTCCCCGTTAAAAGGAGTGATGAGATACTTAGCAGACTATCATCACTCAATGGCTGGTTGTCTAAGTGGTGTCCGCAAAATAACATAGGGTTCATAGACAATTGGAAAAGCTTTTGGGGCAGACCTGACCTGTTGAAAAAAGATGGTATTCATCCTTCCTGGGATGGTGCCGCTCTTCTCTCTAGTAATTTGGCACATAGTCTTAGAGCTAAACATTGACTAACTGGGGCCCAGGTCAGGAAGCAGACGGACTGGCTTACCCGACCGCCTGCTAGCTGTCTCACGTCACAGAAGTCAGATAAATCCCAGCACATAGAGACTCTTTCACCTAGATATTATCACATAGAGACTGTGTCTGTTCCACGAATTAGTAAATACAAAAAACCATCAAAACCATTCAACGGTAAAAATTTAATTGATGTCCAACAAATAAACAACAGATATAATACAGATGATCAAATGATAAAGCTCGGGCTGCTGAATATTCGATCCCTTTCCTCAAAAGCGCTTATTGTTAATGATATGATTACAGATCATAACCTAGATGTGCTGTGTTTGACAGAAACCTGGCTAAAACCTGACGATTACATTACTTTAAATGAGTCCCCCCCCAAGATTATTGTTATAAACACGAGCCGTGTCTGAAAGGTAAAGGGGGAGGTGTTGCTGTAATTTATAATAATATCTTCGGTATTACTCAGAAGTCTAGTTTCAAATATAATTCCTTTGAAGTTTTGGTGCTTTATGTAACGTTATGTAGTGAAATTGATAAATCCCGTTTGACATTTGTGCTGGCTACTGTATACAGGCCACCAAGGCACCATACAGACTTTACCAGAGAATTTGCTGATTTTCTATCAGAGTTAGTACTGGCTGCAGATAAAGTCCTAATTGTTGGTGATTTTAATATCCATGTAGACAATGAAAAAGACGCATTGGGATTGGCATTTAGAGACATTCTAAACTCTATTGGAGTAAGGCAACACGTGTCAGGACCCACTCATCGCCGTAATCATACGTTAGACCTAATACTGTCACATGGAATAAATGTTGATACCATTGAAATTCTGCAGCAGAGCGATGACATCTCAGATCATTACCTAGTATCATGTACACTTAATTTAGCAAAGGCTGCAAAGCCGTCCCCTCGCTTCAAATATGGCAGGACTATCACTGCTGCGACTAAAGATTTCTTTGTAAATAATCTTCCTCATCAGTTTCATCTCCTCAGCATCCCAGATAGCCTAGAGGAACTCGATGTTGCAACAGAAACTATTGACTCTCTCTTTTCCAGCACTTTAGACACAGTTGCTCCCCGGCGCTTAAAGAAGATTAAAGAAAATAGTCCAATGCCGTGGTACAACGAGCACACCCGGGCCCTTAAAACAGCAGCCAGAAAAATGTTTTTCGCAGTTAGTGGAAAGAGAGCATAATTGCATACAGAAAGGCCCTAAAAACTGCTAGATCTGCTTATTTCTCGACTCTCTTAGAAGAAAACAAACACAACCCTAGGTATTTATTCGATACAGTGGCTAAATTAACCAAAGATAAAGCTTCAACTTCTGATGCTTGTAAACAGCACAGCAGTAATGACTTTATGAACTTCTTTACTTGTAAGATTGATAATATTAGGAAAAAAATTATAACCATGCAGCCGTCTACTACAGTATCACATCAGACAGTGCATTGTAGTGTCACTGAGGAAAAATTACATTCATTCACTGCTATAGGAGAAGAAGAATTGGCTAAACTCGTTAAATCATCAAAATCAACAACATGTATGCTCGACCCCATACCGACTGAACTACTAAAAGAGATGCTTCCAGAGGTCATAGAGCCTCTTCTTAATATCATTAATTCATCCTTGACATTAGGATATGTACCGAAAACTTTTAAGTTGGCTATTATTAAACCACTTATTAAAAAACCGCAACTTGCGGGACTTAACCACTGTCTCTTCCTTCCTGTGGTCAGGAAGGCTTTGGAGGCTCTTGGGTCGAGGTCCCCTTCGCTCTGGCTGTCCATGGCGGCTCGCAGAACGGGAACGGTGGCGAGTCTTTGTCACTGAGCACGGCTGGAAGGTCAGCGGCGCTGTCTTTGAAGGCTGAGAAGTGACAGATGAAGTGAATAACACTGATTATCTCTTCATCATGGCACCTGTTAGTGGGTGGGATATATTAGGCAGCAAATTAACATTTTGTTATCAAAGTTGATGTGTTAGAAGCAGGAAAAATGGGCAAGCGTAAGGATTTGAACGAGTTTGACAAGGGCCAAATTGTGATAGACGACTGGGTCAGAGCATCTCCAAAACTGCAGCTCTTGTGGGGTGTTCCTGGTCTGCAGTGGTCAGTATCTATCAAAAGTGGTCCAAGGAAGGAACAGTGGTGAACCGGCGACAGGGTCATGGGCGGCCAAGGCTCATTGATGCATGTGGGGAGCAAAGGCTGGCCCATGTGGTCCGATCAAAGAGACGAGCTGCTGTAGCTCAAATTGCTCAAGAAGTTAATGCTGGTTCTGATAGAAAGGTGTCAGATTACACAGTGCATCGCAGTTTGTTGTGTACGGGCTGCATAGCCAGACCAGTCAGGGTGCCCATGCTGACCCCTGTCCACCACCAAAAGCGCCAACAGTGGGCACATGAGCATCAGAACTGGACCACGGAGCAATGGAAGAAGGTGGCCTGGTCTGATGAATCACATTTTCTTTTACATCACGTGGATGACCGGGTGTGTGTGCGCGTCGCTTACCTGGGGAACACATGGCACCAGGATGCCCTATGGGAAGAAGGCAAGCCGGCGGAGGCAGTGTGATTCTTTGGGCAATGTTCTGCTGGGAAACCTTAGGTCCTGCCATCCATGTGGATGTTACTTTGACATGTACCACCTACCTAAGCATTGTTGCAGACCATGTACACCCTTTCATGGAAATGGTATTCCCTGGTGGCTGTGGCCTCTTTCAGCAGGATAATGCGCCCTGCCACAGAGCAAAAATGTTTCAGGAATGGTTTGAGGAGCACAAACAAGTGTGCTGAACAAACAAGTCCGATCCATGGAGGCCCCACCTCGCAACTTACCTAAAGGATCTGCTGCTAACATCTTGGTGCCAGATACCACAGCACACCTTCAGGGGTCTAGTGGAGTCCATGCCTCGACAGGTCAGGCCTGTTTTGTCAGCAGAAGGGGGACCAACACAATATCATAATGTTATGCCTGATCGTGTACTGTATGTCTATGCGGTGTTTTTAATATGCTTTAAGACAAACCATGTGCAAATTCATTTGCTCAACACCATTGCTGAGTATTTTCTCCTTAAAACTCCAGTGATCCAAAGACAGTTTTAAAAATGCGGTCACAAACTACCTTATAACCAACCACGTCAACGTGTGGGCGGGCTTTAGCATATCATTAACTATGCTGCGAAGCAGGGGAGTCTCAAGAGAAGCCAGGTTATCCTGGTATATTTTTCTGTTGATATGAAAATCCGGGTACATTTAGCAATATAGCGGGTGAATTATGTATATGATGTATATTATGATGTTATGATGAACTATATGCCTTTCTCCACTGACGGTCTATGATGTTCAAAGCCTTTCTAAGGATACTGATTTTTAGAAGGCAGACTGAGATGGCGAACGGGAACATTGTTTGTGTAACATTAGCAACACATTATTAGTTGTTTGATAACGTAGTCAAGCAAAAGACTAATCATCTTAATTACTGTTGTTTGTCCGATGTTGTAAACTTAGGACGTCAACTTTACCCAAGTTCCGGTAGTAATACCGCTAAGTATCCTTAAGTCATCGCTTGTGCAGCGTTTACTACAGTAACTTGAGTAAAGTTGAGTGAGTGGGTCTCTGAGCTGGTGTGAGTGAGTGGAGGCGGCCGAGACAGCAAGCCAACATTGAATAAATATTGATTTTCCATCTGAATCATCATTATGGTTGATATTGAAATTTTAATGCAAAATAAATGTTGAATCACCATTACCATAGATGAAACCTGACGTTATTAATGTTGATGGCAACAACATTGGAACAACATTGATCTATAGTTATCTTTATAATTAATTAAGCATTGATATTTGGTTTACCGGGCAATTGCCAATGTGTTGAAAAGTCATTGATTTAGAGTTGACCGGGAAACGACCTGTTGTTGAAAAGTCATCGACATATAGTTGACCGGGAAATATGATTGAAAATGCATCGATATATAGTTGACCGGGAGATCAACGGGTGGTAGACCAACATACTGCACCGGAACCATACGATCAGGTAAGCTTGCTTAATGTTCGATATGAATGAATTGTACCAAATCAAATACTGTTACTCATTAACATGATGGTTAGTGTAGTAACTGACGCAGTGCTGCAGTCATTGAAATAGATTTTGTTAAACCAATATGTCAAAATCTGCCAAAGTTAATGTAACTTATTGCTGATGGCTATCGTGGTTCACTTCCAACAGGTTACAAAGTTAGCAAAACCTCCGAGTCCAGTCTATTTTTGTGATAGCTAGCTCGAAATACATGTCTGTACCATTATATCAATTGCTAAGTAGGCAGATACATTAGGGGAGGATGTATGTCATGAAATCTATTAACACAGCACCGCTATTTCTTCTGACCGCCTGTGAACACCGGCACCAATGCTGCTGCACCTAGCACATAACGTTAGTGCTACCCGCAGATGTGACCGCAGCGGGCCAGAATTACACCGAAAACCTGACCTTTACTTTATTCAATGCAGAACTGTCTCGAGTTGTAACTGGAAATGCCGATTAGACCATGTCATCGTAACTGCTGACTGCTGTGCTCGCGTGTGCTTTGCTTGCTTTTGAATCTTTATTTGATATCATTCCCTGTTGTTTAAACTGCTAAATATAATTTACCCATCACCATATATTGTCTAATATTGCCTACCACATTAAATCTGACACCGCTAGCTTTTAATCTAAATCACTATCACGCGTTAGCATTTCGCTAGCCTGTTAGCTTGCCATCTCTGCACTCGGGTCTCTTGTTTTCTGAGTTCATTAAACAACTGTGGTAAATTGGATTAGTAAATAGACTCCATCAAACAACTGTGGTAAATTGGATTATTCAACAAATACGGTAAGCCATGTCTTCTTCTCCTGTCATTGTCACTTGCACTGCATGTTTCATGTTTAGTATATCTTTCTCCGTTGGCGAACAGGGCTTCACATGTGATAAATGTAAGGAGATAGTCAGGCTGACGGAAAAGATTTCAGAATTAGAGACATGCATCCTGACTTTATTTGAGAGTAGTGAGAATATAACAGCTTTAGACACTGCTTTGGATGCGAATTCGGTTCCGGCTGTAGAGCCCGTGCAGCAGGGCAACTGGGTGACGGTGAGACGGCATAGTCGCGGATCAAAAAACCACTCTTCCGTTCCGATTAGAACATCAAACAGGTTCTCCCCACTCAGTGATGCACCCACTGAGAATCCTGTTGAAAGTGCCCTAGTTATTGGCGATTCTATTACACGGAACGTGAAAATAGAGACACCAGCCACCATAGTCACATGTTTACCGGGAGCCAGAGCGCCTGACATCAAAGCAAATTTAAAAGTGCTGGCTAATGCTAATCGTAAATTCTCTAAGATTATTATTCACGTCGATACAAATGATGTTCGACTTCGCCAGTCGGAGATCACCAAAATTAACATTAAAGAGGTGTGTAAACTCGCAAGTACGATGGCAGATGACGTTTTTTGCTCTGGTCCCCTCCCCGTTAAAAGGAGTGATGAGATACTTAGCAGACTATCATCACTCAATGGCTGGTTGTCTAAGTGGTGTCCGCAAAATAACATAGGGTTCATAGACAATTGGAAAAGCTTTTGGGGCAGACCTGACCTGTTGAAAAAAGATGGTATTCATCCTTCCTGGGATGGTGCCGCTCTTCTCTCTAGTAATTTGGCACATAGTCTTAGAGCTAAACATTGACTAACTGGGGCCCAGGTCAGGAAGCAGACGGACTGGCTTACCCGACCGCCTGCTAGCTGTCTCACGTCACAGAAGTCAGATAAATCCCAGCACATAGAGACTCTTTCACCTAGATATTATCACATAGAGACTGTGTCTGTTCCACGAATTAGTAAATACAAAAAACCATCAAAACCATTCAACGGTAAAAATTTAATTGATGTCCAACAAATAAACAACAGATATAATACAGATGATCAAATGATAAAGCTCGGGCTGCTGAATATTCGATCCCTTTCCTCAAAAGCGCTTATTGTTAATGATATGATTACAGATCATAACCTAGATGTGCTGTGTTTGACAGAAACCTGGCTAAAACCTGACGATTACATTACTTTAAATGAGTCCACCCCCCAAGATTATTGTTATAAACACGAGCCGTGTCTGAAAGGTAAAGGGGGAGGTGTTGCTGTAATTTATAATAATATCTTCGGTATTACTCAGAAGTCTAGTTTCAAATATAATTCCTTTGAAGTTTTGGTGCTTTATGTAACGTTATGTAGTGAAATTGATAAATCCCGTTTGACATTTGTGCTGGCTACTGTATACAGGCCACCAAGGCACCATACAGACTTTACCAGAGAATTTGCTGATTTTCTATCAGAGTTAGTACTGGCTGCAGATAAAGTCCTAATTGTTGGTGATTTTAATATCCATGTAGACAATGAAAAAGACGCATTGGGATTGGCATTTAGAGACATTCTAAACTCTATTGGAGTAAGGCAACACGTGTCAGGACCCACTCATCGCCGTAATCATACGTTAGACCTAATACTGTCACATGGAATAAATGTTGATACCATTGAAATTCTGCAGCAGAGCGATGACATCTCAGATCATTACCTAGTATCATGTACACTTAATTTAGCAAAGGCTGCAAAGCCGTCCCCTCGCTTCAAATATGGCAGGACTATCACTGCTGCGACTAAAGATTTCTTTGTAAATAATCTTCCTCATCAGTTTCATCTCCTCAGCATCCCAGATAGCCTAGAGGAACTCGATGTTGCAACAGAAACTATTGACTCTCTCTTTTCCAGCACTTTAGACACAGTTGCTCCCCGGCGCTTAAAGAAGATTAAAGAAAATAGTCCAATGCCGTGGTACAACGAGCACACCCGGGCCCTTAAAACAGCAGCCAGAAAAATGTTTTTCGCAGTTAGTGGAAAGAGAGCATAATTGCATACAGAAAGGCCCTAAAAACTGCTAGATCTGCTTATTTCTCGACTCTCTTAGAAGAAAACAAACACAACCCTAGGTATTTATTCGATACAGTGGCTAAATTAACCAAAGATAAAGCTTCAACTTCTGATGCTTGTAAACAGCACAGCAGTAATGACTTTATGAACTTCTTTACTTGTAAGATTGATAATATTAGGAAAAAAATTATAACCATGCAGCCGTCTACTACAGTATCACATCAGACAGTGCATTGTAGTGTCACTGAGGAAAAATTACATTCATTCACTGCTATAGGAGAAGAAGAATTGGCTAAACTCGTTAAATCATCAAAATCAACAACATGTATGCTCGACCCCATACCGACTGAACTACTAAAAGAGATGCTTCCAGAGGTCATAGAGCCTCTTCTTAATATCATTAATTCATCCTTGACATTAGGATATGTACCGAAAACTTTTAAGTTGGCTATTATTAAACCACTTATTAAAAAACCGCAACTTGATCCTACAAAATTAGTCAATTACAGGCCAATCTCAAATCTACCCTTTCTGTCAAAAATACTAGAAAAGGCAGTGTCCTCACAATTATGCTCCTTTTTAGAAAAAAATGGTATCTGTGAGGATTTCCAGTCAGGATTTAGACCGCATCATAGTACTGAGACTGCTCTCATTAGAGTTACAAATGATTTACTCTTATCATCCGATCGTGGTTGTATCTCTCTGTTAGTGTTACTCGACCTTAGCGCTGCATTCGATACTATCGACCACAACATTCTTTTGAATAGACTCGAAAATTATGTTGGCATTAGTGGAATTTCATTGGCATGGTTTAAATCATACTTATCTGACCGTTATCAGTTTGTAGCAGTAAATGAAGAGATGTCGCACCGAACACAAGTTCAGTATGGAGTACCGCAGGGCTCAGTGCTAGGACCGTTGTTTTTCACCCTGTACATGCTACCACTGGGAGATATTATTAGGAAGCATGGCGTTAATTTTCATTGTTATGCTGACGATACTCAGCTCTATATTTCCTGACGAAATTTACCAATTCACAAGATTAACAGAATGCATAGCTGATATAAAAAATTGGATGACTAGTAATTTCCTGCAACTTAATTCAGAAAAAACTGAATTTTTAACCATTGGACAAAAAAACTCCACAAGTAGTAACCTAGAATACTGTCTAACACTCTGGCTGCTCTGTCAAGTCCTCGTCGTCAGTTAGGAACCTGGGTGTGCTCTTTGATACCGATCTCTCATTTGAAAGCCACGTTTCTAACATCTGTAAAACTGCATCCTACCATCTTAAAAATATATCTAAATTACGGCACATGCTTTCAATGCAAAATGCTGAACAGTTAGTTCATGCGTTCATGACCTCAAGGCTAGATTATTGTAATGCTCTACTGGGTGGTTGCCCTGCTTGCTTAATAAATAAACTGCAGCTTGTCCAAAACACAGCAGCTAGAGTTCTTACTAGAACCAGGAAGTATGACCATATTAGCCCGGTTCTGGCAACACTGCATTGGCTCCCTATTAAACATCTCATACATTTTAAAATCTCGCTGATTACTTACAAAGCACTAAATGGTTTAGCTCCCCAGTACTTGAGCGAGCTCTTAACGCATTATACTCCATCACGTCTATTGCGGTCTCAAAATTCTGGCCAGTTGATAATACCTAGAATATCAAAATCAACTGCAGGCAGTCGATCCTTTTCCTATTTAGCACCTAAACTCTGGAATAGTCTTTCTAGCATTGTTCGGGAAGCAGACACACTCTGTCAGTTTAAATCTAGACTAAAAACACATCTCTTTACTATGGCATACACATAAAACATTTTTAATTTATATTATTCAAGTCAGTTAAATGATTGTTTTAGGCTGCATTAACTAGGTCAGCCGGAACCGGGAACACTTCCAATAACACCTGATGTACTCGTTACATCATAAGAAGAATGGCATCTACGCTAATGTTAGTCTCTCTGTTTATCCCGAGGTTTACTGCAGTCGGCCGGATCCGGGCCGTATCCAGACCAGATGGTGGCTCTTAGCCTGGACATGACGACCATATCCCTGAAGTGTCTGTAGAGACTTTGTCAATTAAACTCCCCCCTGTAAATGCCGCATCGACACAACATCCTCATTAAACCCGTCCCCGGCGTGACTACTCCAATCTTTCGAATAATACTACGAATAGCTATTGATCTAATATGACTTCTTACCTGTAATGTGCCAGAATCATAATCATACACTATTTGTTCGTCGGCCAGAGGAGAACTGGCACCCTGACTGAGCCTGGTTTCTCCCAAGGTTTTTTTCTCCATTCTGGCCCTGAAGGAGTTTTGGTTCCTTGCCACCGTCGCCTTTTTCTTTTGGCTTGCTCAGTTGGGGACACTTAAATTTCAACTATATTACTGATCTGCCCGCATTGACACTATATGATAATTGAAATGAGCTGGATGATGTCACCGTTTTCACCAGAGCCAAATAAAATTCCATTGCATTATTTTCCTGTTACCACTGTGAAGCTGCTTTGAAACAATTGCCATTGTAAAAAGCGCTATATAAATAAAGGTGATTTGATTTGATTTTTGAAATATTAATAATCCTTCGAGCAGGGCTGCGACATACAGTGGGGAGAACAAGTATTTGATACACTGCCGATTTTGCAGGTTTTCCTACTTACAAAGCATGTAGAGGTCTGTAATTTTTATCATAGGTACACTTCAACTGTGAGAGACGGAATCTAAAACAAAAATCCAGAAAATCACATTGTATGATTTTTAAATAATTAATTTGCATTTTATTGCATGACTTAAGTATTTGATCACCTACCAACCAGTAAGAATTCCGGCTCTCACAGACCTGTTAGTTTTTCTTTAAGAAGCCCTCCTGTTCTCCACTCATTACCTGTATTAACTGCATCTGTTTGAACTCGTTACCTGTATAAAAGACACCTGTCCACACACTCAATCAAACAGACTCCAACCTCTCTACAATGGCCAAGACCAGAGAGCTGTGTAAGGACATCAGGGATAAAACTGTAGACCTGCACAAGGCTGGGATGGGCTACAAGACAATAGGCAAGCAGCTTGGTGAGAAGGCAACAACTGTTGGCGCAGTTATTAGAAAATGGAAGAAGTTCAAGATGACGGTCAATCTCCCTCGGTCTGGGGCACCATGCAAGATCTCACCTCGTGGGGCATCAATGATCATGAGGAAGGTGAGGGATCAGCCCAGAACTACACGGAAGGACCTGGTCAATGACCTGAAGAGAGCTGGGACCACAGTCTCAAAGAAAACCATTAGTAACACACTACGCCGTCATGGATTAAAATCCTGCAGCGCACGCAAGGTCCCCCTGCTCAAGCCAGCGCATGTCCAGGCCCGTCTGAAGTTTGCCAATGACCATCTGGATGATCCAGAGGAGGAATGGGAGAAGGTCATGTGGTCTGATGAGACAAAAATAGAGCTTTTTGGTCTAAACTCCACTCGCCGTGTTTGGAGGAAAAAGAAGGATGAGTACAACCCCAAGAACACCATCCCAACCGTGAAGCATGGAGGTGGAAACGTTCTTTGGGGATGCTTTTCTGCAAAGGGGACAGGACAACTGCACCGTATTGAGGGGAGGATGGATGGGGCCATGTATCGTGAGATCTTGGCCAACAACCTCCTTCCCTCAGTAAGAGCATTGAAGATGGGTCGTGGCTGGGTCTTCCAGCATGACAACGACCCGAAACACACAGCCAGGGCAACTAAGGAGTGGCTCCGTAAGAAGCATCTCAAGGTCCTGGAGTGGCCTAGCCAGTCTCCAGACCTGAACCCAATAGAAAATCTTTGGAGGGAGCTGAAAGTCCGTATTGCCCAGCAACAGCCCTGAAACCTGAAGGATCTGGAGAAGGTCTGTATGGAGGAGTGGGCCAAAGTCTCTGCTGCAGTGTGTGCAAACCTGGTCAAGAACTACAGGAAACGTATGATCTCTGTAATTGTAAACAAAGGTTTCTGTACCAAATATTAAGTTCTGCTTTTCTGATGTATCAAATACTTATGTCATGCAATAAAATGCAAATTAATTACTTAAAAATCATACAATGTGATTTTCTGGATTTTTGTTTTAGATTCCGTCACTCACAGTTGAAGAGTACCTATGATAAAAATTACAGACTTCTACATGCTTTGTAAGTGGGCAAACCTGCAAAATCGGCAGTGTATCAAATACTTGTTCTCCCCACTGTATATGTCGCACGTGCTACGAAAAAAATAGTCTTTGCGATGAATAAATTTACCACTGTAGCCACGCGTGCGATACAGTTTTGTAAATAACTCTATTACTTGTGTTTGTTTTCGGACATGATAACAGTCGTGTTATACTTGTGCTTAAGAGTATGCGTCATGCGATATTATGATTTTTGATTGTGGATTAAATATCTCCACGATCTGCTTTTGAAGAAATATGGTAGTATCGTGATACAGCACACATTCTGTCAGCTGCAGTTCTGGTGCCTCCGTCCCAACACTGTACAACTCGACGTACATTCACATTACACGTTAACGCAGCGGTAGAGTTACACTCACAGGACACTTATTCGCAATCACAAAAGTTATTTCTACTGAATTTGTTTCCAAGTGTGCAAATATGTTCTGTTTAACTTAAAGGCTAATTTTTTGCATTGTGCTTGTATTTTCTGTTTTAGATGCTCTTACACAGCAGATGGTGACAGCCGCCGTCACCCAATTTACTTTTGCCCAGGCTGTGCAAAAGTGGCTGCGCTATGCGCCAGACCGGGCAGGAGGGACTGGACGACAAACCATTCGGAGGTCAGAGGACCATGAACTGTAAATAGGCTAAAGAGGACAAATAATGAAATAAGAGGCTAATAAAACGAATTTGTTTTTACCTTAAATAGTGTGGTGTGGTCAGTGTTTTAGGCTAGGCTATAGGCATACAAGCTTTCAAATGTTCCATCACTTTTTAACATCCTGGCTGTAGATAAAGCAGGATATTCATTATAGGCTATTTAATTTAGGGCATTACATTTTCGTATGCCTGGCAATCATTTTCTGTGGCTTAATAACGATTGAAATTCCATTGAAATCACGTTGATCCTTAGTTCAGTTGAAATTTCAACATTGTTTCAATATTCCTGATAATTGAAATACCATTGAAATTCTGTTGATCTATGGACAGGATTTCAACGTTGTTTCAATATTAAAACAGGGTGCAAAATGATGTAGAATCAACATCTGAGTTCGATTTATTTCAAAGGGAAAACAAGATTATTTTTCTGACCCTGCCGGCAGATATTTATTCTTGTGCTTCTCAAGGGAATCTTTATTTAAAAATGTTTAGATATTTGTACTTGAAAAGAAGACAACAATACTGTTGCTGTGGTTTTCATTGATGGCGCTTAAGAAAAGAGTTTAAGTTAGTATTGAATTGTGATTTTGTCTTCTGAATTTGGATTATTAGTGAACAATATAGAATTGACGGTAACACTTTATTTCGATGGTCCACTTTAGACATTCTACTAACTATAAGTAACTTTGCAACTACATGTCAACTAGCAGTCATTAGAGTATTAGTAGACTGTTTGCTTAATATTTGCTAACACTTTATTTTGATGCTCCCCAACAGACATTCTTCTGACCACAAATAACTTGCAACTACATGTCAACTTATACTAACCAGTGTTAGTTGACATGTAGTTGCAAAGTGACTTAGTAGAATGTCTAAAGTGGACCATCGAAACAAAGTGTAACCGAGTTGGCATATTCATTTGAGCTACTTTTTTGTGACTTAAATTAGCTGTTACGAGTTCCCTAATGTGGGGTAGCTCACTCTACATTATCATGTGGTTTATTCAGAAATTATTTGCGTGCATATTGCATGAATATTGAAGCATTTATTCATGTCTTTTCTAATGGCTGATGAAATTTTTCACAACCTCATCTGTCTGAAGACGCACAACAGCAGAGCATGCATTATCTATAGCGCTTAGGTGTTCACTACAGGTACCTGAGAGAACTTTATTTACTTCATCACTTGTGTCATCTGCTCATGTAATTAGACTGATGACATTTAAATACCACCAAAGTCTGTGCGATTAAAAGACTTTGTAGATTAGTTTATTAAAAACATTAAGTTAAGTAGCAATGCACAAGTTCATAAATGCTGAAGCATTTTAAATGGAGGACTGTCAAGTACCATAAATGATTTTGAAAAATTCCTGTTTGGAAAAACAAACAAAAATCATGTTTTTGGTAATGCACTTTTAATGGAAGTCTAAAGGCAACATTCCAAATAATTACTTTGTAACAGCACTTTGTGTAAAGCACTTATTAATTCCTCCAAAACAAAAAATGTGTTATTTGAGCTGTACTGTAGTGTCTAAATTATAATTTTAATGGCTGGACTGCTGTTTAAGGTGGTTATGCATTACTGTTGGGTATATTTTCTCTGTGTAAACAGTTCACTGGCTTTACAAGGTCATGACATGAATATATACATTTATACTTTTGATACATTTTTCAGAAAACAAGTCTACATAGTCTATCTGATGTAATTTTGCTTGTCAAGTAAATGTATCTTGATTTAAGAATGTTTAGATATTTGTACTAGAAAAGAAGGCAAATATACTGAGTAAGAAAATCATTTATTGCAGTGCAATTATGCAAGACACTTTTATGCAAAGTGACCAACATTGCATTAAAGGGATACATTTTATCACTTCATGCTTTCCCTGGAAATCGAACCCATGACCTTGGCTTCGCTTGTGCCATGCTCTACTGTTTGACCTACAGGAATAAGTGAACCTTGTAAAAAGAGAATCAGAATGTGAAGAACTTGCTAGACAGATCCACATTTGTGCCTATTTGACCTCTATAATCAAGAGTATGTTTGCAATCATCCGACCCCAGGGAGAAGGAAAACTTTACAACAGCCGGTCACAAGAAAACCCTTGATTAGACCTCGAATGTTTGACACTTCTAGAAGTTAGTGGCAAAACAACTTCAAAAACAACTTGCTAATAGAGTGAATCAATGTGTAGGTGAAACTGTAGAATGTATCCTGACAAAGCTCTGTGATGTTGTGTAGTGTCAAGCTTGTTTCCCAATGTTATTCCCATAGCTTGCTTCCACTCTTTTATTACCTTACATCCTTATCCCATTCCCTTACAAACCTAACAAGCTTACACTTTTAGATTTTCTTACATTGACCTGCTTTCCCATGTACCTCTCATTCATTATCCAGACTGTTTACCTCATGAATCTGAAAGTCTTCACTGTTAGTCTCTGTTTTTGAAGAGATGAAGAATGATAGCAGTAATTATAACCGAAGACAGATGGTGTTCCGTTTTGGTGTTCTGGGCATAGGTGTTGTTTCCGTTTCCTATGCTTATAATTATATACATTTATGAGAATCAGATGAAGCTCTATGGAAGCTTGTTTCCGCCACAGAATAAAAAAATGCGACTTTGTATCTCACAGTTCTGACTTTTTTCCCTCAGAATTGTGTGATATAAAGTCGCAATTGCGAATTATAAAGTCGCAATTGCATGATAAAAAGTCAAAATTGCTAGATATAAAGTCAGAATTGCAAGATATAAAGTCAAAATTGCGAGATATAAAATCAGAATTGCGTGATATAAAGTCAGAATTGCATGATATAAAGTCGCGATTGCGAGTTATAAAGTCAGAATTGCGTGATATAAAGTCGCAATTGCACGATAAAAAGTCAGAATTGCTAGATATAAAGTCAGAATTGCGAGATATGAAGTCAGCATTGCATGATATAAAGTCAGCATTGCATGATATAAAGTCAGAATTGCGTGATATAAAGTCAGAATTGTGAGATATAAAGTCAGAATTGCGAGATATAAAGTCAGAATTGCGAGTTATAAAGTCAGAATTGTGAGATATAAAGTCAGAATTGCGAGAGATTTAAAGTCAGAATTGTGTGATATAAAGTCAGAATTGCGAGATATAAAGTCAGCATTGCATGATATAAAGTCAGAATTGCGAGATATAAAGTCAGCATTGCATGATATAAAGTCAGAATTGTGAGATATAAAGTCAGAATTGAGAGATATAAAGTCAGAATTGTGAGATATAAAGTCAGAATTGTGAGATATAAAGTCAGAATTGAGAGATATAAAGTCAGAATTGCGAGAGATTTAAAGTCAGAATTGCGTGATATAAAGTCAGAATTGCGAGATATAAAGTCAGCATTGCATGATATAAAGTCAGAATTGCGAGATATAAAGTCAGAATTGCGAGATATAAAGTCAGAATTGCGTGTTATAAAGTCAGAATTGTGAGTTATAAAGTCAGAATTGCATGTTATAAAGTCAGAATTGTGAGATATAAAGTCAGAATTGCGAGATATAAAGTCAGAATAGCGAGATATAAAGTCAGAATTGTGAGATATAAAGTCAGAATTCAGAGATATAAAGTCAGAATTGCGAAAGATTTAAAGTCAGAATTGCGTGATATAAAGTCAGCATTGCATGATATAAAGTCAGAATTGCGAGATATAAAGTCAGAATTGCGTGATATAAAGTCAGAATTGCGAAAGATTTAAAGTCAGAATTGCGTGATATAAAGTCAGCAATGCATGATATAAAGTCAGCATTGCATGATATAAAGTCAGAATTGCGAGATATAAAGTCAGAATTGCGTGATATAAAGTCAGAATTGCGAGTTATAAAGTCAGAATTGCATTATATAAAGTCAGAATTGTGAGATATAAAGTCAGAATTGTGAGAGATTTAAAGTCAGAATTGCGTGATATAAAGTCAGAATTGCGAGAGATTTAAAGTCAGAACTGCATGATATAAAGTCTGAATTGCGAGATATAAAGTCAGCATTGCATGATATAAAGTCAGAATTGCGAGATATAAAGTCAGAATTGCGTGATATAAAGTCAGAATTGCGAGTTATAAAGTCAGAATTGCATGATAAAAAGTCAGAATTGTGAGATATAAAGTCAGAATTGAGAGATAAAAAGTCAGAATTGCAAGATATAAAGTTAGAATAGCGAGATATAAAGTCAGAATTGTGAGATATAAAGTCAGAATTGAGAGATATAAAGTCAGAATTGCGAGAGATTTAAAGTCAGAATTGCATGATATAAAGTCAGAATTGCGAGATATAAAGTCAGAATTGCATGATATAAAGTCAGAATTGCGTGTTATAGAGTCAGAATTGCGTGATATAGAGTCAGAATTGTGTGATATAAAGTCAGAATTGTGTGATAAAAAGTCAGAATTGCGTGATATAAAGTCAGAATTGTGTGATATAAAGTCAGATTTGTGTGATATAAAGTCAGAATTGCGTGATATAAAGTCAGAATTGCGTGATATAAAGTCAGAATTGTGTGATATAAAGTCAGAATTGCGTGATATAAAGTCAGAATTGCGAGAGATATAAAGTCAGAATTGCATGATATAAAGTCAGAATTGCGAGATATAAAGTCAGAATTGCGAGATGTAAAGTCAGAATTGCGAGATGTAAAGTTAGAATAGCGAGATACAAAGTCAGAATTGTGAGATGTAAAATAAGAATTGTGAGATATAAAGTCAGAATTGCAAGAGATTTAAAGTCAGAATTGCGAGATATAAAGTCAGAATTGCGAGATATAAAGTCAGAATTGCGAGTTATAAAGTCAGAATTGCATTATATAAAGTCAGAATTGTGAGATATAAAGTCAGAATTGCGAGAGATTTAAAGTCAGAATTGCATGATATAAAGTCAGAATTGCATGATATAAAGTCAGAATTGTGAGAGATTTAAAGTCAGAATTAAGTGATATAAAGTCAGAATTGCGAGAGATTTAAAGTCAGAATTGCATGATATAAAGTCAGCACTGCATGATATAAAGTCAGAATTGAGAGATATAAAGTCAGAATTGAGAGATATAAAGTCAGAATTGCGAGTTATAAAGTCAGAATTGCGAGATATAAAGTCAGAATTGCGAGATATAAAGTCAGAATTGCGAGATATAAAGTCAGAATTGCGAGTTATAAAGTCAGAATTGCGAGATATAAAGTCAGAATTGCGTGATATAAAGTCAGAATTGCGTGATATAAAGTCAGAATTGCGAGAGATTTAAAGTCAAAATTGCATGATATAAAGTCAGAATTGCGAGATATAAAGTCAGATTTGTGTGATATAAAGTCAGAATTGCGTGATATAAAGTCAGAATTGCGTGATATAAAGTCAGAATTGTGTGATATAAAGTCAGAATTGTGTGATATAAAGTCAGAATTGCGAGATATAAAGTCAGAATTGCGAGAGATATAAAGTCAGAATTGCGTGATATAAAGTCAGAATTGCGTGATATAAAGTCAGAATTGCGAGAGATTTAAAGTCAGAATTGAGAGATATAAAGTCAGAATTGCGAGATATAAAGTCAGATTTGTATGATATAAAGTCAGAATTGTGAGATATAAAGTCAGAATTGTGTGATATAAAGTCAGAATTGCGTGATATAAAGTCAGAATTGCGAGAGATATAAAGTCAGAATTGCATGATATAAAGTCAGAATTGCGTGATATAAAGTCAGAATTGTGTGATATAAAGTCAGAATTGTGTGATATAAAGTCAGAATTGGGTGATATAAAGTCAGAATTGCGAGAGATTTAAAGTCAGAATTGAGAGATATAAAGTGAGAATTGCGAGAGATTTAAAGTCAGAATTGCGAGATATAAAGTCAGAATTGCGAGATATAAAGTCAGAATTACGAGATGTAAAGTCAGAATTGCGAGATGTAAAGTCAGAATTGTGAGATATAAAGTCAGAATTGTGAGATATAAAGTCAGAATTGCAAGAGATTTAAAGTCAGAATTGCAAGAGATTTAAAGTCAGAATTGCGAGTTATAAAGTCAGAATTGCATTATATAAAGTCAGAATTGTGAGATATAAAGTCAGAATTGTGAGAGATTTAAAGTCAGAATTGCGTGATATAAAGTCAGAATTGCGAGAGATTTAAAGTCAGAATTGCATGATATAAAGTCAGAATTGCGAGATATAAAGTCAGAATTGAGAGATATAAAGTCAGAATTGCGAGTTATAAAGTCAGAATTGTGAGAGATTTAAAGTAAGAATTGCGTGATATAAAGTCAGAATTGAGAGATATAAAGTCAGAATAGCGAGATATAAAGTCAGAATTGTGAGAGATTTAAAGTCAGAATTGTGTGATATAAAGTCAGAATTGCGAGATATAAAGTCAGAATTGTGAGATATAAAGTTAGAATTGCGAGATATAAAGTCAGAATTGTGAGATATAAAGTCAGAATTGCGAGAGATTTAAAGTCAGAATTGTGTGATATAAAGTCAGAATTGCGAGTTATAAAGTCAGAATTGCGAGATATAAAGTCAGAATTGCATGATATAAAGTCAGAATTGCGAGTTATAAAGTCAGAATTGCGTGATATAAAGTCAGAATTGCGAGTTATAAAGTCAGAATTGTGAGAGATTTAAAGTAAGAATAGCGTGATATAAAGTCAGAATTGCGAGAGATTTAAAGTCAGAATTGTGTGATATAAAGTCAGAATTGCGAGTTATAAAGTCAGAATTGCGAGATATAAAGTCAGAATTGCATGATATAAAGTCAGAATTGCGAGTTATAAAGTCAGAATTGCGTGATATAAAGTCAGAATTGCGAGTTATAAAGTCAGAATTGTGAGAGATTTAAAGTAAGAATAGCGTGATATAAAGTCAGAATTGCGAGAGATTTAAAGTCAGAATTGTGTGATATAAAGTCAGAATTGTGTGATATAAAGTCAGAATTGCGAGATATAAAGTCAGAATAGCGAGATATAAAGTCAGAATTGCGAGAGATTTAAAGTCAGAATTGTGTGATATAAAGTCAGAATTGCGAGTTATAAAGTCAGAATTGCGAGATATAAAGTCAGAATTGCGTGATATAAAGTCAGAATTGCATGATATACAGTCAGAATTGCGAGTTATAAAGTCAGAATTTCATGATATAAAGTCTATAAAATGTTTTATTCTGTGGCAGAAACAAGCTTCCATAAAGTTCGTATCTGGACTGAGATACTCCTTAATCTCATTTTCCAACCAATAAGCCTCTGTCCTTCAGCCATGGAATGGCAGATTTAATGATGAGGTTATCAGATAATATGTTCATTTCAAGTACATTTGAGGACTTGAATTAATCATAAAGTTTGCATATACTCGCTGTACAAAGATATTATTGTTTTTTTTTGTAGAAAAAGGCTATTTAGTGTGCCAAGTATTTACATAATTGTTTTAATTTTAATACTTTTATTAAGCAAGTATGCATAACTGAAAAAAGTGACAGCAAAGACATAATTTTACAAAAGATTTCTATTTCAAATAAATGCTGTTCTTTTGAACTTTCTATTCATAAAAGAATCCTGAACAAAATCATGGTTTCTGCAAAAATATGAAGAAGCACAACTGTTTTCAACATTGATAATAATCAGAAATGTTTCTTGAGCATCAAATCAGCACATTAGAATGATTTCAGAAGGATCATGCTGAAGACTGGAGTAATGATGCTGAAAATTCAGCTTTGATCACAGGAATAAATTACATTTTAAAATATATTCAAATAGAAAACATGTTATTTTAAATTGACCAAATAAATCAGCCTTGGTGAGCATAAGAGACTTCTTTCAAAAACATAAAAAATTATTTTGAACAGTAGTGCATGTTATTTATATGTATTTGTTTATTTATTTATTTATTTTTAAACCTATGTTTCTGTATTTTTAGTTTAAGCATATCAGCGAGGTTGTGTCGGGTTTTTGCAATTCCATTTGTTGATGTTTGATGCACACTTGTGGGTTTTTATGGTTGTTCGAGTTGTTTGTGTACCAGTCAGCTGTCATTACAGGAGTTTGGGGCTGGTTTAAGATGGCACATGATTGTTGGATTAGTTGTAGTGGTAGAAGCTGTTGTTAGTTCAAAGTGATTCACTACAAAGAGGATTTCAGTCTGAGCAGTGAGGTCGACATGAACTTCAAATCCCTGTCTATTTCATATACAAGAAAAGTGATAACAATTGGTAAAAGCTTGGGGGGAAATTAGATGGCAAGAAAAGAGAAACCTGGCATTGACGGTGTCAAAAATCCAATATGGCATTTTCTATGCCTGTGAAAAGAAAGGGTTAAAAGGTTGAGATGTGTCAGTGCTGAAATGACGGTGCCACTCTTAGAGCGAAGGGAAAAAAATCATTTTTTCATCCTCAATGGATGTTTCAGGTTACAGTCTATGCTTTAACCCCACTGTGCTTTTGTGCATGTCAGTGGCTCAGAGGGATCAGACGCCACTATGGATAAAATCTTTTGCCTAATAATACAGAGCTAATGAAGGATTATATATAATCCAAGCCTGGATTAGTTGTTAAATTGATAGCTAAATTACCCATAATCAAAATTAAATCCACAGAAAATGGCAGTTGTCTATTGGGTGGTTGTTTGTCCACACTTGTGAACCATAATCTTTATGCCTTTGAGCGAGATGCTGAACCTCAGGGAATTCCACAGGGAATTGTGTCTGTAATTACTGTGAGACACTTTGGATGAGTTTTATATAGGCTATGTAACTGTGAAAGTAAAGCCTCTGATTGTACTGCTTAATAATAGTGTTGAATGTGAAAATAATACTAAATCAATGATGAGCGCAGCAATAATTAGATCACTCTCATTGCTGCAGTCCTTATTGAGTTAAAAGAGCATAGAAAAATCATGCTGTTTGCAAAGGCTTTCTGTGTGCTGGGAAAATCAACATGCGCATGATTAATATGCTTATGACTATAGGAACTGATGTTCTCTTGGAACTAAACAGCTTGATTATATATTTACCACATTTATTAATTAAAAAAAGCTAAATAATATAAATGCATCTGAAATATTCAGTGCTGTGTCTGTGGATTATTGAGTATGAGGTTTTTAAAGTATGGAGTTTAGTGTACTCTGGTGGATCACAGAAGTAGTACATCACTCAAGCATTTAAAGGGTTAGTTCACCCCAAAATGAAAATTCTGTCATTAATTACTCACCTTCATGTCATTCCAAACCTGTAAGACCTTCATCTTCGGAACACAAATTAATATATTTTTGATGAAATCCGAGAGCTCTCTGACCCCTCCATAGACAGCAATTTAATTAACACTTTCAAGGCCCAGAAAGGTAGGAAAGACATTGTTAAAATCGTCCATGTGACTGCAACCTTAATTTTATGAAGCGACGAGAATACTTTTTGTGCACTGTTTACACTGCGTCAACAGCGTAAGAGCCTGACACAGGCCAGAACGAAATTGTTGAATAAAGTCGTTATTTTGTTTGTTTTTTGCGCACAAAAAGTATTCTCGTCGCTTCATAAAATTAAGGTTGCAGTCACATGGACGATTTTAACGTCTGTCCTACTTTTCTGGGCCTTGAAAGTGTTAATTAAATTGCTGTCTATGGAGGGGTCAGAGAGCTCTCGGATTTCATCAAAAATATCTTCATTTGTGTTCCGAAGATGAACAAAGGTCTTACAGGTTTTGGAACGACACTTTCATTTTTGGATGAACTAACCCTTTAAAGCCAGTAGCTCCTATATGTTTAAACAGTGTTGGGAAGGTTACTTTGGAAATGTAATAGGTTACAGATTACAAGTTACACTATATGAAATGTAATAAGTAGTGTAACTATTTCAATTACTTTATTAAAGTAATGTAACTGATTACATTTGATTACTTTTCTAAATTTCTAACCAATGTTTTCAACTGTTAATAATTTTCAAACATTTAACTTGTAATAAAACAACATGATGTTTTTCTTCTTAGTGATAAAAATCTGCATACTATTCTTTTTACCACTGTGTGTGTGTGTGAAGGGAAAACGTTATTTAAGACATAATATTGATTTCTCTAACAGAAGCAAGAATAGATTCTAGTTTCATACTCACTGGCAACCCAAACAGACTCCCTCAGTGTAGATGTCATAACATGTATGAAATATTTTGTTTTTTAATAAAGCTATATTCCACCAATATTGTTTAGACTCAATGACCAATCTTTGTGTAGTTAAATAGCTCTATTTTGCAAGTCAAAACGGGACAAACTAATAGAGAGATTTGTTCAGGTTAACATTCATCATAGGAGATACTTCCTCAGGTTCAACATGGAAACCTTTGATGTCAATAGCATTTTAATAGTTTGCAAACATATTTTGCACTGAATTGTTATATTTGCGCCCTTTTCTAATTCCTGGATTAAATGATTTTTAAATTTCCAGCACTGGAAGGCATTTTTATCACTCGCCATGGTGGCAACTCTCAGACAGGTTGTAGCCTAAAGCTTTCAGCGGCGATGTGGATTGATTTAATTTGCAGACGTGGTGCGCTGCAAATTCAAACAAATGAACCAATCAAAAGCATCAGAATCGCTTTACTAAACGGCATCGTGCACATCAAAAACAGGCAAAGCAACAAATTAATATTATTCAACATATCCTAGCTTTTTACAGAAAAAATTCAGATGTAACCCCCTTGTAATTGTTAATATTTTCATAAGTAACTGTAATTTAATTACACATTTTTTTCTTCCAAAATGTGTTTTGTCTTACCCTGATTTAAAATATAAAAGTGTTTATATTTTATACCTGACTGGATGGATTTCGTGGGAAATTGCGTACATGATACATCACTGGCCTGTTCGCATCTCGTCATATCCGAAAATAAAGAAAAGTTGCTCCAGCAGCAGCTACTTTGTTGCATGTCTGGTGTAGGAGTGGCAGAGGTTAGTTGTCACAACCAGCGATAAAGGTTGACATGGAGCAGCTAAATCTCAAATCTCTGGAGAATCACTCGATTAAAACAATCACAGAACAGAGGAGAGTGTGCTGGCAAAAAGAGAGTGCAGAGCTCGTAATAAAACCAGAATCAACATTGGCTTGGCTTTTCAGAGATGGCGAGAACTGAGGGATTTGAAATGTTATAAAAGCAACACAGAGACGTTGTTTTTATTACTCAACAGGAGCGTAAGGTATTTTATTAAACAGATAAATTGCCATGTGTAGCTCTCTAACAGAGTTCATTGTAAAACATTATCTATTGTAAAGGCTCATTTCATTATGGTTTGTTGTAACGCTGTGCTGGAATTTATTTTCAAGGAAGTATCATGTCAGTTAATGGGTAAAGATACAGTAACAACTTCAGCTCAGCTTGAGATCTTTTCCATCTAAACTGATTATGGCCCAGTTTCACAGACAGGGTTTAGAATAAGCCAGGATTAGACATTTGTTCAATTTGGACATTTAAGTAGATGTTATAAGCGTGCCTTAGGAAAAAAAAAAAAAAAAAAAACAAAAAAAAAAAAACATTACTGGTGTGCATCTTGAGACAAAACAATGGCATTGACATATTTTAAGATATGCCAGTGCAAGTTGCTTTCAGTTAAAACAGCTCAAACATGCATTTTAGTCTGGGACTAGACTTTAACCTTGTCTATGAAACTGGGGGTTCATCTCTTAAGCCTAGTAGTCAATGTTTTATGAGCAGTAGGATAATCTCTCGTTTTTTTAGTTATGATACGGATTTATATTCATCCGCACAGTCACACAGAGAAGTACAACCAAAACAATGTTCCTCAGCAAAAAGCACCCAGTTTTGTTTTTTAATAGCTATAGAGGGCCAAAAGTTACAGATCAGAGTAGTTCTCCAAAAATCGAATTTCTTTCACCAAATAAATGGGTTTTGGAACAGTGATGACAGATATGAAGTCATATATGATACTTTTATAGGCTTTTTATAGGATTTATATCAGCTTGGATAATTTGCAAAATAACTTGTTTTGTGTTCTACAGAAGAAAAAAAATATGTGGACAAACTATTGCTTAGTGTAATATTTCTGCAACTTACATTGACACAGAACTCCATTTATGCTTTACATAAAAAGACTAATTTATTTATTAATGTTGAGCTCTTTCAGCAATGTTCATTGGATCATAATTGGATCCACTTCATAAAGTAGGTTGAATCTATACAAAGTAAACAACCAAATATAAGAGTTTTGATTAATATGTATAGTTTTGACGACTTTACTATTAACTGTATAGAAAAACAATAATAGAATAAATATGTAAACTAGCGTTTTTTTTTATGTTTTTGAAAGAAGACTCTAATGCTAAACAAGGCTACATTTATTTGATAAAAAATGCAGTAAAAACAGCTAATATTGTGAAATAATATTACAATTTAAAATAACTGTTTTCTATTTTGATTTTTATTTAAATGTAATTTATTCCTGAGATGCAAACCTGAATTTTCAGCATCAATACTCCAGTCTTCAGTGTCACATGATCATTCAGAAATCATTCTGATATGCTGAATAAATGATTATTATTATTATTATTATTATTTGTAAATCTTAATTATTCCAGTCTTTTGACCGGTATATATAATACATTTTAGGTTTTACATAAAGTGCCTTTTATTATGAAATTAAGAGCAAACATGCTTCACTTCAGACATCAAATTTTAAAGGTGCAGTTCCTGTTATGAAACAGCAGATGACAGACTTTCTCCATTTTTAAAATTGACCTCAGCTGACTGTCGAGACAGGATGAGAGAGTTGGAAGAGGTAAAGAGATGTTCTCAAGAGACCTTTGTGGTTATAGTTTAAGTGATATTAATTAAAATGTTTTGCCTGGCCTATTCATTTGAAGAACAAGTTAATTATTTTCTGTGGCATGTCACAGAGCCTGAAATGAACTGAACCCAGAGTATTACTTTTAAATGTTAAACTAGTTTTGACACAAAGAAGTGTGGATGAAAATGCATTTCTGATGGTGTATGCAAATTAAGTACACCAAACCTGGGTCAAGAGTCATATCGTAGCACAATGATATCATTCATATGCCTGAGTTCAGTCTTGAATTTGATTGGGGTCTTTTACCCAGACACCCTTGCACTAATTCACTAATTCAACAACTGGAATTAAGAGTAAAATGACAGACAACTTTGTCAAGGTAGAACAGCAAAGGTCCCCGGGGCCTTCAGTCATGTCATATAAGAGATTACAGCAATGAGATACTGCCACAAAAACCATATTAGACACAATTTTTCAGAGAGACAGGGTCAATGGAATCATATCCAGCTGGCTTATGGAGGTCAAATTGATCCGGCTCCACAAGTATATCGAAGGCATTAAGTGGAACTGATGAAAATGTTGGCCAGAGGAGAAAAGACACAAGAGAAAATTCAGATCAAACTCTCAGCAGATCAGAATGCTCCAACTGTTGTCATGCGATTGTTGTGTGAGGAAATGTCTTTCATAAAGCAATTGCTAGTGATGCTTGCCTTAGTAAACAAAAATAATTATATCAGTTTTTGAAGGACACTAACTTACTCTCTTATGCAATTAAAAAAAAAAAATAGTTTGGTAGAATTTGTTTTGTAGAAAGGATCTGCAATTGGATTAATCAAGTTAATTAAGACATCTCATTTGCAATAACACGGATGAATTAAACTTCCACAGATATTATTTTATGTTTTTTTGCCATAAATGAAGTGGAACAGATCAGAAAATGACTTCATCAGCTTTAGGGATCAGAATGAAAGAAGATATTGTGTTGATTTATCAGAGGTCTTAACAAATGTTCAGTCTCAATCAGAAATGGGACGTTTCCTCTGTGCTGAAATATCAGCAGAAAACTGGAGTTATACCTCCAGATCAGACTGAAATAATTCATTCTGCAAACTGTTTTCTCAGGTGGAAGACACAGCATGTGTGATTAAATTAACATTCAGATTTTAAGGCATAAAAAAACAAGACGACATCTCAAGCTGGATGAAACCTAGGGGGAGCAGTAAAAAAAAATCCAAACTTTTAGAATTTCAATTATTTATGATTATTAAATCAACTTAGTCTCAGATGTTTCTCTTAAAATTCCGTTGGAGAATAATAACAGACACAAATGAGACAATCCCCAACATGCAGTAAGAGTATAGAGCTATAACATGAATATGGATAGCAGCACAGTTGAAGAAAAATACTTGAGGTCATACTGTGATCTCTGAGTTTTTATTGCAGACTTTGATTTCTAGGCAAATTTTAACACAGTATAATGTTAAACATTTTTAAATTTTTGTTTAAAAAAGGTCTGTTACAAAGCACAAAGTCCCTCCAGCGGGAGTTATTCTCTATATCAGTGTCACTGTTTCTGAACTTCCTGAAACACCTTCATTGTAGACTTGTAAACTTGTAAACACGCCACAATAGTACACACGAGTAAAACAAATGATTATCAGTTTAAACTAAAATTTGGACTCATGATCCATGGATATTGACATGAGCCTGATTTCATCGCCAGGGAAATACATAAAGCAAATTTGCCTGTGAACACTTTAAATACAATAAAGGTAGGTCTAAATCCGGGTGTTCGCTTATATCAATGTTATATCATCATATCGACTCGTCCAGCCCTAAAACTGGTACAATTTTTGTCAGTGTTTATTTTAAAACATCCAATCATGCAGAATATAGGATGGTAAATATTTAACTGATTAGTTGTCAATACAATATATAACAATACAATAGGGTATGGTTTTACCACAAAATTCAACATATTGACACAAAATGATAACTGCAAATCCACGTTTCAAGTCCAGTTGTTTCTGTGAATTGTAGCGATCCATTTGCTTCTCTTTTCTGCAGCTTTTGGAAGTCTGTAAAAAATATACCTCAGATTTCTTCTCAAATCTATTTGTAGTCAATCTCAAAGCTCTTTCCCATTTTAGTTGTGTTTTGTGTGTTTTTCGCAGCGTTCACACTGAAAACCAATGCTGCCTCTCAGTCTTTTTGCCACTCAGTGGGCGTAACCACAGCGACTCCAGCTGATGGTGACGTCACGCGTATACCTATACTCTATATTCCTCATTTAAATAATACGCAAAATACTGTGTCCGAAATCGCATACTCTCTTGAGTAGGTGCTTATTTTGAATAAGTAATTACTTCACAACCGCTAAAAGTAAAAAGTATAGTATGGATGTAATCCGGACGTAGCCTACTACATCTGCCATGTTGTCATTATCACATGACCTACCAGCATCAGTTACGTCGCTTCACTGCCATTCATAAATCCTCTCCTGTGGCCTCATGGGATAGTAAAGTGTCCATACAGTAGTACGCACACTTCAGTATCTCGCCAGAAGAAGTAGGTCATCCAGGTACTTTTTGCCTACTCTTTTATGAGTACTGTAAATTGGGACATACTTCTTTTGGCACATACTTTTTCGACTATATAGTAGGGAAGTATGCGATTTTGGATGCAGCCGTAGTGTGTTGAATCTCGCAGTTATGGTAAAGGGGCAGGACATTTCCCAAACACACTCAAACCAGTTGACCAATCACAACGCACTGGTTCAGCTGACCAATCAGAGCACATTGTGCCTTTCAGAAGGAGGGGCTTCATAGATACAGGAACTAAATAGAGCGTTTCTGACAGAATGGGAAGAGAGGAGCTGCAACAATGACAAATATGTGAAAAATGTGTTTTTTGAACATTCAAGCATGAAAAACTGTTCTAGTAGAGCCCAAAAACAAAATCAAGACTTTGTAAAAGGGCATAATAGGTCCTCTTTAACTCACCGTTGACGAAAATTTCCAGTTTTCCGTGTTTTCACTGTTATACGTTAGAGGGCGCTATTACACATCTTCTAAAAGAGTACTGAATCTCCTGATCAAAACACTCTAAACAAAAATGGTGCTAAATAGCACTAAAAGTGGTTTACTGGCTTGTAATCTAATTGGGGAACTACTTTAAGTGCTATATAGTGCTATACAGCACCTTTGTCAAGTGGTGCTATGTACAACCATAAGAGGTGGGAGCTCATGGTGGGAATTGTTGGGTCTCTGTAAATAATATTACAAATAGTACGGTCTAGACCAGGCCCGGTTCTACGGGGGTGCTAGAGGGTGCTAAGAACCCTCAAATGCAAGCAAAAGCACCCTCAGTTGATAGGCTACTGTAATAATATATTGGCGAAACAGATTTGGCAGTTTTGTAAATTTGTGTTCGCGCTCTGGAGAGCGTCAAATGCATCTATTACAATGTGTTTTTGCAGCGGTGAGTAATGTAGCCAATCACAGACATAACGTTAGTTGTGATCTCTCGAACGCGATGTCTAATCAGAGGTGTTTAACAAAGCAACAGCATTTTAGTGAGCGATCTTGGTTCGCTTTCAAGGCTACAGTCTATAAAATTCATTGAATAAAACTATTGATTTTCATGCTGCCAAGAGGACCGACGGCCAATTGCATGCTGCAAAGTTTCGGAAGTGACATACACCCACCTAAAGGATTATTAGGAACACCATACTAATACTGTGTTTGACCCCCTTTCACCTTCAGAACTGCCTTAATTCTACGTGGCATTGATTCAACAAGGTGCTGAAAGCATTCTTTAGAAATGTTGGCCCATATTGATAGGATAGCATCTTGCAGTTGATGGAGATTTGTGGGATGCACATCCAGGGCACGAAGCTCCCGTTCCACCACATCCCAAAGATGCTCTATTGGGTTGAGATCTGGTGACTGTGGGGGCCATTTTAGTACAGTGAACTCATTGTCATGTTCAAGAAACCAATTTGAAATGATTCGAGCTTTGTGACATGGTGCATTATCCTGCTGGAAGTAGCCATCAGAGGATGGGTACATGGTGGTCATAAAGGGATGGACATGGTCAGAAACAATGCTCAGGTAGGCCGTGGCATTTAAACGATGCCCAATTGGCACTAAGGGGCCTAAAGTGTGCCAAGAAAACATCCCCCACACCATTACACCACCACCACCAGCCTGCACAGTGGTAACAAGGCATGATGGATCCATGTTCTCATTCTGTTTACGCCAAATTCTGACTCTACCATCTGAATGTCTCAACAGAAATCGAGACTCATCAGACCAGACAACATTTTTCCAGTCTTCAACTGTCCAATTTTGGTGAGCTCGTGCAAATTGTAGCCTCTTTTTCCTATTTGTAGTGGAGATGAGTGGTACCCGGTGGGGTCTTCTGCTGTTGTAGCCCATCCGCCTCAAGGTTGTGCGTGTTGTGGCTTCACAAATGCTTTGCTGCATACCTCGGTTGTAACGAGTGGTTATTTCAGTCAAAGTTGCTCTTCTATCAGCTTGAATCAGTCGGCCCATTCTCCTCTGACCTCTAGCATCAACAAGGCATTTTCGCCCACAGGACTGCCGCATACTGGATGTTTTTCCCTTTTCACACCATTCTTTGTAAACTCTAGAAATGGTTGTGCGTGAAAATCCCAGTAACTGAGCAGATTGTGAAATACTCAGACCGGCCCGTCTGGCACCAACAACCATGCCACACTCAAAATTGCTTAAATCACCTTTCTTTCCCATTCTGACATTCAGTTTGGAGTTCAGGAGATTGTCTTGACCAGGACCACACCCCTAAATGCATTGAAGCAACTGCCATGTGATTGGTTGATTAGATAATTGCATTAATGAGAAATTGAACAGGTGTTCCTAATAATCCTTTAGGTGAGTGTATATATAAATGCTGGATTCACTCTGCGCGAGACAAAAAATATCCTCCTAAGATCCTTATTACACGTCTTTTTACATTACATATTGTCCCAAAAAACACATTAATATGCAAATTAAATACAGTATATAGATACATTGCATTGAAAACATGTATGGCCATGTTTACACGCATATTGCATAAAGTAAAATGGTATATCAAATTATTCTGTTATATCTTTCATAACATAGTTGAGAATCATCTTTATACAAAGTTTGGATAAAAAAATCCCATTGTTTTTACCTATTCATGTCTTTTCATTTTCTCAATAAATGGGTTCTGGTGTCCTCTACAGAGAATATAGCATATAACACAGGTATATATATATATATATATATACACACAAAGTTTATATAGAGGTTTTATATAAGTTTGTATATATTAAACAGTGAAAACATTGATTGGTGAATGAAAAAAACAAGGTTTTTTTTTTTTTTTTTTTCATTCACCAGTCAATTTTTATGCTCTTTATTGTATCTATTTATTTATTTGAAAAATGTCACTTTGTTTTTTTATGCTCCAAACAATGTAATGACCTAAAAAAAATCTAAATTTACAAAACCTTTTTTTCTGCTTCTCAGGATGATGACGCTAAAATACTAGTAACGCGTTAAAGCAATGTAAAGGCAGACTAATAGATTAGTAGACAAACATTTGTAGCTAAATATTTTTGAAATTCCACTTATTGGTAAAAGTGATGAATCTTACATTTAATAATCTTACATTGCTCACTGTACACTGCTATGGTGGAGCCGTTGCTTAGCCTACATCTGCACTTTACTAGAGCACCCTCAGTGATCTGATTCTGTAACCGGGCCTGGTCTAGACCTGCTCTATATGAAAAGTGCAATGAGATAACTTTATGAATTGGAATTGAATTGAATACAATGGTGTGATAAAGTGGAACAAGCTTCCAACTGAGAATTGTTTTCCAGAGTATACTCTGGACCTGTAGGCTATTAATAAGCTATGGATGATGATCTGAAAATGGTTTAAGTGTGGATTTGATTTGTAGGCCTGCGCTGATTCAATTTGTGTGTATTGCATATGCCTTTTGTGTTTTAATTTGAAATTTGGGCAGGCCTCATATTCATTATCTTAAACTGCAACTGACAGCTCTCAGTATCCAAACTGTCTTGTTGCATTCCACCACAACCCCATTCTCCTCCTTAGATTTTAGATATGTTACGCCACTCTATGTTTGCTATGGATGGGAATTTATGGCAAAAGCTGTTTTGAATCACTTTTATGCTTCTCTGAGGTCAAAAAGTTTTGTGTGGGGGCCCTGAAATATTTCCTTATAGGGGGGTCTTGTAGGCAAAAAGGTTGAGAATCATGTTATCTTCAGGAAATACACTGTATTTTAATGGCATTTTATCCTTTCCCCAACTAAACAAAGAGACTAAGAGAGAGTTAGAGAACCTTTAAAGAACTATACAGGGGCTTAACGGGTTCTTTGTATGACAGTGGTGCTATATAACACCTTAACAACCCCAAAGAACCGCTGAAGAACCCATTTTTGTGTGTGTACGTAAAATAATGCGATCATCAACATTAAACAGCATATAAATCAAAACTGCCTAATGTTACCGAATTAAATGTTGACCCCGGATGCGCTATAGGACTGAGAAGCTTTGAGGGTGTTGATGAACTCGATCTACTCCATCTGTGTTTTGATCATCGTTCTGAATCCAATCTGGATGTAGTCTTTGACAAAAACGTAATTTTCTTAGCTTTTTGCTCAAAAATGTAGCTTTTTTTAAATGAAACTTACCCACATTCAAGTGTTGATAAAAAAGAATGCATGGAACTGGAATAAAACTCTTTTTTTGGTCTGTTTTTTCTTTTGATGTATTGCATCTTCAGATATTCCTACAACAAAATATATTTATTTATAAATATATTAATATATAAAATATTCTGGGGGCCATGAAATTTTTGTGAAAATGATCAAAAATGCCTGCGGTGGCTGACAACTTTAAAAAAAAAAAAAAAAAAAAAAAAAAATGCTGGCAGGGAAAGAGTTAAGATGTCTTTTGAAACTGAGCAGAAATTTGAGAAGCAGCAGACTCCATTAGTTGTCTATATAATCGATTTGCTGTGTAGGAGAAACATTTGAGATATTAAGGAGATTATATAATATCCTATGTGTTTTTCTGGTCAAACAGGTTTGTGTGCTTTAAAAGTAGATTTGTTCTATATACACAGCTAAACTAATGTAAGCGAGAGCATTTCAGGTTCTCTTGATTCTGCAGTAATTGTCTACAGCCGCTCACAGTACCAATAAAGTGTTATTTTGTTGCATTTATTGCAAAGTCTGTTCATTCTAGTGCTCCATTATACTAAATTTGTCGCTGTTGTTTCTGCAGGCGAAACTGGCATTATCTGATTTGCCCGATGACTTCACTGAATGCCAAAGCCTCTGGTATTGCCTTGATGCACAGTAAATTGGACTCATCTTGCAATTTATATCCATTAAAGCAAGGTGAGAGTTCATAACAAAACATGTTGTGTTCTTATAGCCAAAGACATAATTCCAACGTTCCAAATGACATTTTTTTCCCCTTTCAGTAGCTGAACGCTTTGAATGCTTTCTGGGCATATGTCAGATAACGACTTGGCAGATTCATTGTCATAACCGAATTGAAAAGACCCTCTTGTGCTTTTACAGTCTTTGTTGTCTGGCATCAGCGCTGTATAATCTGTCTCAGTTTGGGTTCACTGTGACTTTTGTCAGATCATTACAGCGAGTGAGAGCGGCCCAAATTGAAGGCAAATTGATACACCCACATGTTGCCATTGCTTGAAATCTTGTTCTGTAGGAAACACAATTATTGCGACCATGATCCATACATTTCCATACTGTTCACTATATAGATGGACAGTTGACACATGGACATGGACATAAACTTTTCCAATATAAATATTTTACACTGCAAAAAATTATTTTCTTATGCTGTATTTTTGTCTTGTTTTCCAGTACTAATATATAAACATTCTTAAATCAGGATGCATTTACTTGAGAAGCAAAATGACTTAAGATATAAAGTCTTGTTTTCTGAAAGCTGTCTCAAAATTAAGCAAATTTATGCTTAAAACAAGAAAAAAAAATGTAAAAAAAATAATCTTGTTTTCCCTTTGAGTTAAGTTTATTTTTCTGACCCAATTGGCAAATTTTTTCTTGTTTTAAGCACAAATAAATAAATGTTTGTGTTGGAAAATAACACAAAAATACTCACAAATATAATATTTTTTTGCAGTGTAGGTTGCAATAGGGAAGATATGTTTTTAGATATACAGTATGTCATTTGTGTTAACATTTTCAACACTTTTTCGAAAGATAATTTTAAATGGCTCTGCAATGCGACAAATGAGTACAAATATAAATATATATATATATATATATATGTATGTATGTATGTATGTATTATCTTTATGAACTTCAAGCACAATTATTATAATACAATAGGAAAAAATGTTGTAGATTGTTGGAAACTGTACTTTACAATAAGGTCTAAGACAGTGGTGGGTTGCAACCCAAAAGTGGGTCGCGAGACCATTCTGAGTGGGTTGCAGAGTGCGTGAGAAAAACGTGTTGTCCTGATTCAGTATCTGCGGTCAGATGATTTTCATAGCTTGTTACGAAATAAAAAGTCTCTCTCACCTCAGAAAACCGAACTTTCCTGTCCTGTCAGCCGTTATACTATGGAAGCCCGTTTCCGCCACTAAATAAAAAAATAAAAAGAGTAATTGCGACTTTTTATCTCAGAATTCTGACTTTTTTTCTCACAGTTGCGAGTTATAAAGTCAGAATTCTGAGATATAAACTCACAATTGCGTGATATAAAGTCACAATTCTGACTGTTTTTTCTCACAATTGCGCGCTATAAAGTCAGAATTTTGAGATAAAAAGTCGCAATTACTCTTTTTATTTTTTTTATTTAGTGGCAGAAACGGGCTTCCATATTTATACTGTGCTCATAGCACACACTCTTTAATTGCACGCGCAAATGCGGCGGCGCGCAGTGTATATCACTTCATATACAAAGCGCAAGAGAAACTACAAGCATGCAACGTTACGTTGTCAATTTGTAAGTCATTAAATAAAAGTAAAGTACCAATAAATCTGTAACTGGTACATCGTGTGTTAGCTGGGAAGGATTTGCATGCAGGTATGATGTTCATTCTGTTCACCAGGAGCAGTTTTCATGTTTCATTAAATCAAATCAAATCAAAATCACCTTTATTTATATAGCGCTTTTTACAATGGCAATTGTTTCAAAGCAGCTTCACAGTGGTAACAGGAAAATAATGCAACGGAATTTGATTCGGCTCTGGTGAAAACGGTGATGTCATCCAGCTCATTTCAATTATCATATAGTGTCAATGCGGGCAGATCAGTAATATAGTTGAAATTTAAGTGTCCCCAACAGTTCATGTTGGTATTGTGTAGTCACCATGGTAACTGTTGTTTCCATAACCCCAACATGCCACTTCATTTTCACTTTATGTTATTTTGTATATTTTTAAATGAGTGTGGTGGCTACTTTATTGTAGCCTATTAACAAAAACTAGTTTGGGACTGCTATTTAATGACCTTATAGGCCTATTTATTCATCAGTCATATTCGTACAATTTATGTGTATGTTAAGTAAAGTATGTTTTTGTAAAATAAATTTGCTTGTTTAAAAAAAAAAAAAAAAAATATATATATATATATATATATATATATATATATATATATATATAATTCCTAAAAAAATGTGGGTCCTATGGCCAAACCTGTTGAGAACCCCTGGTCTAAGAAATGGTTTTGTGAGTCACTTCACAAGACACAAAAACAGCTCATTTTACTTTTTTATATTTACAATGTAACATGGAAATGCATAGCCATTTTGAAAATAGACTGTAGTTAGATTATGAATTGTGTATTTCGGTCCACATTTTTCTTTTTGATACATTTCTGTCTTTTCACAAGTCATGATGAGGACATGTTTGTGGACAAACTCTGTTCTTTTTGGTTCAGCCAGACATTGAATTGATTATATTTGATGTAATGTTTTTTTCTTTGAGGACAGTCCAAATAGTTGTTGGGACTTCTATACTTAGAGCATATTTATTTCTAAGATTTTCATTTCTTCTTGCATGTTCCACCATGGCTTGGCAGGGAGACAGAGATAATGTATGGTAAACACAGCATACAGTGGCGGACCTATCTGCCTAAAGTTAATAGGCTGCGATTCATCCCCCATAGACGCTACAATCCCCTCTCCTCATTTTCTCGCTGTCATGCTGTCTCTTCTTTCCAGCTCTTGTTCTGAAGATGCATAATTACACCTGGACATTCACACTCTTTTAATTAGCTTGTTTGCTGTCCTGCTGACATCTTGCTCATGAGAGAAAGTGGAGATAATCAAAACTTCTTTTAAAATAAGCCACCGAATAAGCATCGAGTTTGCTTTCATCTTCCCCTGACATTATTTTTAGCTGAAGCTATCAGACGGTGCTTGAGCAATGTGAAACAGGCCGCCTTTGAAGATGACTAATTGTTCCAGGTAATCACATTCACTAACTGTGGCGGTTCTGTGAGACTGAGCAAATGCTACATGGCAAGCTAAGGTGGAATTACACTTAAATTTTAGGAAAGGATATTGTGCCACTGATGTGCAATGTGTAGAAAGTCAGTTAGGCTTGCAGTATTTCAACATAAAAACAGCGTCATATTCATTATCCCCCTGCAATCCAGTTGCTAAATTTAGTCATTATTGTTACTTTCACCACAAACACTCCTCTTTTGTATGCAAATCAGACGTGTTATTGTATCAGCCATTTTCACAAATCTCAGTTTTTTCTGGCTCTATTGATGGATGTCACATTACAGAAGCAAAATGGTTTCATTTTCAAATTTCAAATTCAGGTTAACCTTGAGGTGAAGTGTGTAAAAAAAAAAAGGACTGTTTCAAATATTTTTTATCAAATACTGCTACACTACTGTTTAAAGGTTTGGTAATTAAAGGTATACTATGCAACTTTTGGCCCTCTAGCTATTAAAAAAACAAAACTGCATGCATTTTGCAGATGAACATTGTTTTGGTTGTGCTTCAGCTCTGTGTGACTGTGTGGATGAATATGATTATTCTACTGCTCATAAAACATCCACTACTATAGCTTAAGAGGTATAACCAGTTTAGATGGAAACAATCTCAAGCTGACTAGCTGAAGACGTTACTGTAGCTTTACCCATTAACAGACATGATAAATTCCAGCACAGTGTTACAACAAACCATATTGAAATGAGCCTTCACAATAGATAATGTTTTACAATGAACTCTGTTAGAGAGCTACACATGGCAATTTATCTGTTCAATAAAATACTTCACGCTCCTGTTGAGTAATAAAAACACAATCTCTGTGTTACTTTTACAACTTTTCAAATCCCTCAGTTCTCGCCATCTCTGAAAAGCCAAGCCAATGTTGATTCTGGTTTTATTACGAGCTCTGTCGCACTCTCTTTTCGCCAGCAGACTCTCCTCTGTAATGATGCTGAAAATTTAGCTTTGCATCACAAGAATAAATTGCATTTTAAAATATATTCAAATATAAAACAGTCATTTTATTTAATACTTCACAATGTTACTGTTTTTACTGTATTTTCGACCAAATACAGTACATGCAGCCTTGGTGAGCAGAAGAGACTTCTTTTTAAAAATCTTACCGACCTCAAACTTGTGAACGGTAGAGTTCATTGTTCACGTAAATAGATAGTTTAATCTCAAAATCACACCATTGGTTGAGTCAGAATTTGGCATGACGGTTTGCTCAAGCAACATCTCAGTGTTTTGAAAAAGCCACAGACGGTGGCCCAGTAGTGCACAACACAACAAAATTTAAAAAGCAAACAAAAGTTCACAACACAATGAAATCAAGCCACAACACAACGGAAACAAGCCACAAGTCAAGTCAAGTCACCTTCATTTATATAGCGATTACAACACCAATTGCTTCAAAGCAGCTTTACAGTGATAATAGGAAATTAATTTTATTGTGAGCCACAACACAACGGAAACAAGTCACAACACAAAGAAATCAAGCCATAATGCAACCAAATCAAGACATGACACAATGAAATCAAGCCGCAACACAACGGAAACAAGCCACAACACAACGGAAACAAGTCACAACACAATGAAATCAAGTCATAACACAACGGAAACAATCCACGACACAATGAAATCAAGCCACAACACAGCGGAAACAAGCCACAACACAACGAAATCAAGCCACAACACAACAAAATCAAGCCACAACACAATGAAATCAAGCCACAACACAACGGAAACAATCCACGACACAATGAAATCAAGCCACAACACAGCGGAAACAAGCCACAACACAACAAAATCAAGCCACAACACAACAAAATCAAGCCACAACACAAAGAAATCAAGCCACAACACAACGGAAACAAGCCACAACACAACGGAAACAAGTCACAACACAAAGAAATCAAGCCATAACGCAACCAAATCAAGACACAACACAATGAAATCAAGCCGCAACACAACGGAAACAAGCCACAACACAACGGAAACAAGTCACAACACAATGAAATCAAGTCATAACACAACGGAAACAATCCACGACACAATGAAATCAAGCCACAACACAGCGGAAACAAGCCACAACACAACGAAATCAAGCCACAACACAACAAAATCAAGCCACAACACAATGAAATCAAGCCACAACACAACGGAAACAATCCACGACACAATGAAATCAAGCCACAACACAGCGGAAACAAGCCACAACACAACAAAATCAAGCCACAACACAATGAAATCAAGCCACAACACAACGGAAACAAGCCACAACACAACGGAAACAAGTCACAACACAAAGAAATCAAGCCATAACGCAACCAAATCAAGACACAACACAATGAAATCAAGCCGCAACACAACGGAAACAAGCCACAACATAACAGAAGAAAGCCACAACACAATGAAATCAAGCCACAACACAATGAAATCAAGTCATAACACAACGGAAACAATCCACGACACAATGAAATCAAGCCACAACACAGCAGAAACAAGCCACAACACAACGAAATCAAGCCTTAACACAATGAACACAATTGATTTCATTGTGTTGTGAACTTATGTTTGCTTTTTAAATTTCGTTGTGTTTTGCACTACTGGGCCACCGTACACACAGCCTCTTCAGAATAGAATATTTTATCATTGAAAAAAGACAGGACCTTTTTCATGAACTATGCATTCACAAGCTTTGCACTGGTAGAGCGTTTCTCTTTACTTTACAGCGTTGTGGATTTACTGGCTCTGACAGTGAAGTGTTTTGGAGAGCTCTCTAGTTTTATAGCTGACAGCCTGTCTGGGGTTGTCAATTAGCATCTCAATAATGGTGAAACAATCACAGTGAATCCTCTGAAATGGGATCGGTTATTTGATTTGACAGGTCATCACCACTTTAACATTTCATGTCTTAAAAGCCCATGGACATGCAGTGCTTATCTTACTGTGTAGCGCTCAGTGCTGAGGAGTCAGCCTTGTCAGTGATTATTTAAGGTAGATGCAGTTGAATATTAGAGCCTGGGTCTATATGAAAGCACTAATGAATAATTATATGTCTCTGATGCAAGCTGATGTGTGTTTGACCTTTAAGCCTTCATGGTGTTAACAGGCTAATTCTCTCTATTGTTTGTTCATGCTGCGTTATTTTTTTCTCTGAATACAGCATTTCTTTTGCTTTTGTCATCGCCAGATTGTTTTGCATCACACAGATGTTCTCTTACTTTTAAAGTAAGCGTTCTAATACAAACATTAAAGCCCAGTGTTATTTTTTTTGGCTTGATTTCTGTCAAAGGTTTACAACCTAAACAAAATCATCAAAATTAAGTAAGTTTGTGCTAAAATCAACAGCATAAAAAACTTTTCTGACCTCTTTGGCTGATATTTATTCTTGTTTTAAGCATAAACTCACTTAATTTTGATTGTTTTTTAGTAAACAAGACAATATCTTAAGTAATTTTGCTTCTTAAATAAATGGATCTTGATTTATGAATGATTAGACAACATTAACAATGCAAAAATACTGACTATTGTTGCAGTTTATGTAATCCAATGTAATCTGCAGGCCCTTAATCCTTTTAAATAGTCTATAATAATATTTTATTATGCAGTACAATGGCCTTGAATGATCACCATAATCATGTACCGTGGTATTTACAGTACCACCATGGGGACACTTTCTATGAAGCCTGTATTTATAATGCATTATATTCTTAATACCAACAACCAAACCACCGTATAATATGTTGTATCATCTGACAAATAATCATAACAACAGTTACAATACATTATAATACTTACCTATTTGTGGTTATAACTTTTTAATTAACACTTTCAAGGCCCAGAAAGATAATAAAAACATGTCTTCACTACCTTTCTGGGCCTTCTGTTAATTAAATTGCTGTCTATGGAGGGGTCAGAGAGCTCTCGGATTTCATCAAAAATATCTTCATTTGTGTTCCGAAGATGAAGGTCTTACAGGTTTGGAACGACATGAGGGTGAGGAATTAATGACAGAATTTTCATTTTTGGGTGAACTAACCCTTTAATATTTATATATAAAAGAAAATAGAAATCAGAAGGTCAATCCCATTTTAACAAACATTTTCAATTGATATTTAGAAGTGTTATAACACAAGTGTATGTACAGCTAACTGTTATTTAATATATATACAGTATATATATATATATATATATATATATATATATAAACCCGATTCCAAAAAAGTTGGGACACTGTACAAATTGTGAATAAAAACAGAATGCAATGATGTGGAAGTTTCAAATTTCAATATTTTATTCAGAATACAACATAGATGACATATCAAATGTTTAAACTGAGAAAATGTATCATTTTAAGGGAAAAATAAGTTGATTTTAAATTTCATGGCATCAACACATCTCAAAAAAGTTGGGACAAGGCCATGTTTACCACTGTGTGGCATCCCCTCTTCTTTTTATAACAGTCTGCAAACGTCTGGGGACTGAGGAGACAAGTTGCTCAAGTTTAGGAATAGGAATGTTGTCCCATTCTTGTCTAATACAGGCTTCTAGTTGCTCAACTGTCTTAGGTCTTCTTTGTCGCATCTTCCTCTTTATGATGCGCCAAATGTTTTCTATGGGTGAAAGATCTGGACTGCAGGCTGGCCATTTCAGTACCCGGATCCTTCTTCTACGCAGCCATGATGTTGTAATTGATGCAGTATGTGGTCTGGCATTGTCATGTTGGAAAATGCAAGGTCTTCCCTGAAAGAGACGACGTCTGGATGGGAGCATATGTTGTTCTAGAACGTGGATATACCTTTCAGCATTGATGGTGTCTTTCCAGATGTGTAAGCTGCCCATGCCACACACACTCATGCAACCCCATACCATCAGAGATGCAGGCTTCTGAACTGAGCACTGATGACAACTTGGGTTGTCCTTGTCCTCTTTAGTCCGGATGACATGGCGTCCCAGTTTTCCAAAAAGAACTTCAAATTTTGATTCGTCTGACCACAGAACAGTTTTCCACTTTGCCACAGTCCATTTTAAATGAGCCTTGGCCCAGAGAAAACGCCTGCGCTTCTGGATCATGTTTAGATATGGCTTGTTTTTTGACCTATAGAGTTTTAGCCGGCAACGGCGAATGGCACGGTGGATTGTGTTCACCGACAATGTTTTCTGGAAGTATTCCTGAGCCCATGTTGTGATTTCCATTACAGTAGCATTCCTGTATGTGATGCAGTGCCGTCTAAGGGCCCAAAGATCACGGGCATCCAGTATGGTTTTCCGGCCTTGACCCTTACGCACAGAGATTGTTCCAGATTCTCTGAATCTTTGAATGATATTATGCACTGTAGATGATGATAACTTCAAACTCTTTGCAATTTTTCTCTGAGAAACTCCTTTCTGATATTGCTCCACTATTTTTCGCCGCAGCATTGGGGGAATTGGTGATCCTCTGCTCATCTTGACTTCTGAGAGACACTGCCACTCTGAGAGGCTCTTTTTATACCCAATCATGTTGCCAATTGACCTAATAAGTTGCAAATTGGTCCTCCAGCTGTTCCTTATATGTACATTTAACTTTTCCAGCCTCTTATTGCTACCTGTCCCAACTTTTTTGGAATGTGTAGCTCTCATGAAATCCAAAATGAGCCAATATTTGGCATGACATTTCAAAATGTCTCACTTTCAACATTTGATATGTTATCTATATTCTATTGTGAATAAAATATAAGTTTATGAGATTTGTAAATTATTGCATTCCTTTTTCATTCACAATTTGTACAGTGTCCCAACTTTTTTGGAACCGGGTTTATATATATATATATCATTTTGTCCAGCTTATTGGTTATTTTTGTTCTTGTCCTGAAAATGATGAGCAAAGATGCATTTAAATATACAATATAAACAGTTGTATACCGTTTGAGGTGCACACAAATATGTTCTTTTACAGTATGATTAACCACATTCATGTAAGTTGTATTTCCTAATATCATGTATAATTTGGTCAATAATGTGTGAGAGATGGTTCCTGGGGAGCCAGTATTCCCATTCAATGACCTTGAGGTGCTCTTTCAAAAGTTTAGTTGTCCTGTTGCCATGGTGGCTCCATATATCCATTTTGTACATCTTCTATGCGTGCTCTAGATGTTGTGTTGTGTATGTTGTGTATAAGGTTAAGGCATTATGCGTGCATTATAATGCATTAAGAATACCCTTATGATGCATAATAAATGCAGGCTTCATAGAAAGTGTTACCTGCTTTTTTGGTAACACTTTAATATGGGGAACACATATTCAGTATTAACTATGACTTTTGCCTCAATATGCTCCTAATTTACTGCTTATTAATAGTTAGTAAGGTAGTTGTTGTATCGTTTAAATGTAGGTATCGGGTAGGATTAAGGGATGTAGAATAAGGTCATGCAGAATAAAGCATTAATATGTGCTTTATAAGTGCTAATAAACAGCCAATACGCAAGCTAATAAGCAACTAGTTAAAAGTGACAATTGTTCCCCATACTAAAGAGTTACCACTTTTTCTATAGATGTAATTCATAAGGTACTATTCATACTATTTCACACTGAGCAATGTAACAGAATGCATGTGATCTGACTTGAAAGATAGGAAAGGCTTTCTCGTTATTGGAGTATTGATTAGTGGAGACCTTGTTCCTCAGTGACCTGAAGCTTAAAGATGATGTAGGTTCTCATTACGTTATATAGAGTGTCATTTCAAACCATAAAGAACGATTTCCCGTGGAGAGATGACGACCCTTCAAAACTATTTCCCATATCTGAACCTTAATTGCACTTCTGCAATTATATTTTTTCATTCTCCACCTCAGATTGTATTCACATTTAGATGACGACCACATTGTTCTGAGAGTCTGACTGATGCAGTCTCCAAAAATAGAGCATTGGGAGCGTCCGCTACAGAAGATAGATGTTCACAGTTTGACAGACTCAGAGGAAATAAATTTGTTGCCCGAGTACATTTAAGATTCGGTGCATGCCCGAGTTTATTTCCCCGTTGTTTTGTTCTCTTCCACGACGGTTTAATAAAAATGCACCGACTGAATCTATCAAGTGGGCGCCACAATAATTATAGGTCAAGTTCAATTTCCAGGCTAACTGTTAAAAAACAAACTTGTGAAGGTTCAGGGACCTCATGTTCAAGGCGCAGCATTGCTTCAGAAACCTGTGGAGTCCAATCTGGTTTTGTAAATTCGACTTGCTTTTAGAAGCAGTGTTTTTGGATAGGAAATGAAATGTTGAATGCGGGACTGTCACTGTGAGCTACTGAGAGAAGATAGTGGACTGATTACATTCTTTCAAAAATAGATAAATAATTTAAACCACAAAAAATAAAGGAAAAGTGACACATGGGTTATTCATGAATGCTGACTTTGTTCACAGTGCATGGATTATTAATAAGATGAAAGAATAATATTGAAATGTGGTAATGAAATCATAATTTAGGCTGAACATTACTGTTACTTCAGAAGCATACTATTCAGTAAAATTTGCATATTTATAAGTGTTTCCCTTCTAGAGGGAAATTGTGGTTGCTCCCTATAATGTATTATTTGTATACTCTAAACTGTATGTTGCTTTTGTAACATTATATAATTTATTTTGTGGTATTTTGTATTTTTTTTACTACACTTCAAAAGCACAATCAGGAGATACAGAAAACATTTTTCCCTTTCTGATGTGCATATGATGCATAGATATAACATTCAACTTGTGATTAGGGTCCAATTCTCACTATTCTTATTAGCATGCATATTACTAGGATATTGGCTGTTTATTAGTACTTATAAAGCACATATTAATGCCTTATTCTGAATGACCATATTTGTACAACTGCCTTGCTAAGTATTAATAAGCAGTAATTATGAGTTTATTAAGGCAAAAGTCTTAATTAGTGAGAACTAGACCCTGATCTAAAGTGTGACCATGTACATACATTTGTGATCGAAAGTTAACATACACCTTGCAAAATCTGCGAAATGTCAATCATTTTAACAAAATAAGATGTATCATAAACAATGCACTGGCATTTTGCAGTTACTTGATTTTCTAGCAACTTTTGCATATTTGAACCCTCTCCAGCAGTGACTGTATGATTTTGAGATCCATCTTTTCACAATGAGGACAATTGAGGGACTCATAGGGATTCTCTGATGCTCCATAAGGAAACACGATGCATTAAGAGCCGGGGGTGAAAACTTTTTGAATTTGAAGATCAAGATAAATTGTACTTATGCCATGGTCTGTCTGAATACTCTATTCTGATTGGCTGGAAGGTGTGCAATAAAATCGGAGTTCCAAGTCAGTTGAATCACCGTTTTATATTAATGCGCTGTTTTCATTGAAGCGCACACACACATAGGCCTACGTCACTCGCATACAGAGAGCGGAGATCGCGCAGCGCACACACACAAGCACAGAAATTCATCAACGCCGCCCGCAACTTTTAGTCATAAAATAGCTAAGCTTCTGGATCACTACATTATATTTCTCAGCAACGATGGGGTTACATCGCTATTTTGTAAGTAATAATCAACTTCATTGTTAAGAGAGACGCTGAACAGATGCAGGTACAAATCTCTCTCTCTCTCTCTCTCTCTCTCTCTCTCTCTCTCTCTCTCTCTCTCTCTCTCTCTCTCGATAATTAATTTAAATAAATGCTATAGTTCATTCATTCAAATAAATGTAATCTTATGCACTACTTTATCTCTGTGTCTGACTCAAAGCATGCCGAATGCTAGATCTCACCCGCTTCACGTCCGGGAGTTCTTTGCCTCCACGTCGTGCATTAAAATCCTTTAATGCACAGCTAGCCGTGGATTATCCCTTACTTATTTTGTCTTCCAGGAAACATGTAAGTATCTTCTGAAGGGCAGTGCTAAATGAAAAAAAATATGATCTTTAAACAGACTAAGAAAAATTTACACATCTTCATCCTGTTCAAAAGTTTTCACCCCCTGGCTCTTAATGCATTGTGTTTACTTCTGGCGCATCAGTGAATGTTTGCACCTTTTTTAATAGTTGTAGTTGCTGAATTGTCTTCAGTGTGAGAATATGGATCTCAAAGTCATAGTCACTCCAGGAGAGGGTTCGAAAACCAAGTAATTTGCAGGACCTGGAGGATTTTGAAGAAGAACAGTGCTCAGTAACTGTTCAGGACTAACAAGGGACTCATGAACAGCTATCACAAAACATAAAAACAGTCATTAATCATCCAGGTAACGACACACAATAGTAAGAATCAAGTGTAAACTTTTGAACGGGGTCATTTTTATAAATTCAGCAATTATTTTACATATTGTGGACTATATGTAAACATCTGATATTCAGGACAGTACTAAATAAAAAATAATATGCATTTTTTTATGATCCCACTTATTTGCTTAAAAAATAATTAACATTTTGCAAATTCTGCAAGGTGTATGTAAACTTTTGACCACAAATATATATATATAAAATATAAATGTTGATCATATCATGCATCACATTCACATTATTTTTATTTTTATTCACATTATTATTATCATTCAAAATACTAAAAAAGTACTATGGCAGTATGGGGGCCTTAAATTATTACCACATTGTATTGTACCATGGTGTTTACAAGTACCATAATATTTTTTTGTAAATTCTGTGTTTAATCCATGAGGCAATATTACACACTGAGCATTATTATTAGCTATTATTATTATTATTATTATATTGGAAGGAGACAAATATTGAATCATACATGTCTAAATGATAAATGATTTGTGCAGGAGAGCATGTTAATTTATTTCCTTATGGAGATGTCATTCAATGCTATGTTTTTGTCCCAAATCCTCTGAGCTGAAGTCTGATTAGCAGTCTCCAATAGATTTTCCTCTGAACGGGGGTTGTCCACCTCAAAATCAATGTCTTATTATGGCAAAGAGTAGCCCACCATCAGATCAGCATTCATCTCCTGCTGATGTGTGAAAGCAACAATATCGAGGCCATGAGCCTATATATTAGTCATTGCAGATAATTGATTATATGCAAAAAATGCTATTAAAAACAATAAGTAGTAAGTTTATCTAAATTCACTCACAACACCCCCTGATATTTGATTGATGTCCTGCAGGTACAGAGACATGAGAAGTGACGCAATTCAAAGTTATTGAGCTACAACAAAGAGATACTGTACACGTGATTCAGCTGTACTGGAACAAAAAACATTCTTATGAAAGAGGTGATATTACTAAACATCTCCAAACATCTAAAGGGCCTTTAATATCTTCCAGAAGTGTTCAGGCATAGGATGCTACAGGCTTGAAAATGAAGAGTACATAATTATATGAAAAACACAAAAGGTTCAAGGTAAACAAAATAACATTCTAAATAAATAAATTGGTTTCTTTTGGTGGATTAATTTTCATTTTTGAGTCATTGAACTCAGTAGAAAACTGAATACATTGTTAAATTCATAATGACATTGGGGATTTTATATTTCTTCAAAGAATTAATCTATATTGTACTGCAAAATTATGGCGTAACAATTTTTTTTTTCAATTTATTAAATTACAGGTTTTGCCCTTCTTAAAAAAATCCTTCAGAACATTTATTAAGAGGTAGAAACCCTTGAGCAGTCAAGCTAAATTACAGACGCCTTGTATGATCATTTACGCATTATACAAAGTGAAGTGCATTCACTGTGAAAATACATTCTGCCACATGATATTTACTGTCACAAAACGTTTTCCAAGCATCTGTAAAATTAATGTAAAACGCATTCACTGATGAGGTCATTGACTAGAATCTAACTGATGATCTCTGATGTCACTGATGAAATCATTGGTGACTTAACAGAAAAAAACAATGAAGCTGTGATCAATAGGGTTGTAAAAAGTACCAGTACTTTGGTACCAAGTCGGTACTGAAATTTAAAAAATGTGACTATACCAGCATTTCCCCCTAGCATTTGAACGCCCTTGAGCAGATTCTGACTAACTTAAAGGGATAGTTCACCCAAAAATGAAAATTATCCCATAATTTACTCACCCTCAAGCCATCCTAGGTGTATATGACATTCTTCTTTCAGGCGAATACAATCGGAGTTATATTAAAAATTGTACTGGCAAATCCAAGCATTATAATGGCAGTGAATGGGAGCCCAAAATTTGAAGCTCAAAAAAATCCATCCATTATAAAAGTAATCCACACGGCTCCGGAGGGTTAATAAAGCCCTTCTGAAGTGAATCGATGGGTTTGTGAAAGAAAAATATCCATATTTAAAACTTTATAAAGTAAAATATCTAGCTTCCGGCGGACCGCCTTCCGTATTCAACTTAAGTGTACCGGCTCTCGTCTGACATCATTGTCGCGCCGGTTATGCTTTTTTCGTAAGTTGAATACAGAAGGCGGTCCGCCAGAAGCTAGATGTTTTACTTTATAACGTGTTAAATATGGATATTTTTCTTATACAAACCAATCGATTTGCTTCAGATGGCCTTTATTAACCCCCCGGAGCCGTGTGGAGCACTTTTATAATGGATGGATACACTTTTTTGGGCTTCAAATTTTGGGCTGCCATTCACTGCCATTATAAAGCTTGGATTAGCCAGGACATTTTTTAATATACTCCGATTGTATTCGTCTGAAAGAAAGAATGTCATATACACCTAGGATGGCTTGAGAGTGAGTAAATCATGGGGTAATTTTCATTTTGGGGTGAACTATCCCTTTAAACACCTCTGTTATCATAAACGCCTGTTTTCAAACACTTCCGTGTGCATCTGTGTAAGGTGTCTATTTACAACATGTTTTTGAAGTGTTGATCATTGTAGCCAATGATCATCTGAGCATGCAATATATCAAAAGAAAGAGCAGACCCTCTGCTTTTAAACAAACAAACAAAAAAAAAAAACGTTTAATTCTAGCTTCATGCATTCCTTTTTTATCAACACTTAAATATGGGTAAGTTTCATTAAAAAAAGCAACATTTTGAGCAAAAAGCTGAGAAAATCACGTTTTTGTCAAAGACTGCATCCAGATCAAATTCAGAGCGATGATCAAACACAGGTGTTGTAGATCGAGTCCATCAACACCCCTACTACTTGCACAGTCCTATAGCTCGTTCTGGGACGACATTTCATTCAGTAACATAAGATAGTTTTGATTTATATGATGTTTAATGTTGATGATTACGTTATTTTACATATGCACCTGCTTGCATACGATCGCTTGTTTTTTTGCCTGTTTTGATCAGGAGATTCTGTACTTATTCAGAAGATGCGTAATAGCGCCCCCTAGCGTATAACAGTGAAAACACGGAAACCCGGAAATTTCCGTGTTTGGCAGGGAAGCGTTTTCTCACAAATAACGGAAAATTCCATGTTTGGCAGGGAAAGAGTTAAGGGTAAAACAAAGTTAGAAATACCTCTGCAGTGGTATACTGTTAGCGAACATCCCGAAGCCGCCCACGCTGCTGAGAGCAACGTTTAGATATGTAAATATGTGCTGCTCTCTTTCCTCTCAATAACAACAAAAATAGCACTTTTTACAATAGAATGCTTTAAACCAAACAGCTTTACAGTATTAAACATGAAAAAAAAAAAACAGTGTAAGTGTTGGCTTCATTTAGAATTACACTTCAACTTCACTTGAACTTTTCCACATCAAAGAGGGCGGAGCCTCAGAGCACACACTACTATTACAAAATCGCCACAGACCAATGGTAGTTCGAAGGTGTTTACCAACTGGAGAAAACTTTTCTGGAAAGTTTGCTTTGGCAAGCTGTTTTGAACTCCCTAAAGAAACTCCAAACGAACTTTGTTTTCACCTGATTTTGTTCGGAATGGTGTCACATTAGTTCGTTCTTCAATTTCGCTTGAAGTATATCAGGGTGTTCAGTATAGAGAAGTAGACTGTTAGGTTAGGGTTAGGTGTTAGGGTTTGTGTTAGTAGAATAAGTTGATGTAGCTGCAAAGTTAATTATATCAGGAGAATGTTGGGGGAGCATCAAAATAGTGTAGTGTACTCATACTCTGACTGTTAGTTGACATGTAGTTACAAAGTTACTTATATTTAATAGAATGTCTGAAGTTGACAATCAAAATAAAGTGTTGCCTTTCTTAACTTGACAGTCCAGTCAAATAATGAAACAGGAAAGAGATAGCAGGTTCATTCACACTAGAAATAGAAGGTCACATTTTGGAAAGTGTGGAGGTTGGTGGGGTATATGTAAGGGATAATGTACATACAGCCGGTTGTTATCGGAGAATAAACCCAGACGGGGTGATCAGGTCTTGCAGCACTCTGAAGGGGTTTATTCTGTGATAACAACCGGCTGGGTGTACATTATCCAGCTTATTACACAGCTACTAAATAATTAGACATGAAATATTTGCTTTTTAAATGCAAAGCTTCCTCTGAGAAAGCAGCAAGTTCAAACTAGATGGACGATTGACCTATCAGAATCAAGTATTCCATAGAGCCATGTAATAAGTATACATAAAATTCACATACCATAGTTACTGTGCATACTTCTCATTGCCATAGTATTAGTATTATTGTAGTATGCTACTCCAGTTTTCCGAAGATGAAAAGAATAACAACGATTAACTGACCATTGAGTTGCTCAAAGAGGTCTCTGGTGAATTCTCCTGAGAGATGGGCTTGTTAGTGAATCTCTCCCTCATGAGTTATCTGTGGTCATTAGTGCTGTCCTTTGAAGAATATAATTATGTTTCCTTTATAATGATAATATTGAGATCTTTAAAAAAAACGTATCATTGTGTCATAGCAGTTCAGTCCCATCATCAACACTGTTCTGGGTGAGATCTAGTTAGTAACACTTTAAGGTGATTAGGTTTTTTTTTTTTTTCTAGTTTCACAAACTGAGATTAACAGCGAGCAGGTATTATCCATGAATAAGCCATCATATTATAAACACAGACTTCTGAAGAGCTTCCGTAACCTGAAAAAGCAGATTAAAGGCGTCAGGTGACGATTTAGTGATTCACGTGCATTGATACAGGACGAAGGTTGTAAAGGTAGATTTGGGAAGGGTATTAAATTTGGTGAAGCTATGAGCCGTATCATTTTGGGGAGCAGCTGAGAAAGAGATTTGAGTTTACCTCAGTCATTTTTGGCTCCTTATGAGGATGAAAGAGGTTATTTAAATGCAAATTTAATTCTTTTGTCCTGCCGTTCAGACAAGGACCAGAGAAATATCCTGGCCTGAAAATGGCTTCAGCATTACATAATTGTGCGCTCTCTTCCTCATATCAGGCTCTTCTGCCTTCTCGCTTTTTTGTTGTTGGTTTTATTTTTTTAAGAAGCGCCAGAGCGAAGATGCACAACATACAACACGTCATTCAATCAAAGTGCGAATGAGATTAATTTGTGATGTCCACAATGAAATCATTTCCAATATATAATAGTATATTATAATAGTATTTATAATGCTACCTCATTTCTGGCTAGATTTCACTCATTATTGCAATTATATAAGATATATATTATATATTATTATATTATATAATTATAGCAACCTATAAGAATTAAGAAATAAATGCTTTTAGGTGGTTTTTATATCCGACAGACTTATAATTATCAGTGAACTCTAGATTTTATTGGAATTGAATGTACTTGCAATGACATTATCGCACAGCTCTTTATGTGAAGTTGGATATATAGTATGTCCAACTTTATCCATATACGTTGGCGTAGGCTGATACAGCAAATCTAAACTTATTGATTGCATGTATTGTCTCAAAATATAAACTATATTATCGCCCATGCAACTCTAATCAGCTAAATGCGACTATAAGGGTGTACTCACACTAGGCAATCTGAACCGCTTAGAAAAGGTGGGCCAGATCGCGGGTCGGTTGGGCTCGGGCGCGGTACGCATGTAGTGTGATCGCTAACCGCGATTTTCTGGTGCAGAAAACACCAAACTATGACTACTTGGATACACTTTTCAATTAATTAAAGTATATTTAGGTTTATAACGGTCCTGGTTCTCACCTTATTGATGAACATGAATTGTAGTTTGCGAGTAAAGCTGTAAATTCCTCCATCAAAGTCAGCTGCCTCCGTAATAATCTTCTGATACGTGCAGTGCAATCAAGTGAAAATCGCTGCGCGGCATAAATGATAAATCTATCAGGCAGTCTATTAGCGAAAGCACTTTTCTTCCTGTATTCTTCAAAACAAAAAGTTGCATTGCGAATGACGTAAGTGTGCTCCGGCCCGGTACGTTCTTTGAGAGGCAATTCTGATATTTCCTATGTTTTATATTTCAGTATTATTTCCTATGTTTTCTGATGTATAATTTCTGTTCTGTTTCTTTAATGGTTACGCCCACTTGTTGTTACGGAAGATTGAACTTGAACAGATTCGGCCATAGGAAGAAAGGGAGAAACAGTTTTCTTACCGTCTTGTCTGTCAATTTATGGATAAAACTTGTGTTTAAACGTTTAAGGTAACACAAGATAAAGGTTTGACAAGCGTAATACAGGATACAGGAAACAATAGGATTTTTGTACATTTTTGTATTTTTGTGTTTGATTAAACTCGCACTTGTTTACAGATTTTTGACTGACTTCTTTGACGAGTAAGAACCCATTTTTCCTGCCACTATAATACAAGTGAAGTTAACCTAGGACTTTGCATCAACAAATAAGTAAGAAAACTTCTCTTTTTCGTCCGAAACGAGCAATATTTTTGTTTTTAACAAGAGGATTATCGAGTGATTCGCGCACCATCAGAGACCATCATCAGAGACGATACTTGGATTTAATGCACTATCGCGGGTGAGATTCTCCGATGGCATTTGGATTACACACACTGAGGATATGGCTAATCGGACTTTGGTGAACTTTCACAATATTTTAGACGTTTTAGGGATATTATTGGACTTCGGATATTATTGAGCTTTGCTGCGTCATGGGCCCGCCGTGTTTGCGCCATCAAACAACGTCGCAAGAGGGCAATCTCATCTGCTTTCGTGATGAAAGCAACGCGCGCTCTGAGCAGGAACATTGATTACTGTGGAAACAGAGGAATTGAACGCGAGCTCTAAAAGAGTGCCGAAGATGACTGTTAAAGCACAAGAGGAACGGCTTAACCAGTTGATGGGAAGTAGAAGAGCCAAACTGGGACATTTAACAAGGCAAATGAGAGAAATTGAAACTTTGCTTTGAGGACTTTGGTAATGTTGACACTGTGTAGGAATGCATAAATGGTGAGTTTGCACAGTCCTTTGTTGCATTCCAAGACATTAATAATGAAACCAGAGAACTTATGTCCGTTGATGAGGCATATTTAGATCAGTTACACTGGTTTGAACCCAAGGCTCAAGCATTTAAGCACTTTGTAGACAAGGTCAAAGATTGGATTGAAAGAGTGAATCTCCAATCCAAAGAATCAGAGCAATGCAATGTGTACTGACAGTGCCTCAATGGTTATTTCTTCTTCACAACTGCCTCTCTTTCCGAAAAACTCTGGTAGTCAGGTGGCCTCAGGTGTTTCATCTACAGCTTCTTCTAGGCTGAAAATTGAAGCTGAAAGGGCAGAGCTGTTGGCGCGAGCTAATACTTTGAAGCAAAAACAAGAGCTTGAGAGGGAGGAAGCTGAGCTCAAAGCAAAGAAGGAAAATTTGGAGCTCCAAACTGCTATTGCTGCGGCTGAAGCCAAACTTCAGTTTTTTTCCCTGTATGAACCAGCTCGTAGTGTTTCTGATGCATCTGGTGGTGCAGCAAGAGTAGCCACAACTAAAGAAAGGTTGTAAGGCCAAAAACATTTTTCTGTGAGTTAGCCTCTGATGCTGATGCAGTTCCAAGAGTCAGTGATGTGCAACAGGATTTTGCTAAATCACAGCCACCAAGGACAGATGTGAGCATTCCTTCACATGTTGATACAGGGAGCTTGTTCAACATCATGCAACGTCAAAATGACATTGCTGAGATTTTCATAAAACTGCAGTCTTTATCTACTCTCCCACCAATGGACATTCCAGTATTTAGTGGAGACCCGCTTGAATTCACATTCTTCATTCAAGCCTTTGAGCATGGAGTAGAAAATAAGACCACAAATAACAGAGACAGATTGTACTTCCTAGAGCAGTTCACCACAGGGCAACTAAAGGTGCTGGTACGCAGTTGTCAACAAATGTCTTCTGAAAGTGGATACAAAGAGGCAAAGAGACTACTCTACCAACATTTTGGCAATGAGTACACAATCGTCACTGCCTATACAGAAAAGGCACTGAACTGGCCAGCTTTAAAGCCTGAGGATAACAAAGCCTTAACAGATTTTGCTCTTTTCCTTACGGGTTGCTGCAATACTGTTGACAGTGTGGAATATGTTGAGGAGATGGACAGTCCAAGCAATATGCGTGCGATTGTATCAAAGCTTCCTTTCAAAATGAGAGAAAAGTGGAGAGTAGTTGCCTGTGAGCTTCAAGAAAGGACTGGCTTGAGAGCAAGATTCTCCGACTTGGTTAGTTTTGTAGACAAACAGGCAAAGATTGTTTCACATCCACTGTTTGGCAATATTCAGGATAACAAAATGGCAAAAGACAATCCCAGATTCAAAACAAACAAATCAAGTAACTTACAAGCGAAAGAAAGGAAAACCACATTTGCCACAAGTGTAACACCCGTTCCACAACTCAAAAATCAAAGAACAAAGGTAAAAGATGGAGCAAAGGCAAGCCATGGAACCCTCTGCTTATGCTGTAATAAAGACCATGGATTGGACGTTTGCAACGTTTTGAAGCATAAGCCACACAAAGAAAAACTTGACTTTCTGAAAGCTAAGGGCTTGTGCTATGGGTGCTTATTACCAGGTCACATGAGTAAAGGTTGTGTGCAAAGACTTGCTTGTCAAAAGTGCTCACTAAAGCATCCAACCATCCTTCATCTCCCAGAAAGGCCAGTGCTTACAGGATCTCAAGATGGAGACAGTTCCACAACTGTCACAGAGTGGTGTACTGCAACCAGCGAAACTTGTGGCTGTACTGGGGCTGGTGGTTTGGTGTGCTCGTTGGCCATTGTACCAATTGGCTTACTAATAGGAACAAATGTACCCAAGATTCTTGAGCCATGGGAAGTCATCAACAGCAGAGGAGATGGGCCTTATGCTGTCAAGACCATCCTGGGCTGGATTGTAAATGGACCTTTGGAGAGAGAGAACATCCAAACTGACAGAAAAACAGGATGGCCACAGGTGATGGCAAACAGGATTTCAGTGGTAAGCTCGGAGAATCTAATTCAACAGCAAATGAGTTATGATTTTTCTGAATGTAAACAAGATGAAAATTTGGAAATGTCTATAGAGGATAGACAGTTTATGGAGTCTGTATTACAGTCCATAGAGCTTGTTGATGGACATTACTGCATTGACCTTCCTTTGAGAAAAAAGGATGTAGTGTTTCCGAACAACTATGTTGTTGCTTCTCTGCGCGCTCAATTTCTGAAAAGGAAATTCAAAATAAATTCAGCTTTCCACAATGACTATTGTAGTTTCATGGATGACATGTTACTCAAAGGTCATGCTGAGAAGATCCCTGCGAGTGAAATTGAAGGAAACTCTGGCAGAATCTGGTACATTCCACACCACAGGGTGTGTCACCCACAGAAACACAAACTTCGAGTGGTGTTTGACTGCGCAGCTACCTACCAAGGAAAATCACTCAACTCTCAACTGTTACAAGGACCCAACTTAAATAACTCTCTAATTGGTGTGCTGACGAGATTCAGACATGAGCCGATTGCCCTTGCAGCAGATGTAGAAGGGATGTTTCATCAGGTCAGAGTTCCTGCTAAAGACAAAGACCTGTTAAGATTCCTTTGGTGGTCTAAAGGGGACACTGCGCAGGAAATGGAGGAATACAGAATAACTGTGCACTTATTTGGTGCTACATCCTCCCGAAGTTGTGCAATCTACGCTCTGCAAAGGTGTTTAAAAGACAACAGTGGACATCACAGATCAGAGGTGACTCAGACAGTCCTTAGGAATTTCTATGTGGACGACTGTTTGACGTCTGTGGCTACTGAACAGCAGGGTATTGCTCTAATGCATGAATTAAGGGAGTTGTGTGCATCAGGAGGATTTAACTTGACCAAGTGGATGTCCAACAGTCGCACTGTACTTGCATCCATAAGTGAAGAGATCAAAGCAAAGACCGTGAAGGACTTGGATCTGGAGAAAGAAAAGTTACCATTGGAAAGAGCCCTAGGGGTTCAGTGGTGTGTAGAGACAGACACTTTGCAGTTCAAAGTAACTCCACAGGAAAAGCCTCTTACAAGGAGAGGAATCTTGTCCATGGTCAGCTCCATTTATGATCCCCTTGGAATAATTTCCCCAGTCATTCTTCCTGCAAAACAAATACTGCAAGAGCTTTGTAGAACAAAGCATGAATGGGATGACAGTATTCCAGAAACACTCAGACATCAGTGGAACCTGTGGTTGGCTAGTCTTCAGAACTTAAATGACTTTCAGGTTGAGAGATGCATAAAGCCACTTAACTTTGGAGAAGTCACCTCAGCGCAGCTGCATCATTTTGCAGACGCCAGTGAACTGGGTTACGGCACAGTATCTTACTTGCTCATGGAGAACCACAGAGGTGACCAACATTGTGCCTTTGTTATGGGTAAAGCAAGGGTTGCTCCAGTAAAATCAGTTACCGTGCCACGTCTTGAGCTCACTGCAGCTACAATGGCTGCTAGAATGGACAATATGCTGAAATCTGAATTGGACTTGATTCTTCAGGAGTCTGTATTTTGGACAGATAGTACTTCAGTCTTGAAGTATCTCAACAATAAAAGCACACGGTTCCGTACTTTTGTGGCCAACAGGGTAACTGCCATCAGAGAGCTCACAAAGGTGTCGCAATGGAGGTATGTGAGATCTTCTTACAACCCAGCCGACATTGCCTCAAGAGGACTCACTGTAGATGCTTTCCTTAAAGCAAATTTATGGCTCACAGGTCCATCCTTTCTGACAAAGCCAGAATCAGAATGGCCAAAAATGCCAAATCACACTCTTAAGATAACTGGCAATGATCTGGAAGTTAAGGAAGTCACTGTCAATGCAGAGTGTGCAAAAAAGTATGATTATACTTCTCAGTTCTTTTCACACTACTCAGATTGGTACCATTTGAGAAGAGCCATTGCATGGTTCCTCAAATTTAAAAGCATTCTGAAGGCACTGATGGAAAAAAGAAAAGAGCTGTGCCTCAGTCTAAGACACAATGTAACAGTGAATTCTGATCTTGAAAAGGAAATGGAAAACTTCAAAGCTTCACTGTCAGGTGTTACATTGACTGTAAGTGATGTTGAAAAGGCTGAGAAAGAGATAATTCGCTACAGCCAAACAATCATGTTTCCTGAGGAAATCAAAACCCTCCAGCAAGGTAAGACTGTGAAACGCAGTAGCGCTCTCTACAGGTTGTCACCAGTTTTGCAAGACAAAATCCTAAGAGTAGGTGGCAGACTAAGCAGATCAGCTATGCCTGAAGAGTCCAAGCATCCTGCTATTTTAGCAAAGGACCATCATGTTTCACATCTGATCCTAAGATCAATTCATGTAGCTGTAGGTCATAGCGGCCGTAATCACATGTTGCAGGCAAACAATTCATGGCTGATCTTCCCCGTGACAGGCTTTTGCCAGATAAACCCCCATTCACAAATGTAGGCATTGATTATTTCGGCCCATTTGAAATCAAAAGAGGAAGGACATTGATTAAAAGATATGGGGTAATCTTTACTTGCCTGACGTTAAGAGCTGTTCACATTGAGATTGCTAGCTCTTTGGATACAGACTTGTGCATCCATGCACTAAGAAGATTCGTTTCTAGAAGGGGTCAGGTTCAAACAATCAGGTCTGACAATGGAACGAATTTCATTGGGGCAGAAAGGGAGTTGCGAAAGGCCATACAAAGTTTGAATAATGACAGGATTCAAACCACATTGCTCGCTAAAGGTGTACAGTGGATTTTCAACCCCCCAACTGCATCCCACTATGGAGGAGTTTGGGAACGACAAATACGGACTGTCAGAAAAATTCTCAACGCCATTGTAAACAGCAGTCTCTTGATGAAGAAAGTCTGCAAACGCTCTTATGTGAGGTGGAGACAATAATCAATAGCCGTCCCATCACTAAGGTGTCCAATGACCCAAATGACTTAGAGGCCCTCACTCCAAATCATTTGCTGCTACTGAAAGTAAAGCCGCCCTTGTCTCCTGGAGTTTTTGACGAAACAGACCTGTATTCCAGACGTAGGTGGCGCCAAGTTCAATATATGGCTGACCTATTCTGGAAGTGCTGGATCAAAGACTAACCAGACTTGCAAGAAAGACAAAAGTGGCAAAGCCTAATGAAAAATCTCAAACCTGGGGACATTGTATTGGTTGCTGACAATTCTGCACCACAAAACTCATGGGTAATGGGACGCGTGCTACAAACATTCACAGACAACAAGGGTCTTGTGCGGCAGGCCCAAGTGAAAACCAACACGAATACTCTTTTACGGCCTGTTACTAAGCTTTGTTTACTTTTAGAGGCAGATTTATAATCTCGTACACATAATCCTATTTGAAGGTTCTGGTCTGAGTCTATTGCGTTAATTCAGGTTAGCATCTTATTGGAAAATTTTACTGAGATTTAGTCGAGACTATTTGTTATCTTTAAGTAATTTGTTTGGCTCTTTGTTATAAATAGATTGGTAATTGTTTTGTTGAGCACAAAGACAATTAGGGGCTGGTATGTAAGAGCAAATTTAATATGGCAATAATTTGTATATTATTATTGTTGATTTTGCAAGTGATAACAAAGTATTATTATGTAACTTTCTTTAAGAGGCAATTCTGATATTTCCTATGTTTTATATTTCAGTATTATTTCCTATGTTTTCTGATGTATAATTTCTGTTCTGTTTCTTTAATGGTTACGCCCACTTGTTGTTGCGGAAGATTGAACTTGAACAGATTCGGCCATAGGAAGAAAGGGAGAAACAGTTTTCTTACCGTCTTGTCTGTCAATTTATTTTGTTTAAACGTTTAAGGTAACACAAGATAAAGGTTTGACAAGCGTAATACAGGATACAGGAAACGATAGGATTTTTGTATATTTTTGTATTTTTTGTGTTTTTGTAATTAAACTCGCACTTGTTTACGGATTTTTGACTGACTTCTTTGACGAGTAAGAACCCATTTTTCCAAAAATTTTGTCCAAAAATGCAATCATCAAACATTACACAGCATATAAATCCAAACTGGATAATGTTACTGAATGAAATGTCCACCCAGGACGAGCTATAGGACTGTGAAGCTTTAGGGGTGTTTATGGACTCCATCTACTCCATCTGTGTTTTGATCATCGTTCTGAATCCCATCCAGATGTAGTCTTCGACAAAAACATGTTTTATCAGCTTTGTGCTCCAATTTTTATGAAACTTACCCACATTCAAGTGTTGATAAAAAAAAGAATGCATGAAGTTAGAATAAAACATCTTTGTTTGTTTAAAAGCAGAGGGTCTGTTCTTTCTTTTTATATATTACATGTTAAGATATTCATACAACAAAATATTTAGGGGGCCATAAAAATTTAGTGCAAAAGTAAAAAAATAAAATAAAAGCGCTGGCGGGGAAAGAGTTAAGATATTATAAACATTAATAGCATGATTTTCTTTGAAGCTGCTGTACTGTGAAAAGCTCTAAATTTAACTTGACATTGTAAGGTTTCTTTGTAAGGTTTAGGGTGGATTTGGCCCTCATTAAGCCCAGAAGATGCCCTCAGTAAGAATAAAAGTTTATTGAATGAAGGCTAAACCTAAATTACAGCATGGCTTAAGCAAATGGTTGAATTGATTTACTTAAGTAAAGAGTACAATTACTTAATTAAGAGTTAAGACACCATAAATGTATACACCCCCTTTGACTCACACAAGTAAAATTTAAGGACTTGTCTTCTGGCTTTCAAAACAGCTGATGTCGCATTTCGTATTGTTCAAGTGTGCTTGAGATCACAGTATAATATAGTCCAATAAATCCACCGGATCACACTATGTAGTCTACAGGGAAATCTCATTTGGAATTATGCAGCCCATAATGTTAACATTAACCATCATATAGAATGAAAAACCTATTACATCTAATGAATAACAGAAGCGTGTTAAAGCATTAAGAATATCTGCACAGTGTCCTTGATGCTTTAGAAATTCAGCAGGAAATGAAAAGTAGGTACAAATTAGATGATTAGTTTCACAAAGTAACTTTTATTCCTTAAAATAAACTTGACATAAACTCACAATTGACCCGATTTATAGTACTTTGATACACTTTCTGAATGTCCTGGTTTTATTGTGAATGATTCATCAGTGCATGTTATTCCAAAGAATATGAAAATGCTTGTTTTCTTAAACTTTCAGAAATGTACTTGAGAAATGTACGAAGACATCAGTTGACAATAATACAAAAATATTACAGAATAGTAACAATACTATTAACATGCATTGATGAATCGTAAATGTGTGTTGTTCTCTTTACTTATGCAACTTTGGTCAATGGATTGGACTTTCTTCCAAAATTAAAAATTAATTTGTACTCATTGACACGGCTTTCTCCAGAGGTTCCATCAACACAATTAAGAATGAGTTATTTATTTCTCTAACAATGTGCAGACCAGCAGTATTTTAATTTCAGGCTGCATTTTTCAGGTTTTTGCATAATTGGGTGAAATTTGTGGGTAACCTTAATCAAGACTAGTACAGTTTCCATTTTTTTTTTAATAGCTGCATGTGTCTCCTGAAATAACAAGTAATTTTCAGCCAACCAAAAACCAAAAAAGTATTCTCGTCGCTTCATAAAATTAAGATTGAACCACTGAAATCACATGGATGATTTTAATGATGTCTCTCCTACCTTTCTGGGCCTTGAAAGTGTTAATTAAATTGCTGTCTATGGAGGGGTCAGAGAGCTCTCAGATTTCATCAAAAATATCTTCATTTGTGTTCCGAAGATGAAGGTCTTACAGGTTTGGAATGACATGAGTGAGTAATTAATGACAGAATTTTCATTTTTGGGTGAACTAACCCTTTAACGGAATATTGGTTATCAATGACCCTGCAAGTTCAATTAAACCATCAGCGTATGAGGAAAATATTAGATATATAAAATATTATCCTCATGTTGATGGTTTCATTTTAAATATGTGGGAAGGACAAAACACTAGTCAAGTCAAGTCATCTTTATTTATATACTGTAGCACTTTTTACAATACAGATTGTTTCAAAGCAGCTTTACAGTGATAACAGGAAAATAATACAACAAATTTTGTTTCGGCTGTACAGCAGATCTAGAAGAAAATAGTGTCATAGTACAGCTTAAGTAAGTTTAGTGACGGAGGCAGATCAATAATATTGTTGAATATTTAGTGTCCCCAACTAAGCAAGCCAAAAGCCAGAGGCGACAGTAGCAAGGAACCAAAACTCCATCAGGTGACAGAATGGAGAAAAAACCTTGGGAGAAACCAGGCTCAGTCGGGGTGCCAGTTCTCCTCTGGCCAACAAACAAACAGTGTATGATTATGATTCAGGCAGCATTACAGGTCAGAAGTCAGATTGGATCGGAACATTCAGAATATTTATCCAGTTCCATCTGGTTAAAAATCAGAGTCAACACGCCGGTATGGAGACAGGTTTGTTGAGGATCAGTGCCACTGGATGTCGTGTCAATGAGGCCTTCACAGGGGAGAGTCTAGTTGACACAATCTCTGCAGACACTTCAGGGATGCGTTGTGGTCGTGCCTGACGCAGGTCCACTATCTGATCTGGATACGGCTGACTACAGTAAACCTCGGGATAAACAGAGAGACTAATATTAGCGTAGAGGCCATTCTTCTTATGATGTAAACGAGTACATCAGGTGTTATAGGAAGTGTTCCCGATTCCGACTGACCTAGTTAATGCAGCCTAACAATCTTTTAACTGATTTGAATGATAGAAATTGATAATGTGTTATGTGTATGCCAGGTTAAAGAGATGTGTTTTTAGTCTAGATTTAAACTGACAGAGTGTGTCTGCTTCCTGAACAATGCTAGGAAGCTAAATAGGAAAATAATCTAAATCTGACAAAATTTTGGGCAAAAAAAGGCAAACTGCAAATGCAAGTTTTGTTTTACTATGCAAAAAAATGTATTAAAAAGCTCACAGGAAAAAGCATACATTGACTACAACACAATCAGTTATTAATATTTCATGAGTTCTCTCTTGTTTTTGCATGTTTTGTATGACAGCCTCTAAAAACTATGCCTGTTTTAGTTTCATTGCGTAATCACAAATAAAACAACTGACTCCAAGCACAACTACGCAATATGCTTACAAAATCTTTAACTAATTTTAAATAATATTTGAATAAAGGATGAAGTAGGCTGGACATCATTTTTGGCCACTACTGTATCTCTACAGCCAATATCACATCCTCACCTGTGATTTCTGTAGTAAACTGTAACTGAAACACATTTTCTTGTCCATTTTAAGTACAGCTGAATCATCCGTGACTGTTTTTGGCAGTCTAATATGTTGACTGCATGTTGTGCAATGTGCTCCATAACAAATTCAGATGTGGTATTTTCCTACCTGATATCTCAGACATTCAAACATAGCATCCTGTTGTCTGACGGCTGGAACAATGTATTAAGAAACTAAATGGTAATGTGTGTGTGTGATTACCAGACATTTGCAGAGCAGGTTTATTGTGATTTAATTACTCATTGATGCATTTAATGTGCTTAAAAGGAAATAGTTGGCCATCATACACCTGCAGCTTGGGTTTGAACATTTCCAAATTGGAAGTCAAACTTTAAATGCTGTTTTTTGATAATTTATCCTTTTTAAAATGAACTGTGATTGGTTGCTTGACATGTCAGTCAGACGGCCTCTGGGCGGTCCTTGGACAATGAAAGCTGCGATGCAGTCCAGACCTTCTGCCGTCAGACCTTCTACGCGAGACTAATCAGATCCTAACTTACCCGATTGAGAAATTGCTTGTCAGTATTGTGTGCAACATGCATCAGATGGTCAGCAAACAGACAGTGGGCGTACAGTCTGAGGCTGAGACAAAGAAAAAGCATACAAAGCACTCTGCAGTCTATGATTTATGACACTGGGAGTACTTTTTCAGTCAACTTTCAACTAACTTCAGGTTTGTTTCAAAGCACATATTGGGAAGACAGTGTCTGTTGATATGATTTGTATATAGACGATGGCTCCCACTTCCTCAGTGTCTGACTCACAGTTCTCCGACTGAAAGCTGAACTTAGTTACACACTCATCCGCTGGCTTATTATTTAGAATACCGCTTCATTTTCAAAGCAGACGTGCCAACATGTCAACGTTTGTACTGAAACTAATAAAAAAAGCTTCAATTTCTTGAAACTAGAACAGGAGTGTTTGAACCCGTATGGCATGACTAGCATTTAGTTTCTGACAACAAACCATGTTAGATCTGAGTTATTAATAAAAGATGACTGAACAACATCAATCATTTTCATTTTGTCCTGCAAATATCTCAGATTTCCATTCGATAGTGCACTAGTTGGTTCTTTGAAATACTAAAGAAACTCTCATGCAGTCTCTCCTCTCATGGCAGTCTCCTCATAAGTGAGGGGGCAGGCAGTGACCCGTGGTTTTAGATGGGAAAATACTGTCCAATTTCCATACAAAAGTGCTTGAAGCGAAGCAGAGGACTTTGAAATGGAGCTCTCTCAGCCGGCAGTGGAATATGCTTGCATCCCCAAGGACCGAAAACAACAATATCTGCTAAAAACACGATTACTGTAACAACACGGTAAAACATGCCGGCTTCTAGTGTCTGTTGTTCTTTTCTCCAAGGACAGAATGCAACAAAGCACATCTGTGAAACGAAAAAACGGCTGAAAACCTAATAGATAATGCAGCAGGCTTTAGAATGTCATGAGTCAGGCCTCAAACACAGATGATCAGAGTTGCAGGTTTTTTGACAGCAAACTGTAATTATAAATAAATTCTTATTTTAAGAAGAATGTTTGCATGCTCCTAGAAATGAAAATCAACTTTTTAAGAGATGTTTACTTGTGCTCATCATTATGATGCTAGGATATTTGTCTGGGTTGAGAAGTCTCTTTTGTATCTTCTGGATATTCTGTTCTCTTGTGTTATATGTTTCCCCATTTTAATGTTCGCTACAGGCAATAATTCAATATCTTATAAAGAAACCTCTCCTCACTAAGACACGTTTTGAGAACACTAGGGTTGAGTTCCATAAGACACTTGCATTTAGATTCCGCTCAACGATTCCTGTGTTCGTATTTTAATGTGATTTTAAACCACTCAAGCAAAAGAAGACATGAAAGAGAACTCAATTCGGTACTCACAAGCTATTTTCTGTGCTGCACATATCCACAGCACAGAGCTGAGTTCTCTTTTGCATCTTCTTGCACTTGAACACTAAATTATGTCAAAATATCCTTGCAAACACTCAGTTTTGTCTTAAGGCAACATGAAATTAAAAAAGAAAACACATGTAACAGTATATTGGATCCGTGCATTAGCTTTTAAAGCGACAGCAGCCTAATAAAACTGTTAATCAAAGAACAAAAGAAAATAATTCTCTGATCTTGACTGAAAAACTTTAATCTATTTTGTATTTATAAAAATAAAACTATGCAGTGTTATTTGTTTGAATTTCTGTACTTGAACATTGTTCAGCTAATTTCTTTTTTTCCCCTGATTTTATTACTGACTGTTTACATGTATTTTAATAATGTTTAATAATTCATATTAGTTAGTCTAGTTGTTTTTGCTGTGGTATCTTTGTTAAAACCATAGGCAAAAGTTCTTTGTGTAAGTGTTCTGTATGGTATTCAGAATGGTTTGCAAAAAGACAGAACAAACATATTTGATATCTTTTTTTTATCTTATTGGAACTGAAACTAGGAATCAATAAGAATCAGAATCGATTAGCTTAACCGTAATCGCGAAAATTTTGTTTTTCAGTAAAATATCTAAACATTCTTAAATCAAGATACATTTACATAGAAGCGAAATTACATAATATATACATAATATATATTTCTGAAAAAAGAGATCAAAATTAAGTGACTTAACAATAACAAATATCTACCAATGGGGTAAGAAAAATAAAACACGTTTCCACTTTGAATTAAGTGAATTTTTCTTACCCCATTGGCTGATATTTTTCTTGTTTTTAATTATAAGCTTACTTAAATTTGGTAATTCTTTTCAGAAAACATGACCTTGATCTTTTTTTAAGTAATTTTGCTTCTCAAGTAAATGTATCTTGATTTAAGAATGTTTAGATATTTGCACGTTTAAACAAGTCAAAAATAGTGCGTAAGAAAATAATGTGAAATTGAGCAAAAACTTTGCAACATTATATTGAAGAAAGTTGGTAAGTAAATCTAATTTAGGTCAGAATTGCACTTTATTGTCATTCCTATTGTATTTGCATACACACAGAAATAAAATGCTGTTCCTCACCAGCATATTGCAGTGCTTTAAAATACAATAAATTAAATTGATATATTAAATAGGCTGACAGTGTACAGTATAGAATAACTTTTACTCCCCAATTTGATGCCATGGCACTTTACTTGGTAACATTAAAATAAACTACAAACCCGATTCCAAAAAAGTTGGGACACTGTACAAACTGTGAATAAAAACAGAATGCAATGATGTGGAAGTTTCAAATTTCAATATTTTATTCAGAATACAACATAGATGACTTATCAAATGTTTAAACTGAGAAAATGTATCATTTTAAGGGAAAAATAAGTTGATTTTAAATTTCATGGCATCAACACATCTCAAAAAAGTTGGGACAAGGCCATGTTTACCACTGTGTGGCATCCCCTCTTCTTTTTATAACAGTCTGCAAACGTCTGGGGACTGAGGAGACAAGTTGCTCAAGTTTAGGAATAGGAATGTTGTCCCATTCTTGTCTAATACAGGCTTCTAGTTGCTCAACTGTCTTAGGTCTTCTTTGTCGCATCTTCCTCTTTATGATGCGCCAAATGTTTTCTATGGGTGAAAGATCTGGACTGCAGGCTGGCCATTTCAGTACCCGGATCCTTCTTCTACGCAGCCATGATGTTGTAATTGATGCAGTATGTGGTCTGGCATTGTCATGTTGGAAAATGCAAGGTCTTCCCTGAAAGAGACGACGTCTGGATGGGAGCATATGTTGTTCTAGAACTTGGATATACCTTTCAGCATTGTTGGTGCCTTTCCAGATGTGTAAGCTGCCCATGCCACACGCACTCATGCAGCCCCATACCATCAGAGATGCAGGCTTCTGAACTGAGCGCTGATAACAACTTGGGTTGTCCTTGTCCTCTTTAGTCCGGATGACATGGCGTCCCAGTTTTCCAAAAAGAACTTCAAATTTTGATTTGTCTGACCACAGAACAGTTTTCCACTTTGCCACAGTCCATTTTAAATGAGCCTTGGCCCAGAGAAAACGCCTGCGCTTCTGGATCATGTTTAGATATGGCTTCTTTTTTGACCTATAGAGTTTTAGCCGGCAACGGCGAATGGCACGGTGGATTGTGTTCACCGACAATGTTTTCTGGAAGTATTCCTGAGCCCACGTTGTGATTTCCATTACAGTAGCATTCCTGTATGTGATGCAGTGCCGTCTAAGGGCACGAAGATCACGGGCATCCAGTATGGTTTTCCGGCCTTGACCCTTACGCACAGAGATTGTTCCAGATTCTCTGAATCTTTGGATGATATTATGCACTGTAGATGATGATAACTTCAAACTCTTTGCAATTTTTCTCTGAGAAACTCCTTTCTGATATTGCTCCACTATTTTTCGCCGCAGCATTGGGGGAATTGGTGATCCTCTGCCCATCTTGACTTCTGAGAGACACTGCCACTCTGAGAGGCTCTTTTTATACCCAATCATGTTGCCAATTGACCTAATAAGTTGCAAATTGGTCCTCCAGCTGTTCCTTATATGTACATTTAACTTTTCCGGCCTCTTATTGCTACCTGTCCCAACTTTTTTGGAATGTGTAGCTCTCATGAAATTCAAAATGAGCCAATATTTGGCATGACATTTCAAAATGTCTCACTTTCAACATTTTATATGTTATCTATATTCTATTGTGAATAAAATATAAATTTATGAGATTTGTAAATTATTGCATTCCTTTTTTATTCACAATTTGTACAGTGTCCCAACTTTTTTGGAATCGGGTTTGTATTTATATTATTGTTGAACAGTTATGGTGGCACATTTCTAAAAGCCCAGTTATATGAAGGACTGAATGTGTGTTGTCTAATCTGTGAGACAACATAAATAATGCTTTAGGAAACGAGACTCAGGCACAAAAACATGCACAGACCTTTTTGAGCATAGAAACAGATCAATTTACATAAGAAATGAACTCCAGACGTCACAAAACACCAGGTTACTGAAAGTGACTAAATCAACAGTGAAATGAAAACTTTCAAACTGTGAAACCATGCAAAGTTATTAATTATTCATGTCCTGGTACATGCTGGGAACACCTGCATCATAAAGTTAAGTAGATTGTAATACCTTATTCAAATCTGTGAATAAACATTTTTACTTTGGGACGGATACTTGAGAACTCATTTTGAAAGTAACAAATAATGTTTATTAATATATGTACTTAAGTTGCATGCCTGAATTGAGCACACATGTTGAAGTTGCTTAATATTTTCCACATGTTCAGTATAGAAAGTACTAAAATCTGTATTTACTTCATGACAAAATCATTTTTTTTATCAGTATGTATGAGCAGTAGGAGCTATAGGGAACATGCCTTTGAGATGAACGGGAAAACTAACGGATGTGAAATCGCTTACCAGTAACTATTGAACTACTAGATACAACAGAATAATGATTCAGGCAGAAGGTTTGTTCAATAGTTAATCTCATGGACATACATAAAATCAATATTTAATCTATAAGAGATATACTATACTCAATAAGACATAAAGGGGAGTCTGGGTGCAAGACATGCAAGACAACTATTATCTGCTCTCCAGTTGGTGGGAGTGTTGATGCATTCAGTACACACACACAGACACACAGACACACACGCACACACGCACGCACACACACACACACACAAGCATGCACACATCCTCTTTTGTTCATGTGAATGAAACCCCTTTCATGAAATTCTGCAGACCTAGACGGCTAAACCCTTCTGCAAACATGTCATCATTCAGAGCCACAGGCAAAGAACTGAGTCACATTGGAATTCATATCACACACTGAAGGGACTGTATATTGTGCATAATTGATCATAATTTCATATTTTGCCAGCACTAAGGGCTAATGTCTCACTTATTCAACCTAAGATGACTCGATAAGAACACACAGAGCCATGGAACAATGGTGAACTTTGTCACATATTTTCTTTCATAAACATTTGACAAAATGTTTATGGTGTTTGACCATGCACAATGCTTGTGTTGTGGGTGGTTGCCATGGTTACAGTTGTGTACTGCAGGGATTTTGTGATATGCAATTGCTATGGTGTTCTGACGAAATTTTGTGTGATGTTACTGGAAGTCAAAACTAATTTTATATATGTCAGTGCAAGGTTTTGTTTTGCCTTTCTTTTTTATACTAGGCAAAAGTTAGTTGCACTTATTGTTATGTGCACTGGCTGGCTACACTCAGAGTTGAGCCTGTTGCTTTGTCACAGACACACACACACACACACACACACACACAAACACACGCTCACATGCACACACACATATAAGTGAGGACATTTGGCCTTCACAAGTACAGTCAAACCTACACACACACACACACTCACACGCACATACACACACACATATAAGTGAGGACATTTGGCCTTCACAAGTACAGCCAAACCTACACACACACACACACACACACACACACACATTGGGTTTCCATGTCCTGTGTCTTATGGGACATTCCATAGACGTAATGATTTTTATACTGTACAAACTGTATATTCTATCGCCTAAACCCAAACCTACCCATTACAGAAAAAATTCTGCATTTTTACATTTTCAAAAAACATTACTTATTATGATTTATAAGCTGTTTTCCTCATGGAGGCCAAAAAATGTCCCCACAAGGACAAGGATTTCGGATATTGCCATCTTGTGGGGACATTTTGTCCTCATAACGTAGAGTTTACCTGAACCAAACCCACCATTGTCTCTTTTTCCTCTTTCTATCTTCTTGTCCAAGAACAGTAGGCAATTAAGTCAGCATGTCCTTCACCACCTTTGTCTTTCTTCTTGTTCGTCCTTCAGAGCAGCCGTCCTCTGCAGATCAGGTTTGTGCATTTGTGCATCATGCAGTGTTCATGCTCATGGTCACCCTGTTTTTGGGCCTTTTTGCCATTTTTATGATGGATACAGATACAGTAGAAAGACAGTGCAGTAATGATGAGGAACCAAGATAATTAAATTCAAGCTCACATTGCCTGTACGAGCACCGCGACTCAACGTATTGGAGCACATGTACTAGATCATTACTTTTTATGATGTTCGATTTGATCTAGTCATTAATCATCTGTCATCATGGAGCCTCATTTACACCTAAAGTCTTTCTTTTCAGTGTACTAAACAACCTCGCTACAGTCCTCAGGTCTGAACTCTATTAATCCCCCAAACAGATGCAGCAGCTTTCAGAGGTTGAATGAGCTGTGACCTCCGCTATATTTAATGTACACCTCACCGCCTGTGAGATGCATCACCTCTATTGGGCACCGCTGAGCTAATGGGCTCATAGCTTGTTCACGCGGCGGATGCGAATCCTCGCTACTTTTTAGCCCTCTGAACCTGCGGTAGGCCAGACAACCTGTTTACCTCTCACTCCGTCATCTGTAATTCTAAAACCTGACTGGCTGGGGCCCTACTAATGACTCACCTTTTTGCCTCATCTCCTGCAAGACACGCCGCTTCCATCCTTTAGCGAGGCTTTTTCCCGTTAAGCATCAAGCATCTTAACACCATCTGCCTCCTGACTCATATAAACTCATTAAAACATTCCTACGGTCGCTCAGATGGGCTGCCTCTAGCTGCTAAAAAGAAGACGATTACATGTCTGTAGCGCGGTCGGGTGGAAATGGTGAGGGATGAAAGATATGTAATAGTCTTTGACTCATAGTTCACGTCAGTTTTCTTGTCTGACAGGTGGCTGTCAATTCCTGGAGTAATTAAGATGGCGTACTCTTTGAGGAACTCTGTAAAAGTGTTCGCCATTGTTATGAAGAAACGGTGAATCATGTTGGCGGAGTATGCCGACTTGTTAGGGGACATGAAAGTAAGTGAACTGACAAGTGTAGCAGTGGTTCTCAGCTGGTGGGTGGCACCCCGTTTGAGTCACAAGTCGGTTTGGATTGGGAAAACTATGGCAAATGCAAATAATAGACTGTAGCTAATAGTAATTTAGTATATAATAGTATATTAGAATGTTTATAGCATATATTTAGTATAATTATTATAATATTATAATGTAATATATTACATTGTATATATATATAGATAGATAGAGAGAGAGAGAGAGAGAGAGAGAGAGAGAGAGCGCATATATCTATATATATAAAATTTATTCATTAATTATTTATTCATACACACACACACACACAGACACACACATATATATATATATATATATATATATATATAATAAATAATAATAATACTAATATTAATGTATACTAGAAAAATATTGCATAAATATGCATATATATCTTTATGCGCATATATCGCAATCACAGGAAAAATTTCATTTTAAAAAGTATTAAAATAGAAAGCTGTTGTTTGTTGTCACAATATTAAAACGGCATAATAGCCTACATCTTTAAATCTAAAAAAACACTATTTTACAGTGTCCTTGTTACATTGTACATGCATGTACTTACTGTAGTAATAACAATATATTATTATTATATTATATTATTAATATTATGCATAATTCCATGCAACTAACCCTAAACCAAACCTTAATCCTATATTTAATAGTAGTATATATGTTGGCCAAAATATTAATATTATTTTTAAAAGTTGTCCTAGTGTTTATTCCGTGTGTTAGGTTGGAAAATCACACGTCTGCTGCTGTGTATGCATTTAGAAGATTGTCAGTTTTCCTGTTCATCCCATGCATGTTACTAATTTTGTATATTGTTGAGCCTGTGCAGTTAAAATCTGGGTCGCCTGAAGTAAAAACCAGTTGAGAACCGCTGTTATATAAAACCAAGTGTCAAAACTGGAATGAAAGCTCTTATCAGAACCATTTTATTCTGACAATCAATCAAATAAATGAGATAATATTCAAAAAACTAAAAAGTACACCCACTAAGTATCAGATCTTAAAAGCTTAATGCACCTTTCATAAATGGAAAAACAAAAGAAAAGAAAGATTTTCACGTTAGTAAAGCAGTTGTGCGTTTAGACCTGAATCTGTTGTCTGAAATGTGGCCTGAGAACTTTGTCTCAGATCAGTGGAGGAGAAAGGAAACATAAGAGAAGTCAACAGTGCATCAAATTTCCCAATGTCAGTCCCTGCGGCTGACAGCTCTGGAATCTGATGCAGGCTGATGTGTTCCATGATTCGGTGCTGTGAATGATCTCGGTGCTCCATAACTCTCATGTTGATTGACTGTGGAAGAGCAGTGCTTAATCTGTTGCTATATGGAATATGGTTAGAATTTCTCTGTTTCAAACCAGAGTTCTCTCCCCTCTTTTGAATACTATCAATGTCTGACCTGCCATTTGTTATGATTATGATATATATATGTATATATATATATATATATACACTGATCAGGCATAACATTATGACCACATTATTATAACATTATATTGTGTTGATCTCCATTTTGCTGCCAAAACAGCCCTGACCCGTCGAGGCATGGACTCCACTAGACCCCTGAAGTTGTGCTGTGGTATCTGGCACCAAGATGCTAGCAGCAGATCCTTTAAGTCCTGTAAGTTGCGAGGTGGGGCCTCCATGGATCAGACATGTTTGTTCAGCACATCCCACAGATGCTCGATTGGATTGAGATCTGGGGAATTTGGAGGACAAATCAACACCTCAAACTCGTTGTTGTGCTCCTCAAACCATTCCTGAACCATTTTTGCTCTGTGGCAGGGCGCATTATCCAGCTGAAAGAGGCCACAGCCACCAGGGAATACCGTTTCCATGAAAGGGTGTACATGGTCTGCAACAATGCTTAGGTAGGTGATACGTGTCAAAGTAACATCCACATGGATGGCAGGACCCAAGGTTTCCCAGCAGAACATTGCCCAAAGCATCACACTGCCTCCGCCGGCTGACCTTCTTCCCATAGTGCATCCTGGTGCCATGTGTTCCCCAGGTAAGCGACGCATATGCACCCGGCCGTCCATGTGATGTAAAAGAAAACGTCATTTATCAGACCAGGCCACCTTCTTCCATTGCTCCGTGGTCCAGTTCTGATGCTCACGTGCCCACTGTTGGCGCTCTTGGAGGTGGACAGGGGTCAGCATGGGCACCCTGACTGGTCTGCAACTATGCAGCCCCATACGCAACAAACTGTGATGTACTGTGTATTCTGACACCTTTCTATCAGAACCAGCATTAACTTCTTGAGCAATTTGAGCTACAGTAGCTCGTCTGTTTGATCGGACCACACGGGCCAGCCTTCGCTCCCCACGTGCATCAATGAGCCTATGACCCTGTCGCTGGTTCACCATTGTTCCTTCCTTGGACCACTTTTGATAGATACTGACCACTGTAGACCGGGAACACCCCACAAGAGCTGCAGTTTTGGAGATGCTCTGACCCAGTCGTCTAGCCATCACAATTTGGCCCTTGTCAAACTCGTTCAAATCCTTATGCTTGCCAATTTTTTCTGTTTCTAACACATCAACTTTGAGGACAAAATGTTCACTTGCTGCCTAATATATCCCACCCACTAACAGGTGCTAACAGAAAATAAGTGTTATTCACTTATAGTCATAACAGTCATAATGTTATGCCTGATTGTGTATACAGTGGGGAGAACAAGTATTTGATACACTGCCGATTTTGCAGGTTTTTCTACTTACAAAGCATGTAGAGATCTGTAATTTTTATCATAGGTACACTTCAACTGTGAGAGACGGAATCTAAAACAAAAATCCAGAAAATCACATTGTATGATTTTTAAATAATTAATTTGCATTTTATTGCATGACATAAGTATTTGATCACCTGCCAACCAGTAAGAATTCCGGCTCTCACAGACCTGTTAGTTTTTCTTTAAGAAGCCCTCCTGTTCTCCACTCATTACCTGTATTAACTGCACCTGTTTGAACTCGTTACCTGTATAAAAGACACCTGTCCACACACTCAATCAAACAGACTCCAACCTCTCCACAATGGCCAAGACCAGAGAGCTGTGTAAGGACATCAGGGATAAAATTGTAGACCTGCACATGGCTGGGATGGGCTACAGGACAATAGGCAAGCAGCTTGGTGAGAAGGCAACAACTGTTGCAATTATTAGAAAATGGAAGAAGTTCAAGATGACGGTCAATCTCCCTCGGTCTGGGGCACCATGCAAGATCTCACCTCGTGGGGCATCAATGATCATGAGGAAGGTGAGGGATCAGCCCAGAACTACATGGCAGGACCTGGTCAATGACCTGAAGAGAGCTGGGACCACAGTCTCAAAGAAAACAATTAGTAACACATTACGCCGTCATGGATTAAAATCCTGCAGCGCACGCAAGGTCCCCCTGCTCAATCCAGCGCATGTCCAGGCCCGTCTGAAGTTTGCCAATGACCATCTGGATGATCCAGAGGAGGAATGGGAGAAGGTCATGTGGTCTGATGAGACAAAAATAGAGCTTTTTGGTCTAAACTCCACTCGCCATGTTTGGAGGAAGAAGAAGGATGAGTACAACCCCAAGAACACCATCCCAACCATGAAGCATGGAGGTGGAAACATCATTCTTTGGGGATGCTTTTCTGCAAAGGGGACAGGACGACTACACCGTATTGAGGGGAGGATGGATGGGGCCATGTATCGCGAGATCTTGGCCAACAGCCTCCTTCCCTCAGTAACAGCATTGAAGATGGGTCGTAGCTGGGTCTTTCAGCATGACAACGACCCGAAACACACAGCCAGGGCAACTAAGGAGTGGCTCCGTAAGAAGCATCTCAAGGTCCTGTAGTGGCCTAGCCAGGTCTCCAGACCTGAACCCAATAGAAAATCTTTGGAGGGAGCTGAAAGTCCGTATTGCCCAGCGACAGCCCCGAAACCTGAAGGATCTGGAGAAGGTCTGTATGGAGGAGTGGGCCAAAATCCCTGCTGCAGTGTGTGCAAACCTGGTCAAGAACTACAGGAAAAGTATGATCTCTGTAATTGCAAACAAAGGTTTCTGTACCAAATATTAAGTTCTGCTTTTCTGATGTATCAAATGCTTATGTCATGCAATAAAATGCATATTAATTACTTAAAAATCATACAATGTGATTTTCTGGATTTTTGTTTTAGATTCCGTCACTCACAGTTGAAGAGTACATATGATAAAGATATCAGACATGCTTTCTACATGCTTTGTAAGTGGGCAAACCTGCAAAATCGGCAGTGTATCAAATACTTGTTCTCCCCACTGTGTATATATATATATATATATACACTCACCTAAAGGATTATTAGGAACACCTGTTCAATTTCTCATTAATGCAATTATCTAATCAACCAATCACATGGCAGTTGCTTCAATGCATTTAGGGGTGTGGTCCTGGTCAAGACAATCTCCTGAACTCCAAACTGAATGTCAGAATGGGAAAGAAAGGTGATTTAAGCAATTTTGAGCGTGGCATGGTTGTTGGTGCCAGACGGGCCGGTCTGAGTATTTCACAATCTGCTCAGTTACTGGGATTTTCACGCACAACCATTTCTAGAGTTTACAAAGAATGGTGTGAAAAGGGAAAAACATCCAGTATGCGGCAGTCCTGTGGGCGAAAATGCCTTGTTGATGCTAGAGGTCAGAGGAGAATGGGCCGACTGATTCAAGCTGATAGAAGAGCAACTTTGACTGAAATAACCACTCGTTACAACCGAGGTATGCAGCAAAGAATTTGTGAAGCCACAACATGCACAACCTTGAGACGGATGGGCTACAACAGCAGAAGACCCCACCGGGTACCACTCATCTCCACTACAAATAGGAAAAAGAGGCTACAATTTGCACGAGCTCACCAAAATTGGACAGTTGAAGACTGGAAAAATGTTGCCTGGTCTGATGAGTCTCGATTTCTGTTGAGACATTCAGATGGTAGAGTCAGAATTTGGCGTAAACAGAATGAGAACATGGATCCATCATGCCTTGTTACCACTGTGCAGGCTGGTGGTGGTGGTGTAATGGTGTGGGGGATGTTTTCTTGGCACACTTTAGGCCCCTTAGTGCCAATTGGGCATCGTTTAAACGCCACGGCCTACCTGAGCATTGTTTCTGACCATGTCCATCCCTTTATGACCACCATGTACCCATCCTCTGATGGCTACTTCCAGCAGGATAATGCACCATGTCACAAAGCTCGAATCATTTCAAACTGGTTTCTTAAACATGACAATGAGTTCACTGTACTAAAATGGCCCCCACAGTCACCAGATCTCAACCCAATAGAGCATCTTTGGGATGTGGTGGAACGGGAGCTTCGTGCCCTGGATGTGCATCCCACAAATCTCCATCAACTGCAAGATGCTATCCTATCAATATGGGCCAACATTTCTAAAGAATGCTTTCAGCACCTTGTTGAATCAATGCCACGTAGAATTAAGGCAGTTCTGAAGGCGAAAGGGGGTCAAACACAGTATTAGTATGGTGTTCCTAATAATCCTTTAGGTGAGTGTATATATATTCAGATGGCTCATTCCTTGTGTGTTTATTTTTACAGTACTGCACATTTTAACTGTGAAATTACATTTTCATCTTTAATTTATTGTCTAATAACATCATCTGAAAGTCTCAAGATTACATATTTGAATATTTGATACTTTACAATAACAAAGCTTAGGTTAATAAATGCTTTAGAAATATTTTTCATGTTAACTAATAATCTACTTAACTAATGGAACCTTATTGGTTTACACTATATTTCGATTGTCCACTTTAGACATTCTACTAACTATAAGTAACTTTGCAACTACATGTCAACTAGCAGTCAGAGTGTTAGTAGACTGTATAGACTTTTAGGTTAGGCTTAAGGTTAGTAATAGGGTTGACATGTAGTTGCAAAGTTACTTATAGTCAGTAATGTCTAAAGTAGACCATCGAAATAAAGTGTTACCCCTTATTTTTTTTTTAATGTTTTTATATTTTGAATTGAAAATGAACAAAAATATCAAACAAATGGAACGTTCAGACCTTGATGCATTGGCGCTAGTGAAATCTCATGGCTTAAATCTTGTATTTATGACTGTTTTTGCATAATTTAGAATAGAAAAAAAAAACCTTACATAAGCCTACAGTACTTCTGTGATGAATACATTTTTTGTTGAGTTGAGTTCTTGTGAAGCTACAGTATTTGGATAAGATATTTTACAATTTTATACATTCAAGATCCATGTCTCTGACTCGCTCTATGAACTCTGTATTTTTCACTCATCTGCCTACAGCACAATATGACGCTACACTGAAAATATGAGTCCATCCCACAGGACAATTGAAACCGAGTGGTGTTTTGAGTTAATAGCAGCATTATTTATGAACGATGCGGCTGTTGATTCTGTTTACAGCCCTGTTTTTGCACCACCATAACTTTTGCGTTCCTTTGGGCATCTGTGGTTTTAAATTTGCATTAAGTGTTCACCTGGGAGAGATCTGTCTTTGTCGCAGCAGGGTACAAATCAGGGTAAAAGTATGTTTTACTGTGGTGTTCACACACTATAAGAAGGGGTTAGGAGGAGTGAAACGATGTTTTCAGAGGTTTGCTCTGTAGTCCAGCTGGCACAGCAGTTTTTATAGACTGCTGTGAACATGCATAATGAAATTATGTTTACTTGTAGAAAGGTTTTTCAGGACATGTATGCAAAGGAGATTTGTGTTTAAAATGCATCAAGCTGCACAGCCACTTAAAGGCAACCTCAGGGAACTGTGAGGGATGGTATTGATACACAGTAATGATCTAAAAACCCTGGTCAGGCGGTACCGCTGGAAAATGATTAACAAGTTGAAATGTGAGGGTGATGGTTATGGTTAAAGTAATTTTTTACATTTTCACATAGTTGCGTTTAAAGCTCAACATTAGCCAATTAAATGACAGTTGGCCTTTATAGATGATGAACTGGAATGAGATATGTTTTATTTCACAGGTATGAATGAATATGCCAATGACCCAGTTCTTCATTGCTGTAAATATTCTATACACCACAAAGCATCTTTCAGTAGTGCCAGAGGAGTATTTTATTCCCCAGAGGATGTCCTTTCATAGCATATAGTATATGTCTTTCCTTTTATTCCATATGAGGGATAACAATGGACACAAATTAATCAGTCATGCTGTAAGAATATACAGCTATAAAATGAATAAGAATAGCAGCTAAGATTATTGGATTTAGGAAAGATTGATGAGAAATTTTGTATTTAATTCATATTGAGCCTTTTGATGAGACATTGTTGAGATTAAGTCTGATGGAGATGTGAGATTACTGTTTTTGGTAACACTTTTATTTCGATAAAATTAACTATAAGTAACTTTGCAACTATACATGTCAACTAGCAGTCATTAGAGTATTAGTAGACTGTTTGCTATATATCTGCTAACACTTTATTTTGATGGTTCCCAACAGACATCCAACTGACTATAAGTAACTTTGCAAGTACATGCCAACTTATACTAACTAACTTAACAGTCTACTAATACTCTAATGAGAGTTAGTTAACAACTTGTTGCAAAGTTAATACTACTATTCTATTTAAATTCATTGCTGTCTAAGATAGACAGTTGAGACTGTCTTTGGGTTGCAAGGTACCAGAAAAATGTATAGCCCAAAACAGACTCAAAACCCACCCAAAACAAGTGAAAACTAGCCCTTTTTCCCCCGCACCCAATCACAGTATATAGTCACAGCACGGCTGGACTGGGGCTAAAATTCGGCCCTGGACAAATCCAGCCCATGCGGCCCACGAGTTCCCCCGGTTAGGGCCTTAAAGAGGTCATGAACTGGCTTTATTTTTTTATACTGTTGTCTGAGGTGAACTTATGACATTTGCGTGGTTTTTACATTCAAAAACGTAATAGTAATAGGTTATTTTCTACCCTGGTTTTGAGCCTAGCTCCTGAAACGCTCGGTTTTTATGGGCATGCCGCATTGAAGACTTGGAAGTAAACGCCCACTGCTATGATTGGATAACAGTTTTGCATATTATAATGAGCTTCGGCTCCAGCAACCGGAATGATTCGCCCACAGGGCTCGCAAAATGTCTTTATCAAACAAACACAATGATTTATCTCTCATCCACCCGCAATTAATTGGAATGTTATTTTTTTATTACTTGGCCCACCCGATCGGTGGATATAACTGCGAACCGCATCACTAACACACACACGCGCGCACACACACGCACCCACACACACACAAGCCAGTACTTGCATCAGCAAAACTTCACTGCAGACAAATCAGCATGTTCAAAACTTCCGCGATTGTATTTTTCCTTCAAATAACAAGTCAAGAGAGTGAACAACGCACATCAACAAAGGAATGTTATTTCACTATTTAAGATAGCCCGTCGGGCAGGCCGGTGATACATTTTGGTAGCCTGACTGGAAAACACATTAGCCCTGGGACGTCGGCTTTGAGAACCCTGGCCCATACATGTTCGAGTCTGATCACGAATCGCAGGATAATGAACCAACAACACCTCAAATACAAAGGATACTCCAGCCTGTGACAGCGTGGTAAGTTATGTTTAGTTAGACATACACATAATCAGTAGGTATCAAACGATCTGTAACAATCCAATACTATCGCATATAAAAAAACATTTTTTACTCACATAAGTGTGTTGCACCATTCCTGTCGGATCCAATATAGAAGGCACAGCATCGTTTTTAATCTCATTCTGTCTGCAAATCCAGCCTCTTGCTTACATACGAATCCGGTGAAATGAAGCGAACAAACGCGCAATGTCTTACCCACGAGAGCTGGATCTTCATTAAAAATAAAGTTCAACCGCATTCCTAATATTGGAATCCGAAGGAAGCTTATGCAGCGACTGTGTTCTTCCACAAACAGGCACTGCACACTGTTTTGTAATCTTCAACGGCATGTTTATTGCTTGGAAATTCAATCCGGTTTAGCTCCACGTAGGCCTATGTTATTTACCTATTACAGTAAATAACATGTCACAGGGAAGCACATTCTCGCAGATTGATCGTTTGCTGAGCCAGCTGTCAATAAAAGCTTTTCTTTGACTAACAAGGAAGTTTTCAGCTCTGAAACTTACAGGATATTCTTTTATTACAATGACGTTTTATATATCAAAAGTTCAAGGGAAAGTTGATTTCTCAATTCATGACCCCTTTAAATTTAAAAATAAGTGAATAAATGGACAGGGACTTTTGTCACACCTGTTAACACCTAATTTATGTAAGACACTGATATCTATCTTTCATCAGGTTCTCATTGAATTAACAATTTACTTCAATTAAAATTCATTATAACTATTAAAAAGTTCAAAAACATATTTAAGGAGAAAAAAAAAGCTTTGTCCTAATGAAATTTACCATTGTTCTTGCATAGAATCCAGAGTTTAACTGTAGTTTTATTTAACTGTAAGATCATGGTAGACACAGGTAAAACCATGCTGCTCAATACCATGGGTATATCTAAATTAAATAAATAATAATAAGCTATAGATTTTGTAATAAAAATATTGTAAACATGTAGAAAAAACAAAAACAGCCTCCATAAAAGTGATATATATATCCGTAATATTTAATGTAAGTAATAATAGCAAAATTTTTAATAAATACATTTTTGCCAAAACACCATATTTCTTTACTGTTACTAGCTGCAAGGTAAATTACTATAAAGGTGGTGGTGCTGGATTGAAAAGTTTGTAGTTGTGTGTATTGGAGTTTTCCAATTTACCTCATCATGTATTTACATGGTCGCAGCTGTTTTCAGCTAGATTCATCACAGAACCTGTAATGTTCCCATATCACACGATTGTATAAAACAAAATTCAGAGACAAATCTGAATGGATCAAGCGACTTGTGCTGTTTATCACTTTATAGAGTGGCTGAAACGCAGCGCACGTTTGTCATTTGTCACTGTGCGGGTATTCGCATTTTGCAGTTTCCCAATGCGCGCCAATTAAAAAAAACTGCACCTATGGGGAGGGAGGGAGGGAGGGAAGGGGAGGTCTCTCTCGCTTTGGCCTGTCAATTCAGAGGACAAACCAATGGAATGCTGTCCCTGCATGATGGGCCAGTCCGTGGCAAAAAAAAAAAAAAAAAACTTGTATTGGCCCCAAAGTGCGTCAACCCACCTGGAAAATGCCCGGTATGCCAGATTATCAATCCAGTCCTGAGTCACAGGTGAAGCGAATATCATTGATCATCTCCTAACAAGGCTACCTATCAAGGTCTGGGTCGATTAGGTGCTATACAAACAATCAGTTCTTGTAATCAATGTATTGGATGCAGGAGAAATGGGCAGGAATAAAGATCTGAGCGATTTTGACAAGGGCCAAATTGGTATGGCAAGGCGACTGGGTCAGAGTATCTCTGAAACAACAAGGCTTGTGGGTTGCTCCCAGTCAGCAGTGGTGAGGATTTACCAACAGTGTCCAAGGAGGGACAAACCACAGACAGGCGAGAGGGTGTTGGGTGCCCAAGGCTCATCAATACACAAGGCCGTCTGGTCCATGCCAACTGAAGGTCTGCTGTGGCACAAGTCAAACTAAATTTTAATGATGGTTATGGGAGAAATGCGTCACAACACAGTGCATTGCACTCTGCTGCATATGGGGCTGCGTAGCCTCAGACCAATCAGAATCTATGATGACCCCTGTCCACCAATGAAAGCACCTACAATGGGCTCCAAGCGTTGGAACTGGACCTTGGACTAGTGGAAGAACATCGCCTGGTCCGATGAGTCCCATTGTCTTTTACATCACATGGATGTGTAGGTGTGTGTGCCGTTTACCTGGGGAAAATGCTGGCACCAGGATGCACTGTGGGACAATGAGCCGGTGGAGGGAGTGTGATGCTCTGGGCAGTGTTCTGCTGTGAAACCCTGGGTAGACGTATCCATGTAGATGTAAATTTGACATGTGCCACCTACCTAAACATTGATGCAGACCAGGTCCACCCCTTCATAACAGTGGTGTTCCCTGGTGTAAGTGGCCTCTTCCAGCAGGATAATGCACGCTGCCACACTGTACACGTTGGATTGGTTTGAGGAACATGATGAAGAGTTCAAGGTGTTGCCCTAACCTCCAAATTTCCCAGATCTCAATCCAATTGAGCATCTGTGGGATGTACTGGACCAACAAGTTCAATCCACGGCGGCTCCACCTCGCAACCTTACAGGATTTAAAGGATCTGCTACTAATCTGTCTTGGTGTCAGAAACCACAGGACACCATAGACAGACAGACAGACAGATATATTTATATTAATCCTCTCTAATGTTCTGATTTCAGTAAAGAGCGTTATTAATAGGCTACATACCCTTTTCTGTTTGCTTTACTAGACACACAATCATCAATGTGCATTTAATCTATAATGGCAAACTCGATTAACCGAATTAATTTCTAATTTCTTGGTGAAACTCACGTCACCTCTAGTTTGTGACGTGACATCAAAGATGCCCCTATATACCATCTCTCCCACACTTGCTCTTTCAGTGGTCTTTACTCATTCCAATGATCAATACACATTAGTAATATGCTCCATTTTCATTTTTCTTTGTCTACAAGTAAACGTTTTGGCAGCTGGTACATTATAAAAGTAGCCCAAATAATCCAAACCTCTGTTGGTGTGGCTCTGTAATTTTTCGTGCAACAGCATTTTCAAAATAGCCCAATTGTGCGGAGAAAACCATGACCTAGCAACACTGAGAGTGATGATGAATGGTGATTTTGCTAAGAAAATGATGGACTTAACTTACAGTGACAGTGAGAGATACTTTTCATATTTTATGCAGCAAGGAATCAGTCTATAATCCTTGCTTATTTCAGTTTTTTTTTTTTTTTTTCAATTTTCACAGCAGGTAAATTCAAATTGCAATTGCAAACACCCGGCATTTCTGGAGCATCAGCAGTGTGCGTCTTATTACAGTAAATAACCGTGGAAAGCAGCGGTCGAACTGTAGAACACCATGTTTCAAAGGTGACTGGACCATAATGTTTGTTTATGGTCACTAATGATATGGTTTTCTCTGGTGATCATGTGGTTTCTTATCAGCATAAAGCAGCTGTTCATTGGCCATTTGTCTCTGTGGGCTCTGATTCTTGCACAGCTAGCTACACAAGACAGAACTTTGATACACTTGGGCACATAAAAGCACAACACAGCTCTATAAAGGAGTGATCACAAAAGTTATCTCATAGCAACAATATTCAGCATCATTAGGATTGGTATGTATCCAACTAAAATGACCAGAATTTTCTGGGGCAATTGTGTCTGCTATAAATCATATAATCACACATTACGATTGCCTCAGAAAATTCCTTTTTATCTTTCATTCAAAAAATTCACAAAAATCTAAACTTTTATTGAAGTAATAAAGTAAAAATAGAGGGGAATTCTCATTATGAAATAAATGTTTTTCTCCAATACACACTGACCACAATTTTTGGCCCACTTTATGTTTTTGGATGAGAGCAGATGATTTTTCTTGAAACTCTCCCAAACAACTTGTGGTGATGTAGGTGCTGTTTGGTTGCTTATTCTTAGCTCATATTTACTAAGGGGGCCAACAATTCTGACCACATCTCTCTCAAATGCACTCGCGCCCATCTGTTCGCCCATGGGCGTGCTGGTCTGAAAACGAGGTGTGTTTGCGCATTGTTGGCGCGTTGCTATTTTGAGGCAACTGAAAACGACTGCACCATTGACCAACAAAAACCTGGTCTAAAGTCAATAGCGCAGTATTTTTTGTGTTATTTAAAGGGCGTGTTAGTAATATGCGCCTATAGGCGGGTGCACAACGTGCGTACACTCTGCTTATTACACACACAGGGATGCGCAGCAGCACACAAACATTTTTAAATATTAAAAATAAAAGGATTCCTCTCTGGAGAAGCGTTCAGTCTTTCCACTTGCAAATTCCACCATGCAAATAGTGAATCCGCCATGGTGCAAGTGCAACTGGCTTTTAAAGGGAATGGGAGATGAGACTCTGATTGGTTTATTGCACGTTACGCCCAAAACACACCCATGACTCATTAAGAGACGAGGTACAACCTCTTTTAGACCATGTGCCTGGCGCGCCGACCGTTTCCGTCATTAAACTAGCAAAAGTGGATTCTGACATGCCCTAAGTGCACCTGCGCCATGCGCTTCAGACCATGAGCTCAGATCCTTAAAATAGGGCCCATTGTCTTCATGAGGAAAATCAGCTTATAAATCAAACTAAGGCCCTGTTTACACCTAGATGCGTTTTGGTCGATTGGATCACAAGTGGACGACGCTAAATACAGGTGTAAACGGGGTCTAAAACGTTTTGAGCTTGTCCATTTTCGATCACTTTCAAAGCTAGTCGAAAACTCATTCAACCGGATTGCTTTCGTAGTGTAGATGCTTATGATTTTACAGTATATGCTATAAAAATCATTATGTCTATGGAATGTCGCCATAAAACATGGAAACCCAACACGGTGTGTGTGTCTGTGTGCGCATGTGTGTGTGTGTGTGGGTGCGCACGTGTGCAATTAAAAAGAAAATAAATATACATATTTTTCAAATAAATGAACCTGAGTATTTCAGCTCATACTGTACAACAGTACCATGAATTAGCGAATGCAAACAAAATTGTGCTGTGAGATGATGACAATCTGCACTTAGTTTGTAATTGACAATATTCTGATTTAAAAATTGCAAATGCATTGCTAAACTAGTGAACTCATTATCTCTATATTTCCATGTTCTCAGGTGTCTGTGCTGTCTGCTTCTTTTGTGTGAGTTGAGACTATAATAACAGCCTATACATGAATTTTGCATACTTATTTTGGTCGTGCATTATTGCTTCCAGAGTAACCTCAGACTTGATTAGACTGAACTTTCTTTGATTGGAGTCGAGGCTCGAGTAAAAGCAAACACAAGAATTTAGATGACAAATAAACTATAAAGTTCATTGATTTTAGGATTTGCCTTCCAAAACATGTTTTTGGGTGGTAAATGGCCTTCCTCCAGGCATTTATTAATTGGAACATAACTGCTGTGCGTAATTCTGTTATTCATTAAAGGTCAAGAGCTAAAATGTATTTGTTGCTATGGAGACCAGACAAGATTGCCTCTTTAGGTGCCTTAAGTTCGAAAGTCTACAGACACATTCAATGTTAGAAATCAAACCATTTCACTTGGAATTATTAGGCTTAAGACTCTTCTTATTTACAATCTTCTGGAGTAAAATGTTTAGTGATTTTGTTACAGCACAAATGAGACTAGTTTTTTTAGTTCTGGATTAACTGATTGCTGTAGACAATGGGCTTATTTTTTATTTTGGTAGAGAAAATAGTGTTTTGCGTCATTGTCTATAGGTGTAGCAGCAAACATCTGATGCTCCACATGTGGCAGATTTGTTTTTAAAAGACGAGACAGAAAAGCGGCCGTCATGCTGATTTGATTCGACCCTTGATACGTGAACAAGAGCAGACAAGAAGGACAAATCTGCAATTCGCACTTATCCTTCATGACTCTCTACAAGACAGAAAGCATCTCGTGTTTGTTTTTTTCTTATTTAACCCAACAATTGGATGTATTATGAAAGCAGTTTTAAAACCAAAAATGTTGAAAACTAGTATTTGCTGGGGCCTTTATAAAGTATTTTATAAAGATTTGGCTGATGTCTGAATGCTAAAATCAAACATGATAGAATCTAATAGAATTGGCATTTTTTTTTTATTGGCAATTATTTTTACTTCAATTTTAATACTGAAAATGTTATTTAATAATGGATAATATAAAACATATCTAAAAAAAAAAAAACATAACTTCACTGCATCCATATTCACTTTATTTTTAGGCATTATACACAGTTATGCAATTCCTTATAACATACAAATAATTTAGCTGTAAAATGAAGTTTACTTCAAAAACTTGAAGTAAAACACTCAAAAAAAAACGTAAGCCTTTTTCCAAGACGCATTTAAATTAATAGTAAAATTCCATCAAATTGAATTGAATATTCCTTACATATTATTCATATTAGGAATTAAGAATTTTAAATGAGTAAAAAAAAAAACTGGAGCTTAATAAAACATTTTGTATAAATATTAAACTTAAATTTGAACATACTGTATATATATTTTTATTTCATATTTTCATTTATGAATATGAATCACATACTACATGTATTCCTAATAATGGATAGTATGTAAGGATTATTCAACTAAATTTGATGAAATTTGAAAAAAGGCTTAATTTTTTCTTGAGTGTACCTTTAAATATTATATTATATTATATTATATTATATTATATTATATTATATTATATTATATTACATTATATACATTTTTTGAACATGCAGTGAAGAAATAATAATAAAATTATATGTCTTCCACTTGGCAGACAATGATTTTAAAATGACTATAATGACTAAAAAGTATTAGTTTATTCATCGTTTTATTATTAACCATTTTATTTGCTTATTTGATCTCATATTTGTCATGTTAAGAAAATGCAACATTGTGCAACAGAGGGTTAAAGACAGTGAAAATCAGTGCGAAATGAAGGCTGAGGGTGAGGAAGTGCTTCATCTTTCCGGCAGCTGTGACAGAGTTGGCGATGCAGTATATAGGGACGGTTTACGGACTGACATCCATTTCCAGCCCATCAAACACCTGCACCTGTGTGTCAATGCGTAATAGACAGTGTCAGAGATGGAAGTGAAAAGCTGAAGTGACGGCCGAGCTTCTCCAAGAAAAGTAAAAAGAACTTGAAACATGATCGGATTTGACCTCTCACATCACCAGGCACCAAATGCATCAGGTCACATTTAAGACATCCAAGAGAAATCAGGTTACGGTTCTGTTCTGCGTTCTGGAAAGACTGATGTTGCTCAATATTAGGGGTAATAGATAGTCTTGGCCTCAGACGCCAATGTGCACCAACTGCTCATTGATCATCTGATGTTTATTATTGCACACAAAAATGGCAAGAGCTCCATGATTCAAATCTGATTTGCTGGCTTTAGGCTTTTTCTAGGAGCCAGGGTTCTTTACCAGTGCTACCCTACAAATGTCAGAACTTCTGAAGAGCTAGTAACTGCACTCTAAAAAAACACTGTAAATATAAGACAGAACACATGTTGGGTTAATTTTGGGTTGTTTATTTAACCCAGGGTTGATTTAACAACCCAGCATAGTTGATTCATTTTATACTATAATACTAGACTAATGTCTACGGATTAACTTAAATCCCCTAAACTTTTAAAAAACAACCACTGGCTTGCATGATAATTCCTCTATATTCAATCATATTTTACAGTATAGAATATTTTATATAGTTTTTTAGTACATCCAACATTTAAGCTTCTTTAAACAAAAATTAAACATTTAGAAGTAATTCAAGTGTAATCGACCAGTCTCTGTTGACACTCGTTTAGGTGACTCACATCGCGCCCCTGCGTGTTGCTTTGCATAAATTTAAACGATATACAGCACACTAATGAATTTATAGATAAAATAACATGTACACAACCCTGTATTTTACTGAAGACAGCTGCACTGCTCTCTCCTGAAGAGCTTGCAAAAAGCCTGCGATAAATAACTCAACCCCTGGGTTGTTACGTCTGACCCAGGAGCTGGGTTACACAAAAACTACCCAAAAACTGGGTTGTTACGTCTGCCCCAGGATCTGGGTAACACAAAAACTACCCAAACACTGGACTGTTACGTCTGACCCAGGATCTGGGTAACGCAAAAACTACCCAAACACTGGGTTGTTACGTCTGACCCAGGATCTGGGTAACGCAAAAACGTCTCGGTTACGTATGTAACCCTCGTTCCCTGAGGAGGGAACGGAGACGTAACGTCAGTGACTGACGAATGGGGGTTTCGCTTAGAAGCCTATCATCTTCGAGATCTAGAAAACGCCCAATGGCAGCGCCAATGCCATGGGCATGCGGAATTTGCATAGCGTAACTCCGCCCCACAGCGTGGGTATGTAAGGAAGTACGCTGGCAACATCGCATTATGTTTACCTGCTGAGGAGCCAAGACTGAACTCCCGGCTGTTCCAGCGGTACAGCGGAAGTGGCAGAGGGACGTTACGTCTCCGTTCCCTCCTCAGGGAACGAGGGTTACATACGTAACCGAGACGTTCCCTTTCGTTCAGTCACTCCGAGTAACGTCAGTGACTGACGAATGGGGGTCCCAATATAATCACGCCACTCGGCTGTCATCCAGTGCCCTGCGTAAGCGTGAGCTCCCTGTCGTAAGCTAGTACGGACGAAGGACTCCCACTTAACACAGGAATACCAAGGTACACTGGGAAGCATATTCCAGGTGGAAGTATGCGCCAAATGCCTACCCGTAGGGAGGACTTAAGAACACATATGACCCGCTCAGGGCTACATATGGGAACTCTGGGGTAACCAGCCGAAGGTGGAAGAATTTTACCCCCAGGGGTGGCAAGGGGCTTGCCAAGGGAAAGACACCTGCTCAGGGAGACTTACAGTGGGAATACACATGTGGGGGTCGCCCAACGGGGGAACCATGCACACGGTGGCACCTAGCCAACACGAGGGCCTGAGCGAGTGGGCAGACGTACTGGTGTCAGCATCAGCAGTGCTGGAGGAACTCAGGGCTTCAGGGAAACTACCTGAGGAAAATATCGCACTTATCCAGTCCGTGGAGTGGAATGGCGAGCAAGCGAAGACACCTGAGCCTAGTCCATTACCGGCCACTAGTAGAGGCGAGTACAAGAGAGGACACTGGCTCCACTCGGAGATTATAGAATCTGGCGAATGTGTTGGGTGTCGCCCAGCCTGCAGCTCTGCAATGTCTGTTAGCGAGGCGCCATGCGCTAGAGCCCAAGAGTGAGCCCTGACCCCTAGGGGGCATGGACGCCCCTGCGTCAGGTAAGCCAAAACAATGGCGTCCACTATCCAGTGAGACAACCTTGCTTGGAGAGAGCCTTTCCCTTCAGCTTCCCACCATGACAGACAAAGAGCTGGTCTGAGGTCCTGAACACTGCGTTCTGTCTACGTAAGCACGGAGGGCGCGTACTGGACAGAGCAGTGCCAAGGCTGGGTCTGCCTCCTCCAAAGGCAGCGCTTGCAGGTTCACCACCTGGAACGGAGTGGTGGGAACCTTGGGCACATATCCAGGCCGGGGTCTCAGGATCACGTGAGAGTAGGCCGGCCCGAATTCCAGGCACGCTTCGTCAACCGAAAATGCCTGCAGGTCCCCTACCCTCTTGATGGAGGCCAAGGCGATCAGGAGCTCTGTCTTTTCATAGACAGGAACTTAAGCTCGCTGACCGCAATGGCTCGAAGGGAGCCCTCTACAGAGCACTTAAGACTACTGAGAGGTCCCAAGAGGGTACGAGGGGAGCGCGAGGAGGATTCAGTCTCCTCGCTCCCCTCAGGAACCTGATGACCAGGTCGTGCTGACTTACCTTTTTCGTCTCCACAAGGTCGTGGTAGGCTGATATAGCGGCCACATAAACCTAGAGGGTGGAAGGAGACAGCCTTCGTTCCAACCCTTCTGGAGGAATGCGAGCACGGACCCGATCGGGCATTTTCAGGGGTCTTCTTGGCGAGAAGAACACCAGTGACGAAGAGGTTCCACTTCAACGCATAGGCGTGTCGTTCTGTAGACAGGGCCCTAGCGGAAGTGATGGTAGCCACCACCTGAGGTGGTAGGGTACTCAAACCTGCCGCGTCCCATCCCGGAGCCACACGTGGAGGTTCCAAAGATCGGGACGCGGGTGCCAAAGGGTGCCCCATCTCTGAGAAAGGAGGTCCTTCCTCAGAGGAATCGACCAGGGAGGGGCTGTCGCAAGGAGTACAAGTTCGGAGAACCAGGTCCGGCCGGACCAAAACGGGGCGACCAAAAGGACCTGCTCCTTGTCCTCCCTGATCTTGCACAGAACCTGTGCAAGAAGGCTCACTGGGGGAAACGCATACTTGCGGAGGCCCCGCGGCCAGCTGTGCGCCAGAGCGTCCGTGCCGAGGGGGCCCTCGGTCAGGGAATAAAACAGGCGGCAATGGGAAGAGTCGTGGGAGGCAAACAGATCTACCTGTGCGTCGCCGAACTGTTCCCAAATCAGCTGAACCGTCTGGGGATGGAGTCTCCATTCTCCAGGAAGTGGCTGAAGCCGTGAGAGCTCGTCGGCTGCACGGTTCAGGACTCCCGGGATATGGATGGCACGAAGGGACCTCAGGTGCTTCTGACTCCATAAGACGAGATGGCGGGCGAGTTGAGACATGCGGCGGGAACGCAGACCACCCTGGTGGTTGATGTACGCTACTGTGGCCGTGTTGTCTGACCGGACTAGCACGTGTTGACCCTTGAGCAGCGCTCGGAAGCGGTGCAGGGCGAACCGTACTGCCAGCAACTCGAGGCAATTGACATGCAGGAGGCGCTGGGGTCCTGTCCAGGAGCCCGCGGCAGCATGTCCATTGCACATGGCACCCCAACCCGTGGTGGAGGCATCTGTTGACACAACAATATGCCTGGAAACTCGTTCTAAGGACACACCGGCCCGTAGAAACTGAGGTTCGACCACGGGGTGAGGGTCTGCAGGCAGGCCCGAGTCACTGGGACCGGAGCGTGCCCGACTGCCATGCCCATCTCGGGACTCGATCGCGAAGCCAGTGCTGAAGCGGTCTCATATGAAGCAATCTGAGCGGCGTTACCGCGGCTGCAGATGCCATATGCCCCAGGAGCCTCTGAAATAACTTCAGTGGAACCGCACTCTTGCTCCTGATTGACGGAGGCAAGTCAGCAGTGACTGCGCGCGCTCGCTCGTAAGCTGCGCGCACCTGGCGACCGAGTCGATACTGAGAAAAGAGATCCTCTGGACTGGCAGAGTTTGCTCTTTTCTCAGTTGACCCGAAGGCCCAGACGAGCTAAGTGCTGGAGCACCAGGTCTCTGTGTTCGCACACCTGCTCTCGAGAGTGACTCAGGAACAGCCAGTCATCGAGGAAGTTCAGGATGCGAACCCCGTGTTGCCTGAGTGGCACAAGGGCTGCCTCGACAATCTTCGTAAAGACGCGAGGGGACAGAGCTAGCCCGAAAGGGAGGACCGCGTACTGATATGGAAGTAGGCGTCCTTCAGGTCGATCGCTGCAACCCAATCTACCTGGACGAACGCATTCGAAAAGGCGCTTCGCTGTCAACATCCTGAACGGAAGCCTGTGAAGGGATCGGTTCAGGACGCGCAGGTCCAGGATCGGTCGTAACCCACCGGTTTTCTAGGGTACAATGAAGTAAGGGCTGTAGAAGCCGGACTTCATCTCGGCTGGAGGGACAGGCTCGATCGCACCCTTCGCCAGCAAGGTAGCAACCTCCGCACGCATGACAGGGGCGTTGGGCCCCCCATGGTGTGGCGGACTCCCCAGAGCGGGGAGGAGCCTGAGCGAACTGAATCGCATAGCCGAGCCTGATGGTCTTCTCGACCCAGCGGAACAGTCCGGGAAGCTCTAGCCAGGCTCCCAAAAACTGCACCAGCGGGGTCGTGCGGACCACAGACGTACCCCGGGTGGGGCAGCGAGGCGGCGTGACCGGCCCGGACGTGGGAGGCGTAGCGTCCCGGTGTGGGGGCACGGTCATCAGCCGCGTCCTGACAGAGGAGACCAGGGAAGGACGCGCGTTCCACTGGGGTCTGCTCTGAGAGGAGACTGGCGTTAGAGAGGGACGAGAGTGGCGTGGCCCGGGGGCGGCGCACACTGCCATCGGTCTCTGGGTGCTCAGGGATGGGTGAGTTAGTTCTTCCACATAGGGTGCTGCTGACCTGGGGGCCAGCAGCTGAACAGAAGATTCTCCCCCGGCCCTCCACCGGGGGAAGGAGTGGCCCTGCTACCAACTCCTTGGAAGAACTGCCCATCCCTGAGCTGTCCGCGTAGGAGCGCCGCTAGCCTGGCGTAGGCGGGCTGCGGGGCTGGAAGCGGACGGGGGCGCCTTCCTGCGACCATCCCTACGGCGCGGCCCGGAAAGGGCGGCGGGAGGGTCGAAGCCGCAGGAGGGCGCCCTCGGCGGCAAGCAGACTGAGGCGACTGAGCCTGCGGCTGAGTAACAGCCGCCGGGGCAGTTTTAATGGCCTTAGTCTGCTACTGGACGGCCGAGAACTGTTGGGCGCAGTTCTTGGCCGTGCCGCCGAAGAGGCCGGCCTGGGATATGTGAGCGTTGAGGAACCGGGTTCGCTCAGCCTCTCTCATATCGACCAGGCTGAGCCTCGTCTCTCCTGGACCACAGCTGTGGACATCACCTGACCCAGGGAGCGCACGGTCACCTTCGTCACCCGGAGGGCGAGGTCGGTGGCGGCACGCGGCTCATTAAGAGCCCTGGGACAGCTCTACCCTCGTGCATGCCACGAGCATCCTGGCCTGGAAGACCTGAAGGATGGCCATGGCGTGCTGAGAGGCGGCGGCCTGCCCCGCAGCTCTGCAGTCCCTCGCCACCAGAGTAGACGAGAACTACAGGCCTTGGAGGGGTGCTTAGGATCACCGCGCCACATTGAAGCACTCTGTGCAAGAGGGGGGGGTGTGGCCCGAGGAATACTCGTCGGGGTTTATGCCACACCGCAGCCCTCAGGTCACCCTGGCCACCAGCCAAACATCCCGTCACGTGGAGAGGATAACTGGGGTGTGGCAGAGGGGACTCTCCCTCCATACGGGGGTCATTGAGTCTCGACCGTGATTGCAACTGAGCGTCAACAGGGGGGACCCCAGTGTACCCTTGGCCGCGGCCCCATCGAGGGCAGAGAAGGCGGAGGAGGCCGCCGAACGGTCGCGGGAAGACAACGGGGACTTCCAGGACCACGTGACCTCCTCATGTATCCCGGGAGAGAAAGTAATTGGGGGCGGGGCCCAACAGCTGTCAGGACGCGTCACACCCAAAGACCAAACATCCCCCGAGATGACATGGCTGTCAACTCCGGGTCGGACTCGGGCAATGCTGGCACGCCCGAAGGCAGCAGCATAGCCGAATCTTCATCCCCAGAGGACTCCAGCCCACCTTGAGATGCGGCGATCGACATCTCATCACCAACTGGAGCGCCGAACGAAACACACGGGGCGTCCGCAGACGGTCCCGCTGCTTCAGTCCGATCACTCGCGGGTAGCGATGTGCGAGAGGGGGGTGTGGCCCGAGGAATGATCGTCGGGGTTATGCCACACCGTAACCCTCAGGTCACCCTGGCCACCAGCCAAAGTACCATCTCTCTCGGAGACGGTAGATTGGGGTGTGGCAGAGGGGACTCTCTTTCCTTGCGGAGGTCATTGAGTCTCGACCGCAACATCGCGATGGTCATGTTCCCGCAGTGAGAACATGACGCATCCACAAACGCTGCTTGAACGTGCTGAAGCCCAAACACGTCACGCAGCGATTGTGCCCATCAGATGGCAACAGAGATCGACCGCACCCAGAAGTGCACGGGCAAACCGTCTTTAAAAAGACGTGCCACATGCGAGCTCTTTTGTGAGAGGGAGCTTCACAGCGATGCCGAAGCGCCCAGGGAACGAATACCAGCTGGATGCAGATCACTGCACAGATCAGCAGGCAGGAAGTAAACACTCGCTGGAACGCGCCGTAACACCAACACCGACTGGAAAGCTGTTCGTCTCGAAGAAGCTTGACGATATACTCAAAAAGGCTTAAGGAGTGAAGAGATAGATGCTCTTGGCTCCGAAGCAGAAACATAATGCGATGTTGCCAGCGTACTTCCTTACATACCCACGCTGTGGGGCGGAGTTACGCTATGCAAATTCCGCATGCCCATGGCATTGGCGCTGCCATTGGGCGTTTTCTAGATCTCGAAGATGATAGGCTTCTAAGCGAAACCCCCATTCGTCAGTCACTGACGTTACTCGGAGTGACTGAACGAAAGGGAACTACCCAAACACTGGGTTGTTACGTCTGACCCAGGATCTGGGTAACACAAAAACTACCCAAACACTGGACTGTTACGTCTGACCCAGGATCTGGGTAACACAAAAACTACTCAAACACTGGGTTGTTACGTCTGACCCAGGAGCTGGGTAACACAAAAACTACCTAAACACTGGGTTGTTACGTCTGACCCAGGATCTGGGTAACACAAAAACTACCCAAACACTGGGTTGTTACGTCTGACCCAGGAGCTGGGTAACACAAAAACTACCCAAACACTGGGTTGTTACGTCTGACCCAGGAGCTGGGTAACACAAAAACTACCCAAACACTGGGTTGTTACGTCTGACCCAGGAGCTGGGTAACACAAAAACTACCCAAACACTGGACTGTTACGTCTGACCCAGGATCTGGGTAACACAAAAACTACCCAAACACTGGGTTGTTACGTCTGACCCAGGAGCTGGGTAACACAAAAACTACCCAAACACTGGGTTGTTACGTCTGACCCAGGATCTGGGTAACACAAAAACTACCCAAACACTGGGTTGTTACGTCTGACCCAGGATCTGGGTAACACAAAAACTACCCAAACACTGGGTTGTTACGTCTGACCCAGGAGCTGGGTAACACAAAAACTACCCAAACACTGGGTTGTTACGTCTGACCCAGGAGCTGGGTAACACAAAAACTACCCAAACACTGGGTTGTTACGTCTGACCCAGGATCTGGGTAACACAAAAACTACCCAAACACTGGGTTGTTACGTCTGACCCAGGAGCTGGGTAACACAAAAACTACCCAAACACTGGGTTGTTACGTCTGACCCAGGAGCTGGGTAACACAAAAACTACCCAAACACTGGGTTGTTACGTCTGACCCAGGAGCTGGGTAACACAAAAACTACCCAAACACTGGGTTGTTACGTCTGACCCAGGATCTGGGTAACACAAAAACTACCCAAACACTGGACTGTTACGTCTGACCCAGGATCTGGGTAACACAAAAACTACCCAAACACTGGGTTGTTACGTCTGACCCAGGATCTGGGTATCACAAAAACTACCCAAACACTGGGTTGTTACGTCTGACCCAGGATCTGGGTAACACAAAAACTACCCAAACACTGGGTTGTTACGTCTGACCCAGGAGCTGGGTAACACAAAAACTACCCAAACACTGGGTTGTTACGTCTGACCCAGGAGCTGGGTAACACAAAAACTACCCAAACACTGGGTTGTTACGTCTGACCCAGGAGCTGGGTAACACAGAAACTACCCAAACACTGGGTTGTTACGTCTGACCCAGGATCTGGGTATCACAAAAACTACCCAAACACTGGGTTGTTACGTCTGACCCAGGAGCTGGGTAACACAAAAACTACCCAAACACTGGGTTGTTACGTCTGACCCAGGAGCTGGGTATCACAAAAACTACCCAAACACTGGGTTGTTACGTCTGACCCAGGATCTGGGTAACACAAAAACTACCCAAACACTGGACTGTTACGTCTGACCCAGGATCTGGGTAACACAAAAACTACCCAAACACTGGACTGTTACGTCTGACCCAGGATCTGGGTAACACAAAAACTACCTAAACACTGGGTTGTTACGTCTGACCCAGGATCTGGGTAACACAAAAACTACCCAAACACTGGGTTGTTACGTCTGACCCAGGAGCTGGGTAACACAAAAACTACCCAAACACTGGGTTGTTACGTCTGACCCAGGAGCTGGGTAACACAAAAACTACCCAAACACTGGGTTGTTACGTCTGACCCAGGATCTGGGTAACACAAAAACTACCCAAACACTGGGTTGTTACGTCTGACCCAGGAGCTGGGTAACACAAAAACTACCCAAACACTGGGTTGTTACGTCTGACCCAGGAGCTGGGTAACACAAAAACTACCCAAACACTGGGTTGTTACGTCTGACCCAGGAGCTGGGTAACACAAAAACTACCCAAACACTGGGTTGTTACGTCTGACCCAGGATCTGGGTAACACAAAAACTACCCAAACACTGGGTTGTTACGTCTGACCCAGGAGCTGGGTAACACAAAAACTACCCAAACACTGGGTTGTTACGTCTGACCCAGGAGCTGGGTAACACAAAAACTACCCAAACACTGGGTTGTTACGTCTGACCCAGGAGCTGGGTAACACAAAAACTACCCAAACACTGGGTTGTTACGTCTGACCCAGGATCTGGGTAACACAAAAACTACCCAAACACTGGACTGTTACGTCTGACCCAGGATCTGGGTAACACAAAAACTACCCAAACACTGGGTTGTTACGTCTGACCCAGGATCTGGGTATCACAAAAACTACCCAAACACTGGGTTGTTACGTCTGACCCAGGATCTGGGTAACACAAAAACTACCCAAACACTGGGTTGTTACGTCTGACCCAGGAGCTGGGTAACACAAAAACTACCCAAACACTGGGTTGTTACGTCTGACCCAGGAGCTGGGTAACACAAAAACTACCCAAACACTGGGTTGTTACGTCTGACCCAGGAGCTGGGTAACACAGAAACTACCCAAACACTGGGTTGTTACGTCTGACCCAGGATCTGGGTATCACAAAAACTACCCAAACACTGGGTTGTTACGTCTGACCCAGGAGCTGGGTAACACAAAAACTACCCAAACACTGGGTTGTTACGTCTGACCCAGGAGCTGGGTATCACAAAAACTACCCAAACACTGGGTTGTTACGTCTGACCCAGGATCTGGGTAACACAAAAACTACCCAAACACTGGACTGTTACGTCTGACCCAGGAGCTGGGTATCACAAAAACTACCCAAACACTGGGTTGTTACGTCTGACCCAGGAGCTGGGTAACACAAAAACTACCCAAACACTGGACTGTTACGTCTGACCCAGGAGCTGGGTATCACAAAAACTACCCAAACACTGGGTTGTTACGTCTGACCCAGGATCTGGGTAACACAAAAACTACCCAAACACTGGGTTGTTACGTCTGACCCAGGAGCTGGGTAACACAAAAACTACCCAAACACTGGGTTGTTACGTCTGACCCAGGAGCTGGGTAACACAAAAACTACCCAAACACTGGACTGTTACGTCTGACCCAGGAGCTGGGTATCACAAAAACTACCCAAACACTGGGTTGTTACGTCTGACCCAGGATCTGGGTAACACAAAAACTACCCAAACACTGGGTTGTTACGTCTGACCCAGGAGCTGGGTATCACAAAAACTACCCAAACACTGGGTTGTTACGTCTGACCCAGGATCTGGGTAACACAAAAACTACCCAAACACTGGGTTGTTACGTCTGACCCAGGAGCTGGGTATCACAAAAACTACCCAAACACTGGACTGTTACGTCTGACCCAGGATCTGGGTATCACAAAAACTACCCAAACACTGGGTTGTTACGTCTGACCCAGGAGCTGGGTAACACAAAAACTACCCAAACACTGGGTTGTTACGTCTGACCCAGGAGCTGGGTATCACAAAAACTACCCAAACACTGGGTTGTTACGTCTGACCCAGGATCTGGGTAACACAAAAACTACCCAAACACTGGGTTGTTACGCCTGACCCAGGAGCTGGGTAACACAAAAACTACCCAAACACTGGACTGTTACGTCTGACCCAGGAGCTGGGTATCACAAAAACTACCCAAACACTGGGTTGTTACGTCTGACCCAGGATCTGGGTAACACAAAAACTACCCAAACACTGGGTTGTTACGTCTGACCCAGGAGCTGGGTAACACAAAAACTACCCAAACACTGGGTTGTTACGTCTGACCCAGGAGCTGGGTAACACAAAAACTACCCAAACACTGGACTGTTACGTCTGACCCAGGAGCTGGGTATCACAAAAACTACCCAAACACTGGGTTGTTACGTCTGACCCAGGATCTGGGTAACACAAAAACTACCCAAACACTGGGTTGTTACGTCTGACCCAGGAGCTGGGTAACACAAAAACTACCCAAACACTGGGTTGTTACGTCTGACTGAGGAGCTGGGTAACACAAAAATGACCCAAATACTGAAAAAATAACCCAAAAAAATGACCCAAAAGGCTCAACCCAGAATTTAGCTAGAAAAAAAGAACCCAATATTTTAGAGTATGTGTTTGCAAAAGTTTGTGGTTGTTTTGTGATCATCAGGTGCTGTGTGGACCAGTAAGTCACTTTGCAACTACATGTCAACTTATTCTACTAACCTGAACTCTAACCTAACAGTCTACTAATACTCAAATGAGAGTCAGTTGACATGTTGCAAAGATACTTATAGTTAGTAGAATGTCTAAAGTGGACTATCAAAATAAAATGCAACCCAATAAGGTGTAGTTTACCTACCCAAAAAATGAAAATTTTGTCAACATTTACTCACCCTCATGTTGTTCCAATCCTGTATGTGTTTCTTTCTTCTTCTGAAGATATTTTAAAGAATGTTTGTAACCAGACAGTTGATGGTAACCATTGACTTCCATAGTATTTTTTCCTACTATGGAAGTCAATGGCTATTCAATTCAATTCACATTTATTTGCTTTACAGAAAATGCATACGTCTACAGTACAATTTAGAGTAATCTGTTATCAGAGATGACTGTGTCCAAGTAATGTCCATATTTCACAAATGTACAGTTCTAAAATAATACAAATCATGCAGTTAGCTAACATCATGCACTAATTGAAGGAAGAAACAATGAGCTCATTAAAGTAATTATTACAAGTTGTGAACATAATCATGACAATATATAGAAGTTTTACCTTATCAATATATAGTTTTGTGTCATCTGAAGTCTTCGTAAGCAACACGTTCTCACTCCCAACTCGTCACATATTAACGCTTGGTCAGGACCCCTCAGCGTTTTTTAATGCACAGTGTACTCCATTGATTTCAGTTGTTTGCCCAATGTGTCAAATCAAGGCGCATTTAATTCTTTGCATTTGTAAAAGAAGACATGATAAATATTATAAATATTTATGTTAATATAAATAAATATTTGTAGGCTACTTTTATATTTTGGAGCAACTAACCCCTCTCCTACCCTAAACCCACTTCTCAACAATATAAAACACATTACGTTAACAGGCAAATAAAAGTACAGTCACAGGTATTTATTGCAAAAACTGACCAAAAACATAGAAAAGTATTAACTCATGTTGCATTCCAAGTCTTCTGAAGTCATACGATATCTTCATGTAAAGAAGAGAGTTGATCTTAATGTTTTAATCGCTGAAATGATGATCCCGCCACTCCGTGAACGCGCACACACTCAGTCATATCTCATTCAAAAGGTACACACGACTCTTTAGCATGACGCACTCGGTCACGAGACACACAAGAGCCATTGTGCCTGCAGTCGTATCTGCCTGTTATATCCTGTGTTTTATATCATATAATACACAAATGGGTATGTTTAAGGATGGGGTTGGGTTACGTGTTCAAATGTGTCTAAATAGTGTAAATAAAAAAAATTAAATAAATGTAAATAAAATTATGCTGGCTGATTACATTGAGAATCACACTCCAACATGTCACAATGGCAAAATCATAACCCAATATATAATTTCATCATGACGATAACATTCCCATGCCCAGCGCGTCTGTGTATGACGCCAATGGTTTCTCATTGAAATCAATGGAGTACCCTGCGCGTCGAAAAATGATGCTAAAGGGGTACTCTGTGCGTTAAAAAGTGATGCCGAAGGGTCCTGACCAATTGTCAATATGTGACGAGTTGGGTGTGAGGACGTGTTGAATAATTAGTGTAGCTGCTGCTCACAACATTTCTGGAGTACAAGGTTATGAAGTGTATTATGTGAATCTCCGGCTAAAGAGATGCGTCTTTAATCTAGATTTAAACTGGGAGAGTGAGTCTGGGCCCCGAACATTATCAGGAAAGCTATTCAGTTTAGGAGCCAAATGCGAAAACGCTCTCCTTCCTTTAGTGGACTTACTGTAGATATCATAGGTACAAACAAAAGTCCAGAGTTTTGTGACCTTAAAGCGCGTGATGGATTGTTGGGGCGACAGAAGATCAGTTAAATACGCAGGAGCTAAACCGTTTAGGGCCTTATAGGTCAGTAGCAATACTTTGGTTACCTATTAGGTCCTGTATCGAGTACAGTGTACACTGTAAAAAAAAAAAAAAAAAAAAAAAAAAAAAAAAAAAAAAAAAAAAAAAGAGTTGCTACCTAAAATTTAAGTACTTGGATGTTTAAGTCATTTCAACTTAAATTACATTAAACTGACTTTTTCAGACTCATACAGGTTTGAAACAATTTGAGGGTGAGTAAATGATGACTTTAAATGATAATTTAAATTTTTTGGTGAACTAAAACTTAGACATATTTAATATATATATATATATATATATATATATAGGATGCATTATGAAAGCAGTTTTAAAATAAAAAATGTTGAAAATTAATATTTCCGGGGTGCTTTATAAAGTATTTTATAAAGATTTGGCTGATGTCAGAATACTAAAATCAAACATTCATCAAAGAATTTTGATAGAATTGGCTCCTTTTATTGATTTATTTTTTACTTAAATTTAATTAAAGGTTATTTAATAATGGATAATATAAAACATATTCAAAACATATTGTTTTGATGTTTAAATCAACTTAAATTACATTAAACTGACTTACGGAAATGACAAACACCGTACAAAATTAAATAAAACTAGCATGAAACAGAAAATATAAAAATAAAAACTATATATAATAGTATCTCAATGATACTAAAACAATACAAATGTGGACCAGCTGTAACGTGATAGTCAAAAGTATGACTAACACTATAGGTAATATAACTTAAATAAAAATAATCAAAACAAAAAAGTTTAGTGTTTATAATATATGAGCTAAAATATAATATATCTTTTATATAACAGATAATATAGAATAATATATTATTTACTTATGACTGCACCTGCAGCCAAAACTATGATTTGCTACTTGCTTGTTTGCATGCAAGATAAATAGTATCAATATTTTTGAATTTGTACATTTTAAATGCATGTATCTCATATAACTATTTAGTCAGTTTTCAGAGTTCAAAGCTACTAAAAGCCACAAAACTTCATGATGTTTTGATTTCATGCACACTTGGAGACATTTATTTTTGAGCTCACAGGATATTGCCTGTTGAAAAGTAAAGTGCATAAAATTTATAATACTTTGCCGGTTTTAGCTCTGAGGAAAGTGATATGCCGACTGTGAATAGTTCCCCTGGCCTTCAGTAATGTTCTCCCTTAGTCCAAATAACTACAATTCATTTCTTGCGAAAGCTACTTCAAGTACTGAAATAGCAATCAATAAGTCAGTCAATGCTGTGAAATTGAACCAAGCTATATTTTTAATCAAGGGATTGTGACAGGATCGTAAGTCAATAGCGCCGCAGCTCTCCCTCCTCCCTTGATTGAAACGCGGTCTCATAGTTTCCAATTTCATGCTATTGACTGTTGCTGCGGCTTCACACTCCTTTACTTCAATACAATCAGATGGACAATAGAGCAATGTGTGCATGCACTCTCTATTTTCTGCTAGCTGCGAACACAAACTCACATCATGCATGCAAACAAGCACGCACACACACAGCTTCACGACAAGCTTCTCGGTTTAAATGAGCTCGCAGGTGCGCCTCGAGGCTGACTTGAAAAAATGTGTGGGATAATTGAATCAATACAGCACAAAAAGCATATTTTCTCCCACAGTAATGCTCTGCTTTTATATCATATTACAGTGTCATTATGCAACAACAAATGCTTCTCTGGAGTCACAAGGGAATGTTTATTGTTGCACGCATTATAAATATCTTAAATACCCTGCTTTATGCATGCAAACACTAGGATGTGTAGTCCGTGTGATGCTGAGATCACCATATAGTTGCATGGAAATGAACCATTCAAATTGCAGCAGTCACAACCAGTTATGCATTACAATATTGCGTTATGCCCTTAAAAAGTAACTAATTGCGTTAGAAAAGTAATGCGTTGTTATTTTTACGTTACTTTTTGTCATCTGGGCTCGGCTTGTTTTTTTGTTTTTTTTATAACAAAAAAGTTAGATTTTTGGGCAAATACTGAATCTTTTTTGTGTGCAAGTGAGATGAGTAAATACATGCTCACATTTAGTCTAGAACTACAATAACCATCATGTTTACACACAACACCTCTGCACTTACTCTCGAATTTTGTCAACATTGGGACAAGAGAGATGTTATTCCATAAATGGGAAAACAAAGTAACTTGCGTTCCTTATTTGAAAAAGTAACTCAGATAATTTGTTGTAAATTTAAAAGTAATGCGTTACTTTACTAGTTACTTGAAAAAAGTAATCTGATTACGTAACTCAAGTTGTAGTAATGCGTTACCCCCAACACTGGTCACAACCTCACCTTTGCAAGATTCTAAAGCAATTTTTATTTCCCTTTATTAGATTATTGTGATGGTACATTGCATGCACCTCTTGGTAGGAGGTGCATGCATAGGAATTTGCACCTTTGATAAATAGGAATTTATCAGGTAACAGTTTTGCTGATCTACTAGAAAAAAGTTTTTCCTCACTTTTAATTAGTAAAAGATGCTTTCAGATTGTTGGTAGGGAGGAAAGTGTTGTCTGCTCTGAGAATTAGCAAATGAAAATAAGCATCATGTCAAATCTTTGGAGAGTACATAAATAAATTAATGTTTTGGCTGAAGGTTCTGTACAAATAACAGTAATTAGTGCAGTAAGAAAATGCTAACAATCACAAGTGCATTCATTATGTCAGGTAAAGACCCCATGAAATGCTTTAATGAACATCACTTTCTTTTCTCTGTTGAGGTGAATCTCACAAAATCTGTCAAAAAATGTCATATTTTACGAAAATATGAGCGTTTATGCCAGAGAATACTGCAGATCCAATTATTTAAATGGGAAGGGAGCATTGCAAGGATTGCTATGGCTGCATCCACAATCGCATACTTCCCTATGTATGTCTGAATTCACAGGTCTCAAAAAAGAGTAGGAAAAAGTACCTGGATGACCTACTACTCCCGGTGAGATTCTGAAGTGTGTATACGATGGACACTTTACTATCCCATGAGGCAGGGCCGTTTTTAGGCATAGGCAAACTAGTCAGTCGCCTAGGGCGCCATCAGTGTGGGGGCGCCAATAAGCACATATCTGGCACTAGATTTTTATGTGTAAAGGGTGTCACGGCCACCCTAAAATGTTATTGCCGCCTCCACTAGTTCCCCCACACTACTGGATCAGAGAACTGTCAATCTGATGATTCCTATATGCCACTGGATCAGAGTACTGTCAATTACTGTCAAAAAAGTTTGCGTTTGGAGCGCTCAACAACACCATTAGATCAAAGAGCTCGGTCAATGCTTTGGCAAGGTAACACTTTTTTTAACCACACTGTAAAAAAAAATCCCCGTAAAATTTACGGTAAAAAAACGGCAGCTGTGGTTGCCAGAACTTTACCGTAAAAAATACGGTAGCAACATTTTAGGTTTTACGGGACAGCACCTAGTGTACTGTCTGTTTTACAGCTTTAACTGTATTTTACTATAAAATTAAATTAAATGTAAGGTTAGATCTATTACAGTTATTCACTGTATATAGTACGGAAACTTTCTGTTAACCAATTAACTGTTTTTCACCGTAGCATTTTTACAGTCTCTTACCGTTAAAATCACGATCATTTTTTAGCTAAATTCAAACTAAAGGCCAATTAAAAAAACAGGTACAGTAAAAAGTGCACAAATCTGTATTTTGTTAGGGCAGCATTTGTGGCCGTCGAGAAATCACGCTGTGAAATGGGCAGATAGCATTACTCGGTGTGTATGTTAGAGGCAAAATATAACTGCACACTCACTTCAGCATTTCATGATGAAGTGAGTGTGCAGTTACAGTTGCAAGAAAAAGTATATGAACCGCTTGAAGAATCTGTGAAAATGTGAATAATTTTAACTAAATAAGAGAGATCATACAAAATACATGTTATTTTTTATTTAGTACTGTCCTGAATAAGATATTTTACATAAAAGATGTTTACATATAGTCCACAAGACAAAAAAATAGCTGAATTTACTAAAATTACCCATTCAAAAGTTTATGAACCATTGATTCTCAATACTGTGTGTCGTTACCTGGATGATCAACGGCTGTTTTTATGTTTTGTGATGGTTGTTCTTGAGTCCACTGTTTGTCCTGAGCAGTTAAACTGTCCAATGTTCATCAGAAAAATCCTCCAGGTTTTGCACATTCTTCAGTTTTCCAGCATTTTTTGCATATTTGAACCCTTTCCAGCAGTGACTATATGATTTTGAGATCCATCTTTTCACACTGAGGACAATTGAGGGACTCAAACACAACTATTAAAAAAAGGTTCAAACATTCACTGATGCTCCAGAAGGAAACACGATGCATTAAGAGCCGGGGGGTGAAAACTTATTGATTTTGAAGATCAAGGTAAATTGTACTTAATTTGTCTTCCGGGAAACATATAAGTATCTTCTGTTGCTTCCGTAAGGCAGTACTAAATGAAAAAAAACTGATATTTAAACAAAATAAGAAAAAATTTGACATCTTCATCCTGTTCAAAAGTTTTCACACCCCGGCTCTTAATACATCATGTTTCCTTCTGGAGCATTAGTGAATGTATGAACCTTTTTTAATAGTTGTGTTTGAGTCCCTCGATTGTCCTCAGTGTGAAAAGATGGATCTCAAAATCATACAGTCACTGCCGGAAAGGGTTCAAATATGCAAAAAATGCTGGAAAACTGAAGAATCTGCAGGACCTGGAGGATTTTTCTAATGAACATTGGACAGTTTAACTACTCAGGACAAACAAGAGACTCATGAACAACCATCACAAAACAAAAAAACAGCCGTTGATCATCCAGGTTACGACACACAGTATTGAGAATCAATGGTTCATAAACTTTTGAATGGGTCATTTTAGTAAATTCAGCTATTTTTTTTGTCTTGTGGACTATATGCAAACATGTTTTTATGTAAAATATCTTATTCAGGACAGTACTAAATAAAAAATAATGCATTTTGTATGGTCTCTTTTATTTTGTTAAAATTATTCACATTTTCACAGATTCTGCAAGCGGTTCACATACTTTTTCTTACAACTGTATATTTTGACTCTATAAAGCTTTCTTCTCTTACTTGCACCTCCAAAAGGTTTTTGCGCCAATGCATTGTTAAAAGAATCAGTGTGTTTTGTAATTGTCAGATATAAAAAACTTTAACGGCCAATTTAAAAATGGTATAATCAAATGTGCTAATTCACAACATTAATACATCCTTTATTAAATCACTTTGTCGAATTTAACGCATCTTTACGGATGGTGTTGAATGCTGAATCGATTCATTCAGTTCTAATAGTGCTTATTGCAAGCAGTGTTGTGTACACAGAGGGCATAGCGTCGCGTTATTTATATAACAAAAACCGCACTGAATCAGTATTTATTCTTATTACTTTCATGTGAAATGTAATAACACGTAATAATTATGTAGTTATGTCTGAGAACAATTTCTTAGCAACTAGGGATTTCACAAATCTTATATATATTATATAAGCCTAGGGCTATACAGGCAGCTGGCTACACAATGGTATTACTGGTATTAATTTTAATACTTATTAAAAAATATATACAAATATAATTTGGAATGTATGTATGCATTTGTTAATTAATACCAGTAATACCAATGTTGCTATTTAAAATTTGACTGGGGGCACCAATAAGATATTTCGCCTAGGGCGTCAGAATGGCTAGAAACGGCCCTGCCATAAGGGCCACGGGAGAGCATTTGTGAATGACAGTGTAGCGATGCATCTGACGCTGATAGGTCACATGATAATGACCACACGGGGAATGTAGTACATTCATACTACTCACCATTGATACCATTGATAGGCTTTAGAGTTCCATCTTGTAAGTTCTTAATTATATTGAATGCTTCATTATATTGAATTGTACTGTAATATGAATGCCAGCAGCTATCACCCTGTTGCCCAAGACTGGTTGCCCACTGAAGCTAAGCATGGTTGAGCCTGGTCAGTACCTGGATGGGAGACCTCCTGGGAAAAACCAGGTTTCTGCTAGAAGAGGTGTTAGTGAGGCCAGCAGGGGATGCTTACCCTGTGGTGCATTGCATTCCGGCCTGATCGATTGCTCCTGTCTGCCTCCTGTTTGTCCTGCTGCCTGCTTTGCTTGCTTTTGAATCTTTATTTGATATCATTCCCTGTTGTTTAAACTGCTAAATATAACTTACCCATCACCATATATTGTCTAATATTGCCTACCACATTAAATCTGACATCGCTAGCTTTTTATCTAAATCACTATCACGCGTTAGCATTTCGCTAGCCTGTTAGCTTGCCATCTCTGCACTCGGGTCTCTTGTTTTCTGAGTTCATTAAACAACTGTGGTGAGTTGGATTAGTAAATAGACTCCATCAAACAACTGTGGTAAATTGGATTAATCAACAAATATGGTAAGCCGTGTCTTCTTCTCCTGTCATTGTCACTTGCACTGCATGTTTCATGTTTAATATATCTTTCTCCGTTGGCGAACAGGGCTTCACATGTGATAAATGTAAGGAGATAGTCAGGCTGATGGAGAAGATTTCAGAATTAGAGACACGCATCCAGACTTTATTTGAGAGTAGTGAGAATGTAACAGCTTTAGACACTGCTTTGGATGCGAATAGCTTAGTGAACTCTGTACATTGTTCGGTTCCGGCTGTAGAGCCCGTGCAGCAGGGCAACTGGGTGACGGTGAGACGGCATAGTCGCGGATCAAAATAAAACTCTTCTTTTCCGATTAGAACATCAAACAGGTTCTCCCCACTCAGTGATGCACCCACTGAGAATCCTGTTGAAAGTGCCCTAGTTATTGGCGATTCTATTACACGGAACGTGAAAATAGAGACACCAGCCACCATAGTCACATGTTTACCGGGAGCCAGAGCGCCTGACATCAAAGCAAATTTAAAAGTGCTGGCTAATGCTAATCGTAAATTCTCTAAGATTATTATTCACGTCGGCACTAATGATGTTCGACTTCGCCAGTCGGAGATCACCAAAATTAACATTAAAGAGGTGTGTGAACTCGCAAGTATGATAGCAGATGACGTTTTTTGCTCTGCTCCCCTCCCCATACTTAACAGACTATCATCACTCAATGGCTGGTTGTCTAAGTGGTGTCCCCAGAATAACATAGGGTTCATAGACAATTGGAAAAGCTTCTGGGGCAGACCTGACCTGTTGAAAAAAGATGACATCCATCCTTCCTGGGATGGTGCCGCTCTTCTCTCTAGTAATTTGGCACATAGTCTTAGAGCTAAACCTTGACTAACTGGGGCCCAGGTCAGGAAGCAGATGGACTGGCTTACCCGACCGCCTGCTAGCTGTCTCACGTCACAGAAGTCAGATAAATCCCAGCACATAGAGACTCTTTCACCTAGATATTATCACATAGAGACTGTGTCTGTTCCACGAATTAGTAAATACAAAAAACCATCAAAACCATTCAACGGTAAAAATTTAATTGATATCCAACAAATAAACAACAGATATAATACAGATGATCAAATGATAAAGCTCGGGCTGATGAATATTCGATCCCTTTCTTTAAAAGTGCTTATTGTTAATGATATGATTACAGATCATAACCTAGATGTGCTGTGTTTGACAGAAACCTGGCTAAAACCTGACGATTACATTACTTTAAATGAGTCCACCCCCCAAGATTATTGTTATAAACACAAGCCGCGTCTGAAAGGTAAAGGGGGAGGTGTTGCTGTAATTTATAATAATATCTTCGGTATTACTCAGAAGTCTAGTTTCAAATATAATTCCTTTGAAGTTTTGGTGCTTTATGTAACGTTATGTAGTTAAATTGATAAATCCCGTTTGACATTTGTGTTGGCTACTGTATACAGGGCACCATACAGACTTTACCAGAAATTTTGCTGATTTTCTATCAGAGTTAGTACTGGCTGCAGATAAAGTCCTAATTGTTGGTGATTTTAATATCCATGTAGACAATAAAAAAGACGCATTGGGATTGGCATTTAGAGACATTCTAAACTCTATTGGAGTTAGGCAACACATGTCAGGACCCACTCATCACCGTAATCATACTTTAGACCTAATACTGTCAAATGGAATAAATGTTGATACCGTTGAAATTGTACAGCAGAGCGATGACATCTCAGATCATTACCTAGTATCATGTACACTTAATTTAGCAAAGGCTGCAAAGCTATCCCCTCGCTTCAAATATGGCAGGACTATCACTGCTGCGACTAAAGATTGCTTTGTAAATAATCTTCCTCATCAGTTTCATCTCCTCAGCATCCCAGATAGCCTAGAGGAACTCGATGTTGCAACAGAAACTATTGACTCTCTCTTTTCCAGCACTTTAGACACAGTTACTAAAAGAGATGCTTCCAGAGGTCATATATCCTCTTCTTAATATCATTAATTCATCCTTGACATTAGGATATGTACCGAAAACTTTTAAGTTGGCTATTATTAAACCACTTATTAAAAAAACGCAACTTGATCCTACAGAATTAGTCAATTACAGGCCAATCTCAAATCTACCCTTTCTGTCAGAAATACTAGAAAAGGCAGTGTCCTCACAATTATGCTCCTTTTTAGAAAGAAATGGTATCTGTGAGGATTTCCAGTCAGGATTTAGACCATATCATAGTACTGAGACTGCTCTCATTAGAGTTACAAATGATTTACTCTTATCTTTCGATCGTGGTTGTATCTCTCTATTAGTGTTACTCGATCTTAGCGCTGCATTCGATACTATCGACCACAACATTCTTTTGAATAGACTCGAAAATTATGTTGGCATTAGTGGAATTTCATTGGCATGGTTTAAATAATACTTATCTGACCGTTATCAGTTTGTAGCAGTAAATGAAGAGATGTCACACCGATCACAAGTTCAGTATGGAGTACCGCAGGGCTCAGTGCTAGGACCGTTGCTTTTCACCCTGTACATGCGACCACTGGGAGATATTATTAGGAAGCATGGTGTTAGTTTTCATTGTTATGCTGACGGAATGCATAGCTGATATAAAAAAAAATGGATGACTAGTAATTTCCTGCAACTTAATTCAGAAAAAACTGAATTTTTAATCATTGGACAAAAAAACTCCACAAGTAGTAACCTAGAATACTGTCTAACACTCGATGGCTGCTCTGTCGAGTCCTCGTCGTCAGTTAGGAACCTGGGTGTGCTCTTTGATACCAATCTCTCATTTGAAAGCCACGATTCTAGCATCTGTAAAACTGCATTCTACCATCTTAAAAATATATCTAAATTACGGCACATGCTTTCAATGCAAAATGCTGAACAGTTAGTTCATGCGTTCATGACCTCAAGGCTAGATTATTGTAATGCTCTACTGGGTGGTTGCCCTGCTTGCTTAATAAATAAACTGCAGCTGGTCCAAAACGCAGCAGCTAGAGTTCTTACTAGAACCAGGAAGTATGACCATATCAGCCTGGTTCTGGCAACACTGCTTTGGCTCCCTATTAAACATCGCATACATTTTAAAATCTTGCTGATTACTTACAAAGCACTAAATGTTTTAGCTCCCCAGTACTTGAGCAAGCTCTTAACGCATTATACTCCATCACGTCTATTGCGGTCTCAAAATTCTGGCCAGTTGATAATACCTAGAATATCAAAATCAACTGCAGGCGGTCGATCCTTTTCCTATTTAGCACCTAAACTCTGGAACAGTCTTTCTAGCATTGTTCGGGAAGCAGACACACTCTGTCAGTTTAAATCTAGACTAAAAACACATCTCTTTACTATGGCATACACATAAAACATTTTTAATTTATATTATTCAAATCAGTTAAATGATTGTTTTAGGCTGCTTTAACTAGGTCAGCCGGAACCGGGAACACTTCCCATAACACCTGATGTACTCGTTACATCATAAGAAGAATGGCATCTATGCTAATGTTAGTCTCTCTGTTTATCCCGAGGTTTACTGCAGTTGGCCGGATCCGGGCCGTATCCGGACCAGATGGTGGACCTGCGCCTGGACATGACCAACGCATCCCTGAAGTGTCTGCAGAGACCGTGTCAATTAAACTCCCCCCTGTAAATGCTGCATCGACACGACATCCTCATTAAACCCGTCCCCGGTGTGACGACTCCAATCTTTCGAATAATCCTACGAATATCTATTGATCTAATATGACTTCTGACCTGTAATGTTGCCAGAATCATAATCATACACTATTTGTTCGTCGGCCAGAGGAGAACTGGCACCCCGACTGAGCCTGGTTTCTCCCAAGGTTTTTTTTCTCCATTCTGGCCCTAAAGGAGTTTTGGTTCCTTGCCACCGTCGCCTCTGCCACCTTTGGCTTTTGGCTTGCTCAGTTGGGGACACTTAAATTTCAACTATATTACTGATCTGCCCGCATTGACACTATATGATAATTGAAATGAGCTGGATGACATCACTGTTTTCACCAGAGCGGCTGTACAGCCGAATTAAATTCTGTTGCATTATTTTCCTGTTACCACTGTGAAGCTGCTTTGAAACAACTGGCATTGTAAAAAGCGCTATGTAAATAAAGGTGATGTGGTCTGTGTGGGTCCTAATGCCCCAGTATACTTTACTGTCAAAAAACACCGTCCTTAAGATGAGACATTAAACCGAGATTCTGTGGTCATAAAAAATCCCAGGATATCCTTTGAAAAAGAGTAGGGGTGTAACCCCGATATCCTGGCCAAATTTGCCCACTGGCCTCTGTTCATCATGGCCTCCTAATCATCCCCATATACTGATTGGCTTCATCGCTCTGTCTCCTCTCCACCAATAAGCTGGTGTGTGGTGGGCGTTCTGGCGCAATATGGCTGCCGTCGCATCATCCAGGTGGATGCTGCACATTGGTGGTGGTTGAGGAGATTCCCCCTTCTTTATGTAAAACGCTATATAAAGTACCCAGAAAAGAGCTATATAAATGTAACAAATTAATTCTTTAGAGAACTTTCCTTTTTGAAAAAGGTGTCTAGATTTTACTCAATCCTATTTGTCAAACATTTATGTTAGCTTGTTTCCACCAATAAATAAAAAAAAATAAAAAAGGTAATTGCAATTTTTTTTATCTAGCAAGTCTGACTTTTTCTCACAATTATTAGTTTACATATAATGTAATATATATGATGGTTAGGCACGCTCCTGAGAACAATATTCTGGATAATGCCGAAAGAGCTATTCTGTACTGTAATGCCAATGTCTCATGCAAAGAAAATAGACTAATTCAAACTTTAGTCTCACATAGCAAGATCTATAGTGGGGTGAACAAGTATTTGATACACTGCCGTTTTTCCAGGTTTGCCCACTTACAAAGCATGTAGAGGTCTGTAATTTTTATCATAGGTACACTTCAACTGTGAGAGACGGAATCTAAAACAAAAATCCAGAAAATCACATTGTATGATTTTTAAATAATTAATTTGCATTTTATTGCATGACATAAGTATTTGATCACCTACCAACCAGTAAGAATTCCGGCTCTCACAGACCTGTTAGTTTTTCTTTAAGAAGCCCTCCTGTTCTCCACTCATTACCTGTATTAACTGCACCTGTTTGAACTCGTTACCTGTATAAAAGACACTTGTCCACACACTCAATCAAACAGACTCCAACCTGTCCACAATGGCCAAGACCAGAGAGCTGTGTAAGGACATCAGGGATAAAATTGTAGACTTACACAAGGCTGGGATGGGCTACAGGACAATAGGCAAGCAGCTTGGTGAGAAGGCAACAACTGTTGGCGCAATTATTAGAAAATGGAAGAAGTTCAAGATGACGGTCAATCTCCTTCGGTCTGGGGCATCATGCAAGATCTCACCTCGTGGGGCATCAATGATCATTAGGAAGGTGAGGGATCAGCCCAGAACTACACAGCAGGACCTGGTCAATGACCTGAAGAGAGCTGGGACCACAGTCTCAAAGAAAACCATTAGTAACACACTACGCCATCATGGATTAAAATCCTGCAGCGCACGCAAGGTCCCCCTGCTCAAGCCAGCGCATGTCCAGGCCCGTCTGAAGTTTGCCAATGACCATCTGGATGATCCAGAGGAGGAATGGGAGAAGGTCATGTGGTCTAATGAGACAAAAATAGAGCTTTTTGGTCTAAACTCCACTCAACGTGTTTGGAGGAAGAAGAAGGATGAGTACAACCCCAAGAACACCATCCCAACCGTGAAGCATGGAGGTGGAAACATCATTCTTTGGGGATGCTTTTCTGCAAAGGGGAAAGGACGACTGCACCGTATTGAGGGGAGGATGGATGGGGCCATGTATCGCGAGATCTTGGCCAACAACCTCCTTCCCTCAGTAAGAGCATTGAAGATGGGTAGTGGCTGGGTCTTCCAGCATGACAACAAGCCGAAACACACAGCCAGAGCAACTAAGGAGTGGCTCCGTAAGAAGCATCTCAAGGTCCTGGAGTGGCCTAGCCAGTCTCCAGACCTGAACCCAATAGAATATCTTTGGAGGGAGCTGAAAGTCCGTATTGCCCAGCGACAGCCCTGAAACCTAAAGGATCTAGAGAAGGTCTGTATGGAGGAGTGGGCCAAAATCCCTGCTGCAGTGTGTGGTGCAGCAAACCTGGTCAAGAACTACAGGAAACGTATGATCTCTGTAATTGCAAACAAAGGTTTCTGTACCAAATATTAAGTTCTGCTTTTCTGATGTATCAAATACTTATGTCATGCAATAAAATGCAAATTAATTACTTAAAAATCATACAATGTGATTTTCTGGATTTTTGTTTTAGATTCCATCAGTCACAGTTGAAGTGTACCTATGATAAAAATTACAGACTTCTACATGCTTTGTAAGTGGGCAAACCTGCAAAATCGGCAGTGTATCGAATACTTGTTCTCCCCACTGTATATAGTCTCAAAAATACTTAATTACACTATATACCTAGTTTGATTTTGTATATTGATTATGTTTGTAATGTGTAATTTTAATGACATCGACATGATGCCGGTGAATTGCTGAGATTACACATCACTATGATCAGATGCTTTTTTAACTGCTGTTTTCTCACCGCTGTCATTGTTGTTGTGTGTTTATTTTGTTATTGAGAGGAAAGTGCACAGCACATATTTACATACTCATTGCTCTCAGTAGTGTGGACGGCATTGGGATGTTTGCTGCAATGGTATTTGCAACTTTTTACTTCTATGCAAAGGACGAAAAAGTACTTCACCGTGAGTATATTGGGGCCTCGAGTGCAAGCATGAGCAATAACTCTCTGGCTGCAGTTCACTTGACGGCCACCGGTGTCGCTAATAACGAGGGTTTCTGAATTCTAGCCCCTTTAAAAAAATACTTTCAATTTATAAAATATTAAAAAAAAAAAAAAAAAAAAAAAAAAAATTACATGCATATAAAAAGGCATTTTGTTTGTTTTTGTATCATACAGATTTTTTTTTGTATTATTTAGTATTTAATAATACTTTAAATTGGCTTTTTATTTTTATATTTTCAGTTTTCATTTTAATTTTAGTAATTTTGTTATGTGCTTTTGTCATGTTTATTATGTATTTAGCTTTGATTTAATTTTGTTTCTATTTAGCTTTAATTTTTTTTTTTATTTTAGTTTCTAATTTTCATAATTTTTTAAAAGTTTTTGGGCCCTATCATACACCCGACGCAATGCGAAGCCAGGCGCGACGCAAGTGTTTTTTGCTAGTTTCAGCCCGACGCAGTGATCATTTGCACGTCCAGCGCCACGTTGTTTAAATAGCAAATGCACTCGCGGCCATCTGTTCGGCCATGGCCGTGCTGGTCTGAAAACCAGGTGTGTTCTGGCGCATTGTTGGCACGTTGCTATTTTGAGGCAAGTAAAAGCGACTGCGTCATTGACCAACAAAATCCTGGTCTAAAGTCAATAGCGCAGTATTTTTTGTGTTATTTAAAGGGCGAGTTAGTAATATGTGCCTATAGGTGGGTGCACAACACACATACACTCTGCTTATTACACACACAGAGATGCGCAGCAGCGCACAAACATTTTTAAATATTAAAAATAAAAGGATTCCTCTCTGGAGAAGCGTTCAGTCTTTTCACTTGCAAATTCCGCCATGTAAATAGCGAATCCGCCATGGTGCGAGCGCAACTAGCTTTTAAAGGGAATGGGAGATGAGACTCTGATTGGTTTATTGCACGTTACGCCCAAAACGCACCCATGACTCATTAAGAGACGAGGTACAACCCTTTTGGACCATGTGCCTGGCGCTTTGTCCATTTTTTTCGTTGTTAAACTAGCAAAAGTGGATTCGGACACGCCCTAAGTGCACCTGCGCCATGCGCTTCAGACCATGAGCTCAGATCCTTAAAATAGGGCCCTTTAAGTTAATCTTACTTCATCCTAATAAATTTCATCCTTAGTCCTGAAAAGCAGTTTGTGCTGCTCTAGATGCTGTATGACAGGCCAATGAAGAGTGTCTGAACACCCTCTCCTCTGTCTGTCAGTTCTCACTGCAAATTTTTACAAATGTGTCTGACTTAAGCTCTCACTGACTCTGAGGAAAGCCTTCACATCTAAATGGAGTGAGATGATAGATCTTTATTTCAATTCTTGCCATGTAGCGATTTGATGGCAGAGAGAGTTGGGAGGTCTTGTTTACACAAAATGAGTCATATTGAACTATGTTTTGGAATGATTTGAGGGAACAGCCTCGTATTTCTCATTCTCTTTGTCTCTGAGTCAACTGAAATAAGCTCAAACCTCTGTCAGTGATGCAGTTTTCCTGGTATGATCTAATGAACTACATAATGAACAAAAAAATTTGATCAGGTAAAATAATAACTTTTAAATTAGTGCCACACTCTTTTGTTTTGCATGATATTAAAACATCAAAACATTGTTAATCTAAACAATAACTTTCTTTGTACCTGTATCTGTTATAGTCTCGATTGGTTTTACCGCAGGTACTGCACTGCAGTATAGTATATAAAAGTCATGCGGTCAAACCCCCGAACAGCTTCCTATCGTCCTGTTTTCCCTTTTCAATCTCTTGTCTTTTAAGTCCAGGTGTTCTTTTTCCTTTCTTGAATTGATTATACAGTTTGAAGTTCTGCAGCTCTCCCTCACCCATTCTGCTTCTAACACTGAAGTCTGTGAACTTATCCCAGTGTAGCGGCCTGGGAAAAGGTCAGTCTTATTTTTCCGCCTGCCTTGGGCCACTGTGGCGGGCACATCGTGTGAAGTCCGGCATCCATGAAAGGTCTGGCCGTAAATCTCTGCAGCTGCACATGGATGAAATGTGTAGATTAAATAATTGTGGGTTTATGTTGATTTTGGAGTTGTTTTTTTAAGTTTGATTTGAAAACAGTCTCTGGAAAAGTGACCTTTTTGCTTTGCTTTGTGTTACCATAAATAAAATTGGTCATTGTGTGTTTATGTTAGTTCAGTAATGTTAATAGATACAATAGTTAATGATTTTATTAGCATTACAAAATTTATTAGTAAGTGTGGGTATTAAAGTGCCCCTATTATGGTTTTTAGAATATTCCCTTTCATGCAGTGTGTAATAGAGCTGTTTGTGAATGTAAATGTTCTGCAAAGTTGTAAAATCGAAAGTGCACGATAAATAAAGTTATTGTCTCCCAAAAGAAAGAATCGACTCTGAACCGCCTATACGAGTCGTTTTTGTTTCTAATATCACGGTGTGGTGGTTTTAAGTCACTAGAAATTACATTTGTGTGTATGATGTTCATTGTCCGCCTGCGAACAGCTTGACCCGCCCTCAAACACGTAATTTTACTGATGACTGCTTCTCAAATCTCGGAGTTCAACGCGGGATTCGCAAAACACTTGCTCCTGAAAGATGGGTCAGTACCAGTTTATTTGGACCAGCTTGCTCCTCAGAATCACAACCTGTAAGTATGAATAATTATTGATGTATATATTTTCTACCGGGTGTTCAAAATGTGTAGTTTTGTGTTTTATAATGTGTAAGTCTCCGGCTAACCGGCTAACTCACGTTATTACTGTTTTACTAAAATAATTCTGCTAATCAGCTGTGGGCCACTATTACCTAAAACTCTATTAATGCAGATTGTCTGTTGTTCTTACTACTTTGAGTAAAGATAAAGGATGGAGCAAGATTTGTTTTACAAACGTTTGTTACATCAGTCATTCACGTTAGTGCTGTTATTGATACAGTTCCCGCATGTGCACCGGAATAAATTAGAAATACACACATGGGTTTGTTGATGGACATACACTTGTTAGCGCTGATGGTGAGAAATTACAGCTGCAACATCTCATAATGTACCTCAAAATGAGTAGCGTATCACTGAGAAGCGTCCTGCTCAAGTCGTCCTTGCGATGGAGGTTTGGGTTGAATAACTAGTTCTTCAAATGTTTCATCATCGGACTTGCGCTTGATATGGTAAAATCAACGCCATCATTACTGTCTTTACAGTGTGTGCAATCACTGAGGACTGAGGAAGCCTCCTGAGCTGAGGTACAGTTATGGTAATGGGCGTTAGCTTCTGACAAGCGGTAGACCAATCGTAACAGACTGGGCCATCTGGCCAATCAGAGCAGAGTAGCTTGTGGAAAGGAGGGATTCAGAGAGACTGATTGATCCGTTGAGTCGTTTGAGAATCATTGAACAATGTGGTGATGTGCAATGTATATTATGAGAAAATTAAAGTGTTTTTTGACCTTTGATGCATGTAAACCTGTTATAGGAGACCTCCAAAACAAAATCAGGAGCCTTTAAAATAGCATAATAGGGGCACTTTAATATAAACTAAGATTAATAAATGCTGTAGAAGTTATGTACAGATTTTTTTTGTTTTAACTACGTAATTAACTGATATTAACAAATGAAACCTTATTGTAGTGTTACCAATTTATGAACACAGTTCTGGTCTTGGATGCAGATGGTCAATACTGAGCTAGAATACATGATATATTATTGACATGTATGATGTGAAACTTCTGTTCAAGTCTGTTGAATTATTGCCATGACAATCTTTATTTAGGCATTTTCCATAGTGATTTGAAACTGTTTTTTCATTTAAAAAAAAGTCCCTAGGCATGTACTGAATTTGTACCACATGTACTAAATTACCATAAAAATTTAATTACATTAAAAGTGCAGTAAGCGATTTCTGAGAAACACTGTTGATATTTGAAATCGAAACCCAAACAAACACACCCCTCCGTTCATTGCTCTGCCCCCAAAATAACAAACACACTATGCAACCACAGGTCTTGCCTGATTGTAACCCTTCTTCTTCCAGTTATATTCCTCTGACCTTTTCCTTTTTGGTAATATCTATGCTATCCCTCTTTCTACAGTCTTTCTACAAATGTCCCACTTGCTCACTCTCTCTCTCCTCCCCCATCATGAGTGGACACGCCCCCTATTGCTGATTGGCTGATTGTCTGATCCACTTCGGGTTTTTTTTCTTTGTGTTTCTCAGAAATCACTTACTACATCTTTAAGTAATGTTAACAGATAAAACTTTTGACCTTTTAGTAAATGTTGAGATTAACATTATCTAAGATTAGTAAAGAGTGTAGATGTTAACAAATGAAACCCTATTGTAAAGTGTTACCTGAATATTATGTCTTGTCCAAATAGGGACTAAGGGCCAGATTTACTAACAGCTTGCGCCAGCGCAAAACCCTCTTTTGGCGTTAAAAAACTACTGTCAGGATTTACTAAAGACAAGCAGAGAAAAATAGCGCTGAAAAGGCGTGGACAGGGTTATTTTTGCGGCTGAACTTATTGCATATGCACTTGTAGGAGTTTCCCTTTCAGACGCAGTATTTATGGGAGGAGAGTATTTAAATGAATCATGCAAGGTGATTTACTAAGGTTTGCCCTTGTCAATTTACTGATGTTTGCGCCATTATTTATCGCGCCAAAAAAAGCATGTCTTAAACCAGACGCTAACTGGTAGATTGTGTTGGTCATTATGGAAATGATCCGGCTGCGTCTGTGTTCTTTAATTTGTGCTTCGTCAGTAGATCACGCGCAGAACTTTCCACTCCCATCTGCGTTTTTTTGGAATTGCGCTCTCACGCTAATTTGCCCTGTTTAGTAAATCTGGCCCTATATGTTTCTAATGCTGCATAAGAACATGCAAACAATTTAGTAGGTGTTTTTAATATTTAATGTCAGTTTAGAAGGGTGTATGTGTTAATGAAATTCAATTTATCGAATTACCTAATGCCGACAGTGAAAAATGATTTACTTGATTTTGAAGTATTCGCAATACGCCGTGAGTGCATTGATAAATTGTAATATAAATGCTTTTAATTGTTCTCTTGTGTGACACCATCATCTCGAATTACACTTTTTGCATTGTAAATGCACATTGCACTCTCATGTCATATACAAGTTTGAGTTTAAGGTACAAATGATGTCTGATGCCAGCTAGTGAAAAGCCTTTTATAAATGTTTCCCCCATCATCCCTCAATAGACATCATTAAGGATTGGGGGTGAATCGTCTAACAGATTCTAAGTAGATTTCCCTTGAGATTGTGCAGTGAAAATCAATAATAAGTGATCACAAAAATTACATAAAAACTAAAAGCAAAAGGAAAGTGTTCTTGCTCCTGCAGGGTATTTGCTTGCTGGCAGATCAAAGCCACCAATCGAGCCTTTATTACTTGACCTCCACTTGATGCCTTTCATGTCCTGATGCAGACTTCATAAGAACAATTTTCCAGATGCTTCCTTTCTATTCTTCTAAGATGTAATGCAATTTGTTGGTTGGGGGTTGATAGGCATCAGCGGCACTCAAATTATAGCTAAGTACCAAATGCATTTATTTATCTACAAACTAAAATATAAACTCATTCAACAAAGTGGTCGCATTTAGTAGTGCTGCACATTATTAAAAGCATTAAAGGGATAGTTCACCCCTAAATGAAAATTCTGTCATTTATTCACCCTCATGTTGTTCCAAACCCATATGACTAAATTTCTTCCATGAAACACAAAATGGGATGTCTGTCAGAATGACACCCACAGTCACTTTCATTGTATGGAAAATAAGGTGCAATGAAAGTGAATGTTGGTTGAAGATGTCAGTACCTACATGATGCCTAACATCTCCTTCTGTGATACACGGAAACCAGAAAAGTCGTAAGGATTTGCAATAACATGAGGGTGAGTAAACAGGAGAGTGGTACTTAAAGTGGTCATATAAGATTTTCAGGTACTATAGACTAGTGTCAGCCTCAGATGTCATCCCCACAGACCGTTGGCTGGACTTCTGATGCATATGGCACACAAAATTGGAAACACTTGTCATCTAACTGGTTGTATTCTATAGGATTTCTGGGAGATGCGTGTGTCGCATTTTTAATGTTTTTTTTTTTGGGTTTTTTTGTGATGCCAAACCCCCTCATGGAAAAAGAAAGCCATTGTGTTCATATCTGTGACAATGAGCGCTAAAGTAGTGCCTAAAGCAGTCTTGCAAGCTAAGTTTGCTGGTCCTTATGTTGTGGAGAAAAAACTAAGCGATACTAATTATGTGGTTAGCACTCCTGATCGACGACGTAAGAGTAGATTTTGTCATGTAAACATGCTTAAGCCATACATCGCACGAAATGCAGATTTTGATGCTCCTGTTGTTAAACCTGTGTCTACAGCTGTTTTGCTGCCTGCTGAATGTCCTGAGGAGGATGGACTGGTAGAGAAAGATGTCCAAACTTTGAGTGCTCGCTTGCAGAATTCGGTTATTTTGAGAGATCTGCACTTACATCTGTCACGTTTAACAGAAGAACGGATTGAAGCTGTTAGTGATTTAATTGCTAAGTTTCCTAACCTGTTCTCTGATGTTCCTTCCCAGACTACAGTGCTGAGTCATGATATTGATGTTGGAGATAGCAAGCCAATTAAACCGCATCCATACAGAGTAAACCCAAAGAAACGAGAAGCCATGAAAACTGAGGGAACATATTTATTGGAGCATGGCTTAGCAATTCCTAGTCAAAGTCCATGGAGCTCATCCTGTATTTTAGTGCCCAAGTCTTACTCTACACTCAGATTTTGTACTGACTATTGTAGAGTCAATTCTGTGACCAAACCAGACTCTTTTCCACTTCCAAGGATGGAAGATTGTGTGGATAAAGTGGGTGCTGCTAAGTATGTTACCAAGCTAGATCTTCTTAAAGGTTACTGGCAGGTACCGTTAACTTCTCGTCCAGTAACAAACGTGAGTTGCGCCGCTTCTTAGGAATGATTGGCTACTACAGAAGATTTTGCAAGAATTTCGCTGCTATTGTTTCTCACTGATCTTTTGAGTACATTGAGTACTGGAGTACATCCAGTTTGTGTGGACTCCTGAGTGCATGGATGCATTTAATGCTGCGAAAGATCTTCTCTGTACAGCACCTGTCCTTTCTGCTCCAAATTTCTTTCAGCCATTCAAACTGCAGGTCGATGCCAGTGCTGTTGGAGCTGGGGCAATCCTGATCCAAGAGGATGAAGTTGGGATTGACCACCCTGTATCTTTTTTCTCAAAGAAATTCAACAAGTGTCAGCGAAATTATAGTGTGATTGAAAAAGAGGCTCTAGCTCTGTTATTAGCCCTTCAGCATTTTGAAGTTTATCTAGGTGGAAGTGATGGCCCAATCCTGGTATATACAGATCACAATCCATTGATGTTCTTAAATCGCATGTCTAACACTAATCAACGTTTAATCCAGTGGTCTTTAATTGTACAGGAATACCATCTTGACATCCGTCACAAGAAAGGAACCGACAACATAATTGCTGATGCCCTGTCTAGAGTTCATTCCTGTGATTAAGATTTTGTACTTTAGTTTATAACCAGTGGGTGGTTATAATCTTTGGTGGTGGGGGTGTTACGTCCAGAGCCGTAACGTTCTGTTGTTGGGTCAAGCTATGCTTTGTTTGTTTCTCTCTCTGTCTCTCTTCCCCGCAGAACCAGTATCACCACCTGATGTCACTAATTAGAGCTTTGTTGTGATTGGATGATGGGAGAGAAGAGAGCGTATTTAAACTGCAGCTACCTACAGAGCAGTGTTGGTGGTGGCTCGATGGTGTGCAATGGCTGAGGTCTCGTCTTCATCCCCAGACTGGTGGTGGTGGTGGTGGTGGTGGTGGTGGTGGTGGTTGTTGTTGTTGTTGTTGTTGTTGTTGTTGTTGTTGTTGTTGTTGTTGTTGTTGTTGTTGTTGTTGTTGTTGTCGTTGTCGTCGTTGTCGTTGTTGTTGTCGTCGTCGTCAAGCTTTTTAGTTTGAGTAGTTGGTGTATCTTTATCTCAATTGTGTTGAGATTATTGAAGTAGAACCTCTGTCCTCTGTCTCATTGTTTACATCTATGATTGAGACTTCAAAGAAAGTAGTGAATGTTAGCTTGAGTTGTGTCAGGTTAAATACTGATTAAGCTTTATTATTTAATGTCTTTATTTTGTCTTTGTTGGGGTTAGTAGGAAGGTGGGTGCCATTTTGTTTTGCATTACCTCTTTTCTCCTGGTTATGTTAGATAGGGAGTTAGCTTAGCCTGTTGTATTTATTTTTCTTTCTTTTGTAACATAGTTAGTTGATTGATATAGGAGTTATATCAATTATTATTTTCTTTTGTTGAATTATGTTAATAAAAACTACTCTCTTTTGCTGCAATTGACTGGTTGTTGGTTATTGTAGCCATTCTGGGCCTGGAGACAGTTTCCTCTGCTGTTGCACATTCATTTACCACCAACCATCTATTTCTGTTGCGATCCTCCCCTAGACCAATTGGATCCGTAACAATCATGATCAACTAAATGTTGGATTTTCAAAAGTATGTGAATTTCACAATATAGACTCTTTAAATGTGCTGTATGTAATGTTTTTTTTTGACTGTACTAAAGCATAAAGGTACTATAATATGTTGACAGAGACTTAGGAAAAATGCTAAATTCAAATTATTTCACCGAAAAGCAATGCTACAGCCAGTTATTCTACTTTAAAATGTGCGTTCCATGTCGGAATGTCTGTTTTGTTTTGATCTGTGTGATTCCGGCCACTGGCAATTTACCCAATAGTATTTCGGCACCCCGGGTTGCCAGTTGGCAGAAAACACAGCATATTGCAGCCATTGAAACGAGCAAACAAACTCAGTCAGAAATTGCATATTCTACCTGAACTAAAACTAAAAAGCCTCGGCAATAAAAACATTGCAAGTGTATACATTAGCTGATCAGCTCGTTATGCAACCTGCATGAGCAACACGTTCTCACACCCAACTCGTCACATATTGACGCTTGGTCAGGACCCTTCGGCATCACTTTTTAACGCACAGGGTACCCCTTTAGCGTCATTTTTCGACGTGCAAGGTACTCCATTGATTTCAATGAGAAACCATTGGCGTCATACACAGACGCGCTGGGCATGGGAATGTTATCGTCATGATGAAATTATATATTGGGTAATGATTTTGCCATTATGACATGTTGGAGTGTGACTCTTAATTTAATCAGCCAGCATAATTGTATAAAAAAAACACGTTTGAACATGTAATCCAACCCCATCCCTAAACCTAGCCATTTGTGTTTTATATGATATAAAACACAGGATATAACAGGCAGATATGACTGCAGGCATAAGTTATTCAAAAAGTACAAATATTCCAAGTGTTCTGAGGCCAAACGATTGATTTGTGTGAAGAAAATCCCTAAAAATGATCAGCGTCTCCATCCGCCGAAGATCATGCACATTTAAAAATTGCAAGTCGGGTGTATCTTTTGAATGAGATATGACTGCGTGCGTTCATGGAGTGGCGAGATCATCATTTCAGTGATTAAAACATTAAGATGTTGACATTAAGACGTTCATTAAGATAAACATTAAGACAACTCTGTTCTTTACATAAAAATATCATATGACTTCAGAAGACTTGGAATCCAACATGAGTTAATACTTTTTGGTCAGTTTTTGCAATAAATACCTGTCACTGTACTTTTATTTGCCTGTTAACGTTACGTGTTTTATATTGTTGAGAAGTGGGTAGGTTTGCTCCAAAATATAAAAGTAGCCTATAAATATTTATCAAATCATGTCTGCTTTTACAAATGCAAAGAATTAAATGAGTCTTGATCTGATGCATTGGGAAAACAACTGAAATCAATGGAGTACCCTGCACGTCAATGCCATGTGCATTAAAAATTGACGCCAAGGGGTCCTGACCAAGTGTCAGTATGTAACGAGTTGGGAGTGAGAACGTGTCGGCATGAGTGTCGAGTCTAAAGAGGATGGGGCAGGGGAAACAACTCTCTACCAATATTTTGAAATTGGACTACAGTACCCATTTCAACCTCTAGCTGTCAATATTACATTTTTTAAAATACGTCCAAGAGTTTTACTCACCGGCCAGTTATTGTAGGGACATCGACTTTACAGTACATTTTCATGCCCCTAAACATGATGCTGAACAAAACAAACTGATTGGTTACTTTAGATGTCAGTCAGACGGCCTCTGAGTGGTCAATGAAAGCTGCTATGGAGTCCAGACTGTCTGTCTGTCTACCAATCTTTTGGAGTATGTTTTACTTTTTTTTTTTTTTTTTTCAAAGTTTAATTCAATCCATTACTTGCCGTTTGCTTGTAATTTTTGGTGAAATTTCCTAGCAATTTATAAATTAAATTTGTTTCAAGGTAAATCCTACACCTTTTTTTTCAGTGTATAGAAGCAAAAACAACAATTTCAGGTTTAATTGTCATGAGAGGGTCATGACTTGATTGTTTTGGGTGAATGAAAGCATAGTTGACATTATTAATAGCAATAGCATGAGTTGCTATGTGCTTGCTTAAGAAGTTTGGAACAGCCATTTACTATTAGTGTTCAGCTCCAACTTTTCAAACCAGACAGAGATGTCCAAACTGCTTTCTGTTAACCCTCTGAAATGGGGTTACCTCGGTCTCAACTGCTGCCTGAAGTTCTTCTGCATCTCACTGATTGACTGCATGTGAAGTTTGCCGAGAGGGGAATCAGTTTTTACCCACTCGTGAAGTTGATTAAAATTATTAATGCACATTCAGTCACCTCTGTCATTATAAATCAGAATATGTTTGATCCTTCCACTGCCGGTCGTCTGTCACAGTTTTGTATTCGTGCATCTATCACAAAAAAAACACATACAGTATGTTACCTTACTGAGACTCTTTTAACATATGCTAACGATAACGTGTTCTGTATCTTTAAAACCTTCCTATAGTAATCCCAATAGAGATCTTTTTTTTTAATATCTCAAATTTCTTCACGGTAGCAGTAAGATTAAATGGAGACTTTTGCTGAAAACTCCTGCTTCTGATTTTTCTCCTGAAGAAAATCAACCTAAAGAAATTTATACATATTGTCACAGTCACCAGCTCACTCACAGCATCTGCACTACACTTCCCATATTCCTCTCTGCTCACCACCTGCACACACTCCAAATCACCCGCACCTGCTAGCAATCACCCTCATCACAACTTGTATTTAAGCAGTCATCTTCCACTTCATTATTGTCTGGTCTTGTCTATGGCAAGCACACATGACCTGCCTGAAATACTCACCTGAGAACCTACCAGAAATACTCACTTGAGAACCTACCAGAAATACTCACTTGAGAACCTACCAGAAATACTCACTTGAGACCCTACCAGAAATACTCACTTGAGAACCTACCAGAATTGCCTTACCTGTCTTCTGTTTGCCCATATCCGTTCATCTTCACCTGCCCAGATCCTCTGTTCAACCGTTTCACTAGCATCCTGCACCAGTCCTTCACCTGCACAGCGAACACCGTATCACCAGCCAGCTAAGTCCACAACAAACCATCTACTGCCTTTTGACTTACCTGTGTTGCATTCCCGCTCAGCTCACTCGTACAATAAAGACTTAACTAACTTACCTCGTCTGTCCTCTTCTGTGTGTGACACATGGCAGATGCTTATGTAAATTTGTTTTTATCATAACTGAGAACTATAAAAGTTCAGGCACTGAACAATTTTATTGCCCTCGAATTTCTCACATATTCGCATTTCTACTTATATTTATATTTGTATTATCTAATTCTAAGCATTTTTAGAATAAACACCTAGGTAGGAACATCTAACATCCTAACTCTCTTGATATGGTAGAGCAAGAGGGTTTGTTTGTGTTCTTTCCATTGTTAGTGCATTTTGATTATTGTCTGGATTTGCTAAAAGCAAAATTAACTAAAACACAATTCTCAATCAGCCTTAGTTGTTCTTTTTCTTCCTCCTTCCTCCTTCTTCCCTTCTTCTTTCTCCTTTCTCCTTTCTCCTTCTTCCTCCTCCCTTCCTTCCTTCTTCCCTCCCCTTAGTGTGACGAGAGCAATTCATCTCAGGAAGATGCCTAAAGGGCTGCTTGTTTAGTTGGCAAATTTACATCTTCATAGAACTGGTGCCAGTGCAGAGAACTTGAGATCCTTGTACATTAAAGATGCTGAGTAGCAAGAGGCCCATTTGAAAATCGGTTTAAAACATTCTGTACTTTTGAATCATTATAAACTAAACTTAATTTAGGAAGGCAATGAAGAAGGGTCAAGAATTACAGTACTAAGAGAATGAGCAGTTTTATCTCACTTTAATCTTGTGCTGTCTAAAACCATGAGTAGGAAGGATATTTCGTTTCTCAAGAGGCTTACGTTTCTGCAAGACAATTGTCTATGCAACAGATGCACCACGGGAAGCATATGTAAAAGTATATGGTATTTGGGGTGAAAAGACGCACCTGCTGTTGGGGCGAAAGGCACAATAATTAACATAATAAATATCTGGCTGACTTTTCCATTTGTTGACATGACATGGTTAGATTCAGATGATAAATATCATATATTAAGTTGGGTTTCCACCTTAGAGATAATCACCATATTTATAATGAAACCATAATATTTAAAAAAATATATAAAATAAAATATTGTTTATTGTTAATGCTTTCAGAATCTTTACTTTTTAAAATAATTTTGTTTTTGTATTTTTAAAATATATTGTATATTAACATTTTAATGACAGTATATTTATCGAACAAACATTAATTCTTTTATCAAAATAAACAGAAAAAAGTAAAAACTTTGTTAAAGTGATTGTTTTGAACAAGTATTAACTTAGACATTATTAAAAACATATTTTAGCTAAAGTATTTGTATCAATACTGGTGATGCTGCCACCTCACATTTATAACATTTTTAAACAATAAACCACTTTTAAAGTGGTTCACAAAAAATCTGTTGTTCCATCAATGTTCAATACAAACACACACACACACATATATATATATATATATACAAACCCGATTCCAAAAAAGTTGGGACACTGTACAAACTGTGAATAAAAACAGAATGCAATGATGTGGAAGTTTCAAATTTCAATATTTTATTCAGAATGCAACATAGATGATATATCAAATGTTTAAACTGAGAAAATGTATAATTTTAAGGGAAAAATAAGTTGATTTTATATTTCATGGCATCAACACATCTCAAAAAAGTGGGAGCATATGTTGGTCTAGAACTTGGATATACCTTTCAGCATTGATGGTGCCTTTCCAGATGTGTAAGCTGCCCATGCCACACGCACTCATGCAACCCCATACCATCAGAGATGCAGGCTTCTGAACTGAGCGTTGATAACAACTTGGGTTGTCCTTGTCCTCTTTAGTCCGGATGACATGGCGTCCCAGTTTTCCAAAAAGAACTTCACATTTTGATTCGTCAGACCACAGAACAGTTTTCCACTTTTCCACAGTTCATTTTAAGTGAGCCTTGGCCCAGAGAAAACGCCTGCGCTTCTGGATCATGTTTAGATATGGCATCTTTTTTGACCTATAGAGTTTTAGCCGGCAACAGCGAATGGCACAGTGGATTGTGTTCACCGACAATGTTTTCTGGAAGTATTCCTGAGCCCATGTTGTAATTTCCATTACAGTAGCATTCCTGTATGTGATGCAGTGCCGTCTAAGGGCCCGAAGACCACGGGCATCCAGTATGGTTTTCCGGCCTTGACCCTTATGCACAGAGACTGTTCCAGATTCTCTGAATCTTTGGATGATATTATGCACTGTAGATGATGATAACTTCAAACTCTTTGCAATTTTTCTCTGAGAAACTCCTTTCTGATATTGCTCCACTATTTTTCGCCGCAGCATTGGGGGAATAGGTGATCCTCTGCCCATCTTGACTTCTGAGAGACACTGCCACTCTGAGAGGCTCTTTTTATACCCAATCATGTTGCCAATTGACCTAATAAGTTGCAAATTGGTCCTCCAGATGTTCCTTATATGTACATTTAACTTTTCCGGCCTCTTATTGCTACCTGTCCCAACTTTTTTGGAGTGTGTAGCTCTCATGAAATCCAAAATGAGCCAATATTTGGCATGACATTTCAAAATGTCTCACTTTCAACATTTGATATGTTATCTATATTCTATTGTGAATAAAATATAAGTTTATGAGATTTGTAAATTATTGCATTCCTTTTTTATTCACAATTTGTACAGTGTCCCAACTTTTTTGGAATCGGTTTGTATATATATATATATATATATATATATATATACACTCACCTAAAGGATTATTAGGAACACCTGTTCAATTTCTCATTAATGCAATTATCTAATCAACCAATCACATGGCAGTTGCTTCAATGCATTTAGGGGTGTGGTCCTGGTCAAGACAATCTCCTGAACTCCAAACTGAATGTCACAATGGGAAAGAAAGGTGATTTAAGCAATTTTGAGCGTGGCATGGTTGTTGGTGCCAGACGGGCCGGTCTGAGTATTTCACAATCTGCTCAGTTACTGGGATTTTCACGCACAACCATTTCTAGAGTTTACAAAGAATGGTGTGAAAAGGGAAAAACATCCAGTATGCGGCAGTCCTGTGGGCGAAAATGCCTTGTTGATGCTAGAGGTCAGAGGAGAATGGGCCGACTGATTCAAGCTGATAGAAGAGCAACTTTGACTGAAATAACCACTCGTTACAACCGAGGTATGCAGCAAAGCATTTGTGAAGCCACAACACGCACAACCTTGAGGCGGATGGGCTACAACAGCAGAAGACCCCACCGGGTACCACTCATCTCCACTACAAATAGGAAAAAGAGGCTACAATTTGCACGAGTTCACCAAAATTGGACAGTTGAAGACTGGAAAAATGTTGCCTGGTCTGATGAGTCTCGATTTCTGTTGAGACATTCAGATGGTAGAGTCAGAATTTGGCGTAAACAGAATGAGAACATGGATCCATCATGCCTTGTTACCACTGTGCAGGCTGGTGGTGGTGGTGTAATGGTGTGGGGGATGTTTTCTTGGCACACTTTAGGCCGCTTAGTGCCAATTGGGCATCGTTTAAATGCCACGGCCTACCTGAGCATTGTTTCTGACCATGTCCATCCCTTTATGACCACCATGTACCCATCCTCTGATGGCTACTTCCAGCAGGATAATGCACCATGTCACAAAGCTCGAATCATTTCAAATTGGTTTCTTGAACATGACAATGAGTTCACTGTACTAAAATGGCCCCCACAGTCACCAGATCTCAACCCAATAGAGCATCTTTGGGATGTGGTGGAACGGGAGCTTCGTGCCCTGGATGTGCATCCCACAAATCTCCATCAACTGCAAGATGCTATCCTATCAATATGGGCCAACATTTCTAAAGAATGCTTTCAGCACCTTGTTGAATCAATGCCACGTAGAATTAAGGCAGTTCTGAAGGCGAAAGGGGGTCAAACACAGTATTAGTATGGTGTTCCTAATAATCCTTTAGGTGAGTGTATATATATATATAAATAAACACCGATCAGGCATAACATTATGACTACATTATGATTACAGGTGGAGTGAATAGCACTAATTATATCTTCATCACGGCACCTGTTAGTGGGTGGGATATATTAGGCAGCAAGTGGACACTTTGTCCTCAAAGTTGATGTGTTAGAAGCAGGAAAAATGGGCAAGCTTAAGGATTTTAGCGAGTTTGACAAAGGCCAAATTGTGATGGCTAGACAACTGGGTCAGAGCATCTCCAAAACTGCAGCTCTTGTTGGGTGTTCCCGGTCTACAGTGGTCAGTATCTATCAAAAGTGGTCCAAGGAAGGAACAGTGGTGAACCGGCGACAGGGTCATGGGCGGCCAAGGCTCATTAATGCACGTGGGGAGCGAAGGCTGGCCCGTGTGGTCCGATCAAACAAATGAGCTACTGTAGCTCAAATTGCTCAAGAAGTTAATGCTGGTTCTGACAAGAAAGGTGTCAGAACCAGAATATGCATGGCCGCATACCAGTCAGGGTGCCCATGCTGACCCCTGTCCACCGCCAAAAGCGACAACAGTGGGCACGTGAGCATCAGAACTGGACCACGGAGCAATGGAAGAAGGTGGCCTGGTCTGATGAATCATGTTTTCTTTTATATCACGTGGATGGCCGGGTGTGTGTGCGTCGCTTACCTGGGGAACACATGGCACCAGGATGCACCAGGAAGAAGGGCAAGCCGGCGGAGGCAGTGTGTTGCTTTGGGCAATGTTCTGCTAGGAAACCTTGGGTCCTGCCATCCATGTGGATGTTACTTTGACACGTACCACCTACCTAAGCATTGTTGCAGACCATGAACACCCTTTCATGGAAACGGTATTCCCTGTAGCCAGCAGGATAATGCGCCCTGCCACAGAGCAAAAATGGTTCAGGAATGGTTTGAGGAGCACAACAATGAGTTTAAGGTGTTGATTTGTCCTCCAAATTTCCCAGATCTCAATCCAATCGAGCATCTGTGGGATGTGCTGAACAAACAAGTCCGATCCATGGAGACCCCACCTTGCAACTTACAGGACTTAAAGGATCTGCTGCTAACATCTTGGTGCCAGATACCACAGCACACCTTCAGGGGTCTAGTGGAATCCATGCCTCGACGGGTCAGGACTGTTTTGGCAGCAAAAGGGGGACCAACACAATATCAGGAGGTCATAATATTATGCCTGATCAGTGTGTGTGTATATATATATGTGTGTATATATATATATATATATATAACATTTCTGTAATCACACTATGGGAGTAGTGAAAAGCAAATTTTTCTTAAGGTGTGCCTTTAGCCCCGTTGTACTCTACTTTCTTAGGTAAGTACACTGTAAGTAGACGTAAGTGCGTGTACTGTAAAATAAATTGCAAACGAGAACTTAATATCACAGACTTCCTGCACTTGCAACAAGTGTTATTTTAGTTTTATTGAGATATTATTGTATTATGAATATGTTAACTGGATTTGTGACCATATAAGAGAGAAAAATTGGTAAAACTTTATTTCAATGGTCCACTTTAGACATTCTAAATAACTTTGCAAATACATGTCAACTAACTCATTAGATTTGACTGTCTGCTTAATATCTGCTAACACTTTTTTTGATGCTCCCCAACAGACATTCTACAGACCATAAAAAACTACGTCAACTTATTCTACCAACCCTAAGCCCTAACCTAACAGTCTACTAATACTCTAATTAGAGTTAGTTGACAATCTTTGAGAGGATGCTGAAAGAACTAAAACATGTTAGAATAACTGAGGGCAGCAGGCGTGATTTAACCACCGATCTTTTAAATATTAGATGATAATGATTTCATGTACCTTTTTAATTGCAGCTGACTGATCGTACCCTTTTTTCTTTCATTTTCCAGCTGTTGTTGATTTAATTTGCTGTGAGACTGGAAAGATGAAGATTGCGTGTCAAGCTGTAAACTGCAAAACTCCATTCAAATACTTCCAGCCATCAATTCATATTTAATGAAATAATTTTCACCAATACCAGCTAATTTAGCTGGAAATGTGAATTAACCCCTATGACTGACACTGTTTAACAGTTTATTTATTCGTATAACACATGCTTGCACTGATAATAATAGATTAAACCATGTGGTATCATAGTTATAATATGGACAAAAGAAAATTAGATTTTTACAATTTCTGAAGAATGTCTGAGTGATGTTGGATCACATTATTTGATCAGTAAACCTCCAAGTAACACAAGACAATGACATTTCAATGTCAACAGAACAAACATAGACATGTACAGGTTGGGCTGTTGGAAAGACATACTGTATATTTGACTATATAAGCCTTGAATATTGAAAGTGACAGTCTGTGAGAGCCAAGAACATTGCCATGGTTACACGAACAATGAGTGCTTTCTGCTCAAGGAGAGACACACAATGTCTACATGGAGAAAGTTCTGCTCTCCTTGACGATATACAATCTCAAGGGCTTCACACAGCCTGTATAATTAAATTTATATTAATTCCTCATATCTATATGTTCCATGTGAACTGTTACCAACGCAATGATGCATGAACTATTTTCTCTTTCAAGCTCAAAATGATGAGATATTCGTAGAACTGTAAAGTAAATTCATAGAATATTATAATGGTGTTCTAGAAGTTTTTAGAACACATTATAAAAGAGATTATTCATTTACTTTCATATTTACATAAATGCTGTTGTCACTCCCAAAACAGTGTGTACATGGCCGAGGTTTACTTAATAATGTTAATAAAGGTTTTTGCACAAAAATACAAATATACAGTTTATGGGAAAATTATAATTTTTTTCATCCCTCGTTCTGACCCTCTGTCTGAAATGATCTGTTTTTAAGGGCTGGCTCCTTTAAGGATTGTCAGCAGGGCCTAAAACTAACTTTTTGACACACCTGCCAGTGGCCGTTGACCAAAAATATTTTTTACAAGCCATGGCACAAAAACAGGCAGTTATGACAGCAAAATTTTAGATAATAGTGAAAATTCACAATCCTGTATTCCAATTTCGATACCACAGCTAAAACTACTAGCTTAACTAATATAAATTTAATAGCCTACATTTTTAAAGACAAGTAAACATGTCAGTAATAAAACAAGAACAAATAATCAACTTACAAGCAATAGCACAAATAAATACATTACAACAAAGATACAACAGTGCTCTTCAGGCAGGTCTAATAGTTTTCAGGTACCGAAACTTATAACTTATAACACTTCATAGTCTTCATGTTCTTTGTCCTTTGTTGTTTTATTAACATTAAAAATGCAGATAGTAGCAGGATTATTAGGATGCTGTCACTTTTGGCTCGTTTCCACTGAGCGGTGCGGTGCGGTACAGTTCAGTACAGTACCGTACGATTCGGGACCGTAAACCCTGAACCGGCTTGCATTTCCACCGCCAACAGTATGCTTATGATAGGCGTGGTGTATCATTCAACGCCATTCTCGCGCAAAAAAGAAAGCAACACAGTAAACAACAATGGACGCCATACAGCAAATCTTGTTCTTGCTTCTCGGCATGTGGCTGTTGTCACAAGAAGACACGATTTGTTTGAGCCAAGGCTGCAGGCTGCAAGGAAAAACAGCTGAAAAAACACACGCAAGTGACGATTCTCTGTCAACCAATCAACGTTCTGCAGTGAGTCTAGCTCCACCTTTTAGTACCGGACTACTGTGCTAGGTACCCCAACAGAAGGGTGCCAAAAAAGTGGTACAGTACGGTTCGGAATTAGGGTACCATTCACAACTTCTGACAATGGAAACAGCATAAATTGCATACCGTACTGAACTGTACTGAACCGTACCACTCAGTGGAAACGAGCCATTAAAGACCGAATGCATGCACAGATTATGCATTTTCTTTCTCAACTGTTTATGTTCTCTTAAGACATAAACGACTGTTTACTAGGATACTTGCCGAGACAGGCATTTTTTGACGTAATTTTGAGTAAATTTGTTCGTTTAAGCACAGGAAAGCATGAAAGAGAGCTCAACTTTGCGCACTGTCTGAGACGCGGCTTTCAGGGCACGCTTTGGATGTTTAAACTTCCCACACAGTGAGTAACGAATTCCCTTTCACATGTTCTAGTGCGTGAATATTTACATTGGAAAGGCTGAAACTTTCGTGATGATACAGCACTGACCCGATAACTGTACAAAGCATCGTTTCCGTTTTTCACATTCATGTCCTCACAACATTGCATTGTTAGAATAAAAAAAATTGTTACTGGCCAACTGGCGACTGCCAACGCAGATTTTTAGTCGCATTTGGCGCTTGGCGAGTGTTAATTTTAGGCCCTGCTTTGTCAGTAAACGGCCACTGTTAAGATTGGCTAACATTATTGCATAGGAAACAGTATCAACGCCCAATCACTCTTGCGTGCAAATAAGTGTTTTGAAAACATCCCATATGATATCATTTACTTTTGGTTTGTGATGCTGCTGTCAGATAAAATACAGTTGACTGCTTTATCTTTCAACAAATGTTTCTTTGCAAACTCTTCATTACACTGTGTCACTGCCTCGTTACAAAACAAAATGCTCTGAACAAACATGTGATCCCTGACGCGAGCGAGGACGCCATTAAAATAAATCATCTACTTGTTTCCGACGCTGGGATCCTTCTGAAGTCTGTACAGAGACGCAAACTAGCTGTTTAAACTGGACGCGTCAAAGCGAACGTTCTTTCACTCTTCCATTTGTCCTGTTGTCGGCAGAGCATTTATGAAACTGAATGCGTGTGTGTATACTGTATCCACTGTAGACAGCATCAGTCATTATAATGGGCTCTATTTGGCTTTAACGGGACGCTCACATCCATTGTAGGCAAATATCAGCTGTTAAGCAACTGAATGCCAGAGGGCGGGGCCTATGGTGCGATGATGTAAAACTATTCAGCGATGTCTTGCTCTGGAGACGGGCATATGCATTTTAGTCCATGCCTGTAGCTTTAAGCTCATTTATATCCTTTTCTTATATAACACAGCAATATCTTTAAATAAAAAAAAAAATGTATTTCATAATGGACCTACTCTGAAAACAAAGTAAAATCTATTTTGTTGCATTGCTTTCGCAGTATTTGTAAAGGGAAAGACAACATTTCATGTTGCACATGATTATGATCAATGCGAATGTGTTGAATCAACACATTCTCACTCCCAACTCGTCACATATTGATGCTTGGTCAGGACCCCTTTGGCGTCACTTTTTAACGCACAGGGTACCCCTTTAGTTTTTCGACGCGCAGGGTGCTTTATTGATTTCAATGAGAAACTTTTGGCGTCATACACAGACGCGTTGGGCATATCGTCATGATGAAATTATATATTGGGTTATGATTTTGCCATTATGACATGTTGGAGTGTGATCCTCAATTTAATCTGCCAGCTTAATTTTATTTACATTTTTTTTTAATTTTATTTACGCTAGTTAGACACGTTTGAACATGTAACCCAACCCCATCCTATCCCTAAACCTACCCATATGTGTATTATATGACATAAAACACAGGATATAACAGGCAGATACGACTGCATGCACAGTTTATTCAAAAAGTACAAATATTCCAAGTGTTCCGAGGCCAAACGATTGATTTGTGTGAAGAAAATCCCCAAATGCGACCAGCGTCTCCGTCCGCCTCCGCCGAATATCATGAACACGTTCAAAAATTGCCGCCCGAAGAAACGTTACGTCAGATTTCATAGTGAAATTGCATTGGCTCTCGCATGTCTCGTGACCGATTGCGTCATTACGTCAGCTTTGATTGTAAAATGTCATTGGCTCTTGTGTGTCTCGTGACCGCTTGTGTCACGCTCAAGAGTCGTGTGTATCTTTTGAATGAGATATGACTGTGTGCGTGCGTGCGTTGACGGAGCGGCGGGATCATCATTTCAGTGATTAAAACAATAAGATCAACTCTGTTCTTTACATAAAGATATCGTATGACTTCAGAAGACTTGGAATGCAACATGAGTTAATACTCACATACTGTTTTTGGTCAGTTTTTGCAATAAAAACCTGTGACTGTACTTTTATTTGCCTGTTACGTGTTTTATGTTGTTTAGAAGTGGGTAGGTTTAGGGTAGGAGTGGGGTTAGTTGCTCCGAAATATAAAAGTAGCCAATAAATATTCATAAAATCATGTCTACTTTTACAAATGCAAAGAATTAAACGCGCCTTGATCTGACACATTGGGCAAACAATTGAAATCAATGGAGCACCCTGCGCGTCAAAAAATTACGCTAAAGGGATACCCTGTGCATTAAAAAGTGACGCTGAGGGGTCCTGATCAAGCGTCAATATGTGACGAGTTGGGAGTGAGAACGTGTATCCACTGCCATGCGGTAGTCAGCGTATGTAAACGGTTTCGTCTGAACACCATTTAGTGTCTTCACAGATATTCTGTCTGGAAGGAGACACATCACTGGAAATGAGCACAGCTGAAAAAGAGCAAGAAACTTAATTCAATTTACATATCTGACGCATTTTCCTTTCAGTTATGTTTTATGTTATGTTTTTTACCCTCCATATACACCTATGACAAATTAGACTGCAGAAGTACCCTAATTGAACAGTACAGATGGATATAAGGACAGCAGATATCACTTTCAAATGAGACTAGAGATGGTGTAATGATGAATGTCTGTCTGCTGATCAGCGCATGGGGAGGAGAGATGCAAACATGAAGACTGTTGGGACAATTATTCAATTAGATTGCCTGACATCTTCTCTCACCCTGCTTTTAGGCGTAGCATAATGTTTACACGGCCTGCTGTGAATCCAAGGTCAGTGCAACCAAAGACAAACTTCATCTCCAATTCACACTGATGCTAATGTTTCAAAACACTTTGGCTTTATTCCAGCTCCCTACGTAGACTGCACTTTAGGGCATTAGTGCACTCCTGGTGTGAAGGCCATTCTAAAATTATGTTGTTACCTCGTTTTGGTCAAATTCTTAGGCAGATTCGCTGGTATGCTTTGCATATTACTATATGCATCATTTAATTCAAAATGAAAAATTTGATAAAAAATTTGCCTGCGGTGTTTTTGCTTTGCTTATTGGTATTGCATTGTCAGCTTAGCAGTTGGAAAGAACTGTAATTCAAGACTTGTTTTGTGTGGAGCACTATTCAGTTACTGCCTATATAGGGAGTTTCAAATCAGTCACTAATGAGGTTTAATTTCAGTTAGGTTGTTATGTAGGCAGTAGACAGTGATGCAGTCCAGTATGTTTTTGGAACAGAGCTTATAGCACTTTCTGTACTTGTTATACTAGGAAATCTTGAAAGAGTTTTATGCAAAGTTTACATTAAAGAAGTTTAGTGATGTGTAATTCATTACAGCACAGTGCCGTCTTTCACTGAAGTGAGATAACGCTTATCCTGAGGCATCTGTGCACAGAATGATGGAACATGCTCAGTGGTGAAATAGATTAACAATTAATTTGCATTAATAATTAAAACACAATTAAACAGGGAACTGTACATGTCATTGGTTACAGAGTGCGTTGATTTAGCAAAGTCCAGCTGAACACCTCAAGAGTGATTAGATACACACCAGTGTTTTATATAGTTTTAACCCCTTTCCATGCAACCCCCATTTTGGCAAGGGGGGCATAAATGACATGCCCAAAATAAAAAAGGTTGCTGCTCATAAGTCAACATATTATAAGTCATATATTTAGAAAGTCAACACTTGAGAGTTTACAGTTCAAGACTTTTATTAATATGGAGATATATAAGAACAAATAAAAACAAGAATATTAAGAATATTATTTTTAAATGTATAAAAATATTATGTGGCTGTGTTGTAGCAACTTAGAAACACAATGAAGCTGAAGCCACTCATGCTCATGTTTCATTTCAAATCTGAAGATGTTATCACTGAAACTATGAATTTTATGAAACATTTTCTAAGACCATGTCATGTATGATTTAGTGAAGGCTAATGAAAGGCTAATACAAAATGTCTTGCCCCCTGTAAGCTCCCTTGAAGTCTATTGTCTATGTCTGGTGTGGCGAACTGCCCCATTCACGTTTCTGTTGTTCAACCTTTCACTCCTCTGCGGGTATGAGACCTAATCTTCATTATTCTTTTATCATTATTCTTTTGTTTTTATTCAGATCTGGCATTGTGGCTTTCCCATCCATATCACTTTGATCCCAATATAAATTTATCCACCTATTATACATAGTCTTTCGAGAAAACAAAACATTTTCTTATGAACTTGCGTGAATTCTTTTGACAAAATGCATCATGAAATATAACCTGTACAGCAAGTGCATTAGTGCTACAATTAGCATCAAGTTGCATAAGACATATATGATTAATACTATGCTTTTACTCAAAACTCACTTTAATTTCAGTTTCAGTTATTTTAGTACATCATTACACTGAATAAAAATGAAAAATGTTTCCTTGGTGTCTAGCTAAAATAAAATATTTTTGTCTATACATTCTTTTTTCAATTTTTTTTTTATTTATGGTTTTAGTTTTAGATAACTATAATAACCCTGATACACACATAGAGTTGCACAATAACACCCCTCGTCCATGTCAAAATGCTTATTTTGAGGGAGGAAAAAAAATGACATGGTTTTGATTGCCATTCAGTTGGAACACAAATTAAAAGCTAACAAAATTGGAAACAAGTGATTTCCATACATTTCCATAACTTTGCAGGCTCTTTAAACAGCTTTGAGTTTCAAAATGGACATTACATTAATCATTTTACACAATCTGCCTCCCATTTTGCCCACTTCTACGATGCTCTACAATTATGTACTTTGCTAGTGATGGGAAGTATTGTATTGACATATTGGGACATACAAACACAACATAAATTTTGCATGCTGATACCACAAACCCCTCTGTTGCATATTGTAAATGTTTGCATGTAAGCTTCTTTCTAAATTCAAATTTAATTCTCTTCCATCTACAATTTACATTTTCTCGTTTAACATCTTAACATATTTCTACTCGTGTCAGATTTCAACTAAAAAAGTTGAAAGAAAATTTCCCAAACTTTTCTTCTGTAGTGCAAACGGTTGTGGATAATATTAGCTCAAAAAGCATGCTAGCATACGCGTTTCAAAAATCAGAAATAGCATACCACCCATGCACCGTGGCATACTATTTTCAACATACTATGCTTTGAGATCATTAATCCTAATCTCACAATCGATATAGTACAGGTAGCATGTGAATTCTTTGGGTTTTTTCTGCAGAAACTTAAAAGTGACAGAAAAGCAAGTGGAAAAACAGATTAGATGAATCCAGCAAATAATGGCAGTTCTTTATTGTCCAGCGAGAGGTCGTCTTTAGCCTTACTGACATTTACTTAATGAGAGCAGACATGCCGCAGAGCAGATCTATTTTCCAGCAGTCATGTGTGGAGGAGGTGAGAATCGTTGTCTATATCCTGCCACTGTCTTTCTAATAATGGACAGACTTATCCTGGTGTAAAGAAACCATTTTTACTGAAAGCTCACTGACAGTCTGTGGTCGTATTGATGTTTCCCCCGTGTATCGGTTCCTTATCAATTCCTTTTGTCACGTCTGAGACATTCTTACATGTCAAAGTGATCTAATCATTACAAAAAATGATACAGTGTTATTTTGCACAGCCCTGTCTTTGTCTTGCAGTATGCATATTGAGTACATCATGCATACATTTTGCTTTAGGCTACTGTATTTTGCATTTTAATATTTCAATATGCACCATAAATGTAAATTACTACCCTAAATGTGCATTTGCAATGCATGCTCAACACTTGCACTTGATATACAATAATTATATTTTGGCCTCCTTAATCTATGTATTTAGTGTATACAGTGGGGAGAACAAGTATTTGATACACTGCCGATTTTGCAGGTTTTCCTACTTACAAAGCATGTAGAAGTCTGTAATTATTATTATAGGTACACTTCAACTGTGAGTGACGGAATCTAAAACAAAAATCCAGAAAATCACATTGTATGATTTTTAAATAATTAATTTGCATTTTATTGCATGACATAAGTATTTGATCACCTGCCAACCAGTAAGAATTCCGGCTTTCACAGACCTGTTAGTTTTTCTTTAAGAAGCCCTCCTGTTCTCCACTCATTGCCTGTATTAACTGCACCTGTTTGAACTCGTTACCTGTATAAAAGACACCTGTCCACACACTCAATCAAACAGACTCCAACCTCTCCACAATGGCCAAGACCAGAGAGCTGTGTAAGGACATCAGGGATAAAATTGTAGACCTGCACAAGGCTGGGATGGGCTACAGGACAATAGGCAAGCAGCTTGGTGAGAAGGCAACAGCTGTTGGCGCAATTATTAGAAAATGGAAGTTGTTCAAGATGACGGTCAATCTCCCTCGGTCTGGGGCACCATGCAAGATCTCACCTCGTGGGACATCAATGATCATGAGGAAGGTGAGGGATCAGCCCAGATCTACACGGCAGGACCTGGTCAATGACCTGAAGAGAGCTGGGACCACAGTCTCAAAGAAAACCATTAGTAACACACTACGCCGTCATGGATTAAAATCCTGCAGCGCACGCAAGGTCCCCCTGCTCAAGCCAGCGCATGTCCAGGCCCGTCTGAAGTTTGCCAATGACCATCTGGATGATCCAGAGGAGGAATGGGAGAAGGTCATGTGGTCTGATGAGACAAAAATAGAGCTTTTTGATCTAAACTCCACTCGCCGTGTTTTAAGGAAGAAGAAGGATGAGTACAACCCCAAGAATACCATCCCAACCATGAAGCATGGAGGTGGAAACATCATTCTTTGGGGATGCTTTTCTGCAATGGGGACAGGACGACTGCACCGTATTGAGGGGAGGATGGATGGGGCCATGTATCGCGAGATCTTGGCCAACAACCTCCTTCCCTCAGTAAGAGCATTGAAGATGGGTCGTGGCTGGGTCTTCCAGCATGACAACGACCCAAAACACACAGCCAGGGCAACTAAGGAGTGGCTCCGTAAGAAGCATCTCAAGGTCCTGGAGTGGCCTAGCCAGTCTCCAGACCTGAACCCAATAGAAAATCTTTGGAGGGAGCTGAAAGTCTGTATTGCCCAGCGACAGCCCCGAAACCTGAAGGATCTGGAGAAGGTCTGTATGGAGGAGTGTTGGCCAAAATCCCTGCTGCAGTGTGTGCAAACCTGGTCAAGAACTTCAGGAAACGTATGATCTCTGTAATTGCAAACAAATGTTTCTGTACCAAAGATTAAGTTCTGCTTTTCTGATGTATCAAATACTTATGTCATGCAATAAAATGTAAATTAATTACTTAAAAATCATACAATGTGATTTTCTGGATTTTTGTTTTAGATTCCGTCACTCACAGTTGAAGTGTACCTATGATAAAAATTACAGACCTCTACATGCTTTGTAAGTGGGCAAACCTGCAAAATCGGCAGTGTATCAAATACTTGTTCTCCCCACTGTATTTATAGTGCCTATTTTTCTCTTTTTCGAGTGTAGCATCAAGGCGGGCAGATTTCTTTTTTACTGTAATTGTATTTTTTTTTTAATGTAAAGGTTTTAAAACTAATAAAACTGTGTGAGGTCTCTCTGAATATTCTGAGATAACCCTGATCTGTCCCTCATCTGAACTCTAGTAACCAAATATGCAAGTTTAATAATGTCTCATTTAAGTTCTTTTCAAGCATGTTTCATTAAATAAAAAAATGCATAATTCCTGAAAGGCTGCTCTGATTTTCCCCAACTCTGTTTTACTGCTGCTAAAGATATTCTGATATTCTGTGACATCCTTTGCTTAAAGGGATAGTTTTAACCCATTTAAGCTTTAAGCAAGAAATCTCTGCCATCATTTATTCACCCTCATGTCATTTTTTTTGTCCATCCATATGTCCATTATACTTTGACTTTAGGGTTAATAAATGATGACAGAATTTTTATTCTGGGGTGAAATATTCCTTTAATAATGTATATATTTATTAACGTGTATGGAGATGGACATTCTGGTCTTGTTATGTGCATTTTATTATTCTGAAAAAAAGAGGCTGACTACAATATATTTCTTAGTCATCCTACGCTTTTGACCTCAGCAAAAAGGCCAAACATGCAAGCACAATCACAACCACAATCATCAAAGAACAAAGAGACTTCAAAAATAAAAACAGACATTTATGACCGGTTTTACAAGGTTTAAGCCTAGTCCAAGACTAAAATGCATGTTTGAGCCATTTTAACCGAAAGCAATTTGCACTGACATATCTTAAAGGGCTGGTTGATTATGATTTCACTTTTTTAACTTTAGTTATTGTGCAATGTTGCTGTGTGAGCATAAACAACATCTGCAAAGTTACGACACTCAAAGTTCAAAGCAAAGGGAGATATTTTCTTTTAAAGAAATCGCTTTTTAAGGACTACAGCAAACGGCTGGTAGGGACTACAACGAGCTTCTTCACGGGTTAGTGATATCACTGAGCCTAAAATTTACATAAACCCTGCCCCCGGGAACACACAACAAAGGGGGAGAGGAAGAGTTGAGAAGAGGAAGAGTTGTTGTAATCGAGCACATTTGGGAGTCTGCTCAAGCTGTCGCATCCATCTTTTCACATTTATTGCTGCAATACAGTACGTAACACAAGTGCAATAGCAAGTCATAAAAGCAAGATGACAACATAAGTTATAACTGTAATTAAAATAAACTATACCTGTTCTATCTCCATGCAGCATATATTCTTACAACAGTTCCCACACGAGCGATTTATAGATTATCATACATAAATTCATCAACTAACCATTCAGAAACGTCCTGTCTCATTTTACATGTTGTCACTTTTTCTTGAGTCTCTCCTTCATTGTCTGACTCAGGTTTGAACATAAAAGGCTGAACAGTTTTGGAAATTTTATTGCGTGTCTGCATGAGGTAATCGAAGCTGCTAACACAAGCTCTTGAAGCTCCACCCTCTTCTAGAAAGGGGGCAGGGAGCAGCAGCTCATTTGCATTTAAAGGGACACACACAAAAACGGCACGTTTTGCTCACCCTCAAAAAGTGACAATTTTAACATGCTATAAAAAATGATCTGTGGGGTATTTTGAGCTAAAACTTCACATACACACTCTGGGGACATCAGAGACTTATTTTACATCTTGTAAAAAAGGGGCATTATAGGACCCCTTTAATTATGTCAGTGCAATTGTTTTGTCTCAAATGCGCACCAGTATTTTTTTTTTCTAAGGCACATGTGTAAAAGCTACTTAAATGTCCTAACTGAACTAAGGCCTTCTGGCTTAATCTAAGCCCTGTCTGTGAAACCAGACCTTAACCATTCACTGCTTTTTTTTTATTTGTAGCAGTTTTTTTTTTTTTCCATCTCTAAAAATCTGTCTAAAAATGGCATTTTTATGGATGGTCAGCTCTTCAGATTAATATTATTCTGCAACCCGCTTATCAACATTCTGATCACTCTCTAAGTGAATTCATTTCACACGCCAAAATAAATAAATTGCAGAGTGTTCGATTTATCATAGGCAATGAGATAAACGGGGTAAGTATTTTTCTTTTTCTCTCTCTCTCTCTCTCTCTCTCTCTCTCTCTCTTTTTTTTTTTTTTTTTTTTTTGCCAGTCTTGGTATAAAAATAGAGCTATCTGCTATCAGGAACAACATGTGTTGGTATGGATGAAGAAACCCAGGTGATGATAGACAGCGGTGAAAGAGTTTGTGAAAATTCAAGCTAATTTTGTGGTTTTCTTTCCAAATTGTTCTGTTACATGTAAAAAGAAAATGTTTTTTGTGCATTGTGTTTGTATTTGTCTATCATGGACTGACACCAAAATCACAGGTGTTTTATGAGACTTTATGAAAAAGCCTTATTCTCAAGTCGTCATCTTTATTTACAGTATATAGCGCTTTATACAATACAGATTGTTTTAAAGCAACTTTACAGTGATAACAGGAAAATTATGCATTTCGGCTATTGTTCAGCTGAAGTCAGTTCAGTATTGATTCAGATCCGTTGAAAAGATCATCAATTATTCAATTAATTTCATCAGTAAAGCAGTTCTGCAAAAATGACGTCCAACTCAGTTCAGCTCAGTCAGATCAATAATATTGTTGAATAATAAGTGTCCCCAATTAAGCAAGCCAGAGGCGACAGTGCTCCCAAACTCCATCAGGTGACAGAATGGAGAAAAAAAACCTTGGGAGAATCCAGGTTCAGTTGTTCAGTTCTCTTCTGGCCAACGAATGAACACAGTGTGATTATGATTCAGACTGCATCACAAGTCAGAATTCAGATTGGGACCGGTAGCATTCAAATATTTATCCAGTTCCTTTTGCTTGAAGATCGATTCATCACGCCGGTATGGAGCCGAAGCTGGCCATAGAGTCTGTGCGGAGGACCTGTCTGGTTCTTGTGGTCTCTGCTGAGGATCTGTGCCAATAGGGGCTTTCGTACCGGATAGTTCTAGGAACTAACCACCAGGGTGGTTCCCCGAGAACTAAAGGTCCCCCTTGGGCCATTTTCCTGTTTGCATTCACACCGCCATTAGGAACTCTGAAGTGACGTAAACAGTGCTTGCTGTTGTTGCTGTGACTTATTTTGATGCCGCTGAGCATGCCAGAGCCCGAGCACACAGCCCTCACATTCTCTGTCTTCATTAGTTCTAGTCGCTAGCTGAGCAGAAATACATAATCATGTTTCGCTTGGTACCCTAAAAGTTGTGTTGGATTTTTTCTTTAGTGTAAAGGTTGAGAGGTCCATCTATCACTGTTTTCCATGTTCATAGAGTTAGTTTCTGGAGTAAATGAAGAGTTCAGATGGAAAAACCTCTAAGTCTGACATGTTTTCTTTTAAATGAGCATTTTTTTTTTATCAGGGTCCTGTGTTTAGGCTCAGTAATTTCACTTTCATGGCAATGAAAAGGTTATTAGTCGGTTATTGAAATGCCTTATTTTCAAAAATGTCACTTAAGTGAATTCATTGGTATTTGACAAATTCACACAAGTCCATGTGTGCTTTTTTTTTTTTTTACAAAAACGTCCACCTCTTTGGACAACTAAACAGTTGCAAAATCACTAAAGATGCAACTGGAAACATTGCAAATGATGAAAGCAGAATTCAAAATGTAACAATGAAGAAACTGGAGGGGGGGGGGGGGGGGGGAGAAGCTGCACAACACTTCTGGTCTAGTGTCTGTTTTCTTCGTAATAATCGCATAGTATTAGACGTAGGCAAAAGATCCAGTGCGTATCTGTCTTTGTGCTCGTCAAATGATTCAATTTCCAACATGTTTTCCCTTCAGTGAGTAATGTAGCCAATCACAGACATGTTTGTTGATTTCTAAAACGCAATGGCCAATCACAGGTGTTGAAGTTAGAATCCACTCACCGCTCGAGTTTTTGTCCAGTGCTGAGTTATGTACATGCGCAAATCCTCTCTAAGTGTAGACGTAAAGAGATTCATTGTGTTGTCAGCTTCACTGATTAATATAACGAAACTGTGTGAGATCGCGTTCATTGAATGAGTGACAGCTTTTAATGATTATAAAGGGAGCACTCTTTGCGTGCTGTCTATGCGATATAAAAAAATAATTAATAGCCCTAAAATATATTCAGAATTTGAATAAAACTTTTGTTTTCCATTCTTGACAAGCGGCCACATACACGCTTCAATACATAGACCCATATCCGCATAAACATGCGGGATTCACTCTCGAAACTGACTGACAGTGATAAATATTTATGTATGTATCGAAATCAGACTCATATAAATGTCAGGAAAACACTATTCCTGGCTGCATGTCAATATCCATCGATCACTGGATCTTTGGTAAGTTGTAAGGAACACTATATCGAGTCCAACCTTTAGTTTAAACTGGTAACTGTTTGTTTTACTCGCGTTTTCCCCTATTAACTCCAGTCACGCAGCAGCTCTTCTGCCACTCAGTCCCAGCTGAGGGGGCGTCGCATACCCAATGCATACCCTCTATACAGTTGTGTTTACTTGCTAGTTGCTACTCGCGAAATCCTTTGCAACTGTAACGATGGACAAAATTTGCAGCGCTGCAATTGAAAGCCAGCTCATACGCACACCGTCATTCATCTTGAAATCATATGATTTGATTTGCATCTTCTGATTGGTTTCTGTGGTCTTAGAGGATTTTTCTGACAAAGGGAAGTGGTGTTTTGCGGTTTCTGCCAATGAACTGGTATTTCTGAATCGGCTGAAGCTGGGATTTAGTGGATTTAAAGCAAAAGAATTTGATGAACGTATACTATTTCACGAGTTCACACTTACAAATAATCAGTTCACACTTACTAATAAGTCAGATAGAGTAAAGTATGCGTATTTGGCGTGCTGTCCAAGGAGAGGGCTCAAAGCTCGGTATCTGGCCCGAACCCAGAGTACTCCCCCCGTATCTCTGGTTAGAAAAGTAACCAGGTGAGTGAGGAAGACGGAGTGGTGGAGGGATGCTGAAAAACTGTCGAGGAACATTGGTGAGTTGACTGGGTATTTATATAATCCTCCACTTGTGCTGACTGGGTAGACATGTTGATTACTAATTGCTGCCAGCTGGTTGGAATGACATGATGATTGGATAGATCATTTGAACATGTTCCTCCCGAACTTTGTTAATAAAACATCATGTGCGGAGAGCATTCGCTCAATATCATGGTGTTTAGCGGCTTTTACATCAGAACTCTTCAAATATATAGGCTATAATCTGCGTGTTTTTTAAAAATGGAGGGTGTTTTGTGTGCGTTCGGCCAATCAATGTAAACTTACGTCACTGGTAGTTCCTATTGTGCTATTTTAGTTCCCCTAAAAATAGTTCCTAGAACTAAAATCGTTCCTAGTTCCTGCGGTGCGAACACGCCAAAATCCAGGCACTTCCGCCAATAGTCCTAGGAACTACGTAAAGGCTGTCATGTCGACGAGGCCTTCACAGGGGATTGTCTAGTACAGTGGTTCTCAACCCTCTCCTGGGGACCCCCCATCACTGCACATTTTGCATGTTTCCCTCATCAGATACAACTGATCCAACTCATCAGCTCATTAGTAGAGACTGCAAGACCTGAAGTGGGTGTGTCTGATGAGGGAGACATACAAAATGTGCAGTGGTGGGGGGTCCCCAGGACAGGGTTGAGAACCACTGGTCTAGTAGACATGGTCTCTGCTGACATTCAGGGCTGCAGGTCCACCATCTGATCTGGATACGGACCAGATCTGGCTGACTATGGTAACCTCAGGATAAGGATGAGACAGACTAATATTAGCGTAGATGCCATTCTTCTTATGATGCAACAAGTACATTGGTTGTTATAGGAAGTGTTACCGGTTCCGGTTGACCTAATTTATGCAGCCTAACAATCATTTAACTGAGTTGAATAATAGAAATTGATAATGTGCTATGTGTATGCCAAGTTAAAGAGATGTGTATTTAGTCTAGCTTTAAACTGACAGAGTGTGTCTGCTTCCCGAACAAGGCTAGGAAGATTATTCCAGAGTTTGGGTGCTAAATATTCTGCCTTTATTTTGCAACCATCGTAGTACCCAGAAGTCACAGAAACATTGTACCAATCGTTTGCTTGTTTTCAGCGTCCTGTGTTTCAGGACATGCCTACATATATAAATACAAATTCTGCCCGTGGTGCAGAGCTTTGAAAGATATCATGCATATTATATTCATAAATTCCCTGTTTTCTCAGAAAGTGCTTCTTACAGATACAGAACATGCTGGGATGCATTATGCAAAATAATGTGTATATCCACTCCCTTGTGTGCTGAGACGAGTGACCGCAGGCGCTTTATGAGAAGGATACCAGAGTTGCATTGTCGTCCCTCCTCCACTTCAATATTCAAGAGACTCTGTTAAATAACAGAGCGCTGAATATATTTTCTCATATTTCCTTGCCCCAGAATACATTTCTCCTCAACCTGCTGTCTGCAAATGAGAGATTGATGGACACGCAGAATAGCTTTTCACGGTTGCTGTAGCAATTAGAATATATGCGGGAGACAGACCTGATCTGTGAGTGGCGACAGGCTGTCAGGCATAAGTAAAGCTGTCGTTTAGCGGCCCGGCCCAGAATGACATGGGCTGCACGGAAGAGGACGCAATGCTTTTGAGAGCAAATACCGATCTGAAACACATATTTATTATTTTTCCCTTTCAAATAAATTACCATAGTAACCATAGTTTCCATGCCATAAATACCGTGGGAAATTTAGCTAAAAGTCAGAAAAAGTTGCTACTGTATTTATGGCATGGTTCCTATTTTTTAAAGGGGATGTAGAATTAAATATAATAACTGGATTTTTAGACTGTTTTTTTGAAGGTAGGGTAGGTAGTTTTTGGAGAGACTAGCAATAGCAAACTAGCTTTGAAAGCATGAGATCCCACCCTCCCTTCAGGGAGTCTCCAAAGCCACGGCCCCTTCAAAACACATTAACGCGCACAGCTGGGAGCAAACAAAAGCGTCACGAGAGATTGCGTTAAACAACCTCATGTCTCAAAGCACATAACATTACAATAATAATGAACATAAACAACGTAAAGAGCTTTGACCTGTACCACATGACTGCTGCAGATTCATTTCGCCGTTGATAGTGTTGACACATTTATGTTGACACATAAATTCGAGTCACGAACCGCTCCGAGTATAATATCACGGTCTTCCATCTCTTCCAAATTAGAGTAGTTATGGTGTGAATGCTGCATAAGCTCGTTGTTTTGTTTCAGAAGGAACTGTAAAAGGCGGCTGCTGTTTCGAGAGCATGAAACGCGCTGATGACGTGTGATGTCTGTGCGAGCAGGTATGCGGAGGTATGGAAATACATACATTGACAGGCAGGTGCATTCGGACCGAATGCAATGATTGGACGAACATTTTATGCTCCTACGCCTTCCACAGATGATATATACACCGATCAGGCATAACATTATGACGGGTGAAGTGAATAACACTGATTATCTCTTCATCACGGCACCTGTTAGTGGGCCCTGTTAGTTGGCCTGTGTGGTCCGATCAAACAGACAAGCTATTGTAGCTGAAATTGCTCAAGAAGTTAATGCTGGTTTTGAAAGTGTCAGAATACACAATCCATTGCTGTTTGTTGCGTATGGGGCTGCATAGCCGCATACCAGTCAGGGTGCCCATGCTGACCCCTGTCCACCGCCGAAAGTGCCAACAGTGGGCACGTGAGCATCAGAACTGGACCACGGAGCATTGGAAGAAGGTGGCCTGGTCTGATGAATCACGTTTTCTTTTATATCACGTGGATGGCCGGGTGCGTGTGCGTCGCTTACCTGGGGAACACGGCACCAGGATGCACCGGGAAGAAGGCAAGCCGGTGGAGGCAGTGTGATGCTTTGGGCAATGTTCTGCTGGGAAACCTTGGGTCCTGCCATACATGTGGATGTTACTTTGACACGTACCACCTACCTAACCCTTGTTGCAGACCATGGACACCCTTTCATGGAAACGGTATTCCCTGGTGGCTGTGGTCTCTTTCAGCAGGATAATGCACCCTGCCACAAAGCAAAAATGGTTCAGGAATGGTTTGAGGAGCACAACAATGAGTTTGAGGTGTTGACTTGACCTCCAAATTCCCCAGATCTCAATCCAATCGAGCATCTGGAGGCCCCACCTCACAATTTACAGGATTTAAATTATCTGCTGCTAACATCTTGGTGCCAGATGCCACAGCACACCTTCAGGGGTCTAGTGGAGTCCATGCCTTGATGGGTCAGGGCTGTTTTGGCAGCAAAATGGGGACAAACACAATATTAGGAAGGTGGTCATAATGTTATGCCTGATCGGTGCATATACATATAAATACATCTAGGCCACTCAACTTAGTGATTGCTATCAGGATGTGAAGAGACTTTCAACCAGCATAACAAAAAATGTTTCTGGAACAAATCGCCTACCTTTAATAGCACAAGAAGCAGTGCTGGGTAGTAACTGATTACATGTAATCTGGATTACGTAATCAGATTCCAAAAATTAAGTACTTGTATTTAGATTATATTACGTTTTAAAATACTCGTAATCAGACAACAGTTACTTTTCTATTGATTACATGATTGCATGTTATTCTCACAACGGCAGTCACATATTTATAATTCATTGATTCTCCCTACTACTTCTTTTTTATCTTTTAAATTTTATTTTATAAAAAAGCCTACTGGTTATATCCGTTCAGAAGCTCTTCCAGGTTTGTGTAATTGCACACACAGACCAGCCACTGGCCATGAGCCGATCACTGAAAACTGAGCAAAACACAAATGATCACTGGATTTACTGAAATAATTTCACTTTTACCAAGTGTTTTCTCAACATTGCAACATAACATATCTAATCAACTCCTAATTACCACATTAAATATTTTTTGAATTATCACTCATTTTCAGTCAGTTATTTAACCACGTATTAATGTCTTTGGAAGGCTTTTGTCTTTCGAACACATTAAAATGTACACATTCACGTAATTTCTTATTTACATGCAATGCAGGGATTCCTGAAATTTCTTTGACCTAATATATTTACTTGAAGTAACCCCTGAGGTCTTAATTTGTAAGTTAGGTCAATAATAAAATAATTAAATAAAATAATAAACGATTAATAATAATAATAATAATAATAATAAATAATATACTTGTAATTAAGTTCACGGTGATGTTGGTTAATGGTCACACGACATGCAGGTAAACAAATAAAAGTCGTTTTTTATCTTTTTTAGTAGTGTTTTATTTGTATAGTTTTTATTTTAAAATTATTTATTTTAATGTAAATTGTTTATGATTTAGTTACTTAATAGCTTTTCATTAAACTCACGAACCACTGCAGTTCCATCACAAACCCTAATCTGGGAAACCCTGACGTAATGTAATATTTAATGCACTTCATGTTGTTGATAACAAAGAATGTAATATATTTTCTTTCTCTTTTATATATTTTTATATCAACAAGATTATTCTACTCAAATCAATGTGATGAACAAGTTAGTTCAAAAGTAATCCAAAAGTATTCTGGTTATATTACCTTAAAATTATGTAATGTAATGGATTGTTACTAACTAAAATTTTTGTTATGTAACTGATTACAATTGGTAAGTAATCTACCCAGCACTGATAACAAGACACATGTTGAGAAAGGTACAGGATGAGTTACAAGAACTAGTACTCTGGTTTTGGGGTTTGTACACTTTGTGTGAGCAATAATACAGTGGCGCTTCACTAAAAAGAGTTTATCAGCCATTTCACTCTGAAAAGAGTCATGTGAAGAGATGTCATCACACTCCTGTCTTTGAAAGTTATAATAAAGCCATCATTGATTTAACAGGAGTAACAGTCATGACTCATGAACGGAGTGTTATTTTTACTTTTGGCATCTCTAGCTGCTCTGCTGGTCTTATGACAACACTCTTGTGGAAATCTATCGCAAGCAAATTAAATCTTACATTGCTGGATGTGTTTGAACTGTCTCCTCTCCTCACACTCCTTTTAGTCTGACAACACTTCTCTCCCCTTTCATTTTCTGCACCGTGTGATCAAATTGCTTTTGATGTGACATCATTCTTTCCCGGTGTTATTTACGGGAGTGTCAGACGGGTCTCTGTAGACATCCTCACGATGCTCTTAGTGCAGAGACTCTGGGAAAATGTTTCCCCGATTGATGTTGTGCGTCTCTTACCGTGGTCACACACAGGAGAGACTCCCATTCAGATGGATTGGTCTCAGACTCGAGTCTTTGCTTTTGATGCTTCAGCCGTTTCCTGGTCAGAGGGGAATGATGGAACCATTGCAAAGAGAATCTACAATCTTTGTTTATTACCACACAAGCATGTGGAATTTATTTCCGAAAAGTCGTCATAGAACAACACTGTGATCTTATTATGGGACAGTCCACCTGGAGTTGTCTGGTGCCTAGTTCAAGGGCATAAAGGTGATCAAACTAAAGACTTGTTCGACTTCATACAGCACTGCACAGACAGATCGGCGGCTGACAGATCGGCGACTTGAAGCAGTGCATGCTAGTTAGAAATTTTGTCCGACTTGAGGCAGCGCCGACGCCACGTGACTCTGACGTATGTCAACAAAGTGCCGCGAGAGCGATTCGAGAGCAGCCGACTGGTGCATTTTGTGCAGCTTCTCCAGAGCAGTTGAACGAGCTCTGATGACGACACAGCTGTTCCACGATTGGCCAGATTCACCGCATGACAGCGATCACGTGTGTTTCGTGTTTATTCTAAAACTTTCAGTTCCAATAATGCTCACAAATCAGTTTTTTATAACGGTAAAACCTCTTTTCATGTAGTCGCGATGTTATATTGTCATGTTTATAAAATAAAATTGATAAAAAAGTAGACCCCACTTCATTGATAGTGTATGCTTATATGTTGAACTTTATTCTTGTACAAACAGATGCTGTATTAAGCAGTACATAAAGTATTACATGACAGTGTCTCTGAAACATAAGTGTATTATATTGCATTTATTTCACTTCATCTGTGATAAAGTATACAAACACAGCGTGAGCGTCACTACGGGAAGCAGAAAGTGTCCGACTTCACGTCTCCGTTTGCAGCTCCTCCCCGCCCCGCCTGTCCAACACTCTCGCCGATCGGTTGCATCCAGCCGCAGCCAATGTCGAATACCCCTCACGTCTTAACCCTTACAAAATTCACATTTATGCATTTGGCAGTTGCTTTTGTCCATAGAGTTTTACATTGCACTCTGCTGTGTCATAAGGAATTGGGAATTGATCAATTCTGCTTCTGATTTCTCTTGAATCAGAAATTAAATGAAATGCAATTCCTTGATTTTTGATTTTTTTTAGTCCTTTCAAAGTTGCCATAAATGCATTCCAAACATTCACCAAAAATGGAAATTCTGCCATCGTTTACATGTGTGGCTTTCTTTCTAATGTTAAACACCAAATATATTTTAAAAATGTAATGTTTGAGTAAACTGTACCTTTAACTACACTTTTATACCTTTAACTTTAAACAAAACTAAAATACTGCAACATTCCATTGATTCATTTATATTTATAAAAAAAAAAAAAATGCTACTAGTATAAAGTGCATCTTGAAGGACACATTGTCATGAACAACCTGATGAATCTACCACGGAGCAATGGAAGAAGGTGGCCTGGTCTGATGAATCTCATTTTCTTTTACATCACGTGGATGGCCGGGTGTGTGTGCGTCACTTACCTGGGGAACACATGGCACCAGGATGCACTATGGAAAGAAGGCAAGCCAGTGGAGGCAGTGTGATGCTTTGGGCAATGCTAGGAAACCCTGGGTCCTGCCATCCATGTGGATGTCACTTTGACACGTACCACCTACTTAAACATTGTTGCATACCATGAACACCCTTTCATGGAAACGGTATTCCCTGGTGGCTGTGCCCTTTTTCAGCAGGATAATGCGTCCTGCCACAAATCGAGTTTGCACAACAACGAGTTTGAGGTGTTGACTTGGCCTCCAAATTCCCTAGATCTCAAACCAATCGAGCATCTGTGGGATGTGCTGAACAAACAAGTCAGATCCATGGAGGCCCCACCTCGCAACTTACAGGACTTAAAGGATCTGCTGCTAACATCTTGGTGCCAGATACCACAGCACACCTTCAGGTGTCTAGTGGAGTCCATGCCTCAACGGGTCAGGGCTGTTTTGGCAGCAAAAGGGGTACCAACACAATATTAGGTCATAATGTTATGCCTGATCGGTGTATTTATTATACATTTATTAAAAAGCAAGTCCAAACCCAGTCATAGATGTATTCATAGATCCAGTCAAATATACATTTTAGTCATTTCTGGTTTAAGATGAGATCCCTTCCCTTCATTACTCACTTATCCTCCACTATTCCCAAGTCAGGGGTCGTATATACTGGCCAATAGCATATCCTGAAAACTAAAGCCAACCAGCAATTTTAGCATCATTTTCGTTCTCAGTGACTCAGAATTGGTCAACTTTGACTATATTTATTTCAGAAGCATTTTGGCTGTAGACCAGTGTAATTTCAAGCCACATGTAAAGTAAATGACCAATCATGCACACTATAGCATGACTGCAAACAGGAAGACAGAGCAAAATATTACTGACTGAATGAGACATTTACAGTCTCTTCACGGCCTCGTCGACTCACTTTGAGGTCACTCAGAGGAATAGACCCCACATCAGGGTGAGAATGGAGGTGAGCAGCTGTGGATTTCAAGCAGGGCTTTCACAGTAACGTCCCCTTTGCCTTGACCTCGCCCCCAGCATCAGGGTCCAGTATGTGGTGAATCAATAGCATTCTGCCCTGCCTATGGGCGTCCACACATCCTACACTAAGCTCAGGGTTAATGACTTGTGACACGTTTAATTCCCAGAATGCCCTGCATGTCGCACTTTGTCTCTGCTGATAGCTCTCCCGCACGAGGACGGGACCACCATCGGTGATGTGTGCTTTCTGGCTGCTGTTCGGACGACTTTTCCGACATTAGAAACGGGCTGATCTCGCTCTTTGTCTAGCCCTCGCATTTGTTCCGTCGCTTTGGGATTTCAAAGCATACAGTAATTCAATTTCATCGCAGAGCTGCTGTCACACATTGCTTAATGTGTGGGCGTCCAGACCTACCATATGGATTTGTTTGCTTTAAATGTCAAAGCCCAAGTTTCCTCTGAGGGTATATTCTAAACACAGGGACATTTGTACTGTTTCCCATTTCATATTGTTTCCTCATTCTCAGTAAGTGCCTTTGCATTGCTCCAATTAGTGACAGGATTCTCCCTCAACATGCAAAGGCCTTCTGTTTAAATCTCTACCCAGATGAATGGAGGGGAATGTGCTGATTGAGTTAATTACTGACGGGGAAAAAGGCTTGCAGCATGTCAAACTCCATTACAAGAGGTTAAAGAGCAGGTTATGAGTGTATGCCAACAATTATATAGGTTAATTGATGTTTTTGTAAACCTGGTAATAGGGCTATCAAAATCATTTGACATATATTTGAAAAGGCTAAATACACAATTGCTTAAGTCCTAATTTGTCTGATTTACTATAATTTCATTTATCGTGATTGTTAAACTATGTGCCATTTATAACCCAAAGAAAAGAAAAAACACAAATGGGATTTCAATTATTTCAAACAAATGGGATTATTGGAAAGTCTCCTAGAGTTTCATAAGCAATCTGAACAATGCATCCAACTGTGCTCAGATGTGCCAAGATGCCAAAGTTTGCTATCAAAAGAAATCTCATTATGAGTCATCCTTTACATATTGATTTTATTACTCTATATTCGGTAACACTTCATTTTACAGTGTCCCTGTATGTACTTACTATAGTAGTAACAGTAAATTATGCATAATTGCAAGCAACTAACTCTAAGCCAAACGTTAACCATATTTATATAGTAAGTACATGTTGTTAATTAATATTACTCAGTACTTATTTGTAAAATTACAGTGTACAGTTACACTTTATTTTAAGGTGTCTGTGTTACAGTGTAATAATATATTTAAGTACTGAGTAATAATAATTAACTACATGTCCTTACTATAGGGTTAGGGTGTGGTTTAGGGTTAGTTGCATGTAATTATGCACCATTTTTAGTAATTATTATAGTAACTACATGTAACATGCACTCTAAAAAATAACAACAACAACAACAACAAAAAACAGTTTGCATACATTTTTATTACAGTTATGACAAATTTGAGTTTAATTTACATTCAACAAACAAGCTACAATGAGTTAGAGGAACTTAATAATTTGTAGCATAAACACACATTTTTAAGTTGATTACTCAATTTGTAGCCTTTTGTAGCCAAAAAAAATAGAGTTGTAGCCTTGGAACCAATTAATCTTGGGCCCTATTTTATCGATCTGAGTGCATGGTCTGAAGCACATGGTGAGAAGAGTATGGCACAGGTGCACTTAGGGCGTGTCCGAATCCACTTTTGCTAGTTTAACGACGGATAAAATGGTCGATGCACCAGGCGCATGGTCAAAAAGGGTTGTACCTAGTCTCTTAATGAGTCATGGGTGTGTTTTGGGCGTAACGTGCAATAAACCAATCAGAGTCTCATCTCCCATTCCCTTTAAAAGCCAGAATCCTTTTATTTTTAATATTTAAACGTGTGTGTGCTGCTGCACATCCCTGTGTGTGTAGTAAGCAGAGTGTATGCGTATTGTGCATCGCCTATAGGCACATATTACTAACGTGCCCTTTAAATAACAGTGTGCTATTGACCTTAGACCAGGTTTTTGTTTGTCAATGGCGCAGACGTTTTCAGTTGCCTCAAAATAGCAACGGGCCAACAACGCGTCTGAACACACCTAGTTTTCAGACCAGCACACCCATGGGCGAACAGATGGGCACGAGTGCATTTGCTATTTTAAACAAGTGCCACTGGACATAAAAATGATAACTGCGTCGGGCTGAATCTAGCAAAAAACACTTGCGTCGCGCCTGGCGTCGGATTGCGCGGGTGTATGATAGGGCCCTTTATCTATTTCGGTTTAAATCAACAGCTATCATTGCACATGCTAACATAATTTATTTAACAGGTTATGAACAAGTAAGATATTACTTGTCACTGGCATTAGCACAGTCATTGCTTATAGAGTCAATGTAGTGTTTACCTTCATGTATCTACTCTGTATCTTCAGCACAATGGTAACCACAAAAACTTCAACATTACATAAAAAACTTTTAAATGTCAAACATAACAGCATTAAACGCTAACAGGTCTTTCCCTTCACTAAAAACAAATAAATTAACATTTAATTTCAACATTTATTCTCCTTATCCAGTCCTATGCAAAGCATGCTGGGAGCTAGGAATCCACTGCCTATTTTCCGAAGTTATCAAGACAATTTCATTAAATTACTACACCCCTTTTTTTTTTTTTTTTTTTTTTAAGCCAATTAACGCAGAAATTTGAGTTAAAATTACAGAATATATTAAGTTGATGTAATGATCAACATTATTAAATAGCAACAGAACTCTACAACTCTTTGTAACTTAAAAGGTTTAATTGAGAATGTTTAACTTGCAACCATGCATTTATTTAAGTTGTGGTAACAGGTCCCTTTAGGGGAAATATCTGAGATTGTTGATGAATGAGACAATTAGATGAAACAACTGAGAGCTCCATAAAGTCTCCTGAGCTGAGAACGAGTAACCTCTGATTAACACTTTTTTTCCCCTCCCGGGAACCCAAACCAAATTTCACATTTGACGTGTCGTGCAATGAATTACATCTCTGCAAACAGTTTTTGTGAGAAAAGCTGAACGGACACGGTAATGGTAGGATGGGTGATATGTGGGCTCGAGCACAATGACATTTGAAGGAAATGGCCCGGGCTTTTGCCAGAAAATAAACATGAGGTGAAAAAGCGTGCTTGACAGATTTCTTGTTGGAATAGCGACTTGATCTGACAGTTCAATCAAAATGCTCAGCAATAGTTCATGAGAATAAGCATTATCTCTCACTGTATCCCACGCCTGTATCATGGCCAGACACCTGCAGTGCGGAGGAAAATGAGTCTACCACCACTAAAGGAAATAAGACGAGCGGGATTTCAGTGTCTGAATATTTGAAGATACGCTTCTGCTACAGCAGATACAGCACGGCTATACTTATCAGCATCTTGCATGGACCAGGATGTGTTTAGTTTGGAGACGTTTGCAAGTCAGTACAAAAAATACTGTGGTTAAATGCATGCAGAAGTTAGCAAACTAATGATAAAGCAGATTTCAGGAAATGAATGTTTAAAGTCATTTGACATTCTTTGAAAGGTAGTGAGTGTGTTATGTGTGTGTGTTTGTGAGTCTGTGTTGCGTGTTTTGCCTTCAGGCGTTGTATTCATGGCTCTCAAATGCACGCTGAGTTCAGTGGCAGCCAGTTTTACAAGCCAAATGCCCACTAGAATATCAAATATAAAGCGGCCATAGGGGGAAAAAAGTCTTGCTGATGGTTTGGCTCTGTGAACAACTGCACCTGTAAACTGCAGCATAAACCCTCATGCATTGGGCAGTAACACCCTCAGACGGCACGACCACTGTCTGTTCGCTGACCATCTGACGTAGACGTCATGCAGAAATAACAAGAAATTCAGTGTTCAAATTCAGATTTGTTAGCTGTGCATTATATGAATGTATAAGGGGACTATCCAAAATATTGCCAAAAGTTTTGGGACGCCTACCTTTACATGCACATGAACTTTAATGACATCCTATTCTTAATCCGTAGGGTTTAATATGGAGTTGGCCCACACTTTGCAGCTTCAACTCTTCTGGAAAGGCTTTCCACAATGTTTAGGAGTGTGTTTATGGAATTTTTGACCATTCTTCAGAGAAGCGCATTTGTGAGGTCAGAAACTGATGTTGGATGAGAAGGCCTGGCTCACAGTCTCCGCTCTAATTCATCCCAAAGGTGTTCTATTGGGTTGAGGTCAGGACTCTGTGCAGGCCAGTCAAGTTCCTCCACACCAAACTCACTCATCCATGTCTTTTTGGACCTTGCTTTGTGCTCTTGTGCGCAGTCATGTTGGAACAGGAAGGGGCCATCCCCAAACTGTTCCCACAAAGTTGGGAGCATGAAATTGTCCAAAATGTCTTGGTATGCTGAAGCATTAAGAGTTCCTTTCACTGGAACTAAGGGGCCAAGCCCAACCCCTGAAAAACAACCCCACACCATAATCCCCCCTCCACCAAACTTTACACTTGGCACAATGCATCTACAATGCATCTATCAATCAATCAATCAAACAATCAATCAATCAATCAATCAATCAATCAATCAATCAATCAATCAATCAATCAATCAATCAATCAATCAATCAATCAATCTATCTATCTATCTATCTATCTATCTATCTATCTATCTATCTATCTATCTATCTATCTATCTATCTATCTATCTATCTATCTATCTATCTATCTATCTATCTATCTATCTATCTATCTATCTATCTATCTATCTATCTATCTAATCTATCATTTTATTTATTGTATTTGTCTTTAAGGTTTATAAATCTTTGAAGGCGTTCTAAACTTTTTAAAAATTTTGAAAAAAGCCAACATTCAAACTTTGTCTTGACAAACTTTGTTTTTTTAGTTAAAAAACTGTTTTATTATATTCACTTTGCTAATTCTTTTATAATTATTATAATTTGTGTTTTTAGAATCTAGCAGAGTTGTATGCCATTCAGAATTGAATTAACAATGAGTTTAATTTCTGATTCAGTTCCTAAATATGAATTTATTTTGAATGCATGCGTATTGCGTGTTCAGTCTATTGCCGTATAGTGACATCACCTTGTATTCGCCTTGACCATGACTGTCATCTGAACACGTAATACACGTGTATGATGTCACCATTTTCACAAATTCATGTTTTTGTAGTTTACACAGCGATGATAATGGTATCATTTCCAAAAACTTGCACTTTGAAACCCGCTTTCAAAATATTGTGTTTTCTGTCCCCCAAAACACCTTTATTGTGTAATTAACGACCAAAGCGCATTAAAAAAACGTTTTCCATTTTTAGTTGAAAACGGTGTCATGTAAATGGCCCCTTAGTCTGATGGTTCTTCCTGTGTTAGTGGGCAGTTCTCGTCATGCTGCAAAATGGACAAGATTTGCCAATAGAAAAAAGTCTGGCTATAAAGGCTGCCTGTCCTGGAAGGGAAAGGAGAAGGGTAGGAAGCATCAGCAATTATCACATGATAAAGGGAGCAGGTGATGTCTACTTCAACAGTATTGATCTTGAGGGAGAAGGAGGCATGTTACTCTTAAGTGGCTCTAATGCACAAATGTGTTCTCAAATAGCCCTGAGAGACAAGTTAGCTGAAAATGCCTGTCATGCTTGTCAACGGAAACTGCTGACCACTGTCATATTTCAACCCTAACACACACTCTTACAATCTACACCACACAAGTGTCATTTTGCAGCGCTGCCATAAGCTCTGTTACCAAACCTAGCCAACTGCCTTGCTGTCCATTGTCTAAACAGGCAGCTATACCTTCTAAGGGAGCATCCCAACCGAAATAGAAATTATTAAATTCAGATGTGGAACGCCCTACATAGGCAGCAACTATACACTGTGTCTATAGTGGTCCTTATGTGAAGCACACGGGAGAATCAACACACATTACAATAGTTAAAGGATACACTGAAATGTTGTTATGCTGATTGATGTTTACTGTTTACAGCAGCTTTTTGTGTCAGGAGCACAATGATGCCATAAAAAAACTGGCAGCTGCAACTGATATAGTTTAATCACACAAGATTAATATTAATACTAGCAAAACATCAAACAACAGCTTTAGGACATTATCAGGCACATCCTCTGATAACACACCTTGAACTCTGTCTTTGAACACATTTCTCTCTTCCAGAACACAAAACACACCACCATACAAGGAATGTTTGACATCACTGATGTCAAAACGGAGTTGTGAATGTTTATTTTTCTGTATACACCTGAATTAATTTAATTGTTCACATGTTCCCGCCCCCTTTTCTTTGGTTAGTCTAGATGTAATATATGTGTTGAACTGTTTGCAGAGGTGAGTGTATGTTTTTCAAACCACACAATTCTATATGCAACAGCGACAATGCTATTCTGGGTTGTTTCAACCCATGTTTGGGTCAAATATGGACAAACCCAAACATTGGTTTACAAACCCGATTCAGTACCCGGATCCTTCTTCTACGCAGCCATGATGTTGCAATTGATGCAGTATGTGGTCTGGCATTGTCATGTTGGTAAATGCAAGGTCTTCCCCGAAAGAGACGACGTCTGGATGGGAGCATATGTTGTTCTAGAACTTGGATATACCTTTCAGCATTGATGGTGCCTTTCCAGATGTGTAAGCTGCCCGTGCCACACGCACTCATGCAACCCCATACCATCAGAGATGCAGGCTTCTGAACTGAGCGCTGATAACAACTTGGGTTGTCCTTGTCCTCTTTAGTCCGGATGACATGGCGTCCCAGTTTTCCAAAAAGAACTTCAAATTTTGATTCGTCTGACCACAGAACAGTTTTCCACTTTGCCACAGTCCATTTTAAATGAGCCTTGGCCCAGAGAAAACGCCTGCGCTTCTGGATCATGTTTAGATATGGCTTCTTTTTTGACCTATAGAGTTTTAGCCGGCAGTGGCGAATGGCACGGTGGATTGTGTTCACCGACAATGTTTTCTGGAAGTATTCCTGAGCCCATGTTGTGATTTCCATTACAGTAGCATTCCTGTATGTGATGCAGTGCCGTCTAAGGGCCCGAAGATCACGGGCATCCAGTATGGTTTTCCGGCCTTGACCCTTACGCACAGAGATTGTTCCAGATTCTCTGAATCTTTGGATGATATTATGCACTGTAGATGATGATAACTTCAAACTCTTTGCAATTTTTCTCTGAGAAACTCCTTTCTGATATTGCTCCACTATTTTTCGCCGCAGCATTGGGGGAATTGGTGATCCTCTGCCCATCTTGACTTCTGAGAGACACTGCCACTCTGAGAGGCTCTTTTTATACCCAATCATGTTGCCAATTGACCTAATAAGTTGCAAATTGGTCCTCCAGCTGTTCCTTATATGTACATTTAACTTTTCCGGCCTCTTATTGCTACCTGTCCCAACTTTTTTGGAATGTGTAGCTCTCATGAAATCCAAAATGAGCCAATATTTGGCATGACATTTCAAAATGTCTCACTTTCAACATTTGATATGTTATCTATATTCTATTGTGAATAAAATATAAGTTTATGAGATTTGTAAATTATTGCATTCCTTTTTTATTCACAATTTGTACAGTGTCCCAACTTTTTTGGAATCGGGTTTGTACATTTTTGTATAATTTTTTAAAACCCAATAGTTGAGTTTATCAATATTAGAAACAACCCAGCTTTTTTTTTGTGCAATTGAAGTATTTTTGTACATTTTCCACCCATTTTTATTTTTGTTGTTTGGATTTTCACTACTACACATGCCATATTTGAGCATGAATGACATTTGATGGCTTCAGCGGAGGAAAATATTTATAGTTTTATGGCACCTTATGGTGCTTTTTTGTCATTTGTGGAGCTTGGCTATTCTTATTCCTATTATGAAAAAGATAACATGATGTAGGATTTCATAATTTTCTACAGAAGAAAGTAAGTCAAAAGGGTTTGGAACAACATAAGGGCAACTACTTTTGAACTGAGAAATCAAATTTTTCTTGAGATATGACAGATTGACATTATAAGAGGTCATCAAACTATAAGAATATCCTGTAAGTTTCAGAACTGAAAACTTCCTTGTTAGTCCAAAAACAGCTTCTATTGTAACCAAGCCCAGATAACAACTCATTGTGGAATGTACCTATAATAGATAGGTGAAATACCGAAGAAAATCAACGCCTACTTCATTATTGCAACTTTGGCCCCGCCCACTGGCGTGTTAGTGAGATGACGAGGAGAGGAGAGCGATACAGGATGGACTACAAATAACATTGCCTTCCAAAGGATCCTAATGTTAGGAATGTGCTTATTTATTTTCAACAATGTGAATGTCTCAGTTGAGCATTATTTATTTGTATTCGGTACATTTCACTGTGGATTCTTTGGTAAATCGCAATTTCGGTGCAGGCTTTGCAAACAGACTTTTACGATATGGATTCGACAGTAATGCCACAACATGTTAATTCTAATGCCTGATCTGTGACCAGTGATTTCTGATATGTAATGATTCATGTACAGTCAGATGTTCTTTGTCTGTGTGTCAGTAAATCAAACCAGTGACTAAACGCTCAACTTCACATTGTCTCTCTTAATAGGATTAAAATAATCTGTTATTTAAACTGTGATTAAATTATATATAGAAAGCAATCAAAGAACGCTCCCTTTGCAATCGTTGGAGCTGTCAATCAAACCTCGTCCATACTGGAGTTTCCACTGCGTTTCAGAAAAAGATTTCCGTCCACACTACATGACTGAAAATGCATGTCACATGACCATTCATGCACACTGGGCATACAAGTGTAAACAGCTGCCGATTGCTCTAATAATAGCTTGCCTCTTGTGCATGTAGGCAGCTGCAGTATTATAAAATGCAGTTTAACTGCACAATGTGCTGTTAAAAATGACAGAAAAAAGTCAGTAAAGCTTGCAGTTGCGTCTACATGTTATTGTTTACATGGTTATCGAGGCTGATATGTTATTGTCATCTTCCGTAAAGGTCATATGATAGGGGCTAGATGAATCAGGGAAGGATAGGGTAGAGTGGGGGTAAACGCCAGTCAAGTTCCTCCACACCAAACTCACTCATCCATGTCTTTATGGACCTTGCTTTGTGCTCTTGTGCGCAGTCATGTTGGAACAGGAAGGGGCCATCCCCAAACTGTTCCCACAAAGTTGGGAGCATGAAATTGTCCAAAATGTCTTGGTATGCTGAAGCATTAAGAGTTCCTTTCACTGGAACTAAGGGGCCAAGCCCAACCCCTGAAAAACAACCCCACACCATAACCCCCCTCCACCAAACTTTACACTTGGCACAATGCAGTCAGGCAAATAAATCTATCTATCTATCTATCTATCTATCTATCTATCTATCTATCTATCTATCTATCTATCTATCTATCTATCTATCTATCTATCTATCTATCTATCTATCTATCTATCTATCTATCTATCTATCTATCTATCTATCTATCTATCTATCTATCTATCATTTTATTTATTGTATATTTTTTCTTTAAGGTTTATAAATCTTTGAAGGCATTCTAAACTTTTTAAAAATTTTGAAAAAAGCCAACATTCAAACTTTGTCTTGACAAACTTTGTTTTTTTAGTTAAAAAAACAGTTTTATTATATTCACTTTGCTAATTCTTTTATAATAATTATAATTTGTGCAGTTTTTAGAATCTAGCAGAGTTGTATGCCGTTCAGAATTTAATTAAGAATGAGTTTTAATTTCTGATTCAGTTCCTAGGTATGAATTTATTTTGAATACATGCATATTGCGTGTTCAGTCTATTGCCGTATAGTGACATCACCTTGTATTCGCCTTGACCATGACTGTCATCTGAACACGTAATACACATGTGCATGATGTCACCATTTTCACAAATTCATGTTTTTGTAGTTTACACAGCGATGATAATGGTATCATTTCCAAAAACTTGCACTTTGAAACCCGCTTTCAAAATATTGTGTTTTCTGTCCCCCAAAACGCCTTTATTGTGTAATTAACGACCAAAGCGCATTAAAAAAACGTTTTCCATTTTTAGTTGAAAACGGTGTCATGTAAATGGCCCCTTAGTCTGATGGTTCTTCCTGTGTTAGTGGGCAGTTCTCGTCATGCTGCAAAATGGAAGAGATTTGCCAATAGAAAAAAGTCTGGCTATAAAGGCTGCCTGTCCTGGAAGGGAAAGGAGAAGGGTAGGAAGCATCAGCACAATGTGCTGTTAAAAATGACAGAAAAAAGTCAGTAAAGCTTGCAGTTGCGTCTACATGTTATTGTTTACATGGTTATCGAGGCTGATATGTTATTGTCATCTTCCGTAAAGGTCATATGATAGGGGCTAGATGAATCAGGGAAGGATAGGGTAGAGTGGGGGTAAACGCCCCCCCACCCCCTACTGTTTTTCCTAAAATAACCACTAGATAAAATCGTTTTTGTTGTTGCTATGGACTACGTTGACCAGAGTGATGTAGAAGTTTTGACCGCAAAGCTTACACTGGTGACGTGCCTGAGAGAAAACAGATTTCACGTTAAGTGATATAATTTTTAACAGTAAGAAAAAAAATTTTCTAAAGCTTGTTGTTTTGCAGAACATCACAGTTATATATGATATGAGAAGAGCAAGGCCTGTAGTTAGGGATTACTTGTCATTTAAGGAAAATATAATTATATTTTTTCAAACATAGTCTGTGGGGTAAAACACCCCCAGGGGGCATTGCTTCCCACTATCATAATTACTGTAGTTACCACGTTCTGAACATCACATTCTTTGTTTTTCCATCAAATGTAATCTAACTAGGTGGCTGAATAAAAATATTTGGACTTTATATTTAAAAATTACCTCACATTAGTATCAGCTAACTAGTTAGCCAGCCAGTTAGCATCAGCTAACAATATTTTTTTTTTAAAAAAAGGTTGATTTTCAGCATGGTTCATTAATAAATTTTCATATTTATTTTGGCTTGTCTTTTTAATTTTAAGCTAAAACATGCTTCTACTCTGATTTTGCTGTAAACATATAAAGCAAATTGCTTTGTCAGAGTGGGGGCATTTTACCCCACCTGTGTTAAAAATCTAATAACATGAAAACTCTGGATATTTTTCATACTTAGTTTATAATTTATGTCATTATCACTGAAAACTAGGATAACTATTCTAGACACATGTAACTTTTATTTCACAGAAAAGTTACACAGTCCTTAAGGGGGGCGTTTTCCCCCACTCTACCCTACGCAATGATCCAGAAGACCCAATCATGGAGCAAATGTGGGCAGCCATGCCTTCGTTTTCAAAAGTCTCCATTTTGGTCTGCAATGTAACACAACCCCAGAGTTTTCAAACTAAAACGGGTTCTGCAGCGTTTCCAAAAGTCTCCGTTTGAGAGGGTCGAGAACACCGGCATACTGTGGACGCCGTAGCAAAAGTTATGCATTTTAAAACGAAAACGCACTATTGTAAACAGGGATTTAGTGTGAAGAATAATCTGAAGAACGTTTTTTGGAATGGAAAGGTTCCATGGATGTTAAAGTTTCTTCATAAAACCATATAAAGGATGCCAATAAAGAACCATTATTTTTAAGAGTCATATTTTCATTTGAACAAACTATTTCTTTGCAAAACTGTTGAACAGGAACTAAACTAATAGATTCACAAAATACTCAATTACTGATCTATAAGACTAAAGTCCTACAGAACGATAGAACATGGTCCCTTTAAGATAATTTCTTGCCATTATTTCTAAAGGGAAGGTCTGGATCAGTTGTCCATAGCAGTTTACTGATGATCAGCAGGGAATAAACGCCAAGATGTCTGACATTTTAGTCCAAAAGTCCAAAATCATCTCTCTAATTTACACCCGCAGCAGTGCCAGTTCTGGCAGGACCAAATTATTGGCCCAGCAGGTGCAAACTGGCATATCTGATTGAGTGCAGACAGATATACGGCATGGCACAATAGAACCGTTATCCAAATCCAGCCCTTAAAGTCTGCAGCATGAAATGTGTTTTTTTGAATTGTAGCATGCCTTAACTTGGTTTGCAATTGCTTGGTTCATACTTCGCTGAGCATTCATTTTGCATTCATGATTTTAAAGAACTGGAAAATGTAGCAATCCAGTGGAACATTTTCTCGCATGAGATATCAACTTTAGACAGAAGCTGGGCAAATTAAATCTGACGTTTGCGGGTTTTCCTAACCAGCAGCGTGCTGGCAGAGCGGGCAGAGCAATCGCAACACATTTGCCCATTTGGTGGAAGTTGTTGTTGTTATGAAGCGGTTGTGACAGCGGGGACATCGAAAGATGAATAACCTGTTTAGACAGGGACGTTTTACAGGCTGGAATCATCTTCATGATTGAGTAATGATCAATGGTCATCCACTTTGTAAAAGATCAATCATTGTCCGAGCGCTCGTTGACGGCCGCTGATGGGAAACTCTCTTGGAGATGGCATTTGTGCAATAGCTCTGGGAACCTGAAATCAATATCTGCTTTCAAAAGGCACACTGTGTCGTGAGTTATTTGATAACTTTACAATTAAACACATTTTTGTAGAGTGTGTAAGTGATTAACTGGTAAGCTCTTCTCTATTTCATGTGTTTATGGAAAAATCCATAGAGTGTATTCTTGCTCACATTCTCTCACATAATCACATTATGAAATAAATGCTTTTCTCCAAAAACATGTTGGCCACAATTATTGGCACCCCTAGAATTTTTATGCTAGAATTATTGGCACCCCTAGAGTAAAATATCTCTGAAGTATATTCCCATTAATATTTACGTTTTTTTAGCACACCTGAAAAATTCCCATTTCCACCATGAGGGCAATAATTAAGAAGTTCCAATCAACTAAAGATGTTACGAATCTGCCTGGAAGAGGATGTGTGTCTATCTCGTCCTAATGCATGACAAGGATGACAGTTTGAGTGCCCAAAGATTCTCCAAGAATCACAGATGGAGAATTGCTGAGATTACTAGAGTCTTGAGGTTAGAAATCCTTAAACAAAAAAACAACCCCTTCAAACAACCCCTACATCACCACATGCTGGTTGTTCAGGAGGGTTTCAAGAAAACTCCTCCTCGCTCATCCAAAAACAAACTCCAGCATGTTCAGTTGTCAGACATGACTGGAACTTCAGACGGGACCTGGTTCTGTGGTCAGATGAAATCTGTATGAAGGAATGGTCTCTGATCTCTTGTCAGGTGTTCTCCAAACTCATCAGGCATTATAGGAGAAAACTCGGAGCAGTTATTTTGGGAAAAGGTTGCAAAAAGTATTTAATAAAAGGGTGCCAATATTTGTGGCCAACGTGTTTTGGAGAAAAGCATTTATTCCATAATGTGATTTATCCCCCACTTTCAATGAAAGGTTAGATTTTTGTGAATTTTTTGAATGAAAGATTAAAAGGATAAACAATGCAGATTTATTTTTACAGCCATCTTTGATCATATAATTCTGACCACAACTGTAGACAATAAAATAGTTATCAAAAATGTGCAACAAAAAAAAAAAAAAAAAAGATAGTCACAACTGTAACAACTAGCCCCGGTCTCCCCTATATATACACAACAAATCAATGTCCAATGGAGATATTTTCCTTATATTCAAAGGATATAAAAGCCTTTTATCAAACTACATGTTTTTGAGCACAGCCAAGCACTTTTAAGGTCTTGTTTCAAAATCTTTCCTAAAGAAAACAAGTTTCTTAAAGAAAACGACTGGAATATTTAATATTTGGCCTTCCTGAAGCTCAAACAGAGCAATGTGCTAACAACGCCAAGCCAAGATCAAGGGTTCAAACCTCAGGGAAAGCAAGAACTGATAAAAATGTGTACCTTGCAATGCAATGTAAGTCGCTTTGGATAGAAGCATCTGCCAAATGCATAAATGCAAATGTTAACCGCAAGAGGTCAGCTAGGGATCCGATCCTATCAATGGTGGCCATTACGATTTTAAAAGTCATCTAACATACCAGTACTTTTTAAATAGAGAGCTGCAGTGTCTTTGGCCATTAGTTATTAAAACATTTTCTTCCCTTTGTGATTTATTGTTTGTTCCACATTCTTGACACAGCAGTGTATATACTGTATAATAAAACACTTCTGCAGCTGCATTGTATTTCTAAAGCAACTAACAATGTCAAATTATGGATTGCAATTAGGTCCAGATTTAACCACGTTAGAACAATTAAGTAACAAATGAGCACACATGTGCCTGCAAATACAATGATCGCTTTTATTTTATAGGGAAAGTAAACAGTTCAAAGAGAACTGGTGCCGTTAATAGTGTTTAACACATCATTATATGAACCGAAAATACTGATGTGAATGTTCAAGTGCATCACCTTTCGCTAACAATATAACAGCAGTACTGTGAGCATCACTGCTATAAGAGTCACTGAAGCCCCTTAAATGGATGGAAACTGTTAAATTACCCTATTATTTCTAATTTACATCCGCTGTGCATTTTGATGCAGTTTGAGAAACAGTTTGATTTAATCTGTTAACTGCATTTACAGTTATATTATTTTCTGTGCTTTGAATGGTGTTTAATTAACAAAGTTTGGGAGGAGCATGTTCAAATGATCTATCCAATCAACTTGTCATCAGCAATTACCGCATCTATCCTATCAGCATGAGAGGAAGGCTATATATACAGTATATATATATACACTCACCTAAAGGATTATTAGGAACACCATACTAATACTGTGTTTGACCCCCTTTCGCCTTCAGAACTGCCTTAATTCTACGTGGCATTGATTCAACAAGGTGCTGAAAGCATTCTTTAGAAATGTTGGCCCATATTGATAGGATAGCATCTTGCAGTTGATGGAGATTTGTGGGATGCACATCCAGGGCACGAAGCTCCCGTTCCACCACATCCCAAAGATGCTCTATTGGGTTGAGATCTGGTGACTTTGGGGGCCATTTTAGTACAGTGAACTCATTGTCATGTTCAAGAAACCAATTTGAAATGATTCGAGCTTTGTGACATGGTGCATTATCCTGCTGGAAGTAGCCATCAGAGGATGGGTACATGGTGGTCATAAAGGGATGGACATGGTCAGAAACAATGCTCAGGTAGGCCGTGGCATTTAAACGATGCCCAATTGGCACTAAGGGGCCTAAAGTGTGCCAAGAAAACATCCCCCACACCATTACACCACCACCACCAGCCTGCACAGTGGTAACAAGGCATGATGGATCCATGTTCTCATTCTGTTTACGCCAAATTCTGACTCTATCATCTGAATGTCTCAACAGAAATCGAGACTCATCAGACCAGGCAACATTTTTCCAGTCTTCAACTGTCCAATTTTGGTGAGCTCGTGCAAATTGTAGCCTCTTTTTCCTATTTGTAGTGGAGATGAGTGGTACCCGGTGGGGTCTTCTGCTGTTGTAGCCCATCCGCCTCAAGGTTGTGCGTGTTGTGGCTTCACAAATGCTTTGCTGCATACCTCGGTTGTAACGAGTGGTTATTTCAGTCAAAGTTGCTCTTCTATCAGCTTGAATCAGTCGGCCCATTCTCCTCTGACCTCTAGCATCAACAAGGCATTTTCGCCCACAGGACTGCCGCATACTGGATGTTTTTCCCTTTTCACACCATTCTTTGTAATCTCTAGAAATGGTTGTGCGTGAAAATCCCAGTAACTGAGCAGATTTTGAAATACTCAGACCGGCCCGTCTGGCACCAACAACCATGCCACGCTCAAAATTGCTTAAATCACCTTTCTTTCCCATTCTGACATTCAGTTTGGAGTTCAGGAGATTGTCTTGACCAGGACCACACCCCTAAATGCATTGAAGCAACTGCCATGTGATTGGTTGATTAGATAATTGCATTAATGAGAAATTGAACAGGTGTTCCTAATAATCCTTTAGGTGAGTGTAAATTACCAGTCAAAAGTTTGGAAACTGTACTATTTTGATTGTTTTTGAAAGAAGTCTCTTCTGCTCACCAAGGCTGCATTTATTTGATCCAAAATACAGCAAAAACAGTATTATTGTGAAATATTTTTACAATTTAAAATAACTTTAATATATTTTAAAATGTAATTTATTTCTGTGATCAAAGCTGAATTTTCAGCATCATTACTCCAGTCTTTAGAGTCACATGATCCTTCAGAAATCATTCTAATATGATGATTTGCCGCTCAAGAAACATTTATTATTATTATCAATGTTGAAAACAGTTGTGTACAATTTTTTTTCAGGATTATTTAATGAATAGAAAGTTCAAAAGAACAGCATTTATCTGAAATATAAAGCTTTTGCAACATTATAAATGTCTATACTGTCACTTGATCAATTTAATGCATCCTTGTTGAATAAATGTATTAATTTCTTTAAGTTCTTTCCCAAAAAAAAAAAGAGAAAAATTCTCACCGAACCAAAACTTTTGAATGGTAGTACAATGTTACAAAAGCTTTCTATTTCAGATAAATGCTGTTCTTTTGAACTTTCTACTCATCAAAGAATCCTAAAAAAAATGTTTTACACAACTGTTTTCAACATTGATAATAATCATAAATGTTTTTTGAGCAGCAAATCATCATATTAGAATGATTTCTGAAGGATCATGTGACACTGAAGACTGGAGTAGTGATGCTCAAAATTCAGCTTTGCATCACAGTAATAAATGACGTTTTAAAATATATTCAAATAGAAAAAAGTTATTTTACATTTGAATAATATTTCACAATATTACAGCTTTTTTTTTTTTTTTTTGTATTTTTAATAACATAAATGCAGCCTTGGTGAGCAGAAGAGACTTCTTTTAAAAACAATCAAAATAGTACAGTTTCCAAACTTTTATATATATATATATATATATATATATGTACACAGTCGACTCACCTACATTCCTCAACAGTTTTCAGCATCCCTCCACCACCCCAACTCCTTACTCTTGGCTTTATCCTACCACAGCCAGGAATACAGGGGGAGTACTCAGGGTTCAGGCCAAATACCGAGCTCAGAGCCCTCTCCTCGGACAGCACACCAAATATGCATAGGGTACAACGGGGCTAAACGCACACCTTAAGAAAAATGTGCTTTTCATTACTTCCATAGTATGATTGCAGAAAAAGTATATGTTTGTATTGAACATTTATGTCGAAACAGATTTTGTGTAAAAATAAATAATAAAAGTGGTTTATTGCGGTTTAAAAATCTTATAAATGTATGGGGTGGCGAGGGGGGCCTTTTATACCCCACACACGGGGCAAAATCAGCATGGGACTTAGCTTTAGCTAAAATAATATGTTTTTAATAATGCTTTTAATAAGTTAATACTTGTTCAAAACAATTATTTTAATAAATAAAATAATAAATTTTTGTTTAATAAATATGCTGTAATTAAAATATGTTAATATAGAAATATATAAAAAAAAAAATAGAAACAAAATAATTTTAAAAGTAAAGATTCTGAAATCTTTCTGAATGATTCTGAATGATATTTTATTATATGACATGATTAATATAATATTTTTAAATATGATGGTTTCATTATAAATATGGTGATTATCTCTAAGGTGGACACCCAACTTAATATATGATATTTACCATGTGAATCTAACCATGTCATGTCAAAAAATGGAAAAGTCAGCCAGATATTTATTATCATGTTAAATATGGTGCCTTTTGCCCCAACAGCATACCATACTTTTACATATTCTTCCGTTATTGAAAAACTGTTGCTTTAATTACCTTTGCCTTGAATCAACTTTGCGCTGCTGCCCGTGATCACGTCAAGGATAAGCCAAATTTCCATGTGCATCTTTTTGTGACATCTAGTAGTTTAGAGGAATATAAAATCAAAGGAGCCTTTAACCCCGCGGCGCCTTTAGCCCTGTTGTACCCTACCATTTATTCTATCTGACTTATTTGTAAGTGTAAACTCGTGAACTAGTTGAGACGTGATGGAATGAAAAATGTAGCTTTGTAATACTATTGTAAAGAGAGGTTGTGTTTGAAATAGCCAATGCAATGCTACATAATGCTACAGTATATAATGCTATAATCAACGGGTGACCCGGAAATGGAGAGAGCTGTTTTCTCAAAAAGAGTTCAACTCTGTTCCACCACTGGCCCCACGGCCTGCTGTACCAAAACTCTCAATAAAAAAGAGCAGCTTCCTCAATCTCTGGGTAACGAGAGGTGCAGGTTGACAGTCAGTCTTCTTTCGCCAGCAAGCAGGAGTCTACGGTTCGAGGACGCAACACTTCCTCACGCGTCTCTAGGCACTCCCTCGCAGGAACCATGGAGCCTGGTAAGTTTTACATCACACTCACAGCCGGGACGCTATGCCTTCCGCGTTGGGTCCCTGTGCTCCACCTCGCTGCCCCACCACGGGTACGTCTGTAGTTCCATTGGTGCCGCTTGCAAGTGTCCACTGTCGAAAGCGCCTACAATGTCGGAACTGGACCCTGGAGCAGTGGAAGAACATTGCCTGGGACGTTGGGTCCCGTTGTCTTTTACATCACGTGGACAACGTACAGCGTACGGTGTACATGTGTGCCATTTACCTGGAAAAGTGATGGCACCAGGATGCACTGTGGGATGACGACAAGCCGGCAGAGGCAGTGTGATGCTCTGGGCAATGTTCTGCTGGGAAACACTGGGTCCAGCCATCCATGTGGATGTTAATTTGACACGTGCCACCTACCTAAACATTAATGCAGACCAGGTACTAGAGATCTTCACAGATTCACTTGGATCTGAAAACCTGAGGTCAGACCCGAGACCCGAGCTGGTTCGGGTCCAAAACTTCGACAAGTGCCTCTTTCATGGGTCAGGTTCAGTATTAATGGCCTTGGGTCCAAGACCCTAATTCTTTTAAACTATGTCAGGCATTTAACAATAGTTTTCTCTGAATCTGTGCTTCTATGTGCAAGGATGCATGGTTGCTTCCGCATTTAGACACAGTTGCTCCACGTTTTGAACTACTGTTTCAACAAACGCAATCAGCATGGATTTTAAACTCACTGCTTGCAAGATCTTCCACGGATTGAGTGTCATCTCTCACACCCTCTAGTAAGAAGGACAAGGACTTTAAGTCGGATGTTTCAAGTTATGTCGACAACTTTGAGGGCAAGTATTCTCAAGTTATCACGTTTATTTTTCCAATCCACTGGTCACAATTTAAAGCCGAACTCGTATTTATCGGGCAGGCAATAATATAAAGTGATAATAAATAAGTAAATAAATAAATGAAAGTAATGGAGCAGCGGTCAAATCAGTCACCAGGACACCTGTTTTGGCAGCATGCGGAGGACCAGCACTCACTCATATCCCTCTCTGACTCACGAAAATTGCGAAGAAGATACTTAGTTGCTGTTTGCATCAGACATTTCATTGCTGTTGAGGCTGTCATGAGATCAGCCATTCTAGCGTTTAAACCCAGGTGTAAGGTTGAGGCTGTCATGAGATCAGCCCTTCTAGCGTTTAAACCCAGGGCCTTTGGGTTATTAGCCTAGATCTTTAACCGATAAGCTCCTGCTAACATTATGCAGTCTGAAGTGCTGAAGTGTAAACAGCAGCAATCCTCAGCAAAACTCACACTACAATGACCTCCCAGGCATATCCGCTGTGTGTGGTAAAGCCCGCACTGTAAGATCTGCGTTCAAAGGCACTTTCCTGGAGAGATCACAGGGAAAAAAAGAGCTCGCCATGGAACGTGCCGGGATCCTTAAAAGCAAACTCTAATCCAAGTACTCCCTATACGCACTGGAGGGATGTCAGACATCTTGGAAGATCTCTATTATTTTAAAGGGAACGGCAGAGGGAATCAGCTGAGATGTTCAGAGCGTTTGTCTCTGTGGATCATCCAGGTGTTCACCACCATCTGTTCTCAAGATGAGTTTGTTTGAGGATTGTCTGAGTTAATATGTGAAGAAGCTAATGTATGAATCATTGGTTAAAAAAAACTGTCATTAAGAAGTTATTAACACATATTTGTAATGTTTAACAAATCAATTGCTTGTGCATTCAAATAAAAATAAAATGTATATTTAAATTACGTTAGCGAAATGTTTCTATTTGAATTCACAACAATGTTTAGTGCTCTTTGTGGGTTTTCTTTACAGCAATGCCATAGAATAATTATTTTTGGTTCCCCAAAGAATCTTTCATTCAGTTCTTAAAAGAACCATTTTTTTTTTTCTTAGTATGAGGATCATTTTAAAAATCTGAAGAATCTTTTTCCACTTTAAAGAACCTTTTGTGCAATTGAAAGGATCTATGGATGTTAAAGGTTCTTCACTGAACCATCGTTGGCTATAAAAATCCTTTATTTTCAAGTGTTTTCGAGTGTGGGGATTGCCTTTTTTGGTCTATACTGTATGTCTTGCTGTATTAGCAAATATGCACATTTCAATTATAGCACAATTGATTTTAGTTGACATTCTTATTTTGGTTGACTCGAGATTTGTGACGGCAGATTATGTAAAAAAAAACTTGTCATAGTCCCTGTTTACACCTGGTATTAAGATGCGTTTTGGTCGATCGGATCACAAGTAGACGAGGCAGACACATTCCCGTTTACACCTGGTGTTTTTATCCATCTCTTTTGTCCACTTTCAACCACTTTTGTCCTGATTTTTTTGAGGGGAGGGTCTATGGGCAGGTAAATGTGTGTTTTTTTTTTAGATCTTTCGATCTAATGGACAAAATAAGCTCACGCAATTTACATATGAACGCGCCCGGAGACGGAAAAACACACTCAGAGCAGCAGCTTTCGTTTCTGCTCTGACGGCCGGCCGAACGCTGTGAGTGTATGTTAGAAATCAGGACTGGTGAGAGAACATTGTGCTTGGTACGTTTTTCATCTTCAAACCAAACTTGGGTCTTTAGCCGACAAAGTTTAAATCCCGTCTGTCATATAATGTTCACGCATTAGGTCAGTAGGTGGAGAGTATACGGTCTTTTGTGGCTGTTTAAACACATTCGTCCACATGAGCATCTACACTACGAAAGCAATCCGGTCAAATACGCTTTTAACTACCTCTGGAAGTGGTCGAAAGTGTACAAGCTCAAAACGTTTTAGACCCCGTTTACACCTGTATTTAGCGTCGTCCACTTGTGATCCAATCGCCCAAAACACATCTTAATACCAGGTGTAAACAGGGCCATAATTTTGTCATCATCATCATCTTTTCAAGAAGTAAACTCTTATATTAAGGTCTCATCATTTTTCAGTTTATCCTGTTTTTTAAAGGGCGATGTCAATAAAGGGCGATGTTGACAGTTTCACAATATGTTTCTACAGTATAGTAAACAAATAGATATTTACAGAAATATCAGCCATTAATTCTCTTTAAATAAGCACCTTTTAGTTTCACAGCCTTGATCGTAAAGCTTGAGATAAAACAACGCAATTTATCAAGTTATTAAAATCATAGACTATTATAAATTCACCTCATCAAACTGGAAACACACCTGATCACATGTACGGTTCTTACAAAAGCTAAGTCAAAAAATTATTTGCACAGATTACAGTTTCCCTCAAATTATTTTCTGTTTGCATCAGCAACTCTAAAATATCACGATTCACTTTTAGCCTTCCTTCCCTGAGAGAGTTGGCTACTAATACAAAACACGTCCAAATACAAAACAAGGTGGGGAGGTCAAACTCGCAGTTTATGTCATAAATGAAAAGAATTATGTTTAGCAGAAAAATCCATCAAACACCAGGCCGACATATGTGTTATAAGAAAATTGTGTATTTATTTTCCCAGTGTGGTTTTCTGATCGTTGAGCTCCTAAAAGTGACAGGGTGATTTTTTTTACAAAATGCACACCAATGCAGACGCCTATTAACTGACACTCTGTCAATGCTCTAATGCCCACAAGACCTAGTATTAAACCAATCATACATTTGTCACTGCTTTTTAAGCAGATTAAGGCATATAGAGGTTTGTATGTCTTCTATACACTGGATTGCTTATTTAGATGTCCTCAGAGAGCTCAGATTTGTGTCCATTAGCAACATTACTGCAGGTAGACAATGTTTATTCAACTAAGAAGCTTAATACTATTATTAAAACATCATTTAAACATAAAAACGTTTTTTTTTTTTTTTTTTATCATGGCACACTGCATTCTTGTGTCATTAGTGTCAATGATAATTGGTTTGGTAAGTATGGAAAAATATTGTCTTGATATTAAGAGCAGTTTGCATGTAAATAAGCAATTTCATGCTGTTGATGAGTGCATCTGTGCGCTCAAAGGTTTTCTTATTGCAATTAATTAGTTAAGAGGATAGACAATGTATTTGTGTAAAGACTTAGATAGAAATCATTTCTGAATAGTTCTGAAAAATTCTGCTGTTTAGGTTTAGTAAATGTCATTGTTGCAGCATCACCAGTTTTTAAGAGATTCAATTCAATTCAATTCACATTTATTTGTATATCATTTTTCACAATACATATCTTTTCAAAGCAGCTTTACAGAAAATGCATGCATCTACAGTGCAATTTAGAGTGATTTGTTATCAGAGGAGACTGTGTCCAAGTTATGGATTTCAGAAAAGTACATATACAAATCACACAGTTAGCTAACAATGTATTAATAAACAATGTAATAATTTAAGGCACAAACAATGGGCTCACTGAAGTAAAGAATACATGTTGTTAACAATGATTAGGGTATAGAAAAATAATCAGATAAGACAATAAGATAAAGTCACATTGATTTTTAAAAGTTTTATTAGTAATACATATACACCACAAAAAACATCTCGGTTATGTATGTAACCCTCGTTCCCTGAAGGAGGGAACGGAGACGTACGTCGGAACTGACCGACGAATTGGGATCTGTTTTCAGAGACCAATCTACTTCGAGTGATTAAAAACGAGCCAATGGACATTGGCATGCGGTTCACGCATTCTACGCACCGCCCCGCAGCGCGGGTATAAATACGGAAGTGGAATACCGCATCATTACTTTTCAACTGAGGAGCCGAGACGAGTGACTCTCTCTTCAGCTGAAGCACAGCACCTGGCGACGGGACATACATCTCCGTTCCCTCCTTCAGGGAACGAGGGTTACATACGTAACCGAGACGTTCCCTTTCAGTCGGTCACGTTCGATGTACGTCAGAACTGACCGACGAATTGGGATCCCTACCAACACGCCAGGGATGCTGGCCCTTCCAGCGCCCTGCTTGAGCTCGCTGGAGTGCTCCTAGGTTGGAGCAGGAGTCAGGGCTCCAAGCAGGGAAGGTCCGTCACTGCTGTTTCTGCAAGACCCACCCAGTGTGACTATTGGATAATGCTGGGAAAGCGTGCCCGTCTCGTGGAGATGGTACGCTGCGGAGCCACGTCCTTTAATGGAAGGAGAGGTGGCGGAATACACATAAGGACTAACCTATCAGGGTAGTACTACATATGGCAGTCTCTGGGGTGGATCCAACCTGATCCCAGGGGGAAAGAACACCACCAGAGACGACAGAGCGGGCTCTGTCAAGGGAAAGACACGGGGCTAGCCAAATAGGGTAGCTGGTACCGTGGAGAATACACATATGGGGTTGCTGTTAGGGAACCGGTACATATGGAACCCAGCCTACACACACGTTCCACAAGCATACGGGTGCAGGCCTGGCGTCAGACGGCCGCAACGTCTGACACCGAAGGGGTGCCGGAGGAGCTCGACAGGGTTAGCCATTTCTGGGGAACACAACTGGAGACAATAGACGCACGTATCCGGCCCAGTGGGCGGGAGTGGCGTTGCAAGCCGACACAAGAACGGGCACTTCGCGTCTACCGGCCACTGGGGGCGAGTACACGGGAAGAAACCGGCTCTACACGGAGGCTATAAAATCTAGTGAACGTGTTAGGTGTCACCCAGCCCGCAGCTCTACATATATCTGTCAGCGAGGCGCCTTGAGCCAGCTCCCAGGAGGAAGCCACACTCCTGGTTGAGTGTGCTCGCAACCCGAACGAGCAAGGCACGTCTTGCGATTGGTACGCTAAGACGATAGCATCCACTATCCAGTGGGCTAACCTCTGCTTGGAGACAGCCTTTCCCTTCTGCTGGCCTCCGTAACAGACGAAGAGCTGCTCTGAGGTCCTAAAGCTTTGAGTCCGGTCAACGTAAGCGCGAAGAGCGCGGACGGGACATAACAAAGCCAGGGCTGGGTCTGCCTCCTCCAAGGGCAGCGCTTGCAGGTTCACCATCTGGCCCCGGAAGGGAGTGGTGGGAACCTTGGGCACGTATCCGGGCCGGGGTCTCAGGACGACGTGAGAGTTGGCCGGCCCAAACTCTAGGCACGATTCGTTGACCGAAAGTGCGTGCAGGTCCCCTACCCTCTTGATGGAGGCCAATGCAGTCAGGAGTACTGTCTTTATGGTCAGAATTTTTAACTCTACAGACTGCAAAGGCTCAAAGGGAGGGCTCTGAAGTGCTCTTAGCACCAGAGTTAAGTCCCAAGAGGGTATCGAGTGTGGATGAGGAGGATTTAGCCCCCTCGCACCTCTGAGGAACCTGACAATTAGGTCGTGCTTCCCTAAGGACTTACCTTCAACTGCGTCGTGATACGCCGCTATTGCTGCGACGTATACTTTGAGGGTGGAGGGAGACAGCCTTCGCTCCAGCCCATCTTGCAGGAAAGAAAGCATGACACTAACTGAACACCTTCGGGGGTCTTCCCGGCGGGAAGAGCACCACTCAACAAACAGGTTCCACTTCAGGGCATAGAGGCGCCTCGTAGAGGGGGCTCTAGCAGAAGCGATGGTGTCTGCCACCGCTTGTGGCAGGCCACCTAGAACCTCATGGAGTTTCCAGAGGTCTGGACGCGGGTGCCATAGAGTGCCCCGTCCCTGAGAAAGCAGGTCCTTCCTCAGGGGAATCGGCCAGGGAGGGGCTGTCGAGAGGAGTGCGAGTTCGGGGAACCAGGTCCGGTTGGGCCAGTAGGGCGCAACTAGCAAGACCTGCTCCTCGTCCTCCCTGACCTTGGACAGGGTCTGTGCGAGAAGGCTCACTGGGGGAAACGCATATTTGCGTAGGTCCCGGGGCCAGCTGTGCGCCAGTGCATCCGTGCCGAGGGTGCCCCCGGTCAGGGAATAGTACAACTGGCAATGGATCGAGTCTGGAGAGGCGAACATGTCTACCTGCGCGGCTCCGAAAAGGTCCCATATCAGCTGGACGCTCCGGGGGTGGAATCGCCACTCTCCCGGAGGTGTCGACTGACGAGGGAGCTCGTCGGCTGTCTGGTTCAGCGCACCAGGGATGTGAATGGCCCGAAGCGACCTCAGATGCTTCTGACTCCACAGGAGGAGATGGCGGGCGAGTTGCATCATGCGACGGGAGCGTAGACCACCCTGGCGGTTGATGTACGCAACGGCCGCAGTGCTGTCCGTACGGACCAGTACGTGCTTGCTCTGAAGCGGCTTTTTGAGGCGGCTTAGGACAAGACGTACTGCAAGCAACTCCAGGCAATTGATATGCCAATGCAGCTGGGACCCCGTCCACAGACCCGAGACTGCATGCCTGTTGTACGTGGCCCCCCAGCCGGTGGACGAGGCATTTGTGAAAACCACAGCATGCCTGGACACTTGTTCTAAGGGCACTCCCGGCCGTAGAAACGAAGGGTCTGACCACGGGCTGAAGGTTTGGCGACAGTACGGAGTAACTGGGACCCAGTACTTGCCGCTCTGCCACGCCCATCTCGGGACCCGGCCATGAAGCCAGTGCTGAAGCGGTCTCATATGAAGCAATCCGAGCGGCGTTACCGTGGCTGCAGATGCCATATGCCCCAGGAGCCTCTGAAAATATTTCAGTGGGACCGCCATCCTGCCTTTGAACGTATTCAAGCAGTTCAACACTGACCGGACTCGCTCCTCTGTGAGGTGCACAGTCTGATTGACCGAGTCCAGCTCCATGCCGAGATAAGAGATCCTCTGTGTGGGACAGAGTTTGCTCTTCTCTCGGTTGACCCGAAGGCCCAACAGGCTGAGGTGACAGAGCACCAGGTCCCTGTGTTCGCACAACTGCTCCCGAGACTGGGCGAGTATAAGCCAGCCGTCGAGATAGTTGAGGATGCGAACGCCGCGTTCTCAGAGCGGAACAATGGCTGCCTCTGCGATTTTCGTGAAGACGCGAGGTGACAGGGACCCGATTCAGGACACGCAGGTCCAAGATTGGCTGTAACCCACCCCCTTTCTTGGGTACAATGAAGTAGGGGCTGTAGAACCCCGACCTCATATCGGCTGGAGGAACCAGCTCGACCGCGTCCTTTGCCAGTAGGACATCGATCTCTGACCACAAGACGTGGGCATCGCTGCTCCGCACGGAGGTGAAGAGGATGCCCCTGTACTTGGGGGGCCGGTACGCGAACTGAATCGCGTAGCCGAGTCTGATAGTACGGATGAGCCAGCGAGACGGCCTGGGGAGCGCCAGGCCCCCAGAGACCGTGCAAGCGGGACCAATGGCACCACAGACGTACCCGGGGTGGGGCAGCGAGGTGGAACGCTCAGACCCGACCCGGACGGCCCGGAGGCGACCCGGAGTGTTGTCTGACCGTTCCAAGGTGGGGCAGTGTGTGGGAGATAAGGCCCGTCCTTAAGCGTCCTCTAGCCTCACACCGCCCCGTGGTGAAAAGAGGGGGAGCCAGGAGTGGCAAGGCCCGGGGGCGTCGCACACAGCCGGCTTGGCCCTCTTGGGGCCCAGGGAGGGAGAAAACTGCTCTGAGAATGTGGGTACCGCTGGACTCCAGAGAGCCAGCGGCAGGACCGAAACCAAAAAATATTCTCCCCCCTCCGGGGGAGGGAGGGGTGCGGACACCGTCTCCCAGAGAGCAGATCCCCTTTTCACTGGGCTGCCCGTTTCAGGGCCGCTTGCCCTTGCAGGGGACTTCACGGGACCCTGGACGGGTTGGGCGCCTCCCTTGCGCCCGGCCACCTGCTGCCTGGGTGGAGGCTGCTGCTTGGCTTAGCAGGGGCGGAGGCAGACGCAGGGGGACACCCGTGGCGACAAGCAGGCGGAGGCGCTGCGGCCGACGACTGGGTGGAGGCAGCAGCTGGTCGTCGGGGCAGGATGTTTTTTAAACCGCCTCCGTCTGCTTCTGGGCCATCAAGAACTGCTGGGCGAAGTTCTTGATGGCGTCGCTGAAGAGGCCAGCCTGACGTTGAGGAACCGCACTTTGTCGGGCTCACGCATATCTGCCAGGTTTAACCCCAGGTGACATTCCTGGACCACTAGTGTGGACATCGCCTGACCCAGGGAGCGTGCAGTGACTTCCGTCACCCAGAGAGCGAGGTCCATCAGCGCACGCAGTTCCTGCATAACCCCTGGGTCTGGACTACCCTCGTGCATGCAGGACAGAGGGTAGTGAGAGAGGGAAAAACTTATACAGATTATGGCCCTCTTGGCGTTCCATATTTTGACACCAAATAGTTCCACACTGCTAAATTTTTCCGATGCACATCCGGGAAAAAAAGACACAGGAGCAGGCAAGGCGATTTACGCGTTGCACTACGCCTCAGCCACCCAGGAAAGCATGGCTGTCAACTCTGAATCTGATTCAGCATGAGCATACACTATTATAGTGTGAAACTCAGCATTATCATTTCCAGCGCATAACAGCCTTCTCTCCGATGCAGCAATTGACATCTGTCCTCTGCCAGAGCCCCAAATGAAACGCTGGCCCCTTTTTTTTTTTCTTTTTTTTTTTAGGACCAGCAATCCCACCTGTAAGCTACCAGCAGGCATGTGAGACAGTGAGCGTGGCCGTCAGACTCGAACACTCAAGCCCCTATGAAAGAGGCAAGATGAACAACGCGCCGACGTGGCATGTTCTCATGAGAGAACATGAACCACCCACAAACAAAGTCTCAGCACGCTCGTGATGCGATAGAGGAGTGGGGGCCCGAGGAGATGTACCCGGCGGGAAAGCCCCACTGTAATCCTCAGGTCACCAAGGCTTATTAGCCGAAGTAGCCCTTTTCTGGTGCACCAGAAAATAAACTAGATCGGGGAATAGGCGAAGGGACTCAACCCCGTTTGAGGTTTCATAGTCTTGACCGCGCATCTAGAGCGCCGAGTGACACGCTGGGTTGCCGTGACAACCCCCGCTGTCAGCAGGCGCTCGACGGCACACGGCTCACGCTCAACGCTCAAGCCTTTACGAGAAAGGTGAGACGAACAGCGCGCCGACGTGATCACATTCTCCTGAAAGAACATGGATCACCCACGAACGCAATCTCACGTTTATATGCGAGAGAGATCGTGGCTGTCAAATGAGGACAGGAAACAACCGCATCCAGAAACACACGATTTGAATGACATCTTGAAAAAGACGCAGGGTCAAACCGTGTTGCTCTTTTAGAAGGAAATGCTCTTTTAGAAGTGCTGAAGCACTCAGGGAGATGGCCGCGGCTCACAGCAGTCCGATTGCAAGCCTGAATGTGAGCAATCAAGAACGGAAACGCCCAGCCAACCAACACAGGAACAAGTGTATGTTGCAGCGGCCACTCGCTGACTCGCTGACTCGCGCCGTCACACCAGCACCCAGGTAAGAGAGCGATCCTTCTCGAGACTCGTTCTAAACACTCTTCGTAGAAACAGCTTGATACAGCAAACCGTTCGGCTCCGAAGTAAAAAAGCAATGATGCGGTATTCCACTTCCGTATTTATACCCGCACTGCGGGGCGGTGCGTGGAATGCGTGAACCGCATGCCAATGTCCATTGGCTCGTTTTTAATCACTCGAAGTAGATTGGTCTCTGAAAACAGATCCCAATTCGTCGGTCAGTTCCGACGTACGTCGAACGTGACCGACTGAAAGGGAACTGTAGTTCCCTTTCAGTCAGTACACTACAAGTTACGTCAGTTACTGACGAAATGGGGGGTTTCGCTTAGAAGCCAATCGCCTTTGAGCTCTAGAAAACGAGCCAATGGCATATACCCACGTGGGTATAAAGGGCGTTGCGTGGCAATCTCGCATTAGCGATCGACCTGAAGGACGTGTACTTTCATTTCTCCATTCTTCCTCGACACAGACCGTTTCTACGGTTTGCCTTTACGAAGGTCGTCGAGGCAGCCCTTGTGCCGCTCAGGCAACACGGGGTTCGCATCCTGAACTATCTCGATGACTGGCTGATTCTAGGCCACTCTCGGGACCAGGTTTGCGAACACAGGGACCTGGTGCTTCAGCACCTCGCCCGTCTGGGCCTTCAGGTCAACTGGAAAAAGAGCAAACTCTCCCCAGTGCATCTCTTTTCTCGGTATGGAAATCGACTCGGTCGCCATGTACGCGCAGCTTACGAGCAAGCGCGCGCAGTCACTGCTGAGTTCGCCAGTTCGAGGGCAAGAGTGCGGTTCCACTGAAATATTTTCAGAGGCTCCTGGGGCATATGGCATCCGCAGCCGCGGTAACGCTGCTCGGTTTGCTTCATATGAGACCGCTTCAGCTCTGGCTTCGCGATCGAGTCCCGAGATGGGCATGGCAACACGGCACGCTCCGGGTCCCAGTGACTCGGGCCTGCTGTCAGACCTTCACCCCGTGGGTGAACCTCAGTTTTCTACGGGCAGGTGTTCCCCTAGAACGAGTTTCCAGGCATGTTGTTGTATCAACAGATGCCTCTGCCACGGGCTGGGGTGCCATGTGCAATGGACATGCTGCTGTGGGCTCCTGGAGAGGACCCCAGCGCCTATGGCATGTCAATTGCCTCGAGTTGCTGGCCGTACGTCTTGCCCTGCACCGCTTCCGAGCCCTGCTCAAGGACAAGCACGTACTGGTCCATTCAGACAGCACGGCGACAGTAGCGTACATCAACCGACAAGGTGGTCTACGCTCCCGCCGGATGTCGCAATTTGCCCGCCATCTCCTCCTATGGAGTCAGAAGCATCTGAGGTCGCTTCGTGCCATTCACATCCCAGGAGAACTGAATCATGCAGCCTGTGGAGGAGGCAGACCCAGCCTTGGCACTGCTCTGTCCAGTACGCGTCCTTCGCGCTTACGTAGACCAGACGCAGTGTTTCAGGACCTCAGACCAGCTCTTTGTCTGTTACGGAGGGCAGCAGAGAGGGAAGGCTCTCTCCAAGCAGAGGTTGTCTCACTGGATAGTGGATGCCATTGTCCTGGCATATCAGGTTCAGGGCATGCCATGCCCCCTTGGGGTTAGAGCACACTCCACTAGGAGTGTTGCTTCCTCTTGGGCTTTAGCACATGGCGCCTCACTGACAGACATTTGTAGAGCTGCAGGCCGGGCGACACCCAACACATTCGCAAGATTTTATAATCTCCGAGTGGAGCCTGTGTCCTCTCATGTACTCGCCCCAAGTGGCCAGTAACTGGACAGGCTCAGGTGTCTTCGCTTGCTGCGCCATTCCACTCCACGGACTGGATGCGTGCGCATTTTCTCTCAGGTGAGCTTCCCAGTAAGCCCTGAGCTCCTCCAGCACTGTTGATGTCGACACCAGAGTGCATGCCCGCTTGGTCAGCCCTCGTGTTCGGCTAGGTGCCTCCGTGTGCATGGTTCCCCCGTTGGGCAACCCCCACATGTGTATTTCCATGGTAAGTCTCTCTGAGCACGTGTCTTCCCTTGGCAAGACACCTTGCCACACCTGGGGTTGAAAAATTTCCACCTGCGGCTGGATACCCCAGAGTGCTCCATATGCAGTCCCTACGGGGGTCATATGTGTATTCTTAAGTCCTCCCTTCGGGCAGGCATTGTGTTGCATTTCTCCACGTGGGATATGCTTCCCAGTGTACCTTGGTATCAGCGTTGAGCCTAGCCCCTCGTTCGTGCTAAGACTCTGGTCAGCGCAGGACACTGGAAGACAGCCGTCGTGGCGAGATTGTATCGGGACCCCCATTTCGTCAGTAACTGACATAACTCGTAGTGTACTGACTGAAAGGGAACGTCTCGGTTATGTATGTAACCCTCGTTCCCTGAAGGAAGGGAACGGAGACGTTACGTCCCCATGCCACTTCCGCTGTACCGCTGGAACGGCCGGACGCTCATGCCTCGGCTCTTCAGCAGGTAATATAATGCAAGATTGCCAGGCAACGCCCTTTATACCCAAGCGGTGGGGCGGGGTTGCGTTATGCAAATTCCGCAGACCCATGGCATCTTCATGCCATTGGCTCGTTTTGTAGAGCTCAAAGGCGATTGGCTTCTAAGCGAAACCACCCATTTCGTCAGTAACTGACGTAACGTCTCCGTTCCCTTCCTTCAGGGAACGAGGGTTACATACGTAACCGAGACGTTTCTTTTTATATTTTTTGTGGATTTATCTCATGTTACAGCGAAAAAAACATGACCAAATTATTTTAACATTGATTAAACATTGATTTACCATTGACTGAATTGCATTTTTTAACAAATAATTACTGTATTTAACTAATAAACTTAACACTTTTATCTGTTTTTTTTTTTTTTCAGACCACCATGTGATCTTCCTTCACCTGTCGTGTTCCTGTGGTACTCCACACCTTCCTTTCTCAGCCTCTCCTCTCTAATGCTGCAAATCAATTGGATTTTAATCGATACGGTCTCATGGTTCTTTAAAAAAATGTATTTGAGAAGCAATAAACACTTTAAAACTTGAAAGGTCTTTTCCCGGGGAATTGTGGCAGCACTGGTGGAGTCAAAAGACACTTGTTCCTCCAGACATGAAAGGTTCCTGAGATCAAGCACCTTGAAAATGAAAAGCACTCTGCCTTGTAGATTCAGGTCTGACAGGAAGCAGGTGTCTCAATTTAAACAGAAGCAAGGACTGCGCTTAAGGGGACACAATAAATAAATCCACATGTGCTTAAAATAAAATGAACAGTTAGACACAAGATTTATCTTGAGATGGGCCACTTACCCTCACTGTGCTAGTTATTGTTTTAGAATTATTATTGTTAGTGAGTAATTTAGCAGATGCTTTTATCTAAAGTGACTTATCGTGCACTTCCATTTATATGTACATATATTCATTTGGCAGACACTTTTATACAAAATGACTGATTCAAAGTATACATTTTGCTTCATGGAAAACCCATGACCTTAAGTCGCTAATACCTTCAGAACTTTATTTGGGTCGAAAAGCATTCGAATGCTTCAGAATGATTAGTAGTTTATTCATTCATCCATTCTACATCAAATGTGTTTTCTCCAGCCTCCAATCATCTTGTCCCTGAAATGCTTGTATTCACTGCAGTCCTTTGCTGCTTTTATTCAATTGGATGGCAAAAAAAAAAAAAAAAAATTCTGCCCTGGAATTTTCTTTGCTTGAGTGCAAAACAAACCTTTTATTTTATTTCTCAGAGAATTTAATGGATAACTATGGTAACTGGAATTTCCTTTCTCCTCATTAGTAGGTCATCATGATTTATGAACCAGTTAGCCCCTGCTGGTCAATGTTGTAACTACATCATCTGGCTGCAAAAACTATCATTCTCCAGTGATGGACATACAAAATTAGCCATGTAATAATATTTATTATAATTATGTTCAATTTAGATGCTTGCAATATACTGTTAGTGGGTGGGATATATTAGGCAGCAAGTGAACATTTTGTCCTCAAAGTTGATGTGTTAGAAGCAGGAAAAACGGCCAAGCGTAAGGATTTGAGCGAGTCTGACAAGGCCCAAATTGTGATGGCTAGACGACTGGGTCAGAGCATCTCCAAAACTGCAGCTCTTGTGGGGTGTTCCCGGTCTACAGTGGTCAGTATCTATCAAAAGTGGTCCAAGGAAGGAACAGTGGTGAACCGGCGACAGGGTCATGGGCGGCCAAGGCTCATTGATGCACGTGGGGAGCGAAGGCTGGTCTGTGTGTTCCGATCAAACAGACGAGCTACTGGAGCTCAAATTGCTCAAGAAGTTACTGTTGGTTCCGATAGAAAGATGTCAGAATACACATTGCATCGCAGTTTGTTGCGTATGGGGCTGTATAGCCGCAGACCAGTCAGGGTGCCCATGTTGACCCCTGACCACCTCCGAAAGCACCAACAGTGGGCACGTGAACAGTTGGCTTTTGGCTGTTTGATCGATTGCTGTTTGATCGATTGCTCCTGTCTGCCTCCTGTTTGTCCTTCTGACTGCTGTGCTCGCGTGTGCTCTGCTTGCTTTTGAATCTTTATTTGATATCATTCCCTGTTGTTTAAACTGCTAAATATAATTTACCCATCACCATATATTGTCTAATATTGCCTACCATATTAAATCTGACACCGCTAGCTTTTAATCTAAATCACTATCACGCGTTAGCATTTCGCTAGCCTGTTAGCTTGCCATCTCTGCACTCGGGTCTCTTGTTTTCTGAGTTCATTAAACAACTGTGGTGAGTTGGATTAGTAAATAGACTCCATCAAACAACTGTGGTAAGTTGGATTAATCAACAAATACGGTAAGCCATGTCTTCTTCTCCTATCATTGTCACTTGCACTGCATGTTTCATGTTTAGTATATCTTTCTCCGTTGGCGAACAGGGCTTCACATGTGATAAATGTAAGGAGATAGTCAGGCTGACGGAGAAGATTTCAGAATTAGAGACACGCATCCAGACTTTATTTGAGAGTAGTGAGAATGTAACAGCTTTAGACACTGCTTTGGATGCGAATAGCTTAGTGAACTCTGTACATTGTTCGGTTCCGGCTGTAGAGCCCGTGCAGCAGGGCAACTGGGTGACGGTGAGACGGCATAGTCGCGGATCAAAAAACCACTCTTCCGTTCCGATTAGAACATCAAACAGGTTCTCCCCACTCAGTGATGCACCCACTGAGAATCCTGTTGAAAGTGCCCTAGTTATTGGCGATTCTATTACACGGAACGTGAAAATAGAGACACCAGCCACCATAGTCACATGTTTACCGGGAGCCAGAGCGCCTGACATCAAAGCAAATTTAAAAGTGCTGGCTAATGCTAATCGTAAATTCTCTAAGATTATTATTCACGTCGGCACAAATGATGTTCGACTTCGCCAGTCGGAGATCACCAAAATTAACATTAAAGAGGTGTGTAAACTCGCAAGTATGATGGCAGATGACGTTTTTTGCTCTGGTCCCCTCCCCGTTAAAAGGAGTGATGAGATACTTAGCAGACTATCATCACTCAATGGCTGGTTGTCTAAGTGGTGTCCGCAAAATAACATAGGGTTCATAGACAATTGGAAAAGCTTTTGGGGCAGACCTGACCTGTTGAAAAAAGATGGTATTCATCCTTCCTGGGATGGTGCCGCTCTTCTCTCTAGTAATTTGGCACATAGTCTTAGAGCTAAACCTTGACTAACTGGGGCCCAGGTCAGGAAGCAGACGGACTGGCTTACCCGACCGCCTGCTAGCTGTCTCACGTCACAGAAGTCAGATAAATCCCAGCACATAGAGACTCTTTCACCTAGATATTATCACATAGAGACTGTGTCTGTTCCACGAATTAGTAAATACAAAAAACCATCAAAATCATTCAACGGTAAAAATTTAATTGATGTCCAACAAATAAATAACAGATATAATACAGATGATCAAATGATAAAGCTCGGGCTGCTGAATATTCGATCCCTTTCCTCAAAAGCGCTTATTGTTAATGATATGATTACAGATCATAACCTAGATGTGCTGTGTTTGACAGAAACCTGGCTAAAACCTGACGATTACATTACTTTAAATGAGTCCACCCCCCAAGATTATTGTTATAAACACGAGCCACGTCTGAAAGGTAAAGGGGGAGGTGTTGCTGTAATTTATAATAATATCTTCAGTATTACTCACAAGTCTAGTTTCAAATATAATTCCTTTGAAGTTTTGGTGCTTTATGTAACGTTATGTAGTGAAATCGATAAATCCCGTTTGACATTTGTGCTGGCTACTGTATACAGGCCACCAGGGCACCATACAGACTTTACCAGAGAATTTGCTGATTTTCTATCAGAGTTAGTACTGGCTGCAGATAAAGTCCTAATTGTTGGTGATTTTAATATCCATGTAGACAATGAAAAAGACGCACTGGGATTGGCATTTAGAGACATTCTAAACTCTATTGGAGTAAGGCAACACGTGTCAGGACCCACTCATCGCCGTAATCATACGTTAGACCTAATACTGTCACATGGAATAAATGTTGATACCATTGAAATTCTGCAGCAGAGCGATGACATCTCAGATCATTACCTAGTATCATGTACACTTAATTTAGCAAAGGCTGCAAAGCCGTCCCCTCGCTTTAAATATGGCAGGACTATCATTGCTGCGACTAAAGATTTCTTTGTAAATAATCTTCCTCATCAGTTTCATCTCCTCAGCATCCCAGATAGCTTAGAGGAACTCGATGTTGCAACAGAAACTATTGACTCTCTCTTTTCCAGCACTTTAGAGACAGTTGCTCCCCGGCGCTTAAAGAAGATTAAAGAAAACAGTCCAACGCCGTGGTACAACGAGCACACCCGGGCCCATAAAACAGCAGCCAGAAAAATGGAGCGCAGCTGGAAGAAAACAAAACTAGAAGTTTTTCTCATTTCGTGGAAAGAGAGCATGATTGCATACAGAAAGGCCCTAAAAACTGCTAGATCTGCTTATTTCTCGACTCTCTTAGAAGAAAACAAACACAACCCTAGGTATTTATTCGATACAGTGGCTAAATTAACCAAAGATAAAGCTTCACCTTCTGATGTTTGTAAACAGCACAGCAGTAATGACTTTATGAACTTCTTTACCTGTAAGATTGATAATATTAGGAAAAAAATTATAACCATGCAGCCGTCTACTACAGTATCACATCAGACAGTGCATTGTAGTGTTACTGAGGAAAAATTACATTCATTCACTGCTATAGGAGAAGAAGAATTGGCTAAACTCGTTAAATCATCAAAATCAACAACATGTATGCTCGACCCCATACCGACTAAACTACTAAAAGAGATGCTTCCAGAAGTCATAGATCCTCTCCTTAATATCATTAATTCATCCTTGACATTAGGATATGTACCGAAAACTTTTAAGTTGGCTATTATTAAACCACTTATTAAAAAACCGCAACTTGATCCTACAAAATTAGTCAATTACAGGCCAATCTCAAATCTACCCTTTCTGTCAAAAATACTAGAAAAGGCAGTGTCCTCACAATTATGCTCCTTTTTAGAAAGAAATGGTATCTGTGAGGATTTCCAGTCAGGATTTAGACCGTATCATAGTACTGAGACTGCTCTCATCAGAGTAACAAATGATTTACTCTTATCATCCGATCGTGGTTGTATATCTCTATTAGTGTTACTCGATCTTAGCGCTGCATTCGATACTATCGACCACAATATTCTTTTGAATAGACTCGAAAATTATGTTGGCATTAGTGGAACTTCATTGGCATGGTTTAAATCATACTTATCTGACCGTTATCAGTTTGTAGCAGTAAATGAAGAGATGTCACACCGAACACAAGTTCAGTATGGAGTACCGCAGGGCTCAGTGCTAGGACCGTTGCTTTTCACCCTGTACATGCTACCACTGGGAGATATTATTAGGAAGCATGGTGTTAATTTTCATTGTTATGCTGACGATACTCAGCTCTATATTTCTTCACGCCCTGACGAAACTTACCAATTCACAAGATTAACAGAATGCATAGCTGATATTAAAAATTGGATGACTAGTAATTTCCTGCAACTTAATTCAGAAAAAACTGAATTTTTAATCATTGGACAAAAAATCTCCACAAGTAGTAACCTAGAATACTGTCTAACACTCGATGGCTGCTCTGTCAAGTCCTCGTCGTCAGTTAGGAACCTGGGTGTGCTCTTTGATACCAATCTCTCATTTGAAAGCCACGTTTCTAGCATCTGTAAAACTGCATTCTACCATCTTAAAAATATATCTAAATTACGGCGCATGCTTTCAATGCAAAATGCTGAACAGTTAGTTCATGCGTTCATGACCTCAAGGCTAGATTATTGTAATGCTCTACTGGGTGGTTGCCCTGCCCGCTTAATAAATAAACTGCAGCTGGTCCAAAACGCAGCAGCTAGAGTTCTTACTAGAACCAGGAAGTATGACCATATTAGCCCGGTTCTTTCAACACTGCATTGGCTCCCTATTAAACATCGTATACATTTTAAAATCTTGCTGATTACTTACAAAGCACTAAATGGTTTAGCGCCCCAGTACTTGAGCGAGCTCTTAACGCATTATACTCCATCACGTTTATTGCGGTCTCAAAATTCTGGCCAGTTGATAATACCTAGAATATCAAAATCAACTGCAGGCGGTCGGTCCTTTTCCTATTTAGCACCTAAACTCTGGAACAGTCTTCCTAGTATTGTTCGGGAAGCAGACACACTCTGTCAGTTTAAATCTAGACTAAAAACACATCTCTTTACTATGGCATACACATAAAACATTTTTAATTTCTGTTATTCAAATCAGTTAAATGATTGTTTTAGGCTGCATTAACTAGGTCAGCCGGAACCGGGAACACTTCCCATAACACCTGATGTACTCGTTACATCATAAGAAGAATGGCATCTACGCTAATGTTAGTCTTTCTGTTTATCCCGAGGTTTACTGCAGTCGGCCGGATCCGGGCCGTATCCAGACCAGATGGTGGACCTTAGCCTGGACATGACGACCATATCCCTGAAGTGTCTGTAGAGACAATAGTGTCAATTAAACTCCCCCCTGTAAATGCCGCATCGACACGACATCCTAATTAAACCCGTCCCCGGCGTGACAACTCCAATCTTTCGAATAATCCTACGAATATCTATTTATCTAATATGACTTCTGACCTGTAATGTTGCCAGAATCATAATCATACACTATTTGTTCGTCGGCCAGAGGAGAACTGGCACCCCGACTGAGCCTGGTTTCTCCCAAGGTTTTTTTTCTCCATTCTGGCCCTGAAGGAGTTTTGGTTCCTTGCCACCGTCGCCTTTGGCTTTTGGCTTGCTCAGTTGGGGACACCTAAATTTCAATTATATTACTGATCCGCCCGCATTGACACTATATGATAATTGAAATGAGCTGGATGACATCACCGTTTTCACCAGAGCGGCTGTACAGCCGAATCAAATTCCGTTGCATTATTTTCCTGTTACCACTGTGAAGCTGCTTTGAAACAATTGCCATTGTAAAAAGCGCTATATAAATAAAGGTGATTTATCAGAACTGGACCACGGAGCAATGGCAGAAGGCCTGGTCTGATAAATCACGTTTTCTTTTACATCACGTGGATGGTCGGGTGCATGTGCGTCGCTTACCTGGGGAACACATGGCACCAGGATGCACTATGGGTAGAAGGCAAGCAGGCGGTGGCAGTGTGATGCTTTGGGCAATGTTCTGCTGGGAAACCTTGGGTCCTGCCATTTATGTGGATGTTACTTTGACACGTACCACCTACCTAAGCATTGTTGCAGACCATGTACACCCTTTCATGGAAACGGTATTCCCTGGTGGCTGTGGCCTCTTTCAGCAGGATAATGCGCCCTGCCACAGAGCAAAAATTGCAGCAAAAGGGGGACCAACACAATATAAGGAAGGTGGTCATAATTTTATGCCTGACTGGTGTATATACACTCACCTAAAGGATTATTAGGAACACCTGTTCAATTTCTCATTAATGCAATTATCTAATCAACCAATCACATGGCAGTTGCTTCAATGCATTTAGGGGTGTGGTCCTGGTCAAGACAATCTCCTGAACTCCAAACTGAATGTCAGAATGGGAAAGAAATGTGATTTAAGCAATTTTGAGCGTGGCATGGTTGTTGGTGCCAGACGGGCCGGTCTGAGTATTTCACAATCTGCTCAGTTACTGGGATTTTCACGCACAACCATTTCTAGAGTTTACAAAGAATGGTGTGAAAAGGGAAAAACATCCAGTATGCGGCAGTCCTGTGGGCGAAAATGCCTTGTTGATGCTAGAGGTCAGAGGAGAATGGGCCGACTGATTCAAGCTGATAGAAGAGCAACTTTGACTGAAATAACCACTCGTTACAACCAAGGTATGCAGCAAAGCATTTGTGAAGCCACAACACGCACAACCTTGAGGCGGATGGGCTACAACAGCAGAAGACCCCACCGGGTACCACTCATCTCCACTACAAATAGGAAAAGAGGCCTTGTTGAATCAATGCCACGTAGAATTAAGGCAGTTCTGAAGGCGAAAGGGGGTCAAACACAGTATTAGTATGGTGTTCCTAATAATCCTTTAGGTGAGTGTATATACATATACATATTGTAAGCATCTAAATTACATAATTATATATTATATCATATTTATATTATATATGTTTTACCAGTGCCTAATTAGTTTTTGTAGGGCTCTTAAAAGCATTAAATTGACACACTTTATGACATTTTTTTCCCCTTCACAGTTCACGTCACAGTTTTCTGCATCTATTTCTGAAAACTCTAAACTGGCAGTTCATAAAGGTGTAGGATTGAAAATAATCAAAGATATTTGATATTTGAAATCGAACAAAGAAATTTGCTTTACTATTTTCAACCCCCCTCTTTCTTATCAGAAGGGCCATTTGGAATTCCTAAAGACAAAGAGATTCTGAAGGCCTGTAGGCCAAATGTGTGTCACACCTTTAGTACAGTGGGGGAAGTTTGGTCTGATTGGTCAGTTTGAATGTCTCACATTAGGGTTTCAGTCACATGGTCAAGGAACAGATAAAAAGAAGATGTAACTGTTGCTCTGCCTCTTTTTTTAATTCTCTGGCTCTCTTTTATTCTCTGTCGCTCTTGATTCTCTGGTTCTCTCTCTTCTTGGGGGCCTTCTCTTTGGCTCTTCTCTTCTTTGCTCTCTTCTCTTTGTCTCTTTCTCTCTCTCTCCCTCTCTCTCTCTCTCTTTCTATCCCTCAGGTAACATTCTATTCATGCTGGGTACGATTAATGGTATAAGTTTTTATCATCTCATACATCTATTTTGTAACTATTTTAAGTGTAACCATAACCAGAAATTGTCATTAAATCCTTTCTATTACAAATGATGTGCTAACTAGTTTTGATTTGGTATTGACTTTGAAGTGCTATTGCAATACAATATAGTCACATTCTAGCAACGCTCTCCCACATATTTTGCTATTGTAACTGCGCTTATTTCCGTCGTTGGTATAAGTTGCAGTGGGTGGTAAAGATGAGAAATGTACAGTTTTCTATCCTCTTGCTGATAACGTTTCTTTAGTCACTCAGCAACCCTGCAGCCTGAACTGTAGGCGACACACCCTTACAAAGGAAACAGTTTTTTGTTTTCTTATTATGCTGTAAACTGCCACAGATACCCAATGGCTGTAGCAAATGTCTGTTTTTGTCATTTTCTAAAGGAATAAGTGCAAATGACAGGTTCACATCTCCATAACTGGTGGTGTGTGTGAGGGAGGAATTGAAAGATGGTGGAGTTCAGAGGCAGACAGACGAGAAAGCAAATCTTCCAGCATTTGCTGTTGAGGAAAATGAACTGGGTAGATGCCGGACCGGCTCGACAGCTCCTGAGAGAGTTTAATCAAGGCAAAGTCATCCTGATTAAATTAGATGTTTTTAAACTGTGTGTGTGTGTGTGTGTGTGAGAGAGAGAGAGTGAGAGTGTGTGTGTGTGTGTGTGTGTGGCGTGAACTGATAGAACTCATTTCACCAAACTTGTGAGAGACGTTTGTCTTTGAGCAGAGCGTATGTGCCGCGAGCAAGAAATGTGGTCACGTCAGTCTTTCTGAGAGAACTTTATGCTTCCTCAGTAATTAACCTTCCATCTCCTACAACACATGAACTAACATCTATGGTTGAAACAGATGCTCAGAAACCTGACACATGTTTTTTAATCTAAGCCTACACTAATAAGTACAAAATGTACCTTTTCTGAAATGTCAAACATGATGATATCGTGTTTTGTTGTTGTTTTTTCCCCCTAGCATACAGTATATCATGGTATTTTTTGAAATATCGTATATACCATGGTATATATACAGTGCATATATATGAGCAATATCACACTCGTAGCTGCGCGATATGGCTGTACATCAGCACGGCTGTGTTTCAGGCTGAGTGTCATAGGTAATCACAGCGAGCTGAGATACAGCCATAGCGCACAGCTATGAGTGTGATATTGCGTTTATACAACAGTTCGACGGCATCAGCGAGTAAACAAATAAGAAACAACAACAGACTGTCTTTAAAAACCCTCTTTTGTGCAGAACTACTTTCTTCCGCCACATATTTAAATCTACAGTTTAACAGTTGAGCCCAAGCCTCCGTTACTAATTCTAAAACGTCACTTTAGAGTAACGAAGGAACATTGAGACATTATGAGAGAGATCGCTTAAACGAGTGTATTACCTGCATCTGATATACCATTTATTCTTCAGGTCGATGTCCATAATATTATATCCATTATAAAAAAAGTTTGAAGCGATATCGCGAGGCCGAGTGGCGTGATGATGATGAGCTCCAGCTGCGCGCCGCACCGGTCTCGTGTCTCACGGAGGAGCTCGGACGCATAAAAGGAGGAGCGACGACAGTGAAGGACGAGAGAGGACCAGGCCTGGACTTTACGTTATGTTTTGTTTATGTTTTATTATGTGTGTATGCAGGCAGCCGTCCGTGAGGGGCTGCCTGTGTTTTACTTTCAGTTTGTTTATTTTGTATTAAAGTGTTGAACGTTCACCGGTTCCCGCCTCCTTCTTCCCATATCAACATATTTCATTACATTCCCCTTGACCCAAATCGGTTTGCTCTGGAACAAGTAATAGATTAATAAGACCAAAGATTGCCCGTTTAATATACCCCAAATGAATTATATCTCATGTATAACCACTATCTACATAAGAGCCAGCAACAAAGGACTGGCCGAGATAAAGCTGTTCTCGGCGGGTACATGAGCGCTGAACGGCCACTGACGTTCTGGAGCTCACATCTGTGAAAGAGTCTAAACAAATTGTAAAATAGGCACTATGTTCATATATGAGTCACATATTTGAGGTCTAAATAAGTACATTCTCGCCTAAAAAAACTCTTAAACTACATTCCGTGACAACAACAACAGTAGTATTTGTTAAAAAATATGGTGGATTTGTTCGTCCGCCATGACAGTCACCATAAGAAAAGTAATACAAATGGTGAAACGGTTCCAGGCCTGATACTGGGGGAATATCGCATGGCAGAAGAATGCTCTCAGCCAATCAAATTCAAGAACCAGAAAGAACTGTTGTATATGTATGTATGTGTGTATATATATATATATATATATATATATATACACACAGTGGGGAGAACAAGTATTTGATACACTGCCGATTTTGCAGGTTTTCCTACTTACAAAGCATGTAGAGGTCTGTAATTTTTTATCATAGGTACACTTCAACTGTGAGAGACGGAATCTAAAACAAAAATCCAGAAAATCACAATGTATGATTTTTAAATAATTAATTTGCATTTTATTGCATGACATAAGTATTTGATCACCTACCAACCAGTAAGAATTCCGGCTCTCACAGACCTGTTAGTTTTTCTTTAAGAAGCCCTCCTGTTCTCCACTCATTGCCTGTATTAACTGCACCTGTTTGAACTCGTTACCTGTATAAAAGACACCTGTCCACACACTCAATCAAACAGACTCCAACCTCTCCACAATGGCCAAGACCAGAGAGCTGTGTAAGGACATCAGGGATAAAATTGTAGACCTGCACAAGGCTGGGATGGGCTACAGGACAATAGGCAAGCAGCTTGGTGAGAAGGCAACAACTGTTGACGCAATTATTAGAAAATGGAAGAAGTTCAAGATGACGGTCAATCTCCCTTGGTCTGGGGCACCATGCAAGATCTCACCTCGTGGGGCATCAGTGATCATTAAGAAGGTGAGGGATCAGCCCAGAACTACACAGCAGGACCTGGTCAATGACCTGAAGAGAGCTGGGACCACAGTCTCAAAGAAAACCATTAGTAACACACTACGCCATCATGGACTAAAATCCTGCAGCGCACGCAAGGTCCCCCTGCTCAAGCCAGCGCATGTCCAGGCCCATCTGAAGTTTGCCAATGACCATCTGGATGATCCAGAGGAGGAATGGAAGAAGGTCATGTGGTCTGATGAGACAAAAATAGAGCTTTTTGGTCTAAACTCCACTCGCCGTGTTTGGAGGAAGAAGGATGAGTACAACCCCAAGAACACCATCCCAACCGTGAAGCATGGAGGTGGAAACATCATTCTTTGGGAATGCTTTTCTGCAAAGGGGACAGGACGACTGCACCGTATTGAGGGGAGGATGGATGGGGCCATGTATCTTTTGGATGGGGTTTTCCAGCATGACAACGACCCGAAACACACAGCCAGGGCAACTAAGGAGTGGCTCCGTAAGAAGCATCTCAAGGTCCTGGAGTTGCCTAGCCAGTCTCCAGACCTGAACCCAATAGAAAATCTTTGGAGGTGTAAGGGTGGGTCGCCTACAGTGGTTCAGGCTGCAGGATTGCCGAATGACTAAAGAAACGTTATCAGCAAGAGGCTAGAAAACTGTACATTTCTCATCTTTACCACCCACTGCAACTTATACCAACGACGGAAATAAGCGCAGTTACAATAGCAAAATATGTGGGAGAGCGTTGCTAGCATGTGACTATATTGTATTGCAATAGGTAGCACTTCAAAGTCAATACCAAATCAAAACTAGTTAGCACATAATTTGTAATAGAAAGGATTTAATGACAATTTCTGGTTATGGTTACACTTAAAATAGTTACAAAATAGATGTATGAGATGATAAAAACTTATACCATTAATCGTACCCAGCAAGAATGTTACCTGAGGGATAGAAAGGGAGAAAGAGAGAAAAAGACAAAGGGAAGAAGGCCCCCAAGAAGAGAGAGAGCCAGAAAATCAAGAGAGACAGAGAATAAAAGAAGAGCCAGAGCAACAGTTACATCTTCTTTTTATCTGTTCCTTGACCATGTGACTGAAACCCTAATGTGAGACATTCAAACTGACCAATCAGACCAAACTTCCCCCACTGTACTAAAGGTGTGACACATTTTGGCCTACAGGCCTTCAGCATCTCTTTGTCTTTAGGAATTCCAAATGTCCCTTCTGATAAGAAAGATGGGGGTTGAAAACAGTGAAGCAAATGTCTTTGTTCAATTTCAAATATTAAATATCTTTGATTATTTTCAATCCTACAGAGGGAGCTGAAAGTCCGTATTGCCCAGCGACAGCCCCGAAACCTGAAGGATCTGGAGAAGGTCTGTATGGAGGAGTGGGCCAAAATCCCTGCTGCAGTGTGTGCAAACCTGGTCAAGAACTACAGGAAACGTATGATCTCTGTAATTGCAAACAAAGGTTTCTGTACCAAATATTAAGTTCTGCTTTTCTGATGCATCAAATACTTATGTCATGCAATAAAATGCAAATTAATTACTTAAAAATCATACAATGTGATTTTCTGGATTTTTGTTTTAGATTCCGTCACTCACAGTTGAAGAGTACCTATGATAAAAAAATACAGACTTCTACATGCTTTGTAAGTGGGCAAACCTGCAAAATCGGCAGTGTATCAAATACTTGTTCTCCCCACTGTATATGTATATATACCGATCAAGCATAACATTATGACCACTGACAGGTGAAGTGAATAACACTGATTATCTCTTCATCAGAGCACCTGTTAGTGGGTGGGATATATTAGGCAGCAAGTGAACATTTTGTCCTCAAAGTTGATGTGTTAGAAGAAGGAAAAACGGGCAAGCGTAAGGATTTGAGCGAGTTTGACAAGGGCCAAATTGTGATGGCTTGACAACTTGGTCTGAGCATCTCCAAAACTGCAACTCTTGTGGGGTGTTCCCGTTCTGCAGTGGTCAGTATCTATCAAAAGTGGTCCAAGAAAGAAACAGTGGTGAACCGGCGACAGGGTCATGGGCGGCCAAGGCTCATTGATGCGCGTGGGGAGCAAAGGCTGGTCTGTGTGGTCCGATCAAACAGATTGTGTTTCAGCCTGGTGGTTGTGGTCTCTTTCTGCAGGATAATACAAAACAAAAATGGTTCAGGAATGGTTTGAGAAGCACAACAACGAGTTTGAGGTGTTGACTTGGTCTCCAAATTCCCCAGATCTCAATCCAATCGAGCATCTGTGGGATGTGCTGAACAAACAAGTCCAACTTATGGAGGCCCCACCTCACAACTTACAGGACTTAAAGGATCTGCAGCTAACAACTTGATGCCAGATACCACAGCACACTTTCAGGGGTCTAGTGGAGTCCATGCCTCGACGGGTCAGGGCTATTTTGGCAGCAAAATGGGGACCAACACAATATTAGGAATATTATAGGTCATACTGTTATGCCTGATCGGTGTATATATACACTCACCTAAAGGATTATTAGGAACACCATACTAATACTGTGTTTGACCCCCTTTCGCCTTCAGAACTGCCTTAATTCTACGTGGCATTGATTCAACAAGGTGCTGAAAGCCTTCTTTAGAAATGTTGGCCCATATTGATAGGATAGCATCTTGCAGTTGATGGAGATTTGTGGGATGCACATCCAGGGCACGAAGCTCCCGTTCCACCACATCCCAAAGATGCTCTGTTGGGTTGAGATCTGGTGACTGTGGGGGCCATTTTAGTACAGTGAACTCATTGTCATGTTCAAGAAACCAATTTGAAATGATTCGAGCTTTGTGACATGGTGCATTATCCTGCTGGAAGTAGCCATCAGAGGATGGGTACATGGTGGTCATAAAGGGATGGACATGGTCAGAAACAATGCTCAGGTAGGCCGTGGCATTTAAACGATGCCCAATTGGCACTAAGGGGCCTAAAGTGTGCCAAGAAAACATCCCCCACACCATTACACCACCACCACCAGCCTGCACAGTGGTAACAAGGCATGATGGATCCATGTTCTCATTCTGTTTACGCCAAATTCTGACTGAGCAGATTGTGAAATACTCAGACCGACCCGTCTGGCACCAACAACCATGCCACGCTCAAAATTGCTTAAATCACCTTTCTTTCCCATTCTGACATTCAGTTTGGAGTTCAGGAGATTGTCTTGACCAGGACCACACCCCTAAATGCATTGAAGCAACTGCCATGTGATTGGTTGATTAGATAATTGCATTAATGAGAAATTGAACAGGTGTTCCTAATAATCCTTTAGGTGAGTGTATATATATACCAAATGCATAAAATTGACATAATACTGAACTTTTATGACTTAATACCAATCATAAAATGTGTTCTGTGGATAACTGATGCATTAACACTAACAAGAGAGTAACTGTTCATCAGAATATCCAGTTACCCAGTGGTTCATCCACTTACTCGTTTTATGCCTCACTGTGTGCTCTTTTTCCACAGAAGTGTTTTATAGCCCGAACAGTATGGGCCGAGTCAAAAATAGCCCACCTGCTGAAGATGAGGAGAATCCGTGGGAATCTGGAGCTTTCGTCATCAAATAGGAGTTTATCTTTGTCGTTATCCTTGGCCCATTTACCATAGCTTGTGGTTTTATTTTCAACCGAGTCCTTCTATTGGAGAGCAGGATGCAAAACATGTAAAACAGATTTTTCACAAATGCCTGCTGGGTAGACAGAGCAGTAACCCCATGAGGTATACGTGCAACTTTAAACAAAAAGAGATCTGATTAAATAAGGAGATGTGTCAATGTTCCACAAAGAGGTGTAGGTTTATTTAAGCATTATCTGGACATTACTGCTGATATTAAGTATTCTTATACAACAGAAGAAATAAATACACACATCCTAAAATAGCATGCTAACTTTTTTGTTTATTAGGGAAAAAAACAGTTCTGGTTGAGGTGCAAATGGATCAGACTGAAATTTATGGAAGAGCATAGAAATGAACAGACAAACATAATGCTATGGTATTATTTTTGGTATTATTTAAATTTTTCCTGTCATATTTATGATCTACTTTCTAAATAACATGACTCAGATAGGCTAAAGATATGCTATTGTAGTTTCTGTCAAGATGCCACCTATATCTGCTATAATAATTTATATATAAATATATATATATTACATTTTTATGTTGTTTCTAAAATAATTTAGTTAATTGTCTGGCTCCTTGTCCTAATGCACTCCAATTTACCCATGTACAATGAAAAAAGTATGTTTTACTTTAGAACAATATTCACTCAGGAATTGCTAGTAAATTTCACAATTACAAAGAAACGGCAAGTAACACATTGAATTAAACATGAAATTTAGTAGAAAGTAAAAAGACAAATGGTATTTTCTTGTAAAACATGCTCTAATAATCTCTCTCTCTCTCTCTCTCTCTCTCTATATATATATATACACACAGACCATTATTAGATAAATGGCTAATAATGGTTTTAAACAGACCATTATTAGATTTTAAAGGTTGACTTTTAATATTACGTTTATCTTTGTAAACATTTACAAAACAGTAAGCTGTTATGCTCTTCTAGGATTTTCAATTTAAACCATTTAGTCGTCTGCCAGAATCCTGCTTTGGGACCAGGTTCTTCCTAATGAAAAAATAGCGAGAAGAAAGTAAATCGCTGGCACGCCGCCATCAGACTCCTGGCCCTCTATTTGAAGGTGCATGCAGATCCAACCGCAGATGTGTGCTGGCATCTAAACTGAACCTTCACTCACATCAAAGACATGCAAAAGGAGACAAAATGGAAGCTGTGGCTGTTTAATGATTAAGGATGGCTTGTTGCACCGGGGCGACAGCTGGGGTGTGAGCTGGCAACAGCTGAGACCATTAAATTTTCATTCCTCAAGCATAAAGATTGAGAGATGGCAAGAAAGGACAAAGGAGAATAAGAGAAAATTGTTGTGAGAGAACTATAAAATGCAAACACACACAAAAAAAAGTAATTACAGATTTTAATCATTGCTGTGTAGATTCTTATTATAGTCATTTAGTCATACACTACTATTCAAATATTCTGGGTCAGTAAGATTGTTTTTTGAAAGAAACGAATGCCTTTATTCAGTAACATTGTCACTCTGAGGAGACTCTGAATCATTTGGACTTGAAGGGAGCATGTTTGTATGTATATACCAACTCCAATGAGACCCGCCATCATAATTATTGAGATATTATACCATAAACATGGCTTCCTAGATTCTTTGCCTGAACATAGTTTTGGGGTAGTTTTTATTCAGTAAAGTTGCATTAAAATGCAAAAGATTTTCAGTTTATCTGTTTCAAATAAATTATATTTCTTTTTAAAAAATGCATCACATTTTTCACAACTGTTTTCAACATCATTGATAATAAAAATGTTTCTTGAGCATCAAATCATCATATTAGAATAATTTCTGAAGGATCAGACACTGAAGACTGGAGTAATGATGCTAAAAATTCAGCTTTGATCACAGAAATAAATTACATTTTAAAACATATTCAAATAGAAAAAAAGTTATTTTAAATTGTAACAATATTTTAAAATATTACTGTTTTACTTCATCAAATAAATGTAGCATAGTGCACATAAAAGACTTAAAATATACCTACAAAATATTGTAATGTGTCTACGGTAGGCAATTTTTTAGAAGAAAAAGTTTAGACTATAATGATCAACAGTCCATTTCTGTTTTGAAATCTTATAGTCACAGCATTTACAACCTAGTTTCCATATGTAACATGACATATTTCCAAGTGAAACATGATGTTCAACAAGAATGTTTAATTCTTCAATTTTGACCATTGGGAAATGATTAGATGGTGAAAAGTTAAAATATGAGCATGGACCATGACATCTTTTACAATAAGACTAGCAATGAATAAGGAAAATAAATGAGGTCAATATTTAATGTTGGTATTTAAAGACTGTTCCAATTTTTTACAGGTCAGTTAGTTGCTCAGCGGTTGCCCAAGTTATGCCTTGGAAGTACACGACCTGGATGCTGCCATCAATGGTTTTGCCCAGGTATATTCTTAAAAAGTTTCTTTATTGGCATCAATAGCCGCTTTTCCACTGTTGGGCCAGTGTAAGCCAGGGCTAACAACGTGCCAGCGGGGCCAATAGCCTCGGACCTCAAGCACTGAGTCCAAAATCGAGTTGCGTTTCCACTATCGGGCCAGTAGCCCCGCAGTGCTTCCCTAAAACCTGTCCTTAACACGTCGCCGTAGAGCAACGTCGCACAACCTCACCATTTCGACAGCTGACTTAAAACTAGCTAGATTGCAAAATGAGCACGACAGAAGTGAAAGTTTGGTCTTTATATTTAAAGACTTAAGATTTCAGCATCAATGTTTTACAATAAAAAAATGTTACAGTGGCAGTAATTTATTAATTTGTGTCAGGAGTGCACATCAATCATGCTAAACCAAATTGGTATTCACCATTTCACATAAAAAGAGAACACATACCTATTCAGAAGCGCCTGCTTTAATGCGATCTGAGGTGGTTTGGGCGATCTCACTATCCTTTCAGCCAGAGCAACAGAGGGAGCTCACGGACCGAAAACAGGAGTTATTAGTTATACAAGTTAACCGGAGTACATGTTTTTTATGACATATATGCGGATGCATTAGTCCAGTATCAACAAATGCACAGGTAAGAGACTGATAAAACTTCATCTTCAAAACAAATCTTCAAGCAGTCTCTGGTATTTTCCATGAACATATGTGTATTTATTATCGCAATGGTTAGCATAAGTAGCCTTTATCGTTGCATATAAATATATTTCTGCTTCATACAGTGATCAGAATCTCCATCGCAAAGAAGTTTTGTTACACTGAACAAAATTATAAACGCAACACTTTTGTTTTTGCCCCCATTTTTCATGAGCTGAACTCAAAGATCTAAGACTTTTTCTATGTACACAAAAGGCCTATTTCTCTCAAATATTGTTCACAAATCTGTCTAAATCTGTGTTAGTGAGCACTTCTCCTTTGCCGAGATAATCCATCCACCTCACAGGTGTGGCATATCAAGATGCTGATTAGACAGCATGATTATTGCACAGGTATGCCTTAGGCTGGCCACAATAAAAGGCCACTCTAAAATGTGCAGTTTTATCACACAGCACAATGCCACAGATGTCGCAAGTTTTGAGGGAGCGTGCAACTGGCATGCTGACTGCAGGAATGTCCACCAGAGCTGTTGCCCGTGAATTGAATGTTCATCTCTCTACCATAAGCCGTCTCCAAAGGCGTTTCAGAGAATTTGGTAGTACATCCAACCGGCCTCACAACCGCAGACCACGTGTAACCACACCAGCCCAGGACCTCCATATCCAGCATCTTCACCTCTGAGATCGTCTGAGACCAGCCACCCGGACAGCTGCTGCAACAATCGGTTTGCATAACCAAAGAATTTCTGCACAAACTGTCATAAACTGTCTCAGGGAAGCTCATCTGCATGCTTGTCATCCTCATCGGGGTCTCGACCTGACTGCAGTTTGTCATCGTAACTGACTTGAGTGGGCAAATGCTCACATTCGTTGGCGTCTGGCACTTTGGAGAGGTGTTCTCTTCACGGATGAATCCTGGTTTTCACTGTACAGGGCAGATGGCAGACAGCGTGTATGGCGTCGTGTTGGTGAGCGGTTTGCTGATGTCAACGTTGTGGATCGAGTGGCCCATGGTGGCGGTGGGGTTATGGTATGGGCAGGCGTATGTTATGGACAACGAACACAGGTGCATTTTATTGATGGCATTTTGAATGCACAGAGATACCATGATGAGATCCTGAGGCCCATTGTTGTGCCATTCATCCACGACCATCACCTCATGTTGCAGCATTATAATGCACGGCCCCATGTTGCAAGGATCTGTACACAATTCCTGGAAGCTGAAAACATCCCAGTTCTTGCATGGCCAGCATACTCACCGGACATGTCACCCATTGAGCATGTTTGGGATGCTCTGGATCGCCGTATACGACAGCATGTTCCAGTTCCTGCCAATATCCAGCAACTTCGCACAGCCATTCAAGAGGAGTGGACCAACATTCACAATCAACAACCTGATCAACTCTATGCGAAGGAGATGTGTTGCACTGCGTGAGGCAAATGGTGGTCACACCAGATACTGACTGGTTTTCGTACCCCCCAGACCCCCAAAAATACAGTAAAACTGCACATTTTAGAGTGGCCTTTTATTGTGGCCAGCCTAAGGCACACCTGTGCAATAATCATGCTGTCTAATCAGCATCTTGATATGCCACACCTGTGAGGTGGATGGATTATCTCAGCAAAGGAGAAGTGCTCACTAACACAGATTTAGACAGATTTGTGAACAATATTTGAGAGAAATAGGCCTTTTGTGTACATAGAAAAAGTCTTAGATCTTTGAGTTCAGCTCATGAAAAAAGTGTTGCGTTTATTATTTTGTTCAGTGTATTTTAAACACTCACTGGTGTCTGAAAGTGAGTTTTTAGCTGAACATTTTTTAAACGTCTTAAATGTTGAAGTTAGCTGGTAGCCTGATATAACAACATGGGAAATGAGCAGCAGTGTTGACTGTCTCATGACTCCTGACCGTTCATGACCACTTCTCAAACCCCAGTTGGCCCACTTTGGACCAAGGTATTCAGCGGGCCAAAACCCCTGGCCGTTGGCCCAGAGGAAGCCCTGATGAGGCCCGATCAAGCCCACACAAAGACAGTTGAGTTGACACACAAACCCACCTCTCCTCACTCACTCGTTTCCTTTGCTCCGGATAAATATTTTTGGTGTTACAGGGCTTGAATTTCGGCGTGGGACTGCGCGTATTGTGCATAATTTTACTCATTCCCGCAGATTTTGTTCTCACACCCAAAGTGCCCACACATAAAGCCACCTCTCAGTACTACATTGAGATCATTTTTTTTTTTTTTTACTGCTTAAACAGTCAAACACACACAAAATAATGTAAAAATGCCAATGGAAATTTGAGAAAGAAAACGCATGTGTAACAGTATAATGGATCCGTGCGTCAGGTCTTAAAGTGACAGCAGCCTAATATACCTGATGCCAAATTATGAGATAATATTGAAAATATCTATATGGCAGTTTTTTCCTCATGGTATCAATGTCAAAATTGTGTCTAGTAAAAATGCTGAGTGACTAGTAACTTTGGAAAACCACTAGCCACAGTGGCTGGTGAGCAAAAAAGTTCATGTAAAGCCCTGTTTGGCGACACTCTTGTTTCCTTTTCTTTCTCTATGTTTATACTTATTTTATTCCTATTGTTGTCTAAATTATTCACTCTGAGCTTTACCTAATAAATAATACTAATTACTGTGCGTTATTCCGTGTCATTGGCTGTTCCTGTTTTTTGCACGAAATGTCTCACTTAAATAATCCCTTTACAACATCAAGCTTGTAACAACCAGTATGGGTTAACTATACTCAGTCTGACTAGTATGTGGCCAGAACTTCAGTTCATGCAGCTGAAGGATACTTTAACCAAGGACTAATGTGTGAGATACGCAGATGTATTATGGCGGCTTGGGAATTGGTTAGCAGATGTCCAGACCCAAGGCCTGGGAAATCAGAGAGGAACCAGGGCGATGGGGTAGAAGAAACAGACTCAGGCAGCAGGTACACTGGAGAGGGGAACGCAGAGAAGCATCTGTTACCAAATTTCTGGATGGTTCAGCAGTTTCTGTAGGTCGGAAACGAGGACCCCGGAGGCTGTTAAGACTGAATGGAGTGTTGCAATGTGGGGTCCTTCTCATGAATAAGACAAACGCTCCCCTCCAGCTCCCCGAGAAGTGTCCTACCGAACCTGAGAAACAAGGATGACAAGGTGCTGAAGGAAATCAATAGCAGTGAAGTGTGAAGATGTGTCTAGGTGTTGACATGTAAGTTCAGAGTGTGTGTTATATCAAATTCAGACCTCAATGTCATAGATCTTTTGTGACCTAAGTGTCCTACATTGCTTTTTATGTTACACAAACTGTTATTTTTGAACAGGATTCTTTTAGTCTTTTGCACTAGCCAATTTGCAAAGCAAACTTTGTTTAGGAGTAAAGGGCTGTCTACACCTAGGACGATGATTATAGCAATATAAAGATTATTAAACTGAAATAAAAAAATGAAATGAGGCATTGATATAGCGCTTTACTATGTACAACTGTACACCCAAAGCGCTTTACAATCATATCAGGGGGTCTCTCCTCAACCACCACCAGTGTGCAGCATCCAACGGCAGCCACAGAACAACAGCACCAGTGCTATAGGTGGAGAGGAGAGAGAGTGATAGAGCCAATTCAGTGGATGGGGATTATTAGGAGGCCATGATTGATAAAGGCCAGTGGAGGGAATTTGGCCACGACACTGGGTTTCACCCCTACTCTTTACGAGAAGTGCCATGGGATTTTTAATGACCACAGAAAGTAAGGACCTCAGTTTAACATCTCTTCCAAAGGACAGTGCTTGTTACAGTATAGTGTCTCCGTCACTACACTGGGGCATTAGGACCCTCACAGACCACAAGGTGAGCCCCCCCTACTGGCCTCACTAACACCTCTCCCAGCAGCAACCTGGTTTCTCCCAGGAGGTCTTCCATCCAGGTACTGACCAGAGCATTTGAGCGAAGTAGTAATATTTCCTCTGGAGCGGAGAGAGCCTTTCTGAAGATTCCACTCCTCTCGCTCAGGGCCGCTCGCTCAACCCAGAATGAACTTTGTAATATGCTGGTTTGAAAATATGTGAAATAAGTAGGGCTGCCCCCGACTTAAGTTTTTTTCTAGTCGACTAGTAGTTTATTTAAGCAATTAGTCGACTAATCGCATGTTTATATTAATTTAATTACTTATATATATGCTACTGGCGAGAATACTAAACCATAATTAGCGTTTACGTAGGCTAATATGTAATATGCTAATAAGCGCACGCATAAAGCTTGCCGCAAAGAACTGGCATATAGTCATCATCTCCGCATATAGTGAACACGTCTATAGAGAGAAATGCAAATTTCATATGGATTACATAAGCAGAGAGTAGCCTATTTCTTTTAGTTTTTAATTGGTTAGTTTAAAAATAGACATTTCAAGCTTTCTATAGATATACACTCACCTAAAGGATTATTAGGAACACCATACTAATACTGTGTTTGACCCCCTTTCGCCTTCAGAACTGCCTTAATTCTATGTGGCATTGATTCAACAAGGTGCTGAAAGCATTCTTTAGAAATGTTGGCCCATATTGATAGGATAGCATCTTGCAGTTGATGGAGATTTGTGGGATGCACATCCAGGGCACGAAGCTCCCGTTCCACCACATCCCAAAGATGCTCTATTGGGTTGAGATCTGGTGACTGTGGGGGCCATTTTAGTACAGTGAACTCATTGTCATGTTCAAGAAACCAATTTGAAATGATTCGAGCTTTGTGACATGGTGCATTATCCTGCTGGAAGTAGCCATCAGAGGATGGGTACATGGTGGTCATAAAGGGATGGACATGGTCAGAAACAATGCTCAGGTAGGCCGTGGCATTTAAACGATGCCCAATTGGCACTAAGGGGCCTAAAGTGTGCCAAGAAAACATCCCCCACACCATTACACCACCACCACCAGCCTGCACAGTGGTAACAAGGCATGATGGATCCATGTTCTCATTCTGTTTACGCCAAATTCTGACTCTACCATCTGAATGTCTCAACAGAAATCGAGACTCATCAGACCAGGCAACATTTTTCCAGTCTTCAACTGTCCAATTTTGGTGAGCTTGTGCAAATTGTAGCCTCTTTTTCCTATTTGTAGTGGAGATGAGTGGTACCCGGTGGGGTCTTCTGCTGTTGTAGCCCATCCGCCTCAAGGTTGTGCGTGTTGTGGCTTCACAAATGCTTTGCTGCATACCTCGGTTGTAACGAGTGGTTATTTCAGTCAAAGTTGCTCTTCTATCAGCTTGAATCAGTCGGCCCATTCTCCTCTGACCTCTAGCATCAACAAGGCATTTTCGCCCACAGGACTGCCGCATACTGGATGTTTTTCCCTTTTCACACCATTCTTTGTAAACTCTAGAAATGGTTGTGCGTGAAAATCCCAGTAACTGAGCAGATTGTGAAATACTCAGACCGGCCCGTCTGGCACCAACAACCATGCCACGCTCAAAATTGCTTAAATCACCTTTCTTTCCCATTCTGACATTCAGTTTGGAGTTCAGGAGATTGTCTTGACCAGGACCACACCCCTAAATGCATTGAAGCAACTGCCATGTGATTGGTTGATTAGATAATTGCATTAATGAGAAATTGAACAGGTGTTCCTAATAATCCTTTAGGTGAGTGTATTTCTCATGTCTGTAGGCAAGTAGCCTAATCGCTGAGTTTCGGTTCATTTATGCGACGCGCTCCAGTTTACGGAGACCGAGACGGCAGAAAGCACATCCTGTTTGTTTTCTTTATTTTACAAAGGCACAGCGTTTTCTTAATTAAAAAAACAAACAAAAAAAAAAACTACAGTTTTGAATGATGTATTAATTATGTATGACCATAAATGACAGAGTATTTTAAGTTGTTTCAGCTTTCAGCTGATCGTGACGGCGCTTCCATGTCATGAATATATTGTCTGCTATAATTGCTTCTTATTTTTTTAAATCCAGGTAATTGGTTGATGAAACATTGATTAAAATGAAGACACAAATTATAAAAAAAAAGCTAAATTCACTTTAAAGAAAGGCTTTCTACAAAACAAAACTTAATGAAGTGGTCAAAATCATGTCTGACCCACTCCATGTCTCCCGATATATTGCGCATCTTATAATGTATCTTACTCATGCTGTTCACTTTTCATAATCAACATAGAGATGAAATAAAAAAAATAACATTATAATATTTAAACATAAATATGAAACTAAATATGTTTTCTTTAATGGCTACAACACGTATAGTACAGTACAGAGAAATTTCATGTCGGAGCGGTATTTGAGCGAACATAGTTTTACCGGTGAGCGTGAGTGGTTCATGAGTAGAGCATTTGCTTGGGCCGTGAGCAATTGAGTGGAGCGCACTGGCATAGAGCGTAATATTGAGCAAAGCGTCACACTGCTCCGCTTCGCTCACATGCTCTGGTACTGACCAGACTCAAACCTGCTTACCTTCAGTGGGCAACCAGTCTTGGGCTACAGGGTGATATGGCTGCTCGCTAAACTACAACTATAAAGGATAATTTCAATAGTCCACTTTAGACATTCTACTAACTAGCTAACTTTGCAACTACATGTCAACTAGCAGTCATTAGAGTATTAGTAGACTGTCTGCCTAATATCTGCTAACACTTTATTTTTATGCTCCCCAACAGACATTTAACTCACTATAAGTAAGTACACGTCAACTTATTCTACTAACCCTAAGTAGTTGCAAATTAATGAGAATTAGTTGACATGTAGTTGCAAAGTTACTTATAGTTAGTATAGTATAGTTAGTATAGTTACTTATAGTTATGTTTAAAGTGCACTATTAAAATAAAGTGTACCCTATAAAGTTTTAATAACTATTAATGCAATGAAAATAGTGAAATCCACACCACAGCTATAACATTGACGACACAGAGGAAAGATATAGTTGGAATCACTTTCAGAGCAACTTTTTCCAGCTGAAAGCCAATCAGAATCCATATAAAGCTTGAGCATTTAAAGTGGTAGATGGTTATCTGGAATTTTAAAACATCTTTCTCCATTGATTGGAATTCAAAATGAGCTATTAGCTTGTGTATTCTGATCTGTTATTTGTTTATTTATTTATTCATTTATTTGGAGGCTAAAAGTGTAAAAAATGGTCTATTACTGGTTTTGTTCAAATAGTCCATGCTTATTTGTTGTTGGTGACCTAAAACTAAGTTTTTTTGCAGATTCTAAAGCCCGGGACACATCAAGCCGCTATAGAACTAACGGTGACAAAAGCTGACTGTGCTGCCACCTGTGTCTCGGCCAAAATGCTGCGCTTGAACATACCAAAAGGACTAAAGGCGACTGTCAAATAGCACATGAGTTTTGTGCCTGCGTGTAAGTAAATATCTGTCTATATCAGCAGGTATCAATAGTCTATTTTCATCATTCAAAAAGGGAAACCGAAACTAGGACTCCAGATATACAAAACCTAAACATGCTGAATCAAGCCAACGGTGCGGAACACACTGGAAAAACTAATGGACACTGCACAATTTTCAAAGTAGTCCGATCACAGTTCTTTTCACACTGCATTACTATCTGGGGTAGCATTCAGTTGCTGCTGTGTTCACACTGCATGATGGATCAGCGACAGGGGGTTTCACACTGCATGACTTTACAATAGGAAGAATCGCTGACAACAAAGTCAGGTCCGCAAACTATGTTTCACAATGAAACACACGCGAGAAGTGACAATGAAATAACACGAGATCACGCATGCACGAGACTGGAATTGTTAATGATAGCCCGCATGAAGGTTGTGATCCAAATTGTTTGTGCGCTGATTTGCTGCGAAAATGAGAAAAGGAAATGGAGATTATGGAGGAGGAAATGGTTGGGGGGATGTGGGGAGCAAGGATTGTGTTCTGCAAAGAGAGTTGGAGGTAAATAAATCATTTTGCAATGTGCTACTGTTGCAGATGGTCAAGCAAATGTTTGTGCTTTGTTTCTGTTTGATATAATTGTAAATATATCTATTAAAATACTGATATTCTGGTCTATAACTCCTCCCCGATCTTCCCGCTGCCCTGTATCTCACTCTCTCATTGGCTATAGGTCATCGCCGATGTCATTTTCAGTCAGAACACATTTCACACAGCAGGATTTTGAATCGATTCTCTCAGATCGCATCTTTGATAATTCACACTGCGTGATTGTCACTTGTGTGAACAAGCATCGATTTGCCTATGATTTCGGGCATTTGACGGCGATTTCACAAAACCTGTCGGCGAGTGAAAATCGGGCCTAAAATCAGGCAGTGTGAACTTGGCATAAGCCGACTGACGCTCAAAATCGGCCTGACGTTGCCGATGGCCGACCGTTGGCTTGGTGTTTCCCGCTCTTAACATTTTCATATCCACATATGTACTGCCTGTATATCAGAGGTGGGTAGAGTATCCAAAAACTGTACTCAAGTAAAAGTACAAGTACTTATAGAAATATTTACTCAAAGTAAAAGTACTAATCTGAATAACACTTGAGTAAGAGTAAAAATGTATCCAATAAAAAAAACTACTCAAGTAGCTAGTTACTAGTTACTTTGTATCATATATAGCCTATATAACAACAATACATTAACATGTTAATATTTAGATAGATATTGAATTTAAATTTTTATTATTATCATAATTATATTTCTTTGCAACAAACACAGAAGAGACAAGCATTATTTCTGGCATCTGTAGCCCAAAAATCATTGCACATTCTTTGCTTTGTATAATATTAACATTTTGGATTATTAGACAATGTCAAAATAAAGTGAACCTGCAGAGTTTTGCGTTCAAAGCGAACTGTAGTGTTTTGGGTTGTATGTAAATTTAGGAATAAGCACTTTTTGGCCACTCTAGAGATTAACTCTGGGTTAGTTTTTGGTTGGCCAGTTCATTGTCCAAAAAAACGGTGTTCATAGAGTTTGGTAATTCATATGGCGCAGTAAACCAAAAGAAGAACATCATTGTCCCGACTCTTATTTGTGCTATTTGAACAGTATTAAAAGCTTTTTCCGTAAGTTGAATAAGGAAGGCGGTCCGCTGGAAGCTAGATATTTTACTTAACCCATCGATTTGCTTCAGAAGGCCTTTATTAACCCCCCAGAGCCGTGTGGAGCACTTTTATAATGGATGAATGCACTTTTTTGGGCTTAAAATTTTGGGCTGCTATTTACTGCCATTATAATGCTTGGAAGAGCCAGGACATTTTTTAATATAACTCTGATTGTATTCGTCTGAAAGAAGAATGTAATATACACCTAGGATGGCTTGAGGGTGAATAAATTATGAGGTAATTTTCATTTTTGAGTGAACTATCCCTTTAACTGTCTAAGCAAAGACATTCGTTCCCTTTCGAAAACGGGAACGAGTATTGCGTCGCTAGACGCTTATGGGAAAACTCCATTTCTCAAAATATTGAAGCCTTATTTTTAAAACGTAGTGCAGCTGCACAGCCAACATTATGCAAGCTATAAGCGTGCTGGTTGGTTGGGCTGCGGGAACTGCACGAACCTACAGTGGGGAGAACAAGTATTTGATACACTGCCGATTTTGCAGGTTTTCCTACTTACAAAGCATGTAGAGGTCTGTAATTTTTATCACAGGCCTCGGGTTCCCCGAGTTGCTGAAGCTGCTCGAAGCAGCTCCTTGGCCGATACCACTGAGGAAGGATCTCCTTACTCAGGCAAACAGGACAATCTGGCACCCCCGTCCCGACTTGTGGGCCCTCCATGTATGGCCCCTCAACGGGTACCAAGGGACCTTCCAGAAGGAGTCCTAAACACTATCACTGAGGCTAGAGCTCCGTCCACTAGACGCCTCTACGCCCTTAAATGGTCAGTGTTCACCAGCTGGTGCTCAGCTCGGAACCAAGACCCCTATTCGTGTGAAGTACCATTGGTACTTTCATTTTTACAAGAGCTTCTGGACACGGGTCGTACCCCCTCCACGCTCAAAGTATACATGGCGGCCATAGCAGCTTCCCATGCTCCTGTGGCCGACCAGTCTCTAGAAGGAAACGACTTAGTCGTACGCTTCTTCAAAGGGGCCAGGAGGCTGAACCCGCCTCGTCCCCCTTCTATACCCTCATGGGACCTATCCACGGTCCTCAGGGCCCTTAGGGGTCCCCTATTCAAGCCGCTGCAGTCGGCTGAATTAAAGCCACTTTCGTTCAAGACCGCACTCCTGTCAGCCCTAGCATCGGTCAAGCGAGTGGGTGACTTGCAAGCACTCTCTGTGAATGCTTCCTGCCTTGAGTTTGGGCCTAACGACTCCAAAGTCATCCTCAAACCGAGACATGGTTATGTTCCAAAGGTGCTCTCAACTCCGTTCAGAGCCCAGGTCATTTCACTGTCGGCTCTCCCCTTGTCAGAGGACGACAGAGAATTAAACCTACTCTGCCCCGTCTCAGAGTCTATGTAGAGCGTTCTGCCCAATTCAGGCAGTCAGAACAGCTCTTTATATGCTTCGGTAGACGCTATCTCTTTAGCCTACGCCTCTATGGGCCTTCAATGCCCCATAGGTGTCAGAGCTCACTCCACGAGAGGCATGGCCTCTTCATGGACTTGGTCCAGTGGTGCATCAATCGATGACATTTGGCCGGGTGGTCCTCGCCGTCCACATTTGTGAGATTTTACAAATTGGAAGTCCCTGCACTGCAGGCACGAGTCCTTTCTGTATAGTGAGGTTGGCCTCTAAAGAACCCAAACCACTAGATACTCCTTCCGTGGCTCTCCCTCCAACCCTCGTCCTCATCCAAAGTTCTACTCTATAGCCTCAGGCTATTTTCCTCAGGTGAGAGTTCAAAGCTAGGTCATCAGCTTTAATAGCACGGCGTGACGGCCGTGCTATTAAGTGCCACAGGTCTTGTCACTTCAGTCAAATTAACCTGATTTCTATGGCGAAAATGAGCTGTTTTTATAGCCAGTAGCTCCGCCCATTTTGGCGGGCTCAGCTCGTGGGCGGCGGGATGCTCCCCGATTGGTTCGCGCACATATGCCGTCTCGCTATAGGTTCGTACAGTTCCCGCAGCTCAACCAACCAGCACTGTAGCTTGCATAATGTTGGCTGTGCAGCTGCACTGCGTTTTAAAAATAAGGCTTCAATATTTTGAGAAAAGGAGTTTTCCCATAAGCGTCTAGCGACACAATACTCGTTCCCGTTATTCGCAGGGAACCGAGGTTACGTGAGTAACCGAGACGGTTTCAAGACGAATAGATCGCTGCCACTGCGCAATGGTCACAAATTACTGCGGGAAGGCTGGTGTTTATTCATCTAATGTATAAATTGAGGTATATGTCCAAATATTGCTAGTAATGTCATACTTTGTAGTAGTGTATCGTGGTGTAATAATATGTTTGCTTGTAAAATGTATTACCTAAATGAATTGAAATCGAAGGTAGCTCGTTCACAAACAGCATACACAGATCAGATGTTCAACCAATAAAGATGTTCATCGCTGGCAAACAATAGGATGCATTTGCAGATTTGCTTTCAATTGACTGTAACGTTAGGTCCACGGACACTTCATCCAACGCTTTTGATATTCTTACATTTCCTTTTACGACTCCAAGTGAGAAACGATCCAGTGGGCGCAGGGAACTGAACAAATCATTCAAACTTATTCACGAACCAATTCAGACAGTTTTGCCAACTTGTTTGATCAAGTCTTTGAACAGAATCGACTCAAAAGAGTGATTCATTTGTGAATGGGGCATCGCTCATGCCCTAGAAAAAGAGTGCGCTTGGAATAACGTATTTCTTAACACGTATTACATTAAACTAAAGTAACGAGAGGAACGTCGCCCAGTGTAACGAAGTAAATGTACAGTTTTTTTCATTAGAAATTTACTCGAGTTAAAGTAAAAGTAACCACATTTAAATCTACTCTTAAAAGTACAATTTTTCCAAAAAGATACTCAAGTAAATGTAACGAAATAAATGTACTTCGTTACTGCCCACCTCTGCTGTATATGAAACTGCCTAAATTGAGGCCAGCAGTCATAATTCTTGATCATACCCTAAACATGGTTTCCTAGATAAGATGTTTCTTGGCCTGAAAATAATGAATACTTAAGAGGGCTGGGAAAAAATATGAAAATGTTAGAATCTTATAAATGTAACCTATGAACAAAGTTTAAGTCTGTTCCACTTTTTCCTGTGTTCTGTCAGTGACAGACTAGATAGCAGTTTCTATAGATTGGTGCCATTAATGTCACAGAAGTGACGTTAGAACAAATGAACCTGTGAAACCATTTTCATTGAAGTTAACCATTTGAACACACATTTAACTTATTAACGCTACATTTTCTTGTGCCAGTATCTTCTGGCGTCCAGCTCATGCGTGCCACATATTATTCTGTTCGTATCAACCTGTCTGAAGTGGAGAAAATGTTGACCTTGAAACGCCCTACGTGTAACAGTCACTTGGTCATATCAATCCATATTGTTCGATATGATGTCTTGAACTAGGGAAGATTGAAAAAAAGCAACAAAATGACGTCAACCAGCACCAGATGAAAATTCATTGTCTGGCTCAATCAAGACATCTAACACGTTTATGTTCTGAAATTGGGACGCCGGAGGGAAAATGAATGTTAATACCCACCGCCTCTGGTTTGTATCTGAAATGAGCTTGATTAGGACAAAGGACATTTCAATTGCCTTCAGCGAGTGATTGGCGTGGGCTGAAAAGGGCTTGATAATAAGAGGAAAGGTATGTCAGATTTTGATGAATAGGCTCATTTTTGTCCTAATTCTCAAACATTTACTTGACACTCCTCCCTTAACCTGGCAGCTCACGGTAATAATGTGCCTGTGTCCTAGTTGTCCTTCTTGGTATGGAAGCCTGCTGTTCTTACTCAAAACCATCACCTGAAGTGACCCAACAAAGACAACAGTAAAACAGTGAGTGTCATAAAAAATACATTGTGTTCACTGCAAAGTGAAGGAGGGAACCGGTTTCAGCCGGGGGGGAAAGAAGTACTGAAATGATCTGAGCTTTCTAGATTTTGTTGGAAAGTTTTTTTCAGGGTAGCTGTCTGGTGCATTCATGTATACCTCTGTACATTTCCTTCCATTTTCATTCCAAACCTGCATGACTTTCTTTTTCATATAACACAAAAGAAGATATTTTTAAATATTTGTCAGTGTTTTTTTCCTCTCTACTACAATGTAAAAAGTCAGTTGGGTCCAGTGTTGTTTGGACCCCAATGTTCTCTAAAATATCTTTATTTTCTGCAAAGAAAGTAAGTCAAAAAAGGTTGAAATGACATGAGGGTGTGAGTAGATGATAAAATTCATGGGTCATTTTTGGAGGAACTGTCCCTTTAAAGGTTTTTTTTCCCACCCAACCCCCAAGTAGACCTTCACGTCAGTTGAAAACCTCAAGACTTTTTCCCCCTTCTTTAAAACATGATATTTAGAACAACTCCCAGATTTTCTCTTTAAATACAATAAAGCAGAGTGGTCATGGTTTCAAGTCAAAATGTATTTCTATAGCACATTTAAAAGCAACAGAGTTGCACCAAAGTGCTGTACAGTAAAACAATGAGCATATAAAAAGAAAGCATAAAAAGAAACAATGCAGGATACAAAATATAAACACATTAAACCCAATACAATCCAAAAAAACAAAAAACCTTTAGCAATCTAATCAAAAGGCAGAGAGAACAAATAAGATTTAAGAGGTGATTTAAAGCTGGCTAATGAAGGATCAGACCTCACATTTAAGGGTAGACTGTTCCAAAGTTTAGGTGCTGCAGCAGAGAAGGCCCGGCCACCCTTAGTTTTACAGTGAAAACGTGGGACAGTTAAGAGAAGCTGATTACAAGACCTAAGTGTTCTTTGGGGAGAGTAAGGATTCAGAAGATCACTAATGTATTTTGGTGCAGCACCAGATTAAACCTTGTACACAAAAACAGCAATTTTAAAATCAATTCTAAACTTTACAGGAAGCCAGTGTAAGAAATATGAAATATGATCTCTCTTTTTTTGTGCCGATAAGAAGTCTCACTGCAGCATTTTGGACAATTTGCAGGCGAAAGATCGCATTTTGAGGCAGGCAGTAGTCCAGACGTGATGTTATGAGAGCGTGGATTACGGTCTCAAATCTTTCGGAGACAGAAACTGTTTTAATTTCGCAATCGATCTCAGATGAAAGTTACATGAAAGTTGAACATGAGGTTGAACACGAGGTTGGAAATAGAACCTGGATGGGCCTAAAATCAAAATGTTGCTTTTGCTTTCATTTAATTGTAAAAAAAATATTAGCCATCCAACATTTGATCTCCTCAAAACAGTCACAAAGCACATCCAAGAGATAAGAACTGTCAGTTTTAGCTGGTAGATAAAAATGTGTATCGTCAGCATAGCAGTGGTAAGAGATTTTATATTTCTTAAAATGGCACCAAATGCTAGCATATAAAGTGAAAAGAGAAGCGGGCCTAAAATGGACCCTTGGGGCACACCACATAATAGGGGAACCAAAGAAGAAGAAAACTTCCCCATGCTCACTGAAAAGGGTTCTATCTTTGAGGTAAGAGGCCAACCACTGAAAGGCGACACCCTGAATTCCCACCACCTTTTCCAACCGCTGTAACAAGATGCTATGGTCGATTGTATCAAAAGCAGCGCTTAAATCCAACAAGACAAGCACTGCGTGTGAACCAGTATCGAGAATTTGTAACAGGTCATTGCTGACCTTCAACAGTTCAGTTTCCGTACAGTGGATTGATCCTAGCTCCAAATGTACTGTGCATTTGCCTAGCTCCAAACAAATAAAGAAGAAAAAAAAGATATAAATATAAGGTTTTTTTTTTTTTTTTTTTTTTTTTAAACATTCCCATCATTAAAATAGAAAAAAAGCTCTAGTCTACACCATATTAAAATGCATCAGACCAGATTGGCTGTGAATGGCTGGATTTTTTATTTATTTATTTGTTTATTTATTTATTTATTTTTTGCGTTATTCTTAGCTATAAATTACAATAAGGATCCAGTTGAGTTACTAGTTAACATGTACTAACAACGAAAAATACTTCTAAAGCATTGATTAATCTTAATTAATGTTAATTTCAATATTTACTAATGCATTATTAAAATCAAAGTTGTAACTGTTAATATTATTTAATGGACCTGACCTAACCTGATCTAACAATGAACAATTGTATTTGTATTAACTAGCATTAACAAAGATTAATAAATACTGTAACAAATGTATTGCTCAATGTTCATTAATAGCAAATGTTAAGCAATAAGACCTTATTGTAAAGTATTGTAAAATTACTTTTTCTGAGTGCAATCACTTTAAAATAGTTTTCAATAAAAATTAATAATAATTCTCATCCTGGCAGCACTAATGACTGGAAAAGTCATGGTAAAATCTTCATTGTTAATTTTTCAATGCAATGCATTGTCAGAGTGTGGGAACAGATTGTGGTGTGGCTGTATGTCCAGGGTTCCTGAAAATTGTGACTGGCCACTTTCCATGTCACTAAAGCCTTTTCTTTCGTGCCTAACTGTTTGTATTTTGGCCAGAATACACTGTAGCGTGAATCAGAATGGCAATAGTCAAAAGTCTGACTCTGCGAGATTCACAGGCTTTGTGTTTCCAGCCAATTATCCATTTACTGTAACACCTTTTCTAAGTCTTCAACTCTTAGACAATCTTTAAGCTATTAAAACTTTATCATACTCCTGTTTACCCAGCGCAAACATGCTTGAAGTCTGTCGTTAGTTCCTGCAAATATTCCCTTGCGCGTTTCAATTACCTCATATACCATCAGGTGACAAATTAGCGAGATAAAAAAAAAAAAACACACTTGTCACACAACAGTTTCTCACTAATGATAAAGCCACGTAAACGGCTCACTTGATGCAAACATTGTGAAAATACATAGAAAGTGTTTCTAATCCTGCTCTATGGTTTCTTACAGTACCAAAAGTAAAAAAAAAATCAGCATTGAAAACCTTCACCAAGCTCCAGCTAAACCAACACAGCAGATGGTTTCCGCTCTCAGCTCTGTCTCTCCTGAGTCCTCTCCTCTCCACCCTACTAATGGCACCCTCCTCAGACTGCAGGAGCGGCCCACCTTAATTAAACAGTGTTAATTGTGGGAGTCGGAAACTGCTCTCCACCATTATGTAGCGCACAGCTGGTTGTCGCCTTCTCCCAAGAGACACTTTCCAGCATGCGCTCTCTCTCTCTCTCAGTATAGAGATTGCTTATGCTGGAGCAGAGCACAGATTCATACTTCTTCCAATTATGGAACATAAAAAAGTGAGGAATATGGGGCACAAGTAGAAATAAAGCCATCATGCCCTTAGCCATGTACACAATTCTTACTGCCTTTGAGCCAAGTAGGACATGTTCCTTGATCAACAAAATCCTACACTCATAAAGGTTAAAATAAAGGTTCTTAATTGGCATCAATTGTACCATGAAGAACTTTTAGGTGCTTTTGCAGCAGGTACTTATAGAAACTCAGTTATAGGAGTTTCTATAACCCAAGAATTAGGGCCATTTTCCTGGTTGCATTTGCACCGCCAGTAACTCTGAAGTGATGTAAGCTGGCCGACAGTGACGTTGTTTAAGTGTGGCATTCAACAATGTCAGCAACTTTCGTATGGCATGTGTTCAGATAATCAACATACACCAATCAGGCATAACATTATGACCACCTTCCTAATATTGTTTTGGTCCCCTTTTTGCTGCCAAAAAAGCCCTGACCTGTCGAGCCATGCATTCCACTAGACCCCTGAAGGTGTTCTGTGGTATCTGGCACCAAGATGTTAGCAGCTTCTTCCCATTGTGCATCCTGGTGCCATGTGTTCCCCAGGTAAGTGACACACACACCCGGCCATCCACGTGATGTAAAAGAAAACGTGATTCATCAGACCAGGCCACCTTCTTCCATTGCTCCGTGGTCCAGTTCTGACGCTCAGGTGCTGTTGGTGCTTTCGGCGGTGGACAGGGGTCAGCATGGGCACCCTGACTTGTCTGTGGCTATGCAGCCCCATACGCAACAAACTGCGATGCACTGTGTATTCTGACACCTTTCTATCAGAACCAGCATTAAATTCTTGAGCAATTTGAGCTACAGTAGCTCGTCTGTTTGATCAGACAACACGTGCATCAATGAGCCTGTCGCTGGTTCACCACTGTTCCTTCCTTGGGCCACTTTTGATAGATACTGACCACTGCAGACCGGGAACACCCCACAAGAGCTGTAGTTTTGGAGATGCTCTGACCCAGTGGTCTAGCCATCACAATTTGGCCCTTGTCAAACTCCCTCAACTCCTAACGCTTTCCCGTTTTTCCTGCTTCTAACACATCAACTTTGAGGACAAAATGTTCACTTGCTGCCTAATATATCCCACCCACTAACAGGTGCCGTGATGAAGAGATAATCAGTGTTATTCACTTCACCTGTCAGTGGTCATAATGTTATGCCTGATCGGTGTACACTTACACAGGGCTGGACTGGGGCTAAAATTTGGCCCTGGACAAACCCAGCCCATCTGGCCCACGAGTTCACCCGTGAATGTTTTGCTGGGGTTAGGGCCTTAAATTGGAGTAAATAAATTAATAAATAAAAATATATTATTGAATTTACTGCAAGTACAGTAATAAGTAACATTTCATTTTTGTCACATAGAAATGCACTTGTAAAGCACTGTTTTTGAGCTAGTATACAACTTTCTGTTTCTTTCTTTTCTTTTCTTATATGGAGAAAAATCCTGGAATGTTTTCCTTTTCGACTGAAGAAAGAAAGACATGAACATGTTGGATGACATGGGGGTGAGTAAAATATCAGGAAATTTGACTACTACTGAAGTGAACTAATCCTTTAATTGTTCCGCTTACTTGTTTAAAATCTATAGGGCTTGTTCTTCAATTCCTCCAAAACTTTGGAATTTCCTTTCAAGGGAACTCGCGCTGCGTCACCGCTTTGGGAACGCCTCTGCGTGATTGCGTCGTGAAGCACGTGTGTAATCAGTCCAATGGAGAGACGGAACGTCATAGGCGGGTGACGTCATAGACCCGGAAGGTATAAAGCATACTGGCAAACAAACGCTGCTAGCTTCTGTTCTCTTCAGCAAGCGCTCCGTGTAACATTGTCTTTGTCAGCTCTGTGTTTGTGTTGAGTTCAGACTTTTTTGTTTTCATACAACAAGTTGCAACAAACACTGACACACTAGAGAGACAACAGCGTTTCAGAAAATGTGTTCCTCCCTGCTCTCGTTACATCACGAGCGGGGATACACATTTGATGTGCGTTGTATGTCTGGGAGAGCAGCACGCTCAGTCGGCTCTCGATGGGGCCAGCTGCGAGCATTGTGAGGCTTTGCCTCTGAGAGTGTTGCGATCCCGCCGGGCGCTCTTCGAGGGGAGCGCCGCGGCTCGCGTTCCCCGCGGCACAGGCCCCGCTGCTGCCGAGGCACAGCGGCAGCTTATGTCGTGGGGTTCGCAAATGGATCTGTCAGAGGGGTTAGAGACGGGCCCAGCCCTTTCTCTGCCTTCACCTGGCAGGTCCAGTGCTGCTTCTCTGGGTTCGGGAGCCCGCGCTGCGGTTTCTCCCTCCCAGGAAGTGGCCTCGGCACTTAAGTTGTCCAGCTCTGAGGAGGTGGATGTCTGTAGTGTCGACGCAAGAATTGAAGACTCGCCACTTCAATCTCCTGCTAGTGAGGAGCTGGTGGAGGTTCTGAGCAGAGCTGTGGCCAGATTAAACATCGACTGGCCACAAGAAAATCAGGAGCGCGTCTCAGTAAAAAGCAGACTCGATGAGCGCTTCCTGCCAGCCCGCTCTGTTCAGCCTCCACGTCGGGGCTTACCCTTTTTTCGCGGATCTCCACACCGAGGTGTCGAGAACGTGGAAACGGCCCATGTCATCTCGTATTTTCAGTCCCCAAACGTCTGTGTATAGTAACATCATGGGGCTGAAAAGGCATGGGTATGGTTCAATGCCGAGGGTGGAAGAGACGCTTGCGAGCCATCTCTCTCCTGAGTCGGCATCGGCCATTAAAGCCCCGACATTGCCCACCAAGCCACTGAGAGCTACATCGGCACTGGTGGGCAAAGCGTACTCGGCAGCGGGTCAGGCCGCCGCATGCCTGCACACTATGGCTATCGTGCAGGCATACCAGGCTGACCTGCTGAAAGACCTGGGGAGTAGCCACGAGATTGGAGCAGATGTAATCAATGCGCTCCGATCTTCAGCAGATTTAGCTCTCCGTGCCACCAAGGAGACGGCAAAATCTATAGGCCGCTCTATGGCAGCTCTGGTGGCCACGGAGAGGCATCTGTGGCTCAATCTTACGGAGATAAAGGAGAAAGATAAAAGCTTCCTGCTTGATGCTTCGCTGTCTCCTGGGGGCCTGTTCGGTGACGCCGTCACTACTGTCACCGACAGGTTCCAGGAGGCAAAGAAACAGTCTGCGGCGCTCAAGCAGCTCCTTCCCCGTAAGCCCCAGGTCTCGTCTGCTGCTGTGCGGGAGCAGCAGACCCCGGGTACGAGCTCCTCACACCGAGCACAGCAAAAACAGAGTGTCGCCACCCGTACTCCCCCTCAGAAAGGGTGGGGCAGAGGGCGGCGCTCTCAGGCGCAGCCTTCCAAGAGTAAGACAGATCTGCGGACTGTCATTATTTTGAGGAAGGCTGCGTCTAAGAAGCCCTGATGCCAGTGGGCCCAGGGCAGTGAGGGTTTCCCCCTCCGGGGGCAGGCGGTGCTCGCCTCAGTACACGGTACCCGTCTGTCCTCGGTACCCTCACAGGGTCAATCCACCAACCCCGCCTGAGTGCCGAGGCGTGGAGGGCCCTTGCGAGTCATCCGAGGATGGCTCGCGCCCTCCAAGGAGGGAGGTGGCGCTGTCGACCAAGTTGTTCCCTGCCGGTCCGCCGCTTCAGGGCGCTGCGCTCACAGTGCAGAGTACACTCGAGAGGCTGGTACCCCTATATCTCAGTGGGTCCTGCAGATAGTAAAAATAGGGTACGCCATCCAGTTCAGGTGTCGTACACCCAGTTTCAACGGGGTTCTGCCCACGCTGGTGGCCCCCGAGCAGGCTCTGATTATGACTCAAGAAGTACAGACCCTCCTGCGGAAAGGGGCCATAGAAAAGGTCCCTCTGTCCGACAGGGAGTTAGGGTTCTACAGCCGGTACTTCATCGTGGCAAAGAAGGATGGGGGGCTGCGCCCTATTCTAGATCTGCGCATCCTCAACCGCTCAGTAGCAAAGCTCAAGTTCAGGATGCTTACACTCAAACATATTGCGTCTCAAATCAGGTCCGAGGACTGGTTTGTCACGATAGATCTCAAAGATGCTTATTTTCATGTCTCCATCCTTCCGCAGCACAGGAAATACCTGAGGTTCGCTTTTGGGGAGAAGCGTACCAATATCGGGTGCTTCCCTTCGGTCTAGCCCTTTCACCCCGCACCTTCACCAAGTGTGTAGACGTGGCATTAGCCCCCTTGCGCATGCAGGGGATCCGCATTCTCAATTATATCGACGACTGGCTGATACTAGCACAGTCAGCACGCCTGGCGGTTCAACATCGAGATGTTGTTCTCGCACACATGAGGAAGTTAGGACTGAGGCTCAACTTCAAGAAAAGCGTTCTTTCTCCAGTTCAGAGAATAACGTATCTAGGCGTGAGTTGGAACTCGGTCTCTATGCAGGCCTGGTTATCAGAGCCTCACATAAGGTCGATCCTCTCAGCAGTAAAAGGGGTGAAGCTAGACCAGTCACTCACTGTCAAACAGTATCAGAGGCTGTTAGGTCTGATGGCAGCAGCATCCAACGTGATTCCTTGTGGCCTGTTGTACATGAGACCGTTGCAGTGGTGGCTCAAGACCAAAGGATATTCCCCGAGGGGAAACCCTTTTCGCGTGATCAAGGCAACGCGGCGGTGTCTCCGCACCTTGGTCATGTGGAAGGATCCTTGGTTTCTGGCCCAAGCCTCGTTACTGGGGGCACCGTGTCAGCGGGTATCTCTGACCACGGATGCCTCCCTTACGGGTTGGGGGGCGACCATGAGTGGTCGCTCGGCCCAGGGCTTATGGCAAGACTGTCATCGTTCGTGGCACATAAATTGCCTAGAAATGCTGGCGGTGTTTCAGGCTCTGAAACACTTCCTGCCATACCTCAGGGGCCATCATGTGCTAGTACGCACGGACAGCACAGTGGTGGTCTCCTATATAAACCATCAGGGGGGATTGATGTCGCGCCTATTATACAAGTTGGCCTGCCAGATCCTCCTGTGGGCCCAAGGGAAACTGCACTCAGTCAGGGCAGTTTATATCCCAGGGCGACTGAATGTGGAAGCAGACATCCTGTCGAGGCAGGGGCCGAGGCCCGGGGAGTGGAGACTCCACACCGAGGTGGTGGAGCTCCTTTGGGAGAAGTTTGGCAGGGCCGAGGTGGACCTGTTTGCCACACACGAAAACTCACATTGTCGACTGTGGTTCTCCCTAACGCCTCCAGCTCCTCTGGGACTGGACGCCATGGTACAGGAGTGGTCGAGGCTGCCCCTGTACGCATTTCCCACGATTGCTCTGCTTCCGGGAGTTCTAGAGAGAGTGCTCCGGGACGGGGCCCGTCTTCTGCTAGCAGCTCCGTTCTGGCCAGCCCGAGTTTGGTTCTCGGACATTGTGTCACTCCTCGACGGCCCTCTCCTGGAGATTCCGTTCAGGAGGGACCTTTTCTCTCAGGTGGGCGGTGCCATCCTGCACCCTTGCCCAGAGCTGTGGAATCTGTGGGCTTGGCCTCTGAGGGGGCCCAGTTCATAAGTTCTGGTCTCTCAACCGAGGTTGTGGAGACCATTCTACACTCTAGAGCTCCCTCTACGAGGAAACTGTATGCTCTGAAGTGGAGACTCTTCACCTCATGGTGCAGAGATCGCCTGTGGGATCCAGTTAACTGCCCTGCGAGCGCGGTGCTGGAGTTCCTGCAGGAGAGGTTCTCCGCTGGGTTAGCTCCCTCCACATTAAAGGTGTATGTGGTGGCCTTAGCAGCTTACCACACTCTTTTGGGTGGTGTTTCATTGGGGCGACACCCTCTGGTTACTCGTTTCCTCCGTGGTACTATGAGGCTGAGCCAGGAAAAATCTAATCTGCTTTGCCCTGTTCATGCACTGGGTGCTTATGTCCACAGAGCTGCCCTGTGGAGGAAATCAGAACAGCTATTTGTCAGTTATGGGCCACCCTCGAGGGGGGGTCCGGCTTCAAAGCAGAGGATGAGCAAGTGGGTAGTCGAGGCTATTTCACTTGCTTATGTGGCGGCTGGACAGCCTTCCCATTTGGCTGTCCGGGCCCACTCAACCAGGAGTATGGCTGCCTCTCAGGCATTTTTGGCAGGGGCCTCCCTGCAGGACATTTGTGACGCGGCAGGATGGTCCTCACCGCACACCTTTGTCAGGTTCTATGAACTAGACATTAATGTTACTCCGGGGGCTCGGGGGCTCGCCTCCTAGACAATGTTACGAGCGGGCATCCGGCTCCTATGGGGGCGTGGGTATTCTCGTTCCCAAAGCGGTGACGCAGCGCGAGTTCCCTTGAAAAGGAACGTCTCGGTTACGCATGTAACCTTAGTTCCCTGAATAGGGAACGAGACGCTGCGTCACCCTGCCATACTCCCCGCATGCCCGCAAGCGTCTTGCTTCAGCCTTTTACAGAAGCTAGCGGCGTTTGTTTGCTGGTATGCTTTATACCTTCCGGGTCTATGATGTCAACCGCCTATGACGTTCCGTCTCTCCATTGGACTGATTACACACGTGCTTCACGACACAATCATGCAGAGGCGTTCCCAAAGCGGTGACGCAGCGCGAGTTCCCTATTCAGGGAACTAAGGTTACATGCGTAACCGAGACGTTCTCTGCCTACTGAGATTAGGTAAACAGAATTCCTTAGTGTTTTTAAATCTTCCCTTAAAACTTTTTTTTTTTTTTTTTAGATTTTACCTGATTATTTTGTAATTGTCATATTTTTCTTTTATATTTTATGCTGATAAATATTTTATGTGTTTTCTCTATGCTTACTGAATAAATGCATACATTTGTTTTTTCAATATTAAACATTTGGTAAAGTTTTAACAGTTTTTATCATTTTGCACATTATTATCAACCTTAATATTATTTTTGTACATTACATTCAGTCAGTGTGAAATGGACTTAAAATAATTTGACGACAAAATATTGATTAAAAAAGAGCATTTTCATCAACAAACACTGTTTATATTGCATTTCTAAGGATTTACTTTTTATTCGGAACTATTTGGGGCACCTCCTGCTGTTTTAATCCTCTTAGATTGTGCAGCCAAAAACTCCAGTCCAGTTTTTTTTCTTCTTCTTTATCCTCCTCGAACACTTAATAGGAGTTTTACACTCAACAGTGTTTCGCTCTGCAATCGCACAGCGCCTCTATTTTATGCCATTTTTTTATCACCAGACAGAGATTGACAGCTCTAACATTAGTGATTGACAGCAAGAAAATAACCCGCAAAGCATTCGTATATCAGTGATGTGACAGGCAACTAATGTCCTTTGCAGTTCAGTTCATACAGCACAGATCAATTTAAACTAGTCATAGAATGTGTGCTATGTGAATGTAGCTATTATGCTTTCGACCTTTCTTTCTTCTTCTACACTGTCCCTTACATGTAGCATTAACATTTTTTTTTTTAGACTGGATCCAGTCATTCTTCATAACTGGACTGCATTTACAAATGCATTAAAGGGTTAGTTCACCTGAAAATTATCCCATTATTTACTCACCCTCAAGCCATCCCAGGTGTATATGACTTTCTTCTTTCAGCCAAACACAGTCAGAGTAATATTAAACAATATTATGGCTCTTCCGAGCTCTATAATGGGAGTGAATGGTACCTTAGATTTTGAAGCCCAAAAAAGTAAAAAGTAATCCATACGGCTCCAGGGGGTTGATAAAGGCCTTCGGAAGAAAAGCCATCTGTTTTTGCTTCTGGCAACGGGCGTACACGAGTCGAGTTCTGGCGGAGGAGTGACCTCTGAACCGACACATGACGTAGAGTGTAAAAGTAGCATAAGCTCATTCGTCAGTGCGTCATACATCGAGTCAAAGGTCACTCTTCCGCCGGACTCGCATACGGCCATTACCGGAAGCCAGTGATTATAGTTTATAAAGTTATAAATATGGATATTTTTCTTACAGAAACACATGGCTTCACTTCAGAAGGAGTTTATTAACCCCCTGGATTACTTTTATGATGGATGGATGCACTTTTGGGAGCTTCAAAAACTCAGGCTCTATTCACTCCCATTATAAAGCTTGGAAGAGCCAGGATATTTTTTTAAACGTAACTCTGATTGTGTTTGGCTGAATGAAGAAAGTCATATAGGATGGCTTGAGGATGAATTTTTGGGTGAACTAACCCTTTAACCAAAAATGTTCCATCCTTTAATGATTGACAGGTAATTGACAGAAGAATCATTAATGTGTATATGTGTAGATAGAATCCATCATGTTCTTGGATGCATTCTCACCCCACTTTTAAAGCGATCAGGTGCTATCTGCTTGTATTCAGTCACTCATGATAAGTCTGGAGCAGCTTCAACTCACCTGTGATTACCTGTCGGACAACTTTAAGAGCTGGAATGCGCATGTAGTTCTCTGGATCGTGCAATTTATGTTTGATGAGGACAGTAGTGAGCATGTGGGGCACATTTCTCATCACTTTCTATGAGAACCTGCCATGACCGTCTGGCATGGTTCCAATGCTTTATTTATGGAGCCTCATAAATATCATAGGCATATCAATAAACAATGTCAAATTTTCATTTTTTTTTTCTTATCATAATCAAATCACCCTTGCAGTAATTCTTCCTGATCTAGCGTATCACACAGATTAATCTACCCAGATTGGAAAATTTAACTTGTGGGTTTTCAATCACATTAGGAACGTAGTTATATTTTATTCACAGAAGTACTGTTTTACTTGTGGAGCTGGAAACATATGATCTAAAATAGTCCATGATAGTCTCTGAAACAACGGTCGATAAAACCATTCACAAATTAATGAGATTTGTTCATGCTTTTTTAATTGTTAATTTGATGTAAAAGTTATTCAGCCTCTTTGTATTGACAGACTGGCTGATTGCTTATTGAATTTGACTGTGAGATGTGTGTTAAAATGTTGAATTATGTTAAAAAATAAGACACTGCACTAACTCAACATGATTCAAAACAACACGTTTGTGCCTCAGTCCAAGTTCCCTTATTTTACCTCAGGAGATTATTTTTGGATTTGAATATAAACGTCGCTAACGGTTACACTCTGTGATGTTTGTTCTTATGATGCAATGACTTGCAAGATTTATGTGATACTCTGAAGAAGGTGGAAACAGAAGTGGGAGCGGAACTTCGCAGAAGTCTATTGCGCCATAATAGATGCCGTTTCCCCGGTTGTCCTTTGATGAATGCTTTTCCGTATCAGATATAGACTTGAGGCCAGGCTCATCTGTCTTATAATTCAGACTCAAAGAGCAATTTCCAGGCAAAATGTTTTGCTTGCGTATTTGTACAATTCACTACATGTGCACCAATGGTTTGTGGTGCAGCCCGCTGGATTTTACACTGATAATGATGAATGCGCTATTTGTTCTGCTGTTTGTTTGACCTCCACATTATTTTATGGGCGTAAATGTATGGTGTTAACTGCACTGAAAAGGCAGAGTCCGCTCTGGAGGATGCATTATTAGCTCATTATGGGCTAAAGCCTGAGAGAAAAGGGGTGACTTCGGGTCACATGACACCTCGGGCTCTGCCACCTGGCCATACTGCAAAACCTGCATGTGGTTTGAACTGATTCAAGTGACCTGATCCCCCCCCTCCCCCCCGTAGCCAACAGCATGTACCGACACACATGATAATGACTAGACAAATGCATTTTGATATTTGAAAATGCATAGCACATAAAATGGTATTTCACATGTACATGAGCTTAGTTGTCTTGCAAAGGATAATTCATTCAAATCAATTTTGCCTTTGAAAAAAGTTTATTTAAAAGTATTCTGATGACCACATTTGCATAGAATTCTTTGCATAAATAAATGCATACATAGCAAAGCAACTATAATACAATCAAATATTTATAAAATATGGTGCTTGCTTTAATAATAAATAAAACATTATCAGAATATATGTCTGACTCTGAATTGCTGTCAGTTATTGCATATACCAGTAAGGGATAACTGGGCCATGCTAACAAGTAAACCCAAACTTTGATTTAGGTTGCTAGGCATAGCCCCATTGTGTGCCATACTTTCAGCCAATCAAATACAAGGGGCTACATTCTGATTGGCTGTCTTTAACACCAGTCACAGCATTATCTCACCTGCAGCCATTGGAACAAACAACAGCAAACATGTTTTGGAAAGAGAAAAGGAGGGATTTTACTATATGGGAATAAGTGATAATATAGTCTGGAGTACAATACACCACAGAGTCAAGTGAGTTATGATCTTGTCAACTTTTAGGATTGTGTCCCCATTCTTAGTTAGCTGGCTAGTCGGTTAGCTAGCTGAGTCAAATTAAAAGAAAGTTACATATAATGATATAAAATGATTTTTAAATTATTAAATAAAATTTTGAAATGTTACAATCCAGCTAGCTAACTGCATATAGTTTTATATATTTAATATTTTTTAAATTGTTTGAATTGATTTGGCATTGTTTGGGACCATTGCTTTTGGTCCAGTTGTTGTGATTTTGATGTGTCATTTTCCCTGGATGGTACTGTGTTTTTGTTTCCAGCGTTATTGCATTCGTGAATCTTTTTTTTTTTGCACTGCTGTTTTGTAATTTCTGCTGATCTAAATGTGTTGGCGTGGTAATATTATCTGGCTGGCTGACACAGATGAGGTTTTGTTGAAATTGCGAGAATGACTTGTGATAGTCTTGGAAGCATCAGTTGGAATGGATTGAAAAATATTGTTATTGTTGAGCCCTGCTAGTTATTGTCATATTGCTTTGTATCAGGCTGTACGTCATATGTCATATAGCGATAAAGGTTTTTCATTTTATCACTTTCTGAGTTAAGCAAATGTTTGTTGTAAAATGGATTGCTGAAATAAGAAAGTATTTTTGACTAATGCGTTTGAGATGTTTGTTTATTCACAAATCAGATTTTGGTAGTTCTGTCGAACATTAATTATTGAGGTGTAAAATGTGGTCAACTAATGAGCCAACATGACATATAAATAAAAATTAGCTAACTTAGATCAAAAACCAAATAAAATATGTTTGCAAAACTCAAAAAAAAAAAAAAAAAAAAAAAAAATTCAGAAATTTAAAGTTTAAGTAAGCAGAAATTGCAGATTTATATTTTGTAATCATACATTTTAATTGCTCTGAAATTGAAATGTTTGAGTAAGCTAATTCGCATATTTAACTTAAATATAACGTAATCTCAAATTTAGTAGTGGAAACTTGACTAGCTTTAACTAGCTAATTCAATAAATGCCACCTTGCTAACTGGCTACACAATGCTTTGGTAGCATTAGCATAGCATAGCACTTGCTGAATGAGAACAGCAATATAATACATTTAACATATGTGTTCTCAAACTAATCTCATGCTCCACTCATCACCATGATCTTAAAAAAAAAATCATAACAGAAACTCTTCTAAACTAGCATAACAAAACATTAAACACTACTAAATCTCCCACTTAATGTTAATCTTGCACAAAAAAACAAAACAAAAAAAAACATAATATAACACTTAATTTTGGCATTTACAGTCCCTTTTGAGTGTCATTGCAAAGCACACTGGGAAATTGAAATCCCAGCCCAGTTTCGGTTAAATTTAAGTTAGTCTAAATTAAAAGAAAAAAAGTTCATAAAACTCAAAACAATGAAACAATTCAGATGACTTAAAATGTGTCAGTTTTGAGAACTCAAAAGAAAAAGAAAGTTCTAAATACTCATAAAAGTTAATTTGTTTGAACTAATTTGTTTAATTTGAGTTGGCTCTCCTCAAACCAATTAATTATTTTGAGCATTAGGGTTATTTAAATATATTTAAATAAAGCTTGAACAAACATAACGCAGTTCAAACTTACCTTCAGTTTTGTACACTGTAAAATCCAACAGTCATTCTAACTAACACTTTTTAGTTAACTTTACTTAATGTCTTAATTGTAAAAATCTAGTAATCTGTACTATTCACATACTATTCCTTGTTTACTCAGAAAATGTCTCAGTTACGTATGTAACCCTCGTTCCCTGAAGGAGGGAACGGAGACGTACGTAAGAATGTGAACCGACGAATTGGGATATCGCATGAGAGCCCTATCACCTTCGAGTGTGTACTAACCGGCCAATGAACATTGGTGTGCAGAATTTGCATCCAGCACTCCGCCCCCGCAGTGCGGGTATAAATAGGAAGTGCCAGCAAATGCACATTTGTTTTTCGCAAGGAGACGAGCAAGTGGCCCGCACTCAGCGGCAGCACAGAAACTGTGGCAACGGGACGTACTCCTCCGTTCCCTCCTTCAGGGAACGAGGGTTAAATACATAACCGTGACGTTCCCTTTCAGTCGGCAACGTCCAACGTATGTCAGAATGTGAACCGACTAATTGGGATCCCTAATAAAACGCCACAGTTTCTGACCTCTTCCAGTGCCTGACGTAAGCTCGACAACCTTCGCCTCTTTCTAGCAACAGGGGAACTTACGTCAGGAAAGCCAACTGCTGTTCCGCATGACCAAAAACAATCAGACTTGGATAACACTGGGAAAGCGTGCCCAGGGGGAACGCTGCGGAGACCACATCCTGCCCGTAGGGAGGTATATATGGTGAACATATATGGTCTGGCCAAGGGGGCAGAGCACATATGGAATGTCCCTGGGACGGCTCCAGCCATAGGAGGGAGACAACATCTGACAGGGACGACAGAGCGGACTCCAGGGAAAGACACGGGCTCGCCGTAGGGAGTCGTACCGTGGAAGAATACACATATGGGGCCGCAACATATGGCACCCAGCCAACACAACATAATTCAGTGCTGGCCTAGCGACAGACGATCCGCAATGTCTGAAGCCGCAGGGGGTGGCGGAGGAGCTTAACAGGGTTCGCCAGAGGGGAACTTACTGTAGCAAAATAGCGCACTTATCCACTCCGGAGAGGGGAATGGCGCAACAAGCCGTCACAAGAAACGGGGCTCCAGGCGTTACTGGCCACTGGGGGCGAGCACGCGGGAAGCAACCATTTCTACACGGAGGCCATAAAATCTAGCGAACGTGTTCGGTGTCGCCCAGCCCGCAGCTCTACATGTATCTGTCAGCGAGGCGCCATGCGCCAGCGCCCAGGAAGAAGCTACTCCTCTCGTGGAGTGAGCTGTCAACCCGAGCAGGCAAGGCATGCCTTGGACTTGGTAAGCCAAAGCGATGGCATCCACTATCCAGTGGGCCATCCTCTGCTTGGAGACAGCCTTTCCCTTCTGCTGGCCTCCGTAACAGACGAAGAGCTGATCTGAGGTCCTGAAGCTTTGTGTTCTGTCCACATATACCCGCAGAGCGCGGATGGGACAGAGCAAAGCCAGGGCTGGGTCTGCCTCCTCTGAGGGCAGCGCTTGCAGGTTCACCACCTGGTCCCGGAAGGGAGTGGTGGGAACCTTGGGCACATATCCGGGCCAGGGTCTCAGGATGACATGAGAGTTAGCTGCCCCGAATTCTAGGCACGCTTTGTCGAAAATGCGTGCAGGACCCCTACTCTCTTGATAGAGGCCAATGCAACCAGGATAACTGTTTTCATCGACAGAGTTTTTAACTCAGCTGATTGCAAGGGCACAAAGGGTGGCCTCTGCAGTGCAGTAAGCACCAGAGGTAAGTCCCAAGAGGGTATAGAGAGGGGACGAGGCGGATTTAGTCTCCTCGCCCCCCTCAGGAACCTGACGATTAGATCGTGCTTCCCTAAGGACTTACCATCAACTGCATCGTGATGTGCGGCGATAGCGGCAACATACACTTTAAGGGTGGAGGGAGACAGCCTTCGCTCCAACCCTTATTGCAGGAAGGAAAGCACTGATCTAACCGAGCACGTTCGGGGGTTCTCCCGTCGAGAAGAACACCATTCGACGAATAGGTTCCACTTCAATGCATAGAGGTGCCTTGTAGAGGGTGCTCTAGTTGAAGTGATGGTGTCTACCACACCTTGTGGTAGGTCACCTAGCACCTCCACGTCCCGTCCAGGGACCAGACATGGAGTTTCCAGAGGTCCGGACGCGGGTGCCAGAGGGTGCCCCGTCTCTGAGTCAGAAGGTCCTTCCTCAGAGGAATGGGCCAAGGAGGGGCTGTCGTGAGGAGCATCAGTTCCGGGAACCAGGTCTGGTTGGGCCAATAGGGCGCAACCAGCAAGACCTGCTCCTCGTCCTCCCTGACCTTGCATAGTGTCTATGCGAGAAGGCTCACTGGGGGAAACGTATACTTGCGTAGGCCCCGGGGCCAGCTGTGGGCCAGTGCATCCGTGCCGAGGGTGCCCTCGGTCAGGGAATAAAACCACTGGCAATGGGTCGAGTCCGGAGCGGCAAACAGGTCTACCTGTGTGGCTCCGAAGAGGTCCCATATCAGCTGGACCACCTGGGGATGGAGTCTCCTGCACGGTTGAGCACGCCTGGGATATGAATGGCACGAAGCGACCTCAGATGCTTCTGACTCCATAGGAGGAGATGGCGGGTGAGTTGCGACATGCGACGGAAGCGTAGACCACCCTGATGGTTGATGTACGCAACGGTCGCAGTGCTGTCCGTACGGACCAGTACGTGCTTGCCTCGTAACAGCCCTTTGAGGCGGCCCAGCGCAAGACGTACTGCTAGCAACTCGAGGCAGTTAATGTGCCACTGCAGTTGAGGCCCCGTCCACAGACCTGAAACTGTATGCCCATTGTACGTGGCCCCCCAACCGGTGGTGAAGGCATCCGTAGAGACCACAGCATGCCTGGACACTTGAACACCCGCCCTCAGGAACGAAGGGTCCGACCACTGAGTGAGGGTACGACGGCAGCTCGGTGTGACAGCCACACGGAACGTGCTGCGCTGCAATGACAAAATACCCCTGAAGACCGGGGGACGCCGGGCGAACTGAATCGTGTAGCCGAGTCTGATAGTGCGAATGAGCCAGCGGGACGGGCTGGGAAGCGCTAGCCAGGCTCCCAGACTCCGAACCAGCGGGACCAACGGCACCACAGACCCCCGCAGTGGGGCAGCGAGGTGGAACACAGGGACCCAACTCGGACGGCGGAGCGGCCCGGAGTGGGGTCTGTGTGCTGGGAGCCAGCGGCGGAACAGAAAAAAAAGGAAACGATTCTCCTCCCTGCCCTCTTCCGGGGGAGGGAGCGGTGCCTTCACAGTCTCCCGAAGAGCAGTCATCCAAACACCTGGCTTGGCTGCCTGGTAGACCTGAAGCAGCGCCATGGCATGGAGAGCGGAGACGGCCTGTCCACAGGCTCTGTAAGCCTTGTCCATTAGGTTGGACGAGCACTTACAGGCCCGGGATGGGTGACGCGGACCATCCCTCCAATTGGCGGCCACCGGACACAGTTGCATCACGACGGCATGCTCAACCAGCGAGATGCCCGTGTACCCCTTGGCCTCCCCGCCATCCAGGGTGGTGAAGGCGGATGAGGAGCCACAGTTCCACAGACCGTGTCACCTCATCATGCACCTCCGGGAAGAAAGGAACCAAGGCGGGGCACTGAGAACCAGCGCGGGCTGTCCCGAGAAACCAATCATCCAACCGAGACGGCTCGGGACACGGTGGCGGGTTCCACTTGAGCCCGACCCGCTCAGTGGGCCGGGAAAGCATAGCTGCCAGTTCGGGATCTGGCTCGGGCAATGCCACTCTCCCAGAAGGAGGCAACGCAGCCGAGTCGTCATCTCCCGATGACAGCTCACCTTCCGATGCCGTGATCGACATCTGATCTTCGGCCAGTGCACCAAAAGAGACGGTTGGTCGCTCAGCAGAGGGACTGCCACGCTCTTCCGGCAACACCACGGGGTTCAGTGTGGAGGGAATAGGGGCCCGCGGAGTTTGTCTCTGTGGGGAAGCCCTAAACGTAATCCTCAGGTCCCCCGGTCTATTCGCCGAAGTAGCACTCGCCCGGTTTGCACCAGAGGGAGCGTTAGATCGGGGCATAAGGGTGGGTGCTTGGCCTCGAGAACTGAGGTAAACAAGCCTGGACTGTAACACTGAGATAGTCATGTTCCCACAGTGAGAACATGATCTATCCACAAGTGCTGCTTCAGCGTGCTGAACGCCCAAACACGTGACGCAGCGCTCGTGACCGTCAGCCGGCGACAGGGAACGACCGCATCCAGAAACGCACGGGCGGAATGACATCTTGAAAAAGACGCAGTGTCCGCCCGCAATTTGCTCTTTTAGGATGGAAAAATTTTCTCTTTTAAATGTGCTGAAGCACACAGGGACAGCCGCGGCGCTGCTGCAGGAGATAGTGCAGCCTGACAGCGCGCTCTCACTCTCTCACCCGGCAACTCGCAACAGCTGATGAATCAGCGCAGACACACGTGAGCTCGCGGCCGCCGCTGAAGTGCCTTCACACCAACACCAACAAGAAGTCTTTATACGACTTTGTCATATAATGATCGTTTACAATGTTATTGCTAACACTTACGTCATAAGCACCTGTGAAACTTTTAATTAGGTTGATATAATCCCTCTATATTTGTAACAATTTCTTGCAGTTGACCATGCTTGAGTCACACACAGACTTCAACATTCAGCATGCAAAACACAACAATGGTAACAACAATGGTAGCTGTACTAAGTCAAGAGTAAATCTAAAGTAAATGATCAAGTACTCTACAGTTCTTTTTAGTTACTAGAAGTCTTGTGTAAGTGAACTATACTAACTAAGCATTTGTTAGCACAACATACTATTCCTATTTCCTATTTTTTAAGGCAATCGGTTTGCATGCTTTTTTTAAGTAAGTCTAACTAATTAGATTTTACAGTGTACCCCAATGTCAAGTTGCTGTAGCCTTTGAGCAAAACTGGCTGTGGGAATCATTATCAGCTATGTTTCCATCCACCCATTTTTATGCGCATTTTAGGATATCGCATAAAAAAAGCGCTGGATAGAAACGACAAGTTGCGCATGAATTCTAAAAATGTGCATAAAAAATTATGAGAAGGCCTGGCTTGCAGTCTCCGCTCTAATTCATCCCAAAGGTGATCTGTCTGGTTGAGGTCAGGACTCTGTGCAGGCCAGTCAAGTTCCTCCACACCAAACTCACTCACCCATGTCTTTATGGACCTTGCTTTGTGCACTGGTGCGCAGTCATGTTAGAACAGGAAGGGGCCATCCCCAAACTGTTCCCACAAAGTTGGGAGCATGAAATTGTCCAAAATGTCTTGGTATGCTGAAGCATTAAGAGTTCCTTTCACTGGAACTAAGGGGCCAAGCCCAACCCCTGAAAAACAACCCCACACCATAACCCCTCCTCCACCAAACTTTACACTTGGCACAATGCAGTCAGGCAAGTACCATTCTCCTGCATCCAACACTTTGCATTGCATTTGGTGATGTAAGGCTTGGATGCAGCTGCTCGGCCATGGAAACCCATTCCATGAAGCTCTCTATGCACTGTTCTTGAGCTAATCTGAAGGCCACACGAAGTTTGGAGGTCTGTAGCTATTGACTCTGCAGAAAGTTGGCGACTTCTGTGCACTGTGCGCCTCAGCATGCGCTGACCCCGCTCTGTGATTTTACATGGCCTACAACTTCGGGGTTGAGTTGCTGTTGTTCCCAATTGCTTCCACTTTGTTATAATACCACTAACAGTTGACCATGGAATATTCAGTAGTGAGGACATTTCATGAATGGACTTATTGCACAGGTGGCAACCTATCACGATACCACGCTTGAATTCACTGAGCTCCTGAAAGCGACCCATTCTTTCACAAATGTTTGTAGAAGCAGTCTGCATGCCTAGGTGCTTGATTTTATACACCTGTGGCCATGGAAGTGATTGGAACACCTGAATTCAATGATTTAGAGGGATGTCCCAATACTTTTGGCAATATAGTGTATGTTGTTGATCTCGGAACAACATTCCTGTCCAAACATTTAGCCCTAACCATATTCCTACCCCTAAACCTAACCCTACCCATAACTTATCCCTAAAATCAGAGGAACATGATAGGTGAATAACACTGATGTAGAAGCACCTAACTCTGACTGTAAGCCTAAACTTGACATAAACTGTAAACTTGTCCCTCAAATCTGATTGGTTGGTTGGAATGTTGTTCCAGGATCAACAAAAATATTGATCCAGGAACATGTTACACTTGGCGAAATCAGGTTCTGCCGCATGAACTGCGATGGAAACACAGTTACCGAATAAATCCCTCGGTGCGCAACAAAAAACTCTCATAACTTTGGCTCAACAGACTCGGAGGATGTGATTGGATAACTGGACTTACCAGCGGACCAATCACATCACACAGCATCTCAAATGTTGGTTTGATCATTCTGAAACACCTGAGCCAAAGTCTGTCATCGGAATGATTTGGTTTAATTACCTTCCAGAAGCGTCTCACACGATTGCATTCCCAAACACCAGGCATCTGAACGCAAGATAACAAAACAGCTTTTATTGCCAGATGCAAGTCATTTATAATATACTAAAAAAGATCCACAGTGACTTCCCCGATTGCAGCAGTTTAGAGGTATTTTGTACCAATTTCCCATGAAGTGACAAATTTGTTCTCTTGACAAATGGGATGGAAATGGTTGTTTATTTGCAAATGTTTTATGTGATATGCACAAGGTAAATTCACAACTTTGGATAGAAACATATCTATTGTCCTCAACCCACTTTTATCGTGGTAAATATTTGTATCAGCTCCAAACATTGTTGTTTACTGTAACACCTGGGGTTTTCCCAACATTACTTTAGCTTTCAAAATGTACCTCAAATATGAATTTTGAAACAGTGATGTGTTTTCAAGATATTGCTACATAAGGACTGCAATGGTTGTCTGATTTGCCAAGCATGCAAACTTGCATTCCTGTGGTAGTCATAGTCCCTATGTAGAAACTTTTTGAAGCTTTAAAGTTTTTAAAGCACAAAACAAATTTCAAATTTCACATTTGTTTTAATTGGAAAACAAATAATTCATTGAGGATTAGCAGTTGTGGTGATAAGACTTAAATCCACACTAGAGATCATATGTAAAGATCGTTGAGTTACATTTTGATACATGTTTGATGCTATTAGAGATAGGGTTGTAATTGTCTATGAAAATGAGTGCTATGTAGAGTGTTCACTTTTCTAAATTCACAGCTCTTTTCCAAGATTTTTCAGTTCAGTCTTGCTGTATAATGGTTCTTTAAGACAACCTGCAAAATTAATATGCAGTGTTATGTTTGTTGAGATGATGTTATGCGAGCTGGGTTTATTGGGTTTATTTTCTGTGCAATCAATCTTATGGTGGGAAAACATTTTTTTTGACATGTTATAGTGCCTCTGAGCACTTTGAAGGAAGTTCGTTCTAACCGTTGGGTAATATCAGGCCTCGGATATCAAAGAAACGTCAAATAAATCCCCCAAATTGGGAAGAAAATGCCATAGGGAGTCTATGGTAAATATTTGAGCCACAGATGAAAGGTCTAGGACATCAGACACATCTGCCCATGAGAGCCATACAGTCACTAAGTTATTTGTTTGCTCATTTTTAAGATGCACTGAAAAGACCAATGCAATTTAGATGATTGATAACATAATATTGATCTTGTTTCTATGCACAATATATTGGCATCATATCATTTATGTGGTCGATTTTCGCATGTTCATTTCCTCTATTTTTACATATTGATTACTCATTAGTATCCAAATTCTCCTAGACAAAATGAGATTAAAAGGTTTGTCTATGACTTCTTGAGTGTTTCTACTGAGAAAACTAGCACAGTGTTTATCTTCTAGAGTTTCAGAAAAGATCTCAACAATGCCTCACATTTTGCTCAGATTTCTGTCACATGTCTGTCTTGTCTTTGTGTGAGCACATGGCTTGTATTTGTCATTGCTAGCCATGTGCTTGTGTTTGTCATGTTTGGTGTGAGCACATGGCTTGTCATGTGTTCCTTGTGCCATGTGCTCTCCTGTCTATTGTCTTGACCCTGCCCCTCTTGTTACCTGATAATTGGTTCATTTGCCCCACCTGTCTTCCCTCATTAATTGCCTTGTTTGCTCCCTATTTAGTCTCCTTGTGTTTGCAGTCCTGTGTTGGTTTGTTGTCATTGATTCCCGTCTTGCTTCATGGTTCCTTGTGTGTGGTATGTTCTGGTTTTCCCCCTCGTGGGTAGTTTTTGTTTGTTTTGTTTACGTTTTTGTGATTAATAAAACCCAGTTTCTCCTGCACTTGAGTCCTCGCTGCTTTCACCCATTCCCCAACTGTGACAATTTCTCTGCAATAGAAATACATTTTGAGTCAAATGATCTAATGTTGTAGATCCACACAAACTATTGATTAATTTGTATCTATTTCAGGGGAAACGTCCAAGATAAAAGCTTGCACTTAACTGAAACACAATGGATAATTCCATTAAGTCTTCAGAGATATGAAACTGAGATGTCTGTGCAGTACTGTTTTCCTCTGGAAATATACAATTATATATTTAGCAAAAATAGCACTTATGTCTCAAGAACCATTAATAAGCCCCCTTTGACCATTTAATTACTGATAAAGCTAACATGTCTAGTTTTCAACACATAAGCTCTAGTTACTCCATTAAAGCCAAGAGGATGAAGGCAAACCTTGGTCTCATAATATCAAAATATCAGAGTTTGAAGCCAAAACGAGAAGGCTGAACAGAACCGGACATTCATCTCTCATAATCAGAGCGGAAGGTCACAGAGGAAAAAGAGTCAGTGACTTCAAGGGGACAAGCCCCGAATCGAGCAAAGACGATTCCTGCAGCGAACTGTCTCACACCATGCTAATGATGGTAACATTTCCTAACCAAATCATTATGCCATTTTTTCTTGCAAAGAATATCGGTCTGCAGCTGGATAGATAATAATGAGCCTGAGTGCAAGTTCAGCTAATTTAACAGACTTCCTTTGCCAAGAAGCTCTAATTCTAACTCACGTCCATGCCAAATCATTAATCAAGGTCCATCTGCAATTACCAGGCAGACAGTGCGCTCATTCTCACCTTACTTCTGTTCTGGCTCATTTCTGCTCAGTGTCCACAGGTTAATAAAGAAGAGGCAAGACTTCTTCCAGACCTGCGTGATGGTTCGTAACACTAATAAGGCCAGTCATATTTTCTATTATTAGACTGAAGAATCCCTCTGTGTGCTACAAACATGCTGGACATGACAGTGACCTTGACCGTTTCACTCTGCACACATCTATAACCTACAAACCCGATTCCAAAAAAGTTGGGACACTGTACAAATTGTGAATAAAAACAGAATGCAATGATGTGGAAGTTTCAAATTTCAATATTTTATTCAGAATACAACATAGATGACATATCAAATATTTAAACTGAGAAAATGTATCATTTTAAGGGAAAAATAAGTTGATTTTAAATTTCATGGCATCAACACATCTCAAAAAAGTTGGGACAAGGCCATGTTTACCACTGTGTGGCATCCCCTCTTCTTTTTATAACAGTCTGCAAACGCCTGGGGACTGAGGAGACAAGTTGCTCAAGTTTAGGAATAGGAATGTTGTCCCATTCTTGTCTAATACAGGCTTCTAGTTGTTCAACTGTCTTAGGTCTTCTTTGTCGCATCTTCCTCTTTATGATGCGCCAAATGTTTTCTATGGGTGAAAGATCTGGACTGCAGGCTGGCCATTTCAGTACCCGGATCCTTCTTCTACGCAGCCATGATGTTGTAATTGATGCAGTATGTGGTCTGGCATTGTTATGTTGGAAAATGCAAGGTCTTCCCTGAAAGAGACGACGTTTGGATGGGAGTATATGTTGTTCTAGAACTTGGATATACCTTTCAGCGTTGATGGTGCCTTTCCAGATGTGTAAGCTGCCCATGCCACACGCACTCATGCAACCCCATACCATCAGAGATGCAGGCTTCTGAACTGAGCGCTGATAACAACTTGGGTTGTCCTTGTCCTCTTTAGTCCGGATGACATGGCGTCCCAGTTTTCCAAAAAGAACTTCAAATTTTGATTCGTCTGACCACAGAACAGTTTTCCACTTTGCCACAGTCCATTTTAAATGAGCCTTGGCCCAGAGAAAACACCTGCGCTTCTGGATCATGTTTAGATATGGCTTCTTTTTTGACCTATAGCGTTTTAGCCGGCAACGGCGAATGGCACGGTGGATTGTGTTCACCGACAATGTTTTCTGGAAGTATTCCTGAGCCCATGTTGTGATTTCCATTACAGTAGCATTCCTGTATGTGATGCAGTGCCGTCTAAGGGCCCGAAGATCACGGGCATCCAGTATGGTTTTCCGGCCTTGACCCTTACGCACAGAGACTGTTCCAGATTCTCTGAATCTTTGGATGATATTATGCACTGTAGATGATGATGATAACTTCAAACTCTTTGCAATTTTTCTCTGAGAAACTCCTTTCTGATATTGCTCCACTATTTTTCCCGCAGCATTGGGGGAATTGGTGATCCTCTGCCCATCTTGACTTCTGAGAGACACTGCCACTCTGAGAGGCTCTTTTTATACCCAATCATGTTGCCAATTGACCTAATAAGTTGCAAATTGGTCCTCCAGCTGTTCCTTATATGTACATTTAACTTTTCCGGCCTCTTATTGCTACCTGTCCCAACTTTTTTGGAATGTGTAGCTCTCATGAAATCCAAAATGAGCCAATATTTGGCATGACATTTCAAAATGTCTCACTTTCAGCATTTGATATGTTATCTATATTCTATTGTGAATAAAATATAAGTTTATGAGATTTGTAAATTATTGCATTTCTTTTTTATTCACAATTTGTACAGTGTCCCAACTTTTTTGGAATCGGGTTTGTACATACAATTTGGCACTTTTGTTTTTAAGGGACACATTTGCAGCCAAATTTATTCTGTCACTCATTTTTGATATTTTTGTCACAGTCATCTGCCATAGATCAGATTATGCATGCCTGCAATATTTTTTTGCATTCATTTTGAGCCACTTCAAATGGCCAAGCCATTGTTTAAACGTTTCCTCTGCAAATGCAAAATCCAATATTGTGAATATTGATCATTATTCATCATGATTGTGTAAGCAAGTGTGTTTCTGTGGTTCTCCAACACATGATGTTTTATTAACATGTTCAGGAGGAACATTTTTAAATGATCTACCCAATCAGCATGAGAGCAGGCATATTTATATATACATAGCCGACCTATGTTCCTCTACAGTCTTTTCCCTCCGCCACCCCTACTCCTCACTCTTTGGCTGGTTCCTATCCCAGCCAGGGATAGAGGGGGGATTACCAGTGGCGGCGTTTCACAAAAACCTAGGGTATGGCATGAGTCCTTCTGGCTATACAACAACGACATTCCCAAATAATTACATTATATCTAAAAAAAATGTGGACAAAAATCCACTAAAATAACTTAACAACAGACTTAACAACCATACAAAATCAATGCAAATACTGAAACAGCCCTATAAGCCTTCACTGTGTCCTAACCAAACGCGGCCATGTTAATCAGAGTTTTTTGTACTAACTAGCCACAACGGCGATTCACGACGATTCTATTTTACAAACCATTTTTATTTATGCAATGTTGTGGCTGCATACAAAGTATGACAAGTGCAGATTATGTGCTTTATTTAATGTAAAAAGAATTTAAAGTGAGTTTGAATATCATTTTTCGTGACCTTTATAGACAGCCTTACTGAAAGCAACAATGGATAATTCACCTCAGATCTTGAAAATAAATTAAAGGAAATGACTATGTTTAAACTGTCACTGTCTATGGCGTAGGAGGCGGGGGCACTAACAAGGTCGCTAAAGCATCAGTCGCTAGTGCATCTCTTGAGATCAGGGGAGTGAGGTTTCCACGCACAGCTCTTACTGGCCTACGTCCGTTACACTCATCCAACTAAATCTCACTCCCATCCAGGTCATGCACCAAATGTAACTGGTCCTACTCGACCCGCTCCAAGCGGGATTCAAACCGGTGTCTCCGGCGTGGGAGGCAGGTGCTCTAACAAGGACGCTAAATACTGCAGCCACTAGTGTCAGTCGTTGGAGCACCTCTTGAGGCCAGGGGAGTGAGGTTTTCACGCACAGCTCTTACTGGCCTACGTCCGTTACACTCACCCGCCTAAATCTCACTCCCATCCGAGTCACGACGCCAAATGTAACTGGTCCTACTCGACCCGCTCCAAGCGGGATTCGAACTGGGGTCTCTGGCGTGGGAGGCGGGCATGTTAACAAGGATGCTAAAGACAGCAGCCGCTAGTGTGCCTCTTGAGATCAGGGGAATGAGGTTTACACACACAGCTCTTACTGGCCTACGTCCGTTACACTCAACCGCCTAAACCTTACTCCCATCCAGGTCACAGCACCAAATGTAACCGGTCCTACTCGACCCGCTCAGAGCGGGATTCAAACCGGGGTCTCCGGCGCTCTAACAAGGACGCTAAAGACTGCAGCCACTAGCGTCAGTCATTGGAGCGCCTCTTGAAGCCAGGGGTGTGAGGTTTACACGCACAGCTCTTACTGGCCTATGTCCGTTAAACTATGCATGGACATAGACTAAAGAACCACAGAATAAAGTTACTCCATCAGTTGCATTCTATTACAATTTTTTGTTCATGCAGTGCTCATTTTCTTATATCAGCAAACCTTGACAGTAATAGTAAAGAAAGTATTGTTTAGTCTGTCAACCTTCATCCATTCTTAATCATGACAAAGAAAAAGGTGAGATTTAACACAAACAGAGAGTAGGACTGTAAAAATTTTCCTTCGTTCAACTTAAAAAACTTAATTTCATTTGATGCCTTAAATTAAGTATAATCAACTTGGCTGTACAAGTCATTTTAACTTAAAGGGGCTATTTGTAGATTCAGAAACCCTTCAGAAACCCTTGACATTGGTGGCCGTTCAGTGAACTGCAGCCAACAACTTACTGCTCGTGCTCGCACTCGTGCACACGTAACGTACAAGAGACTGAATGTGATTCAGTACATCAATATGCTCACGGCAAAGTTCTTTTTCGTTCTTCGCATAGAAGTTGGAAATACCTTTGCAGCAATATACTTTTAACAAACATCCATATGCTGTCCACACTGCTGAGAGTGACGTTTAAATAAATATGTAAACATGTGATGCATGCTTTTCTCTCAATAACAAAATAAACACACAACAAAAATGACAGCGGTGAGAAAACAGCAGTTAAGAAAGCATCTGATCATAGCGATGTGGATATGTTTGCTCTGCAATTCACCAGCATCACGTTAACAGATGAGGTAATTAAAATTACGCTGTTATAATAGTTGGATTATTAAGTATATTTGAGACTATATGTGACCCGTGCTGGCAAAAGGAGTCGGAATGCGCACGGGATAATTTCGAGCTACAGGCAAAACAAGTGAAAAAGTCGATTTTGAGGTTTTCACAAAAATTAGTTCATTAAGCTCTCGTCTAGCGATCCCAATGCTCCAAATAGCAATTAAACATCTAAAAGTATCTTTATTTGTACGTTTTCAGAGAGGAGTACCTTTCCTTTGTCCATGAAAACGATCTCACACTCGCTGACTGACAGATCCGACACGCGTGCACAAAGACACTTCAGACAGCGCACAACCCCGATATACACAGAATTACAGTATTTTAAAATATCTGTCATGGCGAGTATTCACACAAACATTATTTATGTCTTATGTGAACATTTGGTTTGGGAAAAACATCTGATAACATTATTTTAGATCCGTGCGCTACAGTGGATCTTAATATATAGGCTGTCTGTTTCATTAATGTTAATCAAACAAATTGTGGTATCATGGAAAAAAAGTTGACTATATTTTTTTCCTATAGATATTTGGTTTTGATTTGGTGTGCGTCAAATTTGGTGTTATTACCAGGGATTTTAAGAAATGGTTGCTAGGTAATTTTGTTTTGGAACCTTCAGAAAACTTTGACTTGATTTTTCTCAAAACTGACTTTGCTGACTCTATCGACTTCAAACAGGTGTAGCTCAGTCATTTTTTGTCCGATTCAAACAAATCATACATCATAACAATAACTAATTTTTGAAAATGTGCTCATTGCGACTCATTTTGCCAGCACGGATCACATATAGTTCTGGCTATGTGAAACTATAGTTTGAATGAATCCCTTTTCTTTACGTGACACACTGACATGACAGTACAGAATAGCAATCTCCTGAACATTTTATAGTTAAAGCAAAACATAAAGCATTCGTTTCATGTCATAGAACGGAAGAGTCTCTCAGGAGCGTAAACATCACATACTTTTGATTTTCCTGGCAAAAACATCCCAGTTTATTTAAAAGAATTAAGTTGCAATTGGTTAAATTATTTTGATGAGTTAAAGTAATGGAAAAAAACATGTTGCCATGATTAATTGATCATATAATTTTTACAGTGAACAAAATCACGCTGTTTCAGTGGGATGATGCCCTTTTGAGCTGTATAGGAAGTGAAATGCATCAAAAGCGAATATATTTCCTTGCATGATTCATTCAGTAGCGTGGTGCAAAACTATTTGGGCAGTGCAATCTGGCGGGGCTTTATTGTAAGCACCATTGGTGTTTTTAAAATGACGGGATAAAAGATCTGACGTGCCTGTGCATTAGGCCTTGCAGTGAAAGTGCAGCCTACATGTACATGTGCGTGTGAAAGAGTCAGACAGGGAAAGTGTGTGGTCAATGTTTCACAGTGCCAGATGGCAAAGATTTCTGTCAGAGAGGCTCTGCCTTAAGACCTAATGAAATCTTAATTCTAATGCGGCCGTCACTGAGAGGGATATGCAGGCAGGGATTTATGAGCGGGAGACAGAAGTGGTCAATATTATAAATCTTGAGATCTGCCCTAATGCTGAAAATCACAAGATTAGCACAGTTTCTCCTCTCAGGAACAGATTGTGGGCTTAGACTGTCTCTGATAGTGTGATTTAAATGTTTTTTTTTTTTTTTTTTTTAATCTGAACATTAGAAATGTGAAAAACCGTGTCCATGGGGCACTGTGCGATGCCTTTGAGACTATAAGGCCATGGTTTATTTTTCAGTGGGGATATATTTATGGCCCGAAGAGATCAAGCAGTGATATCTGAGAAGGAGGTCAAAAATCGTTGATGGATAGTGGCTAGCAATGAAATTTTATTATGGCTAGAAGCTTGAAACAAAGTTTATTTATTGCATAAAGTGTACGCTTAGTCTACATTTAGTTTTACGTTTGATCCATATTACAGCTTATTCTGCCCAGCACTGACCTATTTACAGTAGACAGGGATAGACCATCATGTCAGACTGACATGCAAAATGACCAATCATGTGGCGTTTAGTGGTGAGACTTGTTACCAAAAATTGTGAAGAAGCCAGACAGTTGGATTGAATTACAATTTGTACTATATTGAAAACATATTCTGTATTCTTTTTCCGGTCGAAAGTTTGGAATGATTATTATGGAATATTTTTTTTTAATGTTTATGAAAGAAACTTATGCTCACCAAGACTGCATTCGTATAAAAAATACAGTAAAAACAGCAATATTGTGAAATATCATTAAAATTTTAAATATCTTTTTTTTTCTATTTAAATATGTTTTAAAATGTAATTTATTCCTGTGATCAAAGCTGAATTTTGAACATCATTACTCCAGTCTTCAGTGTCACATGATCCTTCAGAAATCATTCAATCTCTCAATTATTATACATTATTATTGGCACTCAATTATTAATAATGATTCTTATTATTATCAATATTAAAAGCTGCTTAAAAGTATATAAATATAAAAATATTCATTAATAAATCGGTAAATCTGCATATTTCAATGATTTCTGAAGGATCATGTGACACTGAAAATTCAGCTTTGATCACAGGAATAAATTGCATTTTAAAATATATTTAAGTAGGAAACCGTTATTTAAAAATTTTTAATAATGTTTCTCAATATTACTGTATTCTGAACAAATAAATGCAGCCTAGGTGAACATTAGAGACTTATTTCAAAAACATAACAAATCTTAATTATTCCAACTTTTGACTGGTAGTGTATGTACAATATTTTCACTGTAGGTTTTCATATTTGTCAGTTATCATATTTGATTATTATTTTAGCAATGACACAATGTAATTGAGCATGGGAATTTGTTGTTCCAAATTCATGTTCAATCTGTTTGGCATATATTTGCATAAATCAGTATTAAAATATTTGACCAGCTTCAATCCAATCTGACGGCGGAAAGTTTTTTTTTTTTTCTGTTTCCTCCCAATCAAAATTTTTTTTAAAAAATCACAGCACAGAGAACAAGCGAGTCCAGGCAGCCGTACAGGTCTCTCGTGATGATCCGTGTGTGTTAGGACTTGGAGAAACTCACAGATCAGGTCCTGAGAGTACTGACCGGACATAACAACGAGATGTTCATTTGGCCAGAACCCAGGAACCTGCATCAAAAAGTGGGAATTGAAAAAGACACAGGGGGTAAAGCAACACCTTATGTATGTCATGCTATCTATAATGGCTGTAGTGTAGGGTATGACACATCCATCATGTATAAAAGCACTGACTTTTTATATCTTGATGTTGACCTGTTTTTTGGTGATAAGTATACATTTAATTTACATATTTTTATTTTATTATTTTTTATTACAAAATGGAATATATGTATTCAGTATACCCAGAATTATTTGTTAGGGAGTTTCTTCTTTAAAAGTCATAAGTGAAATTAAAGGGGATCTATTATGCCCCTTTTTAAAAGATGTAATATAAGTCTCAGGTGTCCCCAGAATATGTCTGTGAAGTTTCAGCTCAAAATACCCCACAGATCATTTATTATATCATGTTGTAAATGCCCATTTTTGAGTGGAAGCAAAAACATGCTGTTTTCATGCATGTATTTTTAAATGCAAATGAGCTGCTGCTCCCCACCCCGCTTTCCAGAAGAGGGCGGAGCCTTTATAGCTCATGCATGGGATACTTGGCTAAAAAAAAACGTGTTTGGTTTGGATTATCATCTCTATCGTGGTCACGCTCGCATGACATTGCAGTTCTTCATCATTATGAAAGTTTATTATCTGCATGCGTTTTAAAGCCACATCAGTCTAAACTTCTGATATATGGTTTTCTGAGTGCACGCATTTGAAACGCGCAGAGAATGCTGGATGTCAGACGGCGCGTCCTGTGAGTATTAAACTAAGTTCTCGTTCATGTCTTATTGTGCTTAAACTGTCAAATACACACAAAGTTCACATAAATACAGTCTGTTATGTTTGTGAACGTAAACAGCAGGGAAAGAAATCGGATGTGTATATTAGATCTGTGTATTAAAGTGACAGCAGCGTAATATACAGTACCTACTGCTATATATGCTGTTAATATGAATCAAACAACAAAAGAAAAACAGAAAATCACTCACCGCTCTTGACTGAATAACTTTAGTAGCTTTAATAATAATACATTTCTTACTTGAATGATGCTGTTAAATGCTCTGAAGAGGAGATAAACATGGCAGACTGTGTACAGCTCACTAAGGGGCAGAGTCTATGCTAAATGCCATATTTGCAACGCCTCTGGGCAGCTACTTCGGGCCGCTATTTCGGGCATCCAAGACCAAGTCCTAACTATTTCAATGGGGGAATCCTGAAATCTCAAAAACTGCTTGCCGAACTCACAATTAAATAACGTATTTCAAATCAAATCATGAACTATCCCATAAATGTTGTTTCTTTTGCTCAAATAACGTTAATAAAAAGCTTGTTTTTCAGGCTAGACCAGCCAATGCGCATGTGAAGGTCCTAAGCGCGAGTCTCCGGAGTCAGCGAGTGGCTCTTTTATTTAGAAGGCGGGACATATTCCACCATATTGCGCGTTGCAGTTTTTACCATTCGTAATAGGAGTGAACCGTCTTTCTATATCTATAGTCTTTGATTTTGCATAATCGGTCACCTTTAAATAACTAATGAAGTCTTAATATTTAGATACTATGGGCCCTATCATACACCCGGCGCAATGCAACGGCAGGCGCAATGCAAGTGTTTTTTGTATTTTCACATCCAGCACCACGTTGTTTAAATAGCAAATGCACTCGCGCCCATCTGTTCGCCCATGGGTGTGCTGGTCTGAAAACAAGGTGTGTTCAGGCGCATTGTTGCTATTTTGAAGCAAATGAAAACGACTGCGCCATTGACCAACAAAAACCTGGTCGCAGTATTTTTTGTGTTATTTAAAGGGCGTGTTAGTAAAGTGCGCCTATAGGCGGGTGCACAACGTGTGTACACTCTGCTTATTACACACACAGGGACGCGCAGCGGCACATAAACATTTTTAAATATGAAAAATTAAAAGATTCCTCTATGGAGAAGCGTTCAGTCTTTCCGCTCGCAAATTCCGCCATGTAAATAGCGAATCCGCCATGGCGCAAGCGCAACTGGCTTTTAAAGGGAATGGGAGATGAGACTCTGATTGGTTTATTGCACGTTACGGCCAAAACACACCCATGACTCATTAAGAGACGAGGTATAACCTCTTTTGGACCATGCGCCTGGTGCTCCGACCGTTTTTTTTGTCGTTAAACTAGCAAAAGTGGATTCAGACATGCCCTAAGTGCACCTGTGCTATGCGCTAGGGCCCAAAATGGCACACTAATTTGCAGAAAATATTAATTTCAGATTAATTACAGAGCTTGTTGTACATTGAATTGAATGAAATGAAGAGGAGATACAGGCATTACTGTGTATCTTCAATGTAGGGTGTTTTAAACTTACGAGTTTCTATCAAAGTTATTGATATTTATGGTAATATCATATGGGATGTCCTTTCAGACACTTTCAGATTCTTTCTCTGATTTTATTTTATTTTTTAATGACACAAGTGCCTAATCCCTGTGTTTAGGAGTTAGCATGGTATTTTTTTTAAGGGGATGTAAGGTGAAGTGCAGTCTGGCACTAGGAGAACAGTAGATGTGTATTAGTGATAGTGGGGGCGTAACACTGACAGATATTGAGATTTGTTCTCTTGCTGACTCACTCCCTCGCACACTGGGACGTAGATGCAGCTGATTCTGCAAAATACTGTAAAACAAAAAGACACTGATGGGGGTGTAATGTCAAACAGCTGTGTCGAGCCACTTAAATAGTTCTCCCTCGTTTCCACTTTCTCTCTCACCCCAATTCCCTTGTTAGCAGTGTTTGTTATTTACATTGCTTCAAAAAGGATCAGGAAATGGCGTAAGCCATGGCTCAACATATGTAGGGGACAGTGGGGTAAAATGAGCCATTTTTTACTTATGTGGTCCTCAAGATAAGAGAAAATAAGGCAGAAGTACAATAAAAGTATCTAAAGCAATTTCAGGATGTTTGCTATCATTTTAAATGATCAGAATACATCTATGACAAAGGGTTCTAAAAATATGGCTTCTTATAAAAAAAGTGTTCATGTGGCTCAATTTACCCCAGGTTAGGTCAGTGGGTAAATTGCACCATCTGGGTGTAAACTAACCATCTAATTGAATCTGAATCAAACCCATGTGAAATTGTAAAGATAATTTACCTCTTTTAAAAACACCTTCAATAATCAAATTTCCTTTTACAAATAGTCATATTTATTTTCTTAAAGCTAACTTAAACAACATAAAACCAACCAGTTGAAATTTCAATTTCTTTAATTGTTTGCATTTCTGAAACAATATGTTGAACACCAAAGTTGTAACCTTCCCAAAAACAGACTAAACAGAGTTTGTTGAGTAAAATTAAATAAAAATTAAATAAAATAAAAACTGAATTAGAATGAATGAATAAATAAATGCCATTGAAACTAATAAACATTTTAGTCAAAAGGTTCTTGGCATGGTAGTTTTTCTGCAATGTCGAACATGTTAGGCCATTAGGGATTACAGGTGGAAAGATATATATGATTAAGCATCTTCTGGGTCTTATCAGAGAAGGATTTGGTGTACTTGTACATTGTTCCTATGAAATAAACTCAAACGAAACTATTTTTTATTAAGAAAATGATACACTAAACCAGTTGTGAAGCATTACATTGAAATTATACCAGTTTATACTTCAGAGATTTAACTGAACTACAGTGCTTTATAGTGGGGTAAGTTAAAACGCTGGCTCAATTTACCCCATAGCATTTGGCTCACTTTGCCCCATAGCTGCAATTTTGGATAAAACTAGCTAGCTTACCAATTCAGTCTAATATTTAGCTAAATGATTTGCATGGTTTTATACATTGTTAAATCACCAATATGGATCATAAATATTTTAGACCTGGGCAAATTTGCTTTGATGCAACAGCCATTACATCTGTTAAGCTAAAATTTTACTTTGACAAGCCAAAGCCAAACTTTAAACAGTTTTTAAAGTAAATGGGTGCCTTCCGCTCCTCCCATGTGCTTCTCATTTTCACAGTCTAGCAGAAATGATGGGTGGTTCCAAAATATATGGTCACATGACAATAAAAGTGTACAGTTACCAAGATAAAGGGGGTGGGGCAACTTACCCACTGGATCATCTTACCCTGCTCTCCCCTACACTAATTGCTAGGCATTGGCTCCTCAATTCTCTTTATTATTAAAAACATTGATTTAGCCAGTAAAAAAAATATGTTTGCAAAACCATTGCACGTTATCTAATGCTGTTAGCAATAACAGGAATATACAAATAATTAATTTTGTTGTGAGCATGTTGAATAAATTTAAGACTGCGTTAATGCGCCTTTTTATTGAGCTATCATCACAAAAGAGACAAAGCATCTCCGTCTGCATCTGTTGTTATCTTCTGCAGTCAATTCTATTGATTGAAGGAAGCGAGATGATTTAACCTTCACGCCAACATGTATAACGCATTACCTGCAAGTCTGTAAGTTTCACATTTGCTTTATTTACATAATTTTTCCAACAGAGGAAGGATATCTGTTATTGTTTGATGCCCTCAAATGGAGTTTTTGTCAGATTTAAACTTTAAACATTTTCATAGAGTTTTGTATGAAAATATAGCTACACTATACTGTTCAAAAGTTTGGAGTCGGTAAGATTTTTTAATGCGAAAAGGGTATTTTATGTTCACCAATGCTGCGTTTATTTGACCAAAAATACAGTAAAAATTGTGAAATATTGCAATTTCAAATAAGTGTTTTCTATTTTGAATATATTTTAAAAATGCAATTTATTCCTGTGATGATAACGCTGAATCGCTTTCAGTTGGTCACGTTCGACGTACGTCGGACGTAACCGACGAATTGGGATCACTTCTGGGAGCCCCTATCAGCTTCGAGTGTATAGAGAACGGGCCAATGGCCATTGGTGTGCGAGATTTGCATCTCGCGCTCCGCCCCGCATTGTGGGTATAAACAGGAAGCGGATGCAGCACACATTTGTCATTCACTTCGGAGCCGAACACCGTGTCAATGAAGGAGACTGTTCCTGCTTCAGCAGAGAGAGAAAGAGAGAGAGCGAGAGAAGAGGCATCTTTGAGTGCTGGGAGAGAAGGCACGATCAGCGGCGACCGCGAGCTCACTGAGTAAAGTGATAAACTGCTGTTTTCACAGCACTGTTTTGTCTGTTGGTTCGGTGAGGGCGTTCCCAATGGTGAGTGCATACACAGGCTGCACTACTCTCCTGTGTTTTGCCGCGGTCGTTCCTGGGTGCTTCAGCACATTAAAAAAGAGCTTTCTTCTAAAAGAGCAACACCCGTGTCATTCCACCCGTGCGTTTCTGGATGCGGTCGTTCCCTGTCACCAGCTGACGGTCACTTACGTGTCTGGGCATTCAGCACGCTGAGGCAGCGTTTGTGGATAGTTCGTGTTCCTGTGGGAACATGACTATCTTGGTGCTAAGGTCGAGACTCTCCTACCTTCGGGAAGGCGGAGTCTCCTTACCTATGCCCCGATCTAGTGCTATTCCTGCTGGACAGCAGAATAGACCTACTTCGCCGAATAGCCAGGGTGACCTGAGGATCACATTTAGGGCTACCCCACCGAGTCAAACTCCGTGGGCCCCTATTCCCTCTGAAGTGCCCCTCCCATGGGCGTCCAGCCGTGACTTTCGGGGCTCCAGCAGATGACAGGATGTCAATCGCTGCATCGGAGGGGGAGTTTCAGTCCTCGGGGGATGAAGACTCGGCTGCGTTGCCTCCCTGACGGCTATGCTTTCCCGGGCCGCCGAAAAGGTCGGGCTCGCGTGGAACCCTCCACCGTGTCCCGAGCCTTCTAGGTTGGATGATTGGTTCCTCGAGGTGCCCCACCCCAGTGCCATTCTTCCTGGAAGTGCATGATGAGCTCACGAGGTCGCGGACGGCACCTTTTTCTGCCAGAAACCGGCCGAGTGGCTCATCACTCCTCACTACCCTCGATGGTGGGCCAGCCAAAGAGGTACGTGGAGATCCCACCGGTGGAACGGGCCGTTGCGTTGCAACTGTGTTCGCCGTCCGCTTCCTCCTGGCGCGGTAATCCATGCCACCCATCCAAGGCCTGTAAGTTCTCATCCAGTCTGACTGGTAAGGCTTACAGAGCCTGTGGACGGGCTGCGTCCGCCCTGCATGCCATGGCGTTGCTTCAGGGTTATTCGGCGACGCGGTCGAGAGCTTTGCCCAGCAGTTCTCGGCCGCCCAAAAGCAGACGGAGGCGATCAAACACATCCTGCCCCGGCGGGCCGCTGCTGCCTCCACCCAACTGCCGGCTGCAGTTTCCTCCGCCTGCTCGTCGCCGAGGGCGTCCGCCTGCTGCCGCCCCCCCGCTCCCGCCAAAGCCCAGCAGCAGCCTCTACCAGGGCAACGGCGTGGAGCCGGCCGCAGGACGGCCGCCCAGCCCACTCAGGCCGCTGCCAAGCCAGGTGGCGAGCGCCGTCGTAAGCGACCCTGAGACGGGCCACCCAGAGATGGAGGGGGCAGCTCTACGGGAGGTGGTGTCAGCACCGCTCCCTCTCCCGGAGGAGGGCTGGGAGATAATCTTTTGTTTGAGTTCAATTTGTGTTCCGCCACTGGCCTTCGGGTCACCCTCAGGTGCCTCTCCCATCGCCAGCAGGGGTTGCTGGCTGTGCTCAGGACGCACACAAGAGGCCTCCTCACACCCGTGCGCCCCCTCAGCGGAAGCAGGTAAGTGTTGCAATGCGCACTCAGACCCCACTTCGGGCCGAGTCGGGTCCCTGCATGCCGCCTCGCTGCCCCACTGCGGGTACGTCTGTGGTGCCGTTGGTCTCGCTGGCTCATCCATACTGTCAGACTCGGCTATGCGATTCAGTTTGCCCGCCGGCCCCCCAAGTTCAGGCATCCACCTCACCTCTGTGTTGAAGGAGGGTGCTCCTGTTCTACGGCCGGAAATCGCAGTCCTACTGCCGAAGGACGCGATAGAGCCGGTCCCTCTAGCCGATATGAAGACAGGCTTCTACAGCCCGTATTTCATTGTACCCAAGAAAGGCGGTGGGTTACGGCCAATCTTGGACCTGCAGTTCTTGAATCGGTCTCTACACAGGCTGCCGTTCAAGATGCTAACGCAGAAGCGCATCTTCAGGTGCATCCGTCCCCAAGATTGGTTTGCAGCGATCGACCTGAGGGACGCGTACTTTCATGTCTCGATTCTCCCTCGACACAGACCGTTTCTATGCTTTGCGTTCGAAGGGCGGGCATATCAGTACAAAGTCCTACCCTTCGGGCTGTCCCTGTCTCCCCGTGTCTTCACGAAAGTCGCGGAGGCAGCCATTGCTCCCATGAGAGAGCGTGGTGTTCGCATTCTCAACTACCTCGATGACTGGCTGATCCTAGCTCAGTCGAGAGAGCAGTTGTGCGAACACAGGGACATGGTGCTCAGTCACCTCAGCCTGTTGGGACATCGGGTCAACTGGGAGAAGAGCAAACTCTGCCCTGCGCAGACAGCTTTTTCTGACAGGGCGCCTCACAGAGGAGCAGTCGTGTCCAGTCGGTATTGAACTGCTTGAATTCGTTCAAACGCAGGACAGCGGTACCACTGAAACATTTTCAGAGGCTCCTGGGGCATATGGCATCTGCAGCCGCGGTAACGCCGCTCGGATTGCTTCATATGAGGCCGCTTCAACACTGGCTACACGATCGGGTCCCAAGATGGGCGTGGCAGAGCGGTTCATTCCGTGTAACAATAACACCAAATTACCGCCAAACTTTCAGCCCGTGGGCAGACCCTTCGTTTCTATGGGCAGGTGTTCCCCTAGAACAAGTGTCCAGGCATGCTGTGGTCTCCACGGATGCCTCTGCCACTGGCTGGGGGGCCACATACAACGGGCTTGCAGTTTCGGGTCTGTGGACGGGACCTCAACTGCAGTGGCATATCAATTGCCTCGAGTTGTTAGCAGTACGTCTTGCGCTGGGTCGCCTCAAGAGGCCACTACTAGGAAAGCACGTTCTGGTCCGTATGGACAGCACTGCGACCGTTGCGTACATCAACAGACAAGGTGGTCTATGCTCCCGTCGTATGTCACAACTCGCCCGCCATCTCCTCCTCTGGAGTCAGAAGCATCTGAGGTCGCTTCGCGCCACTCACATTCCGGGCCTGCTCAATCATGCAGCCGACGAGCTCTCACGACAGCAAGTGCTTCCGGGAGAGTGGAGCAGCAGTGACTCTCCCTGCGTGAGTTCCCCGCCCCAAACAGACGGGGGTCTGAGGGGGCTCTTGCTGGGCGCTGGAAGTGGCAGCAACCGTGGCGTTTTCCATAGGGATCCCAATTCGTCGGTTACGTCTGACGTACATCGAACGTGACCGACTGAAAGGGAACGTCTCGGTTATGTATGTAACCCTTGTTCCCTGAAGGAGGGAACGGAGACGTACGTCCTGTCGCCATGGTTGCTGTACCATCACTGCATGGCCGAGTCTCTAGTTCGGCTCCTCAGTGAAAAACAAATGTGCGCTGCATCCGCTTCCTGTTTATACCCGCGACGCGGAGCGGAGCGCAAGATGCAAATCTCGCACGCCAATGGCCATTGGCCCGTTCTCTATACACTCGATGCTGATAGGGGCTCCCAGAAGTGATCCCAATTCGACGTGTGTCTCCGTTCCCTCCTTCAGGGAACAAGGGTTACATACGTAACCAAGACAATTTTCAGCATCATTACTCCAGTCTTCAGTGTCACATGATCCTTCAGAAATCATTCTAATATGATGATTTGCTGCTCAAGAAACGTTTTTCATTATTATTAATCTGCTGCTTAATATTTTTTTTTTTTGGAATCCGTGATGCATTTTTTTAAAATAAAAACAAAACTCTCTGACCCCAAACTTTTGAAAGTTATTAGGGATGCACTGATATGAAAATTTTGGCTGACACGATAACCAATAATTCTTTATATTTGAAAGCTGCTAACCGATATTTTGGCTAAATCCAAATTTTTATGTCCCAAGCACACAATTATAATGTTCTTCTTATAATTTTATGTAGCCTATATGACTGTACATGTTGCACTTTTTCTGACATCAAATAAGGTTTTGTCACTTAAAATGAATGTTTCTTGAGTCCAAATCATGTTGCTGACAGTTTCTGTCATTCTTGACGCTGGAAGTTGGTAGTTCTCATTGAAAACATATAAGCTCAGGTTGTTTTGTGGCTGTAAGCTGCTAATGGTGTGACAGGTGTAAGCACATCCCTGAAAGCAATCTTTTGCTTTTTTAAACTAAAATAATTATTTACTTCATTTTTACCTCAAAGTACCCCTATTATACTTTTCCGAATAGTATGTTTCATGCGGTGCGTAATATAGCTGTTTGTGAATGTAAAAAAAATCAAAAGTGCTAGACAAATTGTCTCCTAAGAGAAAGAATCGATTCTGAACTGCTGAAACGTGTCGTCAGTCATTTATGTGCCTTCGTAACGTAAGAATTTTGCATAATGCCAGCCTATGGTCTTCATTGGCTGCCTGCAAACTACGTCTACTTTGCCCCGCCCTCAAAAACTGTAGTTGTAGCTGTGACTGGAAAAGTTGTTGTGTGGTTCGTGTTGTTGACGTGGAGAAGATGCTGTCTGCGCTGCAAAAGCAAATCAACTTTGCTTGCACTTCCATAGGATGAGGACTTGGGCTGGAATTGATACGGAAAAACCGACGGCATCGTTCATATCACTATTCAGATATGATAATGGCCGTTTAATTTTCTTTCCTGCAACCAATCACTACAGACTGGACCATCTGACCAATCAGAGCAGAGTAGGCTCTCGGAAAGGCAGAGTTTAGAGAGACTGAATTTTCGAACAAACCGTTTTCAGACTCTTTGACAAATGAGGTGATATGTAATGTATATTATGAGAAAATGAAAGTGCTTTTTGACCTTGGATGCATGTAAACCTGTTGTTTCCTAAAACAAAATTAGGAATCTTTAAAATAGCACTATAGGGGCACTTTAATTTATCTTGAGAGCATCCCCATCGCAAACTGTAAAATATGTTTTTTAATTAAAAACATTTGCTTTAATTAACACAGTAACTAAACTCTGGGCCCTGGTGAATTATTCTCAAATGCAGAGGTGACAAGCCAATGTTTTGAGTTTTGATTTGCATCTCATTACCCTTGTTTCTACGCTGGCCAGCGTCAGTGCGCTGACAAGACCCGTGATTCCTTTCGATTCTTCCACATCTGCCACATGCACTGCTCATCAACAGGTTTATTTGCCTGTTTTATCATGAGACAGGCCTGTGCCAGATAACTCATTAGCTTGGCCTGTGGACCGGGTACAGTTAATTAGGGATGAGAAGTCTTTGCGTCTGCCAGAATTGAGCACTTTTAGTCATACAAGTCACCAGTGATTTTCACTTGTGCCTAAAGCTTGACAGGAACTTGCTAGTAACATTGTTTGAATCATTCACGCTGAGTAGATAAGCTGTAGACTGTGTCACTGTCATATGTTCCCAGTCTTGGTTGGACTTTTATGTTACTTCCTGTCCTGTGTGCCATGTTGTAGTCCTTTGTAGTTTTTCCCTGTTGATTAGTCTCCCCAGTTGTGTCTTGTTAGTTTGTTATCTTGTTTGCCCCTGTGTATATATAGCCCTTGTTTCTCTTGTGCTTGGTGTTCCCTTCGTGTATGTGTTCACTATATGCTCCTTGTGTTTCCTGGTTTTTTGTTATGTTTGTATTTTCATTAAACTCCTGCAATTAGATCTGCCTCATCTCCTGCATTCCTTGAACGTGTACATACACACACACACACACACACAGACACAGGCACGCATGCACGCACGCACGCACACACACACACACACACACACACACACACACACACACACACACACACACACACACACACACACACACACACACATATACCTATTTCAGTTTTACTTTGTTACATTTTTTTATTATTATTTCCAGTTAATAATTTTAGTGCACCTATGCAGTTTATTGTCAACTAAGGCAACATTTCAAATTTTTATACTTATATTTTATTTTATTTCAGCTTTATTTCATTTAACAGAAAGGTTTTGAATAGACTTAGTTTTAGTTGACGATAATAACCCTACTTAAGACAGTTTTTTTAGAGGACTGTGTAAATAGACAAAATAGTCTGATCTGGACCGCTTTCATGTATGTAAATGAACTGGACAGGTAAAGTATCTGATTTTTGGCATTGTGAGGTCTGGTCGGAATTCGGTTTTGGCATAATACAGCTTGACATTTGTCATAATTGTGTGCTTGATTTACTCTTCGTGTGAATCATAAGAATTTATGAAGCATTTGAAACAATATATATGAATGTACATTAGGTCTCCAATGTTGTGGTACTTGCTTTGAACAGTAAATGCTACATTTTAAGACTAGAATTTGAAAAAAAAGTGTAACTGGCGCGACGATGACGACGGACGTAGCGTAAGCGTTTTGAACTGTGAGAGGCGTTACACTTTTTTTGTAAGTTGAATAAAGAAGGCGGTCCGCCGGAAGCTAGATATTTTACTTTATAAAGTTTTAAATAAGGATATTTTTTTACACAAACCCATCAATTCACTTCAGAAGGCCTTTATTAACCCCCCGGAGCCATGTGGATTACTTGTAACATTATAAAAGTTGTGTAGTGCAACAGGGAAGAGAAGATCCAGGGCTTCCACAAAGACGGTTTTTATTCAGAAACTAAGGCAGAACACGACACACACGTAAGCATAACAACATCAAGAACGGACAAGGAGTGCTGGGAGTGAGTTCAATATAAAGGGAGTGTAGATGACGAGGACCAGATGCAGGGAATCCAGGGAGAGCGGGAGAGACGATGAGGAAGTGAGTTCAGGTGTGAGACAGGGAGGATTCTGGGAAATGGAGTCCGGGACAGGCGTGGATTGTAACATATAATGGATGGATGCACTTTTTTGAGCTTCAAATTTTGGGCTCCCATTCACTGCCATTATAAAGCTTGGATTAGCCATGACATTTTAATATAACGCCGATTGTATTCGTCTGAAAGAAGAATGTCATATACACCTAGGATGAGTAAATTATGGGATCATTTTGGAGTGAACTATCCCTTTAAGGCCACTCACTTACGCGTACGTGAGGTCAGCATACAGTGCGCGTGACGTGAATATTGTCATCAGAAGAGTATGCACGTACTGTATGTGCACCTCCGGATTTTTCCCAGACAGCAACATAGTGTCGGCCCAGCTCCGGCCCAGATCTGGTACGCGTTGAATCCACATGTACCAGATATGGCCCAGATCTGGGCCGACACTATGTTGCTGTCTGGGTTGTAACCGTGCATACTTTGTATGTGCTTCCGCTAGTGTGGACTTTTCTCACTCAAACCACTGCCTGCTGCTGCTTCTGATTGCTTTTAGAGTGAAAAGCTGCTCATAATTTATGGTCTACGATCAGTTTCTCCGTAATAAGAGCATATTGGCGATTTGGCTAAAGATTCAGTGCGTATCTGTGTTTGCGCTCTGGAGAGCATCAAAGAGTGACGAGTGACAGCTGTAGTCTTTATAAAGGGACCGCTTTGTGCGCTTTCTAGCAATATATAATCAGTTCAGCATTTGAATAAATCTTTTGTTTTCATGTTTTTTGACATGCACAGATCATAAGATTGATTATTTTTCTTTCTTGTTGAGTGATTGTAGACAGATAGAAGTTTTGAAATTTGTATGTACCTACTGCACAGCGTGCACCTACACGCAGCAAACTCATACTGCGTTTCCCCATGGGGTTCAGCTTAATTTACTCTATAGCCGCACATGGTTTGGTTGCTTTATTTAAAGACACCAAATGAAACAAAGTAACTCTGGCCTTGACGTTATCATAGAGAAGAAACGGTGGAATCAAAATAAAATTATAAATAAATGTAATATATCAACACTTAATAGATCAAAGTGGCTATTTTTGTGAAACGTGATTAATGAGTCCAGGAGTGTTTTTTTTTTTTTTTTTCTCCTCATACTTTATAAGATCTTCCACCTTGTTAAATCCCAAGGGAACGGCATGGAAATGCAAGGGAAATATCCTACTTTCCTGAAGTATCTGCCAGTCTGTTCTACTCTTGGATGACCTATTATGTAATCAGTGAACGGGAAGTGAGCTTGTTATTCTCTTAAGTAATGAATCACCCTCTTTATTCACTAATCGAAAGATCATTTGTGCATGCATGCATAGTCCTACATCACATATAGATTTGGCTCAAATCAGACTATTTATCTATGATATTAAATGTGCATATACAGTACCAGTAAAAGGTTTGGAATAATTAAGAAATATTATGCTCACCAATGCTGCATTTATTTGATCAATAATAGTATTATTGTGAATTATTATTATTATTACAATTTAAAACAACCATTTTCTACTTGTTTTAAAATGTTTTAAAATGCAATTTATTCCTGTGATGCAAAACTGAATTTTCAGCAGTCATTACTCCAGTCTACAGTGTCATTGATGGATGGATAAAAGTGTTAAAAAAAAATAAGGCAGCAGTAATGGCATCTTTTCATTAAGTGGACATAAACCACATGGAAGGAGTAGATGCATTGAACACACAGAGATCAAATACACTCCACAACAAACAGCTAATACGCATTATGTCCTCATTATAGAGAAATCAATTCCATCCATCAATGTCATTTAAATGGCACGTATTTGTTTTCTCTGATTACTTTATATGTTCTAAACAGCAGTCTAGTTCATGCTTCTTTGCTCGGTATCATTTTTCTAATGCCGCAGTGCCAGCTGGCTACATTAAGCCGCGTCTCACGCTGCTAAAGCACTAGTGACCCAGTGTAAGTAAATGTATCTAATGATCAGGGAAGGAAAAGGCCAGCCTACACTGCCAGCAGGGGAACGGAGTTATATTATAGCACAGCACGGCAGCAAAAAAACAATCTATGACCCAGTTTTCCCTCAAAATATTAATGCCAGTAATATTAAAGAGGTCATTTCATGAAAAACAAACAAATTTGTCATTGGTCTTGTGAACTATAAGTTCAAAGTATAGTAGAATTTTTAGTAAAGTTTTAGTAGAATAAAGATTACCAGCGGCCACAGATTGTTGTTGTTTACATTCACTGCACGCAATTGCCATGACATTCAATAGCACTTTATTTTACAGTCCTGTTCCCCATGTACATACTATGTAATTATTATAGTAATTACAATAACTGGTAATAACTAGGTACTAACCATGAACCTACACTTAAACCTAACCTTAACCCATGTAGTTACTTTATATTACCCAGTACTTTCTTAGGTAAGTACACTGTAAGTACATGTAATGCTGTAAAATAAAGTGCAACCTTTAGGATTTTATATATATATAAAATCCTAGTGGAGTGGCACTGTGAATCTTCTTTGGGGTGAGTTTTAAAGTGCAGCGGACATATATATTATATGTAATATATATATATATATTACATATAATATATATGTCCGCTGCACTTTAAAATTCACCCCAAAGAAGATTCACAGTGCCACTCCAAAGCCCACTGTAAAGCTAAACACTGAGCTGATGCGGAAACATTAATACGTGGCAAGATTCTGTGCGCGTATGGAGGGCCTTCACTTCAGAGTTGACGACACTCCTGAAAACACCTGGGCCGAGTTAAGAGGTTCCATGACGGAGGCTGCATCTGAGGTCTTCGACCTTTGTAGAAGTAAACAGCCGGATTGGTTCCTTGCAAGCTCTGCTGCTCTGCTCCCGGCCCTAGCAGACAAGCGTGCTGCCCGTCTCAGTGTTCTCCAAGATAGAAACGACTCCACCATCACTCACTATCGTAAGGCCAGGAATGACGTCAAGCGTCTCACACGCCAGGCCTACGAGCAGGACCTACTGGCAGGACCTCAGTGAGAAGGTAGATCGGTGTTGCAAGTACTGGGGACATATGCGGCATGTACAGTGGCATCAATGAGGCACTGGGTCCTACAGCGAAATAAACAGCACCTTTGCGATGCACAGATGGCACCATTGTCAACGACCTCCCAGGCAAGCTTGGTAGATGGGTTGAGCATTACAGCTTGCTGTATGGTCATAATGTTATGCCTGATCGGTGTATATTCGTCAACAACATGCAAATTCTGTGTTTCATAACCGAATGTGCCTATTTACAGTTTGGGAAGTAAATTCAGCGGGGATGCTGTTTGGCTTTGCAGAGAGGTAGAGTTCAAATTCAAGGATATTTTTTTTTTTTTTTTTTTTGGTGAAATTCACAGTCAATCATAAAACCAAAACTTGTAGATAAAATCTAAATACCATTTGGTTGTCTTTGAATAAAATCACCTCTGATTGTTCAAGGACACATTTTTTTTTTGATGTCATTGATGTCAATTTTAATGCCATCTCTGTTCTGCATTCCGCCTCTTGACCATGAACAACTAAATTATGACTTTTTGCTGCAAGAAACCTTGACTGACATTATCTGTGGGAAAAAAAAAGTATGACATGACTTCTTCAAGCTTACCATGCTAATCGGTTGAGAATAATCATGCTGTATCTGTATGTATGTCTGTTGGAATCAACTGCATGTTTATCTGAATGCATTTGAGGATATTTGTTGTGGATTGTCTTTGTGATTTTTCTGGAGAGATTTGCCATACATCTGTGCAGAGTCTGACGAGTTCTGCCTGACTCATGACTCTCATTGTCTGATTCACTCAGTCACTGATGTCACACATCCCGTCTGTGAAGCAGGCATGAGTTGACATGTGGGACCACAGACGGCGAGCATGAGCGCGGCTTCATTGCTCTGACATACTGTATGTCCCTTCTACCCTGCTGCCGAGGATATTTTTAGCTCCCGAGCAGAAGCCCGGCCTTAACAAACAACACACGGTTCTCCAGAGCAAAGCCTGTGGTTATCTGTGTTAATTACATTGTTAATGTCAGCCCTCTGTCTCACCCCTTCCATACACTCTCTCTGACACCCTCTCACTGGCTCTATAGCTCTGTTCCAAAACCTAGTGAGCCGCCTCGCTGTCTAGATAGGCAGCATCCTGAGGCTCTATGTAGGCAGCAACTCTGCATGCAACACAAACAGAGAGACTCTGACTCACAATTTTCTCATTCCAATAGATTTTAGTGCTAAACTAATAATTCAGTACTCTAATTAGCATATATATTATGTTGTGCACACAACTAAAATAGCCAGTTTTACTTTTGAGTTACTGAGTTTTGGTATTATAACAATATATACTTAATTCTGCTGACTCTTCCGCCTTCTTAAATTGCTGTAAGTTCCTAATAATGCCTTAGATTTTTTGCAAAAATAATTTATTTTATTAATGCATATTTTCAATTGATTCAATAGAGGCTGGCAGTATTATTTTACCATTATTTATATATATTTTTTTAATATATTTTATATTTTTCAGTTAAGTTTTAGTAATTTTGTTATGTACTTTTGTCATTATTTATATATATATATATATATATATATATATATGTACATAGATTTATTTTTTATTTTTTTTGTTTTATTAATTTTAGTACTTCAACTTAAATATACACTCAAAAAAAAAAAAAACTGTTGAACAAACAATTAAATTAAGGAAAACTTTTCCACGAAATTGAATTACATTTTTCCAACAAATTCTAATTTGTTTGAAATGATTTGTTGTAATCTTGTTGTATGAAGATTGTTTGAGAGGGGTAGAACTGGTGACTATATGTAGACTGCAGGAACTGAATCAAACTCATTTATTTAATTTATTTCTATAAAAACTAATAACCAACACAACACTTGTTCACATGCTAAGTGAAGTGTAACTTTTGTAGCATGCAAGTAACGATCAAGTAAAACACTTGTCCTCTGGCATTAGCACAGTTGCAGCTCATTGAGAACAGACTTATTTCACGTAATCACCCACAGCCTAACCACAAGGTCTGCACTTCACGACAATGGTAACCTTTAACATAATTAACATAACATAAACTCTTTTAAATTTTAAATATAACTGAACACCAAACTTTAACAGGTCTTTCCCTTTACTAAAATACACATTAAACAGCACTCAATTTCAACATTTACTCTCCTTATCTATCCCTATGCAAAGCATGCTGGGAACTAGAAATACACTGCCCAGTTCAGTCAGCGCAACAAAAATGATTCATGTAGTCCCAACACAAATGGTTTAGGTTAACTTAACATGTTACAAATTTCATTTCATTTAACATAATAAAATTGCGTGCAAATGGCAATTAAGTAAAAAAAAACTAAAGATTTGTGTTGTTTCAACTTATTTTATTTTAATAAACTGAGCAAATAGCTAGAATAATTTTTTTGAATGTATCTATTTCATTTTTTTCATCTGAACTTTACATTTTATTTCAACTATATTACCGAAATTTGACACACACACAAACACACGTTTGTTTTTGTGAATTGTGGGGACATTCCATTGGCGTAATGGTTTTTATACCGTACAAACCGTATTTTCTATCCCCCTACACTACCCCTACCCCTAAACCTACCCATCACAGGAAACTGCACATTTTTACTTTCTCAAAAAAAACCTCATTCTGTATGATTTATAAGCCTTTTGAAAAATGGGGACATGGGTAATGTCCTCATAAGTCACCCTCTCCTTGTAATACCTGTGTCATACCCATGTCATTATACAAATTTGTGTCCTGATATGTCACAAAAACACGCACACACACACACACACACACACATTGTGTTTTCATGTTTTATGTCCCCAACCCTAAACGTACCATATATAGGGTTTTCATGTCCCCAACCTTAAACCTACCCATCACAGAACACTTTGTGCATTTTTACATTTTCAAAAAACATAATTTAATCTGATTTATAAGATGTTCTTCTCATGGGGACCAAAAATGTCCCCACAAGTACAAGGATTTTGGATATGTTTTGGGGATGTTTTTACATTTTGTCCCCATAACTGTTTACCAGGACACACACACACACACACACACACACACACACACACACACACACACACACACACACACACACACACATATTATATGCATTTTGCTAAGCTGATGAAATAATGATCAGTCATTAATTGGATTTACATATTTCTTATACTGATAAGAAAGAAGTACATCCACCACATTGGATTATTTCTTTCACTAAGTTTGCTGCAATGCATGTTGGGATTGTTTTCACCTTAGGATGCATGCAATGCTGTTTTTTTTTTTGCAGTTTTGCAGAAGAAAGATACCTTAGATATCTTAGAGCCAATAAAAACACTTTGATTGCTTTCCGTTGTTTGTTTGCTAGCATATTAGGATGTGGTTTTGAAAAGTGCAAGGTATCTAATCCATTGGCTAAGTGTGGTAGAAGTTCCAGAATGCCTAGCATTGCTTACAGCACCTTTAAAATGCAGTCTCAGTAAGCAGTTCACTAGGTTTTGAACATTGCTTCTCTGTCCCTTTCCTCTCCCCACCTGAAATTTTCACCTAAAATCCCCGGGGCGTCTTTCACAGGCTGATTTGCCAACACCACCCGCTTCTCAAGAACCCACCGGCTCTTTCCAGAGTCTAAGGCCGTCTCGCTTGAGATGACATGGAGTGCTTCAGTCACACGGGGTGACCTTAGTTTTGATGTATGTCCTGCTCTCGTTCGCATTTGCCATGTGAGGCTGAGCAGCTGCTGACTCAGGGGCTGAAGGGAGTGAAAACTCTCTCCGTACATCCATCATTAGATTTACAGGCTCCGCAGGTCTCGAGAGCTCCCAGTCTATTGGATTTATGACTCTCAAACATATTCATGCCCCTTTATTAATACCCTTGCTCCCTGTAGGCGGCTATGTGTGGGAGTCAGCGCACTATGTGCTCTTCTGAAGGTGGAGGGTCATGTCACGTCACCGCTTTGTTATATTTGTATGATAATGCATCTGCATAATCTCTGCTGTGTACCCTGATGTAGTTATAATAACATGTTGTTTAATGCAACAGTGAGGTGTGTGTTCCTGAGCATAACTTCCTGTCATGATGCTAGGGTGTTCTGTGTGATTAATACTATTTTTACTCTTCTTTTTTTTTAATGGAATATTGCAGTATTTACAGTCCATCTGGAAAGTATTCACAGCGCTTCACTTTTTCCACATTTTGTTATGTTACATTCTTATTCCAAAATGGATTAAATTCATTATTTTCCTCAAAATTCTACAAACAATACCCCATAATGACAACGTGAAAGAAGTTTGTTTGAAATCTTTGCAAATTTATTAAAAATTAAGAAAAATAAATAAATAAATAAAAAAACACATGTACATAAGTATTCACAGCCTTTGCTCGATACTTTGTTAGAGCACCGTTGGCACCAATTACAGCCTCAAGTCTTTTTAAATATGATGCTACAAGCTTGGCACACCTATTTTTGGGCAGTTTCTCCCATTCTTCTTTGCAGGACCTCTCAAGCTCCATCAGGTTGGATGGGGAGTGTTGGTGCACAGCCATTTTCAGATCTCTCCAGAGATGTTCAATCGGGTTCAAGTCTGGGCTCTGGCTGGGCCACTCAAGGACGTTTACAGAGTTCTCCCGTAGCCACTCTTTTGTTATCTTGGCTGTGTGCTTAGGGTTGTTGTCCTGCTGGAAGATGAACCTTTGCCCCAGTCTGAGGTCCAGAGTACTCTGAAGCAGATTTTCATCAAGGATGTCTCTGTACATTGCTGCATTCATCTTTCCCTCGATCCTGACTAGTCTCCCAGTTTCTGCTGCTGAAAAACATCCCCACAGCATGATGCTGCCACCACCATGCTTCACTGTAGGGATGGGCGGTGCCTGGTTTCCTCCAGACATGACTAGGGTTGGGTATCGTTTGGGTTTTTTACGATACCGGTGCCAAACTGATACTTTTAAAACGATACCGGTGCCTAAACGGTGCCTGAACCGATACTAAAAAAAAAAAAAAAGAGCCACAAAACGACGGTGGATGACATTTAAAGAATGGCTTTTTATTGAAAAATAAAAAAAAATAAAAAATCCTTTAAATTGAACAATTTATTAAAAGTTTAAAGTATACTTAAATATATAAATATAAATAGATACAAAACACAATTTACTTAACAAATTCACAGTAAAACCTAAGCCACCTAACCCAATTACAATAGGCCTAATTTAACACTAAATAACAGTTACAATACTAATAACAGCAAAGTAGTCTGTATTCTTGGTATGCTACAAACCAGCTTCAAGGTTCAGCATTATTTTGCAGAAATATGACCATATTCTCTGGCTAAATATTTTAGAACGCATCGCCTTATTGTTTCCATGGTGACGCGTCATGCTTCTCACGTGACACACAGCAGCTGCAATAGTGCTGTATTACAGATGTATCGCTTTTATTTAGTTTTCTCTTTTTTTTATTCAAAATATTTACAAACTTGTTAACTATGTCATGAACTATCTGATATTCTGATTTTCAAATATGTGTAAGTGAATGTCTGTTAGTTGATCTATAATGCGCGATGGGCGCCGCCATGTTAGTTTGCGCTGCAATTAAGAGAATCGGATCTGTCGGATTTACAACACGTGATATACTGTTTACTGATATAAATAAGACACGTAGTCAAATTGTAACTGCAAGGATTGTTATTGCCGCTTCCATAGACATCAGTGTGTATTTTTTGCTAGTACGTATGTGCGTTTAAATGTCTGGAACCTAAAATAAACATTATGTGTTTGAAAACACTGAATAGTTTTGATATGTGACAAGCGCTGAGCGTGTCTGTCTCTGGCTCGGCGCCAGCCAAAGCACGAAAGCACGTTTGAATTTAAGTGGCACCAAAATCTGCGTTCTGATTCGGTCCGGTTACATTTCGGTACCCAATCCTAGACATGATGCTTGCCATTCAGGCCAAAGAGTTCAATCTTTGTTTCATCAGACCAGAGAATTTTGTTTCTCATGGTCTGAGAGTCCTTCAGGTGCCTTTTGGCAGGTTGTCATTTGCCTTTTACTGAGGAGTGGCTTCCGTCTGGCCACTCTACCATACAGGCCTGATTGGTGGAGTGCTGCAGAGATGGTTGTTCTTCTGGAAGGTTCTCCTCTCTCCACAGAGAAACGCTGGAGCTCTGTCAAAGTGACCATCGGGTTCTTGGTCACCTCCCTGACTAAGGCCCTTCTCCCCCGATTGCTCAGTTTGGCTGGTCGGCCAGCTCTAGGAAGAGTCCTGGTGGTTCCAAACTTCTTTCATTTAAGGATGATGGAGGCCACTGTGCTCATTGGGACCTTCAATGCTGCAGAAATTTTTCTGTACCCTTCCCCAGATCTGTGCCTCGATACAATCCTGTCTCGGAGGTCTACAGACAATTCCTTGGACTTCATGGCTTGGTTTGTGCTCTGACGTGCACTGTTAACTGTGGGACCTTATATAGACAGGTGTGTGCCTTTCCAAATCATGTATAATCAACTGAATTTACCACAGGTGGACTCCAATCAAGTTGTAGAAACATCTCAAGGATGATCAGTGGAAACAGGATGCACCGGAGCTCAATTTTGAGTGTCATGGCAAAGGTGAATACTTATGTACAAACGTAAAATTTTGGAATAAGGCTGTAACATAACAAAATGTGGAAAAAGTGAAGCGCTGTGAATACTTTTCGAATGCACTGTATTATTATTTATCCGTGCAATCTTGAATTAAAATAACTTCCCCTCCCTCTTGTAGTAACATCATCTTTTCTCTTATGTCATCTTTACGAGGGCGGGGCAACCTGTCACTCGCATGAGATTGACCAATAGCAAACCACAAGCATCCAATCAATTCCCCATGGACAAAATCAAGTCCCGCCCTACATTTTTTGTTGTCCGAGAAGCCGTTTCACTCGGATATACGTCACAATAGGGAAGAAAAGACTATCGCAACTTTAAACTAGTATTCAACTAAGCCGGTTTTCAGTTGTAAGCATTTATGTAGTAATTGCACAGTAATTAAAAAAAAACAAGCAAGTAGTAGTCGTTTTTAAATGTCATTTTTGAATCTCAATCTAGAGCCCCCACACTGAAAAAAGGGGCTTTGAAACAGTTTTTACTCATAAATTGCTAGTAAATTTTACAAATAATTACAACAAATTGGTAAATAATACATTGAATTTAACGTGAAAGCAGAAGCAGAAGGACTGAAATATTATTTTCTTGTAAAAACATACTCCAAATGTTTTTGTTTTTTTACAGCACACGAGGCGACCTGCTCCAAAATAAAATGTTTTTAGGTTTTTATAAATCATTAAAGTTTTTATTGAAGAGACAAATGACATAATTCACCTGAGCTAGTAGCTTTTGTGCTCTGATCTTTGCACTGAACTTCTGTCAACGTATTTTATTCATTTTTCTTCGAATACGACTGCAAAAAAGGTCTAATTTATCTCATGGCCCCGAATGCACTGGGTTTTTGTGATAATTTACGCTCACTGCCCTCTTTAATTTGTGTGATGTTGTACATCCGGAGATGTGTTGCGTTGCTTGGACACCTCTGACATCATCGGAGAATTCAGTCTCGCCGAAAGGCAGCGTCCACATTTTGACTGTGTCACAGCCATTAACACTCAGCTTTCAGTGATGACCAAAGCCTTAAGATCATGTGTTGTGACATGCTGGTGTGAATGACTTTAGTGTAGGAAAATGAACAAATCATTTCCCCCATAATACAAAAGAAAGTGTCGTTCAATCTCTTTTTTTGTCGACATCTATCTATCTATCTATCTATCTATCTATCTATCTATCTATCTATCTATCTATCTATCTATCTATCTATCTATCTATCTATCTATCTATCTATCGTTTTATCATTCTATCATTTTATCATTCTATCTATCGTTCCATCCATCCATCCATCGTTCTATTGTTTTGTCGTTCTGACGTTATGTCTATCGTTCTGTCTATCGTTCTGTCCATCCGTCCATCATTCCATCTGTCTATCGTTCTGTCCATCCGTCCATCATTCCATCTGTCTATCATTCCATCCATCCATCCATCATCCATCCATCATTCTGTCCATCCATCCGTCCGTCCGTCTGTCCGTCCATCCATCCATCCATCCATCATTCTAGCCATCCATCTGTCTATCGTTCCATCCATCCATCGTTCTGTCCATCCATCCATCCGTCCATCCATCATCTATCCATCTATCATTCTGTCCATCCATCCATCTGTCTATTGTTCCATCCAACCATCCATCCATCCATCGTTCTGTCCATCCATCCATCCATCCGTACATCCATCCATGTTCTGTCTGTCCATCCATCCATCCATCCATCGTTCTGTCCATCCATCCATCCATCCATCCATCCATCCGTCAATCGTTCCATCCATCCAACCATCTATCATTCTGTCCATCCATCCATCCATTCATCTGTCTATCATTCCATCCATCCATCCATCATCCATACATCATTCTATCCATCCATCCGTCCGTCCGTCCGTCCGTCCGTCCGTCCGTCCGTCCATCCATCCATCCATCCATCCATCCATCCATCCATCCATCCATCCATCCATCCATCCATCCATCCATCCGTCTATCGTTCTGTCCATCCATCCATCTGTCTATCGTTCCATCCATCCATCCATCCATCCGTCCATCCATCATCTATCCATCCATCTATCCATCTATCATTCTGTCAATCCATCCATCTGTCTATTGTTCCATCCAACCATCCATCCATCCATCGTTCTGTCCATCCATCCATCCATCCGTACATCCATCCATCTATGTTCTGTCTGTCCATCCATCCATCCATCCATCGTTCTGTCCATCCATCCATCCATCCGTCCATCCATCCATCTAAGTTCTGTCCGTCCATCCATCCATCCATCCATCCGTCAATCGTTCCATCCATCCAACCATCTATCATTCTGTCCATCCATCCATCCATCCATCTGTCTATCATTCCATCCATCCATCCATCATCCATACATCATTCTATCCATCCATCCGTCCGTCTGTCCATCCATCCATCCATCCATCTGTCTATCGTTCCATCCATCCATCGTTCTGTCCATCCATCCATCCATCCGTCTATCGTTCTGTCCATCCATCCATCTGTCTATCGTTCCATCCATCCATCCATCCATCCATCCATCCGTCCATCCATCCATCATCTATCCATCCATCTATCCATCTATCATTCTGTCAATCCATCCATCTGTCTATTGTTCCATCCAACCATCCATCCATCCATCGTTCTGTCCATCCATCCATCCATCCGTACATCCATCCATCTATGTTCTGTCTGTCCATCCATCCATCCATCCATCCATCCATCCATCCATCCATCCATCCATCGTTCTGTCCATCCATCCGTCCATCCATCCATCTATGTTCTGTCCGTCCATCCATCCATCCGTCAATCGTTCCATCCATCCAACCATCTATCATTCTGTCCATCCATCCATCCATCCATCCATCGTTTTGTCCATCCATCCATCCATCCGTCTATCGTTCCGTCCATCCATCATCCATCCATCCATCAATCGTTCCATCCATCCGTCCGTCCGTCCGTCCGTCCGTCCGTCCGTCCGTCCGTCCGTCCGTGGCCTTAAAGTAACAGGACACTTAAAATGCTTTGAATGAGAAAATATCAATTTTTCTATTAGTTATATTTATGTGACTAATTTTACATACAGTTTCTGAATATTATAAATTATTATTTTCAATTTTTTCAATTATTTATTATTGCCATTTAAATTATTATAATTATTTTAATTTTTAATAGAAATGTAATATCCTACCATTTACAGTTAGTAGTTCATAAACTAAAATGCAAAGATTTTTCAAAACTACACTGAACAAAAAATTGATATAGGATTTACTTTGAAACAATGTTCACTCTGAAGTAAATTTTCACATATAATTACCAAGAAACAGTAATACATTGAAAACTGAAATAGTATTTTCTTGTAAAACCTACTCCAATAATCTTGTTTTACCGTCTAGCATAATTTGTTGCTTGTATGTATATTATTTTGTTATCTAATAATGCAAAGACCTTCAGATATTTTAATTTGTGATTTAAATGTCCACATGCATTTTGTGTCCACTGTATATCTGCATTATGATGCAATTTGGGACATTTTTTATCTTGAGAAATTTTACAAAAAGAGCAGAATCTTTGTATGGAAATATCGTGCTCAATACCTGTTTTCAGTAGCTCTTTTTAAATTCGCCGTGTATTGTCATTGTATGCCGACCCGACATGCATCTATTCAGTAAGAAAGAGGTCCCTCTACAGTATGAAACTCATCAAAGCGGAAAGCTCAAAACATTCTGCCACGGCGCACGCTTTTAGTCTTCAATCAGAGCTAAAAGCTTTACATAGAAAGAGAGAAAACTGAAATTTTACATTCAATAATAGGCACTTTGTCAAGTCGGCTGACATATCCTTGACATGTTTCATCTCTGTTGAGCATCTGAATAAACATTGTGTGCTGACAATGTCATGCCTGATTATTATATTCATATTCCACAAAGCATTTATATTCAGCTTGTGCTTTCTGGTGGTGAGAACATAGCGAATGAAAGAAATGTGCTACTTTTTATTTTCAACTTCAATTTCGAATGGGACAAAAAAACATGATAATATTTAAGGTTCCATTTGGTCAGTGTCCAAGGCCACATAAATATCTTCTCATTCTAAATCTATCAATATTTACGGTTTAATTTCATTCACACAAATGCATTATTTATGGCATGATAAATTACATAGACATTATGAATTGACCTAGTAATGAAAATGTAGACTGCCTGAATTTTAATTTACTTAAATTCATCTCACAGTAAGATATTGGCCCTCCTTATAATGAAGGGCTGCATCAATTCCACTAATATTGGTTCAGATTTATAGTTTATGTTTACAATATATTTACATTTGTATTTTAAAATGAAGCCGTGTTTGCTTCAGCATGCCACCCCAAACTCCCTAGTGTGTAAGCATCACAGAAAACGTAGTTAGAAAGTCTTGACATTTTTATTTTCTGCTCAACTTAAAACTCAAAATTTCCCAGCGGATTTTTGACATTAATTCTTAGAAAGAACAGTGAATGAATCAGGATCCGATTTTCATGTTGTGAATGGCTTTACGTGTCCTCTGGGCATTTTTAATCCTGGATTTTGAATCAAAATCTGGAATTAGATGTAATCCGTGGATTTTTGGATAACACAGGTACACAGGTTGATTTTAAATGCACTGAAAAAAAATGATTTTTACTGCTTGTTCAAATTGCTTAATTAAAATGAGCTAAAGCAACACAATTTGTGCTATTGTGATTGTGTTCAATCCACTTAAATATAAATCAAATTGAAGTTTACTTAATCCGTTTGTGTTGAGATTACATGAATGATTTGTGTTGCATTAACTGAAACTGGGCGGGGCTTGTTAGTTCCCAGCATGCTTTGCATATGGCTAAATCAAGAGAGAGTAAATGTTATTTTATATGTAAAAGTGTTATTTTATGTATTTTTGAGCAAGATGAGAAAGGGGGAGACTTGATTGTGTTTAATAGTGTTTAATATTCAATTATGTTGGAATTATTAGAACAATTTAAATTACAGTGGGTTACCATTGTGGAGAAGAGTGGAGCATTTGTTTAGGCTTTGGACTAAAACACCTAATGTCATAACGGTTTTGCTGAAGGAGCTTTTAATGCTTAGCATTTAAGATGCTAATGTGTGCTATTATTAGCTAAAAGTTTGTCAACTAGCTAGTGCAGCATTATAATTCAGTTGTGTAACATTAAAGTATATGAAACTGAAGTGGATGAATGAATATATGAAATTGAATGCCTGAATCATGTCAGGGAGCCATATAAAATTCACTTTGAGACTACTTAATTGGGTCACTTAAAATGTATTCATTCCATGATGTTTAAGTTACATGAACAAATTATGTTTGTTTAACTTAATTGATTCATGTGGGACCGATGTACACAATTAAATCATGTAACTCCAACACACTTTTTTTTCAGTGTGTGGCTCAATGAGATGCAAAGGGCATGCTACGACCTCATGCACATATAAAAAAAATTAATCTAATGATACAATAAATCATTAAACAGTTGATATTATGATCAAATCCTGAATGCATTAGCAAGCCTACGTGCTAATTTGAATACTAAAGCCAGAGATAATATGGACAACATATTTTGCGATTCAGTTATATCTGACCCATGTCCATATGAAATGGTTGAAATATTTCATTGTTCATTTATGCTCTCCTCACTGACTCATGATTGTGCATGCATAATACATCAGCAAATCTCTCATGGCCGTTTTGAGCACCATCTCTTCGAGTCCAGTGAAACCGGAAACCAGAGGCAGTAGCTGTTCAGATCTGTCAATATTCAGCTCAAAGCGAGGAGGCGGGTGTTCTTAATCTGCAGACCCTCTTCTCTGGATTCCCTGCTGATGGGAGCTCAACGCCTGGGGCACGAATCTCCCTTCCCGCTGCGTGAGCATGTTAATCAGCCGCTCTGAGTCCGTCACGTCAGCCTGGCGCTGGCCACCCGCCGCTGTGCATTAGTTCTGCAAATCCTGTGGTCTGGGGACACTGAAGTCCTTCGTCTCTGCTGCTTAATTATATAAAAAAAGTTTGAAAACCATTGCAAACCAGCCCACAGAACTAGTTCTAGAATGTGTTCACAATTTGAAACTGTGGAGCTTTATGTGTATATGCACACACCCTCACAGCTACATTTATTTGATCATAAATGCAGTAAAAACAGTAATATTTTTACAAATTAAAATAGATGTTTTCTATGTGAATATATTTTAAAAATACAATTTATTCCTGTGATCAAAGCTGAATTTTATCTATCTATCTATCTATCCATCTATCCATCTATCCATCTATCCATCTATCCATCCATCCATCCATCCATCCATCCATCCATCCATCCATCCATCCATCCATCCATCCATCCATCCATCCATCCATCCATCCATCCATCCATCCATCCATCCATCCATCCATCCATCCATCCATCCATCCATCCATCCATCCATCCATCCATCATTTTATAATTCTATTGTTCCATCCATCCATCCATCCATCCATCGTTTTATAATTCTATCGTTCTATCTATCGTTCCATCCATCCATCCATCCATCCATGGATTTTTTTAGGATTCTTTGATGAATAGAACAGCAAGTTCAAAAGATCAACAGAACAGAACATTTATTTGAAATATAAATATTGTGTAACGTTTTGTCTTTACTGTCACTTTTGATGAATGCAATACATCCATGCTGAATAAAAATGTTAATTTCTTTCTTATAAAAAATCTTACTTGCAAACTTTTGAATGGCAGTGTATCAGTTTCACCAAAAATATATAATCATATATAACTGTTTTCAACATATGATAATAATAATAAATGTTTTTTTGAGCAGCAAATCATCATATTAGAATGATTTCTGAAGGATCATATGATGCTGAGAATTCAAGAAAATGCATCACAGGAATAAATTACATTTTAAAATATATTCAAATAGAAAGCATTTATTCTAAATTGTAAAAAATATTTCACAATATTACTGTTTTTACTGTATTTTTGATCACATAAATCCAGCCTTGGTGAGCAGAAGAGACTTGTTTCAATCTTAACTACACACATTGCATGTTGATGTTATGTGCATAACTAAATAGGAAGATTTTACCTGCACTTATTTATTTATTTTTTTATTTTTATTTTTTTTGGTGCATTACATGCAATACAGACTATAAACTCAACTATGATTTATTTTGCCACAATCGTTTTTGAGTGTAAGTATATGATTCTTCAGAATAAGCTGCAAATTGGTGCAGATTTAATACCCAGAGTCAAGCTTCTAGTGCTAAGCTTGGTCTTAACATACAAACCCGATTCCAAAAAAGTTGTAAGACACTGTACAAATTGTGAATAAAAAAGGAATGCAATAATTTACAAATCTCATAAACTTATATTTTATTCACAATAGAATATAGATAACATATCAAATGTTGAAAGTGAGACATTTTGAAATGTCATGCCAAATATTGGCTCATTTTGGATTTCATGAGAGCTACACATTCCAAAAAAGTTGGGACAGGTAGCAATAAGAGGCCGGAAAAGTTAAATGTACATATAAGGAACAGCTGGAGGACCAATTTGCAACTTATTAGGTCAATTGGCAACATGATTGGGTATAAAAAGAGCCTCTCAGAGTGGCAGTGTCTCTCAGAAGTCAAGATGGGCAGAGGATCACCAATTCACCCAATGCTGCGGCGAAAAATAGCGGAGCAATATCAGAAAGGAGTTTCTCAGAGAAAAATTGCAAAGAGTTTGAAGTTATCATCATCTACAGTGCATAATATCATCCAAAGATTCAGAGAATCTGGAACAATCTCTGTGCGTAAGGGTCAAGGCCGGAAAACCATACTGGATGCCCGTGATCTTCGGACCCTTAGACGGCACTGCATCACATACAGGAATGCTACTGTAATGGAAATCACAACATGGGCTCAGGAATACTTCCAGAAAACATTGTTGGTGAACACAATCCACCGTGCCATTCGCCGTTGCCGGATAAAACTCTATAGGTCAAAAAAGAAGCCATATCTAAACATGATCCAGAAGCGCAGGCGTTTTCTCTGGGCCAAGGCTCATTTAAAATGGACTGTGGAAAAGTGGAAAACTGTTCTGTGGTCAGACGAATCAAAATTTGAAGTTCTTTTTGGAAAACTTGGACGCCATGTCATCCGGACTAAAGAGGACAAGGACAACCCAAGTTGTTATCAACGCTCAGTTCAGAAGCCTGCATCTCTGATGGTATGGGGTTGCATGAGTGCGTGTGGCATGGGCAGCTTACACATCTGGAAAGGCACCATCAATGCTGAAAGGTATATCCAAGTTCTAGAACAACATATGCTCCCATCCAGACGTCGTCTCTTTCAGGGAAGACCTTGCATTTTCCAACATGACAATGCCAGACCACATACTGCATCAATTACAACATCATGGCTGCGTAGAAGAAGGATCCGGGTACTGAAATGGCCAGCCTGCAGTCCAGATCTTTCACCCATAGAAAACATTTGGCGCATCATAAAGAGGAAGATGCGACAAAGAAGACCTAAGACAGTTGAGCAACTAGAAGCCTGTATTAGACAAGAATGGGACAACATTCCTATTCCTAAACTTGAGCAACTTGTCTCCTCAGTCCCCAGACGTTTGCAGACTGTTATAAAAAGAAGAGGGGATGCCACACAGTGGTAAACATGGCCTTGTCCCAACTTTTTTGAGATGTGTTGATGCCATGAAATTTAAAATCAACTTATTTTTCTCTTAAAATGATACATTTTCTCAGTTTAAACATTTGATATGTCATCTATGTTGTATTCTGAATAAAATATTGAAATTTGAAACTTCAACATCATTGCATTCTGTTTTTATTCACAATTTGTACAGTGTCCCAACTTTTTTGGAATCGGGTTTGTACAACACTAACATAGAGTAAGCGTTGCTCTATTATTCATAATAACTGCATATATAAAGTATGTGTTGTAAGATAACCTGTGTGAGCTGCTCAGACTCAAGCACTTTAAGAGTTGTAACACATAGAAATGCAGCCAAAACACACAGATCTTGTTTAGTCCTGTAAAGTCTTGAGGATATTACAGGTCTATGACTGATAGATTAAATCTCCACCATAGACTTGCACAGCACATCATTACTACTCTCTTCGTCACTTCCATGAAAATTGATTCCGATGTATAGCACGGGCCAATAAGTCATAAAGTGCCGTGATTCATTGTGCTCCGGGGGCGGCGAAAGTACAAACTCGCTAAAATGTTGGGATAAAAAAAGACTGTCTAATGTAAGTGGGTTAACAAAAAGGCCTTATGAGCCCGCAAGACTGACGCATTTTACTGCCACTGAGGCACTTAGTGAGAACTCTATTAAAGTTTTATTTCTGAAACTCCACCCAAGCATGTAAATCTTTAACATTCCAGCATTCTATGGAGTTTGGCATCGGACAAGCAAAGAGCCGCTGCAGGGATGGAGTGGAACTGGAATATGAAGGAAAGAGAAATGCAGTAGATTTTTCTGGACATTTCTGTATTGCATAGAAATACTCAGGGTTGTAATTCCAGTTGCAGTATTCTAGTGGTCTAACATGCCGAATTTCTTCAATTCAAACACATTCTCAGTAAACTTCTTTGTGAAAATATTTCAACAAAAAAATAATTGTAATGTATAAAAGAGAGATTATTGAATATATATTATGAATATATATCGTCTAATTTTATAATGCTTTTAAATTCAAATGATTTAATCTATTGTATATCTAAGTTGTTAGTTAAAAGGTTACATGAAAGATTGCAGTTTCTCTAATAGCCAGGATTTTATCATTGTGGCTATATAACAATTTCATTAAAGTATCTACAGTATTTTTTGACTATATGACTATATTTTATTTATTTATTTATTTATATAATTTTGTTAAAGTATCCGTTTTATGACTTTATATATATATATATATATATATATATATATATATATATATACACTCACCTAAAGGATTATTAGGAACACCTGTTCAATTTCTCATTAATGCAATTATCTAATCAACCAATCACATGGCAGTTGCTTCAATGCATTTAGGGGTGTGGTCCTGGTCAAGACAATCTCCTGAACTCCAAACTGAATGTCAGAATGGGAAAGAAAGGTGATTTAAGCAATTTTGAGCGTGGCATGGTTGTTGGTGCCAGACGGGCCGGTCTGAGTATTTCACAATCTGCTCAGTTACTGGGATTTTCACGCACAACCATTTCTAGAGTTTACAAAGAATGGTGTGAAAAGGGAAAAACATCCAGTATGCGGCAGTCCTGTGGGCGAAAATGCCTTGTTGATGCTAGAGGTCAGAGGAGAATGGGCCGACTGATTCAAGCTGATAGAAGAGCAACTTTGACTGAAATAACCACTCGTTACAACCGAGGTATGCAGCAAAGCATTTGTGAAGCCACAACACGCACAACCTTGAGGCGGATGGGCTACAACAGCAGAAGACCCCACTGGGTACCACTCATCTCCACTACAAATAGGAAAAAGAGGCTACAATTTGCACGAGCTCACCAAAATTGGACAGTTGAAGACTGGAAAAATGTTGCCTGGTCTGATGAGTCCCGATTTCTGTTGAGACATTCAGATGGTAGAGTCAGAATTTGGCGTAAACAGAATGAGAACATGGATCCATCATGCCTTGTTACCACTGTGCAGGCTGGTGGTGGTGGTGTAATGGTGTGGGGGATGTTTTCTTGGCACACTTTAGGCCCCTTAGTGCCAATTGGGCATCGTTTAAATGCCACGGCCTACCTGAGCATTGTTTCTGACCATGTCCATCCCTTTATGACCACCATGTACCCATCCTCTGATGGCTATTTCCAGCAGGATAATGCACCATGTCACAAAGCTCGAATCATTTCAAATTGGTTCCTTGAACATGACAATGAGTTCACTGTACTAAAATGGCCCCCACAGTCACCAGATCTCAACCCAATAGAGCATCTTTGGGATGTGGTGGAACGGGAGCTTCGTGCCCTGGATGTGCATCCCACAAATCTCCATCAACTGCAAGATGCTATCCTATCAATATGGGCCAACATTTCTAAAGAATGCTTTCAGCACCTTGTTGAATCAATGCCACGTAGAATTAAGGCAGTTCTGAAGGCGAAAGGGGGTCAAACACAGTATTAGTATGGTGTTCCTAATAATCCTTTAGGTGAGTGTATATAATGGATAATGGAATATATATTATTATTATTATTAACTTACTACTACTATACTACTACTACTACTAATAATAATAATAATAATAATAATAATAATAATAATAATAATAATACAAAAAAAAATAATTTTAATTTTAATTAAATACATATAAAAATACTAATACAAATAATAATTTATAATTTAAAATATTATTAAATTAAATATATTATTTCAGTATATATATATTTTTTTTTTCAAATGTTACAACTGACCCCTTGTTATATATTTTAATTAGATGTCCCATGTTAAATGATATCTTGTATTAAATTTAATATTATGATTTGTTCCTTCTCAGTGTAAAACATGTAATAGTAACATTCCTGTGGGTGCACACATTTCTTGTACCAATCATGGTAGGTAGATTTGCAGTAGTTTTTGACTTGAGGAACATGTGCAAAAATGCCCCTTGGGTTTTTTTTTAACCTTTTTTTTATTTTTTTATTTTTTTTTAGCAAAGGCATGTTTTTTTCATGGCAGATATGTTGTTTTGGAGGCAGCTTGACTCTAATGATGTGGGTTGGTCTGCCGTTCGCTGACTCACTGCTCTCGTTTCAACATGGGTGTTGTACTAGTTCTATCTGCCAAACGAAGCGTTCAGCGCTCTTGTTTAGATTTCAGCTTTTAAGGGGCTAATGCAATTAGACAGTTCAGTGATTCTGGGAAGAACTATCTTTCATTCAACAAAAGCCTCGTTTGTATGATTCAAGCCCTCATCATCTTTCAGCAGGTCTCACACTTGCGCTCATTTGCATAAATATTGTATGATATTGAATTAGCGTTTATTTAGGGGTGATATTTTCTTCACGCTTGCTGCAAAATCATCATTGCTTTGAATATTTTCACACTTATTTGGGTCATTTGGATAATTATTTAAGAACATGATCAGCTGTTGTTGTGTGACTGTTGTCTCAAAATATCAGCTGCTAAATCCTTTGATATGGGATTTCATGCTGTAGTTTAAAATGTAGTTTAAGGTTGCACTTTATTTCGATTTTACCAGCTATAAGTAACTTTGCAACTACGTCAACTAAGACTCATTAGAATATTAGTAGACTTTTAGGTTAGGGTTAGTAGAAAGTTGACGTAGTTGCAGTGACTTATTATCCATCCATCCATCCATCCATCCATCCATCCATCCATCTATCCATCCATCTTCTCGTTTTACCTGTCTGTCTATCCATCCATCCATCCTCTCGTTTTACCTGTCTGTGTCCATCCATCCATCCATCCATCCATCCATCCTCTCATTTTACCTGTCTGTGTCTATCCATCCATCCATCCATCCATCTATCCTCTCGTTTTAGCTGTCTGTGTCTGTCCATCTATCCATCCATCCATCCATCCATCATCCATCCTCTCGTTTTAGCTCTCTGTGTCTGTCCGTCCATCCATCCATCCATCCATCCATCCATCCATCCATCCATCCATCCATCCATCCTCTCGTTTTACCTATCTGTGTCTGTCCATCCATCCATCATCCATTCATCCTCTCGTTTTACCTATCTGTGTCTGTCCATCCATCCATCCATCCATCCTCTCGTTTTAGCTGTCTGTGTCTGTCCATCCATCCATCCATCCATCCATCCATCCTCTCCTTTTACCTGGCTGTGGCTATCCATCCATCCATCCATCCATCCATCCATCTTCTCGTTTCACCTGTCTGTGCCTGTCCATCCATCCATCCATCCATCCATCCATCCATCCATCCTCTCATTTTACCTGTCTGTGTTTGTCCATCCATCCATCTATCCATCTAACCATCCATCTATCCTCTCGTTTTAGCTGTCTGTGTCTGTCCATCTATCCATCCATCCATCCATCATCCATCCTCTCGTTTTAGCTGTCTGTGGCTGTCCATCCATCCATCCATCCATCCATCCATCCATCCATCCATCCATCCATCCATCCATTCTCTCTTTTTACCTGTCTGTGGCTGTCTATCCATCCATCCTCTTGTTTTACCTGTCTGTGTCCATCCATACAATCATTTTTTATGTTTCTTTTTCATTGATCATTAAGTTTCCAAAAGAGTTCTAATAAATCACTAAATCATCACTAAAATGTTCAAGGAAGGGGACATTTTCCCATGTTAAAACACTTTAGTAAAAGTATGTGTAGGTTTTTGTAGGTGTAGTTGTGTTATATTGGTACATATGAATGAATATGAATATATTACAATTATTTTTTACCTAGACTTTTATTTTACCTCTTGTATTTAATGTAAAGTGTGTATTTTCTGCACCATAATGAATAACTGCAGTTGTATTTTATTATACAACTGCAATTGTATTTTACCGAGATAGGAGAAAGAATGCCCTAAATACTTTGACTTATTGCATATTGTAATCATATGTAAACATGTTCATTTTTCAAAACGCCTGCTTTTGTGCCAAGTCAAACATTTTGTCAGTTATGCAAATGCAACAGTTGGAAATTTATGGCGTGTTTGACTTTGCTATGGGGAAAGCCGCCGTTTCCTTAAATGGCAAAGCTTTGTCAGCAACTTTTTGAGTAGCTTATGAAAATGTTAAAGACTATGGAGCATGGAGATGTTAATGGGGTCCTTTGAGAATATCTCAAGAGGTGTGATTATACGGGCAAAAGACCCTCTCATCACCTGTGATCAGATGAATGCATACACGGCCTCCATTTAACTTCAGTGCTATTGATTACTTTATCTCGCGCTGATAAACCATTAAAGCTTTTCATCCAGTTTAAGGGAAGCATTGATCTCATTGAAGAAGGTCTTCAAATTATGCCAGTGATGTGACGAAAGGCCTGCAACACTTGCAAGACCTCATGTTACAAGGCCACTGCAAAGGTTAAGGAAGGTAGTTTGACGTAAATACTCGAACACTAAATCCAAAGGACCATTTTATACTATATCTTGACATTTTTACAATGACATATTCATTGCATGTGCATGATCAACTTGACCTCAGTAGTATTTGTAGGTATTTGTACGTAAAAGTACTTTTTTATCTGAATCAAATAAGTAATATATCATGTCAGGGTGATCTTATTCATATTTGTAGTTATTCATTTGTTAAAAGGTACATGTACATTTTTGTGACAACTTCTACAAAACACATACACACACATTGTGTTTTCATGTTTTATGGGGACATTCCATAGACATAATAATTTTTATACTGTACAATCTGTATCTTCTATCCCCCTACACTAAACCTACCCCTAAACCTACCCATCACACACACACACACACACACACACACACACATTTCAGATATTCACACAGATTTTCAACTTTCAGTTGTTTAATATCAGGGGTAATGTTATAGTGCACTATTTGGTGGGTCAACAACAATATTCACAGGTAAAGTGACCTATTTATTGATTGGATATTTTTTTTATAAATCATCTTTTTAAATGATTTTTTTTTTTATTATAATTTAATTAGTATGTTGTCATTGTAGTTTAACACTCATTTAGCTATTATTGTGTCAAAAAGCAGAAATAAATCAAACAAACACCTGTGTATATGAATGAGATCACCCTGGCATGATATATTATTTCATTTGATTCAGTTGTTGAAAACACTTCAGTAGGGCTAATACACTGCAAAGTTCTCAGTTTTCGTCTTAATGGTCTAGTTAAAGGTCCTGGACCATCATAATATTTAATTTATACTTCTATTATGAGACCCTGGGCATTAAAAAGTCTCAGAATATACTGTGATAAAACAGTTTGAAGAGTAGGTCAATCTACCACACAGCATGAGAAAGAAACTCATTCTACTGCCTAATGGCTCTCACCACTTTATGTGTGTACTTAAGCATGGGTCAAAAGTAGTCAAAAGTAGTTCAATAAATGGTATTAACTCAAATGTGGTCTGATTGTTGTATCTGTGCTGTTGCTGTGTTGATGAACGTGTTTTTCCTTATAAGGAACAGTTATGTAAGGGATAATGTATAGTGAGGTGCTCATAAACCTAAAGCAGAATGAACAAAATTAACAATAATCATATATAATTATTTGTACATTGTTTTAAGTTGAAATTACTGCATTATGCGAGTAACCAGAATGTGGATTTATATGAGAGGCATGAAACTACACCGACCAGACATAACATTATGACAGGCGAAGTGAATAACACTGATTATCTCTTCATCACGGCACCTGTTAGTGGGCGGGATATATTAGGCAGCAAGTGAACATTTTGTCCTCAAAGTCGATGTGTTAGAAGCAGGAAAAATGGGCAAGCGTAAGGGTTTGAGGGAGTTTGACAAGAGCCAAATTGTGATGGCTCGACGACTGGGTCAGAGCATCTCCAAAACTGCAGCTCTTGTGGGGTGTTCCCGGTCTGCAGTGGTCAGTATCTATCAAAAGTGGTCCAAGGAAGGAACGGGAGACAGGTTCATGGGCGGCCAAGGCTCATTGATGCACGTGGGGAGCGAAGGCTGGCCCGTGTGGTGTGATCAAACAGATGAGCTACTGTAGATCAAATTGCTCAAGAAGTTAATGCTGGTTCTGATAGAAAGGTGTCAGAATACACAGTACATCACAATTTGTTGCGTATGGGGCTGCATAGCGACAGACCAGTCAGGGTGCCCATGCTGACCCCTGTCCACCGTCGAAAGCACCAACAGTGGGCACATGAGCATCAGTACTAGACCTCGGAGCAATTGAAAAAGGTGGCCTCGTCTGATGAATCACGTTTTCTTTTACATCACGTGGATGGCCGGGTGCGTGTGTGTCGCTTACCTGAGGAACACATGGCACCAGGATGCACTATGGGAAGAAGCCAAGCCGGCGGGGGCAGTGTGAAGCTTTGGGCAATGTTCTGCTGGGAAACCTTGGGTCCTGCCATCTATGTGGATGTTACTTGCAGACCATGTACACCCTTTCATGGAAATGGTATTCCCTGGTGGCTGTGGCCTCTTTCAGCAGGATAATGCGCCCTGCCACAAAGCAAAAATGGTTCAGGAATGGTTTGAGGAGCACAACAACGAGTTTGAGGTGTTGATTTGGCCTCCAAATTCTCCAGATCTTAATCCAATCGAGAATCTGTGGTATGTGCTAAACAAACAAGTCCGATCCATAGAGGCCCCACCTCGCAACTTACAGGACTTAAAGGATCTGCTGCTAACATCTTGGTGCCAGATACCACAGCACACCTTCAGGAGTCTAGTGGAGTCCATGCCTCGACAGGTCAGGGCTGTTTTGGCAGCAAAAGTGGCACCAACAGAATATTAGGAAGGTGGTCGTAATGTTATGCCTGATTGGTGTATGTTGGGAATAAGTGTCCTGGGACAATGGTAAATGATAAGGTTTAGTGTCATTATACAAATTAATTTGACTGCAGAATGCTCTGACTGACCAATCAGAATCAAGCATCCCAGAGAAACGTGCGATAAGTTGATTTAGGCAAGAGTGAAGTGGAGAAACAAGGCAGTTCAGAAACCAGACCCAACCTTGATATATTGTCACTCTCAGGAAAATCACTTGCCAAAGGAAATAAATAATGGTTTGCAAATAGAATAAGCAGAGACTTAGAAGGTTGCATTATTCTGGCTAAGTGAGCGAGGTCAAAAAATCAATGCCTGCTCACCCTCTTGCACATTTCGTCTGGTCCACTGATCACATGCATATGTAGATATCAAGGACTCTTAAAGGCCCTGAATTTAAATTCACCCAAGCATAAAAACATTTACATTTTCCAAACTTCCAAACTCTAGACATTGTTGTGTACAAGATTCAACTTTAGGACTTTTTTTTTTTTATTTAGTCGACCTTATCCATTCACCTCAGCATGCTTAGACAGAAAGTAAATAAAAGCTTACTTATGGACAGTGTAAAGAAAATGTGTTCTGTTCAGATTAATGGAGTACAATGTTGTATAAGACTATTCTTTATATTCAGACTAGATTTTATGAAGGCAGCAATTTATTCGCCACATAGTTTCATACAGACTATTCTGTCTCCTATTAACCTCCGTTTGGCCTTTTCTACTGATTTAGAGTTAGCTGAGATTTTCTTAGGATTAAGATTTTAGAGAAATTAAAAGAGCTGACCTCAGATTTCCCTTTAAGGGCAAAGAGTTGCTGTATATCAGCAGGAGACGAGGCATGCGGAATACGAACAGGGTCGCTGTCCGTGGTGCTGATTTCTCGTGCAGTGCTGAACGGATAACTCCTGTTGTAATTTCACAACAGTCAATCTTGTTAAAAAGAAAACAAAAATTGTAGGTTTGTTGGTGTTTTATTCGTGTCTGTTAACGTTGCGGTCATCTATACAGTATGAGTGGTTCTTAACTGGTTTTGCTTCAGGACTTTACACTGTTCCTTTTACATAATAAATAATGTCTTTATGAGTGTAACGTCGCTGTTGTAAGCAAACAAGCACTAATATACTATGCAAATAGTCTTTAAGTTTGATTAAAGACTATTTGCATAGTATATTAGTGCTGAGATCACTAGAGAATCAACAGTAAAAACGCAGGAGATCGCTGGAGAACATAAGAGAAAGGCTAACCACAATGTAAGTTATTAACAAGCAGCAATATTAATTACATTTAAGTTTAAAACATTAAAGTTTCTAAATGTCTCTTGAATTTCAGCCAATAATTCACTGCACTAAACACATTGTGGTCAGTATACAGTTGCATGTGGACTCATATTAAATGCAGTTTGGGTTGTATTTTCTTTTTACTTATGTGTGGTTTCAAGAATGTGGGCATGTTGTCCATGATGTCATGTTGACTAGCTTCTACCAAGTGACAGATGGATTTGTGTCAAAATACTGCAGAGTTTGACTGGAAGCACAGCCATTGACATCAACAACAAATACATTGGCTGGAATTTGTTTAGTTTGAAAGTGCCTACATTGTTTGTGTTTTTTTTTTTTTTCATGGGATAAGCCGGTGGTATATAATTTATAATAATTTCTAATAATCGTATGTTTTTGTATGATTCAAATTGATACAAAATCATAAACATAGTTAAGCTTTCCAGAGAGAGCAGGTTGGTTTTGTCAAAAATTAGCTATTTAAAGGTATGTAACTTTTTTTTTTGTTCAAAAAATAATGAGTAAATATGTAACGAAGTTCATTCATAAGGGAAGAAGGAGGCAGGATCCGGCAAACGTTCAACATAATACCTTATAGTAACTATAAAATAAACAACAAAATTAAAGTAAAGCCCCTCATGGACGACTGCCGCTTAAACTAACACAAAACACCAACATAAATAGTCCAGGCCTGGTCCTCTCTCATCCTTCACTGTCGTCACTCCTCCTTTTATCCTTCCGGAGCTCCTCTGTGAGACTCGAGACTGGTGTGGCGTGCCACCGGCCTCGCTCTGTTCCCACGGCCCATGGCTCTCGGCCCCGCCCTGCTTGCCACATACCCCCACCGCCACTCGCAGGCTGGGAGGTACCCTCGAGACTGCGCTGTATTCCCCTCCCCCACCCCCCTATGGGGGGGGGTGGCCCGTCATGGTGGCCGCAACACCTTTGGGGTAAGGACAAACAAGGCAAGACAAAAGGAGATGGATGAGAATGAGAGACCAAGATGAGAGAAGGGTGAGAGAAAAAAAAAAATTCTGGGTCCGGTTCCCAAAATGCACTGCCTTCCGGTCCTTCACCAGCTGGGTGAATTCCTCTGCGATGCCTGGCAGTGGCACTGCATACCCCTCAGTGGACGGCCCTCTGACTCCTCCACCACCTAGTGGATGGCAACGGCTTCTCTGGCTTTGGGCAGCTGGCAGCTCCTCCCCAGTTCCCTGCTCCTCCCCATCGTGGCGTATGGCAGCAGGCTCCAGCCTACGGCAAACGGTGGCGACTCCTCCGCTCCCTCTCGGATGAATAGTCTAGGCCTGGTCCTCTCTTGTCCTTCACTGTTGTCACTCCTCATTCCAGAGCTCGAGACTTGTGTGGCGCGCAGGTGACGCTCATTAGCATTCGCACTACCGGCCTCGTTCCGTTCCCACAGCTGTCGGCCCTGCTCTGCTTGCCACATACCCCCATCGCCCCGCGCAGGCTGGGAGGTACCCTCGAGACTGAGCTGTACTCCACAACCCCCCCCTTCCAGAGGGGCCCATCATGGCGGCCACAACACCTGGGGGTAAGAGACGGAAGGATGAGGAGAGACAGAGACAGGAGAGGGGAAAAAAAATGCACTGCCATCCGGTTACCAAAACGCACTGCCATCCGGTCCTCCACCAGCTGGGTGAACTCCTCTTTGACAGCGTGTTCCTCATTCCTCCCAGGTTTCGGCACCAATGTAACGAAGTTCGTTCATAAGGGAAGGAGGAGGAGGGAACCGGCAAACATTCAACATAACTTTAATTATAAAATAAACAATAAAACGAAAGTAAAGCGACAGCCCCTCATGGACGACTGCCGCTTAAACTAACACAAAAACACCAACATAAATAGTCCAGGCCTGGTCCTCTCTCATCCTTCACTAGTCGTCACTCCTCCTTTTATCCTTCCGGAGCTTCTCCGTGAGACTCAAGACCGGTGTGGCACACAGGTGCCAGATAAAACCGATAAATTGCCATATATAGATCTCTAACAGAGTTCATTCAGAGTTCAGAGTTCATCTATTGTGATCCGCACAGACATGCCATTGCAAAGCAAGCTTAAAGGAAAAATGGAAGTGAAGTAATCAGCTAAAAGTCTCAAAATGAAATTGTCAATTTTGCTTAATATAATTTAGAATGTTTAATAATGTAATAGTAAGATTTCTGTATTAATCCAATTTAATTAACATTATTATATTTTGTCTTGACCAACATGGATTTAATCTTCCATTTTAAGCTATGGAGACTGTATGTGCAATTAGTTTCCAACGTTTAAGTGAACTTGTTTTAGTACAACTATGCCATTTGAAACTAGTCAAGAATCAACCAATTGATACTTCATTTGTGGTCAATAGCACATGGATGCAAAAGTAATGAGCTCCCTATATATAACTAGACCGTCCCTGTCAAGCTGGCGCCTTCTCGCTCTGACACATGTGCCATTAGTGCTCTAAGGAGATCCTCGTATTCCTGAAGGCTTAACTCGTCCTTTAAATAAAGCAACGTCTACCCTTTTACCAGCTGATCCTTTCTTACAAATCCTTCGCTTTGAGAAGATAAGCCGCAGTGTTTAAACCGACACAAATCACAGCATCTCATCACCTACAAATATGCCGCAGTGTACGTGCACTGACCCCTGCTAAAGAGACGCCGCTTGATACGGGGATTATTCAGCGGCCTGTAACCTTCCACTGCTATCCATTACCGACTATCAGTTGGCTGATCTGTTTATGCAGTGTTTGTTTGTTAAATGTCACATTTGTTACATCAGTGCACAATTATCATGTGTCTTCACAGCCTTATCGGATTTCTTTGAGACAGACAAACATTTATCTGCATTGTTTAAACTGCTTCCTCTAGATTTATCCCCAAACAAAGCCAATTGACTCTCATCAGCATCCCTTTGAGGATGAGGCCGAATCGGAAGAGAGTGATGCATTAAAATTATAAGTGCGCGCAAGAGTCGCACCTTGCTGCCGGTAATTGAGTGGAGCCTTCATTCTTTACACTTCATCTAGCATTGAGATATTCAGGGTCTCGAGTCTTATTAACATTCAGGAGCATGTGGGAGCATCTTGTGTGCATATAACAATCTCAAACAGTGGAATCATTCTTCGGTGACCAGAGCTAAATTAAATCATCTGAATGGGAAGGCAGCCCCACAGTCCTCTTTGTTTTATGGGTTGACGTGGAGAGCTGGGGTGAAACCAGCTGGGTAAACAAAACCTTGTAAAAACAATGCTGAGGTGTGTGAGCTGGCTAACAATGGGGTGACCATTGGCAGGTCCGTCGTTGGCAAGCAGGAGAGGAGTTTGATAGATAGCATTAATAAAGATCACGTTGTGTAAAATGTCATTTACAACTCAAGCAAGCAACTTTTGTCAGTGTTGTGTCATCTGTGAGGGACAAATTGGAGGAAAAAGTGGTTTGATTTCAAAACGTATGTACAGGAGTCCAAAAGTCTAAGACTGCTAGTGAAATGGTTTCTCTTTGAGAGAATGGTTTTCTCTCATTTTCGTTCCCCCAAGAAACTTTTCTTTTGCTCACATAGAACACAAAAGTTTTGTGAGTGAACGCAAACATTTTTCCGAGCGAATGCAAAATTTCTCAGGGGAGCGCAAAAAATTGCGAGAGAACGCAAAAGCATTGACTTATTATTTTTCCTCGCATCTCATATTTTTTCCACCACCATGTCCCCTTAGGGGCTCTGTAGGTAACAAATCCTGAAGAAAAAAAAACAAAAACATTTTCACTGGTAGTAAACTAAAACCACAAAAACATTTTCGTTACTTAAAATAAAATTAATTTTAACTTAAATAAAATACTTTAAACTTTAAAAATACTTTAAAATACTAACCCTTATTTCAGCTAGTGGTAGTTTAAATTGATGTATTAAAATACCTAAAAAGAACTGAAATAAAAAAAATAAAAATATATATAGATATATTAAAAAACACAATGAAATTATTAAAACTTTACATAAAATTAAAATGAAAAAATAAAATATAAAATAAAAAATAGCTAAAAATAGTAATACAAACTTTAATAGTATCTCAGTTATACTAAAATAACACTGATTAAAGTAAATATTAATAAAATACATTTTATTTATTAAAGTTTATTTATGTATGTATTTATTTATTTATTTAATTAATTAAATATTCCATGACTTACTAATATAATGTAAAACTATGAAAATTATTTATAAGGAGTAGTTGTGTCCAAATGTATCACCAGTAGTGTAGCCTGTATTATCAGCGAAACAACAGTAGTAAAGAGATAAATTGAACATTTAACATTACAGAATTTGTTACTATGGTATGTGTCTCTTTTTTTGCTTTATTATTTCATTAGTGACCTTGAAATAGCGCAGAATCTGAAATATTTCCTCTTTGTTTTACTGATTAATGTTCCTTTGTTGTAAATAGCTCTAGAAATCCTAACACTTTAGTTTGATTTTCATTGTGGCCTTTTGGACCCCACTCTACCTGTTTTGAGTCATGATCCACAAAACCACGACCAGATCAGATTACTGTACGGAATGACAGTAATGAAACTTTCTGCAACAGTGGATCAGCCACAAAACATTCAGCTGCTCTGGCCTTGTGCAAAATCTTTGAACCTGTTGTTTTACAGAGTGTTGAGTGTTTAAGAATATCTGCAGCCTGTTGCAATCGACTCACAGAGGAGGGAAACATCACTTGATTCATTCTGTATGTGTTTGTCTGTGCTTTAAATGTGATGCCTATCAGATGGGGATATCATGAGAGGAGAGAGGCAGTGTGCTGTTGCACCGTGAGGTGAGATGAGATGAGAGCTATTTTGCAGAAAAGAAAATCTTTCAACCTTTCGGTGTGAGGAAAAGAGTGGATTGCAGACTCACTTATTAATCCTTCATAACACAAAAATGTCAACATAAATGTCATATCTTGAAATACAGCCCAAAGTGCAGAACTCTGCTTTTTGCCTCTGCCCTCATACGGCCGGTCAAAAGAGCATCTTTCACAGATGGTTATTATCTCTTCTATAAGAAAAAAGCAAAGAGAAAAGGTGAAGGAAGCTTCAGGTGAGAATAGAAGGGAACATGCTGAAAAATCAAAGACGGACACTCAGGGCAACAGAAATTAGATTAAAGCTGGGATGACGCTTGGGCTGACAGGCAGGGGCGGCGCAGTATCCACATGGATAAATGTGTGTAGTATGGGAGATTTTACATTAAAAAAAATATCATTGTATGATCTCATATGTATTAGGATATTATATGCATTAGTAGTTTGTACAGGTGTAGTGGTTTAAATATTTCTTGGATGTTTGTTTTCAAACTTGAAAATGATTGATATTTGGGATATATTTTGAACGGTTAATTAAAGGGATAGTTCACCCAAAAATTAAAATTACCCCATGATTTACTCACCCTCAAGCCATCCTAGGTGTATATGACATTCTTCTTTCAGACGCTCTTCCAAGCTCTTCCAAGCTTTATAATGGCAGTGAACGGGAGCCCAAAATTTGAAGCCCAAAAAAGTGCATCGAAAAATTATAAAAGTGCTCCACACGGCTCCGGGGGGTTAATAAAGGCCTTCTGAAGTGAATCGATGGGTTTGTGAAAGAAAAATATCTATATTTAAAACTTTATAAAGTAAAATTTCTAGCTTCCGGTGGACCGCCTTTCATATTCAACTTACGAAAAAAAGTGTAACTGGCGCGGTGATGACGTCGGACGTAGCGTAAGCGTTTTGAACTGTAAGAGGCGTTACACTTTCTTTGTAAGTTGAATACGGAAGGCGGTCTGCCGGAAGTTAGATATTTTACTTTATAATCTGTTAAATATGGATATTTTTCTTTCACAAACCCATCAATTTGCTTCAGAAGGCCTTTATTAACCCCCCGGAGCCGTGTGGAGCACTTTTATTATGGATGGATGCACTTATTTGAGCTTAAAATTTTGGGCTCCCATTCACTGCCATTATAATGCTTGGAAAAGCCAGGATATTTTTTTTTATATATCTCTGATTGTATTCGTCTGAAAGAAGAATGTCATATACACCTAGGATGGCTTGAGGGTGAGTAAATTATGGGGTAATTTTAATTTTTGGGTAAACTATCCCTTTAAATCTATATTCTTTCTATATGTTATTAGTTGTCTAATTTGTGTCCATTTTAGGTCTCTATAAAGTAAAATTGCCTTCTGGCAAGTGAATGACACGGTATGTTGCCTTTTTTCCAAGTGTCTATTTACACCAAGTGCAAATAGCTCCTTCTAGTTGGCAGATGCTATATACACTTACTCTGCCCACCAATTGACTGATTGAGCCAGACAAAATTACAGAAGAAATCCCACTGATAATAGGATCAGTGGCGTGGAGAGTAAGACGGGTTGCGATAGCTTTTTGACGCTTTTTCCAAACTCATCCTTCTCCCTTTTCCAATCGCGTATCAGCTCAGAGAGTACTTTATTTTACATAAACTCCGAAAAATGAAAATGAAAGCGCCTAACGGATATAGAATAGTAGGAATAAAGTGTTTAATAGGGTTATGAGAAGGTGTTTGTGTGTGGCAGTGTGTGCTAAGTGTTCTAATGGTTGCTAGGTCATTGCTAGGATATTATGGGATTTTCAATTTTGGCTTTTGGTCTTTGTGCTCATTTTGAGGTGATCTCTGCCTTTTGATTTCAGACTTTGGTGTCTTGGCAAATCTGAGTTTGAGACGTTATTGAAAATCTTTTCTGAAAACTCTTTTGGAGACACATGCCACATGTCTTTACCGCAGGATAAACCTGAAAAGCAGATGATGTAATTAAAATGTCCATAAATATGTTCTGACTTGTGGAGCACTTGTCATTCCTATAATAATGAAATGGATTGTATACAGCGGCAGTACGCCTCCTCGAAAACAGCAGCTGAAGTTATTAATGCATCTCTGCTGTTTAGTCGCAAAAGGCAGAAAATGCATGTCAGAGTTAAAATGCAAATCTTGTCAATATAATGAGGCCTGGAATCTCATGAATATTATAATGCCATGTCACTGTTTTCTCAGGTCATTAAAGTAGAGGTGAACACAGGCCTGTTGAAACAATTAATCAAAGGAAATGCATCATATTGCCTTTTTTCATTCTTAATGAAATTACTAAACTGGCGGCGATGGTTTAAAGGTATTGTTTGTATATAAGGCAAACTGTCTGGAGTTTATCATCAAACCCTTAAGCTGCTAGTCACATCCCATAGGACAGAAAGACAGGAAGCTGTAATTAAACCTAAATACAGGCTTGACGTGAAGGTCTTATAAACCCAGTGGCTGCATTGTTTCCTGTCTGACCCACAGGAAGATTTTATTGCTCAGGGATTACCTTTTCATATAGCTCAAGAGACTAAAGGAGCTGTTTCATTAAAGTGTCATTCTCAGATGTTTCTCCTAAACATCCTTGGGAAAAGTAAAAAATAGCTGTCATACAGTAAGAGTAAAGAGCTATAAAATGAATGTGAATAGCAGCTCAGATCATTTGATATTTGACGAGTTCATATTGAGATCTCTGAGTTTTGCAGACTTGCCATCTTGACAAATCTAAGTACATTTTGAATCATATTTTATGTAACTTTTGTGACCCCATCCCCCCCACCCCAGTTCAGCAGAAACTCCGCCCCATAGCCGATTCTAAAGATTTCATTGGTCATGTCAATCACAGTGCTGATTGCCTACATCAAACAATAATCCTTAACCCTACCGTTCACCCTAACCTAACCTTAACCAATGAAATTAGCTGCAGGGTAGGATTTCCACTGAACTGGTTTGGGTAGAAAAAATAAAATAAAACAATAAAGTAAATTTAAAATGATGTCAAATAAAAAATAAATAAATAAATAAATTAAATTAAATTTAAAACAAAATAAATTTTAAATAAAGTAAAAAAAACAAACAATTAAATTTAAAATAAAATACATTTAAAATAAAATAAAAAATTAAATACAATTAAAATTAAAATAAGATTTAAAACTAAATAAATTTAAAATAGTCAAATAAATAAAATAAAATAAATAAGATTTAAAACAAAATTTTAAATAAAATAAATTTAAAATAGTCAAATAAATAAAATTTAAAATTAAATAAACTTAAAATAGTTAAATAAAACATAAAATAAAACGTAAAATAAAATAAATAAATACATACATACATACATACATACATAAATACATACATACATACATACATACATACATAATAAATAAATAAATAATTAAATAAATAATTAAATAATTAAATAATTAAATAAATAATTAAATAAATAAATAAATAAATAAATAAATAAATAAATAAATAAATAAATAAATAAATAAATAAATAAAATAAAAACCCATTATACCCTAGCATTGACCTAGCAACCATTAGAACACTTTGGATTTATAAAATCTGGATCCTAAAGCAAAACCAGCTGAGTAGCAGTGGTCTAAAATTAAAAAGATGACAAAAACTTGAGATTTTTCTTTTTTTTTTTGTGGGGAATGAGGCACTAAAATTTGGCATTTCCACTTTTTGTTACTTAGAATTTTCCCCTTCGCTCACACTAAGGTTTACTGCTGGCTTCGTTATCCAGGAAAGAATCAGGTTTTTCCCTTGTTCAATTATTCACTATGCAGTCACAGACAACCATTAAACTTTCATAGGTGGCAATTTGGAGGTAGAGTTAGGCCTGCAGTGAGGTACATGTGCCTCCATCTCTGTGTACCAGATTCTCCAACGCCGTGCCGTATCTCTGCCAGGGCCTCGTCTGATGGACTGAGACACGCTCTGGCATGTTGAGAAAAATAGATAACACTTCCCGACCTGACAAGTGTTCTCCATGTCTTGGCACTTGCACGCCTGTGACAGCGAGCGGAGGCAATGATGTCAGCCTAGATGCTGAAGCTGGAAGTGAGAAACATAGCTTTTACAGCCAGTACGATCCACCCACCTCTGCAGGCACTGAAAATAAACAATTAAATAAATAAAAAATCTACTGCTGACATCACAGCACAAGCCCCACAAAAGATGAGCGATCGCTTGACTGAAAATATGTCTGCTTGAGAGTCAGATGTGCTTCTCATCTGGAAAGACGGATTTTTTTTCTGCCGGATCGAGCAAGGCTTCACTCAAGTCGTGGGTGGGATTTTTTTTTGTGTTTATTCTTTCTTCTGTTCTACTGCTGTAAGTCGATAAATCACTGACTGCACTACATACTTGAAATGTTCTTTTTAATACACCTAAAAATATAGGCAACTGTACAATAAGGTCCCATTAGTTAACGTTAGTTAATGCACATTAACTAACAATGATCAATACATTTGTTACAGTATTTATTAATCTTTGCTAATGTTAGTTAATAAAAATGCAACTGTTCATTCTTAAATCAGGTCCATTAAATAATATTAACAGATAAAACTTGGGATTTTAATATAAAATATTTTTCATTGTTAGTATACCAAAAATATATACCAAAAATTTTAAATATTTTAGAAAAATATTTGATGATATTTGACATATTTTATACTTTTATTTTTTATATATATTTTAGTAACACTTTACATTAAGGATTCATTTGATTTTATTTATTTATTTGTTTATTTGTTTATTTATTTATTTATTTGTTTATTTGTTTGTTTGTTTGTTTGTTTGTAACTGAACCAAATAAAGCAAATAGTTGTTTTGGTGTAAGCAAACAAAAATCTTTATATGTATAGGCTTTCACCAAAACAACTATTTGATTTGATTCAGTTAAATAAATAATAATTATAATAATAATTTGTAAACAATAAAAATACATGGTGATAAACTGTAAGATTTAGCTACATATGTTTTTACCAAAATATTTAGTACATGTCACCAACTGAGCCTGGTTTCTCCCAAGGTTTTTTTCTCCATTATGGCCCTGAAGGAGTTTTGGTTCCTTGCCACCGTCGCCTTTGGCTTTTGGCTTGCTCAGTTGGGGACACTTAAATTTCAACTATATTACTGATCTGCCCGCATTGACACTATATGATAATTGAAATGAGCTGGATGACATCACCGTTTTCACCAGAGCGGCTGTACAGCCGAATCAAATTCTGTTGCATTATTTTCCTGTTACCACTGTGAAGCTGCTTTGAAACAATTGGCTTTGTAAAAAGCGCTATATAAATAAAGGTGATTTGATTTGATGTACAATGCCAAGTGGGGGTTTAGATGAACATTTTATTGAATTAGACTTTTTGTTAAATCAGTTCATTTAAATATTTTAAGCTAATTCATGGAAATGAATCAAACTTACAATCAATTCAAAGTTGAAAGTGATAATTTTTCTGCCTTAATGTGACATTTAACATTTAACATTTAACATATTTAGTACTGTTGGGCTGGACTTTATTTTGTCCTCCAGGAATTGATTTAATGACAGGTTGTTAGATGAGAGGAGTTAGTAGGCTTGATGATGTCAGCAGAACAGAAAATATTACAATAATATAAAATATATAGCCTATTGTCTCGCTCCATGCATTCATCACTGATTCCCCGTTAAACCACATTTCACATAAAACGTTGATTTTCTTTTTATAGTTCTTGCATTGTCAAGTTTAGCATTTTCTTCGAGTTTGCTGGATGGGTTGCCAGCTCGTGATGCTTGTGTGGTCTCCAGACAGAAGATTCCCCTTCATTCAAGGACGTAACAAACGCTCCACAATCATGCCCTCCATGCCTGCATTCTTCCAGCCTTCAGAATGGAAAAGAGTGGAAATGAATCAGGCTGTGTGGGCCGACTAACAGCGTTTGCCCGAACAAATAACTCCCACTCACAGCACCTTCACTTCTCTATCCTTCTGCAGACACAGAGAAGCTCATTTTATTTCCATAATGCACACAAACACACACAAATAAAAAGACAGATCAAGATGAATAATTATATGAATGATCTAAACTGTGGGAAAAGCTGTTTTCTTTTTTTTCTCCGTACCTGAGAAGTACACCAGGGAAGAGAGGGTTTAGATTACAGAACCCAGCAAGCAATTTTGAGTTTAAAAGACGTCTAATAACCATCCAAACACAGCGTCTAGGCTAAAACAAGGCAAAATTTGGGCTGTCAGTGAAAACTGAATAGACATCTAACCATAGCCCAAGCATAGACCTGTCATCTAGAACATGAACATGTCAAAGAAATGAAACCAAACGCCTTGTAATCACTGTTGACTTTGCTTACACGATGGAATATCATACATCTCGCAAGTTATTTTAGCAAAACGACATGTAACCAAATTCAAGGTTATTTTGGCTAGAAGTGGTTTACTCATGGTTTACTCATTTACCTACATTGGGTCTATAGTTATCCGAGACAGTAAAATGATGGCTATTTTTTGCTGGGAAGCCAGCATTTCAATCTGATTCATTTCTCAAAGCAGTTTTATTGCTCTTTCATACCTCAGCTCAGGATTAACCTACAGTAGAGGAATAGAGTTTACAATTAATGTGGATAATATATTTCACATGATTTGACCTTGGCAGAATTGAATGAGAAATGTTTGAGTTCATATTGAGATCAGCTTATATAATTGATGTCTGTCTTGGCAAATCTGAGCACAGTTTGAGATATTAAAATTTCTTCTGAAACTTCATTTGCATTCAGACTCATTGGACATTAGAGGACATTAGAGCAGGGTTATTAATATTAAAGCCCAACTGAAGTGCATTAAAACACGCAGCATTATTCAATGTGCTGATTATAATTTCCACTGAAACAGGAAGACAGGGCAGGGCATATCGAACAGCCCCTCCCCTTTTTAAAAATAGCCAATAGCGTTTAGTTTATATCACAGCTCATCCAGAGCCGTTGATCTCAGTAAAGCCACAGTTTCCTCCTAATCTTTAACCATTTCTCCTCCTAATCTCCTCCATATCGCTTTAAAATATATAATTCTGTGCAGAATTCAAATGGGTCCGATATGTTTTCTGGTCTGTGCTGACTCGATCATATGATCCGCTCTGTGCTCTCGTGTCTCTGGACCGGAGCTGCGGCGGTTCACTGACACTAACGTGAAACCAGATTTAATTCGCCCCAATGGAAAGCATATTTACACTGTCTGAATCGTCCCTATCCCCTATATAGTGCACTATGTGCCATTCACCATGCAGAAAATAGTAAATGTGTGAACAAGTGACGCAGCTTCAGCGTCTGTTTATAATGTAGGGGGCGGGGCTTCAGAATCTAGAGAGCATTTGATTGGACAGAAAATCTGATGAGAAGCTGAAGTGTAGAGTGATGTCATCAAAATCATTGATCCTTATTGGTGGAAGTGAGTTTTGAATGCTTTTATCTTCTAAATATGAATTTTGGAGCACACTAGCTTATAATTAACAGTAAGGCTAACATATTCACACTAAAAGCCAAACAACTTCAATTTTGATTTCATGGGGACTTTAACTGCACTGAAAAAAAAAATTGGTGTAGAAACAATTTTCACTCAGAAATTGCTATTAAATTTCACAATTAATTACAAAGAAACACAACTGAATTAAATGTGAAATGTAGAAAGACTGAAATAGTATTTTCTTGTAAAATGTACTCCAGTAATCTTTGTTTTATTTAAAACTTTGAAAAATATATTTTTTATACTGTAAAACTAAAACCATAAAAACGTTACTTGAAATAAATGATAAATATTAACAGAAATAAAACATTTTTAAAAACTGTAGACATATTAAAAAATTACTAGAATTACTAAACCGAAATTATAACGAACGCAGAAAGTATAAAACTTGATTTGGACCGGTAAGAAACCACAGAACACCCTAGAATCGTGGTGGCTAGTTTTGCACCACTTGCATGTTTTTCAGAAAAGTATAAATTGCTGTGAGCCTGTGTTTCAAGGACATGCTTGAGTTATGCAAATCCAGTGTCAATCAAATAAGTCACTGTCATCTTATGTTAGGACACAGCGGGACTGGACCACATCCAGAATATGAGCTTGTGCCTAGAATCAAGACGTCTAGGCTGAACATTATTAAATAAGCAGTATGTGGAATAAAGGGCTGGTAGTAATGTGCCGTTAGGGCGGATGATTTGGCCCCCGGATGAACTCTGTTTGTACTCACAGAGTTTTATTAACATCTGAGCTGCTTTCATTGCCTCTGTAGAATAAGATATTACTGCCCTGTCAGAGCCGAGGTCAAATAACCGGCCTAAAACAAATCATTTCTCAGGCGATTGCCTTAAAACTGGGAGCTTTCTTTTTTTTTTCTTTTTTTTTATATATATATAAATCAGGTTGGCATTTAATTGAGTCTTTCTGATGTGTGTTTGGGTAGTGAATTTTACAGATATTATGCAAAAATGTGTTGCTGAATGGATACCAATGAAAGGATTTCATACCAATGAAAGGATAGGCATGAATATATATATTTCTTTACTTAAATCGTGAGAAGTTCAGACAGTGAATTAAACTCTGTCACCCCTCAATTCCAGTTAAACCCAGTAAGATCACCTACATTTGCTCCAAGATAAATGTTAATGTTAATAACTTAAGGTTAATGCATTTACATATTTATTCAGGTCACAGTAGAGGTGATAATAAAGAGTTCATGCTTTTCTCTTTTCAGTGTCAGCGAGAAGCATTTGCATTGATTCTGATTCTCAATTTCTGCAGTTTTTAATCACTTTACTGTATAATCTAACTATTTATTTAAAGAGAAACAGCAGATTTGGTCGAACTACATATGGAAGAACGTGGGAGTTTGTATGAAACTTTTATCCGCAAACAGTCATTATTCTTGCAATTCTGTTTGATGAGAGAGAAATGGCACACTTCACCTTTAGAGACAAACGACAGCCTCGGGCACCTTATGGAGAGTATAGAAATGATCACGACTGCTTATAGCTTATAATACACAAACCCCTTTTCCAGCTGAGAGAAGGTCAAGCGGGTCCTGTAAAAAACAAAACACACGTTTCCTGGTGTTTACATGTCTTTACATGGTATAGTTAAATATTTTTGTTGTCTGTTCCCATTAAGATTAGAATGGAGTAATCTCTTCAATACCACATCAGAGCATTTGCTCAGAAATGAAATGGTTTTTGCACATATAATCCAGTGTCCCTAGATGCCGATGCCAATCTTTTAGCAGTTTCCCCATCGACGTCTTTATATAAGCCTTTGTCTGTTGGGTGTACTTACACAGAGTAAGAGTTGTTTGAGTGACTCTTTGTTTCAAAGAAAAAAATAAACTTACCAGTTGTTAAAAGTCATTTAAATGGGTCCTATTATGCTTTTTTTACATGTTCAACTTGATTTAGTGTGTAATGTTGCTGTTTAAGCTTGAAAAAGCTCTGCAAAGTTAAAAAGCAAAGTCACTCCAAGGTAAGCTATTCTCTTTATCAGTGCGCACTGCTTCTTAACTCCCTGAAACGCCTCCATTGTAGTCTTGAATTTTCTTCTGGGGAATGAACACATCACAATATTCCTCATTTAAATAATTCCTGCCTACAGCATACACAAACAATAAAAGGGGCGAGGCCTGGTTGAGTTGTGTTAGTTGTTGAAACTCGCTATTATGGTAAGGGGAGGGACATTTCCCAAACACAATTGAAACGGTTGACCAATCACAACACAATGGTCCAGCCAAACAATCAGAGCACACTGTGCTTTTCGGAAGGAGGGGCTTCATAGAGACAGGAACTAAACAGAGCGTTACTGACACCAGCCACTGTGGCTAGTGGTTTTCCAAAGTTACTAGCCACTAAGCTTTTTCACTGGCCACAATTTTGACATCGATACCATGAGGAAAAACTGCCTTATAGATATTTTTAATATTATCTCATAATTTGGCAGCAGGTATATTAGGCTGCTGTCACTTTAAGACCTGACGCACGGATCCATTATACTGTTATACATGCGTTTTCTTTCTCAACTGTTTACGTTCACTTAAAACAGAACTGACTGTTTACACGTGAATATTTGCCAAGACCGGCATTTTGATATTTAGTTGATATTTATTTTGCGTGCACTTTGGGTGTGAGCACAAAATTTGCGGGAATGAGTAAAATTATGCGCAGTACGCGCAATCTCATGCTGAAATTCAAGCCCTGTAACACCAACATTCATCCGGTGCAAATGAAACGAGTGAGTGAGGGGAGGCGGGTTTTTGTGTAACTCATTGTCTGAGAGATGAGAGAGAGACAGAGAGAAAGAGCAGCTGGTATCATGTGTCTATTCTGCGGAAAATAAGTATTGGAAGCGTTTCAGATATTTCAGTATATTTGACAACACTATTTTTTTAGATGCTTTTTTAAAAGATAACAATTGAAAAAAGTATTATATATAAAGCTCTACCCGCCAAAGTGGTATAGGAGTGACTGCATTATACAACATTGCTGAAAAATACCCGCATTTGGCGGGTTGGTGGGCGTTAATGTCAAGCCCTGATTAGAAGTATATCATCAATACAGTGGGGAGAACAAGTATTTGATACACTGCCGATTTTGCAGGTTTGCACTTACAAAGCATGTAGAAGTCTGTAATTTTTATCATAGGTACTCTTCAACTGTGAGTGACGGAATCTAAAACAAAAATCCAGAAAATCACATTGTATGATTTTTAAGTAATTAATTTGCATTTTATTGCATGACATAAGTATTTGATACATCAGAAAAGCAGAACTTAATATTTGGTACAGAAACCTTTGTTTGCAATTACAGAGATCATACGTTTCCTGTAGTTCTTGACCAGGTTTGCACACACTGCAGCAGGGATTTTGGCCCACTCCTCCATACAGACCTTCTCCAGATCCTTCAGGTTTCGGGGCTGTCACTGGGCAATACGGACTTTCAACTCCCTCCAAAGATTTTCTATTGGGTTCAGGTCTGGAGACTGGCTAGGCCACTCCAGGACCTTGAGATGCTTCTTACGAAGCCACTCCTTAGTTGCCCTGGCTGTGTGTTTCAGGTCGTTGTCATGCTGGAAGACCCAGCCACGACCCATCTTCAATGCTCTTAGTGAGGGAAGGAGGTTGTTGGCCAAGATCTCGCGATACATGGCCCCATCCATCCTCCCCTCAATACGGTGGAGTCGTCCTCTCCCCTTTGCAGAAAAGCATCCCCAAAGAATGATGTTTCCACCTCCATGCTTCACAGTTGGGATGGTGTTCTTGGGGTTGTACTCATCCTTCTTCTTCCTCCAAACACAGCGAGTGGAGTTTAGACCAAAAAGCTCTATTTTTGTCTCATCAGACCACATGACCTTCTCCCATTCCTCCTCTGGATCATCCAGATGGTCATTGGCAAACTTCAGACGGGCCTGGACATGTGCTGGCTTGAGCAGGGGGACCTTGCGTGCGCTGCAGGATTTTAATCCATGATGGCGTAGTGTGTTACTAATGGTTTTCTTTGAGACTGTGGTCCCAGCTCTCTTCAGGTCATTGACCAGGTCCTGCCGTGTAGTTCTGGGCTGATCCCTCACCTTCCTCATGATCATTGATGCCCCACGAGGTGAGATCTTGCATGGTGCCCCAGACCGAGGGAGATTGACCGTCATCTTGAACTTCTTCCATTTTCTAATAATTGCGCCAACAGTTGTTGCCTTCTCACCAAGCTGCTTGCCTATTGTCCTGTAGCCCATCCCAGCCTTGTGCAGGTCTACAATTTTATCCCTGATGTCCTTACACAGCTCTCTGGTCTTGACCATTATGGAGAGGTTGGAGTCTGTTTGATTGAGTGTGTGGACAGGTGTCTTTTATACAGGTAACGAGTTCAAACAGGTGCAGTTAATACAGGTAATGAGTGGAGAACAGGAGGGCTTCTTAAAGAAAAACTAACAGGTCTGTGAAAGCCGGAATTCTTACTGGTTGGTAGGCGATCAAATACTTATGTCATGCAATAAAATGCAAATTAATTATTTAAAAATCATACAATGTGATTTTCTGGATTTTTGTTTTAGATTCCGTCTCTCATAGTTGAAGTGTACCTATGATAAAAAATTACAGACCTCTACATGCTTTGTAAGTAGGAAAACCTGCAAAATCGGCAGTGTATCAAATACTTGTTCTCCCCACTGTACTTCTCTTCACTTATTTACCATCATTTTCCCTTGCAATGCATTCTGGGAACAGCCTTTGTCTCAGGAGTGCACCAATAATGCTTTCTAGGTAGGCAGCTCTCTAGAATCAGAGCTAACATTTGTCCTTTTTCTTGGGGGAGGGAATAGCTTGACTTATTGATTTATTTCTCTTGATAGTGAATAGAGATTATATGCATGCTGCTAATGCCACTTCATTGGTCAGTGGGTTATTTTTTACCAGGTCACTCATTGATTCTCCTTTGACCTACAAATCTTTATTCGTCCGTATGTTTCTGTATTCATGAATCTGGCTCAGTCACTCCATAATCTTTATTCTGATGATGGGTCATAATCTGTACTTGTCATTCAAATGAACACTGGAGTGCTTATGTGACATGCACAGCTATAAATAAGTTTGAGCAGTAAATAACCTCCTTTATTCAAACAGATTGCATCTTTTTAAGCCTGTAATTGGAAGTGATGTAATTAAGAGATTGTGGGGAGTGGATTTTGAAGATGTTTGTCTCACAGAAAGGACATTGTGCATCAATGTCATAGTTGAATTGGCTAATGCTTTTCAATTCCAGTTCAAGTCCTGACTTTGATTTGAGGCAGAATTGCACTGGTTGCCGTTTTGACTGTGTTTTAGGGATGGATGAGTTTGACTCAAACTTAATTTAAAAATGAGAGGCAAGCAGCACTTTTCTCAATTAAGAGGATATGTTTCTGTGACGGAGAGGAGGAAGAACGAGAATCATAAATCATGAAAGAATCATGTCTTGTCATATTGGAGGTTCATGGATGTGCTGTGTGTGTTACCTCGTTTTAGCAAGTTTATATCACTTATTGTTTGGTCACTGCTGGAAACCTTCCCATCTGATATTGTCATCAAATATTTCTCAAACATATTTCTTTTCTTTTTTTTTTTTTTTTTACAAGAAAATTATATTTCAGTCTTTCTACTTCAAGATGTCATGTTTAGTTCAAGGTGTTACTTGGCGTTTCTTTGTAATTATTAATTTACCAGTTTACCAAATTTACTAGAAATTGAGTAAAAATAGTTTCAAAGTAAATCCACACACTTTTTTTTTTTCAGTGTAGATGATACAGTGTTTAATTTGATATTTGGCTCTGATTTACCACAGCAAGCCAAATATCAATATATAACCAATGCTTTATGTCACTGTTTATTAAGTTATGTTTTTGTGGTGCTGTTTGCCAAAAGCAAAATATGTTTTGATGGCTGTAAATTATTTTGATAGTACTGAACGTAGTTGAGAAAAAAAAAATTGTATAGATATCAGAGAATAAATAGGCAAAATTAGTCAGAATTACATTCAATTTCTTCTTCCAATTCTATATCTTTGGAATGCGGCCAATGCAATTCAGATTTCAACTCTTAAATGTGAAATTTGCCAAACCCTGATAAATCTCTCGGTTTCGTCTCACATGCTGGATATTATGTTCATCAGGTTTGCTGCGTCCTGAAACAAGCACTTTGTTCCTGCAAACTACAGCTAACTATGCAATTCACACAAATTGCTTTTTGATGAAGACTCATGACATCTGTAATTGCTTTTAATGGCTATCATCTAAATGTAACTTGGAATGAAGAGGTTTCTTTCTTGGAATCTTTAAAAAAAAAAATGTGAAGGAAGCATTAAATGTCGAGGCCCTTATAAATCACCCTTCACTTCACATGCAGTTATTTGACACTGGCTCTCTTGCTGGCATAGATAAACTACAAACCCGATTCCAAAAAAGTTGGGACACTGTACAAATTGTGAATAAAAACAGAAGGCAATGATGTGGAAGTTTCAAATTTCAATATTTTATTCAGAATACAACATAGATGACATATCAAATGTTTAAACTGTGTGGCATCCCCTCTTCTTTTTATAACAGTCTGCAAACGTCTGGGGACTGAGGAGACAAGTTGCTCAAGTTTAGGAATAGGAATGTTGTCCCATTCTTGTCTAATACAGGCTTCTAGTTGCTCAACTGTCTTAGGTCTTCTTTGTCGCATCTTCCTCTTTATGATGCGCCAAATGTTTTCTATGGGTGAAAGATCTGGACTGCAGGCTGGCCATTTCAGTACCCGGATCCTTCTTCTGCGCAGCCATGATGTTGTAATTGATGCAGTATGTGGTCTGGCATTGTCATGTTGGAAAATGCAAGGTCTTCCCTGAAAGAGACGACGTTTGGATGGGAGCATATGTTGTTCTAGAACTTGGATATACCTTTCAGCATTGATGGTGCCTTTCCAGATGTGTAAGCTGCCCATGCCACTCATGCAACCCCATACCATCAGAGATGCAGGCTTCTGAACTGAGCACTGATAACAACTTGGGTTGTCCTTGTCCTCTTTAGTCCGGATGACATGGCGTCCCAGTTTTCCAAAAAGAACTTCAAATTTTGATTCGTCTGACCAGAGAACAGTTTTCCACTTTGCCACAATCCATTTTAAATGAGCCTTGGCCCAGAGAAAACGCCTGCGCTTCTGGATCATGTTTAGATATGGCTTCTTTTTGACCTATAGAGTTTTAGCCGGCAACGGCGAATGGCACGGTGGATTGTGTTCACCGACAATGTTTTCTGGAAGTATTCCTGAGCCCATGTTGTGATTTCCATTACAGTAGCATTCCTGTATGTGATGCAGTGCCGTCTAAGGGCCCAAAGATCACGGGCATCCAGTATGGTTTTCCGGCCTTGACCCTTACGCACAGAGATTGTTCCAGATTCTCTGAATCTTTGGATGATATTATGCACTGTAGATGATGATAACTTCAAACTCTCTGCAATTTTTCTCTGAGAAACTCCTTTCTGATATTGCTCCACTATTTTTCGCCGCAGCATTGGGGGAATTGGTGATCCTCTGCCCATCTTGACTTCTGAGAGACACTGCCACTCTGAGAGGCTCTTTTTATACCCAATCATGTTGCCAATTGACCTAATAAGTTGCAAATTGGTCCTCCAGCTGTTCCTTATATGTACATTTAACTTTTCCGGCCTCTTATTGCTACCTGTCCCAACTTTTTTGGAATGTGTAGCTCTCATGAAATCCAAAATGAGCCAATATTTGGCATGACATTTCAAAATGTCTCACTTTCAACATTTGATATGTTATCTATATTCTATTGTGAATAAAATATAAGTTTATGAGATTTGTAAATTATTGCATTCCTTTTTTATTCACAATTTGTACAGTGTCCCAACTTTTTTGGAATCGGGTTTGTACCTTTATCCATGTTTCCAGCGTTTCCTTGATTTTAGGAAATAAACAGGCAAACGCACCACGAAGATGATAATTCCTTGCATGTCTAATGGGCCCTTCAACTGACAGTTAATAAGAATTAATGACAAGCTTAACGCTGCGACGCAGTCAAGAGAGGAAGATCCAGGGTTTTCCACTAAGTAGGAAGGTCACTTCTTTCTTTAAACGCAAGCACTTTTCTGCAGTAACGGACGGGTCAGTTCAAGGACAGATGATGCATTAGTGATAAGAACTGAACCTTGAAGCATGTCCATAATGTGTGATGCATGGAGGAATTTGCAAGACTTTCACAGAACTAGTCAAAGGAATCATGATTGACATAATCACAATCTTAATATCTATTTGTAAAGTATTAGTTTTTCCATTATGAATTATGCCTTAGCTTATTTAGATAAATAATCATGTATATACACTATATTGCCAAAAGTATTGGGACACCCCTCCAAATCATTGAATTCGGGCATTCTAATCACTTCCATGGCCACAGGTGTATAAAATCAAGCACCTAGGCATGCAGACTGCTTCTACAAACATTTGTGAAAGAACGGGTCACTCTCAGGAGCTCAGTGAATTCAAGCGTGGTACTGTGACAGGATGCCACCTGTGCAATAAGTCCATTCGTGAAATTTCCCCATTACTAAATATTCCACGGTCAACTGTTAGTGGTATTATAACAAAGTGGAAGCAATTGGGAACAACAGCAACTCAGCCACGAAGTGGTAGGCCACGTAAAATCACAGAGCGGAGTCAACGCATGCTGAGGCGCACAGTGCGCAGAAGTCGCCAACTTTCCGCAGAGTCAATAGCTACAGACCTCCAAACTTTGTGTGGCCTTCAGATTAGCTCAAGAACAGTGCGTAGAGAGCTTCATGGAATGGGTTTCCATGGCCGAGCAGCTGCATCCAAGCCTTACATCACCAAGTGCAGTGCAAAGCGTCGGATGCAGTGGTGTAAAGCACGCCGCCACTGGACTCTAGAGCAGTGGAGACGTGTTCTCTGGAGTGGCCCCTTAGTTCCAGTGAAAGGAACTCTTAATGCTTCAGCATTCCAAGACATTTTGGACAATTTCATGCCCCCAACTGTGTGGGAACCCTTTGGGGATGGCCTCTTCCTGTTCCAACATGACTGCGCACCAGTGCAAAAAGCAAGGTCCATAAAGACATGGGTGAGCGAGTTCGGTGTGGAGGAACTTGAGTGGCCTGCACAGAGTCCTGACCTCAACCCAATAGAACACCTTTGGGATGAATTAGAGCGGAGACTGCAAGCCAGGCCTTCTCATCCAACATCAGTGCCTGACCTCACAAATGCGCTTCTAGAAGAATGGTCAAAAAGTCCCATAAACACACTCCTAAACCTTGTGGAAAGCTTTTCCAAAAGAGTTGAAGTTGTTATAGCTGCAAAGGGTGGGCCAACTCCATATTAAACCCTACGGATTAAGAATGGGATGTCATTAAAGTTCATGTGCATGTAAAGGCAGGTGTCCCAAAACTTTTGGCAATATAGTGTATATATGTGATCATTTGTGACTAACTGCATGAATGTGGGTAACACTTTATTTCAATAATCCACTTTAGACATTCTACTAACTACAAGTAACTTTGCAACTACATGTCAACTAGCAGTCATTCGAGTATTAGTAGACTGTCTGCTTAACACTTAATTTTGATGGTCCCAACAGACATTCTACTGACTACAAGTAACTTTGCAAGTACATGTCAACTTACCCTGACCCTAACCTAAAAGTCTACTTATACTCTAATGAGAGTTAGTTGACATGTAGTTGCAAAGTTACTTATAGCAGAATGTCTAAAGTGGACTATCAAAATAAAGTGTACCCACAATGTGTAAAATGCAAGAAATTTAAGGGCAGATGTGCATTTAGAAATTACTATGCACATTCTCAGAAAACAATAACTTTTTTTCTGATCTAATTTCATGCAACAATTTTATCTTTAAAGGGAGAGCATGATAATGGTTAAATTACGATATGTTTCCCAAATAGTCCTGTCTTCCACTGGTGCACAAACTCATGCTATTGATTGGGCCAGTGTTTGGACACACAATAGCATATAAGTGGGTAGTTTTGTATTGGCAAACACCAATCAGTAAATATAAAAATGTAGTATGCAATACTGTTCTGTTCAAAATCTGTTCTTGACAGCATTTGCAGTCCATTTTAATATATGTCACTTCCAGTTGAACTCACAAATTACATCTGGCACAGTTATTCTAGCATCTCACCAATTATGAGATGTGGCATATCAAAGCCAAATGATATTTCACATTTCCAAAGAACCTCTAGGTAAAAAGGTAAAAATAATTCTAGAAGAAATTAATTCTAAAAAACTGTCAAGATACCAGCAGTATCAGATTGAAACATACAACATATGCAGAAAGAGAGGATATGGGTCAGAGCTTGCTGTTAAAAATATTGTGACAGATGATGGTCACACACTTTCACCCAACAGGAAGTTTCCCGGCTCTCTGCAGGAAGGCATGATGGGACGTTTGCAGGAAATAACAGGCCAAATGAAGGTTAATAATTGGAGATGAACCCTGCTGTTAATGCCATGTGACAAGAGTGGAAAGAACACTGTTCAAGCATGCCAGAAAAAAAAGATGATAGATAGATGATAGAATAGACGGAGATGATAGATAGATAGATAGATAGATAGATAGATAGATAGATAGATAGATAGATAGATAGACAGACAGACAGACAGACAGACAGACAGACAGACAGACAGATAGATAGATAGATAGATAGATAGATAGATAGATAGATAGATAGATAGATAGATAGATAGATAGATAGATAGATAGATAGATAGATAGATAGATAGATAGATAGATGCCTTTGCTCACAACAGGGCTGAAGCACACATACTGTTATATTATACAAGTTTCATGTCACAATTTTTTATCTCCTATCAGTTGCATCACTGGAATTTCTTTTGGCCTCGTTCAACTTTTCAAATAAAGCACATACAACAATAACCAAGAAAAAAAATGTTTAAGAAGAAAGCCATTAGCTGGCCTTAACAAAGGTCTGAAGGGGTTTAAATGGGGTTGTTTTCTTAGTGGGGAACAAAAGTGCTATAACTGAACTAAAAAGTTGGGAAATAATGTTGCACTAGTCATTTTCACAGCAGTCCCATGATGCCACAGGAGCGGAGACTTGGTCCTAATCAGGTCCCTGAAGAAAAACCACTACTGCCCATGGTGACTTCAAGCTTCAAGAAGAAATGCGTTAGCAGGAATGCAATATGAACCAATTTGTCAATCTTTGCAAACATGGATCGCAGTTTCAGCAACATTAACCATTTGTTAATGTACACTAAATAATTTGGGCTCACTAAATGTTTAATTGCTACCTCAAATGACTAGGTGAAAAGCAGATAATAACCTGCAGTGATAAGTTTAGTGCACCTTTTCGACCATTTTAATTTAATTATTGAAGCAGAGTTGAACCCTGAAAAATAAATATACAAAAAAGTATATTTAAAATAAATTCATTTTATTCTCAGTATACTACAATTACATTTACATATTTACTTAATATAAATACCGTGCAATTGTACTTTTGGTACACTATGTTGGTATACTTAAAGTCTGCTAAACTTAATCTCTCTTTTGTACTTAATGCACTTTAGTTATCTGGAAATAGTGCTGAGGTCCAACTAAAGTAAGTAAGTATTTATATACTTATACCTAAGTATATTTGATTGTGCTAAAATGGAACTATTGCAAGTATACTTTAGGCACTGTCACCGTTGGTTGCAGCGGAGATGAAACAGGATCTAAGTGCAGCAGTCTTTATTCACAAACAAACTCAAAACTTAACAAAACCCACAAATTGGAACAGAACAACCAGCTAAACACGACATAGAACTGACAATGAACAGGACAAAACACAGGGCTTAAATAGACAGCAAACGAGAGGGGCTAATTAACTAAACACCAGGGTGGCGCCAGCAGTTCACGGGACCAGGGGCTGGAGCCATCACTGGACGCTGGTCAGGGGCTGGAGCCATCACTGGACGCTGGTCAGGGGCTGGAGCCATCACTGGACACTGATCGGGGGCTGGAGCCATCACTGGACTCTGGTCAGGGGCTGAAGCCATCACTGGACTCTGGTCAGGGTGCAGCCCACACACACAAAATGGCCATAATGGTCAGCGCTGCATTCTCAGAAGCTGACTCAAGGACTGGAACAGGCTCTGGAATTTCCCTCACGGGAACTGACTGGTGAATTTCTCTCACGGGAACAGACTCAAGAATTTCTCTCATGGGAACAGACTCAGGAAATTCTCTCACAGGAACAGACTCAGGAAGTTCTCTCACACTAGAACAGCCTCTCTCAGTCAGGATCTTCATGAGGTAGTCAGTCAGGTCACGGCTAGCCAAGTTCAGACAGAGGAAGGCATGGGGCAGGGCGTAACCCTGTGACCCGGAGTGAGCCCTTAAACCTATAGGCGAAGCATGACCGCGCGCCTCATAGGCAAGAGCAATAGCATCCCTGACCCAATGTGACATGGTTTGTTTGGTGGCGGCAGAACCTCTGTTAAGGCCCCCATGGCAAACAAACAGCTGCTCTGACTTACGCCACTGGCTAGTGCGGTGGACATAGGCCTGGAGAGCACGAACTGGACACAGTCTATGAAGTCTCTCCTGATCCGGCGTTTCGAACGGCAGAGGGCAGAAGGTCTCAAGAGTGACAGGATGCACAGTCGAGAAAGGAACCTTAGGCAGGTAGTCAGGATGAGGATGCAAAATCACTTTCACCATTCCTGGGGCAAAGTCTAAGCAGGATGGCAATATTGACAGAGCCTGCATATCCCCAATTCTTTTTAGAGAAGTTATAGCCATAAGAAAAACCATCTTTAGGGTCAGAAGTTTGTCAGGCGCTGACTCTAGAGGTTCAAAGGGGGTCTCAACCAGACCCTCGAGGACTATAGCTAAGTCCCATGAAGGGATCTTGGTTCTTACAGGAGGCCTCAACCGCCTGGCTCCACGAATGAAGCGAGCGAGCAGAGGATGCCTCCCAAGCAGCACCCCGTCCACCAAGGCGTGGCAAGCCAAAAGAGCGGCCACATAAACCCTGAGAGTGGCGGGGCAAGTGCCTGTTGATAATTTTTCTTGCAGAAAGTCCAGAACTGAAGCAATCTGGCAGTTAACTGGATCTGCATTGTGTGTCGTACACCATCTTTCAAAGACACCCCATTTATTGGCATAAACTTTCCTAGTGGAGGAAGCCCTAGCACTTAGGATGGTCTCAATAACTGCAGGCGAAAGCCCAGTGTCCCTCAGTTGGTGCCCATCAGGGGTCAAACATGAAGGTTCCACAGGTCGGGCCTGGGATGGAAAATCGTGCCCTCTGCCTGAGACAGAAGGTCCCTCCTCGCCGGAATTGCCCACGGCGAGCCGTTGAGGAGAGACACTATCTCCGAGAACCACACTATGTTCGGCCAACACGGCACTATCAGTAAGAGGCAAGACCCTTGTTGGCGAACCCTGGCTAGAACTCCCGGGAGCAGAGCGACTGGAGGAAAGGCATACAGGCGCATCTTGGGCCATGTATGAGCCATCACATCCAGACCCAGCAGGGCTGGGTGACTGAGAGAAAAGTAGAGGGGACATTGCGCTGTCTGATAAGAGGCGAAGAGGTCCACTTCCACTTCGTAAAATCTGGTCCAGATCTGCTTGACCACTTCTGGGTGGAGTTTCCATTCCCCTATCTGCAATTTCTGTCTGGACAGTAAATCCGGTCCCACATTCAATTGCCCCGGAATGTACACTCCTCTGAGTGACAGGAGTTTGTCCTGGGCCCAGAGAAAAATCTGTCTCGCTATCCTGTTTAGATTGCGTGAGCGCAGACCTCCCTGGTGATTTATGTAAGAGGCTGTCGCTGTATTGTCCAACCGCACTAGGACATGACAGCCCCTTAACTGAGGGAGAAAGTATTTCAGGGCCAGAAATACAGCCATCAACTCAAGGCAGCTGATGTGCCAATCGAGCTGATGACTCTCCCATTCCCCTTGGGCTGGACGGCCACTTAAGACCGCACCCCAGCCCATCAAGGAGACATCTGTTGTTAGCAGTTTACAAGGAGCTCCTAGAGTGGGACCCAAGGCAAGGAACCGGGGTCTGAGCCACATAGTTAGTGTACGAAGGCCGCGGCGCGTCACTTTTATTAGCCTCTGAGGATTGGCCCTTGGATGAAATCCCCTGGCTTTGAGCCACAACTGAAACGGTCTCATGTGCAACAGTCCCATAGGGATCACTGTGGATGCTGATGCCATGAAACCTAACAATCTTTGACACTGATGAACAGTGAGATTTTGACCTAGCCTGACTTTGCTCAGGGTACGCCAAATGGTCTCGATTCGAGCAGGAGACAATTGTGCCCGCATCGTGATCGAATCCCAAACGACCCCCAGATAAGTCGTTTTCTGGGCAGGAGAAAGAACGCTTTTCTTGGCGTTGAGTCTCAACCCGAGAGAAACTAGATAGTCTCTGTGCTGAAGCGTCATCTCTCGCGATTGTGCTAGTATTAACCAATCGTCGATGTAATTCAAAATGCGAATGCCCTGGAGTCGCAAATGCTGCATCCATGCATTTTGTGTATGTGCGGGGTGATAAGGCTAGGCCGAATGGAAGAACCCGAAATTGGTAAGCTTCGCCCCCGAAAGCGAACCTCAGGAACTTCCTGTGTTGTGGCAGTATTTCTATGTGAAAATATGCGTCCTTCAGATTGATCGTGATAAACCAATCGCGATGTTGAATTTGCGACACGACCATCTTTATGGTTAACATCTTGAACTTGAGTGCTTTGACTGAAAGGTTTAAGCCTCGAAGATCTAAGATTGGACGCACCCCCTCATCCTTCTTGGGAACCAGGAAGTATCTGCTGTAATAGCCTGACTCTCTCTCTGGAAGAGGAATATGTTCTATGGCCTCTTTGCTCAGAAGAGTTTGTAGCTCTTGTGACAGTACGTGCGCCAACTCCGGTTTCACGGAAGTGGAGACCACGCCATTGAAACGCGGAGGGCAATGAATAAACTGGATTCTGTATCCTTTCTGTACTGTGCTTAACACCCATGCAGAAACGCCTGGCAGAAGTTTCCACGCTGCCAGACTCTCTGACAGTGGTATTCATTTTAACACTTCCTGTTGAGGGGATGTTAGATGTCCCGTGTCCTGGAAAATAGCAGGATTTAGACACGGGCCATTTAACATTTCGCTGGAAACCGCTGCCCCCCGAATCGCCCGAGGCGGCGGAGGTGGAGAGGTTTCGTGAGGGTAGCGGGACGGAGTGAGCAGATGTTTGACGCGCCCCGTGCCGCGGGGGGCTACCCCCACCAGACTGGGCGCAAAACCATCAGGACTTCTTCTTACTTTTGTTAATAATAGTCCTGAGGTCCGCCCTGGGAGGAACCGTAAGGAACTGCGTAAATGCTTCCTCATGCTTTTTGGCTTCTCTGAATCTGGCGATGACAGAGTTAACTGCGCCGCCAAATAAGCCCGTGGGGGAGACCGGGGAATCTAACAGAAATACTCTCTCTTTATCCTTTATTCCTGATAGATTGAGCCACAGATGCCTCTCCGTGCTCACCAAAGCAGACATAGAACGGCCGATGGTATGGGCCGTTTGCTTGGTGGTACGAAGCGACAAATCTGTGGCTCGGCGAAGCTCAGCGAAAGCTTCGCCATCAATCGTCCCCCCCACACACAAATCCTTCAAGAGGTCACCCTGGTACTCCTGTAACACCGCCATGGTGTGCAGCGCAGCACCAGCCTGACCTGCAGCCTGATAAGCTTTACCCACGAGAGCTGATGTTGTTCTGCACGGCTTCGTGGGGAGGGTAGGTTTCTTTAATGAAGATGCCGACCCAGGTGAGAGATAGCCCGCAAGCGTCTCTTCGACCTGTGGCATCTCCGTATACCCACGTGATTTCGCGCCCACGATAGTCGAAAAGATCGACGTCAAGGGCACAAAAACACGCGAGGTATAAGGTTTATTCCATGATTTAGATAGTTCATCATGGAGGTCCTCAAAGAAGGGGAGAGACTGATGTTGTGTTCTCTCCCCCCTGCCACCGGACAAAAACCTATCCTCTAGCTTACTGCGTTTGGGGATCTCTTGTTCACAGGGCCAGTCAAGCTGCAACCTGGCCACCGCGCGAGTAACCACCTCTAATAATTCCTCGACGGATTTGCTATTGTGCGAGGAATGCTCAGAGACTGGCCGCTCGAAGTCCGCAGACCCAAGAGATTCATCATCATCATCCCCCATGCGAGCCGAAGAAGCTCCGGAGTGCGCTTCGGGATCACGCCGGGAGATGTGTGGATCTGGTGAATGAGCAGTCGAAAAGGACGGACCTGTCTCCTACTCATCAGCCGAATCCATTCTAGAGCCCCATGATCTTATTGCGGGTGCGGACAGAAAGTAGCCCAGACAAGCACACAGCATTTTGACTGTAAACAGCTCGCAATGCCGACACTCGCCTGACTCCAATGCAGCGACCGCGTGCTCTTCCCCCAAACACACAAAGCAGTAATCGTGTGTGTCCATGTCTGCCATCGGGCGAGAGCATGGAGGCACACAACGCTTACCCTGCTGACTCATTTTCAACTGATATAGATTTCTTTTAGCTTGAACTCTTTTCACTGATGTTTGTAACAGAGATGAGAAAGAGGGAAATCTGCACACTGCCAGTTGAAAACTAACTCCTAACAAAGATCTCAAGTCGAAGTTTTGAAAGGTAGAGAGAGAGATTTTTCAGAGAGATTGTTTTGCACACCACACAGTTTTGGTCTGAAAACAAAAAGACCTGAAGGCTTGCAGCTGGGGCTCATCTATTTATAGCCTCGTGCAGCAGGTGCGCGTGTGACGTCACCTACCGAGGCTATAATACCGCCGGGTCAATTTCATTGACGTGTTAAACACACTTTTTCACAGCTGGTCGTGTAAAGACACTTTAGGAACATAGGAACAAACAGGGAGAGAATGGAGGAGAACTGAACTAATTAACAGACTAGAAAACTAACCTAGAAACACAGACATGAACAGAACAGATACAAAACGTGACAGGTACACTTTAAATTTCTTAAATTTAAAGACTTATAGAGATATCGTACTATCCTTACTAATAGTGAAATTAAAATGATTTCATACTACAGTGGCTTCAGAAGCAATTTAGACATTTAAAGTGCCCCTATTATGCTATTTTAAAGGTTCCTAATTTTGTATTGGAGGTCTCCTAACAGGTTTACATGCATCCAAGGTAAAAAAAACACTGTAATTTTCTCATAATATAAATTACACATCACCTCATTTCTCAGAGTCTGAAAACGGGTTGTTCAAAGACTCAAGAAAAAAGTCTCTCTAAACCCCGCCTTCTAGAGAGTGTACTCTGCTCTGATTGGTCAGATAGCCCAGTCTGTTGTGATTGGTCTACCTCTTACATTGTGCGTTGGAAACAAAATGGCCATTACCACATCTGAATTTCAGCTCTTCCTCAGTGCTTGATACACATTTCTACGAATTGTAATGATGACGTTGATTTTTTTTCCTTATCAATTCCAGCCCGAGTCCTCATCTTTTTGAAAATTAAAATTCTTCCAGTCGCAGCTACAGCAACAGTTTTTGAGGGCGGGTCAAAGTAGATGTTATTCATGGGCAGCCAATAAAGACCATAGGCTGGCATTATGCAAATATGTAATATTGTTACATAGAGGAAGAAGAAATTAAAACACATTTTAGGCTTAATGTTAAGAAATGTCCATTGTGCAATAAAGAAGTACTCTAAATAAAGTTTAATTAGAATATTTATATCAGCAAGTCTCTTGTTTTTTTTGTTTTTCACTAGAGAAATAACAGAAATTCTTGTGACAAGCTAAATGGATGGAGAAAAAGATGTTGTTATATGCTGTAGAAAGCCGTACAATAAACAAAAAAACTCCAGGGAAGCCCTTGAAAAAGTCCCTAAAGAGATTGAGCAACACATTTTGCCCCCCTCCACTCCAGTGACCACACACTCGCCAGACTAAGATGCTTCACTTTCACACTCCTTATTTAAAAACCATACAGAAGCTGACAAATCATGGCCACGGGGGAGAAAACTAATTCCGCTGCATCTCGGCACACTGGAGCAGGCATCTGTTTCTCGCACCTTACAGCTCGGCGGCCTTTACAGAGTCCATGCAACAAATACAATTATCAGCCGGCAATGCCTCGCCGCGAGCTTTGATGCCCAATAATGGGCCTTTGCGGCAAGATTAACTTTGTTTTATGATGCAGAACATGAAGTTATGAGGCCTGATTTTACTGCCTCGAACACTGTAATTATTAAGGAAAGGTAAATCATGAAAGCAATGATGATGACTTCAGTGAAATGCCACTAGAGAAGTTCTTTTTGAAGAGAGAACCTTTCACCACTAATGATAAATGTGAGGCTGAAGTATACAGCAGTTCTTCAGCTCAACGAGCAGAATGTGTGCAAATTCATGGCTTTGATCTTTTATAACGTGTTGCGGTATGTATGTGAGTTCTGCATTTCATACTACAGTTGCTTCAGAATCAATTTGGACACTTAAAATGCCCCTATTATGCTATTTTAAAGGTACTTAATTTTGTTTTGGAGGTCTTCTAACAGGTTTACATGCATCCAAGGTCAAAAAGCGCTTTAATTTTCTCATAATATATACTGCACATGAGCTCATTTCTCAAAGAGTCTGAAAACGGTTCATTCGAAGATTCAGGGTGTTTTCACACTTCACACCTTTTCAGGGGTCTGAGCGCGGTTTGCGTGATTTTTGGCCCATATGTGAACACTCCAAATGATCTCAGACCCCTTTATAGGGAGCCGAACTGAGACCATCTCGTGAGGTGGTCTGGGTACGGTTCGATTTCATCTTATGGTACGGTTCTTTAAAAACACGCAATCTGAACACAAACCTCTGGGCTCACTTGATTTTTTTCCGTTCGTGAATTCCAATGTAATTTGGTCATCAGATGCCTCAGTACAAATCGGCTGTTCATCATGGCTGCTTCTTCTGGCAGATCTCTACAAATTATTCATTCACAACATACACTTGTTTATTGCAATTTCAACAGCTTTCGAACTGTGTAAGAGAGACGCGGCTGCGCGCCTTACCAGTTTAAATGATTTTACGAGCACACACACCTAAAGCGCATGCACAGAAGCCGGCTGTCATAGCGCATGTACTAATCTGAATTATCTTTAGCATCTTATTGCATTTAAAGTCTCAAAAACAGTGTTTAATGTTTTTATTTGATTATTCCATGTCTTACTTGAATGCTGCTTTTAGGCATAGCTACCTACTTTACCTGGAAAATTTCAAGCAGTTTTCATCTTTCTTTTTTTTTTTATTGGATTGTTTATTTTTTTGTATGCTGATGTTATCATTGCCTTCTGCAACAAAAACATGATTTAAGGAAAACAATTCAAAATAAATGTTTGATTATAGCTAGTGCATATAGAATATGGATGCATATAAGAATATGGATGTGCAAATAAGTGCATATAAGAATATGGATGTAGTATTGCAAAAAAATGTATATTTTTGTGTAAAAATAATAATAGTAGTCTTTACAAACAAATATCTTGGTTACTGAGACACAAACAATGTAAGTGAATGGGATCATTTTTGAAGGCCATAGGGTCAGCCATCAAACACGGACTAGATCCAAAAAGCAACAGTATGAACACAAAGAGGTCTGAGACCACATTCCTACTTAAGTGGACCAAAAAAGGATCCGAGTCCTCTTTCTGGGACAGGGACAGTGTGAACGTAAAGAGAACTGGGTCCTTTTTCACTTGGTTCACCTCTTGGACCACTTAAAGGAGTCTGAGTTTGTTTCGTTTAAAGAGGACCCAAGTGTGAAAACACCCTCAGTCTCTCTAAACCTCTGCTCTGTTTGGTCAGATAGCCTAGTCTGTTGTGATTGGTCAAAACAAAACGTCCATTACCATATCTTAATTTCAGCTCCGGAGGCTTCCTCAGTGCTTGATACACATTTATATTAACTGTAATGATGCCGTTGATTACCTTATCAATTCCGGACCGAGTCCTCAACCAAGTGCAGCAAAGTGGATTTGACATGTCCACAACACGAACCAAACTCTTTCAGTCTCAGCTACAACTATAGTTTTTGAGGGCGGGTCAAAGTAGATGTCATTCGTGGCCAGCCAATGAAGACCACAGACTGGCATTATGCAAATTTGTTACATTGTTACATATGTATGTAACAGGAAGTGATGACTCGTTTCAGCAGTTAAAAACCGATTCTTTCTTTTGGGAGACAATAACTTTATTTGTCGTGCACTTGATCTTTAAAACTCTGTAGACCTTTTGCCTTCGCAAATAGATATATTACACACTGCATCAAAGGTAATATTTGAAAAATAGGGGCACTTTAAATACATTTAAATATATTTGAATGTCATTATATAACAAAATATTAAATTAGTTTAGGCATTTATATTATTTTAAAGAAATCTCCTGCCTTTGAATATAGATACACTTTTTGTTACCTAATGCAATTAAATACATTTATGTCTGACTTTACTGTCCCAGTCATTTTTGTGGCCACTTAGTATGTGAATGTTTGAATATTAATATTATTGAATAATATGAAAACTGTAGGTTTTGCATGAGAGTAATGTTTAGAGTAGATTTATTCTTCTTCTTCTTCTTCTTCTACATCATGAAATCACAATGTCCTAAATGTAATTGAGGATTGATTTTTAGGAATTTTCAATCTACCAAAAGAAAAAAAGTTGTTCTTTTGTCTCATAGGCTTATATAATTTCAAATAATTCTTATTACAAATAAAGGAAAAATGACACTCGTTCGAGTCACTCTTCTTAAAGGTCAGTTTCAAATCTGTCACCATGATAGCTTTTCATAACAAACCCTTAACCATGACAGCGGTGCTAGAGACAGAAAACACAGCGAGTGCTGTTGTGACACGTCTAATCAGTCCATGAGCCTCCATGTAATTACTCTGGGACCACTGTACCTCATTCCTGTGGCCTTGTTGAAGACTGCGGCCCTCCGATTGGGGTAGATGGGGAAATGATTAAAAGGGCTTTTTGTGCTCTATGGAGCAAAGCTAAATCAATCCGCATTGATGTATCACCAGGGTGTAATTAGCATGAGTCTACAGAGCAAAGCCGATAATTTAGGTTGATGTGAGCAGGTGTGCCCCATCTGAACACTGCATCAATGAAGAATGGCCCCTATCTCCAAATCTACATACATTACCATGTCTTTGTGCTGAGACCGTCCCTCGTCACCCTTCAGATGGGTTATAAACCCGCTTTCAGGCCATGCAAACGCACCATAGTTCACACCATAAGACTTTCGCCATGTTCTTTGTTTTAGGCTGTTATGCACAATCCCAATTGGCAATACAATATATATGAGTGTATGAACTCTGTTCAACTGTAGCAGAACTGCAGTGATCAGTCACTTTTCCAGACATGTTTTATACTTTTTTCCCCCTTAAAATATATTGTGACTTACCCAAATGGTAAATTGTTATTGTTCTTGTTTTAGGTATAAAACCTTTTTCTTCTTCTTCTTCTTCATCATCATCATCATCATCATCATCATCATCATCATCTTCTTCTTCACCTTTGTTTTCTTCTTTGTCGTCTTCTTCTGCTCCTCCTCCATCATCATCTTCATCTTCTCCTTCTTCATCTTCTTTTTCTTCTTCATCTTCTTCTCCTTTGTCGTCGTCTTCTTCTTCTTCTCCTTCGTCTTCTTCTTTGTCTACATCATCATCATTTTCTATTTCTTCATTTTCTTCTTTGTCTTTCGCTTCATCATCATCTTCTTCTCCTTCTCCTTCTCCTTCTCCTCCTCCTCCTCCTCCTTCTCCTTCATCATAATTTTTTTTCTACTTCATATTCTTCTTTTTCTTTGTCGTCTTCATCTTCTTCTCCTCCTCCTCCTCCTCCTCCTCCTCCTTTTTTCCTCCTCCTCCTCCTTCTTCTTCTTTTTCTTTGTTGTCTTCATCTTCTCCTCCTCCTCCTTCTTTTTTCTCCTCCTCCTTTTTCTTCATCTTCTCCTCCTCCTTCTTTTTCTTCATCTTCTTCTCCTCCTCCTTCTTTTTCTTCATCTTCTTCTCCTCCTCCTTCTTCTTTTTCTTCATCTTCTCCTCCTCCTTTTTCTTTGTCTTCTTCTTCCTCTCCTCCTCCTCCTTCTTCTCCTTTTCTTCTCTTCCTTCTCCTTCTTCTACTTTCTTCTTTTAATGAAGCTATTTGTACAGTTGTAGAAGAAATGTTGATCTTTACTTCCATGTTGCAATAAGTTTAGGTCTTTTGTACCCTATTTTTGTTTTTTTGGATAATGTGATTTGTTGTTCTGTTGACTTTGTAATGATCTAAATAAAGTGTGTTGAAAACTCTACTTCTTCTTCTTCCTCTCCTTTTCCTTCTCCTTCTCTGTCTTCTTCGTCTCCTTCTTCTTCACCTTCTTCTTCTCTTCCTTCTCCTCCTCCTCCTCTTCCTTCTCCTCCTCCTCCTCCTCCTCCTCCTTTTCCTTCTTCTCCGTCTTCTTTGTCTCCTTCTTCACCTTCTTCTTTACTTCCTTCTTCTTCTTCTTCCTCCTCTTCTTCTTCTTCGTCTTTTTCTCCTCCTCTTCCTCTTCCTCTTCTTCTCTTCCTTCTTCTACTCCTCCTCCTTCTCCTCCTTCTCCTTCTTCTTCCTCCTCATCTTCTTCTTCATCTTTGTCTTCTTCTTCTCCTCCTCTTCCTTCTTCCTCTTCTACTCCTCCTTCTTCTACTCCTCCTTCATCATCATCATCATCATCATCATCTTCTTCTTCTTCTTCTTCTTCAGGGATCAGTGATCAATGATCAACTGTTCATTACAGTGGTCAAATTGTTTGAAAATAATATTTTATTGCCAAGAATGAGCATTGTTTGTACATTAAAGTGAAAGCAGCACTTTTTATGCTTTAAATCAGTGATGATAATAATAACAACAGCTATAAATAATTGAGCACCAATAATAATTGATGATAACTGAGCAGCAAATCATCATATTAGAATGATTTCTGAAGGATCATGTGACACTGAAGACTGGAGTAATGATGCTGAAAATTTAGCTTTGATCAAAGGAATAAATTCCATTTGAAAATATATTCAAATAAAACATTTTTATTTTAAATTGTAATATTTCACAATATTACTGTTTTTACTGTATTTTTGATCAAATACATGCAGCCTCAGTTAGCAGAAGAGACTTTTTTCAAAAACATTTTTGACTAGTAGTGTATTGGTATTGGTTAATGTAATGGTATTTTCCACAGCTACTTATTTTGGTTCCCGGAAATATTTCTATCAATATTTCATAATGATAGAAAATAATATTTTAGTACCAAAAATGAGCATTTATTTGTATGTAAAGAAACATTATTTCCAAGTGAAAGCAGCACTTTATGCTTTAAAGCACCTCCTCAAGCAATCAAAACAAAACATTATTTTGCAGTGAATTATTTATATCACTTCTTTTCTCTTTATTTGTCATGCATTGTTTTTCTTTGGTTTTATGGATTGCTCAGGAAAGCCAGAGATGTCAGGGGATTGTTGCCGCTGTAGGAGGTGTGCGGCGAAAGCAATATTCAAGGAGCAACATAGAAACATACTCACATTAGTACTGTTGCCAGGGAGATTGATAGTCCCCGTAGAAACTGTCTCTGGCAGTAATCAAGGATGTGATGTTCCCGCATGCTAGAACAACACTGAAATCACAGAGGGCAGAGAAACACTGCATTATCCTGCTACATTGACGCTTTTCTTTGGGTTTGAGTCAGCTGAGGACGCTGCAGCGACGGGGTGATTTCATTCCTTTACTGCAAGCTGATTCGCTTCAGATGCGCTTGTGCTGGAATGCTCAAACATATGACAATTCATAATGACTAGAAATTATTAAGCAGGTTTATTTATAGGCTATTTATATTTCATGCATGGTGGTAATTCAGTGTTTTTTTAAGCAGATTTTTATCTTGTTTTTCATTAAAAATAGCTAAGCCTTTCTAAAACAACATTTTGCATTGAAATTATGTCAAATATGAAGATATTTTTTTCTGACAATATATTGTATATTAGGTTTATTTTTCTTACCTCACTGGCAAAGTGTATCTTCCTCTTCCTCTTCCTCTTCTTCTTCTTCGTTGTCGTCGTCTTCTTCATTATCTTCATCTTTCTCTTCTTCATTTGGTCTTATTAGTCGTTGTCTTCATCATCATCTTCTTCATCTTCATCTTTTTCGTCTTCTTCAATATATTTTTCATCTTCTTTGTCTTCATCTTCTTCTTCATCTTCTTCATCTAATTGTCCTCCATCTTCTGTCTTCTTTATCGTCTTCGTCTTCTTCATCATCTTTGTCTTCATCTTCATCTTCTTCGTCTACTTTGTCCTTCATCTTCTTTGTCTTCTTCATCGTCTTCATCTTCATCATCTTTGTCTTCATCTTCTTCTTCGTCATATTCATCTACTTTGTCCTTCTTCTTCGTCATCTTCGTCGTCTTCATCATCTTTGTCTTCCTATTCTTCTTCATCTTCTTCTTCGTCCTCTTCGTCTTCTTCGTCTACTTTGTCCTCCTTCTTCTTCTTAGTCTTTGTCTTCTTGTTCATCGTTTTCATCTTCTACATCATCTTTGTCTTCATCTTCTTCATCCTCTTCATCTACTTTGTCCTTCTTCTTCTTCATCATCTTCGTCTTCTTCATCTTTGTCTTCATCTTCTTCATCATTGTCATCTTCTTAGTTTTCCTATTCCTGTTTTATAATGAGGTTAAAAAATACTTATTTTAATCAATTCTGTATATATTTCTTATGCAGATTTAAAAAAAAAAAAAAAAAAATGTAATTCCTCGATTCTCAAATAAAATAATAATAATAATTAAATTAAAATTTTATTTTATCTATATATTTCTTACTTTCTCAAATATATTAATCTTGTATTATATGGATGTTTAGATATATTTTTTTTGCAGTGCAGGCATTCTCTAAGCACATTGGCATATTTCTTTTTGGGATCAAAACTTTTTTTTTCATTGCTATGTCTCCTTTAGCAATTAAAACACCACTTCTTACAAATGCTCAGTTAATTCCTTTGTTAAAAGGAAATGAAGCTCTAAATAAATACCCTAGACACATCAATAATATTAATAGCTCATATGCAATTATTTGTTATGTCATGGCTCAAGTTGATAAATGAATGAAGGGGGTTAAGAGGATGCGATAGATTGGAGGGGTCTAATTATCCTTGAGCAGATGGCAGCCCTCCAGAGGTCAATAGACTAGATGGGTCGTTTGATTAGACACATGATGCAGAAATCACTAAATATCCCACTATGTTTAGGGGCTGTGCGAAAAATCAACAAAGCCAATGAGTTCATGAGGGCATGTGTTCATGCATGCTTAACATTAATCTTGATCTTCATGGCACACTTGTGCTGTATTTTAAAGTTACAGTCACATTTATTGATTTTATGGCATGAACAAGCGCAGAACAGTATTTGAAGAATGACAGAATAAAGAAAAAAGTCCATATCTAGTTGATTCTGCTAAACTGCCCAGATTGTATTGCTCAGATGTTGCTCATTCATAGTTCAAGAGTTAATTCCATTAAGTATACATTTCTTGTTAAGTCTCAGATGATTATTTTAAAATCCCTTAAAGGGGTACTTCAAAGGCAAAGTAGGCTTTCAAAAAAACGTGGCTGGCTATACAGTAGAAAGATGGAAAAAATTTAAACCAGTGCTACCTGACTAGAGAAAACAGAGAAAAACGCTGTTGTCTTCCCTTTTGCCAAATAGGTACGAAAACTACATAATGCACCCATAATGCACTGGGCATGTTGCCATCCAAGGTCACTCCCACCAGTCTGCTATGGATACGTTTTCTTTAGTAGGAACAGTGTTGAGAAGGTTACTTTGGAAATGTAATAGGTTACAGATTACAAGTTACCCTATTTAAAATGTAATAAGTAGTGTAACTTTATTAAAGTAACTGATTACATTTGATTACTTTTGGATTACTTTTCTATTTTCCAGCACTGAAACACATTTTTATCACTCGCCATGGTGGCAACTCTCAGACGGGTTGTAGCCTAAAGCTTTCAGCGGCGATGTGGATTGATGTAATTGGCAGATGTGGTGCTCTGCAAATTCAAACAAGAGAACCAATCAAAAGCATTACAATAGCATCGCTTTACTAAATGGCCTTCATCTAAACAGCATCATGCTTCGTGTATTATTCAACATATCAGCTTTTTACAGCTGATATGTTGAATAAAACAGATGTAACCCCCTTTGTAATCATTCATATTTTCATAACTGTAATTTAATTACATATGTTTTCTCAGTAACTGTAACTGATTACAGTTACATTTATTTTGTTATTAAATTACGTAATCTAATTACATGTAACTAGTTACTCCCAACACTGAGTAGGAAATACTTCATAGCAAACTTTTAGCCATAATGATGTCGACCTGTATTGTTCCCGGGTGCAAGAATTCAAAGAGTAACAGCCAATCACACGCTGTGGAAAAGTGGAAAAGTGAGAGAAGCGGCATAATTCACTTCTTTCTTCTGCTGAATATTACGAGATTTGAAAAATTTTAAGAATTTAAACAAATTTACGAGCAAGAAGAAAAGAGCTGTCTATGAAAGAGGACAACTCTTGACAAAGTTGTGAAGTTAGTTTATAGTTGATATAGCCTATGGTATAGAGAGAATTGAACATTTAAGCTCACATGTAGTCATTTTTTATAGCTTTATCTATTGATTCTAAAGCCTATTTATATTACCTTTATATATTTATATTAATTTAAACTAAGTGCTTAATAATAATTGATAAACTAAAATAGTACGTGTAATGGATAAAGAATATAATAGTTACATAAATAATTACTAAATCATACAAAATTATTATTAAAGCATTGCTAAAAGCCAGACGATTTTGACGATTGATGATTTTGTTTAAAAATCATTTGCTATAGTGACCTTTAATTAGAGTAGAAACAGGGGGAGTGACTTTCACTTTGCTCGCAGTTGATTGGTTTCAGATCTCTTACCTGGAACATAACCTGGCTCAGAACAGGTTAGTCGTGAAACGTAAGTTACTATGGCGATAAACACTGCTAAAAGCCACTTTCATGGTGCCTAAAACCCATGGTTGGCTCAAACTAAACTGAAACATACCTGGCTAGCCACCCAAACCGGCTTCATGGTATAAGCCCCTGGTAACGAGAACGAGTAAACATTGTTCAGTTACACATATAACGATATTGTAACAATACAAAGTGGGTTGAAATTTGATGAAATTACAGATACAGAAAAGATTACAGAAAAGATTACAGAAAAGATAATCTTGGAGGAATTCGAGGAGAAACATCTAAAAAGCAGGAGACTTCGGAGAGAAAGTTTTGATGGGCCAAAAATGCGTTTCTCAACTTTTGTTTGCATGACAAAACTCCAGTGTCTGTCTTCAGCGTTCTTGTGATGCACCATCCCCATTGAAAACAACGTAGGCTATTGGCAACATAATTCTATTGTGTAGATGTAGAAGAAAATCTCAGAAAAACTGAAAATCTGACAGAAAAACTCTTGTGCTTCAACAAAAACAAAATTGTCCACCTGCTGAATTTAGTGGAAAATTTGAAAAAGTCTGTCCTTTTATTTTTTTCCCCTTCTTTTTTTAAGATTAGTAGTCTGACAGACAGTAGCTGCAGTATTTGTTCACTTGTATATATTTGTTTGTAGTGTGTATGTTTTTATTTACTGTATGGCTACATCTCACTTTTAAAGAAAACTACATTTCACAGCGTTTGCTTACATTTATCATATTCCACAATTATCTCCATGTTGGAACACGAGTTCCACGCAGTGCACCTGTTTCTCTCCCTCTCTAGCTCTGTTTCTGCACAATGCAGCATGTGAGCCCACACACCGGTCTGTGTGTCTGCCGCAAGCCGTCTCAGTCCTCACGCTCCATTAGCCTTGGCCAGTGACAGCTTCCTGTGCAAAGCAGAAGGCCGGAAACCATGGGCGTCACTTTGTTTTGAAAAGTTCTGCGGATCTGGGTGGGTGTGCGTACACATGCTGATTTTAATGAGGTGACAGCTTGGTTCTTGAATATTAAGTTATTATTAATATATTAAGTAACAATTAAATGTTTTAATAAACAGTCTGTGTGTTATATTGATCCAGAGATCCAGTCCGTGCTAATTTCAAAGTCAAAATTAAACATTATTATTAGAAATGTCCAATAAAATCATTCGAACAACAATATCAGAAGCACATTAAGTGCAATAGCACATTTAAGTGCTCTAATGCACTTCATATTTATCGGTCACCTGCCGATCCTTGAGTTTGTAGGTCGGGGGATGCATTTATTTAAAAGCAATCAAGTAATTATGATTTCACAATGTGTACTTTCATTCTATTATGAATTTCATGCATTGTTTGTGTTCATGTGCTTGGGTGTTCTATGAATTCTAGGAACTATGAATTATTTATTTATTTTGCTCTGTAGACTTTTAAAACACACCTAAAACCCACTTTACAAACTCACTCGTTTATTTAATTTGTCTAGTAACGATGTCCACATTTTTTTTTTACCTAAAATGTTTCCTCATTTGTCTCGCAAAAGCAAACTTAATTGTATTTTATGTATCATGGTGGCATTTTATAATAGCTAGTATTTTACTCTAGTATTTTATCCTGAATACAGTTAATTTTTCTAGTAGCTTTTTTCAATATTTTCCTCTAAAATGTCATGAAAAAAGTAATTTCCATCACATCTAAAATCACTATTTATTCTGTGGTTTTAGATTCCTTTCTCTTGCTAATGATAATTGAATAGCTATTGTATGTAGGCAATGCTAATTTCATAGTATTTTATGTACTGTATCATTTATCATAGCTAGTATTTAAGGTTTATTTTAATGGTCCACTTTAGACATTCTAATAACTGTAAATAACTTTGCAACTACATGTCAACTAACTCTCATTAGAGTATTACTGTAGTAGACTGTTAGATAATAGAATAAGTTGATATGTAGTTGCATGTCTAAAGTGGACCATCGAAATAAAGTGTCGCCATATTTTATCCTAAATAAAAACAATGAAATCATATGTTCACACTTTTGTATAATTGTACAAACTTACAGTACATTTTGATTGGAAATTCAATTAAAAAAAATATTCCGTTAAAATTATTTTGCCTCTACTTTTCTTCAATCTCATCATTCTAACATGTCTAATATTTCTTTATATCAAGTTCATTTCATTAAGTTATTGACACTGTTGTACAAGTGCATGAACTTTTAGAGAAAACAAAAATTGTATTAGGGGCAATATTGTGACAAAATGCATTTGAAAAGTAGCAATTTTTTAAGGCATGGTAAAATGTTTAAAAAAAAAGTGGAAAATATGTTAGTTTGAATAAAAATCAACCCATGAACTGGAAATGATGAATTAATAATGCATGAAGTAATTAATTAAATAACTTGAACTTGAATGCAATGTAAGTCACTTTAGATAAACGCGCCTGCCAAAAGCATAAATGTAAATGTACCTGTAGTTGAAGAAACCCATACTTTCCACTCTAAAAGCTTTTGCAGTGGTTGTATTCCTCCTCTCTGCTTTCTGTTGATTATAAATGTCATCCTTTGCTTGTTTATGTTTGTGAGATGTCAGTCCCCCCCGACAGACCCATCGGACGCAGAATGACAGCAAGAGGAAGAGCCGTTTTGGGCCCCGGTGGAGAGGAATACAGTAAAGCAAAGCATTTCACCCAGAACTCCCTCACGGAGCCCTGCACTCTGACAGCCGAGCGCGCTCATTTTAACCTCGCGCAAACACTTCGCTTATTGTGAATGTATCTTCACGACTGAGGGAGTCGGAGCGCATGGCTCCTTCTGACAGCTGGTAAGAAAGGGAGGGAGAGTTAAATGGCTGCCATGGCGGATCTGGTGCCTGCTGTGCAGAACCATATTTTGGCATTTACTTGTCAGGCATATACAAACACAGATAACACACCTGGACAGAAATGGCAATGGTTTGTTTGTCCAGAATGAATTTTGTGTAGGATTCACTAAAAGCAGGTTTCTCGAAACGACCTTACAGACCTTTCAAAACACACTTGTAATCTGTGTTCTTTTATCCCTCCTGTCTGACCTTGGGCCTGAAACGAAAGGACCGTCTGCTAATTGTAAGAATTGAACAACTGTTCCCTCGCTGAAATGTGTAAAATTCCAGAAGTCTAGTTTACTGTAAAAGTATTTGGCTGTACGCTCATTGTTACCACAGTATCTTTTGTCCATGTGTAAGAATCGGTTTTACCCCCCCCCCCCCCCCCCCTTTAAAGGGATAGTTCACCCCAAAAGAAAAATGTACTCACCCTCATGCCATCCCCGTTGCATATGACTTTAAAATAAAATAGGGCCAATAACAGATCCCTGGGGTACCCCACAGGTAACGGGTGGTGCCGATGAAACAATGTCAAATTGAACCACTACAAATACAAATTGAACCACTTTAAAACCGTCCCATGGATCCTAACCACATTAGATAAACGCTTTGTGAGAATCACATGGTCTATTGTATCAAATGCTGTGCTCAAGTCCAATAAAATCAGGGCTTCTGAATTACCTAAATCTCTGATTATACGAAGATCATTTACAACTCTTAAAAGTGCAGACTCTGTGCTGTGAGCCATCCTAAAACCCGAATGAAATTGATCTAGGTCCTTATTCTTTCCTAAAAATGACATTAACTTACTATCTTTGATATACAATATTTCAGTTCCCTTTCAAGGGAACTCGAGCTGCGTCAAAACGCTGTGAGAACGCCTCTGTGTGTGTGCGTCATGAAGCACGTATGAAATCAGTCCAATGGCATGACGGAATGTCATAGGCTCGGGTCCCGCTTTTGCCGAGGCAGAGCGGCGGCTTCAGTCGTGGGGTTCACAAATGGATCTAACAGAGGGTGTTGAGACGGGCTCTGCCTTATCTCAGTCTTTACCTGTTAGATCCAGTGCCTCAGGTCAGAGTTCGGAAGCAGTCGTTGCGGTTTCTTCCGCTTTGAATGAGGCACCAATGCTGCAAATATCCAGTTCTGAGGAAGATATTATTAGCATTGATGCAGAAACTGAAGATTCGCCACTTCAGTCTCCTGCATGTGAGGAGCTAGTGGAGGTGCTCACGAGAGCGGTTGTTAAGTTACACATCGATTGGCCCGCTGATAGACAAGAGAATAGGCAGAGAAGCAAGCTAGATGAACGCTTCCTGCCTTCTCGTGAGCAGCCTTCACGAAGGTGTTTGCCATTCTTTCCTGATCTTCACACTGAGGTGTCTAGATCATGGAAAAAACCTGTTTCATACCGTGTGTTCAGCCCGCAAATAAGCACATATTCAAATATAAACGGTATGAAACAGAATGGCTATGGGGCGATGCCTAAGGTTGAAGAGATGCTTGCGAGCTATCTCTCTCCTAAAGCATCGTCCCTAAAAACACCAGCTTTACCCACTAAGCCTCTAAAGTCCACCTCAGCTTTAGTGGGTAAAGCATATTCGGCGGCAGGTCAAGCCGCGGCGTCTGCACACAATGGCAATACTGCAGGCATACCAGGCTGACCTATTAAGGGACGTGAGTGAGAGTGAGGAAATCAGCCCTGACATAATTCGAGGCTGCCGACCTCTTTCTCCGGGCCACCAAAGAGACGGCCAAATCTGTCGGTCGGTCTATGGCAGCTATGGTGGCCACGGAGAGACACTTGTGGCTCAATCTTGCGGGCATGAAAGAGAAATCATTTCTCCTGGACACTCCTCTTTCTCCTACTGGCCTCTTCGGTGATGCAGTCAACACTGTCGCTGAGAGGTTTCAGGAGGAGAAAAAGCAGGAGGCAGCGTTCCAGAAATTCATGCCCCGCAAGACTCACGTCTCTGGGGGAGCGGGCCCCCAGCCGTCGGCTAGCTCCTCACACAGGGCGCAGCAGAAGCAAAGCGTCGCGTCCAGAGCCCATCCTCAGAAAGACTGGGAGGTGGTGTGGCACTTTAAGACGAAGCCTTCTAAGGGTAAAACGGGTCTGAGGGCCGTTATTACTGCGAGGAAGGCTTCATCTAAAAAGAAGTCCTGACATCACCGGTGTCAGGCAGCTGAGGGTGCACCCCTCCGGGGGGATTCGGATTACACCTCATTTTACGATGCCTGTATCCCTTCGGTGCCCTCAGGAGACTATTCTGCCAACCCCGCCTTTATGCCGGGGCGTGGAAAGTCTCAGCGGGCCTCCACCTGAGGGTGGCAGCTCGCACCCTCCGAGGAGGGCTTTGCAGCAGTCAAGCCAGTTGTTCCCTGCCGGTTCACCGCTTCAGGGCACTGTGCTGATTGCTCAAAGAAATCCAGAGGCCTTAGTAAATTATTGGTTGATTTTAGCTCAATCGGAGCAGTTAGCGGTTCGGCATCGAGATGTCGTTCTCGCGCATATGAGAAAGTTGGGGTTGAGGTTAAACGCATTTATCTCTGTGTAATATGGGATTTGATGACAATGTGAGCGCGGCTCTCGCCAGCCCGCATTGCATCAATCCTCTCAACCGTAAAGGAGACAAAACTAGGCCAGTCACTCACTGTCAAGCAGTTCCAGAGACTGTTAGGTCTGATGGCAGCAGCGTCCAATGTGAGACCTTTTGGCCTGTTGTACATGAGACCATTGCAGTGGTGGCTCAAAACCAAGGGATTCCCCCCGAGGGGAAATCCGCTCCTCACATTCAAGGTTACACGGCGATGCCTTCGTGCTTTGGACATGTGGAAAGATCCTTGGTTCCTTTCCCAAGGACCTGTGCTGGGAACTTTGTGTCGTCGCGTCATGCTAACGACAGATGCTTCCCTCACGGGTTGGGGGGCGATCATGAGTGGTCGCTCTGCTCGAGGTCTGTGGCAGGACCATCATAAATCGTGGCACATAAATCGCCTAGAAATGATGGCGATGTTTCAGGCTCTGAAGTACTTCCTCCCAGACCTCAGAGGCCATCATGTGCTTGTTCGTACAGACAACACATCGGTGGTCTCTTATATAAACCATCAGGGGGGTCTGCGTTCGCGCCCCTTGTACAGACTGGCGAACCAGATTCTCCTGTGAGCCCAGGGGAGGTTGCTGTCCATCAGGGCAGTGTACATCAAAGGTTACCTGAACCAGGGGGCAGACATCCTGTCGAGGCAGGGGCCGTGGCCTGGGGAGTGGAGACTCCACCCCGAGGTGGTGGAGCTCCTTTGGGAGAAATTTGGCCTAGCAGAAGTGGATCTGTTCGCATCTCAAGAGACGACACACTGTCAAACTTGGTTCTCCCTAACGCATCCAGCTCCATTGGGACTGGATGCTATGGTACAGACGTGGCCGAGGCAACGTCTGTATGCATTTCCCCCGATTGCTCTGCTCCCAGGAGTTCTGGAGAGAGTTCGGCGGGACGGGGTCAAGCTTCTGCTAGTAGCTCCCTACTGGCCGGCCCGAGTATGGTTTTCGGACCTAGTGTCTCTCCTCAACGGCTCTCCTCTGGAGATTCCGATCAGGAGGGACCTACTCTCTCAGGCGAGCGGGTCGATTGTTCACCCCTGCCCAGAGTTGTGGAGACTGTGGACTTGGCCTCTGAGGGGGCCCAGCTCATAAGTTCAGGTCTCTCAACTGAGGTTGTAGAGACCACTCTACACTCCAGAGCTCCTTCCACTAGAAAACTGTATGCCCTGAAATGGAAATTGTTCACTTCATGGTGTGGAAATCAACAGCTGGAACCTGTTAATTGCCCTGTTAGCGCAGTACTGGAATTCGTGCAAAAGAGATTTTCCACTGGGTAATCCCCCTCCACTTTAAAAGTGTTTGTGGCGGCCTTGGCAGCTTATCATGCGCCTATTTCTCGTGTGTTACTGGGGAGACACCCATTTATTACCCGTTTTCTTCGTGGAACTTTGAGGCTTAGACCTGCAGTCCGCACGAGGGTACTGGCCTGGGATCTGGCCATTGTGTTTCAAGGCTTATCTCAAGCTCCGTTTGAGCCCATTGAGGAGGTGTCTGAGAAAATGTTGATTCTTAAGACTATATTTCTTCTTGCCATTTCGTCTCTTAAGAGGATTGGAGACATTCAAGCTCTTTCGGTTTCTCCCTCGTGCTTGGAATTTGCTCCTGGTATGGTTAAAGCTTTTCTGCACCCGAGACCGGGGTACATTCCTAAGGTTCCTACTAATACAGTAAGACCAGTCATTCTGCAGGCCTTTTGTCCTCCTCCTTTTGTGACATCAGACCAAGAGAAATTGAATCTGCTTTGCCCTGTTCGGGCATTAGATGCATATGTCCACAGAGCTGCCCTGTGGAGGAAAACGGAGTAGTTCATTTGCTTTGGGTCACCTAGGAAAGGGTACCCCGCATCTAAGCAGAGGATGAGCAAGTGGGTGGTCGAGGCTATCTCACTTGCTTATGATTCGGCTGGCCAGCCTTCACCTTTGGCTGTACGGGCCCACTCTACAAGGGTTATGGCTGCCTCTAAGGCATTATTGTCAGGAGTGGCTCTTCAAGATGTGTGTGATGCGGCAGGGTGGTCTTTACCGCATACATTCATCAGGTTCTACGAACTTGACTTAGGCTTTACTCCAGGGGCGCAGGTGCTTGCGTCTTAGTGTGTGCTCAGATTTCACACGGACGGACACTTGCTCTTATGGCTATATGGGTATTGCGTTCTCACAGCGTTTCGATGCAGCTCGAGTTCCCTTGAAAGGGAATGTCTCGGTTACATATGTAACCTTAGTTCCCTGAATAGGGAAAGAGACGCTGCGTCACCCTGTCATACTCCCGGCATGCCCGTAATCAACTTGCTTCAGGCTTTTCAGAAGATAATGCTGTTTGGTGTGGGTGTGCTTTATGGTTTCCGGTCGATGACGTCACCCGCCTATGACGTTCCGTCACGCCATTGGACTGATTTCATACGTGCTTCATGACGCACACATGCAGAGGCGTTCTCACAGCGTTTCGGCGCAGCGTCTCGTTCCCTATTCAGGGAACTAAGGTTACATACGTAACCAAGACGTTTTTTCATACACTCATATGACAATAGACTGGCAGCTAGTGTTGTAGTTAAGACCACCTAATCCGAGGCAAAGTTGAGACCAAGACCAATGTGAGACCAAGACAAGACCAAGACAAAGGCAGGGCAAGACCGAGTCAAGACCAAGACCAAACCAGCACTCCTTAAATTCATAAAGATCCACATTACCGCCTGAGAAATGACTTATTTTTAATCAGTAAATATAATTAGAATAAGACACTATGGGCCAGATTTACTAACAGCTTGTGCCAACGCAAACCCTCTTATGGCATTAAATCACATTAATGCTGTTAATAAATAAATCAGACAAAGCACCAGCAATTTAGAAATATCCCTGCAGTTGTGGTCTTGACCAAAATCCAGAGTCTTCTAAGTCTGAGACAGAGACAAGACTGAGTGTACAAATGTGGTCGAGACAGAGACAAAACCAAGACCTTCAAAAAAATAGTCTTAAGACCGTTCTCAAGACCAAGACCAGTCTCGAGTACTACAGCACTGGAAGCAATAATTTATATCACTCTGTTTGGTTTTTCAAGCGTCAACCGAGCAGCAGCCATTCAATGGCATTATATGGACTCACATAGATTGATTAAAACTACTGTCAGGATTTACTAAAGACACGCAGTGAAAAATTTGCACTGAAAAGGCGTGGACAGGGTTATTTTTGCGACTGGCCTTATTGCATATGCACTTGTAGGAGTTTCCCTTTCAGACGCAAAATTTATGGGAGGAGAGTACTTAAATGAATCACGCAAGGTGATTTACTAAGGTTTGCGCTAGTCAATTTACTGATATATGCCCCATTATTTACCACCCAAAAAAGCATGTCTTAAACCAGACGCTAATTTGCGCTACTCTTGGTAGATTGCGTTGGTCATTATGGAAATGATCCGGCTGCGTCTGTGTTCTTTAATTTGCGTGTTGTCAGTAGATTACGTGCTGAACTTTCCACTCCTATCGACGCTTTTATGGGATTCTAAATGGCTCTGTTTAGAAAATCTGGCCCTAAATAGAGCTGTTACCAATCAAATTAAATCATTAACAACAAAATTCAAAATTCATTAACAACAAATCTTTGTACTGCAGAGGTGGTACAGAAGATGCATCTGAATTGGTAAATTACAAATGCATATGTTGAGAATAATGTTTAAAAAAAATGCATTGAATGTTTGTATAAAAGCAAAATAATGTTTGCAGTCATGCTCAAATTTGTGAAAACAGCTCTCTTGCTCTTGTGATATTGCTTAGTTATATCACATTATAATATAAAAATCCAGATCTCATACAAGTACTTTTTTGCAACAATATCTTGAATTTTGTGAGCATTTGTATTAATTTTGGTGACATTTTTGACACAATCCGTCATTAATTTCTTATAAATTTCTTACAAAATAGAAATTTTGTTTTACATCCAATCACATTAATGCTGTTAATAAATAAATCAGTCAATGCACAGGCAATTTAGTAATATCCCAGCAGTTGTGGTCTTGACCAAAATCCAGAGTCTTCTAAGTCTGAGACCGAGAAAAGACTAAGACCTTCAAAAAATCCAAGAATGCTAACATTATTTGAGATTAAAAAAAGAAATGGATGACTGGCCTGCATGATATTTGACCATGGCAGATATTTTAGCTATGAAACTAATTTTCCCGACCTAACCTTTCAGTGGCTTTTTTTCTATCTTATAAGTCCACTGGCCTTTTTAACACCTTTCTTAATGACTGGTAGCTTTCCTACACTGGCTTTATGGGTGGCCGGTGATGCAGCTCAAGCAACATCCTTATTAGTACAATAAGGTTAATTAGTGTGCGATACCATTGAAAATTCCATTTTCCGTTGTAACCTTGGAGGATTTTTCATGCAGCTCACAAAATGGACGTGTCACGCTGATGGCTGAATAGCGCAGATGAATTAGTCAGTGCAAAGGTATAATCATAAATCTGATTCGAAACTACTAGAGATGTTCGTAATAAAAAAAATCTGTCTGTCAGGAAAATAGTGTGATCGGTAGTGGGCGTCTTTTCAATTTTCCATTTTTGTTCTGCAGACAGGCGTGAAAAAAGACTTCTTTACATGTAATTTGGACACACTATTTTTTTCATCATTTCCAGATAAACCGTTTGCACGATACAAAACTATGACATTTGGTGGTTTAAACAAACTAGAAGCCTTATTTGCGCCTGAGATATTTTTTGGAAAGTAAATTCTTTTCTGCGGCTGAATAAAGGCAGATGAAATGATCAGGCTGTGTAATGCTTGAAGAAGCATAAATGCAATTGAGGTCGTTGGCATATCTATTCAAATACAGATATCACTCTGGGAAACAGACAGATTTCTATGAATATGGCAGCTTCATTATACCTGACAGTTCAGGCTGGTTTCCAGTGAATAATCTACACCTTTATCATTTTCAGATTCTGTTTTGATAACTTCAAAACAAATGTTTAAAAGGGCATACAATATATTATTTATGTTTGGATTTAGCAGTTTTATTATAAAGTGTTACAGCTAACAATATATTTTTAGTTGGTATGAGACAACTCAAAACACTCTCATCTTTCCTTCTGTAGATGTTCACTTAGAGGTTAGGTTTCTGAAATACAAATATATTCTATAAGAACTAAACTTCCAATTAGGGTTTAGTGTTTTTCCTCAGAAAAACCTTTTTAAGGTTGACATGAAGGTCCAGACTGGATTTTATCCATTTGGATCTGATTGGATCTTGCAAAAGTGATCCAGTATTTTTTTTTTTTTTTTTTTAAATATTTATTTATTTATTTGTTTAGTACAGTTTAGTTTAGTTTAGTTTATTTTTAATTTATTTTTAATTTTTTATCAGCTTGATTTTCTTCATCCATACATTTGTGCATTTGGCAGACATTTTCTTCCAAAGCGACGTCCATTGCATTCAAGATTTTTTTTAATTTTTTTTTTTACAATTTATGCATTCCCTTTATGCAATTTATGAATCGAATCCATGACCTTGGCATTGCTAGCAAAATGCTGTACTGTTAAAGCTGCAAAAAAGATATGCAATTAAATTCAAAGTGGTCAGAAAATGTGTAATGAAAAGTGTAAGGAATTTTTCACTGCAAATTGCAACTTTTGCACTAGAGTTGAGTTAAAAACAAAATGAAGCATTTTTGGTTTGTTTTAGTCGGCTGAAAGGTTTTATGGCCAAATTATGTTACAAAAAAAAAAATTATATATATACACTCACCTAAAGGATTATTAGGAACACCATACTAATACTGTGTTTGACCCCCTTTCGCCTTCAGAACTGCCTTAATTCTACGTGGCATTGATTCAACAAGGTGCTGAAAGCATTCTTTAGAAATGTTGGCCCATATTGATAGGATAGCATCTTGCAGTTGATGGAGATTTGTGGGATGCACATCCAGGGCACGAAGCTCCCGTTCCACCACATCCCAAAGATGCTCTATTGGGTTGAGATCTGGTGACTGTGGGGGCCATTTTAGTACAGTGAACTCATTGTCATGTTCAAGAAACCAATTTGAAATGATTCGAGCTTTGTGACATGGTGCATTATCCTGCTGGAAGTAGCCATCAGAGGATGGGTACATGGTGGTCATAAAGGGATGGACATGGTCAGAAACAATGCTCAGGTAGGCCGTGGCATTTAAACGATGCCCAATTGGCACTAAGGGGCCTAAAGTGTGCCAAGAAAACATCCCCCACACCATTACACCACCACCACCAGCCTGCACAGTGGTAACAAGGCATGATGGATCCATGTTCTCATTCTGCTTACGCCAAATTCTGACTCTACCATCTGAATGTCTCAACAGAAATCGAGACTCATCAGACCAGGCAACATTTTTCCAGTCTTCAACTGTCCAATTTTGGTGAGCTCGTGCAAATTGTAGCCTCTTTTTCCTATTTGTAGTGGAGATGAGTGGTACCCGGTGGGGTCTTCTGCTGTTGTAGCCCATCCGCCTCAAGGTTGTGCGTGTTGTGGCTTCACAAATGCTTTGCTGCATACCTCGGTTGTAACGAGTGGTTATTTCAGTCAAAGTTGCTCTTCTATCAGCTTGAATCAGTCGGCCCATTCTCCTCTGACCTCTAGCATCAACAAGGCATTTTCGCCCACAGGACTGCCGCATACTGGATGTTTTTTCCTTTTCACACCATTCTTTGTAAACTCTAGAAATGGTTGTGCGTGAAAATCCCAGTAACTGAGCAGATTGTGAAATACTCAGACCGGCCCGTCTGGCACCAACAACCATGCCACGCTCAAAATTGCTTAAATCACCTTTCTTTCCCATTCTGACATTCAGTTTGGAGTTCAGGAGATTGTCTTGACCAGGACCACACCCCTAAATGCATTGAAGCAACTGCCATGTGATTGGTTGATTAGATAATTGCATTAATGAGAAATTGAACAGGTGTTCCTAATAATCCTTTAGGTGAGTGTATATGTATATACAGTTGTGGTCAGAGTTATTGGCACCCCTGGTAAATATGATCAAAGATGGCTGTAAAAATACATCTGCATCGTTTATCCTTTTTATCTTTTATTAAAAAAATTCACAAAAATCTAACCTTTCATTGAAGTAAAAGAATTGAAAGTGGGGGGTAAATCACATTATGAAATAAATGCTTTTCTCCAAAACACGTTGGCCATAATTATTGGCCATAAAATGTGATTTTCCCCCGACTTTCCATTTTTTTACTTCAATGAAAGGTTAGATTTTTGCGAATTTTTTGAATGATAGAACAAAAGGATAAACAATGCAGATTTATTTTTACAGCCATCTTTGATCATATTTATCAGGGGTGCCAATAATTCTGACCACAACTATATATATATATATATATATTGTAATCAATAAACAATTAAACTAGTACACCTGCCATTATACTTGATTGGTGCAGGACAAAGGCAATAATCAAAGCCCAACATAAACTAAACAAATCCTGCACACTATCCCAACTTGAAAAAGTAATTAAAATTTATTTAACAATGTTTTGGTCCAATGACCTTCATCAGGCGTTTTCTTTCTACTATTGTTTGAATGCCTGATGATACCATGTCATATTGAAACGTTGCTAAATCGATTTTGATTACTTTTGCAAGTTGGGATAGTAGAGCTGCATGATTCTGGTTTAACTGAGAATCACATTTTTTTTTTTTTTAACAATAGACATCACGATTCTGAATGTTAATTACTGCAGTCTATTAAAATTATTTAATTGATTTGAATTATTGCTTTTTTTAAATTACTTTGAATGAATGATTCGATGACTCAACATCACTTGTTTCATAACTGGATGAATCAGTGTTTATAAACGAATCATTTGAACAAATAATTCAATGACAGATACATTTTTTATAGTCACATGTCGCCACCTACTGGTGTAACAATGTCAAGTTACAGTAAAAGGTGATTTACTCTATTTTGATTGCTACCATAGACATCAGTGTTTATATTCGAACTATAAACTTTTATCCCAGTACTTCTGTGATAATTTGAACTATTGTAAGACAGAAATAATGATACTGTGCTTGAAAAGACTGTTTGTGAAGCTGTTTCATACTGATACATTTGGAAATAGTCATTTAGGGATTATTCGTGATCTTTTATCGAATAATCTTGCAGCTCTATGGGATCGTGTTCAGGATTTCTTTTTTTCTAGTTTATTTAGTCTAATTTATAACCCTTCTTGTTTTCCTCAAATACCTCTTATTGTGCATACCACCCATGAAGATATGGATTTGTTTTCCATGCTTCACCGCAGCGTGTCCAGAGCTTATCATCACAACAGAGATCGGCCTTCTGTGAGTCTGATCGCACAAACAACAGACGTACAACACAAACAGTCTATTCCACAGAGGCCTGAACCTGCTGTCGCCTTATTGTCCTTGATCATCTGTATCCTCAATAGCGATGGACAGATTCCCTCACCATCCAGCCTGTTGCTGAGTAGTGGATTTGGCATGATTGGTGCTTCCAGCTGTATTTTCTGGAGCCAAATGCACCATATTACAGATATGAGCTCAAGTGTCCATTATCTCTAATTAGATGGACCGTAAGGGGTAGATACAGCAGCCACTTTGGAAATTATGGTGTTGACCCTGGCGCAGAATGACATTAGGAGGTCATATTCTCTTGAACTGCTTCATAAGGTGAGTGGGATGTTTGTTAAAATGGCTTACAAACAGAAATGAACTGTTTATGTAAACCATTGAACCCTTTAAAGCTTTTTCCAATGTTTAGCTTCTAAATGTGTTTGTACTGTATATTACTATTTTCAGATACGTACGTTTTATGTTACAGCTGGGCACCTCTTGCTCTCTTTTGCAGGCTGATGTCACAATGGATAAAGGTCTCAGTGTTGCTTGGCAATAGTTTTCGTCCTTCCAGATGGATGCACCCTTGCTTATGCTCTACAGTCGCCCAAAAAAAATAGACATGTAAAACACACTTAAAAATGTATGAATGTAATTTGCAGTGGGTAATGAAATATCAAAGCAAGTGGCATCTGCATAATAATTTGATTTCATGTTGACATTCATCACATTAACATGGACATGATCCACTATTTGCCTTTATTCTGAATGTTATATCTCATTTGAAATCAAACAAACTTGAAATTAAAATTTTTAACTTACTTTTTTTGCTATCTAATGCAATGGAATTACATTTGGTGTGATTTCAAGCCAAACTTTGTGTTCAAATATTACTTGAGAACCACTTTATATATATATATATATGGGTCAATGACATGACGTATTTTTTGTATCCAAGTGCATTATTTACAAATAATTTGATAAATTCATGACACATATGTTATTCTATAAAACATTTTGGTACATTTTAAGAATACATATTTTATGTTTTGTTATCTTAAACACCTTAAAACGTCAGGTGGTGCAACTTTCCGAACAAATGATAAGACTAAGAAAAATATTTAAAATGGTGACTTAATATTAAAAAAAAAATTAAAACTAAATTTTATGGCATCATTTTAGGTTTGAACCCATTCAGTTTAGTTTAGTATATACATACATACATACAGTCAAACCTAAATTTATTCAGACACCTTCAACATTTTCTCACATTATCACAGTTTATTCCCTATAGTTTAGAAAATGGTAATAAAATATGACAAGAACTCAGAGTTAAACTGTGTCAGAACAAATTCATCTTGATAATGTCAGATAACTTTGATAGAAAGGTATGTAATGGATTACAATCAACCAATCAGCTGTCAGCTGTTCAATGTAAGTACACAATTAGATAATACCAATTTAGGTCAACCAATGACCAAGCAATGCTTAGTTCAGTCTGTGGTGTAAAAGCATTAGCAATTAAAGAAAAAACACTTAAGCAAAACAGGTTAGGTCAAAGTGTCTGAATAATTTTGTTCCCTAAGTTTTATCAATTTTACTGGTAGTCCACTGTATGAAGAATTTTTGGGTATAATATGTCACAGTTTATTTTATTTTGCTATCCTCACTTACATAAATGAACTATAGTGTCCTGCACACACTAGTAAAAAATTACATCTGGTGTCTGAATAATTTTTGGTTTGACTGTATGTATATATATATATATATATTTAAAAGAAGCATTACGGAATAAATGCTACGGACCTTTAATCCTTATATTTACGCCTCTAAGACATAATGAATCGTGTAGCCCTATGAATGCAATTTATAATGCATGTTAATATTTTATGCCGTCATTTCAAACACGCTCTCAAGACTCACTATTTTTACGGGCAAATGCTCTGAATGGGCGACGCATGTCTCCTTTTCCCACCAGAAGAGGGCAATCCGATGCATAGCACTTGCAAAAGAAGGTTAAGCAATGACTGCACCAGTGCTGAGTGCAATCACACTCACACAGTCCTCTTAAAAACCTTCTTCTGTTTTTGACAGATGTTCGGAGAAAGAATGGGGAACTGAATGTGGCTTACAGCATCTCTGAGCTTCCGTAAGATCAGCAGAAATCTGGAATACATCACTCATCCTGCGCACATCCAGCTTTCCATTTTTTTTTTTTTTTTTTTTTTTACAGGACATAAGAAATATGTTTGCATCCCTCGCTTGGCGTTCTTCCTAGCTGCGCACCTTGCCGAACATCCGATGGTGCGCTTTTGCGCAAATCTCTCCAAACTTTCCAACCAAGTGGAGGATATTTTGATGTGAAGGATACGCACACGTACGTTCTGGAAATGTTGTTTTTGGACGTTCTCATATAAGTAAACCTCAATGTTTGTCTTATACACTGGGAAGAGCTCTTAGGATTTCTCCGTTGTTCACTTGGACATGTTGCGCAGCGGCGCAACTGCGGGATTGAAATAACGCTGCTGTTGCTGGAGTTTTCCGAACCTCGCCAACATCTCGGGCAACGCAGCTTTGGGCAGGTGCTTTTTTTTCTGAGTGTGTTTGAAGACGGTGCCATGCGGACTCTGGAATCGCACATCGAAGGGCTGTAAAACCTGCTGAAAACGCGACATTTACGCAGAGATGGGTATGTTTCCGTTGATTTGCATGACTCTAAATACATCCATACGTTTAGTAAGGTTGGTTTTCTGTGATCTGTTGGCTTTTTGGATACAGTTGGCAGTCCTGTGAGGTGTATCAAAAAACCTGTGGTGCAAACCATAAGATCGTTTCTTAAAATAGCTTTGCTGTGGGTTTTATAAGTGCGTTGCATGTGTTTAAGGCAAATGAATGAAGCATCTTTGAGTGTGTCCTTGATAGAACGCAACTTTCATCATGCATACCTGTGCAGACATCATATCGAACAACATTTATTGCAGCATATTACATTTTGCGCGAGTGTTGTGCTTGTATATGATCAACAGGCTGTCTCGCTATCTGATGTTTTGCTGCCCTGATTGGATTCTCTGATGCTCAAAGATAGATTCTCATGCATAACTCACATCTGTTGGAGAGAATCTGTGCTGCCTCATATGTGTCCTCGTGTATCAGACTCATTGTAGAAATATAGCGCTCAATAATTCATTATATGGGACCCAAATAACTACGTTCATTTTATAAAGAGCAGTTAAAATCTGCACTTATGCATAGATAATGCTGTGTCAGTTCTTGCACCCTTCAGGAGTGAGAGAGAGAAGAACACAAAAAACCTTCTAGACTTTGATTGATGCTTCAGAGCAAAAGATTCTGTCATAGTGGAAAGCTGTGATTTACTGTTTGATTTTATGCAGTCATTTATGTTGCTTGGAGCGCAGAGGTCTTATTGTAAGTCTCGTAACTGTTACTTGTTTTGCTGGCCCTCCTTTTTATTTGTTGAAATTTCAAGAAAGAAAAATATCATTCGATTAGACGCCTTTAAAATCATTCTGTAATTATTGAGAGCAAAGATGGTTGTCCCCATCATAAATAATCATAATCAGATTATAAATAATACCCCGCCCCCTTCCTTTTCCAGTCATCACCCTGTATACTGTATGGAAGAGTCATTCATTCAAGTGTGGCTTAATGAAATGAAATGATGCTAAAAGCAAAAAAAGGAAATGTGTAAGAGTGAATAGACAAATGTGATGCTTGTATTCAGAATATGATTATTGCCATGATGTGGTAGTGTTTTTATGGCTGTTTACTGAGCAGATGATGTAGGTGGATGTTCACTTCTGCGCCTCACAGGTGTGCTGTTCGCTCAAGTCGGTCAGCTCAGCCTCATTCTGGAGACATTTCTTACACTGACTACTAAGCTTGATCAAATAATTAAACACATTTGGCAGAAATGTTTGGGTGAGCCTCACAATGAAAAGACTAGTTCTTATTGTAACCTATACAGTGCATGGATTATAAATGATCCACATGACCCTGGATGAATCCATATTTCGTTTTAAGAATGGCGCAGCATGTTTTTGCCTCTTCCAATCTCCCCCTGACTGCAGGGCTCGGGACACCCCAAACATGGGTCTTAAAGCAACATACTCCCTATGTCACCCTAAAAAAGACAAACGGTAAGAAGAGAGATATGTTGCATAAAGGAAATGAAGCATATTTTTAAGGCCATTAAAATTGATTGCATCATAACAATGAAGCACCCCCACCCAATTCTCATTACCTTAATGTGTAATACATAAATAAATAAATAAACATTTTAATTACTGTAATACCGTAATGAAAATCATCTTGTGTGGACACTGTTAACAATCAGCAATTTCAATTTAATCCAACAATTATAACTGCAAATGTAAATGTCTACATTTCTGTTACAGTAATGTGATTTGTTTTTTTTTGTTTTTTTTGTTTTTTGTGTGTTTTTTGTAGTACAACAAGCTACTGACAGTGCTTAATGGTCATAAAAGTGTATGTAAGTATGAAAGGAAAACAAGAATTCATTATTTTCCTTATTGATTTAATACATAATAATTTAATAATTAATCTCTCTTTTATCTGTAATTTAATTCTATGTGTTTTTAAATTACACATTTTCTTTTTCTCTTGATTTTTGACAGTGTGTGATTTACCTGTTTAATCTTTGTAAATGTGTTTGTAGTTTGTTTTTGTAACATATAGGTTCCAATGAAGATGATTCAATATCAAAACCAAAGTTACATTTATTAAACTAAATCCACACAGGTACAAACAAAAGCGAGAGTGCGTTGCACAAACAATACCAGACAACTGAATGAACCAAAATGAGGGACTTAAATACACGGTGATAATGAACAGAATACAAAAAGGTGTGATCGTTAAATCAAATACCATGGTGACATGGGCGTAAAGTTCATCAAACAGTTGGGGGGGGGGTGGGGGCAGTAAACATAAAATTTCTCAAGGGCAATTTTTGAAGGGGACACAAATAATGCAGCCAAATTGTACTTGTAAGGATACTGTATGTGTGGCGTTTTGGTACACTGAAAAATTATCTTGTGTCCGTTTTTTCTTTTCTCTGTCATTTTATCTGGCCAACAACACAAAGCAATAGTTGTTTAAATATGAGTTATCATAGGTTCACCACGCGGTAATATAATTATTAAATTATCTTGCTTCTTCCACATAGTATTGAGCAAAACCCAACACAGTGGTAGATGTACAATATTAGCCTAATATCAGTTCACACAGAGGCTTATCGCCGTGTTAGTTGTGGTGGGTGACTTACAAGAAGCTACCAAACAATAATCGCTAACATATCGGACTTATGGAAAAATACATTGGTTACCATAATTTTTTGTCAATGCTAATTTATTAATAACTCAGCATCGCCTGTTTTAAAGAGAAAAGAATCACTTCATCCGATGTTTAAAGTGAATAAAATAGCCTTAGCAGTCCTTACTGGAGTTCCACTACTACTGAAGAACTTTGTGCTCTCCCACCAGACTTGTGTGTGTAGGTGAGGTGCGTGATGGACCAAACCACTGTGAGGCAAGAGAGGGGGGACTCAAAATGTTTCTAAACTTAAAACACATTTTTGCCCGGTTTGTGTTTGTATTTACTACTTACACAATTATTTTAAGTATATATAATTATATTATTTACAATACACAATGTGGTTTTTAATGATATTTTTAGGGGGGGTCTCAGATGGGGTGGGTCCATGCATTTACACCTATGCATGGTGACAAACTAGTGGTGGGGAAATAAGAACAAAGGAAACAGGAAACCATAAGCAAACTAAGGGGCTGTTTACACAACACCGTTCTGTTTTTTTAACTAAAAACGTAAAACTTTTCATGCATTTTGGCCGTTCATTTACACGACAACGGCGTTTTCGGTGCCTAAAAACGCAAACTTTTGAAAGTTTTTGAAAATGGTCTCCGTGTAAACAACAAAAACGCAAATCCGTGCGCGACATCATGCACATGCGTATTACATGTTCAGTCTATAGTGCTTTATTGCCACCTACTGGCCTGGCAGCAGAATACAGTGTTTTTAGCCGTTTTCGCTGATCCGTGTGAATGGGGATCGTTTTGACAGTGGTATCATCTGTGGAAAACTCAAAGGAAAAACTTCTCAGTTGTCGTGTAAACGTAACCTAAGAGTCCTTGAAAATGTAAACCAAACACAATGAAAGTGTGACAGTTTTGTTTTTATGGCAGGATCTGCACTGCGAATGCAGTGTGTGGAAGGGAAATGAATGCCATAATATTTACTAGAATTTGTCATGTCAGTAACATGTTATGTTGCGGTATCTGTCACTCGGTTATGATACCATTGTCCCACGCTAGTAAAACAACAAGCTGTAAAGAAATATTATAATAGCACAGCATGAAGAACAACTACTTACTGTCATATTCCTGTTAAGTACCTTGGTGCGATATTACAGCGCCATATAAAGGATAAGACCCGAAGCTAATTCCTCAATCCCCCTCCTCTTGTTCTCGCTACCTGTTTCGTGTTGCCACAGCACACCGAAAGACATCTGGACACATCAAGTGTCCCTTATTAAATGCCTAAGAGCTTTCCCAGGTAATAGAGTGGAGAGGGTGTCAAAACAGATAACTGGGGAGAGAGAGAGAGACGGAAACATGTCAGCGAATGAGAAATGGATGCAGGATGTAGCCGTTTCTTGGTTTTGATCGCCTAAAATGTTATGACCTGTGCTGTCAGGGGAAATTAAAAATGTGAGTAATGGAAATATCATTAAGTTTGATAGGAGGAATAATAGTAAAAAACTTCAGATGTGAAATCTCTTTTGTGACTGTTGCATGTGGGCTCCTGTTTGAATGTGATGGGATTACTTCAGAGCTGTTCAATTTTGTGTCAGATTATCTTTGTGTGAGATTAGCACTGCTGTTTTGGGATTATGCTTTTCCTGCTCACACAGAAACAAATCACAGATGGGATTAGCGCTGAAAAGTTGGCCACCGTTACAGTGATATTTTCTGCAGGGCTCTGGTGATGCTGTATGTACTTTAGGTTATGATCGTGGTTTATTGTATGCAGTGAAAGAAATTGCATGAGAAAGTACATACCTAAGACATAAAGATCAAATCCAACTACAAACAGGAGAGATATTGCTGCTTCATAGCTCAGGATTCCTGTTAGATAGATAATGCTATATGAGAAAGGAAAATCAAAATAAGATCAGCAATGACATGAATTGGAAAGCAAATGAAGATTTTTGATGAAGTCTCGTGATGAGCACAGATGCTTCTCCTGAGATGAAGACCTCTCATCTGTTTCCTATAGAGTTTCAAAAGATCTCAATGAAAGTCTACCATCAGAACCAAATTGTCTGAGCTGTGACAGATTTTTAGCAAGCTTTTTTCAGTGGTTTATCTTACAATTGTTTAGGATAAATAAAAATAGACACAAAATTGTCATACAGCAAGAATATCGAGCTATAAAATGAATGTGGATAGCAGCTCAGATCATTTGACCTTGGGAGATTTGATGATAAATGCTTGAGACTGACTGTTGATTGCAGACGTCTTTTATATCTTAAAGGGATAGTTCTTCCAAAACTGAAAATTCTGTCATTAACTACTCACCCTCGTTCCAAACCCGTAAGACTTTCGTTCATCTTCGGAACACACATGAAGATCTTTTTGATTAAATCTGAGAGATTTCTGACCCTCCATACACGGCTACGCAGCTACCACTTTGACGCTTCAAAAAGTTCATAAAGAGATCGTAAAACTAATCCATATGAATTGAGCGATTTAGTTCTAAAATTTCTGAAGAGACTCGATCGCTTTATATGATGAACAGATTGAATTTAGGCGTTTGTGCTTCTGCAAGAACCACTGAGGTTCCATCTCGTATTACGCATCACGTTTGAGCTTCCGCAAGAACCAGTGAGGGTTATTCTCGTGTTACGCAGGACGTTTGAGCTTCAGCGAGAACCAGTGAGGTTCATTCTCGTGTTACGCAGGACGTTTGAGCTTCAGCGAGAACCAATGAGGTTCATTCTCGTGTTATGCAGCACGTTTGAGCTTCAGCGAGAACCAATGAGGTTCATTCTCGTGTTACGCAGCACGTTTGAGCTTCAGCAAGAACCAATGAGGTTCATTCTCGTGTTACGCAGGACGTTTGAGCTTCAGCGAGAACCAATGAGGTTCATTCTCGTGTTACGCAGGACGTTTGAGCTTCAGCGAGAACCAATGAGGTTCATTCTCGTGTTATGCAGCACGTTTGAGCTTCAGCGAGAACCAATGAGGTTCATTCTCGTGTTACGCAGCACGTTTGAGCTTCCGCAAGAACCAATGAGGTTCATTCTCGTGTTATGCAGCACGTTTGAGCTTCCTCGAGAACCAGTGAGGTTCATTCTTGTGTTACGCAGCACGTTTGAGCTTCAGCGAGAACCAATGAGGTTCATTCTTGTGTTACGCAGCACGTTTGAGCTTCAGCGAGAACCAATGAGGTTCATTCTCGTGTTATGCAGCACGTTTGAGCTTCAGCGAGAACCAATGAGGTTCATTCTCGTGTTACGCAGCACGTTTGAGCTTCCGCAAGAACCAATGAGGTTCATTCTCGTGTTATGCGGCACGTTTGAGCTCCCTCAAGAACCAATGAGGTTCATTCTCGTGTTATGCAGCACATTTGAGCTTCCGCAAGAACCAATGAGGTTCATTCTTGTGTTACGCAGCACGTTTGAGCTTCAGCGAGAACCAATGAGATTCATTCTCGTGTTATGCAGCACATTTGAGCTTCCGCAAGAACCAATGAGGTTCATTCTCGTGTTACGCAGCACGTTTGAGCTTCAGCGAGAACCAATGAGATTCATTCTCGTGTTATGCAGCACGTTTGAGCTTCCGCAAGAACCAATGAGGTTCATTCTTTCGCATCAAGCAGGTTCGGTTGAGCTTCTGTTTATGTTCGCTGATCAATGTTTATTTGTGAATAAAAGCCTAAATTTAATCTGTTCATCATATAAAGCCATCGAGTCTCTTCAGAAAAATTGGACTAAACCGCTTAATTCATATGGATTAGTTTTACAATCTCTTTATGAACTTTATGAAGCATCAGTTTACTTTCATGAAGTATCAGTTGTGTAATTGTCAATGGAGGGACAGAAAGCTCTCAGATTTCATCAAAAAGATCTTCATTTGTATTCCGAAGATGAACGAAAGTCTTACGGGTTTGCAACAACATGAGGGTGAGTAATTAATGACAGAATTAAAATTTTTGAGTGAACTAACCCTTTAAGGCGTTGAGATAGAAGAGTGAGAAACGTGAGATTTACTGAGAAGCTGGTTACACTTTGTACACCATTTCATCCCTTTGCTGTGTAGGAAAAACAATTGCGATATTAAAGGGATCTCATTTAGATTCTTCTTTCCCATGGGTATCTAGCATCCAGTCGATGAGATTGCTTTTACCACAGAAAAGGCTTTGCAGAAACTGCGGTTTTGAGACCTGGATGTGGATGTGTTTTAATGTTGGTGGCATGATGAATGAGTTTTAAGATCAAGGGCTGGTTTACACGCACTATTTGACTGCATCTTGGCTGCCGTTCCTTTATCGTGATGAATTGGATGTAGGAAGGTGGGGGAGGCCAAGATGCACTTAAACTATCATGCATATATGCAGTGAAAGACAAATTAAATGGAGGTTTTCAGGATTGGTCTATTTGTACATATATAACGTGTGACTCATGAGGGTGACTCCAGCCATTACGCTGTGAGAGTTAATTAAAACTTTGAGAATTTGCATGCAAACCCTATTGGGTTGTACAGTTGCTCCTTGTGTCCTTGCGTACCTTTGCATAACTTCATGTGATCTTGCCCAAGGTGTTCTGTGTAGCTGGTAATATTGCAGAGGCTAAATTGATTTGCCCGTCTTACTTTTTCTAATTAGGCTGTTCTTGCCCTCCCAAGCGACATGTGGAAAATTTTAAGGGCTAGAATGCTTTACAATAGCTTAAAAGTGTGGTCTATTCTGGGTGGTCTATTGGATTTTTCACGTGCAAACCCACCTAGAACACCCTAGCAACCACATAAAAATGCCCTGGCAACCACCTACAGCAAACTAGTATTTTGGTGGTGAGTTTTTCAAAGACAAGCACCTCAGTTTCTTTAGAAAATGTACAAACAAGTTAATTGTACTAAGGCTAATTTTAATTGTTCTAGTTTCTTTCTTTTTTTTTGTCATATGAGCAAATAACCTTCACTGCCTCACAATGTGGAGGTAAAGCTTATAGAGTCATGCTTATAGAGCTTATGAAGCGAAAGCAAGCTTTGCTAAACTGTATGTTGCACTATATTGTTATTTTCAAGCAGCGGTAACATGGACTTTTAGTAGGAAAACTTTTACTCTTGAATAAATTCACTGGGAAATAGGCCTTAAGTTATACACTCACCTAAAGGATTATTAGGAACACCTGTTCAATTTCTCATTAATGCAATTATCTAATCAACCAATCACATGGCAGTTGCTTCAATGCATTTAGGGGTGTGGTCCTGGTCAAGACAATCTCCTGAACTCCAAACTGAATGTCAGAATGGGAAAGAAAGGTGATTTAAGCAATTTTGAGCGTGGCATGGTTGTTGGTGCCAGACGGGCCGGTCTGAGTACTTCACAATCTGCTCAGTTACTGGGATTTTCACGCACAACCATTTCTAGAGTTTACAAAGAATGGTGTGAAAAGGGAAAAACATCCAGTATGCGGCAGTCCTGTGGGCGAAAATGCCTTGTTGATGCTAGAGGTCAGAGGAGAATGGGCCAACTGATTCAAGCTGATAGAAGAGCAACTTTGACTGAAATAACCACTCGTTACAACCGAGGTATGCACCAAAGCATTTGTGAAGCCACAACACGCACAACCTTGAGGCGGATGGGCTACAACAGCAGAAGACCCCACCGGGTACCACTCATCTCCACTACAAATAGGAAAAAGAGGCTACAATTTGTACGAGCTCACCAAAATTGGACAGTTGAAGACTGGAAAAATGTTGCCTGGTCTGATGAGTCTCGATTTCTGTTGAGACATTCAGATGGTAGAGTCAGAATTTGGCGTAAACAGAATGAGAACATGGATCCATGATGCCTTGTTACCACTGTGCAGGCTGGTGGTGGTGGTGTAATGGTGTGGGGGATGTTTTCTTGGCACACTTTAGGCCCCTTAGTGCCAATTGGGCATCGTTTAAATGCCACGGCCTACCTGAGCATTGTTTCTGACCATGTCCATCCCTTTATGACCACCATGTACCCATCCTCTGATGGCTACTTCCAGCAGGATAATGCACCATGTCACAAAGCTCCAATCATTTCAAATTGGTTTCTTGAACATGACAATGAGTTCACTGTACTAAAATGGCCCCCACAGTCACCAGATCTCAACCCAATAGAGCATCTTTGGGATGTGGTGGAACGGGAGCTTCGTGCCCTGGATGTGCATCCCACAAATCTCCATCAACTGCAAGATGCTATCCTATCAATATGGGCCAACATTTCTAAAGAATGCTTTCAGCACCTTGTTGAATCAATGCCACGTAGAATTAAGGCAGTTCTGAAGGCGAAAGGGGGTCAAACACAGTATTAGTATGGTGTTCCTAATAATCCTTTAGGTGAGTGTATAACCATAAACCTCAGCTACATTGTGCTGCAACACATTGACTCTTCACAAGAAGATTGGGGACTGTGTTTTTCTCTGATTATTTCAAATGAATTCAAAGGCAATTTGCAATGCCACACAGAACTGATTGTTCTGTAGATAACAGGTTGTTCAGACGGCCTACGCTCTGTCTTCAAGACTATTAGATTAGCCTTTTTCATTCAATTGACCTACACAAAAAGCTTCGATTAGATCTGGATCTGGAGGCTGGTAAACAGTGGTCAGGCTGGATGATTCAAATGCATTGCTGCTCACCATTGCACATTTACACAATTACTTTTATATTTACTCAATAGTTGTAATATGATTAAAGGTTCAGATGGTACGGCTTTGTGCTGGCCACTCAAGATAAACCAATAATTTCCTGTTTTTGCTCCAAGAACACCAGAGAAAGGGCTGTTATCACTTTTGGCACATCCTTAGCTTGGAAAAAAAGCTTCATTTTTAAATTTTCATGACTAAATTGAGAATCTGATAAAGCATAAAGAGACACTGAGCCAGCCAACGAGGGAATGGAAATCTTCACTGTCCTTTATTGATCGAAAAAGATGTTTTCATTTATTTAAATATTTTACATCCTGCATTTTTTTCTTAAAATAGCAATTTTGTCAGTATGAAACCCATATTTCTTCTAGGGAATACAAAAGGAGAAATACTGGTCGCTGTTTTACATGCAGTTACAGTAAATGGAGACTGAAGCTTTCAAGCTTCAAAAAGAACACAAAAGCACTATAGACGTATCACAAAAGTAGTCTGATTTATGAACTATAATCCAAGTCTTCTGAAGTCATATGATAGCTTTGTGTGATGAAAGGACCTAGATTTACATCATTATTCACTAATTATCTTTTTCTCCAGTGAGTTGTTAACCTCTGCGACCGGCTCATTGAGTCAGTTATTTGAGTTTGAGAACCACATCGGTCCAATTTGTGAATAAATCGTTTGAATCACAAATTATTCAGACCATTCATTTTGGAACTGGATTAAACGATTCATTTGACTCAAAATGATTCACTCATGAATCGTGACATCACTACTTCACATCACATCACTACTTCTATCTCGTATGATTTTCAGTGAGGACTTTAAATTTCAGTTTGTTCCTTACACAAAGCTATAACTCATATGAACAAGAAGTCACTTTTATGGTGTGGTTTTGGATTTGCATGGGTGAACTATTTACCCAACTGAAGTACATTAAAATGTTGGTACAGCACGATAAAGCACAATTGATCAGTTTGTATTTTGTAGCAATGGATTTTTCTGATTGTATCCTTAGAGAACAAAACAATCATAAGGACATGCAGGCATCACTCAGTTCTCTCTCTCTCTCTTCTGTATTGTTGTGATACTAGTGTCTCTATTTTTCATCTGTAGCTTACCTTACTTGACACAGTAGTCTTCTTATCAGAAGATTTTTCATGTCCTTTTTATGTATAGTATGTGTTGATTTCATACTGTGAACCATAAACATTAAGAACAGTATTCTTTTAACTAAACAGTCTGGTTTCTCTACCACAGAGACTGTTTATTGGAGCCAATGTGTAATTATGGTTATTGAAGAAACCTTAAAGGGAATGTTTTACTCTCTTATTTAATTTAAAGTTACTCTTGCCTATTGAGCTCTTTCGGTTGCTTCAAGGTAAGGGTGTATGTTTGCTCTCATTTTTAATTAAAGTACATGAACTAAGCAAAGAAAATCAATTGACATTGGCATCTTTTAAGAACGGCAAATACAGTTCTAGAAGAACAATTTGCATAGTAATCACATTAATGTAAAATGAAGAGAAGGTAAATAAAATTCTGACTTGAAGCAACTGAAGTAAGTTCATACTTTCCTCCTACGTACAAAATTTTATTCAGCAAACATTGACTATGTAATTTGATAACCTACTTTGTGCAAACTGTGTAGCGGGACTAATTAAGTATTTACTAATCCTTGTAAGTCATCATCAGTTTTTGACTAAATGCAAAATGCCAGACTAGTATCAGAATTGACTGAATCGTGGCTTATCCCTTCTTTCTCTTTGTGTTTAATGCAGGATCCCTGGTGAGATCCCGTTGGCTGATGATCCCCCTGCTCGTGCAGGTCTGGCTATTGGCTTCCCAAGGCAGAGTCCGAGAGAAACCATGTCCCCGAAGCTGCCGCTGCGATGGCAAAATAGTGTATTGTGAGTCAAATGCCTTCCGTGATGTGCCAAAGAATGTTTCCGTGGGATGCCAAGGGCTCTCTCTGCGGTACAACAGCTTGGTGAACCTCAGGGCTGGTCAGTTTGCCAGCCTCGGCCAGTTGGTCTGGCTGTACCTAGACCACAACTACATCAATGCAGTGGACAAACAAGCCTTTCAGGGTGTTCGAAGACTAAAGGAGTTGATCCTCAGCTCCAACAAGATCACACATTTGGAAAACAGCACGTTCCATTCAATCCCCAATTTACGCAATCTGGATCTCTCCTACAATAAACTCCAAGTCCTGCAGCCGAATCAGTTCCAAGGCTTGCGCAAACTTTTGAGTCTTCATGTCAGATCGAATTCCCTAAAGACGGTTCCCATGAGAGTGTTTCAGGATTGTCGAAACCTAGAGTTCCTTGATTTGGGCTACAATCGACTGCGAAGTCTTACCCGTAATGCATTTGCGGGACTTCTCAAATTGACTGAGTTACACTTGGAGCACAACCAATTCTCAAAGATCAATTTTTCTCATTTCCCAAGGCTGAACAACCTCCGCGCTTTGTATCTGCAGTGGAATCGGGTAAAGTCAATAACCCAGGGAATTACATGGACATGGACCTCTTTGCAAAAGCTGGATCTCTCTGGGAATGACCTGCAAGTGTTGGATTCAAGCATCTTTCAGTGTCTCCCTAACTTGCAGACTCTTAATCTGGACTCCAATAAGCTAAGCAACGTGTCTCAAGAGGCCATATCAGCTTGGATCTCTCTTACTACCATCAGTCTTGCAGGAAACATTTGGGAATGCAGCCCCAGCTTATGCCCCCTTGTAGCCTGGCTAAGGAACTTCAAGGGGAACAAGGAGACCACAATGATTTGTGCTGGGCCAAAGGACGTTCAGGGTGAGAAAGTCATCGAGGCTGTTGACACACATGGTATCTGTAAGACAACCCCTACCACATACCTACCGATCTCCTCCACTGTAAGCTCCCCATCCAAACCTGGACGTTTACCCCTGCCCACCATGTTCAGGGTAAATGAGAAAATAACTCGCAAAAACCCTGTTGCACCTTCCCCAACAGCTGCTTCCCCACCCATCCCTGAGCAAGACTTTGAGCATGTTTCGTTCCACAAGATAATAGCCGGCAGCGTTGCCCTCTTCTTATCGGTGGCCATGATCTTGCTAGTGATCTACGTCTCCTGGAAGCGTTATCCCAGCAGCATGAAGCAACTGCAGCAGCATTCCATGGTGAGAAAACGCCGGAAAAAGACACGGGAGACAGAGCGCACCCTCAGCTCCCCACTTCAGGAATATTATGTGGACTACAAACCCACAAACTCTGAGACCATGGACGTACTGGTCAATGGGACAGGACCCTGTACCTACACCATCTCCGGCTCCCGAGAATGTGAGGTATGATCCGTCGCCCTCCTAAAACCCATTACCACTGCGGGGAACAAGAGGTAAATGTCCAGTTGATGTGAGGAGAAAAAAATGTGTTGTCTCCCCCCTTTTCTGCTGCTAGCTGTTCCCCTCTAATGGGTAGGAAACATGGGTCAGTGCATGGCAACTTGAGTCTTATGTTCTCAGGCTTGTAATCAAAGTTTTGTTTACTTGTTTTACCTCAGGTATAGTAAGATAAAACATCCTCAAGCCAAAAACACCTTGTTATATATCAAACAGCAGCACTGGTTTGGGGAATTTTTAGTCTCTTCTGGCTTAAAGCAAAACATTGTGTTGATTTTAAAATACACCACTGATTGGCTACAAAAAATGATGTAGTTACAAATACTGGGTCAAGTCTCTGTGCATTGCTCCTTTCCTATCCTCTATGTGTTTTTACATTATTATCAACATGCAACACCCCAGGCAAATAGCTGTCAAATGAATTGTGGTGGCCTGCTTGTTTAAAGGAAAGAGACCGAAAAAAGACATTGACAAAATGTGAGAGCTAATATATTGGTCTGGTTCCTAGATAAATATTTGCCTCATTTTGGATTCAAGGAAGCAGTGATCAGAATATTGAAGGGTTGGAGAGATTTTTCCTTAATCATGCACTTTGTCAGACAAATCACCAGTTCAGCGCATAATTAAAGATACACATCACAGATGCTTGTACGTAATCCGCCACATGGGCACTCGTGGCTGCTAGACATTTGTCTTGCAATTGCATCCCATAATTTATGCAGTGTCATAGGCTCTCCCCATGAAATATGATAAGGCACAGGTCCAGACATGAAATAGCTACTCGAGGGAGTCAAAGTACACATACAATACATATTACATTTCTATTCTAGCCACAGAAAAGCAAAAGCAAAGGCAATCTTCATGGTAGAAAAAGATTCACTGTCTAAAGGTCTAATTATATATGGCTTCATCTTGTCATCTTGAGTATTGTCTCCATCACATTGCCAGTAATGTTAGAACAAGGATGAGATCCGTCGGGTGCCTAACTTATGGGACGGTCATCAATTCGTCTTGGATCTGTGGATTGTAGGTAAATTCGCATGCCAGTTAAATTCCCATTGTAAGTAATGAGCAAGCCCAAGGGATGCCTTTCAACAGCTCTAAAATGTGATAAAGCTAGTTTCCTTTCAGTTTTGCACAGGAAGTAATAAAGGAGTTTGAAACAAGGTCAGATGAAATAATTGTCGACATGAATTAGTGAAATTCACAAATGGATGGAATTTACAAGTCTTTGACAAAGAGGCTTAGCGATTTGTTTGGAAGTGCTACGGTGATTGTCTTTGCTTTTGCACCAATAAAAGGTAATATTTCATTTTAGTGGTTTATTCTGAAATGGAAACGAGGTGCTGTGCTTTTCCACTTGTGTATTGTTGCTGTGTTGATTCATTTGCGTTATGGTCTTTTTGTTGTTAGTATCCATCATGTCCTTTGCCCCCTTTGTTGCTCCTGTTGATGTGTTTTTCTGCCTTTTGACAATTGTGAAAATGTATTTTTTTTGTCCGAAAATGAAAACTAAACCCTGCATTTTACACAGTGATATTGGGTGATTTGTGTGTATGACCTTTTGTGAAGCATGTGTTTTCCCTATTGCTATGAACCCAAAAGGGAAAGCATATCATTTAACGTACAGTGTTATGTATTCTACATAATGCTAGGATACAGATAAGTATGGTTTTCAGTGACTATCACTGATTTTAATGTACAGCACTGGAAGAGCATACCAGAATCATAGATGCAAGAAGAGTTTAAGTGCTGAGGCTTATTTTGTGGTGCGTAGCATGCTAAACACAGCAGAAAACATGTGAAATGCACTATTAATCTATTTTTATCCTTTGCAATATAAGCTTTTATGAAGCTCCAAAGTGAATTACTCAGTTATTATTTGAAATAAGACCTATACGCAGTGACAGACACACAAACATTTCCTTTTTAGTGAATCTGACTGAATCCTGATGATTTTAATACTTAGCTACAGTTTGAGACACATTGACATTGGGATGTAAATTTGTTCCTCCTTAATCTGGTTACATCCTTGTGCTATGGGAATATATCTTCAGCTACAAGGTTTTATAGTCTGTCTAACTCTCCATCTCTCTCTTTAATCGTGCGGTTGCTCTCCTTCTTGACTTAGATGAGTTTTTGTTGACAAGGCAGAACCACAGGAAGTCCAGGCAGTTGGCCATTACTGAAGCCCCTTGTTGTGAGCAGTCAGGCTGCCCATATTTACAGCAAGAAGGACAGTGATTCTATCTCGGAAAATTGGAAGTGTCAAAGAGCGAGATCAGAGACATAAAGCTAAGGCTGTCAGAAAGCAATTTTTATCGAACAGTGATAACCTGTGACCTCCTGTAACCGTGGACAGTGGCATTGCTCACATGCACAGATACACAGAAGAGAAGAGGTGTAGAATAAGACTGAGTTTGAATGTTGCACTGACGATATTGTGTGATTGACGACTGGAATCTCTTCTACACTCACAGCGATAGATCTGTTTGAATGGACAGAGCATAACAGATGAAGGACAAAGGCTCTTGTTCCATTTTGAAACGAATCAATATTTGGAAATAAGGTTTTTCATGTCTTTTGTAAATTGATGGTTTATATTTCAGTTGTAGTTTGACAGCCCCTGGTCTCTATATGCAGAAAAAGCAACCTACATTCCGGCTGATATTTCCTTTTATGTTCTGTGGAAGAAAGAAAAAAAGTCATACAGAATTGATACGACATGAGAGTGAGTAAATTATTTTTTGAATGTTTTATGTAGAAATGCTGTGAATCCCTTTGACACTTCTGTAATGATGTAAGATTCATATGTAACTAACTAGGAACAGCTAACTTTTTGACTAGATCAAAAAATGTGAGGATGAAAAAAAAATAGTTTGATTTTACAACTTCCTATCTGTTATTGCAGATGTATTAATGAGCGATTCTTTATGTAACACCACTGTGAAATCCCTGCCTAATCATTGTGACCATGTTTTGGCATTTCTCCAGAAGCAGAGATACTGTAAAAAGCCAGTGGGCTTTGGCAGCATTGTTTCAGCGTATTAAAATGAACAACAGCTTCCCTGAAACTACAAATGTCCTCTTTAGCAGAACAGGGCCCTCCCAGAGCTCTCTGTTGGGTCAGCTCCTTTTGCTCCAAATGGCGAAGCCTTCGTCCTTGAGTTCTGGACGGCGTCCCAGTGTTTTCTGGCCCAAGCAGCAGTGCTTCACCTTTTTCACAGCAACTGTCCCGGGCAACCCGACCTTACTCGTTGGGCTGCGTTGGTTGTTTTATACAAACACAGCACTGGGACTTAAGAGATTTGTGGGTGTGTTTGTATCGGTGTGGTTGTGCATATCTTTTTCAAGGACTTTTGCTATGAATATTAATTCTGAATGTGACTTTAGAGTGATTCAGGCAACATAATGTTCCAAGACCTACCTAGTGAGCTACATTTTCGGGCATCGTAGACATGTTCCTATCGAAAATGAGGGTCTATATTATAGTCATTTTTTTTAATGGTTCTTATTATTATCATCAATAGTTTTGTTTTTCAGGATTCACTGATGAATAGAAAGTTCGAAAGAACAGCATTTATTTGAAATCTTGAAAAGTAAATTATCAATGTTTCCCAATCCTCTACACACACCTTGGGAATAGAATCGCCATTGGCTAGTACATTTTTATTTATTATATATCATTTTTATGCATTATATTGATATGATAAATTAAGTATTATTTAATGATGAAACTTTAGTAATTTGAACTAAAACTTGGTAACTATGTATGAATGCATATTTGTCATTTTAATTGATAATAATAGATAATAACACTTCTACTAATTATACTGCTAATAACAATATACAATGCACTAATGATTGATGAGCTGCTGGGTTCATGAATATTAATGACGTTGTCATTGTTCGCTTGAACTGATTTGCTGAAATCAAAACAGGGACGGTAATAAATGTGCGCCAGCCAATGAGATTGCTGTTTTGACATTAGTTCCGCCCACTACCGGAGAAACCGCCATATATTCTGCTTGTTCTTAAAAGCTGAATATTTCCAAATGAAATCCGTTATTTTGACAGGAAAATACAACAAAGAATATCGTTTACATGTAGCGTGTTGATTCTGCATGGTAAGACTCTCTCTCTCTCTCTATTTGCGTGTGTGTGAGAAACACAGCGCTCTTAGCCATGCGACGGCGAGTTGTGTGCCTTCACACTAGAGTTTACGGTACGTCAAATACAGGTACACTGCGCATCCATTGAGCTGAACTGAAATAGTACAGATTGCTTGACAGAGAGCGAAACTCTCAAGTGCTCACTCAGAGTGTTCAGTGAGTGAATATATACACTCACCTAAAGGATTATTAGGAACACATGTTCAATTTCTCATTAATGCAATTATCTAATCAACCAATCACATGGCAGTTGCTTCAATGCATTTAGGGGTGTGGTCCTGGTCAAGACAATCTCCTGAACTCCAAACTGAATGTCAGAATGGGAAAGAAAGGTGATTTAAGCAATTTTGAGCGTGGCATGGTTGTTGGTGCCAGACGGGCCGGTCTGAGTATTTCACAATCTGCTCAGTTACTGGGATTTTCACGCACAACCATTTCTAGAGTTTACAAAGAATGGTGTGAAAAGGGAAAAACATCCAGTATGCGGCAGTCCTGTGGGCGAAAATGCCTTGTTGATGCTAGAGGTCAGAGGAGAATGGGCCGACTGATTTAAGCTGATAGAAGAGCAACTTTGACTGAAATAACCACTCGTTACAACCGAGGTATGCAGCAAAGAATTTGTGAAGCCACAACACGCACAACCTTGAGGCGGATGGGCTACAAGAGCAGAAGACCCCACCGGGTACCACTCATCTCCACTACAAATAGGAAAAAGAGGCTACAATTTGCACGAGCTCACCAAAATTGGACAGTTGAAGACTGGAAAAATGTTGCCTGGTCTGATGAGTCTCGATTTCTGTTGAGACATTCAGATGGTAGAGTCAGAATTTGGCGTAAACAGAATGAGAACATGGATCCATCATGCCTTGTTACCACTGTGCAGGCTGGTGGTGGTGGTGTAATGGTGTGGGGGATGTTTTCTTGGCACACTTTAGGCCCCTTAGTGCCAACTGGGCATCGTTTAAATGCCACGGCCTACCTGAGCATTGTTTCTGACCATGTCCATCCCTTTATGACCACCATGTACCCATCCTCTGATGGCTACTTCCAGCAGGATAATGCACCATGTCACAAAGCTCGAATCATTTCAAATTGGTTTCTTGAACATGACAATGAGTTCACTGTACTAAAATGACCCCCACAGTCACTGGATCTCAACCCAATAGAGCATCTTTGGGATGTGGTGGAACGGGAGCTTCGTGCCCTGGATGTGCATCCCACAAATCTCCATCAACTGCAAGATGCTATCCTATCAATATGGGCCAACATTTCTAAAGAATGCTTTCAGCACCTTGTTGAATCAATGCCACGTAGAATTAAGGCAGTTCTGAAGGCGAAAGGGGGTCAAACACAGTATTAGTATGGTGTTCCTAATAATCCTTTAGGTGAGTGTATATGCTAAACTTATACTTAGCCTCTAACTGTACACACACACTGGCGAGTAAAATCTAATAATTTATTAGCCACTGGCTAATGATAGACATTATTTAGTCGCCCAGAGTGAAGATTAGTCGCATATGCGAGTGATTTACTTGCATTGTAGAGGGTTGGTTTCCACTAAAATTTGAAGTACAAAAGATTGTTTTAAGCATTGATAATAATAGGAACCATTATTAATAATTAAATAATGTCATCTAAAAATCTATTTTACTAGACTATTTGTGTGTGCTATGCGTGGAGTATTGCGCTGTTAGATTAGCAACATGCAACAATTCTCAACTATGAGTTGAGTGTTCTGTGCATTTCATTTGTACAATTTCATTGTCGTACAATTTTTCAAATCAGATATTTATCAGGTTCCACTTTAGTTAGACATCTGCCTGAGTAGGCAGCAGACAGCAGGACAGCTCACAAGGTTTTGGAGCAGAGCTGGTGTGTATTTATAATAAAAGTGAAATTCTCAAGGAAAGGGATGGCATTTGAATGCATAAAGAGTATGTTTGCTCATTTGGCATCTGGAATGTTGTGCTAAATGAACATATGTCAGCTACAAACAGTCCTTTATGAACAAGAAGTGAGTGTGATACTGCCGCAGTAGAAAAGTTAGAAGGAAGCATCTAAACAGATGTCTTAAATTTCACAAACTTTAAATGTACATAACTAGGCCGCAAGGTAACAAAATATAACCTGGAGGCGATGCAACTTGGGTTGTTAGGGTCTTGTTTAATGAAACTTGCCAGTGAAGGATGCTAAAGGCTTTTCTGTGGGTTAGACAAACATTGCCATGGAATCGAAAGCAGAATAATTTAGGACTTAGCCACTGACCTTGATTGTAAAAGCAATGCAGGGTACAAGTCATAATGTGACCTCAGGCTGAATGTGTCTTCGCTGATGTTACTGCTAGTCAAGTTGTTGTAATGTAGGGCGGGACTTCATTTTATCAACCGGGATTTGATTGGATTGTGAAAAGAGGGTTGTGACATTATATCATATCATATTCATGTTATTCTCGTGTGGCCTTGGTTGCATCAAGGAATTTTAATACAACTAATTTAATTAAATTAATTAATTAATTAATTTATTTATTTATTTATTTATTTTATTGTATTTTAAGAATAGCATATACTGATGAATTGTGTACAATAAGACCAGGAACATTTATTATAATATAGTATGTATAGTAATGTTTGGTCTATAACAACTCTTGACTATAGAACAGCTTTAGTGTTTCACTTGCTTTTCTTCTTTTCTCTTTCTATAGTTTTATAAATTATGGAAACAGAGCATTTTATAGCACTGACCTGTCAGGCCAGATAAAATAAAAGTCACTGATGGGTGTTTAAAGCCTAAGCTTTAGCAGTGGCTCTCAGGCAAAGTCAGACCTCTAGTGAATTAATGAATTGATAATGAAATTCAATTATACAGTTCCATTCAGGCAAGCATTCAAGACAAAAGGTATTATTCAGACGGTTGTCCTAAGTCTTGACCCTAGATGACTGGAACGCTGCTGATACTGTCAGAAAGATGGTTGAACCAGGATGAAAGCACTTGTGATATTGATTCTAGGTGAGTCCATAAGAGATTTCATCATTCATTTGATTCTGGTAGATAGGTTATACACTTCAGCAAACTCTGCAGATGTGCCTAATGAAATGAAACCCTTCTGTTCTCTTTTATTTTGTTTTCCTTTTTACTACATAAGTGATTTAAAACGCAATTATCTCCTCTGAATCTCATAATCCGAAAATTATTCAGATCTAATTACAGTGTTATTTGGACACTTTTGTCAGTCTTAAAACTGCCTAAATTTCATTGCATTACACAAACTGTCAAAAATGCTGCAGGATCATTTCTCTTCACTTTTCTTCAAACCTTCTGCGCAATTTATCATTCGCAAAGACCTGCCCACTTTAGTTACTGTTGCTATGTCCGACAAGTCATGGCGCTCTCACGCCACACATCATGTTCTCACGCAGTGAAAAACACATCGCGGAGCAAAGAGGACAGACAGGACAGAGCAGGTTACTTATAATATGAAACAAAGTCTCAACTTTGTAATTTTGTCATTTTTTTAAGAAATGTAAATAATAAATACCATTTTGTGGCTCTTTAATGTGTTTTGACAGACGCTGTAGCGCCTCAGTTAAAGCTGCTTGTGAACCGATAATCTCTTCCTTCTAGTTAATTTATAGCATCAAATAAACATGAATGAACATCAGAAGGTATATTGTTTCAAACGTGGAAAGACATCAGTACACATTTTTTAAGTTCAAGTACACTGGCGTTAATCCACAAACTCTTCTGACTGCTTTGTCGGACAAAATGGCGGATTCGGAAGGATTATGATTGGTCAGATTGCCTGTCAATCAAACTCCCGGCAAAGGGTGAATTATGTGTTTTTTTGGTGATTTTTAGTAGCATGAAATCAGTTAGTCTAAATAAACATGAAATTATTTTAACGATTTTTATTCATTTTACTTCCATTTCTGAGTGGAAGAGAATATTCAGTGTAAAGAAAAAAGTCAGGATTTAATATAATTTATCGGGAATTGATTGGATTGTGAAAAGGCTCAATATAATGAGGTTGGAGAGGTTTAAAATCCTTTCAGATGAAAACTATTTATTTTCATTGGAATAGCATGCACTGATGAACTGTTCACAATAAGACAAGAAATGGGAATTAAGAATGTACAGTAAATGTATATTTTTATGTATTTGCAGTACAGTTTCAGTAAATGCCCTGGGTGGACTAAAGAGGAGAGCTTTGCATGTGAATATTTCATTTCATTAGTTTATTTCATTTCATTCAATATTTCATTAGTTTATTTCAAAATAGCAAGTGAATCCTCGTTTTCCATTATATGACCCCCTTTAAAGACCCCTGTTAATAGTAAAGTAAATACATCCCCCTCCAATCTCTGTCTCTTCTCTCCCGCGGCCGCCCTGGTTTTGGCAGTGTTTTTGGAGTGTGATAAACAGTGCGAGACACACACACACATACACCGTGGCAGACAGTGTGGTGGAGATGCACCCTTGTCTGTGCTCCCATTGCCTGGCAGAGAGTCACGCAGCTGTGAGGAGGGCATCGCCTTCATTGTTGCAGTTGAGTGTAAAAGCTTTGTTTTGGCTGGCCACACGGCTCAGGTGCCTTTATCGAGCATGGGATTGAGTCCAGACCCGCAGCTGCATGCGTAAAGGAACTCAAGAGCATCTCTTCTGGAACCGATTCATTTTTTTAGCACAGTTTGGTGGAAACTAGTTAAGTATATTCTGATTAGAGACAAACTATTCAGCACTAATCTCCTAACTACGCTTCAAGTGCAACATAGAAAATGTCAATTGAACCACGCTTTTGCATTTGGCAAGGTCAATTGGCAAGGTCTGTTCTCTTTAGTGCTTCATTTGTAAATTAGCCAGTTCCTGGACGAATCCACTGTTGTGCAAGATTCAATCACAATTTGCACAATTTGTTAACATTAGCTGTATTAAATGTCATGACCTAACTATGCACAATTTATTATATATTTTTTTTTAATGTAGGTTAATGTTACTTTAGAAATATACTGGTAACACTTTACAATAAGGTTTCATTTGTTAACATTAGTTAATGTATTAACTAACAGGAGCTAACCAGGAGCAATACATATGTTACTGTAATCTTTGTTAACGTAATTTAATACAAATCCAGCTGTTCATTGTTTGTTCGTTACTTCACAGTGCATTAACTAATGTTAACAAATACAACTTTTGATTTTGATTAATAATTTAATAATTAACATTAACAAAGATTAATAAATGCTGTAGAAGTGCAGTTCATTATTATTTCATGTTAACTAATGTAGTTAACTAATGAAACCTTATTGTAATGTGTTACCCTATATATTGTTCATTGTTAATTTATGTCATAATAAACTAATGTTATTTTATACATTATAAGTTGATATGTTTTGGTATACACTACCGTTCTAAAGTTTAGGGTCAGTAAGATTAATACTTTTATTCAGCAATGATGATTAAAAGTGACTGTAAAGACATTTATAATGTTTAAAGATATTTCTAATTCAAACTTTCTATTCATCAAAGAATCCTGGGGAAAAAAATGATCACACTTTCCGCAAAAATATGAAGCAGCACGACTGTTTTCAACATTAATGATATTAAGAAATGTTTTTTGAGCAATAAATCAGCATATTATAATGATTTCTGAAGGATCATGTGACACTGAAGACTGGAGTAATGATGCTGAAAATTCAGCTTTGCATCACAGGAATAAATTACATTTTAAAATATATTACAATAGAAAACAGCTATTTTGAACTGTAATAATATTTCATAATATTACTATTTTTACTGTATTTTTTATCAAATAAATACAGCCTTGGTGAACATAAGAGACTTTTTTTCAGAAACATTAAAAAATCTTACCGACCCCTGAATGGTTGTGTATGTAGAAAGTAACATTAAATTAGTTCTTGTTAGCTATTTCATTTTCTAAAGTTAATGTATAGAACCATACTGTGAAGTGTTACTGATATACAGTAGTCTAGTCTTAACCAAGAAAATATTTTAATTGATGTTACATTATATAACCAGAGCTACACATAGATTGAAATTGAAGTCCTTATTCACAGATTCACCTTTGCTGCAGTTCTCAAATCAAATATGGTCTATATAGTACTGGTTTTGACATCCTGATGTTAGGTTACAAGACACTGGAGAACATGTTACTTATCAACCTGAGCTATTATTATTATGCTCTATTTTTCATAAAACATATGTACAGATGATAGCATACATTTCTTTCAAACATATATGAGGTGCTGGATCTGGCTTGTACAAATGAAGTCCTGGATCTCTTCACACATGGCATCTTTCTTGGACTCTTTGCTCAAATGCTCTCACATGTCATTTTCTCTCGTCTATCAGCACTGCATTCGGCTGTCTGTCGAGGTCCACTGGGTTGATTGACAGGAAGGTGATTTCATTTTAATTTAGGGCCCAAACCCCCAGTTGATCCAGTTCTGACCAAAGTAAGTCAACCGTTAACCGCCCCTCGCAGGTCTTGACGTGTATTTTCTCTGGCTGTGCCGTGTCTATTAGATTGAATCCATCAGCTAGTTTTGAAAGAGAATATGTATGTGTGATGGAGACAACTTGATGACAATATTATTTATTCATGCATTGAGTATTATTTCATTTTGCACTCTCTCTCAATGACTTCAGGGGCACATGATTATATCATGAACCATCAAGCGCACTTTCATGCCAATGCAGAAACCAGCACAAATGTGATAAAGATGTTTCTCAGCAATATCCCAAATTATTTAACATCTAGGCAGTAATGCAACCATTAAACAGATGCAACATGTTTAGTCTGTCCGGAAGAGAAAGTGGCCTGTCTATCAATCTGGGCTTTTATTTGGAAATGCCGCATGGGACCAATGAACGAGACCCTAATCGTGTTTCCTATGGCTAGAATAACTGATATCTCCACATCTTTTCCCTTTTCTGTGATCCAAAGGCCTTGTGGCTCCTTAAGGGGCCGTTAACACCTAATAAGATCTTTTTTGTCCTGTGTGCTAGAAGCAACTCTCATCGGTCTGGCCCTAACATGGAGGTATTTGCTATTTTTTTCGCCCCTGAAATGAGACGATTAAAGTTTTAACAGTACTTTATGCATTTGTGGAGTGATATCTTGTCTGCGTCCCACCTTTCCACTTTCTTTGGCCCACCCGCTCCTGCTCCCACATCTTCTAGCTGTAAAAACCTACACCCTGTGTCTTGGAACCGCTGTGGAATGTCAACGAGTGATGAGTCACTTTGCACCCGAGCACATTTAATGATGCGACCTGAAGCGGGGCAGCTAGATGCGCTGCAAGAGTCCCTTCTGCCTTTTATTTCTTTCTATGCCTCTCCTTGTTTTTTTAGGTCAGTCTCCTGTTCCCTTTCTTCCATTTCTTTCTGTCTTCCTCCTCAGTCAGTGAGTGATTCATAACTGTAGATTTGTCTTTAAATTATTTAACTAGTTCAGCTTTTTATGTTTTTATCCACTTTTCTTTAGGAATTTATGTATTTCAGCCAGATCTGGGCACAAATGGGATAGTACCACTGTTTCAGCTGAATATGGGTGACCTTAAAAGTTATTTTCCATAAGAATATAGAACAGAACATGGTAACATTTTATTTTACAGTGCCCTTGTTACATATGTTACATGTACTTACCATAGTAATAACAGTAAATTATGTATAATTACATGCAGCTAACCCTCAACCAAACCCTAATCTTAACCTTCAGCCTGTATTAAGTACATGTTGTTAATTAATATTACTCAGTACTTAAATATATAATTACACTGTAACAATGACACCTTAAAATAAAGTGTAACCCAGAACATATCTGGACATTTTTATTTTATTTTATTTTATTTTATTTTATTTTATTTTATTTTATTTTATTTTATTTTATTATTTTATTTTATTATTTTATTTATTTTATTATTTGTTTTTATTATATTTTTATTATTATTTTATTTTATTTTTATTTTTTGTTTTTATTATATTTTATTATTATTATTTCATTTTTTATTTTTTTATTTTATTATTATTTTTAATTTATTTAATTTATTATTATTATTATTATTTTATTTATTTATTATTATTATTATTATTATTATTATTATTATTATTATTAATATTTTTAAGTTTTTTTAAAGAGCTTGTACATAATCTTTAAAGTCATTATATTATCAAAACGGACATATTTACTTTTTAAATACAATTCTTGGTCCTATTCTATACAAATTTCCTCAATGTAACAATTTTACTTTTTGGCTGAAATTATCTTGTAAAGTAATCCATTGTTTAGCACAATAATTTAATGCTGGTTGATGTTAATTTTATAAAGGTTATGGCAGTAATAGTAAATAAAGATAGATTTTATAAAGAAGCAAGTGCAAACTTGCATTCAGGTGCACACTTATACACTTGTACACTTAATATTTATCATGATATCCCCCAGAAAACTTATATTCAAAAAACACGACTAAAGTTTGGACTTTAAGATAGCGTCAACTAATTTTTCAAAGAAAGCTAACGGAATGTGGATGAATGGCCCAATTTTGGTGTTTTGTTTTTCACAGACAAAAATATTCTCCCATTCCTTTTGCTTTAATTAGATCTGTCCGAGACACAAAGCAAAAATCTGATGAAGCACCTGACGCTCGCTTTAAGCCTGAAGCTCAAAAGAGTAATTACCTGGCCTACTTTGCTCAAACCTATGTTCCTTCTCAGCGCTCTGTGAGCATTTTGCATGCTGTAAACGCTTCACTTATTTTAAGCGCTGCCAACCATTCTGACAAAACAATTCAACGTCTGCTCCACTTCATCTTTGCACCTCTCCAGAGGTGCGTGGATACTTCACAAGCTCTCATTGTGCCGCTTCTTGGCGTGGAGCAGCAACGCACCGGATATCACGAGTGCCTGAAAGTGGAGACAAGAGGCAAACCTCTTCATTACAGTGAGATTTGGCCATCAACATTTAAACCGCACGGCACAGTTGAGAGCCTTCTGTGCTCTGTGAAAACAAACAAAGCAAAAGCACCTGAAACTCTTGGCTTTCATTGTAAAACTGCTCAGTGTCACTTATGTGAAGGCCATTATGCTTGACTGAAATATATTTCTGAAATGTTAGTGATATAAGTGAAATATACCATACAAGTTGATATAATATACCACATAATCTATCTATCTATCTATCTATCTATCTATCTATCTATCTATCTATCTATCTATCTATTGTTCTATCGTTCTATCATTCTATCCATCATTCCATCCATCCATCCATCCATCCAACCAACCAAATTATATGTTGTGGCATAATTTTTTACTACTATGTATACACATATATTGTTTTATATATTTTAGACATTTTAAATGTCATGTCAATTACAGCCAATTTAATTTATCATTAAAAATATTACTTTGTTAATTTGTTACCCAAACAAGAATTAAAGCATCACTTCTGTGTTCGGAATGGCATATTTTCTATAATACTCTATAGTATTTTTCTTCAATACAGATAATAGTATTCATAGTATGCACATTTTCTGTAGGCATAGATCGTTTATTACTCTTTCAAAAATGTGAGCCATTTTAAGTGCCACAAATGAACCAGAAGTAACATGTCACAGTTTTTAACATCTCTTATTTGACTCATTATATTTGACTCATAATATAGTGAGGTCATGTGACAGCAATGTTTGGAATGTTTAGCATCATAATGTTTTCATTTCACGTTCTATTTTTAAAAAAAAAAGCTAGTATTCCAGTCCGAACACAGCCAATGACCCCAAAAAACATCAGCAGTGAAAACACTCTAGAGGCAGGGCTTATTTGCTTACCGTTTCCAAACACGCACTAAGAAGTCCATTATTTTCCATCCTTTTACTCAATGTTTAAAATCACGTACACACACCGAAGAAGAAGCAGTGCAGGGTATCTCTTAAATTGTTGGATTCACACCACAGGCATCATTTTAGAAGATTTTTAAAGCTTTTGTTCCTCCATTTGGGGAGGATTCAAAGTTTTCATGACAGGCCGGCTTTAAGGGACTCTGTCTGGCTGGCTTCTCACTAAACTGATTCCTCTTGGCAGCTGGGAGAACATCAGTGCCAGCGCAGACAATGCTGTACAGATCATCAAGTGCTGCCGTGGAGATAGCGGGAGCTCGATCAGTTACTGTGGTTACCAGATTCCCTCAGCCAGAGGGTGTATTTAAGAATGAGTGTGTCGGTTCATGAGAGGGACATGTCAGCAGAGAGAATTCCTACATGTCGGCATATCATTTGTGAGATTGCCTGACAGCCTGCATGATAAATATGAATTTGCTGAAGAAAAACTCAAAACCAAGGCAATGAATAGAATATAAAACAGTGAATATTTTACATATCTTCAGGCTCATATACTGTACATTCATATTAAATTCATAAGCCTTTATATACAGGAGCCCTAAAAAGTATTTGCACCCTCAAGTCATGCTTAAAAATATATATAAACAAGTGGCATCTGCAAACAAATGGTGCCAAAATTTTTCTCTCCAAACATGGTCATTGTAAGGTTGATTGTCAAAATGTTTTCACTTTCAACAATATATCTGTATATATATCTTATATAATCCAACAAACCTCTTTTATTGAAATTACTTGCTTTTAAAGTGTGTTTGGGCTGTATTATTTGAAAATTAATGAGAATCGGCTTAATTTTTATTTTTTTTATAATGCACAGATATTCAAATAAATTAGTTTCTTATGTGTCCAAATACTTGAGGACACTGTATATTTAAAGATATTTATATATGTATTCAATATGAAAATTATATATATATATATATAATATAAAAAATATTTTTTATGTGATATTATTATGGATGTATAGTCAAATGTTGACATGCTAATGTTTCAAGAATTGTCTTATAGGGCACTTACATTACAGAAAGTACTGATAGTACTAGTAGTGTTTAACAGATACAGTATAAAAATTATTTTTCAAAGCTGTAAATAAAAGATTATTGGAGAATGTTTTACAAGAAAATACTATTTGTTTTTCTAAATTTAAATTTCACATTTAATTCAATGTTCTTTGTAATTATTTGTGAAATTTACTAGCAAAAATAAGTGGGAAAAAGTAAATCCTATACCTTTTTTCAGTTATGGGCTTTAAATTTTCTTTTGGTTGTATGATCCACTACACCTTGTATTTTTCATTTACGTTATTTGAGACGTAGTGTAAACGCTAGTCCTTAATAGTTGTATCTTATTGTTGAGTTTTGCAGCTGTAACTGGTCCTACTCAAAGTGGGATTCGAACCGCGGTCTCCAGCGTGCGCCAGGGGAGTGAGGTTTACACGCACAGCTCTTACTGGCCTATGTCCGTTACACTCACTTCCATCCGGGTCACGGCACCAAATGTAACCGGTCTCCAGCATGGGAGGCGGCACCCTAACAAGGACGCTAAAGACCGCAGCCTCTAGCGTCAGTCGCTTCCGCACCTCTTGAGATCAGGGGAGTGAGGTTTACACGCACAGCTCTTACTGGTCTACACCCGTTACACAGTACTGGCAGTTTTTTAAGAGTATGTACTACATTTGCATACTATACAGGTGCCATTTTGACGTACTTCCAGGGACATTTGCTTCATGTTGTATAAAACGTGCGCACTGCAAATTCTAAACAGTTCTACATGTTCTCTAGTGGACTGAGAAGACTATAGGCTATTGCAACTCCAATGTTAATTTAGCCTCGTGTATCCCACTGAAAGATTTGTTTTATATTTCTTAGCAGACTGACATTGATTCTCGTGCAATAGCTCCATAAAGTTTGCACCATCCATTCTTTCTTCCACTTTAACAAGATGTCCAGTCCCTGCTGATGAAAAGCCGCCCCACGGCAGGATGCTAACAGCTCCATACTTCACTGTGTGTATGCTGTTTTTCTGAGGTGTGGGCAGAATTGCAGTTGCACTGCACATATAGCTTTGAATTTGTGGCTAAAATAAGCTCTATCTTGGTCTCATCTGACCACAGAATCTTTTCCCACACTGCAGCAGGGTCACTGTTATTCGTATGGGTAAACTCTAGAGGTGATTTCACATCATTCCTTTTGAGTAATGGCTTCTTTTGTGTCCCTCATATAGAGCTGTATTATGCAGAACTCTGTACTGTATATGATTGACTGGTCCAACTTCATCCGTTCACAGTTACTGGACTCTGTAGCTCCTTCAAAGTCATCCTTGGCCTCTCTGAAGCTTCTGACCAGTGCTTTTTATTCGCTCAGTGAGTTTTGAGGGACAACCAAGAATAAGGTTGTTTTGATGCATACACTTCTTGACTACAGGGCCCCTGAAGGGACATAGTGAAGGAAAAAAATAATGAAATGGAGGAAAAATTATTTGTCGATTCTTTTGTGTTCTAGCAAATGTTTTGCGTTCCCTCGATAAACTTTGCGTTCCCTCACAAAAACGTTTGTGTTCTGAAGGGAGACTGCATTCACTCGCAAAGAGCTCAAAAGGCTTTACGAGCGAACTCAAAGTTTCTCGGGGGGACGCAAAACGTTTTGTGAGCGAATGCAAAGTTTCTCTGGGGAATGTAAATGTTTTGCGAGCGAACGCAAAGTTTCTCGGGGGAATGTAAAGGTTTTGTGAGCGAACGCAAAGTTTCTTGGGGGAATGTAAAGGTTTTGCGACTGAACGTAAAGTTTCTTGGGGGAATGTAAAGGATTTGTGAGCGAACGCAAAGTTTCTCGGGGGAATGTAAAGGTTTTGCGAGCGAACGCAAAGTTTCTCTGGGGAATATAAAGGTTTTGTGAGCGAACGCAGTTTCTTGGGTGAATGTAAAGGTTTTGCGAGCGAATGCAAAGTTTCTTGGGGGAATGTAAAGGTTTTGCAAGCGAACGCAAAGTTTCTTGGGGGAATGTAAAGGTTTTGCGAGCGAACGCAAAGTTTCTCGGGGGAATGTAAAGGATTTGTGAGCGAACGCAAAGTTTCTTGGGTGAATGTAAAGGTTTTGCGAGGGAATGCAAAGTTTCTTGGGGGAATGTAAAGGTTTTGCGAGGGAATGCAAAGTTTCTTGGGGGAATGTAAAGGTTTTGCGAGGGAACGCAAAGTTTCTTGGGGGAATGTAAAGGTTTTGCGAGCGAACGCAAAGTTTCTTGGGGGAATGTAAAGGATTTGTGAGCGAACGCAAAGTTTCTTGGGTGAATGTAAAGGTTTTGCGAGGGAATGCAAAGTTTCTTGGGTGAATGTAAAGGTTTTGCGAGTGAATGCAAAGTTTCTTGGGGGAATGTAAAGGTTTTGCGAACGAACGCAAAGTTTCTCGGGGGAATATAAAGGTTTTGTGAGCAAACGCAAAGTTTCTTGGGTGAATGTAAAGGTTTTGCGAGGGAACGCAAAGTTTCTTGGGGGAATGTAAAGGTTTTGCGAGCGAACGCAAAGTTTCTTGGGGGAATGTAAAGGATTTGTGAGCGAACGCAAAGTTTCTTGGGGGAATGTAAAGGTTTTGCGAGCGAACGCAAAGTTTCTCTGGGGAATATAAAGGTTTTGTGAGCGAACGCAGTTTCTTGGGTGAATGTAAAGGTTTTGCGAGCGAATGCAAAGTTTCTTGGGGGAATGTAAAGGTTTTGCAAGCGAACGCAAAGTTTCTTGGGGGAATGTAAAGGTTTTGCGAGCGAACGCAAAGTTTCTCGGGGGAATGTAAAGGATTTGTGAGCGAACGCAAAGTTTCTTGGGTGAATGTAAAGGTTTTGCGAGGGAATGCAAAGTTTCTTGGGGGAATGTAAAGGTTTTGCGAGGGAACGCAAAGTTTCTTGGGGGAATGTAAAGGTTTTGCGAGGGAACGCAAAGTTTCTTGGGGGAATGTAAAGGTTTTGCGAGCGAACGCAAAGTTTCTTGGGGGAATGTAAAGGATTTGTGAGCGAACGCAAAGTTTCTTGGGTGAATGTAAAGGTTTTGCGAGTGAATGCAAAGTTTCTTGGGGGAATGTAAAGGTTTTGCGAACGAACGCAAAGTTTCTCGGGGGAATATAAAGGTTTTGTGAGCAAACGCAAAGTTTCTTGGGTGAATGTAAAGGTTTTGCGAGGGAACGCAAAGTTTCTTGGGGGAATGTAAAGGTTTTGCGAGCGAACGCAAAGTTTCTTGGGGGAATGTAAAGGATTTGTGAGCGAACGCAAAGTTTCTTGGGGGAATGTAAAGGTTTTGCGAGCGAACGCAAAGTTTCTCTGGGGAATATAAAGGTTTTGTGAGCGAACGCAGTTTCTTGGGTGAATGTAAAGGTTTTGCGAGCGAATGCAAAGTTTCTTGGGGGAATGTAAAGGTTTTGCAAGCGAACGCAAAGTTTCTTGGGGGAATGTAAAGGTTTTGCGAGCGAACGCAAAGTTTCTCGGGGGAATGTAAAGGATTTGTGAGCGAACGCAAAGTTTCTTGGGTGAATGTAAAGGTTTTGCGAGGGAATGCAAAGTTTCTTGGGTGAATGTAAAGGTTTTGCGAGGGAACGCAAAGTTTCTTGGGGGAATGTAAAGGTTTTGCGAGCGAACGCAAAGTTTCTTGGGGGAATGTAAAGGATTTGTGAGCGAACGCAAAGTTTCTTGGGTGAATGTAAAGGTTTTGCGAGGGAATGCAAAGTTTCTTGGGTGAATGTAAAGGTTTTGCGAGTGAATGCAAAGTTTCTTGGGGGAATGTAAAGGTTTTGCGAACGAACGCAAAGTTTCTCGGGGGAATATAAAGGTTTTGTGAGCAAACGCAAAGTTTCTTGGGTGAATGTAAAGGTTTTGCGAGGGAACGCAAAGTTTCTTGGGGGAATGTAAAGGTTTTGCGAGCGAACGCAAAGTTTCTTGGGGGAATGTAAAGGATTTGTGAGCGAACGCAAAGTTTCTTGGGGGAATGTAAAGGTTTTGCGAGCGAACGCAAAGTTTCTCTGGGGAATATAAAGGTTTTGTGAGCGAACGCAGTTTCTTGGGTGAATGTAAAGGTTTTGCGAGCGAATGCAAAGTTTCTTGGGGGAATGTAAAGGTTTTGCAAGCGAACGCAAAGTTTCTTGGGGGAATGTAAAGGTTTTGCGAGCGAACGCAAAGTTTCTCGGGGGAATGTAAAGGATTTGTGAGCGAACGCAAAGTTTCTTGGGTGAATGTAAAGGTTTTGCGAGGGAATGCAAAGTTTCTTGGGGGAATGTAAAGGTTTTGCGAGGGAACGCAAAGTTTCTTGGGGGAATGTAAAGGTTTTGCGAGGGAACGCAAAGTTTCTTGGGGGAATGTAAAGGTTTTGCGAGCGAACGCAAAGTTTCTTGGGGGAATGTAAAGGATTTGTGAGCGAACGCAAAGTTTCTTGGGTGAATGTAAAGGTTTTGCGAGGGAATGCAAAGTTTCTTGGGTGAATGTAAAGGTTTTGCGAGTGAATGCAAAGTTTCTTGGGGGAATGTAAAGGTTTTGCGAACGAACGCAAAGTTTCTCGGGGGAATGTAAAGGTTTTGCGAACGAACGTAAAGTTTCTTGGCGGAATGTAAAGGTTTTGCGAGCGAATGCAGTTTCTTGGGGGAATGTAAAGGGTTTGCGAGCGAACGCAGTTTCTTGGGGGAATGTAAAGGTTTTGCAAGCGAACGCAGTTTCTTGGGTGAATGTAAATGTTTTGCGAGCGAACGCAAAGTTTCTTGGGTGAATGTAAAGGTTTTGCGAGTGAATGCAAAGTTTCTTGGGGGAATGCTTTGGTCTGCATATAATTTTATTTCATTTCATTTTTTTTATAATATTGTTTGCTCTACATTAGAAGGTTTGTGGAGTAACCAAATAAATCCTTTAAAATATTACAGAAAACTGAATTTAAAGGTTTTGTAAAATGGTACATTAAGGCTTTGAATGCTCCTGCAAGGCATTCTTCGATATAAATAAATAGTAGCATATAAAAGAAGCTTTGGGTAGATTTAAAGTGCTGAATTTAACTGAAAATATTCTTTACTGATAGCACTTGATTTGAGGCCAGGGTGCAAGAAGAAGTGGAACAGGTTGCTGCCAAGTGAAAAAGTAAAAAGGCTTCAAAGACTTGAGAAAATGATACCCAGAAGTGCTATATCACGGTAAAAGCAATTTAGTAAGGGATAGGACATACTTACAGCCCATCTGCCAGCAGCTGCTGTGTAAATAGAGAGTCTTATACAAGCCTTTGAATTTTGACCCTTTTCTTCCTTCTTGAATATCTAGAGGAACAGTAAGAGCACTTTGTGGAGAAACCTGCTTAAAACATATAAAAATTATCTAAAGAGTGGCAGGTGGCAACATTTTAACTCTGCCACTCTTAAAAATAAAGGTTCTTCAGCGGTTCTTTGATCTTCACCCATTTGTGTCTCTTTAAAGATTGAGAAAGGCTGTAAAGTCCTTGTTGGTTGTAATTGAAAATTGAGAGTTAAGAATGAGAGTTTGTCTTCATATACTTCTTAACTTTGGCATCGTCAGCTAAACAACCTCCATTGAGAAGAATGTGAATGCTAACGACTTTTTCTTGTCATTATAGATCCTACAGCATAATGGAAAATGCAAATGCAAAAGGAAGGAATAGAAAAAAGAATGAAACTGAGAGATGGACCGAGAAAGACAAGAAGACCAAAGAAGAGTAATAGATATGAGAGGAAAAAAAACGAGGGATGAGAGACACACGCTGATGGGACGGCGAATCGATATGGCATTTCGGTAAAACATTCCCTACACAGATAAATCAGGATCTGAGATTATACCAAGAGCAGAGAGCAGAAGCTTTTCATCAATTGCAGATCAGGAGCTGGTATTGATCTCCACGGCTGTGCCGCATGTTTGACACTGGCTGCGTCTCTCTGCCTCATGCAATTCATTTAGGGTTCCCTGCATCCCGCTCAGCTGACTGAAAATGCGTTAAATAAAAGATTGAAGGAGAGCCGAATTTTGTTATTTTCTGCCAATGGCATTTGAAGCCACCAAGCCTTTTGCCAATCAGGTTTTGATTAAGGATTGTTTAAGCAGATGCACAAGACTAAATGTCCTCATCAAAGATTTAACAATGAGCTTTTACACTGAGCGGAGAAAAGGCCAATTGTCGTTCAGTTTGATTAAATGATCAATGCTTTCAAACCTGCATTGTATATACTGCCCGGCTGAGGTTATATTTATGCCGAAAGCCGTGACAGTTCAAACTGCCAGTCCTAATTACGACATAGGTGGACATCTCTGTCCGAAGCAGTTTACTTGACGCTCAGATCACATTGCACGCCTGTCATGTCAGATTTGTCCACTAGTCAGAGTAGTGACAGTGTAGTCAGGGTCAAGACCGAGTCAATGCACAACATCCTGTCACTATTAGGCACAACAGGAGTGATGAATGAATAACAGCCCATTGTCAATGCAGCTTTGATTGAGCATAAATGTTTACGCCTTCCCTTTGGTTTGCATTTCCATTACTTTAAGCAAATCAGAGTGCAGTATATTTATTGATATATAGATTTTTTTTGCAATGTAATGCAATGGAATTTATGCAGTTTTTTGGGTGTGATTTCTAGCCAAGATATAGGGCCCTATTTTAACGATCTGAGCTCACGGTCTGAAGCGCATGGCGCAGGTGCACTTAGGGCGTGTCTGAATCCACTTTTGCTAGTTTAAATGGATAGTTCACCCAAAAATGAAAATTTGATGTTTATCTGCTTACCCCCAGAGCATCCAAGATATAGGTGACTTTGTTTCTTCAGTAGAACACAAATGAAGATTTTTAACTTCAACTGTTGCAGCCTGTCAGTCGCATAATGCAATGGTAACACATGAGAGTATGAGAACTATGAGAGTAAAAAAACATGCACATACAAATCCATATTAAACCCTGCGACTCGTGACGACACATTGATGTCTTAAGACACGAAACGATCGGTTTGTGTGAGAAACCGAACAGTATTTATATCATTTTTTACCTCTAATACACCACTATGTCGAACAGCCTTCACCGCGAGATCACTCCCGGTAAGTGAGGTCAATGTACAATGTACATCTTCTTAAGACATCAATGTGTCGTCACGAGCCGCAGTGTTTAATATGGATTTGTCTGTGCATGTTTTTTTGGAGTTGGAGTTAAAAATCTTCATTTGTGTTCTACTGAAGAAGCAAAGTCACCTATATCTTGGATGCCCTGGGGGTAAGCAGATAAACATCAAATTTTCATTTTTGGGTGATCTATCCCTTTAACAACGGAAAAAACGGTCAGTGCGCCCGGCACATGGTCAAAAAGGGTTGTACCTAGTCTGTTAATGAGTCATGGGTGTGTTTTGGGCGTAACATGCAATAAACCAATCGGAGTCTCATCTCCCATTCCCTTTAAAAGCCAGTTGTGCTTGCACCATGGCTGAATTTGCAAGCGGAAAGACTGAACACTTCTCCAGAGAGGAATCCTTTTATTTTTAATATTTAAAAATGTTTGTGTGCTGCTACGTGTCCCTGTGTGTGTAATAAGCAAAGTGTACGCGCATTGTGCACCCACCTATAGGCGCATATTACTAACACGCCCTTTAAATAACACAAAAAATACTGCGCTATTGACTTTAGACCAGGTTTTCGTTGGTCAATGGCGCAGTCGTTTTCAGTTCCTCAAAACAGCAACGCGACCAACAATGCGCCTGAACACACCTGGTTTTCAGACCAGCACGCCCATGGGCCAACAGATGGGCGCGAGTGCATCTGCTATTTAAACAACGTGGCGCTGGTCATGAAAATGATAACTGCGTTGGGCTGAAACTAGCAAAAAACACTTGCGTCGTGCCTGGTATTGCATTGCACGTATGTATGATAGGGCCCATAGTGTTCAAACATTATTTGAGAACCACTTTATGTGTGTATTTACATACATTTTTTAAATTTTATAATATAGCAAGCACGACAGCTTTTATATGTTGGAACAATGCATAACATATTTTTTTCTGATTTCCAATATTATACCACATTCTTTAGCAAAAAGCACTGAATTACTTCAGTGGCAATTTAAAACTATTGACATTTTGTGAAATATTTTTTTATTTTTGGCAACCTGAGATGTGTACTAACTGTGCAAATCAGTGTTTTGTTTTGTTTTGTTTTTTTAAACTTTTGGTTACTCCTCTGCTGGTAGATGCTGTAACTACACCGTTCTCCCAAAAAAGCATCTTTTTCCATTGATGGCTATTCAAAAGCAGCTGTTTATTGTGATAAAGTGAACAAATCATATATTCATTATATTTATAATATAATTAGATATTTTGTTTAATATAATGAAGCAAAACATATGTATTTATTTATTTATTTATTTGTTTGTTTTAGTTTTTTTATTAAATCATTCATACTTCATTACAGTGCATCTGGAAAGTATTCACAGCACTTCACTTTTTCCACATTTTGTTATGTTACAGCCTTATTCCAAAATGGATTAAATTCATTATTTTTTTTCCCCAATTCTACAAACAATACCCAATAATGACAATGTGAAAGAAGTTTGTTTGAAATCTTTGCAAATTTATTAAAAATAAAAAATGAAAAAAATCACATGTACATAAGTATTCACAGCCTTTGCCATGGCACTAAAAATTGAGCTCAGGTGCATCCTGTTTCCACTGATCATCCTTGAGATGTTTCTACAACTTGATTGGAGTCCACCTGTGGTAAATTCAGTTGATTATACATGATTTGGAAAGGCACACACCTGTCTATATAAGGTCCCACAATTAACAGTGCATGTCAGAGTACAAACCAAGCCATGAAGTCCAAGGAATTGTCTATAGACCTCCGAGACAGGATTGTATCAATGCACAGATCTGGGGAAGGGTACAAAAACATTTCTGCAGCATTGAAGGTCCCAATGAGCACAGTGGCCTCCATCATCCTTAAATGGAAGAAGTCTGGAACCACCTGGACTCTTCCTAGAGCTGGCCGCCCGGCCAAACTGAGGGATCAAGGAGATGGGCCTTAGTCAGGGAGGTGACCAAGAACCTGATGGTCACTCTGACAGAGCTCCAGCATTTCTCTGTGGAGAGAGGAGAACCTTCCAGAAGAACAACAATCTCTGCAGCACTCCACCAATCAGACCGGTATGGTAGAGTGGCCAGACGGCACATGACAGCCCGCCTGGAGTCTGCCAAAAGGCACTTGAAGGACCATGAGAAACAAAATTCTCTGGTCTGATGAAACAAAGATTGAACTCTTTGGCCTGAATGGCAAGTGTCATGTCTGGAGGAAACCAGGCACTGCTCATCATCTGGCCAATACCATCCCTACAGTGAAGCATGGTGGTGGCAGCATCATGCTGTGGGGATGTTTTTCAGCGGCAGGAACTGAGAGACTAGTCAGGATCGAGGGAAAGATGAATGTAGAAATGTACATAGACATCCTTGATGAAAACCTGCTCCAGAGCGCTCTGGACCTCAGACTGGGGCGAAGGTTCATCTTCCAACAGGACAACGACCCTAAGCACACAACCAAGATAACAAAGGAGTGGCTCTGTGAATGTTCTTGAGTTGCCCAGCCAGAGCCCAGACTTGAACCCGATTGAACATCTCTGGAGAGATCTGAAAATTGCTGTGCACCAACGCTCCCCATCCAACCTGATGGAGCTTGAGAGGTCCTGCAAAGAAGAATGGGAGAAACTGCCCAGAAATAGGTGTGCCAAGCTTGTAGCATCATACTCAAAAAGACTTGAGGCTGTAATTGGTGCCAACGGTGCTTCAACAAAGTATCGAGCAAAGGCTGTGAATACTTATGTACATGTGATTTTTTTGGTTTTTAATTTTTAATAAATTTGCAAAGATTTCAAACAAACTTCTTTCACGTTGTCATTGTGGGGTATTGTTTGTAGAATTGAGGAAAAAAATAATGAATTTAATCCATTTTGGAATAAGGCTGTAACATAACAAACTGTGGAAAAAGGGAAGCGCTGTGAATACTTTCCGGATGTACTGTATATTAAACAAATATTGGTTACACTTTATTTCGATGGTCCACTTTAGGTATTCTACTAACTATAAGTAACTTTGCTACATGTCAACTAACTCAACTAACTTACAGTACTTATGCAAGAAAGTACTGGTTAATATAAGGTAACTACATGGGTTATGGTTAGGTTCAGGGTTAGTACCTAGTTTTTAACCAGTTATTTTATGTATTATAATAAGTACACAGTATGTACATGGGCAACATGGCTGTAAGATAAAGTGCTACCAATATTTTATTATAATATAGTGGATATTTTACCAGTCACCGTACAAAAAATGCTTTCTTACTTGGTATCAGTTCAGTTATGGATTCGGCTTCTGAGCCAATCACCTAACTCGTAAATGCCATGTGACTAATTACTATGTAGCTGCAGGAAAATTCCCCATTACAAGATAGCAAAATTATCTTGTAATGGGGTAAGAAAAATAATCTTGTTTCTGTTTGAAATCTTGTTTCTGTCCCAAACAGAAACAAGATTTCAAACAGAAACAAGATTATTTTTCTTACCCCATTACAAGATAATTTTGCTTGTTTTAAGCAAAAACTCACCTCATTTTGATTTTTTTTTCTAGAAAACAAGAAAATATCTTATGTCATTTTACTTATCTAGTAAATGCATCTTGATTTAAGAATTTTTAGATATTTAGACGAAACGACAAAAATACTAAATTAGAAATGCATTTTTTGCAGTGCATATTTTTAGTTATGATTTGGGCTTTGGATATTTTTCCCATGTCTGCTGTCTTTGACATCACAGCTCGGGATGGTCATTAGTAAATAGTTTGGGCCTGTGTGTGTTGTGATACTATCAGCCAATCAGTGTTGTCATGACATCATTTTCCTGCAGCTACAGAGTAATTAGTCACATGGCATTTACAAGTTAGGTGATTGGCTCAGAAGCCGAATCCATAACTGAACTGAGTGCCGATTGGCTAAGATTGCAAAGTTCAGATTGTGTACTGCCATTAGGATGCATGGTAAATGTCTCCTGCTATTATAGACCTCCTTTCTAATATTTATGTGTTTTAGAGTCTACTAAACTGTGGGTTCTTTTCTATAGGATTCTTTGACCGCTGCAGCATAATTACTGGACAAGAGAAGAGAGTGAATGTGAGAGTAAAGGAAGCTACTGCCATAGTCTAAATTGAATATTGAACACAAGCCCTTCTATAAGGCCAGAGGATTGGAAACGTATGTGTCTGACATCTTTTAATGCAGCGTTTCAAATTCCAATTCTGCAGCAGTGACTGTTTCATTTTCAAACTCACTTATATATCGCCTGCCTTTCCCTTGGCATATATACAGACACACACGCGCAACAACAGCCGTGAAGCCTCGCAAAGAGACCCATGAAACCTCTGGTGTTTTATGACTGTTTTAAAATACACCATTTCCTCTCACTTTTGCTTATCGTTGGTGCACAGAGGCTTATTTTATGGAATCGAGTCCCAGATCCGCCATGTTCCGGGGTGTCTCACGAGGCGCTGTGCTTTTCATTGTTTGCCTAGAGTACCGTTTTCAAGATATTCCTTCCTGCTAGATATTCCAATTTACGGAAAAGGGGACCCAAGGGCTCCATATTCTCTTTGCTTGTGAAAAGATAGTAACTCTGTTGCATTTTTAACCAGCCAGTGGAGCAAACATCTGCATAACCGCAAACTTGGAGTGTTGCTTTCAAGTGACTGGCAAACAATGACAGTCTTTCAAGGAACCGGCTCTTTGATGAATGGTACAGAATCGGCCTAATTCAAACTTTGCCAAAAAGAAGCCCTGGAAAATTAGACGAGAATAATAACTGACTCTCTTTCTATGAAAAAAGACCCATTAGGTATGTTTGCATGCACTCATTTTTGTCAATCCGAATTAATCCAGTCTGATTTCAGATTCTGAAAGTTATGTTTCAGTGAACCCTGAATTTTGCAATTCGATCTTTTACATGTATTCTGAACAAAACTTCAGTGCGGAGTCACCTCATTCACTTGATTTAGTTAAATTGTGGCTACTAGGGTTGTAAGTCAGTCACAGGCGATTCACACTCCAATCCAGATAATCCGCGATAATGCAATGCTGTTTGCTAACCGCCACAACAGGAGAAAGCAGAAGAAGAAGAGACGATCTACGCACAAACCCAAAATAACCCTTCATCCCAACGTCCATACTATCCATCCTAAATAGTTTGTGAGATTAGAATAAGTGTGTCTCAAAGCATAGTATGTTGAAAAGAGTATGTCAAAAGTCCCCGGATGGGCTACTATTTCCGGTAGATTTTCGAAGTGTGGTTCCGTGCACACTATAAAGGCTAATATTGCCTACAACCCATTGCGCTTTGGAGGAGGATTTGGTTCAGAACTACAAACGGTTCAGTGAGAGGTTTAGATAAAGGTTTGGGTGACTAATAATCAAAGTTTAACCGGATAAAAATATTTATTTAATGTTTAATGTTCTTAAAAAATATGTAAGATATGTAAGATTATGTAAGATCTGTTTGGCCATTAACTTTTAAATGCATCATGCATTAATGTGAGGAGAGTTCTCTGCATGAAAGACCCACGACTGCAGATCAACGTGCTACTGCATTTCTCTCTGATAAGGTAGGAAATGAAATTAAATGTGGAGGATTTTAACTGTGACAATATGATTGACAGGCCAGTTTACGGTGACAGGATGCGACACAGAGCAACCATTAAAGATGCAACTGTATGATGTGATAGTATGTCCCAAAGCTTGTCTACTCTTTTGCTACACATTCAAAAGTATATACTTTTTCTTCACAACTACATTTTACAACTACTACTTTTAGGGCGTAGTATAAGTAGGCGAATTGGGATGCAGCAAAGAGTTCAGATGGCACGCAAGAGCTTGCTAGTAGCCTATATGCTGAGTTTCAATTCATTTTTGTGACGCGCTCCACAAACAACACGGAAAGGAAACCATGACGACAGAAAGCGGCATTCTGTTTGTTTTCTTTATTTTACAAAAGCACAATGTTTTTTTATTGTGAGTGTACACAAATAATGTTTCAAATGTGTCTTACCTGTATGGCCATAAATTACCGAGTATTTTAAGTTGTTTCCTTTGTTATAATGAGACAAAATTATATTGTCACTGTACCGATTTGTGTCATGGAAATGTCACTACTACAGTCCAGTGATGAAATATGCGTGTCCTGGAAATGGGAAGCCGCAGGTGCCACTTCACTCGCTTCTCCTCGTGGAAAGATGAAGTAGGCTGAGATGTAGATGGCACTTTTTCTTCTACTCGCTCATCTTTCCATGATTTCTTGAAAAAGTGTATTATTGAACTTGTGCATCCGCCATTGTCACTGAATTGGAACTTTTTCCCCGCAATTGACAGAATTTTCCGGCTTTCCGCGTTTTCACTGTTATACGGTAGGGGGTGCTATTACACATCTTCTGAAAGAGTACTGAATCTCCTGATCAAAAGACAGGCAAAGAAGAAGCAGAAACAATCAATATCATATATAAGCAGATACATATGTAAAATAATGCGATCACCAACATTAAACAGCATATAAATCAAAACTGCCTAATGTTACTGAATGAAATGTCGACCCAGGACGAGCTATAGGACTGTGAAGCTTTGAGGGTGTTGATGGACTCCATCTACTCCATCTGTGTTTTGATCATCGTTCTGAATCCGATCTGGACGTAGTCTTTGATAAAAATGTGATTTTCTCAGCTCAAAATGTTGCTTTTTTATGAAACTTACCCACATTCAAGTGTTGGTAAAAAAAGAATGCATGAAGCTAGAATAAAAAAAATTTTGTTAGTTTGTTTTTTTGTTTTTTAAAGCAGAGGATCGGTTCTTTCTTTTTCATTATATTGCATGTTCAGATATTCATAGAATAAAATATTCTGGGGGCCATGAAATTTTTGTGAAAATTGTCAAAAACGCTGGCAACTTTTAATGAAAGTTAATGAACTCTCATGCACAAAGAAAACTAATCTCTGTTTTATTTTTCATTCTATTTATTTTGTACTTTTATAACACAAGATGCTTTTCCATCTTGTAGCTGATTGTGACCAAATACCTTTTGTTTTTTATCAGCCCTGCAAAAAAAATATGATCTATGCAAGAGTGCATTCTGTTTACTGCTTACTGCTTAATATTACACTAAAGGAGTCTGTACTGTAACTACCTAGTGGAATACATGCCACTAGGTGGAACAAACTGTAATTTGCACTACTGTCTATTCAACATAAATTAAAAGAAACCTAGCATTGGGGATTTGTTGCTTTTTCCTGTTGTACCGAACTCGTATCGAACAGTGAACCCAAAATCGAGGTGACTTGTGTACTGTTAAGCCCCTAGTGGCTATGAATTAAGAATTCATTCCCATGATTTATTAATTTGTTCCCTTGTTTTGATTTAGGGTTAGGGTTAGGACAACGGGACCACTATTTAGTAAATCAAGGGAACGAATTATTATATTATGTGCACGATTTACTTAAAACGAGAGAACAAATTAGTAAAACGTACTGATGTATTAGTAAGTCGTGGGAACCAATTGGTAATTCGTGGCCATAATATACATATTTTTTTTCTCTGCATATCATGTGTCAGGGCTCTGTAGATTTCTGCTATTATTCTATATTCTGCAGCAAAATGTACCAACTTACTTAAGTGGTAAGTTTTGTGAAATTGACTGAGTTAGAAGCTAGATATGAACAGTTTTGTTGCACTGTGACATCTAAAAAGAAAGTTGATATTTATGTATTTTTGGATCCGACTGAGAACGTTTACATGCTTATTTGTTCCTATTGATTGTAACCACCCCTTTCAATCCGATCAAAATTTCATTCAGATTTCGCGAAATCGGATCGATTGAGGTGCTTACATGATGCCGTTTAAATCTGAATTACTATTGGATTATTTGGGTGCATGTAAACATAGTTACTTTGAACTCAAACCCTCAGCTAATGTCATCTGTGCTGTTTGCCCCTGCCGGGCCGATGTCTAATGAGGCTCCTGATAAATCGTAGCGAACTCTAATATTTCTTGCTGAGGCGCAGCTCTGAAAGCTATAAATAACCGCCGGTCGCATTAGGAACCACGTCAAACCTCCCAAAAGTCTATTATGATCCAAGGCCATCAGCAGAGGTAGCTGATTTGACTCGTATACTTGTTCCATCTCGTCCATCCATCTTTTTCCCCCACTCCTCTCCAATGGTTGTCTTATCTAGACCTGTTGAGGCGCGGCGGTGCTTTTCTGTGACGGGAGATTGAAAGCCATCATCCCAAAGAACAGCACAGGAGGGTTTCTTTTTGTGGAAGGTCATTAGCTGGCCGGCTGGAAATCACAGTTCCTGCAGTGGCACCCCGGGCTGTGATTCCACATCTTTTATTCCTGGACTCTCGAGAGGAGTGCGTTTTTGATATTCCGAAGCTCTGTCTCCACTCTTCTACTGTCCTAATCCCTGTCAAGAGCCTCATGGTCTCTAGTCAATAAAGGGCTTGTGGACAGCATTTTCAACAACATTTATTCTGATCATGAGGAGAGTGAGTGGTAAGTGCCTGTCCATTGGCAGGTATGTCCGCGTGCAGGTGACGGCCACCGCTGTGCTTTAGTCCACTGAGATGTGCCAGACTCATCCCTGTGGTCTCCACGGATATTGGAAAGGGCAATGTCAAGTCCCAAATTTCTCAAAGGTCCCTCATTCTATACTTTTATTTATTTATTTATGCATTGAAGCATTTATGCATTTAAGAATTTGTCTAAGGTACTTGCAGATGTCTACTTATAATGTATATTGGTGGCTCCGTAACAATGCACTGAAAGATGTCTAAAATATAGACATAGAATAACTAAAGCATGAAGAATGCACAGCATTGAATTTCAGTCGTGTACTCATTATATCTTAATTGGGGTATTCAAAATAAGGAATTTTTTCATTGTTTTTGTCAGTGTTATTTTAGTTTTATTAATATTTTTAATTAGCTTTTTATATATATATATAATATATATATATATATATTATATTTCTCTGTGCTTTTGTCATTTTATTATTATTATTATTATTTTTTAAATATTGCTATTTAGGTTTAATTTATTTTTATTTCAGTTTTAGTTTTAGTTGGATTTAGTTTTTGTTTATTTCCAGTTAATAATTTTAGTTCTTCAACTAAAACTTATTTCAGTTTATTGCCAAGGCAACATTTGTCATTTTCATTTAGTTTACGTTTTTCAACTAATATTTATATTTTATTTTATTACGGCTTTATTTCAATTAACAGAAATGTGTTTAATAGTTTTAGTTTTAGTTCACGATAATAATCTGTTTTTTATCAAATGTTGAAACATGTTTAAATATAGATAATATTTGAACAGTTGGTTTATGTTTTTACTTTTCTCTCAACCAAAATTATATTTTTGCAGACTAATATTAGATTACGTTTTTGTCAGAGTAAAACTGACATGATGAAATGTTATGAAAAAGTAAAAAAAAAAAAAAAAAATAAGATGGAAAAAGAAAACAAAAAATGAAGAAGAATGTTATGGATCAGGACTGACTTGAGGGTCACTAATTTATGACAATTTATTATTTTAATGTGAACTATCCCTATAGGAACAGATAATGTAAATTAGCTCTGTTATGATTGGCTATCGTCTTTGTATATGAAATAGAGAACAGTAAATTTAAAGGGACAGTTCACCCAAAAATGAAAATTATGTCATCATTTACTCACCCTGTATGACTCAGTTTCTTCTGTGGAACTGAAAAAAGACCTTTTGAAAGATGAACAATGAAAGTTAATGTTGTTTAGACCCCAAAGTTCATCAACATATCATCTTTTGTGTTCCATAAAAATTGCATATGGGTTTGGTGCAACATGAGGGTGAGTAAATGATGACAGAATTTTCATTTTTGGGTGAAATATCCCTTTCAGACATTTATGATCATGTCAGTATCTGAAGTATCAGTATCAGTATTCTAGTATCTGATACTAGAAATTCAAAGAAATGTTTGTGTGATTGGGAATGTCTTAAAGAGAACTGCTTCTGATCAAGACTTCAAACAGTGCTGTGATCTGAGCTGTTATGTCCTGCCAAAAACAGCTCAATACACATGGTTCGGCATGTCTATACTGAATTCACACCGTGTACACGCATTTGATCAAAGAATCATTTTAGCAGTGAGCTTCAGTGGTGTTTTGTTTATTTTTGGCAGGAACCTCTGTATCCCCGCGAGAGCCACCGAGATGAAGATTTGTATGACAATGATAGACGCTCATCCAACTGTGTAAACATTAAAGTGACAGCATAAATTATGAGGCGATAAACAGGTAATTGAATTGTCTTGAGTAAATCAAAAGGGATCGACAAAAGCCCCCGCTCAAAGTTTTTGAGCGAAGGATTTTAAATGCTTTGCTCAAGAAAACAAGAAAAATATGTCAGTCCAATCACATGACCTTCCACAGGTGTTATCTGAGAACTGACTTCATTTACCATCCTCATTTTATTCGAAACACTTTGGAACACAAAAGGAGTTAAACGTCATTTCCATTTTTTTCATATAACAAAAATGCATGATAAAAATCATTAATTCTCCCTTTATTTAGAATTTATATAAATATATATATATATAAAGTTTCATAGTTTGTGTTGTCTTAAGTCATAAGAAAATAAGGATTTATGCTGATATTTTCCAAAACCTAACTTTTTCCAAATGTATTTATTTATTTATTTATTTATTTATTCATTCATTCATTCATTTAATTATTTATTTATTTATTTTATTTTAAATTTATTTATTTTTAATTTTTTTTTTAATTTTTAATTTTATTAAACCATTTTGATAATTCATTTTGTGTTTCAAAGGGAAGACATTTGAGCAGATTTGATATTAAATACTTTGTTTTATTTCAGTCATGTCTTATCTCGTCTTGGAAATAAGTGAGGCTCGGGCCCCCAAAAATTGGTGCATGACCCTGATGATAAATGTGTAGATTCTTATGAAATCGTGTGATGGAGGTGAACCCAATTTTTGTGTGCATCCAAAAGTAGTTGACTGTATGGCTGTAGTAAAATTCACTCGGTTATTGGACGTTCCTCGTGCTGGTAGGGGGCAGATTTTTGAGTCAATATAGTCCCAAATCTTGTTCGGGTAACTCTTGAGCACATTTGATTGAAATCTGTTGTTGCTGATTGGCACGGCGCTTCTCCACCGAGACGTAATGGGAGCAAGGGAGAGCCAAGGCTAAGAGGCTAATTGGTTGTTCTCAAGTGATTGATGTCAACGTTGCTCGGCAATGCCAAATTAGCAGAGCCCAAGGTGAGCCGAGTGCAGGCAAGGACCCGCAAACAGGCAAATAATGGCCTTGATGCGCATAAAAATGTGCACAGACACCAGATGCCACTCAAAGGGCTGTCAGATACCCCTTTGCTGATTGATGGCAAAGAGAGAACTTTCGATTTAGGCACGGGGGCTCTCGGCGGGCTGGATTGATTTCATCGTGGGGAGACAGGTGGCCGCTCCGAACACGCTTTAATCAGAAAACCCTCAGGTGGGGCTCAAGTCTGCTCGGTTAAGTTGCTTCGCCATTGACTTTCCCTCCAAAAAACGAGGGGGGACCTTGAGCTGCAGTTGCCACCCCATATTTCCTGGCATAGTTTCCTGTAGCAGCTGTCATTCAAGTCCCCCTCTGAATTATTGGAAAACTCATCTTTATTATCCGTGTCGACCCAGCAGTCGTAGACCGCAGTGGAGGGAAAGTGGCACTGAAGCATATGTGCAGATGTGCCATTTACAGACATAAAAACAAAATGAATTGTGGTCAGTTGCTTAACTTTTCTGTCTAAATAGAAAGAATAAGATTTTTTCCAACCAAGATTACACTAGTGCTAAAAAGAGAAGTAGTATTGCCAAACATCCAAACTTTCAAGTAACAAATTCCCAGTAGGAATGGCAGTTTCTTTCAGTTTTTCCCCGCTGTTTGGCCTAAAACACTGTTCATGGTCATCCAGTTTGAAATGTTAGCTACAAACACGAAGGATTTTTCTGATTTTTCGTCGCTGTGCAATGCACTGGATCCTTCAACTGGAAAAAGTAACTCCTGCTAAACTTTTATTCTTTGAATTCTTGCTTCCAGGAACAATACAAGTCAACACCATTATGACTAAAAGTTTGCTAAGAGGTATTTCCTACTAAAGCAAGGCTGTATTTGACTCTGGTCAAGTGTATCCATAGCAGACTGGTGGGAGTGGCCTTGGATGGCAACATGCCCAGTGCATTATGGGTGTTGAAGTTTTCCAAACCAATTTGGCAACAGGGGAAAACAACAGCCTTTTTTTCTCTGTTTTCTCTAGTTAGGTAGCACCGATTTAAAAAAAAAAATACATCAAATCAAATCAAATCACCTTTATTTATATAGCGCTTTTTACAAAGCCAATTGTTTCAAAGCAGCTTCACAGTGGTAACAGGAAAATAATGCAACAGAATTTGATTCGGCTGTACAGCCGCTCTGGTGAAAACGGTGATGTCATCCAGCTCATTTCAATTATCATATAGTGTCAATGCGGGCAGATCAGTAATATAGTTGAAATTTAAGTGTCCACAACTGAGCAAGCCAAAAGCCAAAGGCGACGGTGGCAAGGAACCAAAACTCCTTCAGGGCCAGAATGGAGAAAAAAACCTTGGGAGAAACCAGGCTCAGTCGGGGTGCCAGTTCTCCTCTGGCCGACGAACAAATAGTGTATGATTATGATTCTGGCAACATTACAGGTCAGAAGTCATGTTAGATCAATAAATATTCGTAGGATTATTCGAAAGATTGGAGTCGTCACGCCGGGGACGGGTTTAATGAGGATGTCGTGTCGATGCAGCATTTACGGGGGGAGTTTAATTGACACGGTCTCTACAGACACTTCAGGGATGCGTTCGTCATGTCCAGGCTAAGGTCCACCATCTGGTCCGGATACTGCCCGGATCCGGCCAACTGCAGTAAACCTCGGGATAAACAGAGAGACTAACATTAGCGTAGATGCCATTCTTCTTATGATGTAACGAGTATATCAGGTGTTATGGGAAGTGTTCCCGGTTCCGGCTGACCTAGTTAATGCAGCCTAAAACAATCATTTAACTGATTTGAATAATAGAAATTAAAAATGTTTTATGTGTATGCCATAGTAAAGAGATGTGTTTTTAGTCTAGATTTAAACTGACAGAGTGTGTCTGCTTCCCGAACAATGCTAGGAAGACTGTTCCAGAGTTTAGGTGCTAAATAGGAAAAGGATCGACCGCCAGCAGTTGGTTTTGATATTATCAACTGGCCAGAATTTTGAGACTGCAATAGACGTGATGGAGTATAATGCGTTAAGAGCTTGCTCAAGTAGTGGGGAGCTAAACCATTTAGTGCTTTGTAAGTAATCAGCAAGATTTTAAAATGTATACGATGTTTAATAGGGAGCCAATGCAGTGTTGCCAGAACCGGGCTAATATGGTCATACTTCCTGGTTCTAGTAAGAACTCTAGCTGCTGCGTTTTGGACAAGCTGCAGTTTATTTATTAAGCGAGCAGGGCAACCACCCAGTAGAGCATTACAATAATCTAGCCTTGAGGTCATGAACGCATGAACTAACTGTTCAGCATTTTGCATTGAAAGCATGTGCCGTAATTTAGATATATTTTTAAGATGGTAGAATGCAGTTTTACAGATGCTAGAAACGTGGCTTTCAAATGAGAGATTCGTATCAAAGAGCACACCCAGGTTCCTAACTGACGATGAGGACTTGACAGAGCAGCCATCAAGTGTTAGACAGTATTCTAGGTTACTACTTGTGGAGTTTTTTTGTCCAATGATTAAAAATTCAGTTTTTTCTGAATTAAGTTGCAGGAAATTACTAGTCATCCAATTTTTTATATCAGCTATGCATTCCGTTAATCTTGTGAATTGGTAAGTTTCGTCAGGGCGTGAAGAAATATAGAGCTGAGTATCGTCAGCATAACAATGAAAACTAACGCCATGCTTCCTAATAATATCTTCCAGTGGTAGCATGTACAGGGTGAAAAGCAACGGTCCTAGCACTGAGCCCTGCGGTACTCCATACTGAACTTGTGATCGGTGTGACATCTCTTCATTTACTGCTACAAACTGATAACGGTCAGATAAGTATGATTTAAACCATGCCAAAGCAATTCCACTAATGCCAACATAATTTTCGAGTCTATTCAAAAGAATGTTGTGGTCGATAGTATCGAATGCAGCGCTAAGATCGAGTAACACTAACAGAGAGATACAACCACGATCGGATGATAAGAGTAAATCATTTGTAACTCTAATGAGAGCAGTCTCAGTACTATGATACGGTCTAAATCCTGACTGGAAATACTCACAGATACCATTTCTTTCTAAAAAGGAGCATAATTGTGAGGACACTGCCTTTTCTAGTATTTTTGACAGAAAGGGTAGATTTGAGATTGGCCTGTAATTGACTAATTCTGTAGGATCAAGTTGCGGTTTTTTAATAAGTGGTTTAATAATAGCCAACTTAAAAGTTTTCGGTACATATCCTAATGTCAAGGATGAATTAATGATATTAAGAAGAGGATCTATGACCTCTGGAAGCATCTCTTTTAGTAGTTTAGTCGGTATAGGGTCGAGCATACATGTTGTTGATTTTGATCAAGTTTAGCCAATTCTTCTTCTCCTATAGCAGTGAATGAATGTAATTTTTCCTCAGTGACACTACAATGCACTGTCTGATGTGATACTGTAGTAGACGGCTGCATGGTTATAATTTTTTTCCTAATATTATCAATCTTACAAGTAAAGAAGTTCATAAAGTCATTACTGCTGTGCTGTTTAAAAACATCAGAAGTTGAAGCTTTATTTTTGGTTAATTTAGCCACTGTATCGAATAAATACCTAGGGTTGTGTTTGTTTTCTTCTAAGAGAGTCGAGAAATAAGCAGATCTAGCAGTTTTTAGGGCCTTTCTATATGCAATCATGCTCTCTTTCCATGAAATGCGAAAAACTTCTAGTTTTGTTTTCTTCCAGCTGCGCTCCATTTTTCTGGCTGCTGTTTTAAGGGCCCGGGTGTGCTCGTTGTATCACGGCGTTGGACTATTTTCTTTAATCTTCTTTAAGCGCCGGGGAGCAACTATGTCTAAAGTGCTGGAAAAGAGAGAGTCAATAGTTTCTGTTGCAACATCGAGTTCCTCTAGGCTATCTGGGATGCTTAGGAGATGAAACTGATGAGGAAGATTATTTACAAAGCAATCTTTAGTCGCAGCAGTGATAGTCCTGCCATATTTGAAGCGAGGGGACGGCTTTGCAGCCTTTGCTAAATTAAGTGTACATGATACTAGGTAATGATCTGAGATGTCATCGCTCTGCTGCAGAATTTCAATGGTATCAACATTTATTTCATGTGACAGTATTAGGTCTAAAGTATGATTACGGCGATGAGTGGGTCCTGACACGTGTTGCATTACTCCAATAGAGTTTAGAATTTCTCTAAATGCCAATCCCAATGCGTCTTTTTCATTGTCTACATGGATATTAAAATCACCAACAATTAGGACTTTATCTGCAGCCAGTACTAACTCTGATAGAAAATCAGCAAATTCTCTGGTAAAGAATGTTGTGGCCGATAGTATTGAATGCAGCGCTAAGATCGAGTAACACTAACAGAGAGAAACATATTTCTACTATATAGACAAGATTTATTAAGAGCCCATTATGCCAACAGTGAAGTACCCCTTTAATACAGTAAGTTGAAAGTTTTGACAGCTGAGTTGAATCTGTTTCATGGCAATAATCACATTTAAAAACTAAATAGCAGTTAAAAAAAAAAAACACATACAATAAAAATAGAATTAAATGTGGAGGGTTGTAAAGTTGCAATACAAGAACTTGCTAGATGTGCAGCCTTTTTTCCACTTTACTACTGTGATCTAGTAGGGGAAAACTGCAATCTGGGCTGCGATTCAGACCGCTGCACATCTGTCGCGCACAGCTTTCCAGTGTTCCCTCTGAGTGCCCGAATGAAGGCGTTAACGTGAAAAGCAACAGGAACTTATGAAGTCTTTTGCCAGGAGAGAAAGAATAAACTGGCTCGCATTTCACATTAGAGAAGAACAAATGTTCCTGTGTTTGTTTAATAAATTATGGAGGGAGAGGGTCCACTGAGGCTCAAAAGCTATGAAAAAATGTGTGAAATTAATCTAACTAACTGAACTTAATTGAATAGCCTGGAGTACCTGCGCTAAATCCAAGGAATCCGATAATTCCTTTGTGGCACGACTAACAGGTCCTGTATATTAGGAAACGTGAGTCTTTGTGGCATCAAAATGGGTGTTTTGTTTCATGTAACTGTCAAAACAACATTTTTTTGCAAGCGAACGCAAAGTTTCTCAGGGGAACGCAAAACTTTTGCGGGAGAACACAGAAGCATTTAAATATTGTTTTTTCCCTCCCATCTCATATTTTTTTCATCACCATGTCCCTTTAGAGGCTCCGTAGGATTTTATTTCATATGAGGCTGTTTGTGATGTTCTGTGTGTTTCCGTATAGGGAATGAGAGAAGCGCAAATATGGGTAAAAATGGGTAAAAATGGGTAAAATGGGAAAAAAAATATGAATATGAATAAAGACAAGATTTAAGGGCCAGCGCTGATATTGGACCCTAATGAAAGCAGTGCACTCTTACTGAGATCCGGGGTCTGCTTTGAGAATTGACTATCTGTCTGTATGTACTAGTAATTTAGAAACCTCACCAGGAGAGAGCAGTTGAGTTATAACTCTCTGTTTTGCTTTTTCTGTCTCTCTCTCACTCTTTACCACACACATAAACTCTTCCTCGTCCTCCGCCTTCATTCTGTCTGGACTCGGCCTCTCTCATTAATCATGGGACACAGACACTGGCTTTGGCCCAGTCGCTGTGAAGGTCAGGCCCAGTGAATCAGCACTTGAAGTTTGCCGAACGATGATGGCGACAGTATAGAGCAGCTCTGCGCTGTAACGGCAGCTCGCCGGACCAGCTCCCATCACACAACGCTCCACCGTAAACATGTCACACACTGGACCGAGCCCTCGTGTGCTGCCGGGTTATTGGATTGGCTCAGAGAGCACGGATGTGAAATAGATCTCAGCTTTATGCTGGTGTCTGGTCCTTATTTCTTGTTTCTTTATGTTAGCACTTTATATTAACTTTCATTAATGTGTCAGCAGTAAAATAGCATTAATAAAATTGGGAATAATCTATATGTACACATACTGTACACTGCCATTCAAAAGTTTGGGGTGGGTGATTTTTTAAAAATGTTTTTGAAAGAAAAAACATTAAAATACACCGATCCGGCATAACATTATGACCACCTTCCTAATATTGTCCCCCTTTTGCTGCCAAAACAGCCCTGACCCGTTGAGGCATGGACTCCAATAAACCCCTGAAGGTGTGCTGTGATATCTGGCATCAAGATGTTAGCAGCAGATCCTTTAAGTCCTTTAAGTTGCGAGGTTGGGCCTTTCTATCAGAACCAGCATTAACTTGAGCAATTTGAGCTACAGTAGCTCATCTGTTTGATCGGACCACGCAGGCCAGCCTTCGCTCCCCACGTGCATCAGTGAGGCTTGCCGCCCATGACCCTGTCGCCGGTTCACCACTGTTCCTTCCTTGGAGCACTTTTGATAGATACTGACCACTGCAGACCGGGAACACCCCACAAGAGCTGCAGTTTTGGAGATGCTCTGACCCAGTCGTCTAGCCATCACAATTTGGCCCTTGTCAAACTCGCTCAAATCCTTACGCTTGCCCATTTTTCTTGCTTCTAACACATCAACTTTGAGGACAAAATGTTCAACAAAATGTTTTATTAACATTTATTATTATTATCAATGTTGAAATACATGTTGTGCTTCTTCATGTTTTCAGGATTCTTTGATGAATAGACTGTTCAAAAGAACAGCATTTATTTGAAATCGAAATCTTTTGTAACAATGTAAATGTCTTTACTGTCACTTTTGATCAATTTAATGCATCCTTGCTGAATAAAAGCATTAATTTCTTCAGAAAAATAAACTTTTAAACAGTAGTGATTCACTTTAAATATCTTTTGTTATGTAATTAACAAAGCAATACATTATTTTACTACAATTAAGGTGACTAGAATGGCTCATCCAATCAGACTTAAGAGTCAGAAATCAGAAAATATTTATATTAATAAAATCAAATAATGCTTAACAGCCATACAGAACATTTTTACGTCATACAGATTAAAATATTTATTCTTTTCTTTCTTTCTTCTAAAGGACAAAGGAAAGGCCTACATCCCCACAGACATGAGAGCATGTCAAAATCCTTTAATCCACATAACCCTGATCATGTCTGCAGAGGATTTTCATTTGTCTTCTTAAATTGTGCAATGAATGAGTGTTGTTGTAGTATAAGGGTCAGGCCTCTGTGTAACTTTCTGATGGGATGTGATATTGTTGACTCGAGGCTGAGGTGAAATGCTTTTCATCAGTACATTTGCATTTATTCATTTGACAGACGCATTTATCTAAAGCTAATTAAATACATTTAATGCCTACATTCTGTCAACTTCAGGAACAGAACACCAAGTTTTGCACAGGCAAGCATCTCTCACTTTTTCAGAAAATGTTCAAATTCAGTTTGTGCACAGCAAAAATGTTTTTCTTGCTTAGTATGTATGTCTTGCGTTCCATGAAAAATATCTACTCATTCTTAAATCAAGATACTTCTACCTGAGAAGCAAAATGCATATATACACATCAGGGGTGTTTCAAGGGAGGCTGTATCTCCTCAAAAAAGAAAAAGAAGAAGAAAAAAATATTTCAAAATGTGACATTAAAATGTGTAAAATTCACTCTTTTTATAAAGTAACATTGTCCAACAGCGACACCCACAGGTGAAGATACGGCGAGAGTCCACGTCTCTCTTGCCTCCCCTGAGCCCATTGACTTTTAACAGACCCCCTAAAGTGTCCGCTGAGTTTAGTAGAGGGTAATTGAAAATGAACTGGGGAAAGTCACGTGAGAGGAGGCAATGCCTCCATCGCGCTAACATTGGGTATGATCGGTTATAATTGGATATGATTGGTTCGGGCGATAAATCCCGCCTCTTGTTTTCATGCGCGTTCACGGATCGGCCTGAATGAAGACAATGATTGCATTAATGGAAAGACTAATTAAAAAGTAAGTAAACAACACAGCCACTTAGATATCACCGCTTTATGTCACATCAAAATCAAACTTGAAATGGGCTGAAAATATGATGACTGTGGGGTTGTGAGCAATCAGCTTGGGGAAATTAAAGGTATATCTTCATGTCTGTGACCAGTGTGTACAAGCTTGATGACTGCTGAAAATAAGATGACTTTTAAAAAGAAAAATTGAACATTAGTTCACAAACAAAATATATAGTTTAAATTGCTACTGCATTTAGTTATTATTTTGTAATAACTGTAAAAATGCATGAAAACACGAACTTGATGAAATTTATACTTGGTTATAATAAATAGAACATTACATAGTGTAAAAATACAAAATAGAATTGTATTTGGTCTATATTTTCTTTCTTATGTAAGGTTTTTTTTTTTAAATAGGAAAATTAAGTGTAACAGGGACATACATTTACATTATATATATATATATATATATATATATATATATATATATAAAATGTGGGGACTTGCCAAAACACCACTGCACACCACTGATAACTGTATATACATAATACATACATACATATATATATATATATATATATATATATACACACACACACACACATATATATATATATATATATATATATATACAGTGGGGAGAACATCTCGGTTACGTATGTAACCCTCGTTCCCTGAGGAGGGAACGGAGACGTAACGTCAGTGACTGACGAATGGGGGTTTCGCCTAGAAGCCTATCATCTTCGAGATCTAGAAAACGCCCAATGGCAGTGCCAATGCCATGGGCATGTGGAATTTGCATAGCGTGATTCCACCCCACAGCGTGGGTATATAAGGAAGTACGCTGGCAACATTGCATTATGTTTACCTGCTGAGGAGCCAAGACTGAACTCCCGGCCGTTCCAGCGGTACAGCGGAAGTGGCAGAGGGACGTTACGTCTGAGCACTGACACCTGAGCCTAGTCCATTACCGGCCACTAGTAGAGGCAAGTACATGAGAGGACACTGGCTCCACTCGGAGATTATAGAATCTGGCGAATGTGTTGGATGTTGCCCAGCCTGCAGCTCTGCAGATGTCTGTTAGCGAGGCGTCATGCGCTAAAGCCCAAGAGGACCCCTAGGGGGCATGGACGCCCTCTGCGTCTGGTAAGCCAAGACAATGGCGTCCACTATCCAGTGAGACAACCTTTGCTTGGAGAGAGCCTTTCCCTTCAGCTTCCCACCATAACAGACAAAGAGCTGGTCTGAGGTCCTGAAACACTGCGTTCTGTCTACGTAAGCACGGAGGGCGCGTACTGGACAGAGCAGTGCCAAGGCTGGGTCTGCCTCCTCCAAAGGCAACGCTTGCAGGTTCACCACCTGATCCCTGAACGGAGTGGTGGGAACCTTGGGCACATATCCAGGCCGGGGTCTCAGGATCACGTGAGAGTTGGCCGGCCCGAATTCCAGGCACACTTCGTCAACCGAAAATTGGGGGCGTGGTCTGACGGGTGTCAGAACGCGGCGCCCCCAAAAACCAGTCGTCCAACCGCGAGCGTTCAGGACGGGGTGGAGGGTTCCACTCCAACCCGAGGCTCGCGGCTGCCTGGGAAAGCATGGCTGTCAACTCCGGGTCTGACTCGAGCAATGCTGGCTCGAACTCCAGTAAGGAGCTCATTGAGTCTCAACCGCAGCACCGAGATGGCCATGTCCCCGCAGTGGGAACATGACTCATCCACAAGCGCTGCCTGAGCGTGCTGAAAGCCCAAGCACGTCAGGCAGTGATTGTGCCCATCAGAGGGCGGCAGAAATCGACTGCGCCCAAAAGCACACGGGCGAGACATCTTGAAAAAGACGTGCCACGTGTGAGCTCTTTTATGAGAGGAAGCTTCACAGCGATGCTGAAGCGCCCAGGGACCGGATACCAGCTGGATGCAGACCACTGCACAGATCAGCAGGCAGGCAGTAAACGATCGCTGGAAAGCGCCGTAACACCAACACCGACTCGAAAGCTGCTCGTCTCGAAGAAGCTTGACGATAACTCAGAAGGCTTGAGGAGTGAAGAGAGAGATACTCTTGGCTCCGAAGCAGAAACATAACGCGATGTTGCCAGCGTACTTCCTTATATACCCACGCTGTGGGGCGGAGTCACGCTATGCAAATTCCGCATGCCCATGGCATTGGCACTGCCATTGGGTGTTTTCTAGATCTCGAAGATGATAGGCTTCTAGGCGAAACCCCCATTCGTCAGTCACTGACGTTACGTCTCCGTTCCCTCCTCAGGGAACGAGGGTTACATACGTAACCGAGACTGAACGAAAGGGAACAAGTATTTTATACACTGCCGTTTTTCCAGGTTTGCCCACTTACAAAGCATGTAGAGGTCTGTAATTTTTATCATAGGTACACTTCAACTGTGAGAGACGGAATCTAAAACAAAAATCCAGAAAATCACATTGTATGATTTTTAAATTATTAATTTGCATTTTATTGCATGACATAAGTATTTGATCACCTACCAACCAGTAAGAATTCCGGCTCTCACAGACCTGTTAGTTTTTCTTTAAGAAGCCCTCCTGTTCTCCGCTCATTACCTGTATTAACTGCACCTGTTTGAACTCGTTACCTGTATAAAAGACGCCTGTCCACACACTCAATCAAACAGACTCCAACCTCTCCACAATGACCAAGACCAGAGAGTTATGTAAGGACATCAGGGATAAAATTGTAGACCTGCACAAGGCTGGGATGGGTTACAGGACAATAGGCAAGCAGCTTGGTGAGAAGGCAACAACTGTTGGCGCAATTATTAGAAAATGGAAGAAGTTCAAGATGACGGTCAATCTCCCTCGGTCTGGGGCACCATGCAAGATCTCACTTCGTGGGGCATCAATGATCATGAGAAAGGTGAGGGATCAGCCCAGAACTACACGGCAGGACCTGGTCAATGACCTGAAGAGAGCTGGGACCACAGTCTCAAAGAAAACCATTAGTAACACACTATGCCGTCATGGATTAAAATCCTGCAGCGCACGCAAGGTCCCCCTGCTCAAGCCAGCGCATGTCCAGGCCCATCTGAAGTTTGCCAATGACCATCTGGATGATCCAGAGGAGGAATGGGAGAAGGTCACGTGGTCTGATGAGACAAAAATAGAGCTTTTTGGTTTAAACTCCACTCGCCATGTTTGGAGAAAGAAGAAGGATGAGTACAACCCCAAGAACACCATCCCAACCGTGAAGCATGGAGGTGGAAACATCATTCTTTGGCGATGCTTTTCTGCAAAGGGGACAGGACGACTGCACCGTATTGAGGGGAGGATGGATGGGGCCATGTATCGCAAGATCTTGGCCAACAACCTCCTTCCCTCAGTAAGAGCATTGAAGATGGGTCGTGGCTGGGTCTTCCAGCATGACAACGACCCGAAACACACAGCCAGGGCAACTAAGGAGTGGCTCCGTAAGAAGCATCTCAAGGTCCTGGAGTGGCCTAGCCAGTCTCCAGACCTGAACCCAATAGAAAATCTTTGGAGGGAGCTGAAAGTCCGTATTGCCCAGCGACAGCCCTGAAACCTGAAGGATCTGGAGAAGGTCTGTATGGAGGAGTGGGCCAAAATCCCTGCTGCAGTGTGTGCAAACCTGGTCAAGAACTACAGGAAACGTATGATCTCTGTAATTGCAAACAAAGGTTTCTGTATCAAATATTAAGTTCTGCTTTTCTGATGTATCAAATACTTATGTCATGCAATAAAATGCAAATTAATTATTTAAAAATCATACAATGTGATTTTCTGGATTTTTGTTTTAGATTCCGTCACTCACAGTTGAAGAGTACCTATGATAATAATTACAGACTTCTACATACTTTGTAAGTGGGCAAACCTGCAAAATCGGCAGTGTATCAAATACTTGTTCTCCCCACTGTATACCATGGTCTGTCTGAATACTTGATTCTGATTGGCTGGAAGGTGTGCAATAAAACCATTTAATGCACAGGTAGTTCCAAGTAAGTTTAATCACCATTCTATATTAATGCGCTGTTTTCAAAGCGCACACACACACGCATTATTCACACACAGAGATCTGAGATTGCGCTGCACACACACAGAAACATTCAAGAGCACAGAAACTTGTTATCAACGCTGCCCCGTGACTTTTAGTAATAAAATAACGTCACTACTGAATCGCTACATTTCTCAGCAATAAGGGGGTTACATCGTCATTTTGAAGTAATTAAACTCACAGATTAATTGTTAATGGAAAAACGCTGAACAGATGCAGGGATGCATCTCTCATCTCATAAACACTATAATTCATTTATACCAATAAATTAAATCTTACACACTACTTTATTTCTGTGTGTCTGATTCAAAGCGGGCAGAATGCTAGATCTAACAAGCCGTAACTGATGAAAATAATCATAAATTTTACCCTTCCGGTCAAATATTGCGCTGCAAACATCAATAACAGCTTTAAGTCGTCAATGCTGGCAAATGACCATGGTATAAACAAGATAATCCACGGCTAGCTGTGCTTTCCTCCATGTTGTGTATTAAAATCGTTTAATGCACAGCTATCCGTAGATTATCCCTTACATAATCACTTATAATAATTAAGTAACTTTGTTTACAAGCAGAAAAATATCTGCTAGTTTGGTCCGAAAAATAAACTTAATTCAAAGGGAAAATAATATTATGTTTCTGACTGAATTATTATTACCTCACTGAATAAAAATAAACTCACTTAATTTTGATACATTTTTCAAGACTTAACATCTTCTTAAGTTATTTTGCTTCACAAGTAAATGTATATTAACAAGATATTTTTCATGGAAAACAAAGAGTAAGAAAATCATGTTTTGCAGTGTGTGGCTACATATGAAGATCAGATGCTCTCCTTGGATGTTATTCGACTGTGGTTCTCAACTTCACACTTTTCTCTTGATAACTGCCAATATCCTGTGTGTTTTCAGGCAAACATTCTGCATGTTGAGTGCATCTCTGCCTGTTGTTTATCACAAGATGCGTTTCAGCGCCGAGTCTTTGTTTACGGATAAACCCGTGTGCTCTTACGCTGCATAACCTCGGACGCTTAAGCAAACTCGGAGTAAATCTTCCCAAGTGGAAGGGCTTTATGTGTTTCCATGGTATTTTAGCGCACGGCTGGGAGCTGAGATTTAGAAGTGGACTGACATTTTCTGATTCTTCATATTTCTCTTCCAAGTGCTCCGCAGCCGAGCATAAGCAATAGCAATTAGTTTGGGGACCGGCGGAGAGAAATGCCGTAAACATATTTGAGCTCAGAAGTGCAAATGGACAGCCTCTCTGAAATGCAAAGTTGGCCTCGTCTCAAGATAGATGGGTTTACCAGCATTCAGCGCCTCAGCCACAGCAAATATGCTCAGTCTTTATCATTGTAAACTTCATTTTCTCCCCTCAAGGCATTATCTACCTGTTCATTCTGTTTCAAGTCAGTTTAGACCAGAAGGAAGCGATCAACGAGCTTCGTTTTCCATACGGAATCGGAGAAGCTTTCCGGCGTTCCTCGGTCACAGCAGCTTTATATCTGTCAAGGTAGCGGAGGATTTACATGAGTTCCACAAATACCCAAAGCCGCCATTTTTAACCCTGGAGACAACCCTGCTTTGTGGTCGACACTTTCTCTATAGCATAATAAATCTATACTGACAACTACAGCTCACACTGTGAAATGTAAAGCATGAAAAATGATCTAGTTTAAAAAATGTGTTCTTAGAAATGTGATTTTAGTATTCATGTTGGCTTCATACTGATTTGATATAAAGTTATTCAAATAGTATATTTAAAAAACACTTTAATAATGAAGTATTATGCGCAATAAGTCATTGCTTTATGTCCCACAAAAAATATCCATATACATTTTAATGCAGAAATTGACAGCATGTTCCTTTTAGAAATCATTGTCTGTGTGAATTCCATTTGTAATATATTTCTGAATATTCACAGAGCCCTTCAAAAAAATGGAATACGTGTCATGTCGTTGACCGCCAAACTAATGAATAAGTTTAAATAATTGAGAAAAGCCGTACAAGTTTCGAGTTTTAAATGGCAGAAATATAATCTACATCCTGTTCCTGCTCCTCCGTCCTCCCAGCAGGCACATCCTGAGCATCAGCACATAAAATGGACCTCTGTGTTCATGCTGAGCTGTCAGCCAAGACTTGATCTACAGGCAGCCTTCTTTAGAAAGGCAGGATGGCAGATATGCAGCCGCAGTCTGATGTCTGTCATGCTGAAATCTATATCTATCTATCTATCTATCTATCTATCTATCTATCTATCTATCTATCTATCTATCTATCTATCTATCTATCTATCTATCTATCTATCTATCTATCTATCTATCTATCTATCTATCTATCTATCTGTCTATCTATCTATCTATCTATCTATCTATCTATCTATCTATCTGTCTGTCTATCTATCTGTCTATCTATCTATCTATCTATCTATCATTCTGTCTGTCTGTCTGTCTGTCGGTCGTTCTGTTGTTCTGCTGTTCTGTCTGTCTATCATTTTGTCTGTCTATCTGTCTGTATTTCATTCTGCCATTCTGTCTCTCATTCTGTCTGTCTGTCTGTCTATCTATCTATCTATCTGTCATTTTGTCTGTCTGTCTGTCTGTTGTTCTGTCGTTCTGACGTTCTGTCTCTCTGTCGTTCTATTGTTCTATCATTCTGATATATATATATAGGTGTATGTTTAACCTACACCTGAAGTTCTCTTTAAACACAATTACAGCGTGAAGAACAATGGACATTAGCCAAAACTGCATGTTGATCTTTCGCACAGAGTTCCCCTGTAAAAAACAGAGACGAGACCCATACAAAAACCCTTATCCTCTGTGATAAAGAGCAGGCGCAGCGGGCCCTCTGACATTTTCAGGGGTGGAGAGGTGATAGGCTCTTTCTATGAGTTATTTTTACAGTGATGCTGCATCCATCAATTTCTTGGGAACGAATCAAATCAAATAAGTGCTGTGTGGGCAAAAAGCAGTGTGCAGCGTAGAGGGTGCATGGCGCATGCTGATGAAAAAGAGAGAGAGAGAGAGAGAGAGAGAGAGAGAGAGAGAGAGACGTGCCATAGATGCACCTCCTGAATTAGACATGAGGACGGCTGCCATCTTTCCAGGTAAAAAGAAAAAGAATAAGATCCACTCTCCATCCTGGTGATGACAGACTGCCTCTCTACCTGCACGAGAGGATATATAGGTTTGTTATTGATATTCTTGATGTAGCGTACTATTTCTTATTGTTTGCCACAGGGAGTTATTTGCAAAGTTATGATGTGTCTCCTGCAATTTATTTGAACATAGTTTAGGATCATGCTCATGTCTGCTTTGCATAAAAATCGATTGAGGAGCGCTAGAGACCACTGACATCTTACATTAAGTATTTACTACACCTTTCAAGTATGCATTATGTGCTCAGTCCTGGTCCTAACATGCATGTGGCACCATGACGTGAGATGAAAACAAAACCTGTGAGCGTTTATGTGACACAAGAGGATCAAATGCAATGTGTAGCATCTTTAATTTGAGAAGAATTTTTGTGTAAACGCATTTGGATTTACAAAGGACTTCAATCCAGCGCTCCAGGGTTAAAAATGGTGGCTTTGCGTATTTGTGGAGCTCATGTAAATCCTCCGCTACCTTGACAGATATAAAGCTGCTGTGACCGAGGAACGCCGGAAAGCTTCTCCGATTCCGTATCGTTGATCACTTCCTTCTGGTCTAAACTCACTTGAAACAGAATGAACAGGTAGATAATGCCTTGAGGGGAGAAAATGAAGTTTACAATGATAAAGACTGAGCATATTTGCTGTGGCTGAGGCGCTGAATGCTGGTAAACCCATCTATCTTGGGACGAATGCCTGCTGAAGCTTTGCGAATTTCCGTTAATAAAAGAACATATGAGCTCCACGGAGCTTTTGAACCCTTTAAAGGGATCATCTTTTGAAGTCACAGTCACCTACATACATATAGGTTTTCAGTCCATTACATCAGCTTACGTAAATTACCTTCACGGCTTTGATAGATGGTTTTACCACTAGTGCTGAAGCCAGAACGGCAGCCCCTAACCGAATGAAGCACACTCTAGAACCCCGGGCTAGGTTTAGGATAGCATACTACTACAGTATTCTTCTGCTGTTTTTGCAGTACTGTGCACATTATTGAAATGTTATGCAAAATACGATTTGCATTTTCTGTTGGCATACAATATTTGTATACCTGCTACATTTGCCACAATGCACACTATACAACCAGAGCATTTTGTGTGGAATACTGTGTCCCATAATGCAATGTGCTCAACTTGAAATTTAATTTCCAATGTACTTAATGAACTCTCAACAATATCCACTGTGAGTGTTACCATCCCCTTATCTTAGACTAGATTATTAGGACAGACTGATATAAAGTTACAACATTTTTTCATATTTAATACGTTATATATTATCTCATTTTACATCTAAATGATAATTAAAAAAAATAATAATAATATGATATTATATTAAATTCTATTCTTTTTTCATTTATAATATATATATATATTCAATTTATAATTTATTTTAATTAAAAAATCATTACAATTTGTAATGATTATTGTTATTATTTATTTAATTTTAAATTGTAATTTATTTATTCAGCATAAATAGCATATTTGTTTTTTGCAAAATTGTAATCATATTTAATATTATCTCATTTTATGTCTAAATAATAATTAATACATACATAATATTATATTATATTAAATTATATTCTTTTTTCTTTTATAATGCATTCATTTATTTAAAAAAAAAAAAAACAATTTAATAATATATACATATATATATATGTGTGTGTGTGTGTGTGTACGGTGTATAATTATTATGTATATTTGAATACACACACATACATGTATTTATTTAAGAAATATTTGCATGTATGTACTATATATATATATATATATATATATATGTTTATTTATATCATTTATATTATATATAAATATTTTATATATAAATATAACAAATTTTTCTTAAATATATACATGCATGTGTGTGTGTTTATTTATATATACATAATAATTATACACAGTACATACACATATATAAACAAAAACTTTTATTTTGGATGCGATTAATCGTGATTAATCGTTTGACAGCACTAATATACACATACACACACATACACACACACACACAAATATATATATATATTGTCTTTATTAGTACTGTATTAATGGTAGTTTTAATTATAGGGTTAATTATTGGCTTATTCTGGTTAATAAACTTAAATATCACACAATAAGTGCCATAATTAATGAGGATAAAACTTTCACTTTAGAATAGGGGGTCAAATTGTCTTTATTACGCTATTTTAGCAATTTATAACTGCAAAACCAGCAGAAATTAAACATAATTACTAGCTTATTGTTCAGTTAACTTAACAGAATTGAACAGAAATATAATTACATCACTACACAAAAATAATATATGGCTTATTAAGTTGTAAATAATGGCTAAAAGGTGTTTACTGTACATTCAGTTAATCAATAATTACTAGGTTATTTGATGGCTAATATGCCCTTACTATATGTTAAGTTAATCATTAATTACTATTGTGTTCATGCTTAACTAATGCATAATTGTGAACAAATTAATCATTAATTAATGCTTAACTAATGCATTGTTCTGGACCCTTAAAATAAAGTGTTAGCATATAATTTTTTCCAATTATATATTTTTTTCCATTTATTTATTGGACAATTACGATTTTAAGAAAATCAAAAAAAAATTAATGATTATTATTAATCTATATTTAATTTTAAATCAGCATAAATATATATATTTTTTTGCGAAACTGCAATCATATCATTATCGTTTAATTGTCATGAAAAGTGCTTTGCTTTCTTTCTTTCTTTTGATTTTGCATTAAAATATGACCTGGACAGGTTATCGTGAGATTAACCCATATACAATACAGTATGCAGCGCTTTAGAATTTCATTAGGAACATATCACCTTGTCTTTAAGCTATCTGAAGTGTCACAACCTTCCTCTATCCCTTTCTGTTTCTATCAGCACCGCTAGGCATCTGAGGTGCTCGGGTAGGTCTAGTGGAGGGTGAGAGGTGAGGATACCTGCTAACCATCTCGGCTTTTCTATAAATGAGATCCCTGCCCTCCATTTTCCACCCAAGGTCCCTGAAATGTGGCCACCGTGAGGCTGGCTGGGAGAAATGGCTACCAGGTTGCCAGTGACGTTCCGTGGGCAAAAGGTTCAATTACTTCAGTTGTCGTAGAGCAATAAATGACAAATTAAGTGGCTGGCACCGGCTACTGCTGCGAGGAGCGCACACTGGAATACTAATGTCTGACTGTGTTTAAAGACGGTGGAGGAGGGAGACAGACAGAGAGAGAGAATCTCACTGAGACCTCCACTGATAGACAAAAAAGACATTTCAACAGTCAAGCCCATACTTTATCAGTGTTATTCAGTGCTGCAGCAATAAACGGCTCACTTTAGATTATACTGACGTATGACTGAGTCTGTGGCACAAATCTTATCAATATCCTTGACCTCGTCTCAAAATTCATACAATTAACTAGGTTATAAATAAAACAATTCATACACATATGTGATCAGGTGTTTTATATTTACATATTGATTGTTGCATCTGGAAAGAACAGAAAAAAACATAATATGAGAGTTGAACATAATAAATGATTGGCCGGATGCAAATTGAATAGTATTTTGTGAATGTGAATCTGTTTATGCATGGGTGAGGAGTTAGTTTGACCTAGTAAGCATATTTGTTCCAGTTAATCTCAAAAATCTCTAACTATAGAAATGCTCACTGGATTGTAAATAAGGGCATAATAGCATGAGAAAACACAATACTTGTCATTCATTGTCCACTTTTGCTCTTATTTATTTTTGTGCCTTTTCACTGGCTTTTCCATTTCACTGTCTTTGCATTTCCCCAACAAATGCCCCATTACCTCCACAGTGAAAAACTCAGCACTTCAGCTGAAGAAAACACAAAACAAAATAACCTTGAGATCTCCAACAACAAGTAGCAGCTAGAGACTAAAGACGTCTGTGACCTTACCTCATAAAAAACAGGACTTTTCATGCTCTTTTGAAATATGAATATTCACTATGCTTATTTATTTATTATTTTTTTATTTATTTATTTTTTAAGAAATTTAGTTTTTTTTTACATTGTGACATTATATACACGATCATATTTATATTTGTATGTCTATACATGGTTACATTTTACAATATGGTCCCATTAGTGTTCATTAGTTTATGCATTAACTAACAATGACCAATACATTTCTTACAGTATTTATTCATATTTCTTAACATTTATTTTAGTGCTGTCAAACGATTAATCACGATTAATCGCATCCAAAATAAAAGTTTTTGTTTACATAATATATGTGTGTGTACTGTGTGTAATTATTATGTATATATAAATACACACTCATGCATGTACATATTTAAGAAACATTTGCTATATTTATATATAAAATATGTATATATAATATAAATGATATAAATATATATACAGTATATACATGCAAATATTATCTTAAATATATACATAAATGAGTGTGTGTTTATATATACATAATAATTATACACAGTACACACACATAATGTAAACACAAACTTTTATTTTGGATGCGATTAATCATGATTAATTGTTTGACAGGCCTAATAGAAATACAACAATGTAAAAATGTTCATTATTAGTTCATGTTAGGAGATCCATTAAATAATAGATACATGGTTTTAATAATGTATTAGTAAAAGATAAATTAACATTAAATACAATTAATAAATGCTTTAGAATTACATTTAATTTGTTAACTTATGTAGTTAACTAATGTTCACAAATGCAACCTTATTGTAAAGTGTTACCCTATATGCGGTGCGATTCAGTGAGTGGCCGCTGCAACGTGCACTGTTCCTGTGTTGGTTGGCTGGGCGTTTCCGTTTGTTGAGTGCTCACATCATTATCGGACCGCTGTGAGCCGCGGCCATCTCCCTGAGTGCCTCAGCACTCCTAAAAGAGCATTTCCCTTCCTAAAAGAGCAACACGGTTTGACCCTGCGTCTTTTTCAAGATGTCATTCTAACCGTGTGTTTCTGGATGCCGTCGTTTTCTGTCCCCAGTTGACGGTCATGATCGCTGTCTCACGTGTTTGGGCGTTCAGCACGCTGAGGCGGCGTTCTTGAATGACTCACGTTCCCACTGCGGGAACATGACCATCGCAGTTCTACGGTCTAGGCTCGAATACCTCAGAAGGGGTGGAGTCCCATTGTGCATCCCCCGATCTGGTCCTTCTGCTGCAAAGCAGAGGGCTGCTACTTTGGCTGATGCCTTTGGTGGAGACCTGAGGGTGACTGTGAGGGCTTCCCCGACGGGACAACAAGCCCCTTGGGCCCCTCCGCTGCGCCGGTGGAGCTTCCGGAAGAGCGGCCCGGTCCTTCCCATGGGGGGCCGGCTGTCTCTTTCAGGGCTCCAGCTGAGGATATGATATTGATAGCTGCATCGGAGGATGAGCTAATGGGCTCTGGAGATGAGGATTCGGCTGCGTTACCCCCTTCGGGTGTGGTATCATTGCCCGAGTCAGATCCAGAACTTACGGCTATGCTTTCCCGGGCCTCCGCGAGTGTCGGGCTCGAGTGGAACCCTCCACCGTGTCCCGAACCCTCGCGGCTGGACGATTGGTTTCTCGGGACGGCCCGTGCTGGTTCTCAGCACCCCGCCCTGGTACCATTCTTTCCGGAAGTGCATCAGGAGCTCACGAAGTCGTGGACGGCGCCCTATAGCGCCAGAAACCGATCTAGTGACTTCTCCGTCCTCACTACCCTCGATGGTGGCGTGGCTAAGCTCGCTCTGTCGCCTCTGGTGGTGTTCTTTCCCCCCTGGGACCAGGTTGGATCCACCCCAGAGACTGCCATATGTTGCACTACCCTGCTAGGTTAGTCCTTATACGTATAGGAGGACGTGGCTCCGCAGCGTTCCATCTCCCTGAGACAGGCACGCTTTCCCAGCGTTATCCAATAGTCACACTGAGTGGGTCTTGCAGAAACAGCAGTGACAGACCTTCCCTGCTTGGAGCCCTGACTCCTGCTCCAACCTAGGAGCACTCCAGCGTGACTGACTGAAAGAGAGAACGGAGACGTACGTCCCGTCGCCAGGTGCTGTGCTTCCGCTGAAGGGCCAAGTCACTTTTTCGGCTCCTCAGTTGGAAAAGCGAGGATGCGGTATTCCACTTCCGTATTTATACCCGCGCTGCGGGGCCGCATGCCAACATTATTGGCTCGTTTTTATACACTCTAAGTAGATTGGTCTCTGAAAATGATCTCCAATTCGGCGGTCAGTTCCGAAGTACGTCTCTGTTCCCTCCTTCAGGGAACGAGGGTTACATACGTAACCGAGATGTTTCTCAGCAATGCCATAGAAGAACCATTTCTGGTTCCTCAAAGAACCTTTCAGTGAACAGTTCTTAAAATAAACGTGTTGTTCTTAGTGTAAATTAACATTTTAATAATCTAAAGAACCTTTTTCCTCTATAAAGAACCTTTTGTGCAATGGAACAGTTTTGTGGATGTTCAAGGTTCTTCATGGAACCATCAATGCCTGTATTTTTAAGAGTGTATGTGGTGCACAAAGCCTTGACTAACATAATAAATGTTAATCAGTAAAAAGGATAAAGTAAATTAAGTGCTTCCTGATGATAGCTTTATGACTGAAGCGTTAAAAAGTCACTTTTCTCGAAAACGTGTTTGCAATCTTAAGCAAAACTTCCATTTAGGATCCCATCATTTGTTTTCACGCCAGACAACAAAATGTATTCTCGGTTCGGCATAGATCACCACAGAGCTTTCTTTCTTTTCACGTTTCTCGTTTTATAATGAGTTTCCTGAGGAAGTGCTGGCGTGCATATCCTGGCACCGTGATTCTTTATGAGAGCCGAGGCATATCATTGATTGACTGTCAACAGACAGCCGCTTCTGCGCCCCTTAAGTCATAGTCGCATCAATGAATCAATGTTTTACCTAAGTGAATGCTGGAACATTACCTGCAGGTCAAAGACCTCATAAATAGCCTAGTTATGTAAAAGGGGAATAACCACTTTACTGTTTGCTTCTAAACATCATGCTTGTGTTGATTTACCTAAAAACACGCTTTAAGCATAGTAAATGCTGTAATGCACAGCTTCTCATGGCTTGTTAGTGCCACTTGCTCAACATCACTGTTATTATTGCTTATACTGCCTGTGAACTGTTTGTGCAGTTATTCCTCAAATTGGGCTGCTTTTTTTCTAATCTTTAAGAGTAAAATATATATTAGGGTTGTCAATATTAGCATGTTAGCACATGCAATTATTTTTTTTTCAGTTTAACGTGGTAAAAATAATTAACACAATTAACACAGCATCAGTTTATTCTTTCATCCTTTGGCTGCGCTGCACTATATGATCACGCTATCATTCATTCACATGCTATTAAACCATTGAAGTGCGTTAAGACACAAAAATAAGAACTTAAATCTGTACTGGTGCGCTGTCTGTCAATCTCTTGTCTGTGTGACACACACAGGACTCGGTCTTTCACGCTTGAACGGACAAAAACACACAAAAATATGACAAAATGTCTGCTTTGTCGAGTATCCTCGTAAGCACAGTCTTAAATGAGTTAAAAAGTGTTAAATGAACGCAAAGAGTTGTGAGGGCATCGGATGCGTGTCAGATCCGGATCTGCGTCATGTGCTTCAGATCTTAAAGTGACAGTAGCCTAATAAACCCGCTGTGGTGATGTCTGTCATTAATGTAAATCAAAGAACAAAAGACAACGAGAAAATCACTCACTGCTCTTGACTGAACTTTTGTAACTTTAATAAGGATTAATCTATATTTAATTTAAAGTTTATGCAGTGAAGACTGTGAAGTGTTTGAATACTTTATTCAATTTCTGTATATTACCTACCAGTTAGATCAAATATTTTAAATATACTGTCCTTATGTTGTTTCTACATTAATTTGAAGATTAATCGCGATTATTTACAGAAACAAATGTGTGATTAATTAGTTAATTTTTTTAATTGATTGACAGCATTATATACAGTATATATATATATACACACTACCAGTCAAAAGTTTGGAAACTCTACTATTTTGATTGTTTTTGAAAGAAGTCTCCTGCTCACCAAGGCTGCATTTATTTGATCCAAAATACAGCAAAAACAGTATTATTGTGAAATAACTTTTTTCTATTTGAATATATTTTAAAATGCAATTTATTTCTGTGATTCAAAGCTGAATTTTCAGCATCATTACTCCAGTCTTTAGAGTCACATGATCCTTCAGAAATCATTCTGATATGATGATTTGCTGCTCAAGAAACATTTATTATTATTATCAATGTTGAAAACAGTTGTGTACAATTTTGTTTCATGATTCTTTAATGAATAGAAAGTTCAAAAGAACAGCATTTATCTGAAATATAAAGCTTTTGCAACATTATAAATGTCTATACTGTCACTTGATCAATTTAATGCATCCTTGCTGAATAAATGTATTCATTTCTTTAAGTACAAAAGCTTTCTATTTCAGATAAATACTGTTCTTTGAACTTTCTATTTATCAAAGAATCCTAAAAAAAACATTGATAATAATCATAAATGTTTTTTGAGCATCAAATCATCATATTAGAATGATTTCTGAAGGATCATGTGACTCTAAAGACTGGAGTAATGATGCTGAAAATTCAGATTTGATCACAGGAATAAATTTTTTTTTTTTTTTTGTATATTTAATAGCATAAATGCAGCCTTGGTGAGCAGAAGAGACTTCTTTCAAAAACAATCAAAATAGTACAGTTTCCAAATTTTTGACTGGTAGTATATACATATATATATATATATATAGAGAGAGAGAGAGAGAGAGAGAGAGAGGATTAGAAATTTTCAATGTAATTAATTACACAATGTGGCGATTAATTAATCACAAATTAATCGCACATCAAATTTGGCTGAGAAATTATCCCCAAAAAATAATTTAAACTCATTATTGTGTTAAATGAGAAAAGCATCAAATAGACATTACAAAAAGTAGCTTACAGTGTATAGTGTGTGTGTGTGTGTGTGTGTGTGTGTGTGTGTGTGTGTGTGTGTGTGTGTGTGTACATATTAGGGGATTGACGATTAGTAATTAAAACGTTAGCAACTAAAGTCATTATTGTGTTAAATGAGAAAAGCATCAAATAGACATTACAAAAAGTAGCTTTAAAATATATATATATATTTTATTTGGTTTAACATAGAGTTTATTACACAAACTTTTAGGCTTTAACGGTTAATGAGTAAATGATGATAATTTTTGGGGTGAATTATACCTTTAACAGGTTTTCATTATTATGGAAATATAAAATAATTTAAATGAATTTGATTTAAATGAAATTACACTCTAAATAAGAAACTAACACTGCCAGTAGGTGGCGGTAAATGTCGAAATGAGTAAGTCATTGAGTCATTCATTAATTCGATTCGTTCAAACAGCTGATTCATTCAGGAATGAAGTAAATGGCTCTCTTTATGAATCATTGGTTCATCCGGTGATTCGCTCAAAATGTCGCTGAAAAGCTGACAATATGGTGATTAAATATATAACACTATTTATATAACACTATATTAACTTCTAATTTATTGTAATTAACTGTTGTATAAAATCAATATCACATTTGCACACATGCTATTCGGGACAAAAACAACACTCGTGTAATATTGTGCTTGTTATACTCGTTAATGTTATATTATGTATACTGTATATACCGTATATATATATATATATGGTGAGGGGTCACATGCTTGCTTAAATAGCCATGGCATTTTTGGTTGTTAAGTGGTTATTTACTGCCCAAACGGTTATGTTGTTTTACGGGTTTCACCTTGCATAAGCCACCAAGTGACACTGGTTCCCTCTCACAATAGTTAGTTGCATGATGCCCCCTGCTAGTAACCATCACCTGCATAGCAACCCTCTGGCATCATGGAAGCATGTTTCACCTCAGCAAATAGCACTATTATTTTAGGGGCATCCAGTAGCTTTAATTCTGTAAGAGCTCTTTGAAATTTGGAACAGTTGGATGTGTAAGTAAATTACATTTTTTCCCCATCAAATAACATAGAGTGATGTCTTGAGTATGACATTTGTCTTCCGTATCTGCTTAAGAGCTGTCAGCGCTAATTATGACAAGAGGCGTCTTCTCAAACCATTTTTCTCTGTCTGTAACAAGATTTTGAGGCTGATTTCCAGTTCCGCAGTAACTCGTGCCTTTAAAATTACACTGTCAGTATTCTGCAGTGCTGTTCTTCTACCTTCACAGATTCATAAACAGTGTCTTGAAAATCACAAGTGATTGGAAACCAGTGCCCGTGGTGCTTCTATTTGAGGGATCAATCCCTGAGATTGATAGTATGGAGGACACATTAATCAAATGCACTGTAGGACCCCTGCACAATGATAAATAAACCCCACACCCGGCTATCAATCTGCTTACCCTAGCTGTAAATGCTAGTAGGTGGACATGGGCCAAGGAATACGGCATTTACATGGAAATCCATTTACAAAGACCAAAAAAAAAAGGGTATTTACACTTGGTCACTTGCATCCTGAGGGATCAGATTATCTGCCTCAAATTTACACTACCGTTCAAAAAATATTTTTTTAAAACATTAATACTTTTATTCAGCAATGATGCATTCATTAAAAAAGTGACAGTAAAGACATTTATAGTGTAACAAAATACTTTTTTTCAAATGTTTTTTTTTTTGTTTCAAACTATTTCAAATAAATGCTATTCTTTTGAAATTTCTATTCATCAAAGTATCCTGAAAAAAATGGTTTCTACAACCAAAAAAAAAGCATTTAGGGGTGTAACTGAAACAGAGGACCCAAGAGCGAAGGAAGATTCAAACAAAGTTTTAATGATGACAGAAACAAAGGCAGTCAGCCGTGCATACACGCTGATCTGGAGCAAACGTAAAAGTCAATAACTTGTCGGTGCGAGATCTAGGCTCCGTAGAGGGCAGGCAGATAGAGCTACTCACTCCCCAGTCATCAGACATCGTACCGCAGACAGCAGCGAGGATGGAGGCCATGAACAGCGGGGTGGCTGGGCAGATAACAGGTAAGACGAGAACAGCCAGACAGGACATGACAAGACAGGACAAGGCTGAGAAACTTGAGTACTGGTAGAGTCAAACGGTAGATCATGCGAAGACCATAGGCATACGCTACAACAATAATCTGACAAAGAAGCTGAGAGAACGGCCGTGTAAAGTAGCAGAGAGAATCAGAGAAGAAACAGGTGCGGTAGCAATCAGCGCGAACGTTGATTGTGATGGCAAACAGCTGAGTGAAAGTAGTAGGAGAGAGAGAGAGAGAGACAGAGAACAAACCTGACTCATGACAGTAACGGTACACAGAAGTCACGGCTCGGTACAACAGGAGAAACAGTCACACTTTAGTTTAGGGTCCAATTCTCACTGTTAACTAACTATTAACTGTGACTTTTGCCTCAATAAACCCCTAATTAATGCTTATTATTAGTTAGTAAGGTAGTTGTTAAGTTTAGGTATAGGGTAGGATAAAGGGATGTAGAATATGGCCATGCAGAATAAGGCATTAATATGTGCTTTATAAGTACTAATAAACAGCCAATATCCTAGTAATATGCATGCTAATAAGCAATTACACTGAACAACTACACTTTTGTTTTTGCCCCCATTTTTCATGAGCTGAACTCAAAGATCTAAGACTGTTTCTATGTACACAAAAGGCCTATTTCTCTCGAATATTGTTCACAAATCTGTCTAAATCTGTGTTAGTGAGCACTTCTCCTTTGCCGAGATAATCCATCTACCTCACAGGTGTGGCATATCAAGATGCTGATTAGACAGCATGATTATTGCACAGGTGTGACAGGGGGCTTTATTCAGGTTTGCATCACAGGAATAAATTACATTTTAAAATATATTCAAATAGAAAACAGTTATTTGAAATTGTAATAATATTACAGTTTTTTACTGTATTTGTTGATCAAATAAATGCAGCCTTAGTGAGCATGAGAGACTTCTTTAAATATATATATATATATATATATATATATATATATACACAGTGGGGAGAACAAGTATTTGATACACTGCCGATTTTGCAGGTTTGCCCACTTACAAAGCATGTAGAAGTCTGTAATTTTTATCATAGGTACTCTTCAACTGTGAATGACGGAATCTAAAACAAAAATCCAAAAAATCACATTGTATGATTTTTAAGTAATTAATTTGCATTTTATTGCATGACATAAGTATTTGATACATCAGAAAAGCAGAACTTAATATTTGGTACAGAAACCTTTGTTTGCAATTACAGAGATCATACGTTTCCTGTAGTTCTTGACCAGGTTTGCACACACTGCAGCAGGGATTTTGGCCCACTCCTCCATACAGACCTTCTCCAGATCCTTCAGGTTTCGGGGCTGTCGCTGGGCAATACGGACTTTCAGCTGGTGGGTTCAGGTCTGGAGACTGGCTAGGCCACTCCAGGACCTTGAGATGCTTCTTACGGAGCCACTCCTTAGTTGCCCTGGCTGTGTGTTTCGGGTCGTTGTCATGCTGGAAGACCCAGTCACGACCCATCTTCAATGCTCTTACTGAGGGAAGGAGGTTGTTGGCCAAGATCTCGCGATACATGGCCCCATCCATCCTCCCCTCAATACGGTGCAGTCGTCCTGTCCCCTTTGTAGAAAAGCATCCCCAAAGAATGATGTTTCCACCTCCATGCTTCACGGTTGGGATGGTGTTCTTGGGGTTGTACTCATCCTTCTTCTTCCTCCAAACACGGCGAGTGGAGTTTAGACCAAAAAGCTCTATTTTTGTCTCATCAGACCACATGACCTTCTCCCATTCCTCCTCTGGATCATCCAGATGGTCATTGGCAAACTTCAGACGGGCCTGGACATGCGCTGGCTTGAGCAGGGGGACCTTGCGTGCGCTGCAGGATTTTAATCCATGACGGCGTAGTGTGTTACTAATGGTTTTCTTTGAGACTGTGGTCCCGGCTCTCTTCAGGTCATTGGCCAGGTCCTGCCGTGTAGTTCTGGGCTGATCCCTCACCTTCCTCATGATCATTGATGCCCCACGAGGTGAGATCTTGCATGGTGCCCCAGACCGAGGGAGACTGACCGTCATCTTGAACTTCTTCCATTTTCTAATAATTGCGCCAACAGTTGTTGCCTTCTCACCAAGCTGCTTGCCTATTGTCCTGTAGCCCATCCCAGCCTTGTGCAGGTCTACAATTTTATCCCTGATGTCCTTACACAGCTCTCTGGTCTTGGCCATTGTGGAGAGGTTGGAGTCTGTTTGATTGAGTGTGTGGACAGGTGTCTTTTATACAGGTAACAAATTCAAACAGGTGCAGTTAATACAGGTAATGAGTGGAGAACAGGAGGGCTTCTTTAAGAAAAACTAACAGGTCTGTGAGAGCCGGAATTCTTACTGGTTGGTAGGTGATCAAATACTTATGTCATGCAATAAAATGCAAATTAATTATTTAAAAATCATACAATGTGATTTTCTGGATTTTCTTTTAGATTCCGTCTCTCACCGTTGAAGAGTACCTATGATAAAAATTACAGACTTCTACATGCTTTGTAAGTAGGAAAACCTGCAAAATCGGCAGTGTATCAAATACTTGTTCACCCCACTGTATATATATTGGAATCTTTATGCGATCAGTAACATGAAGTGACCAAGTGTAAACATCCATCCCTCAAAATAACCAAGAAGAAAAACATAGTGACACAACTGTCTAATCCAGCGACGTTACCGAGAACTATCGTGTTGAGAGTGATGGAGAACAATGCACAATAAGCTGTCTGTAGCTAAGGCCTTGTAATCAATTTTGGCTCCAAGGGAGAACTGCGTATGTCTGGTGATAGAGCGAAGTAGATGGTCCTAAGAGAGCTTCTGGCAAAGCTGATCCTCACTGAAGACGTCCCATCCCTCACCTCTGATAGAAACGGCTTTAACATGGTGTAGAACCAGCGCCTGCGGGATTCTCCTGCCGCGGCTGGTTTTGATAAATTTTTCAGCCTTTTTTCTCTATCTCGCCATCGACTGTCATTTATTAACAAGTCCCCCAGGTTAAGTGCTGTTGTTGATTGTTTTTTTCTGTGCTGTGTGTTTGTGGTTTGTTCTAGACATTGATCGTTTTGTAGCTCATCCTCGTCTGTGTTTGGGTAAGAATTATTGAAATGCTGTTTATATGAAGGGTATGTTTTCATGGCATAAAATCATACTTTTTGCTATTGAATTGTCTGCTAATTAGTTGGATTTGTCTCACATTTACTCTCAAAGCATCTAGAAACGTGTTTGTACATGATGTTACAAGCTAATCTATATTTTACCTTCATCCATATGTTGAATGCATATGTTGGATATTATTAGATGTATATTCTGCATTGCATATTGCATTGCATGCATACCATTCAAAAGTTTGGGGGCAGTAAGATTTTTTTTTTTTGACATTGATACTTTTATTAAGCAAGTTTTTTTAATGAAATTGATACTTTTATTGAGCAAGGATGCATTTAATTGTCAAAAGTGACAGTAGTTGCATTTATAATGTTAAAAAAATGATTTTATATATATATATATATATATATATATATACTAACATTTACAAGTAACATTAAAATGTAAACATATGGCAATAAAAACTATTTAAAATATTTAAAATAATTTAAAATATGAATACAAACCATAATAGTATCTCACTGATACTAAAATAACACTGTGTTGGATAAAATTAGATGTATATCCTTTATACAAACAGCTTGTTTTGTCAGTGAAAACACATATTAATGATAATGTAGCTGTGTTGTGTGAGTGTTTGTTTGAATCAGGCTTTCTTACATTGTAGAAAACAGCTTACCATATGGGCATTTGGGCACATGCCCAAGGGCACCACCACATCCAGGGGGTCACCATGCATGGCCGTAGAAATGTTTGCAAACTGAGAGAGATGTGGCCAAAGACATCGCCGCTCAGTCACACAGTGGTCTTGGAGTATAAGGGCCTGCAACAACACACATTGTGTTTGCATCCGCTAAACCCACATGAGCCTCTGCTTGCATGGTGCAGGAGGCCAAAAAGTCCTTATAATAATTGAAAAATGCAAATTATGATACACAGTGAGTGTGTGTGTGTGTGTGTGTGTGTGTGTGTGTGTGTGTGTGTGTGTGTGTGTGTGTGTGTGTGTGTGTGTGTGTGTGTGTGTCTAACCTCTGGACACTCCAATGGGACTGTCACTTTAATATGTTTACTATAAATGCATGGCTTTGTTTAAAAGCATCTGTTAAATGACAGCTTGCTGTTTACTTTCTTAATAAATCTGAGCATAAACATATTTAACAGTGCTTATATGGAATTAGATATATGGACAACAGATGGTAAAGCATTTTTGACAAACATATGTGGGGAAAAAGCGGTATTAATACTCCAATTCAAATTATATTTTACTATTAAAAACTAGGGGTGAAAGCAAATCGCTCACATGATCAGAATATATATACTTTTATTAATTTAGCAGACACATTTATCCAAGGTGATTTACAAATGAGAAATATAACAAACAGTTCATCCTAAGGAGATAGAAATGCTATACAAAGCTGTTTACAGTAAAAAATAGTCTAAAATACAGAAGATAGGAATGAAATAAAGTATAGAGAACTTTTTTCAAGTACAGTGTATATGATTTGATGTGCTTTTTAGGGTTAAAAATAAAGTTAAAATAAAATAAAGAACAAAGAGCTTTTTATTCTCTAGTTCTTTAGAAAATCTTCTATATACTAAAGCCTAGAAACCAATATACTGATCAAAAACTGATCAAAAATCTCCAAAGAAAACTATATAACTGAACTCAGTTCTAGAAAATAAGTATTTTTGAACCTGATGCTACAAAGAGATGCTAAGTTTTTTTTTATTATTATTAATATAATTAATATATAGCCTATATATACACACTATATTGCCAAAAGTATTGGGACACCCCTCCAAATCATTGGATTTGTGCATTCCAATCACTTCCATGGCCAAAGGTGTATAAATTCAAGCATCTAGGCATGCAGACGCTTCTACAAACATTTGTGAAAGAATGGGTCGCTCTCAGGAGCTCAGTGAATTCAAGTGTGGTGCCGTGAATGGTTGCCACCTGTGCAATAAGTCCATTCGTGAAATTTCCTCACCACTAAATATTCTACGGTCAACTGTTAGTGGTATTATAACAAAGTGGAAGCAATTGGGAACAACAGCAACTCAGCCACGAAGTGGTAGGCCATGTAAAATCACAGAGCGGGGTCAGCGCATGCTGAGGCGCACAGTGCGCAGAAGTCGCCAACTTTCTGCAGAGTCAATAGCTACAGACCTCCAAACTTCGTGTGGCCTTCAGATTAGATCAAGAACAGTGCGTAGAGAGCTTCATGGAATGGGTTTCCATGGCCGAGCAGCTGCATCCAAGCCTTACATCACCAAGTGCAATGCAAAACGTCGGATGCAGTGGTGTAAAGCACACTGCATTATGCCAGGTGTAATGTTTGGTGGAGGGGGGATTATGGTGTGGGGTTGTTTTTCAGGGGTTGGGCTTGGCCCCTTAGTTCTAGTTGTTTTGTTTTTTACTTTAATATGCCTAGGTATTACATCAGTTTTAGTCTGTTCTGATCATGGAGAAAACATTTCATCTTAAACATCTAGAGTTTGGGCAATGCTAAAAGTGCATGGATGACTATACAAAAGTAAAAAAATCTTTAACTTCAGACTTTAACTTCATATTTCCTATGGTGGGCATTGCTTGTAATGTTCTTCACTTGTAAGTCACTTACAGACATAAAAGCACACACAAAAGGTATCTGCTAAATGAAAATATGTGAATGATCATTTATTCTTGACATATTCTGTCAATAGTTTTAAGTCCCCAATTCATGCATTCCAATGAAATGTGGATTTGTTCTGTATGTGACAAATATATATTGCCTTATTAATTTGCATAGTACATAACTTGAATTATCTATAATAGGTAATATCCAAAATATATAAAAATTTATATTAAAGTTTGGCCATTCATTTGTAGTATGCAGCTGAAACCATTTGAAGTCTTTTTTAGGAACCCTTTTGGTGATAATGCAGGATATTTCCCTGTCAACCTTTACCTCCCTGTGAACCTTTATGCCACTTATAGATTACTGTTATTCACGGCACTATAATGCATTTCACTCGTACCATAGTATTACCTTGTCTTTGCCATTGTTTATGTAACACAACAGTGTTTTTGTATGGGGAATAAACCAGAATTACTTGTATTTACATGCAAAACTTGACACGCCACTATTATTATCATGAAATTGGTGTGTTCCTGAGCTCTGTTTCTCAGGCTGGCTGGAAAAAAGCAGCTCTGCTCTGTCGTCCAGAGGGAGATGCCCCGAGCACACAATCAATTTCACCTCCTCCTTCATTTGGACGGCTTTGTGTGTGATTTCAGACTGTTAGATTATTTCCCGTGTCCCATGAAGCAGACCCGTGGCAAGGGCAAACAGACGCCTCATATTACGCAAATAACATCTTCACCCTTTCTTTTCTGTGGCTGGATCTAGATGTGATGATTTTTCTGCCTCTTTGCCTTTCTGGGGCATGATTGGGTTAATGCATTAGCTGTTTAAGAGCGTTATTAGACTGGTTATAGACCTGGAAAGTGTTGAAGCGTTTTTAAAATCCATAATTTAGTCAGATGCGACTCAGCAGTTAATGCGTATGGAAATGAAACGTGGACCACTGTATGACTTTTTATAATCAGAGAATTAATGTAATCCATCAGTAAATATCATGTAAATACGAATCAAAAGCCACCGTGGAGATGTGGGTGGCTCTTATAGTCCTCGTTCCAGTAATGATTTACATACAGTATGTATTCATTATTTTTCCTTTTTATAAGAATTTATTCATTTTATATTATGTTAGGACTTGCATCTGAATCCAGTGAGATTAATTCAGATCAAGAAGCACTTTGATGAAAATTTCTTTGGATTATATTGTTGGGATGCCAGCCAGGCTTGATGATGTTTTTTTTTAATACATGTAGTACATTGATGTTTAAGTATTATTTTTATCTCACTCTTAGAAGAAAAGGTTCTATATAGAACCTTAAAGGGTTCTGTCATGGGCTTCATACTGTTTATAGAACCTTTTAGGGGTTCCATCATGGGATCATTTTATGGATTTAGTTTTAATTAATTAATCTCAGAATAAGCAGTTTGCCGTTTCTATGCAGTGTGATGTCACATTGCTCAGGCCCCGCCCACAACTGCTGACGGACTCTGCCCTGTTAGCATAGACCCACCCCTCAGTGAGCTGTACACAGTCCACCATGTTTATCTCCTCTTCAGAGCATTTAACAACATCATTCAAGTAAGAAATGTATTCTTATTAAAGCTACTAAAGTTATTCAGTCAAGAGCGGTGAGTGATTTTCTGTTTTTTTCTTTTGTTGTTTGATTCATATTAACAGCATATATAGAAGTAGGTACTGTATATTACGCTGCTGTCACTTTAATACACAGATCTAATATACACATCCGATTTCTTTCCCCGCTGTTTACGTTCACAAACATAACTGACTGTGTTTATGTGAACTTTGTGTGTTTTTGACATAACCTTGTGTATATTTGACATTTTAAGCGCAATAAGACATGAAAGAGAACTTAGTTTAATACTCACGGGGCGCTTCAGGTGTTTGTGCTCAGAAAACCATATACCCAAAGTTTAGACTGATATGGCTTTAAAACTGCAATGAAGAACTGCAATGTCAATGTCACGTGAGCGTGACCGCGATAGAGATGATAAATCAAAACCAAACAGATGTTTTAGTATTTGGCAGAGTCCAAGGCACAAGCTGTACAGGCTCCGCCCTCTTCTGGAAAGCGGGGCGGGGAGCAGCAGCTCATTTGCATTTTTAATCACTTTAGTTTTAGTTAACAATAATAACCCCATGTAGTATTGTTATTACTATTGCTCCTATTTGGGTTAGTGATTTGAATAATCCTTGGTTATATGCACCTGTAATTCATCCAGAAACATTTATGCTGTTAAGCATGGATGATAACTCCAATTGTGCGGCGTGTTAGAATTTGGGCTTACATTTCCCCATCTGACACATGCAAAAATCTAGCTTGTGTTTAATATCTTAATTCTGTTGTCTTTTTAATTAATCTCAAGGATCCCACTAAACCTTAATAAACTGTTTGAGACATTATAAATCTCATTTAAATTTTGAAGTGCCCATCCTCAGAGTCGCTGGGTTGGTTAACGTCCAAATTTTTACCACTCACCGCATTTTTAAGCTTTCTTTACGAGTTTGTAAAGCCCTTGACAAATCCTGCTTTTACAAATTCAGATGTGTCCTCTTAAAATGAATTTAAAACCCCATAAAGCCTCTGCCACATAAATCCCAAGCTGAAATTCATTTAAGATATGATTAAAGATGTGACATGCTCTCTAACTCATGTTTTATGTTTGTTGTTCACCCTCAAAGGTCAGGTCTTAATGATACTGAGTGCTGCCCGCAGGTTACCGGTCGAGATTTGAGTGTTTGTTGTTGCTTTTATGGGGGAAAGAGCACCTGGAAACACACGGCGGCCTCTCGTTTCCTGCGTAGGACGAGAGAAATCTCTTATAAACGCTATTTATGACCACTGGAGAGGGACCGAAAGAAGAAAGATGACATTCGGGATAGTGTTTAATCAGCCAAAGAAACAGCACAGGGTAATTTGTTTTCACAGAGGAAAAGAGTCATCGATTATTCTGACGCTCTTTTCCCATCAAGTCTTGAGCTTGTTAAGGGCATGGTTATATTTTATGTGCACGCACGTCGGCGTATCACTAATATATCCCGCAGACTTATTAAAGCTACTCGACAGTCATTCAGAAATCATCCATTAGACATCTGCTATGGGCTAAACGGTCTGTGTAATCTTTGCTCAGTTTTGCGGAGTGTCATTAAGTACTAATCAAAGCGTGCACTGGCGATAGCGATGATATGTGCGACCTACAATACCACTGGTGTTTTCCTTCTTCGTCTGATAAATGTGCGTGTGTGTTTACTTATTTGCTTCCCAGCAGCGCGGGCGCTCGATCAAAGCCAGATTCCAAGTAATCAAACTGTCGTCATACTTTACACCACGGTTAACCCTTTATAATGGATCCATAATCCTGCTCCAAAAACCCATTTCAAGTTTTCCGCTTAGTATAAATCTTCAAAGCATAAAACACACACAGCAGCGGCGGTGGAAACTGGAGTGAAGTTGCATATTCAGCACCTTTTGACACTGAAAAAAATTATTAAGTGTGATTTGTCTTCACTGTTAATATCAGTTCGACTGAAGGCAGTCAATTAGAGATGGAGAGATCAGATGTGAGCTTGCTGTTGGTGCTGTGCCCGAGTGATTTAGGGACGTGTAATATTTCATAGTGGTCCTCTCCAAAGCTTCATGTATGATTCAGGATTTTATGGCATTTGGATTGAAATATTTAAGAGTGAGATGTAAACAGCGAGAGCAAATAAGAATACTGCAGTAATCTAATATGAAGAGGAGAACTGTTGGGAAATGCAATGCAAAAGCTCCAAAGGCTGCATATGTACACTATTTAAATGAGGCAAGAACCTGCGAATTACAGTTTCATTGCATAATCTGTGTCTAGTGAAGCTGAATGTCACATTTCCTGATCATTTTTGAATTCTCAGTGTCTTTGAATCAACTGGTGATTGTTTGTCAAGTCACACACACACACACACACACACACACGCACACACACTGTATATAGCCTACTGTGTGTGCATGCATGTGTGTCCTGATTTATGGGGACTATGGGCCCTATCATACAGGCGTGACGCAAGTGTTTTTTGCTAGTTTCAGCCCGACGCAGTTATCATTTTCATGTCCAGCACCACATTGTTTAAATAGCAAATGCACTCACGCCCATCTGTTGGCCCATGGGCGTGCTGGTCTGAAAATGAGGTGTGTTCAGGCGCATTGTTGGCACGTTGCTATTTAGAGGAACTGAAAACAACTGCGCCATTTACCAACAAAAGCCTGGTCTAAAGTCAATAGCGCAGTATTTTTTCGTTAAACTAGCAAAAGTGGATTCAGACACGCCCAACGTGCACTTGCACCATGCGCTTTAGACCATGCGCTTAGATCTTTAAAATAGGGCCCAAAATATCCCCATTAAGAAAATTTTTGCATTTTTACATTTTCAAAAAAACATCACTTTTCCTCATGGGGACCAAAAAAAATGTCCCACAAGGAAATCAGCTTGGAAATCAGCTTATAAATCAGACTAAGTGATGTTTTTTGAAAATGTAAAATTACAAAAAGTTTTGTGTGATGGGTAGGTTTAGTGTAGGGGATAGAATATACAGTTTGTACAGTATAAAAATCATTATGTCTATGGAAAGTCCCCATAAAACATGAAAACAACGTGTGCATGTGTGCGTGCGTGTGCGTGTGTGATGTGTGTACATGTTTTTTCTATTCCGGTGGGGACTTCAACCTGAATGCACACTGACTCATGGGGACTCGTGTCACTGTGGGGACATAAATTGAGGTCCCTATGAGGAAAGAAGCTTATAAATCATACAGAATGAGTTTTTTTTTATTTTTATGAAAATGTAAAAATGCATAAAGTTTTGTGTGATGGGTAGGTTTAGGGGTAGGGTTAATATAAGGGGATAGAATATACAGTTTGTACAGTATAAAAACCATTACGTCTATGGAGAGTCCCTACAAAGATAGTAAACCAGACTTGTGTGTAAATGTATACCTTGAAAATGTCCCTAGAGTAAGACTGAAGCACAGGGGAGATCGTGCCTTTGCAGTAGCTGCCCCTAAACTCTGGAATTCATTACCATTGTCTGGGAGGATGGCCCCAACTCTGTCTGCTTTTTAAAATAGTCTTAAAACACATTTTTATTCTTTGGCATTTAATTCAGTCTGAGAGCTGTGGGGTTTTTTCTCTTCGTCTTTGTTATTTGTTTTTCTGACCTGTAATGTACAATACTATGTACAGTACCCTATTATTGTTGTTTGTTTTATGACCCTTTACGTACAGCACTTTGGTCAACTACTGTTGTTTTTAAATGTGCTCTAGAAATAAATTAAACTTGAAACTTGAAACACTAATGACAAACACAAAGTCACACAATACTGTCTTCGTTTTCAACACTAGATCTGCTGTTTTATCATTTGTTTTGCTTGCAATGCATGCTACTTTTTTAGTGGTATCTCACGCAAAGACATTCAGACATTTTTAAATGTGGCTTAAGTGTCTATATGCTTTTGGGGCCACTGTAGCACGTTTATCCAAGAAGAATTGCTCTGTCGTCATCTTTAAAGATTTATAGGTTACAAAACTTTTGGATGAAGAAGCACAGGTTCAGGACGTACCCAAACTGTAATTCTCATCTCATGCATAATAATCTGGCAAAGTCATAAATCCAAAACTCAAAGCAGGTTTGATTGGTAAACAGAGATATTATATACAGCGGTAAGGCACACGAGCATTTGCTGATGTGCCAATGAGACAGATGGCATTATAGCTGCAAGACTGTCCTGGGAACAGTTTATATCTGTATTTACTGGACATTGTGGTTTTCAGTTTTTGATAATGACAGTTTACAGTTTTACTTTGAAATTACTAGTAAATTTCACAAATAATTACAAATTCGCATGAAGGTCATGGGACTGAAACGTTGTAAATAAAGCTATTTTTGATACGTATGCAAGTACTGATGTGGCGGTTGAACTGATCACAGAGATGAAGCTAACCACTAGTTTCTTTGCTAGGCTGAGTCACCTTTTCCCATAAAGATCAGCAAAGGATTCTGAGTGCCTTGTTTTGTAACAGATGGTGAACCGACAGCTAGACAGCCTTTAGACAATCAAGGAAAAACCAGAGCCTCCTGTCCCTGTGGATATTGGCATAGGAAGCCATAGAGCTCATAGTAACAGCGCTGAGTTAGCCAGCAGCCAGGTACGCTGTAGAAAAACAAGGAATCAAAGCCAAGTCTCCTGTCTCGGCTACTGCGGAGCTCAGAAGATAACTAGCGGAAAGCAACAGCAAAGTCGTTTTCTGTGGAGAATTCTCACATTACACCAGCCAGCAAGGATATCAGTTTGCACAAAGTCATACGGAAGCACCGAGAACAGTCTGAAAGTAACAAAGCTGTCAGCGACCCACCCTAAACTTCCAAACTTTGGAACCACAGCGTCCACCAACATTCTATAGTTACCACAGAAACTGTGCTGACTTAAGCCACCATTGTCATTAAAAAAAAAAAAATTGGTTTGAAGGATTCTTTGATTAATGTTGTACTGTATGAAAGCTCTAAAATACTGATCTTTTTTTTACTTCAAGTACATTTGACCAATTCCAAACCAAATTAATCTTAACAACTACTATTAATTTTGTATTTAATCATTTATAAGTGATATATAATTGTTAAGGAAGGCTGGAAGTGAAAAATGGCTTATATTGAGGTGTGCATAATTATTAAGCATGTTTTCGATTAGAGCTAAAATGGGCCAAAAAAGAGATTTAACTCATATTGAAGTCAAAAATTATTAAATGCTTATGAGAAGGATACAATACTAATGCAATACAAGAAATTGCAAAATTAAGGTGTGACCAATGGACAACAAAACGCTCATTGGTTCAGCAGGGTCATACAAAAACAGGCCAAGAAGAAAAGACACATGTTAACTGCAAAAAAATAAATAAATAATAGGAATTAAGGTGTGAAACCATCAGGAACCCCCTATCATACACCCGTCGCAATGCGACGCCAGGCGCGACGCAAGTGTTTTTTGCTAGTTTCGGCTCGATGCAGTTATCATCGCCCATGGGCTTGCTGGTCTGAAAATGAGGTGTGTTCAGGCACATTGTTGGCTCATTGCTATTTTGAGGAACTGAAAATGACTGCGCCATTGACGAACAAAAACCTGGTCTAAAGTCAATAGTGCAGTATTTTTTGTGTTATTTAAAGGGCGCGTTAGTAATATGCACCTATAAGCGGGTGCACAACTCTCGTACACTCTGCTTATTACACACACAGGGATGCTCAGTAGCACATAAACATGTTTAAATATTAAAAATAAAAGGATTCCTCCCTGGAGAAGCGTTCAGTCTTTCAGCTCGCAAATTCCTCCATGTAAATAGCAAATCCGCCATGGTGCAAGTGCAACTGGCTTTTAAAGGGAATGGGAGATGAGACTGATTGGTTTATTGCACGTTACGCCCAAAACACACCCATGACTCATTAAGAGAATAGGGACAACCCTTTTGGACCATGCGCCTGGCGTGCCGACCGTTTTTTCCATCGTTAAACTAGCAGAAGTGGATTCAGACACGCCCTAAGTGCACCCGCGCCATGCGCTTCAGACCATGAGCTCAGATCGTTAAAATAGGGCCCTTAGTCTCCAGTGCCACCATTTTCCAGAACTGCAACCTACCTGGAGTCTCCAGAAGTACAAGGTATCAGGTCCTCAGAGACTTTGCTATGGTAAAGAATCCTGAAATATGACCCACACTTAATAAGAATCACAAGCTGAAGTGTTGTGAAATACATTAATAATCCACATTATTTTATGGCTTCCATAATTAACAGTAACCTTAGTACAATTTTTTTTTTATTTGACTAAAATGTGTGTTGGGAGTTGCCCAGTGACTGACGTTTGGTGAAAGTTTGAGAGGCTGGTAAGATTTACTTTTTAGATTAGACACTTTTTTAAGCCCTTTTTTTCTGAATGTCGTGAATCATGTTGGAGCCACTTTTGGTTTGGTTTAAGGTTTAGTACTCTTTCCTGAAGAATATTTTGACAACTCTTCAGAGAAAATGAATACTTCTGGAAGCAAGGCCGCTGCTGCGTTCTGTTGCAGTGAAGAATTCATAACCGAGACTTTCTGTATCTGTACTCACCTACACCTTCTTTCAGCCATTTTTGTGCTTTCAGCCATGCATGTCCTCTTCTGATGTCATCTTATGTAATTTCTTACATAACAAATCCTCCGCCTCCCCCCCATCTCTCAATCCCATTTCTGACAGTGTAATTCTGCTCCTGCTGCCTCCGATTTGAATGTAATTGTTTCAATCACAATGTATGAATAATTTATTCTCCAGAAAATTATGAATTCATCAGGGAGAACTTTGATTTCCCCAAACCAAATCCACACTACTACCACCTCTCTCTATCTCTGTGTGTCTGTCTCTCCTTCTCCAAACACCTGCCCTTCCTTTCCCATCGTTTTACGCCAGCGGACACATCTGACACTGATATGCATGACTGCAGGGAGTATTTCAGTTCAGGTACATAGGGAGGAATTTGGAATTCCAGATGTTTAGTGGTCATTTGTCAAAAAGTTGACATTACTCACATGACTGACTCCTAGTTAAAGAGGTAGTTCACCCAAAAATGAAAATTCTGGCATTATTTACTCCCCCTTATGTCATTCCAAACCTGAATGTCTTTCTTTCTTCTGTGGAACACAAAAGATGATGTTACGAAGAATATCCGAACAGCTCTGAAAGTGGAAGGGGTTTTTTGCCAAGCTCCAAAAGGACAAAGCAACATAACAGTAGTCCATATATCATATAGTGCACTGAATTTCAAGTCATACAACAGCTCTGTGTGGGGAAAAGTCCCACATTTAAGTAATTACTGCTTATTAATAGTTAGTAAGGTAGTTGTTAAGTTTAGGTATTGGGGATTAATGGATGGTCATGCAGAATAAGGCATTAATCTGTGCTTTATAAATACTAATAAACAGCCAATATCCTAGTAATATGCATGCTAATAAGCAACTAGTTAATAGTGAGAATTGGACCCTAAACTAAAGTCTTACCTAATATTCCTTTAAAACAGTCAAAAGATAGATTTGAACATTATAAGTCTGATGAATATGTAAAGTAGGATGAGCACCAAAGTTTAAGTTGCATCAAGGTAAAAATGTTGCTGTATGAGCAATAGCCGTATTGCATTGTGCAAACAGCACTGATAAACCAGTGATATGCATTGCAAAAACATTTAACCAATTGCAATGCCGTTGTGAGTTATGTAGAATAATAATAGAGGCTAAGGCTGTAAAACATCTCCATGAAAGAGGAAGGTGTTTTTTGCAATCTCTAAAAGGACAAAAAAGCAAAATAACAATAGTCCATTTGATTTGTGCACTGAATTTCAAGTCATATGATAGCTCTATGTGAAGAAAATCCTTTAAGAAGTTTTTTCATTTATATTCTAAAACAGAGCTCAGAAACTTCTCATTTGGTGTTTAACGGAAGAAAGAAAAACATGAGGGTACATAAATGATGATACGGCTTTCATTTCTGGGTGAAATATTCCTTTCAAGTAGGCGAAGAATACGTTTGAACATTATAAGTCTGATAAATATGTAAAGTAATAGCATAAACACTGTACATGCACCAAAGTTTAGATTGCACTAAAGAAATAACACTGCTGTATGAGCAATGGCCATATGGCGTTATGCAAACAGCACTAATAAACTAGCATTGCAAAAACACTAAACCAATAGCAATGCTGCCTTAAAGGATAGTTCACCCAAACTAGATTTCTGTCCCTCCATTGACAGCTACGCAACTACCACTTTGAAGCTTCAAAAAGTTCATAAAGTGATCATAAAACTAATCAATATGAATTGAGTGGTTTAGTCCAAATTTTCTGAAGAGAGTATGATGAACTGATAAATTTTAGGCTTTTATTCACATATAAACATGCCATCAACTCACACAAAAGTTGTGGTAAATGGAAGCTCAAGCATGTTTGCTTGACGTCTGAGAACCAGTGAGGTTCATTCTCGTGTTTCGCAGGACGTTTGTGCTTCTGCAAGAACCAGTGAGGTTCATTCTCGTGTTTCGCAGGACGTTTGAGCTTCCGCAAGAACCAATGAGGTTCATTCTCGTGTTTCGCAGGACGTTTGAGCTTCCGCAAGAACCAATGAGGTTCATTCTCGTGTTACGCAGCACGTTTGAGCTTCCGCAAGAGGTTTGTTCTCACGCGTCAAGCAGGTTTATTTGAGCTTCTGTTTATGTTCGCTGATCAATGTTTATATGTGAATTAAATCCTACATTAAATCTGTTCATCATATAAAGCGATCGAGTCTCTTCAGAAAATTTGGACTAAATCGCTCAAATTCATATGGATTAGTTCAATATCTTTATGAACTTTTTGAAGGTCAAAGTGTTAGTTGCGTAGCTGTCAATGGAAGGGCAGAAAGCCCTCAGATCTTCATTTGTGTTTCCGAAGATGAACAAAAGACCTACGTTTTTTTTTTGTAATTACTGACAGAATTTTCATTTTTGGGTGAACTAACCCTTTAAGTTATGTAGAATAATAATAGTGGCTAAGGCTGTAAAACATCTCGTAAACTGTTGGATTTGTCAGTCTCAATCCCTGTATATCATTGCAGTGCTCGAGGGTTGTATGTCTGGATGTGGCACCAGGCTCTGGGCGTAGAGAAGCAGCAGCTTTTAGCTCCCGAAACGCAACGAGAAGTTCCAGCAGAGGTTCTCTGGGGTATCGCACTCTGAGTGCTTCACCTCTAATGCAGGTTGATGTACACATGCAGAATCTTCACCAGAGCCACTTGAGCTTTGGGCAAAAGAACAGTGTGATTTATGACCGGTCGCAAGCGCTGTCAAGTCAGATGTGCTGCAGTGTTGGCAACGGTGCACTAACTTAACTGATTACGGCTCTTAGTAGATGCTTGGCCCTGGGCGAATCCCTGCTGAAGCGAGGAGGTGGATGGGTGTGTGTTCTTGAGTAGGTGGATTTTGAGCGTTTCATGATGTAATCGTGCATGTTTTGTATTTGAACGTCTCAGAATACAACTCCAAGAAAGTGTCCGTAGGAGGAAAATGTATCCTGAGAGGTAATGTTCCAGAAACTAGCATTGTCCATTCGCCCAACTGTGAAATACCTTTTGAAATAATTTTAATTAGAGTTGCAAATTATGCAGACGTAGCCTCGGTACAGCAGCTTGATGTGCATCATTGGGTTTTACAGCGATTCTGCTGTTTACAACTAGAAAATGGGCCCGTTTTATATTTTTACATTTCTTACCATGTCCCATATGTGGCCTTACAAAGAGTTGGGAAAATGAGGAAGGAACATGAAATAGCTTTTCAGATTTTTTTTTAGATGTCATTACTAAAATTTTAAACATGCATTTTTCAGTCTAATGAGTAATTATATAAAGTTGTACAAAGGCTATGCCACCTAAAGGCTAAAAAGTCATATATGCTTTCATATTCTGGATTTTCCGACGACAGCTTTTCATTAAAATCTTTCTTTTTTAGGACAAAAGTAGCTACTGAATTTTTTAAGATATCATCAAAGCTACTGAAATAAGGAACTGTTGGCATTGTAAATTATATTTTTAAATGCACAATTCAAGTGCATGTTTTAGCTCTGTGAAAAGACCCAGATTGAAGTTTGTTTCATTTATAATCTACATGAGAGCTCAGAAACGTCTCATTTTGTGTTTAACAGAAGAAAACGGTGTTAGAAGAACATGAGAGTACATAAATGATGACAAACTTTCATTTTTGTGCGATATTCCTTTGAAGCAGTCAAAGGACACGTTTGAACATTATGGCCTGGTTTCACAAACAGGGTTTAGATTAAGCCAGGATTAGGCCTTAGTTCAATTAGGACATTTAAGTAGCTTTTATAAAGGTGCCTTAGAAAAAAACCTTACCGGTGTGCATCTTGAGACAAAACAATGGCACTAACATATTTTAAGATACACTATATTTCCAAAAGTATTGGGACACCCCTCCAAATCATTGGATTCAGGTGTTCCAATCACTTCCATGGTCACAGATGTATAAAATCAAGCACCTAGGCATGCAGACGCTTCTACAAACATTTGTGAAAGAATGGGTCGCTCTCAGGAGCTCAGTGAATTCAAGCGTGATACCGTGATAAGTCCATTCATTAAATTTCCTCACTACTAAATATTCCACGGTCAACTGTTAGTGGTATTATAACAAAGTGGAAGCAATTGGGAACAACAGCAACTCAGCCACGAAGTGGTAGGCCACATAAAATCACAGAGGTCAGCGCATGCTGAGGCGCACAGTGCGCAGAAGTCGCCAACTTTCTGCAGAGTCAATAGCTACAGACCTCCAAACTTCGTGTGGCCTTCAGATTAGCTCAAGAACAGTGCATAGAGAGCTTCATGGAATGGGTTTCCATGGCCGAGCAGCTGCATCCAAGTCTTACATCACCAAGTGCAATGCAAAGCGTCGAATGCAGTGGTATAAAGCACGCCGCCACTGGACTCTAGAGCAGTGGAGACGTGTTCTCTGGAGTGACCAATCATGCTTCTCTGTCTGGCAATCCGATGGACGAGTCTGGGTTTGGCAGTTGCCAGGAGAACGGTACTTGCCTGACTGCATTGTGCCAAGTGTAAAGTTTGGTGGAGGGGGGATTATGGTGTGGGGTTGTTTTTCAGGGGTTGGGCTTGGCCCCTTAGTTCCAGTGAAAGGAACTCTTAATGCTTCAGCATACCAAGACATTTTGGACAATTTCATGCTCCCAACTTTGTGGGAACAGTTTGGGGATGGCCCCTTTCTGTTCCAACATGACTGCGCACCAGTGCACAAAGCAAGGTCCATAAAGACATGGATGAGCAAATTTGGTGTGGAGGAACTGGTGAGGAGTTGAAGCTGTTATAGCTGCAAAAGGTGGGCCAACTCCATATTAAACCCTACGGATTAAGAATGGGATGTCATTAAAGTTCATGTGCATGTAAAGGCAGGCGTCCCAAAACTTTTGGCAATATAGTGTATGTCCGTGCAAGTTGCCTTCGGTTAAAACAGCTGAAACATGCATTTTAGTCTGGGACTAGCCTTAAACCTTGTCTGTGAAACCGGGGGTGCAAGTCTGATGAATATGAGCAAGTAGGATGAGTAGTTTAGGTTGCACTAAAAATGTATTAGCAATAGCCGTTGGCATTAGCAACTGTTGGCATTGTAAATCATATTTTTAAATGCACAATTCAACTGCATGTTTTAGTGATGTGCATCACTGCAAGAAAGCAAAGTATGAGTGATAGTGTGACACAACCGAACTGAAGGGCAGAGTGACATATCCCACTCTAATCCATTAGTCCAGCCATGCGGCCCTCCGATGATATGAAGGTCAGCGTGTATTATAAAATCCCCCATCAGTAAAATGGATGCTTCACATCTCAGTGTGCCATGGCCTCAGTGCTGGGAAAAGCACCGTAGGTCTTTGCTGTTACGCTTCTCAGTGCAGCCCATTTCAGTAAACACATTTTTTTCTTTTTTCCAATAGTGGTGGCAAACATTCAATGTTTATAAGGCTTTTGGTGGAATAAGAAATTCACATCAGGTATGGCAGAGGGCTGCAGCTTTAGCCCGGGGTAAAGGAAACAACAGCATGGCATATGAAAATGTGAGGTGGAGAGAAAATCTTCCTGCAGGATTAATGCTAAACATTTCCAAAGTGCAACATAGCTCAACAGTCAAGACTGGGTTTTTGCAGTCTTATTTGAAATAAAATTCTACATGTGGTTCCTTATTGAGGATTTGGCAACCTGGGGGTCACTATAAGTTCAGATCAAATGGAAAAAGTGTGTAAAATACCGTTCACGATTCCAGTCAAAAATTTGGGGTCAGTAAGAAATTTATAGTTTTATTCAGCAAGTGACTGCAATGAAATTTATAATCTTACAAAGATTTCTTTTTCAAATGCTGTTCTTTTGAAGTTTCCATTCATCAAAGAATCATTCAAAAACAATGTATCATGGTTTCCACAACAATATTAAGCTATTTTCAACATTGATAACATGATAACACTTTACAATAAGGTTTCATTTTCATTAACTATAACTAACAGTGAACAATACTTCTAAAGCATTTATTAATCTTAGTAAATGTTCATTTCAACCTTTACTAATACGTTATTACAGTAAGATCAAAAGTTGTATCTGTTAACATGTTAATGCACTGTGAACTAACAGACGTTTTTTTTAACTTACATTAACAAAGGGTAAGAAATGCTGTAAGAATATACTGTTTATTGTTAGTTCATCTTAGTTATTGCATTAACTAGTGTTAACAAACGAGACCTTATTGTAAAGTTTTACTAAATATTAAGAAATGAGCAGAAATGCTTTATATATTAGAATGATTTCTGAAGGATCATGTGACATCATGTGACACTGAAGACTGGAGTAATGATGCTGAAAATTCAGTTTTTAAAAAATAAAATAGTTATTTTAAATTGCAGTAGTATTTCATATTATTACTGCATTTTTCATCAAATAAATAAAATTTTCTTTCAAAAACAAAAATCTTACCCACCCCAAACTATTGAACTGTAGTGTATAAAATATAAAAATAAGCAGCGGTTCAAACAGGACATGTTCTTGCATTCGGTTTGCACTATTTTTAATAGTCTGTCTATATGTGCAACTTATTTGGTTGCGTGCCTCGTTTTGCTGCTAGTGTATCGTGCCAAAGAGGTAAAAGTAGTTAAACTTTTAAAAACATGTCTTGAGACCAAAGCGTTCCGTTGCAGTCCGTCTAGCTGTTTTCAAATGCAAGCTGTGTCCCGTGTGACCGGTGCCTTTAATTAAAAAAACATGGATAAATACCGTAGAGCTCCTGTCAGAAAGAAAGAAAGGTCTTCCTGGCATTCAGTCAACCGGTTGAGATCGAAAACAAATGCACACAACAGATTGAAAGAGTGCAATGAGATTTGTATTGAAATGAAATCACAGCTGATATGAGGCTCCTTACTGAAGAATTGGGCTTCCCAGTAAATTCAGTATGATGTGGCAGGTACTGCATGTACTGAAGTATTTTTTTTTCTTCATATAATTGCATGATCCTATTCATTGTTGCAGACAGTTTGCTCAATTGTATTCTATTAATGAATGTTATGACCCAGAGAGAACATAGGCATAACCTACAGTGGCATAATGTGAAAAGGTTTTCAGCCAGACCATAAGAAAGTGACAATCGCCTCATGAAATTATACAGATCGGTAAACTGATATAACAAGCTTCCTGGTGTCCTAAGGGTCATGGTATCCTTCATTTTCAATGGACAGGACAGGATTACTGGCATGTGAGCGCATGTGCCCCGGGCCCTCAGACTGCCTGAGGCTTCAAACAGTAAGGTCAGACGACACCACCATGTTAGATGACTACTAAAATGATTATGTGTTTGAGTTGATTATTTTAAGTTAGTTATTACATCAGTTTGTATTTTATTTTATTTTATTGCATTGAATTAATTTTAGTTTCAGATTTACTATATAATAACTGTGACGTAACTTTTTTATATTATTTTATATTTATTTTATTGCATTGCATTGAATTGCATAATTTCAGTTTTTGTTTCAGATTTACTATATAATAACTCTGACACGGATAGGACTGTTTTGTTTTGATTTGTTTTATTTATTTATTTATTTATTTTATTATTTTTGCATTGCATCGCATCGCATCTTATAAGAGGTTCTCTTTCATCATCTCGTGTTCGAGATCCACCTATGGGAAGGGCATCCGTACCTGACCTCTGCAGAAGCATCCAATTGCACCAAGTCTGACAAGACAGGCAGGAGCGCGCAGCCAATGCCCAGTAAGGCCCCACCCCTTACCTGCGGGCATATATAGCCTGCATGCGCTACTGTACATCAGTTGACATTCGCTTCTCGCAATCTCTGCACTGACACAGCTCAGTCGAATTTGCGCTGCTCACTTATTGTCTGCAGGAGGAAATATCTTCAGATCAGCCTCCGCTAGGCGTGACAGTTTCTATTCTGCCAGTTTCTCTGTGTCTGCTCTAGGAGTCGCCCGTGCTCTCACTCGTCTTTCCTGTTCCACGGCTGCCGCCACGGACTTTTCTGAGTTTTTCGCCGGTATGTCGCTCTCTATTCCTGCTTCTTCCGGCAGTAGCTCATCACGGGCCTGCCTGGCCGCGTGTGGTGCTCTCATCGCCGCTAAGGATCTTCACCAATTCTGCGTGGTTTGCTTGGGCCTCAAGCACGCGGAAGAGGCCATAGAGAATCCGGAGAACTGCAGTCACTGCCTAGTGCTGCCTAAGAAACTCCTGCGATGCCGCCTTAAAGTTGCTGCTACCCAGTGCGGCGAGCTCGACTTTTCGGACTGACGACAACGCGACCGCTCTTATCTGGGCTGACCAGCCCAATCCTGAGTTCCCCGAAGAGGACATCTTCGCGGGCAACCCCCCACTCGCCGACGACCCGGGCCGGGTCCGGTGATGACGACGACGCGGGCCTTCTCGGGGTCTCAGAGGACGAGGAGGCCTCTGGCTAGCGCCCCCGCGGCCTTGCCTCAATCCATCCTCCTGGATGTGTGTGAGCGAGCGGCTGCTCGTCTCAACATCAAGTGGCCGGCTCCACAGAGCGCCACCGACCAGGAGAGGGATATTAATGACGGGAAAGTGCTGGGAGCTCCCCCCGGCCCTAGGAAACAACTCTTTCCCGTTCTTCCAGCGTGCGCTAAGCACATGAGGCACTACTGGAGCAACCCGCTTGACTTTAAACATGGTCTCGCGGGTCTGGAGGTTAAGGATATGGCGGCTCTTGGCATGGGCGAACCGCCTGCTAATGAGCCCTCGATCGCCAGGCACCTCAACCCAGTCCAGGGAGGGCTGCTCGCCCCCCCCCCAAGCCGGCCCTTCCAAACAAGATGGACCATTTTTCTGCCTCGGTGCACCAGGCCGCTTATAAATCCTCGGCCTTGGCTGTTAGGGCCCTGAATGTCTCCTCCCTCCTCTCCGCTTACCAGGCGGAAATTCTGGACAACCTGGGCCAACAGCTGGACAAGGGATCTCTCTCGCCTGCACTATGGAAGGAGATCATCACGGTTAACGACCTCGTTCTCCGTAACGCTCATCAGGCCGTTCAAGCCTGCGGGCGCTCCATGGCGCTTTCCGTGGTAGGAGAGCGTGCACTCTGGCTCAACCTTTCGGGCCTCCCGGATAGCGAGAAAAGACACATCGCAGGCGCCCTGGTGGAGTCCGTCCGGGCTCTCTTTGGCCCCACCGTCGCACTGATGCAACAACGATGTGACGACAAGAAGAAGGAGGACGAGGCTTTCAAGTTGTGCCTTCCTAGGAAGGCGGCTCCACGCCAGGTGCCCCCTGCGCGTTTGCCTAACCCCCCGGCCCCGGGACGTAGCTTTCATCAAAGCAAGGAAAGGCCCCACAACAAGCCCCCGCCACGGCAGAGCAACCCACCCTCTGCTAAGCCCTGGGGGAAACCTTCTCCTGCCGCTGCGGGAAAACCCCCGAGCTCTACCCCCAACAACCCCAAACGCAAGCGGCCGGCCTGATGTTTGGCTGATGGAGGCTTGGGGTCCACGTTCTCGAGCGACAAGCTCTTTGGACTCCCTTCCTGCCCCAGAACCCCTGTCCAAAAGACGGAGGGTCTCTTCTGGAGGGTGCCCCCCTTCCGTGGCTGCCCAGCCCATGTGTTTAGTGAACGATGTGTGTTCCCCCCCGTTCAGGGGGTCTGTTGTGAGGAAATGTGCAAAAGCAGTGTCACCACACCGCACTCACTGTGTCCCCCTCACCCAGTTAATAAAGGCTTCGGCCCCAGTGTTTTCCAAAAAAACAAAACACACAAATGGGTAATGCGTACAATATCGCAGGGTTATCAGCACCTTTTCTCACACAGAGGAAAGCACGTTGCACGTTCTGAAAGAGGAAATCTCCTCTCTTCTGAGCAAAGGTGCAATTCAGGTGGTACCCCCCCATCTGATAAACCAGATGTCTCAACAGTCTCGTTATTTCCTGGTTCCAAAGAAGGACGGTTCCCTCCGTCCTATTCTGGACCTCAGGGTGTTGAACAAACATTTGAGGAAATACAATTTCAGAATGTTAACTCATGGTTCGCTCGCCCACGCCATAAAACGGAACGACTGGTTCACATCGGTCGATCTGAAAGATGCTTTTTACCACATAAGCATTTATCCACCACACAGGAAGTTTCTTCGTTTCGCCTATCAAGGCATTTGTTACGAATTCACGGTCCTGCCCTTTAGGTTAAGCCTAAGCCCCCGCACATTTTGTCTGTGCACGGAAGCGGGCTTGACTCCCCTGAGAATGTCTGGTCTACGGATCCTGACATACATAGACGATTGGCTCATCATAGCCGATTCGAGGGAAAAAGTGTTGCAGGACACCTGCCGTGTGCTCGCGCACATCACATCTCTGGGCTTCAGGGTGAATGTGAACAAAAGCAATTTTACACCCAGCCAGAATGTGATCTTCCTGGGCATGGAGCTGAAATCAGTCTCCATGCGAGCGCGTCTCTCACAGGAGTGCGTTCTCTCTCTGATGAACTGTCTGTCGCAGTTCAGAGAGGGGGCGAGGGTACAATTTCGCACATGTCTCAGGCTACAGGGTCTTATGGCTTCATCTATCCAGGTTTTGCCACTAGGACTCCTGAGAATGAGGGCTTTCATGAAGTGGGTTTTGTCACTACATTTCAGCCCGTTACACGATGGATGCGTCCTTAACAGGCTGGGGTGCCACCCAAGAGGGCAGAACTGTGAACGGTTTGTGGCCGAGCAAACTACGTTCAGAGCACATCAATTATTTAGAGCTTCTGACCATTTGGAAGGCTCTGAATCATTTTCTGCCTCGTCTGCAGGGACATCATGTGGTCGTACGCTGCGACAATACCACGGCAGTGGCATATATCAACCGTCAAGGCAGCGTGCGCTCGTCGAAACTTCATGCTCTAGCTTACAAGCTTTTGGTATGGAGCAGGCAATTTTTCCTGTCGTTACGTGCGACTCATGTTCCAGGGATTCTGAACAGAGGCGTGGATCTTCTATCGAGGGGGAACCCGCTCTTCGGAGATTGGCGCCTCCATCCTCAGATAGTAGACATGATATGGATGAGATTCGGACAGGCGTCCGTAGATCTATTCGCCTCGCGCGAAAACAGCCATTGTCCTATGTTCTTCTCGCTAAAGGACTTGGACGCGCCCCTCGGGGTGGACGCACTGGCCCACCCGTGGCCCAGAGTGCTGCTGTATGCCTTTCCTCCCCTGTGCCTGATAATTCCCACACTGGCCAGGGTGAAAGAGGGGCGCCTGTCTCTCATTCTGATAGCGCCCAGGTGGCCCAAAGCAACTTGGCTGGTGGAGATAATCCCTCTGTTACATGCCCAGCCGTGGCGCCTCCCCCTCCACACAGACCTATTGTCTCAAGCGAACGGGGAGATTTATCACCCACACCCGGACAGGGTAGCTCTCTGGGCTTGGCCCGTGAGAGGACGAACCTGAGTGCATTAGGGCTACCCCCGCGCGTGGTGGCTACTATACAGAATGCCAGGGCCGTTTCTACACGGTCCTTATATGGCTGTAAGTGGCAAGTGTTCGATGAGTGGTCTGATGGGCGGGGTTGCACTTCATATCAGTGTTCAGTTTCTGATATTTTGTGTTTCCTCCAAGATCTTATGGATAAGGGAAGGTCCTTTTCCACTATTAAGGTCTATCTGGCAGCTATCTCTGCTTGTCCTGTGGGTTTTGAGGGCTCAACGGTTGGGCAACATCCTCTAATCCGCAGATTCATGAAGGGTGCCCGTAGCCACCAACTCTTTGTTTCATGGGCTCCTCCCCACAAAGGGGATCCCCTGTCTAAGCAACGCCTTTCACATTGGCTTGTGGACGCTATAGTTTTGGCTTACGAATCAAAGGGAGTGCAACCCCCAGGGGACATCAGAGCTCATTCCACGAGGGGCTTAGCCGCCTCTTGGGCTCTCTTCAGGGAAGTATCACTGCAGGATATCTGCTCTGCTGCCAGCTGGGCTTCTCCCCATACGTTTGTGCGTTACTATAGGCTGGATGTCACCAGAACCTCGTAGCACATTCGGTTTTGGGGGTGCGGTCTTCATAACCCTGCCTTCTTTTGTGTGTGCCACACACGTTTCATGCCCTGTTTGTACACCGCAGTTATGAGTGTGCGTCGGTGTGGCGTGACGTGTCAAGCACCGCCCTTTGGGGTGACCGTCTTGTTCTGTCTAACAGGCCCTTACTGTGAGTGTATTGGGCAATCGGGGAGCTGTCCATGTCTCTCCCATAGGTGGATCTCGAACACGAGATGATGAAAGAGAACAATAGGTTACTGTCGTAACCCCGGTTCTCTGAAACATCGAGTGGAGAGATCCACTAGCTTTGCCCCGCTTGCCGCACGAGAAGCGAATATACTTACTGATGTACAGTAGCGCATACAGGCTATATATGCCCGCAGGTAAGGGGTGGGGCCTTACTGTGCATTGGCTGCGCGCTCCTGCCTGTCTTGTCAGACTTCAGACAATTGGATGCTTCTGCAGAGGTCAGGTATGGACGCCCTTCCCATAGGTGGATCTCTCCACTCGATGTTTCAGAGAACCGGGGTTACGACAGTAACCTATTGTTAGCATGTTGCTATGCAGTTCACATCACTAACTTTACGTATGACACACTACTAATAAGAGACCAGCTTGCTGAAAACCAGATTAGTCTGTTTTGTGAAGTGAAATGTTCATCACTTTCCAGGCCATTACAGAAGTGTAGATTGACCCTGCCTCCTGCAGTGCACTCTCATAAATTAACCCGGCTGAAAATGTTAACCCTCACTTTCCCAGAACCGCAGGAACTCGGACCTCATAAGGCCCACGGATGCCGCTGTTATCACAGCAGGGGCACTCCAGGTCAACAACAGACTTTCTGCCTTTTCCTCTCCTATCTGCATTTTAGCCAGAAGTCGCAATGTTATTTTGCTCGTGTTTGACAAAACACCCCTCAGATCATCCTCCCGGTGAAGTGCGATAAAACAGTTGTCTCTTGTCTCTCCGGTACGCCGCTCTGACAGAGGCAAAGCCTTAAGTCTTGAGGAAACTGTCAATTTAACTGCGGCCCCCTGCCAATTATCTCCTGCTGTTCTCCTTTGATATATTTTGATATGTGGCCTTGTCCCCCTCCACTATCTCTGCAGTGTCAGCTGCGGTTTGAACTCCGCGGAGAGCATACCGCTCGGCTGTCCAAGCAAATTATTAATTGAAAGTGATCTGGCATCTTGTCACTCTCGACTCCCCTTCTGTTCATGTCTGGGACTGTGATGTAGACACTCAATGTTGTCTGGCACCCGTAATGGAGTTTCGGCTCGTGTTTGAAGTGCCGGTAATCACACGCTGATGTACGAGATGAGATGTTAGCGCTTTTAAGGTCACTGGCTAGAATAATGAAATACTGTTTAATTGAGTGGGATGCATTAATATCAACTCTTTATCTGCAACCAAAGTCATATTTACAACCCGAGACATTTACATTTGCACAAGTAAAATATCACTGAGTCTTAATTCTCCAGACTTTCTTCGATAATTGACTTTCTACACACGTGCACGTATTTCAATTCATCTTTGGCCTTCCATCTTTTGGAATAATTTCTTTTGTCAGAGCTTATTTGGGGTCTATTGTTGTAACAGCTTTGTTTTGCGTTTATCAGCTGCTCTTTTTAGCAGAAAAACTTCAGTGATTATGAAAATAATAGTGTATCATTTTTCTGCTTCTACTGCAATTAATGCTCTATCGCCACATGAAACCCTCGCTGAGAAAGCAGGATGAAAAATCATTAATCTTCGCATAATTCGTATTTATCGAGACGTTTTCTAATGAACTACATCAGCAGTGTTTTTTTTTTTTTTTTTCCCTAGATGGAATGGTCTATTATAATAGGGGTTTCAATTAATATTCCTAAGAGGGTTTTGGGGGGAAAATAAGGTCAAAGGAGGTTATTTGTGTTAATTTCATTTTAGTGAAACTAGTTTGGGAATAAATGCAAGTTGAGCGCCTATAAATTGGTTTCAATAGTTGGAATTATTCTACAAGGACAGGGGCAGAAAATGAGAAATTGAGAAGCCATATGAACATCATTGTTGCAGGGCGTCAGAAAGTTAAATCATCTTTTTGAAGAGAAATAAGCCAAAGAGAAGCGTAAAGAGAACTATTTCACTTTGTGTTTGGCAGAAAATAAGATCTAATCCAAACCAAGCCATTTGCACTTTGCTGTAACACAGAATCTTTAAAAATGTATGAATATGGGTTGAGCTACTATGTACATGCTCGACAAAAACTAATAATGCATTGATTTATAATTGATGAAGCATGGAAACAGTTATTAATTAATCAAAAGATTGTTTAGATGATGTTATGTTCACAATTTTAGACATGATATTTTAACTGTACATGGAAGTTGTTTTGCAGTAGATTAGTTTATAAGCAGGGTCAAAAATGTTTTGACTCACTTTCCAATGATGTGAATGGGATGGGTGAATGCAGAACATTTACTGGCCACCAATGCTTTTTACTGGCCATGACAACTGTACTTTTTATTATATATAAATAAGATACACTACCATTCAAAAGTAAGATTTTATTTAATTTATTTTATTTTATTAAGAAATTAATACTTTTACAACACATTTCATTGATCAAAAGTGTTAGGAAAGACATTTATTATGCTACAAAAAACATTTTTATTTCAATTAAATGTTGCTCTTTTGAATTTTCTGTTCATCAAAGAATCTTAATAAATATCAAAGGTGCAATATGTAGGATTTTTGCAGCAAATATCCAAAAAACACTAGGCCAGTGTTATATATTTTGTTCAGTTGAGTACTTACAATATCCCAAATGTTTCCAAATATTTGTAAATCGTGAGAAAATTGCGTTACCCTCGGTTTCCGCTTTTACTGCCGTAGAAACCATGGCAACAGACGTGGACAACTGCATAACGTCTCGCGGAACACTGCTGTAGTTTCGTTCGACCATTATGGACCATGGCAAGCACACTTGGGAACAAAATGAGAAATCAAAAGAGGACCTGCATCGACGTGGCGTTTTCGAGATGGCGAGAGCTTCACAACAAACTTCGACTTGACAGAGATGCCGTTCTTCATGTGCTTTATTAGACAGGTGAGCAAATGTACATAAAACGAATCAATGTTATGTAGCTCAACACGATGAAATATTAGAATATCATCAGTATGATGTTCTAGTGTTGATGTAGCTTACTGCTAGTCTCATACAGCCAACAAACTAACACAAAGAATAACATTATAACTTTCAACACACTCAAATGCAGTTTAGATAGTGTAGACCAAGTCATGTTAAAAAACATGAATGCATTCACTCATCCAGAAACATTATTTCCTCATAAACGTTATTAGATCCATCGGTATGACGACAAGTTCCATGATTCCACACTCATCAATCTACGCCTTTGGTATTGTTTTAAAGAGGTTAGCGACCCCTAGCGGTGAAAAAATGCATATTGTAGCTTTAAGCAGCACTGTTTTCAACATTGATAACAATCAGAAATGTTTCTTGAGCAGCAAATTATCATATTAGAATGATTTCTGAAGGATCATGTGACACTGAAGACTGGAGTAATGATGATGAAAATTCAAAAACATTTTTAAATACATTACTATAGAAACAGTCATTTTAAATTGTAATAATATTTAACAGTATGTTTGTTTATATATATATATATATACACACACACTGTGTCTGTTATATTATAATATAAAAATTATATTTCTATCCATATGACAGTTGAATTATTTAGCTGTTTATCCGTTCATATTTGTGTCATATATAAGACAAGTCATTCTCCATCTCTTAGTGAATCTGCACATCACAAAAACATGATTTTGCTCTGAATATGTATGTTTTGTTGACTTAATGTGAGGAATATTCCATATATGTGTCGATTGTGGAGTTCTGGAGGAAAGAAAACCTTTAATCATCCTAGATAATCTTCTGATTGTAAAATTTCATCATTCAAGTATAGTAGATATAACAGTAGACTGTTTTTACTGCTAGATTTGACTCATTCAAATTGTTCGGTCAGACTATTATTATTACAATTTTTTTTTTTAAAACAGTATAACAGTCATAGTTCAAAGTAAGTTTACACTATTTTAAGGTGGCCATATTACAGTACTGAGTAATAATGATTAATTACTTACTATAGGGTTAGGTTTAGGATTAGGCTGTGGTTAAGGTTAGTTGCATGTAAAGGCGGGCATACACTGTGCGAATTCGGACACTCTGGAGGTCGTGAGCAATTTGTTACGAGTCAGTTAACCTGATAATCGTCAAAGCAGCTGGAGACAGCACGACTGCAATCGTGTGAGCTTTCACTCTAAACACAGAGACTGGAGCTTTCAATGTTGCTGCTATAGCTTCAGGTAAAAAAAATAAAGAGAATAAGAAGACGAGTGTGCAAATGATTTGGTGAATAGAGAGAGAGGGTGTGTGAGAGAGTGTGTGTGTGCGGGTGTTAGAGAGAGCGTGTGTGTGGGTGTGAGAGAGAGCGTGTGTGTGTGAGTGAGTGAGAATGTGTGTGTGTGTGTGGGTGTGTGAGAGAGAGTGTGTTAGAGAGTGTGTGTGTGTGTGAGAGTGTGTGTGTGTGTGGGTGTGAGAGTGTGTGTGCGTGTGAGTGAGTGAAAGTTTTTGTGTGTTTGTGTGTGTGTACACTGTAGGGTTGCAGCCACTAGGCTATAATAATATTCATAGATCTAGTCCTTGTTACGTGGTTGTGTATGATTTGGCAATAGGGGACATCAAATCAAAATCTGATTTTTTTTTAAGCATGTTTAAAAATTATTGGGAGGTCTTGAGGTGCTCTCAACGTACTCGGCTCTGCTCGTAATACTTCTCATAAATGCGAGCCGCGACCATATGATCAACGATTTCCACTCTATTTCTACCCAAGAGAAAAAAAAACACCTGCTAGCTCGTACGACACATATTTATGGCACAATTTATATTAATTACTATAGTAACTAAGTAACGTGTAACTAGGACACTGAAAAATAAAGTGTTACCCAAAGTAGCATTTCATGTACTTTCCAAAGCCATTTTTTACCTGCACTAGTGTGTGTTAATTTTGAAGTCTAAGTCAGACTGACGCATTTCTGAATTTGTGTTGATAGGAGGCAGAGAGACAGAACGTCAGGTATCCGAACAGAGAAACAGACAGATATGTCTGTCCAGAAGGATGTGTCATACACCCTGGTAGATTTTATGTTTGCTACACTTGTGTTGACCTTTCGGTGTATCGTATCTGCACGATGGGACTGTCAGTCTGGGTCGAAAGATAGCCAGGTGTCTGTCACAGTGGGAGTGACAGATTCAGGCATCAAACTGCTGAGGTTAATTAATCTGATTCGGCTCTCTTCCCTCTGCGTCAAGAGCCTCTACAAAAGACCGTACGCCATCTGTGGCCAAAAGAAAAATTGGCTCACGAAAGGCCATAGTTAGCAAAGTCTCTGTGACTGTGGGATGGGTCATTATGATTGATAAGTAAAGCGTCCAATCACGGTTTGTTTTGTACAGTGGGTGTGCAGTCTGAGATCTTTTATGACTCTTTTATGAGCCGGTTGATGACGACCACACCTATCGTTGTTCAATAGTGAATAGCCTGACAGAATATCCGTCCTGCTACTTCATCTAAATTAGTCTGTACTGTAGCCACGTCTCAGATTAAAGGAAGGAAGATGCATTGAATGAGCTGAACATTGATCAAAGGTGCGGGATTGTGTATGTCTTGGTTAAGCTTTTCCATGTCACTTGAGACATTTATCAACGTTAATGATTTGCATGCGTGTCACTGATATGAATATTATCAATTAATTAAAGGGAAAGGTTAATTAACCAAAAGTTGCACTGTTGGCGAAATGATATGTCAGAGATGGCATATTATTTTAATATTCCATTAAGCTCTCGTAGTCGGCTTGATTAACTGGATGGGTACGACACTGACCAATTTTATTTATTTATTTATTTTTTATTTATTGAGTTAGTTAGTTCATTAGTTAGTTAGTTAACAATTTTTTGATTGTATGAAGGTACCATAATTTTAAAAAAATGTCCCAAACATATGTTGTAAAAATCTTCCTGTTTGCTTGCACTGTTGGTGAAATATGTCAGAGATGGCATATTATTTTAATATTCCATTAAGCTCTCGTAGTCGGCTTGTTTATCTGAATGGGAATGACACTGACCAATCTAATCTTATTTATTTATTTAAGTAATAAATATTGTATGATTGTGCGATAATTAAAAAGATCACGATGTTGATTATACATTTAATTTAATTAAAAATAAAGTCAATTATTTTTCAAACTGGCCCAAATATATGTTGTAAAAAATCTTGCAAATCTTTGCTTGCACTGTTGGCGAAATGATATGTCAGAGATGACATATTATTTTAATAATATGACACTGACCAATTTTATTTATTTATTTATTTATTTGTGTGTTTGTTTGTTTGTATGTTTTATTTATTTTATTTTATTTATATGTTATGTTATGTTGTGTATTTATTTATTTGTTTGTTTGTTTGTTTTATTTTTATTTATTGTATGAAGGTGTCATAATTAAAAAGATCCTGATGATGGTGATTATACATTTAATTTAATTAAAAATAAAGTCAATTATTTTCCAAAATGGCCCAAACAAATATTGTAAAAAAAATCTTCCTGTTTGCTAGTACTAAAAAACAAAAAAACAAAAAACAAAACAAAACAAAAAAAACGATATTATGTTTTTGCACAAATGGATTGTTTTTGCAACAAAAAACAAAAAAAAATGCAGACACTTGTTTTTTATGATAATATGGAATTTCCAAGAAAACAGCTGAGATACATTATTGATTCTATTACTTGTGGGTGGAATGGTTATTTTAGACCAACTGCTTTTATTATTTAATGTTCTTTCAACCCTCAACGCTTCATGCAGAGCTGATCAAACTACAGCATTATTGATTCGACTCAACACAAACCGCTCTTGAGAGGAGATAAACTTTATAGAAACCACCAATGTCTGCTAGAAAGTACTCTGTAACTAGTTTCCGTAAAACTGTCTGCATAATTTCCTGCATATATGATATTTTTCTTGCTGTTGTTTTGAAATAAAAGAGTTTGAGGTGATATATAGTCTAGACATTTATTGAAACTAAACACCAATTTGTTTTTTAGCAACTACACCATGCAGAGGTTAGACGATCAGACATAATTTACATATTACAGACGTCTTACAGTAGCAAAAACAGAGATGTGGAAAATGGTCATTTAAACTAAATTACGACTGTTTTTGGAACAAAACCAAAACAGTGCAAGTGACCTTCAAGGAAAAGTAAAATGCTATAATCATTTTTAAGCAATGAAGAATTTTTTTTTTTTCCTGCATCACTGTTGAACATCAAATGAACCGTTTGACTATATGTTTTGTATTAATCATATGTAGCGTGTGCACTGGTCTTATGATATGAGCTGCACCCTCACATATGACACACATCTGGTCATCAGCTGGTGTTTTGCCTGCCGGCGTTGCGCTGCAGCGATCTAAGCACGGCCTGAAGGACGCTCACGGACCAAACACACCACTGCCTCATATGCAGGCCATGTTTGACACTGAAACACGCAGTACGCATAGGTCACAATACCAGGTATTGGCAGATGGTGTAACGTTTTGGGAGATTCTTGCACTGTTTGGCAGCATCCTCAGATTGCTTTAAATGTCAGAACCGTGGCCAAGTGCTTAGTGCGTTTTCAGTCTCACCTCATTTTGAAAATACTTGTAAAATGAGCATATATATATATATACAGTGGGGAGAACAAGTATTTGATACACTGCCGATTTTGCAGGTTTTCCCACTTACAAAGCATGTAGAAGTCTGTAATTTTTATCATAGGTACTCTTCAACTGTGAGAGACAGAATCTAAAACAAAAATCCAGAAAATCACATTGTATGATTTTTAAGTAATTACAAACCCGATTCCAAAAAAGTTGGGACACTGTACAAATTGTGAATAAAAACAGAATGCAATGATGTGGAAGTTTCAAATTTCAGTATTTTATTCAGAATACAACATAGATGACATATCAAATGTTTAAACTGAGAAAATGTATCATTTTAAGGGAAAAATAAGTTGATTTTAAATTTCATGGCATCAACACATCTCAAAAAAGTTGGGACAAGGCCATGTTTACCACTGTGTGGCATCCCCTCTTCTTTTTATAACAGTCTGCAAACGTCTGGGGACTGAGGAGACAAGTTGCTCAAGTTTAGGAATAGGAATGTTGTCCCATTCTTGTCTAATACAGGCTTCTAGTTGCTCAACTGTCTTAGGTCTTCTTTGTCGCATCTTCCTCTTTATGATGCGCCAAATGTTTTCTATGGGTGAAAGATCTGGACTGCAGGCTGGCCATTTCAGTACCCGGATCCTTCTTCTATGCAGCCATGATGTTGTAATTGATGCAGTATGTGGTCTGGCATTGTCATGTTGGGAAATGCAAGGTCTTCCCTGAAAGAGACGACGTCTGGATGGGAGCATATGTTGTTCTAGAACTTGGATATACCTTTCAGCATTGTTGGTGCCTTTCCAGATGTGTAAGCTGCCCATGCCACACGCACTCATGCAACCCCATACCATCAGAGATGCAGGCTTCTGAACTGAGCGCTGATGACAACTTGGGTTGTCCTTGTTCTCTTTAGTCCGGATGACATGGCGTCCCAGTTTTCCAAAAAGAACTTCAAATTTTGATTCGTCTGACCACAGAACAGTTTTCCACTTTGCCACAGTCCATTTTAAATGAGCCTTGGCCCAGAGAAAACACCTGCGCTTCTGGATCATGTTTAGATATGGCTTCTTTTTTGACCTATAGAGTTTTAGTCAGCAACGGCGAATGGCACGGTGGATTGTGTTCACCGACAATGTTTTCTGGAAGTATTCCTGAGCCCATGTTGTGATTTCCATTACAGTAGCATTCCTGTATGTGATGCAGTGCCGTCTAAGGGCCCGAAGATCACAGGCATCCAGTATGGTTTTCCGGCCTTGACCCTTACGCACAGAGATTGTTCCAGATTCTCTGAATCTTTGGATGATATTATGCACTGTAGATGATGATAACTTCAAACTCTTTGCAATTTTTCTCTGAGAAACTCCTTTCTGATATTGCTCCACTATTTTTCGCCGCAGCATTGGGGGAATTGGTGATCCTCTGCCCATCTTGACTTCTGAGAGACACTGCCACTCTGAGAGGCTCTTTTTATACCCAATCATGTTGCCAATTGACCTAATAAGTTGCAGATTGGTCCTCCAGCTGTTCCTTATATGTACATTTAACTTTTCTGGCCTCTTATTGCTACCTGTCCCAACTTTTTTGGAATGTGTAGTTCTCATGAAATCCAAAATGAGCCAATATTTGGCATGACATTTCAAAATGTCTCACTTTCAACATTTGATATGTTATCTATATTCTATTGTGAATAAAATATAAGTTTATGAGATTTGTAAATTATTGCATTCCTTTTTTATTCACAATTTGTACAGTGTCCCAACTTTTTTGGAATCCGGTTTGTAATTTGCATTTTATTGCATGACATAAGTATTTGATACATCAGAAAAGCAGAACTTAATATTTGGTACAGAAACCTTTGTTTGCAATTACAGAGATCATACGTTTCCTGTAGTTCTTGACCAGGTTTGCACACACTGCAGCAGGGATTTTGGCCATACAGACCTTCTCCAGATCCTTCAAGTTTCGGGGCTGTCGCTGGGCAATACGGACTTTCAGCTCCCTCCAAAGATTTTCTATTGGGTTCAGGTCTGGAGACTGGCTAGGCCACTCCAGGACCTTGAGATGCTTCTTACGGAGCCACTCCTTAGTTGCCCTGGCTGTGTGTTTCGGGTCGTTGTCATGCTGGAAGACCCAGCCACGACCCATCTTCAATGCTCTTACTGAGGGAAGGAGGTTGTTGGCCAAGATCTCGCGATACATGGCCCCATCCATCCTCCCCTCAATACGGTGCAGTCGTCCTGCCTTTGCAGAAAAGCATCCCCAAAGAATGATGTTTCCACCTCCATGCTTCACGGTTGGGATGGTGTTCTTGGGGTTGTACTCATCCTTCTTCTTCCTCCAAACACGGCGAGTGGAGTTCAGGAGGGCTTCTTTAAGAAAAACTAACAGGTCTGTGAGAGCCGGAATTCTTACTGGTTGGCAGGTGATCAAATACTTATGTCATGCAATAAAATGCAAATTAATTATTTAAAAATCATACAATGTGATTTTCTGGATTTTTGTTTTAGATTCCGTCACTCACAGTTGAAGAGTACCTATGATAAAAATTACAGACCTCTACATGCTTTGTAAGTAGGAAAACCTGCAAAATCGGCAGTGTATCAAATACTTGTTCTCCCCACTGTATATATATGGGTGATTCTATAATTGCAGATACATTTGGTGTCCAAAGACACTATTTTTCAAATGGTTATATTTTTAATTATTTTAATAATTTGTTATTATTATTCAGTGTCATGGATCACAAGATGTTACAGGTCATAACATAATATTTTCTGATAAAAAATGTATTATATAGCTAAAAATCATGATTTCTTGTTAGTCAGTGTATTTTTTCCATCATGTAATCAAAATATTTTATTTTACTTTTCTTTTGGTAATATTTAATTTATTTTATTTATAAAAGCTCTAAATAGTTGTTTTCCTAATTCTACAACATTAAATTGTTTAAAAATAATTTTCATCTTCTAAAAATGTGTGTCCATAAATCTTGCGTCAATTCTGTTACCATACCATACTTTGCCTTTAAATTGGTGGAATTATCTCCCACGGCTATGTAAGATACAGGAAATTATGTCACTTTCCCTCACTGATAAAATCTGAAGCACTGAAAGGTATGTGTGCTCTCTCTGAGAAAATATTTTAATCTAAAAAGTTCTTACACCAAGAGTTATTTGTAAAATGTCAAAATTGTTACCACAATGTCAAAAGGAAAACAAACAGTTGACCCATACGCAACAAACTCAGGTGCTGTTGGCGCTTTCGGCAGTGGACAGGGGTCAGCATGGGCACCCTGACTGGTCTGCGGCTATGCAGCCCCATACGCAACAAACTGCGATGCACTGTGTATTCTGACACCTTTCTATCTGAACCAGCATTAACTTCTTGAGCAATTTGAGCTACAGTAGCTCGTCTGTTTGATCGGACCACACAGACCAGCCTTCGCTCCCCACATGCATCAGTGAGCCTTGGCCACCCATGACCCTGTCGCCGGTTCACCACTGTTCCTTCCTTGGACCACTTTTGATAGATACTGACCACTGCAGACCGGGAACACCCCACAAGAGCTGCAGTTTTGGAGATGCTCTGACCCAGTCGTCTAGCCATCACAATTTGGCCCTTGTCAAACTCGCTCAAATCCTTACGCTTGCCCATTTTTTCCTGCTTCTAACACATCAACTTTGAGTACAAAATGTTAACTTGCTGCTTAATATATCCCACCCACTAACAGGTGCCGTGATGAAGAGAAAATCAGTGTTATTCACTTCACCTGTCATAATGTTATGCCTGACCGGTGTATATACAATAAATTTTTATTTAGTTTCAAATGATGTTTCAAACATTTCAAACAATCTCTAGACTACATTTATCACCTCAAACACTTTTATTTTAAAAGACCAAGAAAAATCTCATATCTGCAGGAAATTATGCAGACAGTGTTACAGAAAAACTAGTTACAAAGTGCTTTCTAGCAGACATTGGCGGTTTCTATAAAGTTCATCTCCTTTCATGAGCGGTTTGTATCGAGTCAGATCAATAATGCTGTAGTTTGATCAGCTCTGCATGAAGCATTGAGGGTTGAAAGAACATTAAATAATAATAGCAGTTATTATAAAATAACCATTCCACCCACAAGTAAAAGAATCTTATCTCCAGCTGCTTTCTTAGAAACTCCACATTATCATAAACTAAATGTTCCTTTTATTCATAAAAACATATGATTTTCATTTCTTGCACACACTGATATAATTTTTTCACACATCAGTACTAGCAAATAGGGTGTTTTTACAGCATATTTTTGAGCCATTATGAAAAATAATTGTTTTATAATTTTAATAATAACTTTTTTTTATTACGTTGTATACAGTAAAAATATCTAAACATCCTTGAAACTATATACTGTTGCCTGTAAAGCAAACCTCTTGGATTGTGTTTATCTTATTGGCAAGTTGTTGTTTTTTTTTGTTTTTTTTTTTCCCTCCGTCTTATTTTAAAGCATGAGGTTTATATCAAAGGCAACACAGTTTTTTAAAAACTAGTCAGCTTTACACTTTTAAGCAAAAATAAATACATGCAAATTATGTTTTTTTTGTCAGAAAATAGCTGCTTTTAGAACTCACAAGAGCACTTCATCACACGATTGGCATTTCAGACATTTTACAGTAACTTAATACTTTTTGTAGGCACTATATGCAGTGAAAGGGTTATTTCTGTAGATGCTTCATTGTGTCGTCCTAAATGTAAATGTATAAATGGATGTTCTTCATGGCTCTTTCAAAGGCATCCGAGGGGGGAAAAAATGCAACCTATTGTTTTCTTGATAGCTCGTCAGATGCTGCGCTCCATGCATGTTGCTTGTTTGTAGGTGGACGCAATGGTAGCATGACTCATTTGCCACGACGCATAGGTCAAAGTTATCTAATGTGCCGGTGACGTAATGCAGCCATTTATCTGTATGAGTGTTTTGAGAAGGCACTCAATTCGTCTGTCATTCTCCAAGTGTTGTGCACACACATGCCTTTGGTTCACAGTAATCCCACAGCATGCCATCCATCCATATCACACAGCCCATCCTACTCTCATATCACAATCTACTCCAGCGGCCCATTCTTCTGTGGTAATATCATAACACAAGGACATCTGGCTGCTTCATCTCCTGTCTGCTCCTGTTTTCGGCCACATCAATATTGTGAAGGGGGTTCTGGTGTCACTGCTTTCCCCGTCCACCAGAAACAGCTGCGTGATGATCCTCTGTAGAAACTCTTCGGTATGGATTTCACCATACGCTAGTTTGTGAAGTAGAATAGACCCTTCTGAGGCGCAGCTCGATATCGTCCACTCATTATTAAGCATGCACAGCTGGGTTGACTTGCAGCTGGCCTCCTTCAGGGTGCAGATAAGGCATTTTAGTGATGCTTCAGTTGTCTTCTTATTTGCGTCAGCTTGGTGCAAATTTCACACGGCGCGTCAGCAGTCGTCTGTCCCTGGCTTTGTCATGTAACCTTTTTGTGCCCTTTTGAGAACATTTGCCCATGTGTGCGTCACACTGACTGCCATATTTCCTCCTGTTTGAAAGCTGAAGCCTGTGCGTTTCCGTTTGTAGACATTCCTGGTCTTACACTATATTGCCAAAAGTTTTGGGCCTCCTGCTTTTACATGCACATGAACATCTCGGTTACGTATGTAACCCTCGTTCCCTGAAGGAAGGGAACGGAGACGTTACGTCAGTTACTGACGAAATGGGGGTTTCGCTTAGAAGCCAATCGCCTTTGAGCTCTACAAAACGAGCCAATGGCATGAAGATGCCATGGGTTTGCGGAATTTGCATAACGCAACCCCGCCCCACCGCGTGGGTATAAAGGGCGTTGCGTGGCGATCTCGCATTATGTTACCTGCTGAAGAGCTGAGGCATGAGCGTCCGGCCGTTCCAGCGGAAATGGCATGGGGACGTAACGTCTCTGTTCCCTTCCTTCAGGGAACGAGGGTTACATACGTAACCGAGACGTTCCCTTTCAGTCAGTACACTACGAGTTACATCAGTTACTGACGAAATGGGGGTCCCAATACAATCTCGCCACGACGGCTGTCTTCCAGCGTCCTGCGCTGACCAGAGCTCCCTGCTGTGAGTCTTAGCACGAACGAGGGGCTAGGCTCAACGCCGATACCAAGGTACACTGGGAAGCATATCCCACGTGGAGAAATGCAACACAACGCCTGCCCGAAGGGAGGACTTAAGAATACACATATGACCCCCGTATGGACTGCATATGGAGCACTCTGGGGTATCCAGCCGCAGGTGGAAAATTTTTCAACCCCAGGTGTGGCAAGGTGTCTTGCCAAGGGAAGACACGTGCTCAGAGAGACTTACCGTGAAAATACACGTGGGGGTTGCCCAACGGGGGAACCATGCACACGGAGGCACCTAGCCGAACACGAGGGCTGACCAAGTGGGCATGCACTCTGGTGTCGACATCAGCAGTGCTGGAGGAGCTCAGGGCTTACTGGGAAGCTCACCTGAGAGAAAATGTGCACGCATCCAGTCCGTGGAGTGGAATGGCGCAGCAAGCGAAGACACCTGAGCCTGTCCAGTTACTGGCCACTTGGGGCAACCCACGAGAGGACACAGGCTCCACTCGGAGATTATAAAATCTTGCGAATGTGTTGGGTGTCGCCTAGCCTGCAGCTCTACAAATGTCTGTCAGCGAGGCGCCATGCTCTAAAGCCCAAGAGGAAGCAACACTCCTAGTGGAGTGTGCTCTAACCCCAAGGGGGCATGGCATGCCCTGAACCTGATATGCCAGGACAATGGCGTCCACTATCCAGTGAGACAACCTCTGCTTGGAGAGAGCCTTCCCTTTCTGCTGCCCTCCGTAACAGACAAAGAGCTGGTCTGAGGTCCTAAAACACTGCGTCCGGTCTACGTAAGCACGAAGGGCGTGTACTGGACAGAGCAGTGCCAGGGCTGGGTCTGCCTCCTCCACAGGCAGCGCTTGCAGGTTCACCACCTGATCCCTGAAGGGAGTGGTGGGAACCTTGGGCACGTATCCAGGCCGGGGTCTCAGGATCACATGAGAATTAGCCGGCCTGAATTCCAGGCACGCCTCGTCAACCGAAAATGCCTGCAGGTCCCCTACCCTCTTGATGGAAGCGAGAGCAATCAAGAGCGCCACTTTCATTGAAAGGAACTTCAGCTCCACAGACTGCAGAGGCTCAAAGGGAGCTTTCTGCAGGGCAGATAAAACCACTGCAAGATCCCAAGAGGGTATTTGAGGAGGGCGAGGAGGATTTAATCTCCTCGCCCCTCTAAGGAACCTGCTGACCAGGTCATGCTGACCTACCGTTTTTGAGTCCACCAGGTCATGGTGATCCGAAATCGCGGCCACATAGACCTTCAGGGTGGAGGGAGACAGCCTTCGCTCCAACCCTTCTTGGAGGAAGGAAAGCATGGACCCGACTGAGCATTTCGTGGGGTCTTCTCGGCGAGAAGAGCACCAGGTGACGAAGAGGTTCCACTTCAACGCATAGGCCTGTCTCGTGGACAAGGCCCTAGCGGAAGTGATGGTAGCCGCCACCTGAGGTGGCAGGGTACTCAAACCTACCGCGTCCCATCCAGGTCCCACACGTGTAGGTTCCAAAGGTCGGGACGTGGGTGCCATACGGTGCCCCGTCTCTGAGTAAGGAGGTCCTTCCTCAGAGGGATCGACCAGGGTGGGGCTGTCGCAAGGAGTACGAGTTCTGAGAACCAGGTCCGGCCGGGCCAATATGGGGCGACCAAAAGGACCTGCTCCCTGTCCTCCCTGATTTTGCACAGAACCTGTGCGAGAAGGCTCACTGGGGGAAACGCATACTTGCGTGGGCCCCGCGGCCAGCTGTGCGCTAGTGCATCCGTGCCGAGGGTCCCCTCGGTCAGGGAGTAATACCAGCGGCAATGGGAAGAGTCGTGGGAGGCAAACAGATCTATCTGTACGTCGCCGAACTGTTCCCAAATCAGCTGAACCGTCTGGGGATGGAGTCTCCATTCCCCCGGAAGCGGCTGAAACCGTGACAGCTCGTTGGCTGCACGATTCAGTTCTCCCGGGATGTGAACGGCACGAAGCGACCTCAGATGCTTCTGACTCCATAGGAGGAGATGGCAGGCGAGTTGCGACATCCGGCGGGAGCGTAGACCACCTTGATGTACGCTACTGTCGCCATGCTGTCTGAACGGACCAGTACGTGCTTGTCCTTGAGCAGGGCTCAGAAGCGGTGCAAGGCAAGACATACGGCCAGCAACTCGAGGCAGTTGACATGCCATAGGCACTGGGGTCCTCTCTAGGAGCCCGCGGCAGCATGTCCATTGCATATGGCACCCCAGCTCGTGGCAGAGGCATCTGTTGATACAACAACATGCCTGGAAACTCGTTCTAGGGGAACACCTGCCCGTAGAAAACTGAGGTTCGCCCACGGGGTGAAGGTCTGACGGCAGGCCCGAGTCACTGGGACCCGGAAGCGTGCCGTGTTGTCATGCCCATCTCGGGACTCGATCGCGAAGCCAGTGCTGAAGCGGCCTCATATGAAGCAAACCGAGCGGCGTTACCGCGGCTGAGGATGCTATATGCCCCAGGAGCCTCTGAAAATATTTCAGTGGAACCGCACTCTTGCCCTCGAACTGGCGAAGACAAGTCAGCAGTGACTGCGCGCGCTCGCTCGTAAGCTGGCTCGCTACATGGCGACCGAGTCGATTTCCATACCGAGAAAAGAGATCCTCTCCACTGGGGAGAGTTTTCTCTTTTCCCAGTTGACGCGAAGCCTGCCGTGCCCTCTTGAGGCTCGGAGGTGAAAATGTCAGTTCTTTCTTTAACCATGAATAGGCTACCAACCAAGGATTCTCCCCCGGCCCTCCACCGGAGGAAGGAGTGGCCCTGCTACCATCTCCTGGGAAAGAACCGAGTTCACCTCCGAGCCGCCCGTCTCAGGACCGCCGGCGTCCTCCACGCCTCGGCCCGGGTGAAGGCTGCTGCTGGGGCTGAGCGGGAGGGGCGGGAGCCGCAGGAGGGTGACCTCGGCGGGGAGCAGACTGAGGCTTCTGAGCCAGCGGCTGGGTGGAGGCAGCAGCAGGCCGCCGGAGCAGAATATGCTTGATCGCCTCAGTCTGTTTCTGAACGGTCGAGGACTGTTGGGCGAAGTCCTGGACCGGCGCGCCGAATAGCCCATCCTTGGAAATGGGAGAATTGAGGAAACGGGTTCGCTCAGATTCTCTCATATCAGCCAGGTTGAGCCATAAGTGGCGCTCCTGGACGACAGAAGTGGACATCACCTGACCGAGAGAGCGAGCGGTCACCTTCGTCGCTCGTAGAGCGAGGTCGGTGGCCGCCCGCAGCTCCTGCATTAACGCGGGGTCAGCATTGCCCTCGTGCATTTCTCTGAGCACCTTGGCCTGGTAGACCTGAAGGGTGGCCATTGTATGCAGGGCGGACGCGGCCTGGCCCGCAGCTCTGTAGGTCTTCGCCACCAAAGTGAACGTAAACCTACAGGCCTTGGACGGGTGCTTTGCATCGCAACAGAGCGCTCAACAGGGGGAACCCCAGTGTACCCTTTCACTGCGCCGCCATCGAGGGCAGTGAAGGCGGAAGTGGCTGCCGAACGATCGCGAAAAGTAAAGGGAGACTTCCACGACTTCGACACCTCTTCATGCACTTCCGGGAAGAAGGGCACTGGGGGCTGACGGGCGCCTTTGGCACAAGCCGCCCCCAGATACCAATTATCTAGCCAAGAGCGCTCGGGACATGGCGGAGGGTTCCACACAAGCCCAAGAGCCTCGGCCGCCCGGGAAAGCATGGCTGTGAGCTCTGGATCAGACTCGGGCAATGCTGGGACTCCCGAAGGAGGCAACACAGCCGAATCGTCATCTCCGGAGGAATCCAGCCCACCTTGTGATGCGGCGATCGACATAGCATCCTCCGCCGGTGCGCCAAATGAAACGCAGGGCCCAGGACGGGAAACACCTGCGCCCTCATCTGGCAACACCACAGGTTGCAGTGTGCTAGAAGGGGGTGTGGCCCAGGGAGGATTCGTCGGGTTGGCCCACACCGTCACCATCAAGTCACCCTGACCATCAGCCAAAGTATTCCCACTCATGGAGGGAATAGATTGAGAGATCACAGAGTCTTGACCGCAACACTGCGATGGCCATGTTCCCGCAGTGGGAACATGACTCATCCATGAACGCACGCTCGGCGTGCACGAGGCCCAAGCACGCCAAACAGCGATCATGCCCGTCAAACGGAGGAACCAGCCGACCGCACCCAGGAACGGAGCACGGGCGAGACATCTTGAAAAAGACGTGCCGCGTGCAGCTCTTTTAGAGAGGAGTTTTTGCTCTGCAGAAATGCTGAAGCGCCTAGGGAGAACACACACGCTGTGCTAGATCACTGCACAGATCAGACAGGAATGCGGAACTCGCTAGAACGCGGCGTAACACCAACACTCTGGAGAGACTCTCGTCTTGAAGAGAGAAAACGCTCAGGCAGTAACACTCGGCTCTGAAGCAGAAACATAATGCGAGATTGCCACGCAATGCCCTTTATACCCACGCGGTGGGGCGGGATTGCGTTATGTAAATTCCGCAGACCCATGGCATCTTCATGCCATTGGCTCGTTTTGTAGAGCTCAAAGGCGATTGGCTTCTAAGCGAAACCATCAGTAACTGACGTAACTCGTAGTGTACTGACTGAAAGGGAACTTTAATGACATCCCATTCTTAATCCGTAGGGTTTAATATGGAGTTGGCCCACCCTTTGTAGCTATAACAGCTTCAACTCTTCTGGGAAGGCTTTCCACAAGGTTTAGGAGTGTGTTTATGGGAATTTTTGACCATTCTTCTAGAAGCACATTTGTGAGGTCAGGCACTGATGTTGGACAAGAAGGCCTGGCTCGCAGTCTCCGCTCTAATTCATCCCAAAGGTGTTCTATTGGGTTGAGGTCAGGACTCTGTGCAGGCCAGTCAAGTTCCTCCACACCAAACTCACTCATCCATGTCTTTATGGACCTTGCTTTGTGCACTGGTGCGCAGTCATGTTGGAACAGGAAGGGGCCATCCCCAAACTGTTCCCACAAAGCTGGGAGCATGAAATTGTCCAAAATGTCTTGGTATGCTGAAGCATTAAGTGTTCCTTTCACTGGAACTAAGGGGCCAAGCCCAACCCCTGAAAAACAACCCCACACTATAATTCCCCCTCCACCAAACTTTACACTTGGCACAATGCAGTCAGGTAAGTACTGTTCTCCTGGCAACCACCAAACCCAGACTCGTCCATTAGATTGCCAGACAGAGAAGCGCGATTCTTCACTCCATAGAACACGTCTCCACTGCTCTAGAGTCCAGTGGCGGCGTGCTTTACACCACTGCATCCGACGCTTTGCATTGCACTTGGTGATGTAAGGCTTGGATGCAGCTGCTCGGCCATGGAAACCCATTTCATGAAGCTCTCTACGCACTGTTCTTGAGCTAATCTGAAAGCTAATCTTGAGCTAATCTGCAGAAAGTTCCACTTCCACTTTGTTATAATACAACTAACAGTTGACCGTGGAATATTTAGTAGTGAGGAAATTTCACGATTGGACTTAATGCACAGGTGGCAACCTATCACGGTACCATGCTTGAATTAACTGAGCTCCTGAGAGCGACCCATTCTTTCACAAATGTTTGTAGAAGCGTCTGCATGCCTAGGTGCTTGATTTTATACACCTGTGACCATGGAAGTGATTGGAACACCTGAATTCAATGATTTGGAGGGGTGTACCAATGCTTTTGGCAATATAGTGCATATTGAATGATTCAGTGGTTATGTTATTCGGTTACACTTTATTTGGTAACACAGTGTCCTTGTTTCATGTGTTACATGCAGTTACTATAGTAATAACTATAAATTATGCATAATTACATGCAACCCTAAACCAAACCAAACCCTAATCCTAACCCTATAGTAAGTACATGTAGTTATATAATATGTGACCTTGGACCACAAAACCAGTCATAAGTCGCACGGGTATATTTGTGGCAATAGCCAACAATACATTGTATGGGTCAAAATTATTACAATTTTTTTTTTTTTTTTTTTTTATGCCAAAAATCATTAGGATATTAAGTAAAGATCGCGTTCCATAAAGATATTTTGTAAATTTCCTACCGTAAATATATCAAAAATGTATTATTATTAGTAATATGCATTGCTAAGGACTTCATTTGGACAACTTTAAAGGCGATTTTCTCAATATTTAGATTTTTTTGCAACCTCAGATTACAGATTTTCAAATAGTTGTATATATCTCGGCCAAATATTGTCCTTAACAAACCATACATCAATGGAAAGCTTATCTATTCAGCTTTCAGATTATATAGAGCCTTAGAGATAATTGACCCTTATGACTGGTTTTGTGGTCCAGGGTCACATATTACTCAGTACTTAAATGTATAAATACACTGTAACAAGGTGTCATAGTTACATTGTACTTGATTAACTACATGTACTTACTATAGAGTTACCTTTAGGATCTGGGTTTGGTTAAGGGTTAGTTACTTGTAATTGTGCATAATTTACTGCTATTACTATAGTAAGTACATGTAGTAACATGTAACTGTCACCTTAAAATAAAGTGTTACCTGCTATTCTTATGAAAAAAAAAATATATATTATCCATTATAATCTTTCATCAAAATGCTCTGCCTTTGAAAGACTTCCCTTGACATAATTTTCCATCATCAGCCAATTAATTCCTGATTATTTTTCTTTTTTATGTCTAGTTGAATATTTTGCTTCACTTGTGTGATATATTTTAATTTGTTTTTGAAAAAAAGTCAATGTTTTGAGAATAATCTCATAATAATCATTATATAGAAAAAGTTGTGTTTTAAGAATAAAATAAAAATTATGAAAGTAGTCAGTTTTTTTTTATTTAAAGTTGGAATATGATGAAATTAAAATCATAATTAAGTTATCATCAGTCAAGTGAAGTTGACCTTTACAAAATAAATATCATAATTATATATAAATATAATTATAATGCTGTCACTTTTTCTTCATAATTTGTACTTTATTCTCAAAATATTACTTCAGTAATCTTGTAATGTTATGACCTTATTCTCAAAACATTGTGTTATCTTTACTCTTGCAATATTGCAATTTTAGCTCTCACAACATTATGACTTTATTCTCTTCATGTTACGAGGTCATTCTTGAAATCTTTTTTATTGTGACTTGATGTGCATCACATATAAGTAAATGTGTTGGGCTTGTTGAATGCTGTTTCCAGTGGAAGATGACAGAGTTTTGCATCACTTTGTTTGGTGGCCCTGCTGTTGTTATCGAGCAAGTGTCTTCCATTAGAGGCGGGAACGCTGAGGATCAGCTCTTAAATAGCTGAGCACAGTGGGTAAAGCAGGCTTGGAGTGGGATCCTGGCGTGAAAATCCTGCGTAAATATTGCGGTTTGCATGAAGGATAAATACATTAGGATATAAGCTTCCATAAGCCTCCTCAGTGCGCACAAGGCACTCCATTAATGCAGCCAAGCAGGAAGCAAGAGACGCTGGCAGCGGTTCAGGAACCCCCTCCTCTCTCCTCTTCCTCTTCAATCCTTCACCTTCGCCCAGCACTAATTTCTATGAGAGTTATTGCCATAGATTTAGATATACAGTTTTCACTCTGCTGTCATCACCATGGAAACTGTGCCATGTAAGGAGGGGTGATATCGACATGCAGGAACCAAGATGGAGCGACACCCGAACTGGCATGCGGGTTTCCTTTGCCTGCTGGGATGATTTCCTACACGACACGACTGGACAAACCACCCACACACCCATACACACACACACACACACATACTCACACACACTGACGGATTAGAACCATTGATTTGTGTTTGGGAAGAAGGGAATATACAGTACATACTGTATATTTGTGCATGTGTGTGTGTTAATTGCTTCCTCTGGGTTGCTGTGTTGCTAGTAGACTTCAGATATGATTCTAGGGCCATTGGATGCGTCTGGAGCCGTCCTTTGGTGAAATATTGGAATATGATGCAGTTTAAGATAAATGGTAAAACGATACATCAGCAAGGAATCATTTTAATGAAGTAAATATTTTTTATATAATACCCAAATCTCAAACTTATGTCATTCTTAGTCTCAGATACACCTTAAGATAAGAAGTAAAATAACATTTTTATACCAAAACAAAAGCTCTGTGAATTAACATTTGAAAGCAAAGAAATTAAGATAGCCATAAACATTAGTATTGTAATTTTACTGTTCTGTAAAACTAAATGATTATTATTATTATTATTAATAAATACAAATTTTTATTTATTTTATTTAGTTGTTATTTTACAGTATAGTAGCATTTTTCAATAGTAATATTTCTTTATTGATCTGTGTAATTTTAGTAATTTAAATGATAAAATAATAATTAATAATAATACTATTTTATTATTACCAAAACTAAAAATTAGTTATAATGTGAGAATACTATTGAAAATATATTTATATATATATATATATATATATATATATATATATATATATATATATACATACAGTAACCAATTAACCATGGTTTTACATTGAATAAAACAAACAAAAATAATATTAATAAATAAATAACAGGGTTATTGTAGTTATTCAATGGTAACCACAAATTAACCATAGTTTTGCTTCAAATCCATAGTTTAACTATATGGTATTTGTGTGGTTATACAAATGGTAATCAATACGGCAAAAACATGGTTTTATTATAATAAAAACATGGTTTTACTAACTAATAGAACCATGGTTAATTTTCGTAAGGGTATGTTTGTGCTATACATTATGTGCAAAAAAATTTACTAAGCAAAAGGAGTTTAAATCCCTACATTAAAATGATATTAAAGGGGTCATGAACTGTTGTTTTATTGTTTTATGATGTTTCCTGGGGTGCACTTATAATGTTAGAATGCTTTTTACATCAAAAATTGTCATAATTTATAAATAAAAGGCATTTTTCCTACCCTGATTTTAGCCCTCTGGTTTGAACGCTCTGTTTTAAGGGGCGTGTCTGCTGTGAGAGTTCAGTGTAAACGCCCACTGCTGTGATTGGCTAACGTCTTTCCATTTGAAATAGCTAAGTATTAGTCTCTCTTTTAGCGCGTTTTTACTATTACAGCTCTCATGGTTAACTGATCGTGAAAAGTGTTGCATTACATTTAGATCTATGGCATTGTATTAAGATCGTGGCATGAAAGGTTGCAGAGATGAGCATTGTAGCCGATCACAGACATGCTGAGCGCATGAAAGCAGTGATCTCGTCATTGCAACTCAGTTTCTGTACACTAACGAATGCTTTCATCTTCACTAACAGTGCAAATGTCATTTAGTTAAGAGATTCGTTGAATAAAACGGGAGTCACTGATAAACGCGTCACTGATAAACTCTCGCTGTTTGATTGACAGCTGCAGCGCGCGCTGCTCCAACGATTGCAAAGGGAGCTTTCTTTGATCGCTTTCTTTATAGAATTTAATCACCGTTAAATAACAGATTATTTTCATCCTACTAAGAGAAACAACGCAAGTTGACGTTTAGTCACTGGTTTGATTTACTGACACACAGACAAAGAACATCTGACTGTACATGAATCATTACATTTCAGATCAGGCATTAGAATTAACACAGTTACTTACATGTTGCATTACTGTCGAGACCAGGCACTGCACAATATTTTGTAATCCTCAACGGTATGTTTATTGCTTGGTAACTCGATCTGGTTTAACACCACGTAGGCCTATGTTACTTAGGCTACCTATTCTTTTGCATGTCATGCGCGGCTAAAGGCTAAACAGGCAGTGATGAAGTAGGCGTTGATCTTCTTCTGCAGAGGCGGTGCTTGCCTCCCTTTGACGTCATAGATCGCCACTTTGAAAAACCCATCGTTTGCTGTGCCTGGTGTCAATAAAAGCTTTTATTGGACTAACAAGGAAGTTTTCAGTTCTGGAACTTACAGGATATTCTTATAGTATGATGACCTCTTATATGTCAAAAGCTCAAGGAAAATTTGATTTCTCAGTTCATGACCCCTTTAAAGAAAAACAAAAACACAAAAAACACAAACTCAGTGTTACCAGATAAGAGGAATGTTCTGCAGGAAAACACACACACTCTCTATGGACACAGTACCTGTTACTGTCATTTCTTTATCCTGTAGAAACGTCTTACATTTATATTCAATTACAAGCTGTTATCCCTTTACAGTTACTACTCTCATAAAATACTTGAATTACATGTTGACTTTTAAAACTAAATTTAGCGTCTAACAGCAGATATTTCAGCTAAATGAATGTTTTTGTGCTGACTATTAATGGTCTCCCTCTCGACTGCGTTCTGTCTGGCACTCGTTCAGTAAAGTTTGAAGTTTAACACAGACTGTCAGGACGCGCTTTCATGCAAAATGGAAATACTCGTGTGAATTAGTAACATTTACAGATAAGGATATAACCACTGTTCTCTATATAGATCAGTGGATATAACCTGTAAAATGAACGTTCCCTTTCGAGGGAACTCGCACTGTGTCGGAACGACACTTTGGGGACGCTCCCTTAGCATTGCGCGCCTAAAGCATGAATGAATTTCACCAAGTGCATGGATGCAGCTCTGGCTCCACTGAGACTCCAGGGCATCCGTGTACTGAACTACATCGACGACTGGCTCATATTGGCCTAGTTGTGAGAAATGGCAGTTCGGCATCAAGATGTCGTCCTTGGCCATATTCAGAGCTTGGGGTTCAGACTCAACACAAAAAAGAGCGTGTTGACGCTTCCCAGAGAACCACGTTCCTGGGAGTCGTATGGGACTCGACGACGATGCGGGCACATATGTCTCCCGCACGGATCGAGTCCATATGGGCGATGGTCTCCAGCATGAAGCTAGGCCGCAACATCACTGTAAAGCAGTTTCAAAGACTGCTGGGGCTCATGGTGGCTGCGTCCAACGTAATACCTTTTGGCCTGCTGCACATAAGACCCCTACAGTGGTGGCTGAAAGCCAAGGGGTTTTCCCCGAGGGGAAATCCATTCCGTATGATCAGGGTAATGCGCAGATGCCTTCGTTCCCTATCAATATGGAAGACACCTTGGTTTCTGTCCCAAGGGCCAGTGTTGGGAGCGTCATGTCGCCTGAAATCCATTTCGACAGACGCCTCCCTCGCTGGTTGGGGCGCGGTCATGGACGGCCACTTTACCCAGGGTCTGTGGCAGGACCATCATCATTCATGGCATATAAATTGCCTGGAGATGTTGGCTGTTTTCAGGGCTCTGAGGAGCTTCCTCACAGATCTCAGGGGTTATCATGTTCTGGTGCGATCTGACAATATATCAGTGGTCGCGTACCTGAACCATCAGGGGGGTCTGAGGTCTTGCCCTCTATGCAGACTGGCGCATCAGATCCTCCTGTGGTCCCAGGGGAAACGGTCGTCTCTCAGAGCGATGTACGTCCCCGGGGACCAGAATCAGGGAGCAGACATCCTGTCGAGGCAGGGGCTGAGGCCCGGGAAATGGAGACTTCACCCAGAGGTGGTGAAGCCTATATGCGAGAGGTTCGGCCCAGTGGAAGTGAATTTATTCGTGTCTCGAGAGACGTCCCACTATCCACTGTGGTTCTCCCTCACGCCATGGTGCAGACGTGGCCGAGGCTGCATCTGTATGCATTTCCCCCGATAGCTTTGCTCCCGGGAGTCCTGGAGAGGGTCCGGCAGGACGGGGTCAGTCTACTCCTAGTAGCTCCGTATTGGCCGGCACGAGTATGGTTCTCAGACATCATAGCACTGCTGGCAGGTCCTCCATGGCAGATCCCTCTGAGGAGGAACCTGCTGTCTCAGACAGGGGGCACAATATTTCACCCCCAGCCAGAGCTGTGGAAGCTTTGGGTCTGGCCCCTGAGGGGGCTCAGTACTTAGAGGCTGGCCTATCGGCAGGTGTAGTGGAGACCATACTCAGTTCCAGGGCTCCTTCCACGAGAAGGTTGTATGGCTTAAAGTGGAATGTGTTTTCCACTTGGTGCAGGGAGCGTGAGGGAATCCAGTTAACTGCCCAGTGGCTTCAGTGCTGGAGTTCCTCCAAGATCACTTCTCTGCGGGGCTTACCCTGTCCACACTTAAGGTGTACGTGGCTGCCATTACGGCTTTCCACGCTCCTGTAAGTGATGGGCCTCTGGGGAGGCACCCTTTAGTTGTACGTTTCCTCCGTGGTACTTGCAGGATGAGGCCTGCGACTCGCTCCAGAGTTCCAACTTGGGATCTGGTGGTGGTTCTCGAGGGACTGGCTTCGGCCCCCTTCGAACCACTCGAGTCGGCGACAGATCGAGTTCTGTCGCTAAAGGTGGCGCTGCTCCTTGCTATCACCTCGCTTAAGAGGGTGGGGGACCTCCAGGCCTTGGCTATTTGCACTGCAAATTTATCTGTCCCTTTATACTTCCGGGTATGCCGTCACATACTACGTCATGACGTAGCACCAATCAAGATCGGTCTTAGTTTCATTCATGCTTCAGACGCGCAGCGCTAAGGGAGCGTCCCCAAAGGGTCGTTCCGACGCAGTGTCTCGTTCCCTTCTCAGGGAACAAGGGTTACAGTCGTAACCCGAGACGTTTTGCGCTGAGGACGCAGACGCACACACATTTGTCAAAGCGCATGACAGGGTATGTTAAATGCTAATGCATTCGCTTGAAGCTTAAAATAAACAATTCTCATGTTTTGGGCACTTGGGTCATGTATCTTTCCTGCATCAGCTCATTCTGTTTCCACTCCACTATTTTTAGATGCACATTTTGTCCATAAAAATGCATTATTCAGTGCTGTAATTTGGCGTGACTGGTGGAAGCTTATCGTGCTAGAGGGCAGAGGGCAGACCTGACTAATCGATAATGAGAATCGTTATCGATGATTTTCATTATCGATTATTATCGATTTTATCTAGTTGTTGCAGCCCTACTGTTAACCAACAGTTAAAAGTGACTACAAGACTTGTCTTTTGAGACCGATCTATATTAAAAGATTTGTCAAAGGTTTGAACACGCTTGACTGAATTTATGGACAGTAAATGAAAAGCATTCATGCATGATCTTCCTTCAGTACTTTTTAAAAAGCATCCCAGGTCAGTTTTTACATTTTTGGGGTCACTACATAATTTGTGTTTTTCCATAGTTTTAAAGTCTTTACTATTAGTAGATTAAATCCATTTGTGCAAAATTTTGACGTAAAATTTTGCCAAGATTTACACAACTGAGTTGGCTTGGTGTTGTTGATGTGGCCTGTTATCAGTTATCTTTATTATACTTCCATCCACCGGTCTGACAAGCTCCCAGCACAAACAAAGTCAACAAAATTTAGATTAGTCATTTACCACGTCTTCCCAAAAGAGAACAAGCATTGGCTTTGAAGCGAGAGAAAGACCATTACTCCTCAGGTGTTGTCAGGTCACTATAGACTGATTAAATATGGCAGGGGTTATTGGAAATGTTCAGAGTTCAATTTTGGACCTGCGTTCTGGTTCAGGGAGCACTATTTCAGAAGAGAGGAACCCATCCAAACAGGCCTTAGACAGGATGAGAGACCTGCAATTCCTCCTTGAGCCCTGTGCCGATCTCAGCCCGCCGCAGAATTCATTTCCAGCTGGTGAACTGTGAGAGGAATTTCATAAAAACACTTCAATATTAGAGAGGTATTGATATTGACTTAGAGGCTTAGGCTCGCAGTAGAAAGCCTGAAGCTTGTTTAGATCCTCCATGACTTGAGAGATGTAAGTGTGACCGGGTTATTGCTCAAGTTTTAACTGCCGGATCCCTCGCACGTTAGAAATCATACAAATTTTGTGTTTTGGATGTACTGTTTGATTAACAAAGCATAGAAGCTGTATGATGAGAAATATTTTTACAAGATACTTGCTGGCTGGAAGGTTGTGATCACACGACTGGCCCAATACTTCAGTACTCACCTTATCTTGTTATAGCCCACAATTATTGAACATTTTTCGTCTTATATTATTAATTATGATTTTTTTAAGTCTCTTATGCCAAGGCTAACTAAGGCTGCATTTATTTAATCAATAATACAGTAATATTGTGAGATGTTATTTCAATTTCAAATAACTGTTCTCTATTATAATATATTTTAAAAATGTAATTTATTCCTGTGGTCAAAGCTGAATTTTCAGCATCATTACTCCAGTCTTCAGTGTCACATGATCCTTCAAGGTGACCTTGCGCTGGCAGAGGAGCTGAACATCTACTTTGCTCACTTTGAAGTCACGACACCAGAGGTGGTACAGTTACACCACACAGCAGCACAACCCTCACTATTGAGGAACATGAGGTGAGGCGCACCCTGCGGGCTGTGAATCCGAGGAAGGCGGCTGGTCCGGATGGCGTCCCAGGACGTGTGCTGAGGGAGTGTGCAGACCAACTGGCTGGAGTCTTCACAAGGATTTTCAACCAATCCCTGGCACAGTCCTTTGTTCCCCACTGCCTGAAGTCCTCCACCATAGTTCCACTGCCCAAAAAGCCCCACATCACCAGCCTCAACGACTACAGACCAGTGGCACTCACTCCAGTGGTGATGAAGTGCTTTGAAAAACTGGTCCGCAGTCACAACACAGCAGCCCTGCCCCACAGCCTTGACCCCCACCAGTTTGCCTACAGAACGAACAGATCCACAGGAGACGCAGTGGCAACAGCACTCCATGCCGCACTTTCACACCTGGAGCGGCAGGGGAGCTATGTGCGGATGCTCTTTGTTGATTACAGCTCTGCATTCAACACCATCCTCCCACACAAGCTGGTGGTCAAGCTGGGGGACCTCGGGCTCCCATATACCACATGCAGGTGGATCAGCAGCTTCCTCTCTGATCGCAGACAGAGAGTCAGAGTGGGACATCACACATCCACGGCCCTTAGCCTCAGCACTGGCTCCCCCCAGGGCTGTGTGCTGAGTCCCCTGCTCTACTCCCTATACAGACACGACTGCACCCCTGTCCATCACAGCAACACCATTGTGAAGTTTGCAGACGACACCACAGTGGTGGGGCTCATCTCCGGTGGGGATGAGTCCGCCTATAGAGAAGAAGTGGAGCGGCTGTCGAATTGGGGCATGGCCAACAACCTTCTTCTTAACACTGCAAAGACAAAAGAACTCATAATAGACTATAGGAGAAAGAAGATGGAGATTCCACCATTGCTCATCAGCGGGGACAGTGTGGAGAGGGTGGCAGACTTCCATTTCCTGGGAGTCCACATACAGGACAGCCTATCCTGGAGTGTGAACACCTCTGAGCTACTGAAAAAGGCCCATCAGACTGTACTTCCTGAGAATACTCAGGAGGAATAACATCACACAAAGACTGCTGGTGTCCTTCTACCGAGCCTCCATTTAAAGCATACTCACTTATTGCATATGCATTTGGTATACCAGCTGTACAGTGGCTCAGAGGAAAGCGTTCCAGAGGGTCATCAACAACGCTCAAAAGATTGTTGGCTGCCCTCTCCCCGCACTGGAAGATCTACACAGATCCCGTTGTCTCAAAAAAGCCCAGAACATCATAAAAGACACTTCACACCCTGGGCACTCCCTGTTTGAAATGCTGCCTTCAGGCAGACGGTACAGATTAATCAATGCAAGGACAAACAGACTCAAACACAGTTTCTATCCAACTGCAATAACTACTGTTAATGCTGCCAAAAAATAATGTGCACAATGTTATGTTATGTATTATGTAATGACTGTGGGTGTATGACTGTGTGTGTTTGTTTATGGTACTGTCTTAGGTATATTTATTCTTATTTATTTTAGTAATTTTAGCACTCAATCTTTTTTTATAAAATCAATGAATGATGCACTGACCGGAAGCACTTTTAATCTCGTTGTACATGTGACAATGACAATAAAGATCTATTCTATTCTATTCTATGACATCGCTCTGCACTTCAGCTTCTCATCAGATTTTCTGTCCAATCAAATGCGCTCTAGAATCTGAAGCCCCGCCCCCTACATTATAAATAGACGCTGAAGCTGCGGCTGAAATCAGTCACCTGTTCACATATTTACTATTTTCTACATGGTGAATGGCACATAGTGCACTATATAGGGGATAGGGAACGATTCAGACAGTGTAAATATGCTTTCCATTGCGGTGAATGAAGTCTGGATTCACGTTAGTGTCAGTGAACCGCTGCAGCTCCAGTCCAGAGACACGAGAGCACAGAGCGGATCATATGATCGAGTCAGTACAGACCACAAAGCGTATATCAGACCTGTTTGAATTCTGCACAGAATGATGTATTTTAAAGCGTTATGGAGGAGATTAGGAGGAGAAATGGTTAAAGATTAGGAGGAAACTGTGGCTTTACTGAGCTGTGATATAAACTAAATGCTATTGGCTATTTAAAAAAAGGGGAGGAGCTGTTCGATATACCCCGTCCTGTCTTCCTGTTTCAGTGGAAGCAATGGCAACACATTGAATAATGCTGCGTGTTTCAAGGCACTTCAGTGGGGCTTTAAAGCTAGCAGACATGGACTAATAGGCTCAAAACTGTTTGATTTCATGGGTTTTAAAGTTAGTTTGAGGGCCAAAGTTTCTGTAAACTCTTAACTCTGTGACACACACAAAAAAATCTTAATGTTTTTCTTTTCCACAACAAATGCAAAGAACATGAAATCAGAAGAAATTACTGTGTCACTCACTCAATTTGACATCAAAATAGTCAGCTGTCACCTCTGCTATTGTAGACAAGTGTAACCGTGAAGGACAGAAGACACTTTAAAATACTCTATATGTCCTGCAAACCTCTTAAGAATTACAGCCTAGACGATCTCTGTTCTTTGTATTCATGGACAATGGGCTCGATTATCTAAGCTAGATCAGAGATTGCGAGATTTTTCTGTATGGATCCCTCCAAGTGTTGTGAAAACCAGATGGCTGGAATGTAAAGAAAAGACTCCAGACTGTCCACAATGACGACTGCAAGTCTGCTCTATAGTAACACTATAGGCATTAAATGGTTTTGTGAAAACCGTGTGTGTAAAGCGTCACTGTGCTGAGTTACACGTGTAAAGCTGCCTTTCAACCCCGGGCCATCATTTTAAAGTACTATAATCATGAGCTCCAAAGGGCTGTTTAACATGATTCAATACAAAATGCCCTTTTCAAAGGAAGTCACGTCTTATCAGTAAAGCAGCGATTGAGCATTTAGCAAGGAAAAAGCGGAAACACTTCCCCCCCCCACATTTCTAAAGCGTTGCCCAGCTGAAAGCACTTCAAAACCAAGTGTCGTACCAGAAGAACAGGCAAATATATTTGTCTCACTTACTATTTAAAAAAAAAAAAGGTGGGGGTGGGGGTGGGGGGGGTAATAAAAAAAAGATATCCAGGGATGAAAGGATTTGGAGGAAAGTATGTGCCTCTGCTGCACCTCTGTAAGCTTTGATGTTGGAAGCATGATTTTTTCCTTTTCATTTTTTGCATGAATCTGATGTAGTGACAGTCAGTGCTCTTTCAGATGGAACTGGGCCTATTGCATTATCAATGTTCCTTTGACATTAATGTGCTGGATTTCTGTGGCTTCTGGTCGAAGCAACTCCAAGGAAGATGATTAGGTTGCATTAGGTTCCAATTTGAGTTGCTAAAGCTAATTGCTAATGCATTGGAGATGGAATTGCCTCCATTTGCCTAAAGTATTTGGATTTAACGGTGGGAGAAGTGATGAAGTTGTGTCTAATAATAACATCATTTGTGTACAGTAGTCTCAAAGGTACATTAGCAAAAACGGCGTCAGATAGAGGGTGCAAAATGTAATGTAAAACTAAAATGCAATATTTGGTGCACATAACCATGCAGAAAAAATGTAGAATGTGTGCAAAATAATGCTGAGAAATAGTATACTCTCAGAAAAAAAGGTCCAATGGGGTTCTGTATAGAACTGTAGGCTTCTTGACACAATTTTAAAGAACGCTTTATGCCAAAAAGGTTCTATATAAGGAGAAATGTCTTAAATGATTGCATATACTTTCATGTTTAATGGGTATTTACATTTTTTCTAGAGATAAAGTATGCTTATGAGCTGCTTAACTCATAAAATTGAATTAAAATTAAAAAATGGTTCTATATATGAAGCGACTGACAGAACCCTATAAGATTTCATATAGAACCTTTTCTTATACATTTACTTATTCTATTTGAATGTTTTTGCTTTACATTAGCTTTCAACATTCATATGAACTGCATAATAATGAACCATTTATAAATTCAAGATGATAATTGTGTGCTCAGCCTAGAGTCTGAAAGCTAAAAGCATTAAAACACAACACAATTTGTGCCTTAGTATTTATAGTAAGTGAATCAAATTAAGATAATATCATTTAGGTTAGCTTTTTAAACTTTGTGCAGACGAAATGTAGTATACTAATGTTGAACATTTTAACATAACCTGCAATTAGCTCGCCGGGACCACTCACAAATGCTTCACTTGATTGCCTGTTTCTTCCACTATAACCACTTTTGACTCTGTGCACTTTTAAAAAATATAGTCATTTAAAACAAACTTTTTTATAGTTCATTTAATTTCCAAGATTAAACAGTGGACATACCCACAATTATGCCATTTATAGCATATATATTTGTTATCATTAGTTATCAAGGGATAATACACCCAAAAACGAAAATTCTGTCAGAACCAATGAGGTTCATTCACGTGTTACGCAGCACGTTTGAGCTTCAAGAACCAATGAGGTTAATTCTCGTGTTACGCAGCACGTTTGAGCTTCCACAAGAACCAATGAGGTTTATTCTCGTGTTACGCAGCACGTTTGAGCTTCAGCAAGAACCAATGAGGTTTATTCTCGTGTTACCCAGCACGTTTGAGCTTCAAGAACCAATGAGGTTCATTCTTGTGTGACGCAGCACGTTTGAGCTTCAGCAAGAACCAATGAGGTTTATTCTCGTGTTACGCAGCATGTTTGAGCTTCAAGAACCAATCAGGTTCATTCTCGTGTTACGCAGCACATTTGAGCTTCAGCAAGAACCAATGAGGATAATTCTCGTGTTACGCAGCACGTTTGAGCTTCAGCAAGAACCAATGAGGTTCATTCTCATGTTACGCAGCACGTTTGAGCTTCAGCAAGAACCAATGAGGTTCATTCTCGTGTTTTGCAGCATGTTTGAGCTTCCTCAAGAACCAATGAGGTTCATTCTCATGTTATGCAGCACGTTTGAGCTTCTGCAAGAGGTTTGTTCTCACGCGTCAAGCAGGTTCATTTGAGCTTCTGTTTATGTTTGCTGATCAATGTTTAAATAAAAGCCTAAATTAAATCTGTTAATCATATAAAGCGATCGAGTCTCTTCAGAAATGTTGGACTAAACCACTCAATTCATATGGATTACTTTTATGATCTCTTTATGAACTTTTTGAAGCGTCAAAGTGGTAATTGCATAGCTGTTAATGGATGGACAGAAATCTCTCAGATTTCATCAAAAATATCTTCACTTGTGTTCCAAAGATGAACGAAAGTCTTACGGGTTTGGAACTCTGGGTGAACTATCCCTTTAATGTTAATTTATACATTTACTAATACATTTTAAAGATCAAATGTATCTGTTAACTAGTTAATGCACTGTGAACTAACATTAACAATGGTTAATAAATGCTGTAAAAAATATATTTCTCATTGTTAATTCATGTTAGTTAATGCATTAACTAATGTTAACAAATGAGACCTTATTGTAAAGTGATAAAAAAAAAAAGTAATATACTGTAAGTTTTTCCATGTTATTTCATTGCTAAAACTTTTATTGTATTCACTAAAGATCTGACAGTCTGCATGTTATGCATAAGGGCCTTGAGAAGTAGACACAAAAATCTGTATTCTGAGTTCAAATAATGGTGTCAGAGAGATATCTCCATTACCCTTGAGCGGCTTATTGAGTCTGGGGAGATCCGATGCTTCCCACTGTGTCTCCTTATGCTAGTATTTTCCCGCAATCAGCCACCTTCATATGCATCAGCACTTTAACGGCATTTAAGCAGAGTCAAAGGTTCTCACTGTTGCTGTTTTTAGCAGTTTGTAATTTGATGTTAGCTCTTGAGTTCACCCAGGACATCTCATTCTGAGTAACAGCACGCAGTTACAGAATTACACTTGTACCGTCTGTGCTCGAACTCCTGGAGGAAACGTGAACGCAGCAAGCTCGGCGTGTGTTTTCTGCTCGCCTGGGGTTTGTGTTCTTTTCTCGTGCCAAGAACCTTGTTTTGATCATGTCAGAAACTTCAAGCAGCAACTTTTTTTGGACTTGCATGCAAAGTCATACGAGCCTGTCATGAAAGAGTTACCTGAAAAAGGATAATGTGTGTTTGTGGGGAAAATGAGGCGCACTCGAGTACAACATTATTATCCCTGCAAAATTGGTTTCGAGATTTATCGATTTGCTTCACAAGGGCCCTTCAAAGATAAAGCAGACATGACGGACAGCTACTCCAGTTCCCTAAATGCTGAGTGTTATTCATTGGCCTTGTCCGACGAGACTGGTTATTCTTCCTCATGCTGTCTAATTAAAATGCAGAGATGGTTTCGAGCTTTAGTGCTGGAGGTTTAAAACGAAAAAAGATAAAAAAACAACATCAAAATAAATGGTACGACGTCAGCGCAGGGAGACTAATCAGTCAAGAATGGCATTTTTAAAGCCTTAAATAAGCCTACTGTGTGTTTATGACGGTCCTGTGTGAATCACCATAACTAGTGTACTATGTTAAAGAGGCGAGAGGTTAAAGAAAAGAGTCCGCAAGGCTGCTACAATGCAACAGATTATGAAAATCTTGTTAATTGTGAGGCAAAATTCAGTTGTTTGCGTAACTGAAATTGCCATATTAATATGTTCATCAGCTATTTTACTAGCTTCAAGCATGGAGTCAGTTCAAAATCAATTATTGATTTTATAATATTACATTTTATAAGGCTACATTTGTCTTTTAAGTGTCTGTTGACTGAAATAATGAAATGGGATGAAGAACCTTTCATTTGTAAATCAGCAAATGTGCAATGTTATATATCTACGAAAATAAAACTATAAATAACTATTTAGTGATATACACAGACACTGTGACATTAAATTACTCATATCGTGATATAAGAATGTGGTTGCACAAATGTTAACATTTGTTTGGCTGTCACTCATGTGTCATTGTAAACACTTGCACATCCTCAACCAGGCCAGAAAGAATAATAAAATAGTTTATGTATATATCAGTAATATTTGTAATAATTAGTCATAATCTAATATGTATGCATTCATCCTTCCAAAGTAGAAATGGGCAAGGATTATAGAAAGTTGGGCCAATAGAAGATTTCCCAGCTTTCATAACTGGTGTAATCCGATCTTATATTAGTACTGATGAGCAAACACTGCTGTTTCTGCAGGAAACATGTCTGTTGGATAGTAAATATGCGTGGATAGTAAATTATATACTTTAGTCTGATTTTTTTATGATGTCTTAAAGATCCCCTGAAATTAAAAGTTGAAGTGTGGCTTTTAGCTTTGTGATAATCTGTATACAAGGATATATACATACTAGCACATGTACACATTTGCAAATGGAAGAAAATAATTTCACTGGGTCTTTAACTGGGTCCTCTTACAGGTCTGCACAGTTTTGGGGCCCTTTAGAAGTTTTGACATGCTCTGACATTTGTGATTTTTTCAGTTGCTTATAAACACATTAATGGCAAAAGTGTTCAGCACAAACTGGGCTACCATAATATGTTAGCAACATGTATGTACATGCTTGTATTTTTGAGAGAATAACGTTTATGCATGGTTTTTGAATAAACAAAAAATATAAGTCACTGAATTAAGGCCACAAAACACACAACAGATATGTGTCCACAAGTCTTTTGACTAATGGGTGTTGTTGCCTAGAGTTTTTGCTTCAAACTGATGTGAGAATGATTGTGCCTGCTCATTCACATAAAACAATATATTGATTTAAATTTTGTAAGACACTTTTTCTTTACAAAGGCCGTATGCAAAGGGGTGTGAATGATCATGAATAATGCTGTGATTCACACCTGAGAAAACAAAAGAACCCATAATGAGCTGCATAATGACCTGCATAATGAATGAGCCTTTGAGTCAGGTATGTGACTGAGGGAGCTAAGCAACAGGACAAAAGAAATATATTTTGTTGTAGTTTATTCAGAATATAGTTAACAAAGGCACATTACAAAGGCCTATTATATTTTAAATTGTCAAAAGATTTGACTACTATTTTTAATGTTTTTGAAAAGTCTCTCAGTATTCAGTAAATACAAATAACTGAATAATTGGTAATGATGAATGTTATAACTAAAATATTTGGGATTTAAAACAACATAATGCAATGCAATTATGATTTCAAAGAGTATAGGGTAAATTCAGGTTGATTGGGACACTTTTTTTCCCAGTCATTTCAACGGCAAAAATCTTCTGAATCATTTGATTTTTGTAAACTATCCGATACACACAATCCTCAAATATAATTTCGAGCTTCGGTTCATTTATGAGACGCGCCGTGCGATGCATGATCGCGCCAGCGCTAAGGCTATTGTGTGCTATATTTGCTTCTTATTTATTAAATCCAGGCAATTGGCTGATGAAACATTGATTAAAATTAAGATACAATTTATACAAAACGAAATTCACTTTAAAGAAAGGCTTTCTACAAATTCTACAAAACAAAACTTAATGAAGTGGTCAAAATCATTTCTGACAAACTCCATGTCTTCTGACATATTGCGCATCTTATGATGTGTCCTTTATTACTCGTACTGTTCACTTTTCATAATCAACATAGATTAAATTAAAAAATAACATTAGGCTATATTATTTAAACATCAATATGAAACAAAATACGTTTTAATGGCTACAACAAGTAGCCTATTGTACACAAAACGTATAGCATCTGAGCAGAAATTTGCGAACAAAAGCTTTATTGATGTGACACTAGGCTATTTTACAATAAACACTTCATAATCTGTCCAAAACAGGCCAAAGAAATCTTGTCTAAACAGTCTTACGTCTATGACATTTTATATTGCAGCAGGATTCATATTTAAACGATCTTTTGCGGTTTAATATTCACAGACACTAACAGAATAAATTTACCTCACAATCATCGGCTGGATCAGTTACTCTTAGAAATAAACAGCTTCTCTTCTGAGGTAAATTATTCCAGGATTATTCCTCACCGTGTCTCAAAACTATGTAAAGTACATGCACGAATCTTGATGTGTTTGAGTTGATGTGGGCATTGACTCTGTTCGCGTGGATTGCGTCAGTATTTGACTTTCAAAAGAACGCGCGCTCCATGGGCGTGGCCACATTAACACTAATGAAGTCAGAACACGACTGAAATCTCTCTCTTTTCAAACAGATTACATAAACACAGAATATTTGTTTTCGATTTGATTTACATTATTTAAAACCTGACATTTCAATGTTTCTTTAGACATATGTCTCATGTTTGTGTGACAAGTATTCACTAAGTTACAGTTCAATTTCTAAAGAGAATCAGAAAAGACTTAATTGAGAGAAAGGCTGCAGATCGTGCATCATGTTTGTTTTCTTTATTTTGCAAAACGCACAACATTTTGTTTTTATTGTGAGTATACACAAATAAAAGTAGAAACTTAACAGATTATAATGATGTATAACACTTGCCTGTATGACCAAAATCGACAGAGAGTTTTTTGTGACTCCTTTCGCGAGGAGAAAAAAACGAGGTGGAGGCGCCGGCGCCTCTGCCGACTTCAGAGAGTCTCCTTTTGGCTTAAGTAAGGAATTTTTCATTCTTTGATGAGATTCCAGATTTACTAACAGTTTGCGCCCGTGCAAACCCTCTTTTGGCGTTAAAGAAACTACTGTCAGTGAAAAAATTGTGCTGAAAAGGTGTGGACAGAGTTATTTTTGCGGCTGACCTTATTGCAAATGCATCTGTAGGAGTTTCCCTTTCAGACACAAAATTTATGGGAGGAGAGTAGGCTATTTAAATGATTCATGCAAGGTGATTTACTAAGGTTTGCCCTTGTCAATTTACTGATGTTTGTGCCATTATTTAACTCCCAAAAAAAGCATGTCTTAAACCAGAATCTAACTGGTAGATTCCGTTGGTCATTATGGAAATGATCCGGCTGTGGCTGCGTCAGTTGATCACTCGCTGAATTTTCCACTCCCATCTGCGCTTTTATGGGATTGCGCTCTCACGCATATTTGCCATGTTTAATAAATCTGGCCCGTAGTCTGTAATTAAAGTGCCCCTATTATGGTTTTTAGAATATTCCCTTTCATGCAGTGTGTAATAGAGCTGTCTGTGATTGTAAACGTTCTGCAAAGTTGTAAAGTCGAAAGGGCACAATAAATAAAGTTATTGTCTCCCAAAAGAAAAAATCACCTCTGAATCACCTCAGGTACGTGTATTTCGAATCCTAATGCGTGACGGTTCTACGTCACTAGAAAAGACATTTGCGTAATGCCCGTCTATGTTGTACGTTGTCTGCCCACAAACAACTTGACCCGCCCTCAAACATCATTTTACTGACTTCTCAAATCTCAGAGTTCAACGCGGGATTCGCAAAACGCTTGCTCCTGAAAGATGGGTCAGTACCAGTTTATTTGGACCAGCTTGCTCCTCAGAATCACAACCTGTAAGTATGATTAATTATTGATGTATATATTTTCTACCACGTGTTCAAAATATAGTTTTGTTTTTTATATTGTGTAAGTCTCCGGCTAACCGGCTAACTCACGTTATTACTGTCTTACTGAAATAATTCTGCTCATCAGCTGTGGGCCACTATTACCTAAAACTGTGTCTATTAATGCAGATTGTCTGTTGTTCTTACTACTTTGAGTAAAGATAAAGGATGGAGCAAGATTTGTTTTACAAACGTTTGTTATATCAGTCATTCACGTTAGTGCTCAGTTAACGAATGCGCTGTTATTGATACAGTTCCCGCATGTGCACCGGAATAAATTAGAAATACACACACACATGGGTTTGTTGATGGACGTACACTTGTTAGCGCTGATGGTGAGGAATTACAGCTGCAAAATCTCATAATGTACCTCAAAATGAGTAGCGTATCACTGTGAAACGTCCTGCTCAAGTCGTCCTTGCGATGGAGGTTTGGGTTGAATAACTAGTTCTTCCAATGTTTCATCATCGAACTCGCGCTTGATATGGTAAAATTAACGTCATCGTTACTGTCTTTACAGTGTGTGCAATCGCTGAGCTTTAGGCCGTGTGTCCACCTCCGCTGTGAGCGCTTGGGAGCATTTTGGCAGCGCAGCGTTTTTTTTAGTTGAGACTCTTTGCTTGTTATGATACGGAATATTCGCTGAAGTGTACTAGTATCTCATTTTACAGATAGTTTGTTTCTGTATTGATTCTATATAAAAATGCCAATACAATGTAAAGTATTTCCTCTGGCTCTTGTTTTAAATTATTTTGTTTCGTTATTATGCTCGTTGTTTTCATCTGTTGACGTTGTACAAGCAGAATGTGGTGGTTGGTCTGTGTTGTATTTGTCCCGCCCCTCCTTCACTCTGATTGGACGGCTGGGTGAAAAGTGACAGTGATGAGCGCTGCGTTTTACTCAAAGTTGAACATTCTTCAACTCTCAGCGACCAGTAAAAAACGCAGAGCGCTCAGCGCTTAAGCGTGAAATACTCGCTCAGCGCCTCGTTACGCTCATGGCGTTCTAAAAATGCGGCGCTCCCATTGGAAAACAATTGAATACGCCAGCCAACCGCTTGAAAAAACGCTTTGGTGGACACACGGCCTTAGGAAGCCTCCAGAGCTGAAGTTCAGTTATGGTAATGGCCGTTTAGCTTCCGAAACAAGCGCTGTATGTGGTAGACCAATCACAACAGACTGGGCCATCTGACCAGTCAGAGCAGAGTAGGCTCACGGAAAGGAGGGATTTAGAGAGACTGATTCATCCGTCGAGTCGTTTGAGAATCATTGAACAATGTGGTGATGTGCAATGTATATTATGAGAAAATTAAACAGTTTTTCGACCTTTGATGCATGTAAACCTGTTATAGGAGACCTCCAAAACAAAATTAGGAGCCTTTAAAATAGCATTCAACATAAGGAACCGGAAGTTTGCAGTTGTCAGAAAATTTGTATCCATCATAATCTGAACAGTTGTGTCGTGTTGACATGCAAAATCTTTATTTAGCCTATGCATTGCAGTTTCTGACTGCGATAGGAAGAGGTTGATCTACAGATGCGGTTTCTCGCAAAAAGCCAAAACATGTTCATGTGATGGTTTCCATGGAGAAAAAGCATTAAAGAATCTAACTGAATGTGAAAAGCCACAAAGAACAAGAAAAAATGACTAAACATTATATTGGAGATAGATAGATGTTATATTTGATTGAGAAGCCCAACATTGATATAAACACCGTTCTCACTGGGTAATTCATGGGGTTTTTCAGTCCTATAATGGTGCAAAAGCTGCAGATGAAACCTAAAGCAGTGTAGCTGAGGTGCTAATGCAGTTTTCAACAAACCCCTGTTGATCTTCCTACGCCATTTTTGCTCTGAACTTGAATAATACCTCAAATCATGCAGAGAGGTTTGCGCTATTACTTTAATAAGCAGTTGAACTTGGTTTTCGTTTGGCAGACAATAAAACAGACACAACAAATCCCATAGACTTTTCAGTTCGTCATATCTGAGACCAGAATATCACAAAAATATAGTGATTAGAAATCATGTAAATCTTTTATTTCAACAAAAAGGGTCTGTTGCATGATAATATAAAGCATATTTTAAAGGCCATGGAGGCTTTCATTTAACCAGAATTGCTTTGAATATCAAGACCAGTGCACAAACCGTCTCTTTGTTTTGTTGAGTATGCATAAAACATTAGTGTATATGCAAAATGTAGTGAGTGGGCAATAGAGTTTTTATGGATTACAAAAGTACATTCTTAGTGCTGAACAATATAAAGAGTTTGAGATCCACAAGAACCTCTTTTTTTAGCAGGACAATGTTATGCTATGGACAATCTGTATTATGTTTTATGCAGTTCTTGAATCTGTCAGGCCCTCCACATGAGTCGGGCGAGATATTGAATAAATAATGCACAAGTGCTTTTTAAATATAAGGCTCTGTGCCCTGTTCAGTGGTTTTAGGCCGTTAGTTATATAGTGTCGGGGTCTGTGTATGCATTCATTATTTTGTAAGAGGTCGAACTGAATTTTTCCCCCTGTCCAGCGCCGAATAAATCAGGGCCGCCCACCCTCGATTCGCCCAAAAGTTAATTCCCCTCTAGCCCACTCAATGTTTAGAATTATTTCACTGAGAGAGCATTTGAAATATAGTTGCGCCATAACAATAACAGCCACCAAGAGCGGCTTAATTAAATATTTATCAGGGATTTGTGGATTGAGGCTATTTTAATTACCATTCGCTAAAGAGGCATCTCTGTAGATTTATGAAATGGCTGCGTCTTGCCAGTCAGCGTTTGTCGGTGTCATTTGTGTTGGGCTGCGCGGCAGGGTCTGTGTCCGTGTCCGTGTGCATGCCGTAAACACTGGAGTGTGTGTGAGTGTGTGTGTGTGTCCGTGTCAGGGTTGTGCACCATTCAGAATTGAATTGAGTGGCTTTTTAAATTCCGATTCCTGAATTTGAATTGAGGTAGAAAGCACAGGGCTCGCAAAATTTCAAAATCGCTGGTAGCCCTTCGGGCAGGCACTCTTCGGATTTTGGTAGATTCATTGGTCCGAAATGAATTGAACTAGCCTGAATAAAAAAAGATATTTTTTATGTAGAAAACTGAATAGGAGTCGAAACATCAATCAAAACCATTTTCAAAATCACAAATATTAACAATGGTATATAAAATAATCAAATTACAATCATCAATACAAATGGATTGTTCTACAAAAAAAATTTTGTTCTACATTTAGTTCTACCTGAACTGAAATTTCTATGAATTTCTGTCTTGACCTGTATTTTTTGCCTGTTGTAGAACTGAAACACCAACTTAAATCTATGCGCCTCTTAACATTTTAACACACACACATGCACGCACACACACACACACGCACGCACACACACACGCACGCACACACACACACACACACACACAGCGACTTTCGCAGTTTTCTCCACTGTAGGCTTATAGGCTTAATTTATTTGGACAAAAGTTTTGTTTTTTTACTGTATCTTATGCTCACCAAGGCTGCATTTATTTAATAAAAAATACAGTGAAAACAGTAATGTTATTACAATGTAAAAGAACTGTTTTCTATGTGAATAATAGGTCCTCATGGTGTCTATAAGTAATTTATAAATAATTTATTCCTGTGATCAAAGCTGAATTTTCAGCATCATTACTACAGTCTTCAGTGTCACATGATCCTTCAGAAATCATTCTGATATGCTGATTTGCTGCTCAAGAAACATTTCTGATTATTATCAATGATACTAGTTGTCCTGATTAATATTTTTGTGGAAAACGTGATAATTTTCAGGATTCTTTAATGAACAAAAACCTATCTATCTATCTGATAGATAGATAGATAGATAGATAGATAGATAGATAGATAGATAGATAGATAGATAGAAGTTTAATCCCTGTTAATATGGAGTATTTTCCTAATTGACTGCACAGATTTGGCCTGGATGAGCATTTGGCTTTTTGAAATGGATTATTTAATTTGAAGGTATATCCTGAAATATGATGATGACAGCCTGTGTCAGGGAATCAGCAGGTCAAGCAGGGCTGCTCTTTGGTGACATTAGTGAGCTGTAAATGGGATGAACGACATTACAGGGAGATAAACCTGCCCATCTGATGGATTAAAGCCACTTTGACATTTCTAAATCAAATTGTGAATTAAAAAAGAAGCCAAGTCAGCAATAATGCAGCGCATGCCGTTAAGCAGGACTGCATCCTTCCACACTGTTTACCTCCGTGACTGTCCTAAAGGCCAGTTTTCTGCACTGCAAGGTGAAAAAAACGCATAAACCGCACAATTCAAGGTGATATTCATTGCAGTTAACAGTCAACGGATGATGTTATCCAGAACATGTTTTGGAGCTTATAGAGTCTGACGTTCATCACATTCAAACCGATGCAATAAGAGCAGAGAGACAAGAAAAGCATCTCAGATGTTTCTTATAATCTTATGACGAATAAGAAGAAAAGCTTACTAAAGGGCTTCCAGTATAGGAAGAGACCGTATCGGGCTGTGTTGAATAATAGATTTAAATGATTGTCAAATGTGATTTTGCCAGAGGCTGAAGGCTTGTCAGAAAGTTGTTAACTGTCATCCGCCATCAAATGATTTTCTGTGTGCGATAACTCACTGATACTATGGTGTATTGTTTAGTAACTGGTTTTAAATGAAGGCGGACAAGGTTAACAGCTGTTATTAATGCAGTGTTAATTTCGTTTAACAATGAATTTGAGGAGTATATGTTCAACTAAAGTTATTATATCATTTGATGCATTGTGTGCAGTTTCTTGTGTTTTGCTGTTGTTTTGGATATGAAGAATATGTTTTTTTTATGTGCATGTGAGACAAGTAAAGCGTACTTTTGCATGAATCCACTTCAGACCAAAATAATAATAAATAAGTTTGGTTTCTTTCATTAAAAATGGTACTCAATATAACAATGTGAGTAACAAATCTATAGAAAAAATTTAATCACAAAAATATTTTGGTTACACTTTATTATAAAGGTATTTATTATGTACTTTATAATGCATTATATCTTTTCATAAATAATTGTAACCAAAGTTAAAATGCATTATAATGTTCACAAATTGGTTGTCATGTTTTAATGCATTATACTATTATTCTATATATGTATTATAAATGTGGTTACAATTATTCATGAGACCACAATGCATTATAAGGTGCATTACAAGGCCTAATTAATGCATTATACATAAAGACGTTAACAATATTTTAATGAATTTATTGAATTAATATTAAATTACTTACTATTGTATAATACCTATATATTAAAATTACGTGATTAAACTGGTACAGGCTATATGCATGCCTTTTATGTAATGATAAATAGTCATTTCGTTTGCATTTATGATCAGATCTTGATAGATATTAAGTTTCATCATTCAACGCTTTACAATCGATTGCTGTTCCTTTAATAACCAGTGACCCTAAGGGCATGCCGTATATATTCATCATATAAATGAGGCCCCCCAGTAGCAGCCTGGTTTATATTTTAGGTATAAGTTATTTATCTTCTCATTATCTCATGTTATTGCCTAGCAACAAGGGAGCTGTTGCTGCTTCTGTTTAATGGTCAGCACTGCACTTGTATAGTAAATCTTGTACTCTGTGACTGTATTCTGGCGTACTACCAGTGCTGGGTAGATTACTTACAAATTGTAGTTGGCTACTGATTCAAAATTGCATGACAAAAATTAGTTAGTAACGTAATCCATTACATTACACATTTAAGGTAATATAATCTAACTACTTTTTGATTACTTTTAGATTACATTTGACCTAACTCATTTATCACATTGATTTGAAAAGGATAATCTTGTACCATATTGATATAAAAATACAAAGACAAAGAAAATACTTTCCATTCTTTGTTATCAAACAACATGAAGTGCATTGGAATCTGATTACTTAATCCAGATTGCATGCAGTCAGTTACAACCTATTGCATACTACCATACTACTACTGAAATGTAGTATAAACTGGGCACAGTTTGCGAATTTAGACACTGAGTACCTGGATGATATACTGCATCTGCAAACAGAAAAAAAAAATTTCCCCATGAGGTCAAAATTTACTGGTATTACTATCCTTGTGTGTATGTGTGTGAGAGAGAGAGTGTGTGTGCTTGTTTATGTGATTTATGAGGACACAAATTTGTATAATGACATGGGTATTACACTGGTATTACAACGTAAACGTGGTTTATGAGGACATTTCCTGTGTCCTCGTAATAAAAATGGCTTAAACATACTAAACAATGTTTTATTAAAAATGTAAAAATGCAGAATGTTTTCTGTGATGGGTAGGTTTAGGGGTAGGGGTAGTTTAGGGGGATAGAATGTACAGTTTGTACAGTATGAAAAACCATTACGTCTATGGAATGTCCTCATAATGTAGTTGCACCAACGTGTGTGTGTGTGTGTGTGTGTGTGAGAGTGTGAGTGTGTGTTCATGTTTTTTCTATTCCGGTGGGGACTTCAACCTGAATGCACACAGACTCATGGGGACTCGTGACACCATGGGGACCTCAATTTAGGTCCCCATGAGGAAACAAGCTTATGAATCATACAGAATTTTTTTTTTTTTTTTTTTTTTTGAAAATGTAAAAATGCAGAAAGTTTGGGTGGATAGGTTAAAGGGTAGGGTTAGTGTAAGGGGAGAGAATATACATTTTGTACAGTATAAAAATCATTACGTCTATGGAGAGTCCAGACAAAGATAGTGAACCAGACGTGTGTGTGTGTGTGTGTGTGTGTGTGTGTGTGTGTGTGTGTGTGTGTGTGCGCGTTTAAAAGGACAGGATTTTTACACAAATTTATATGAGAAATTTAACGTGTAACATAGTGTTGTAGTACTCGAGACTGTTCTTGGTCTCAAACATTTTTTGAAGGTCTTGGTCTTGTCTCGGTCTTGACCGCATTTGTACTTGGTCTTGTCTTGGTCTCAGACTTAAGCTTAGTACATACTCTGCAAGAACAAAGAAATTTGTTCGTTTTCTCGAGGTGGCAAGAACAAGAACAAAGTTTGTTCTGGGCAGGACATTCCATACTTCACGAGAAAAGCAGGTGCCGAACAGGTGCCGTTTCTCTGCATTAACCCCGCCCACTTTAAATTTCTGACCAATCACACAATAGTTCTCGGACACCCACAAGAAAAAAGTTCTGCTCAGATGATGTGTCGAGAACAAGCTGCGAGAACTCCCAAACCACGGCTGCGAGAACAAAATGACGTCATTTTGTTCTCGCAGCCCTGTGAGCGAGAACTTTTTTCTCTGTTCTTGCGGAGTATGTAATGGCCTTAAAGGTCTAATTATGTATGGCTTCATCTTGTCATCTTGAGTATTGTCTCCATCACATTGCCAGTAATGTTAGAACAAGGGTGAGATCCGTTGGGTGCCTAACTTATGGGACGGACATCAATTCGTCTTGGATTGTTGATTCAGTGGTAAATTCGCATGGCAGTTAAATTCCCATTGTAAGTAATGAGCAATGATGTCATTTTGTTCTCGCAGCCCTGGGAGCGAGACATTTGTTACAGTATGTAATGTCCTTTAGAGGACACTGTATTTTATCTCAAGGCCGGTCAAGACCACAACTGCAAGAATCACTAAATTTCCAGTGCATTGTCTGATTTATTTGTTAACATCATTAATGTGATTGGATGTACTGTAAAACTTACTGCTTAAAATGAAATCAATAAATTATTTATTTTGTTACTGTGGTTCCCTTTCAGTCAGTACACTAGGAGTTACGTCAGTTACTGACGGAATGGGGGTTTTGCTTAGAAGCCTATCACCTTCGAGTTCTACAAAACGAGCCAATGGCATGAGAATGCCATGGGTCTGCGGAATTTGCATAGCGCAACTCCGCCCCACCTCGTGGGTATCGTGTGTGTTCTCCCTGGGCGCTTTGGCGCTGCTGCAGAGTTTTTCCTCTTCTAAAAGAGCTACACGGGCACGTCTTTTTCAGGGCCCGTGTGTTTCTGGGTGCGGTCGCGTCATTCATCCGTCTGACAGCCACGAGCGCTGTCTAGCGTGTTTGGGCTTTAATCACCCTGAGGCAGCTCTCGTGGATGAGTCATGTTTTCACTGCGGGAACATGACCATCGCGATGCTTAGATCGAGACTCAATGACCTCAGAAGGGGTAGAGTCCCCTCTGTCATACCCCAATCTAGTTCCTCTTCGCGAGGACCTACTTTGGCTGATGGCCAGGGTGATCTGAGGGTTATGGTGTGGGCCAACCCGACGAACATTCCTCGGGCCACACCCCCCTCGACATCGGAAGCTGGTGAGCTTCCGAATGAGATGTCTGGTCCCTCACATCAGGGACCCAGCGTTTCATTCGGGACTCCAGTGGATGGTATGATGTTGATCGCCGCATCACTCCAGAGTCCTCTGGAGATGCCTCCTTCGGGAGCGCCAGCATTGCCCGAGTCTGATCCAGAGCTGACAGCCATGCTTTCCCGGGCAGCTGTGAACATTGGGCTGGACTGGAACCCTCCACCTCAGCCCAAGCGTTCAAGGCTGGATGATTGGTTCCTGGGCATGAGGCACGCTGATCGCCTGCTACCGCCCCCAGGGTCATTCTTCCTGGAGGTGCATGAGGAAGTTACCAGTTCATGGAGGGCACCTTTTACTGCCTGTAATCGTTCTGGTACAACCTCAGCCTTCACTACCCTCGATGGAGGCGCGGCTAAAGGGTATGCGGAGATTCCCCCAGTGGAGCGCTCTGTTGCGATGCAGCTGCATCCTCAGAGCGCCTCCACCTGGCGTGGTGATCCCAAGCACCCGTCCAAAGCCTGTGGGTTCTCGTCCACCTTAGTGGCAGAGGCCTACAGAGCTGTGGGTCAGGCCGCGTCTGCTTTGCATGCCATGGCCATCCTGCAGGTATACCAGGCCAAGGTTTTAAAAACCATGCACAAGGGCGGTGCTGACCCAGGGCTTATGCAGGAAGTGTGCACTGCCACGACTTCGCTCTCCGAGCGACAAAGGTCACTGCGCAGTCCCTGGGTCAGGTGATGTCCACTTTGGTGGTCCAGGAGCGCCACCTATGGCTGAACCTAGCAGATATGAGGGAGTCTGAGCTCCCGTTTCCTCGACTCCCCAGTCTTCCAGGCCACCCTCTTCGGTGGCACGGTCAAGGACTTTGCCCAGCAGTTCTCGGCCGCCCAGGAGCAGTCTGACCTGGTACCAAGGTCCAACCATCTTTGTCTGTTATGGAGGGCAGCAGAAAGGGAAGGCTCGCTCCAAGCAGAGGTTGTCTCACTGGATAGTGAACACCATTGTCCTGGCATATCAGGTTCAGGGCCTGCCATGCTCCCTAGGGGTTAGGGCACACTCCACTAGGAGTGTAGCCTCCTCTTGGGCTTTAGCACATGGCGCCTCGCTAACAGACATTTATAGAGCTGCAGGCTGGGCGACACCCAACACTTTTGCGAGATTTTATAATCTCAGTGTAGAGCCAGTTTCCTCTCGTGTACCCGCTCCAAGTGGCCAGTAACTGGACAGGCTCAGGTGTCATCGCTTGCTGCGCCATTCCACTCCACGGACAGAATGCGTGCGCATTTTCACTCAGGTGAGTTTCTCAGTAAGCCCTGAGTTCCTCCAGCACTGTTGACGCCGACTGTTGGCTAGGTGTCTCCATGTGCATGGTTCCCCCGTTGGGCAACCCCCACATGTGTATTTCCACGGTAAGTCTCTCCGAGCACGTGTCTTCCCTTGGCAAGACACCTTGCCACTCCTGGGGTTGAAACATTCCACCTGCGGCTGGATACCCCAGAGTGCTCCATATGCAGCCCATACGTGGGTCATATGTGTATTCCTAAGTCCTCCCTTCGGGCAGGCACTGTGTTGCATTTCTCCACGTGGGATATGCTTCCCAGTGTACCTTGGTATTGCCGTTGAGCCTAGCCCCTCGTTCGTGCTTAACTCATGGCAGGGAGCTCTGGTCAATGCAGGACGCTGGAAGACAGCCATTGTGGCGAGATTGAATTGGGAACCCCCATTCCGTCAGTAACTGACGTAACTCGTAGTGTACTGACTGAAAGGGAACGTCTCGGTTACGTATGTAACCCTCGTTCCCTGAAGGAAGGGAACGGAGACGTTACGTCCCCATGCCACAACCGCTGTGCCACTGGTACGGCCGGGGTGCTCAGCCTCGGCTCCTCAGCAGTCAAACATAATGCGAGATTGCTGCGCAGCTCCTTTTATACCCACGAGGTGGGGCGAGTTGCGCTATGCAAATTCTGCAGACCCATGGCATTCTCATGCCATTGGCTCGTTTTGTAGAACTCGAAGGTGGTAGGCTTCTAAGCGAAACCCCCATTCCATCAGTAACTGACGTAACGTCTCCGTTCCCTTCCTTCAGGGAACGATGGTTACATACGTAACCGAGACGTTCAGGGGTCGAAATAAATGCAAGATTGTCTCAAAGTCAAATGCCCAAAATGAATACAAATGCCCACAAAATTCAAGATATGATTGCAAAAAAGTACTTGTATGAGATTTTTATATTATAACAGGATATAATTAAGCAATATCGCAAAAGCAAGAGAGCTGTTTTCACAAATATGAGCACAATAGCAAACGTATATTGATTTTATTCTGTACAAACATTCAATAAATATAATATGTTAATATTAAGTGACATAAATTTTAGACACAATTTTAGAAACTTTTTTTTGCTATTTTAGCAACGTGTTTCGTTACTAAATGAATCAGCTGCTTTGAGCAAATCGCTTGAATAAATGATTATGCGACTCACTCATTTAATCATTTGTTAATCAAGTGTTTTGATTTCAGTTTCATATTTAAAAGTAGACCTATCATTTTATTTTTCCATCATATTTCTATATTCAAAATGTTATTTTTAAAACATTAATCTCAACATTATTTATGCAGGTGTAATTGTACTAATTCAGATGCAACTTCTGTGCAACCTCTGCAACATAAAGATGAATTGTATTAGAAATTTGATTGGTAACAGCTCTATAGTGTCTTATTATTCTAATTATATTTGTTGATTAAATATAAGGCATTTCTCAGACAGTAGATACGGATCTTTTAGATCCATTTGAGGAGTGCTGGTCTGGTCTTGGTCTCGGTTTAGGTGGTCTTGACTACAACACTAGTGTAACATAATGAGGTCATGTGACAACAATGTAGCATTACTGTTTCTTTATTGCATTTTCTATTTTGCATTTAATGCTCTGTCTCTAAGTCTAGAAATGGATATAATGTTTTTCACAGTTTTATCATACATCAGGTGAAAATAATATGGTATGTTATATTTAAAAAACTGCACACCTCTGCACAACAAACCGCATATTTTGAGGCATCATGCATGTCTGTAGCAGGACATGGCAAAGATTAGCTCTTAGCTTTAGGGGTTTGTTTAATATGACTAATAGTAAGAGTGATGCTTAGCAAACGCATATTTTCATATGTACTGTAAAACTGGGTTATTGTAATCAAAATGTCATATGCATGTAATGCCACAAGCAACACAAAAGAATCTAATGTTGTTGAGTGTGATTTCAGCAAAAAACCTTCAAACTTTGGCATCTAATTATCTGAATTACCAAAAACCTTTATGGACAACATGAAGTGATAGATACTGACAAATCCTGCAGACAGTACATAAAATATGAGAAATATCAGTTTACTGTGGGACATAATGAATACATATGAAATGTTCAGTTGATGTACTTTTCCTCTGTCAGGACAAATGCATTGAGAACTACAAAAAAAACGTTCATAAGAAACAACAAATGCCAAAATATCCACTCGCTGCCACCTGCATCTTGGCTAATAAACTTTATAACAATCTTCAGGTACAGCGATGCATATCGCAAGAACAAATAAAAATGTTTTTCAGAAGTGCTTGCACTCTCTGTGTATTCTTCTGGGATTTCTGATATATTGGAATATATTTATCTACTTAGAAAATAACAAGAAGCCACTTAGAGATATTGGACCATCTGCCTGAATAATATAAGGAGCAAAATAAGGAGAATGTCAGTAAGAAATAGCAAACAAACACAAAAAACAGCTTTCAGACCCACATTTTCATTCTGCTGGCATGCCTTGCGTATATATGACATGCTCTCTCCGGGGCTTTGGCAAATGTGGGCACTTCTTTGTTTAGTTTCACAGACATGCTCATTCACTGCTTGAATATTTAAACATGGCGGGAACGTTGATGCAGAAACTGCAGGGTCGTTTCAAAGCAACAGTTTTCTGTCATCATCTGGAGCTGTTCCAAACCTGAATGACTTTCTGTATTCTGTTGAACACAGAATGAGATATTTTAATGCATGTTCACACTGCTTGCATAAGATTGGAGAATTGAAGACTTTCATTGGGTCTATTCTTCACACAAAGCTAATACATGACTTTAGAAGAATATAGTGCATGAGCCATATGAACTACTATTTTTCTTTTTTTGTTTGAACATGACAGCCATGGTCACTCGATGCCTTTTTTGTAAGAAAAACAGCAAGGTGGACATTTTGCGTAACATCTCCTTTGTGTTGCATCGGGGAAAAAAAGAAAATCAGACTAGGGCTGCATGATTAATCACAATTAACCCGAAATGGTGCTTAAACCGATTTGGCTTAGTGCAATTATGAAATGCGTAGCTTGTCAGTGAAGCACGGCTCTGTGATCAGTAGTAAATGCTGCTCCATCTGAAAGCACTGTGAGTTTGAGTCGCTTATAACGTGCATTTTAAAAAGCAACACGCGTCAAACATCTTTCCAAAAGACAACGTTTAATAACATGTTTTTACTCCAAACTCAGTTCATAACGACAGTTGGGCATCCTTCTGTGAGATGATGTGGCTTCTTACACAGAATAAAGCACACAATATGTGACCCTGGACCACAAAACCAGTCATAAGGGTAAATTTTTGGGAAATTGAGATTTATATATCATACATAATTTATACATCTTGTGAATAAATAAGCTTTCCATTGATGTATGGTTTGTTAGGATATATTTTTTATATATTTACGAAAATTTTAAATTTTACAAAATATCTTCATGGAACATGATCTTTACTTAATATCTTAATGATTTTTGGCATAAAAAAAAAATCGATAATTTTGACCCATACAATCTATTGTTGGCTATTGCCACAAATATACCCATGTGACTTATGACTGGTTTTGTGGTCCAGGGTCACATATATTATTTCATTGTGTTCTATACAGTGATAAAGGCTATGTCGACTGGCATTAAAGTATAAATATACTTTTTTTATCATGCAAATACCAGAGAAGGCTTGAAGAACTCATATATTGTCCATAAACCATTTCACGAGTTCACACTTACATATAATTATGGAGAGTAAATTTAAATGCGTATTTGGCGTGCTGTCCGGGGGGAGGGCTTCGAGCTCGGAATTTGGCCCGAACCCAGAGTACCCCCCGTGTATGTAAGTGGTTAGAACTAAGAGTGTGGAGAAGGGGTGGTGGAGGGATGCTGATAAATGTCAACAAACAGAGGTAGGACTGCTGCGTATATATACCTCTTATTGTTGATTAGCTGAGTGCTCTCCACTTGTGTCAATTATCTGAACGTGCTCCTCCCGAACCTTGTTAATAAAACATCATTTCACGAGTTCACACTTACATATAATTATGGAGAGTAAATTTAAATGCGTATTTGGCGTGCTGTCCGGGGGGAGGGCTTCAAGCTCGGAATTTGGCCCGAACCCAGAGTACCCCCCAAAAGGCTAAAGAGCATAGGACAGCTGCCTGGCTAAATACCCCCCAAGGAGTGCCGAGCTTGGCGGGCTGGCATTCGGGAAGGGGCCTGGTTGCTTGACCAGGAAGGCCCCTGAGAGCAGTTTGTGGCACCTCATGCTGGGGAGATTGCCTGAAGAGAAAACAGGAAAGGAGAAACATGGGAGAGACAATAAAAACACTTCCTTACTGCGTGGAAACTTTCCACTCATTCACGCTGCGTGGAAACTTTCCACTCTTTCGCGCTGCGTGGAAACTTTCCACTCTTTCGCGCTGCGTGGAAACTTTCCACTCTTTCGCGCTGCGTGGAAACTTCCCACTCTTTCGCGTTGCGTGGAAACTTTCCACTCTTGCGTGCTGCGTGGAAACTTCCCACTCTTTCGCGCTGCGTGGAAACTCCCACTCTTTCACGCTGCGTGGAAATTTCCTGCTGATTCGCTGTGTGGCAACTTGCACTTCTCACTGCGTGGAAACTTTCCGCTGACTCTCATGGAGCGCTGAAAAACAGGAAAGAAAAACATGAGTGTTTGACCGAGAGATTTCTCACTGCGTTCGCTGGGAGGCCAAATGCTCGCTGGACGGAGAAAAAAAAAAAAAAAAAAACCCGGAGGGTTTTAATCGATTAGGGTTTGGTGGGCTTTTTTGATGTGGAAACGGTTGGTCCTGATATAGCTTTGGAAAGCGTCTGAGGACCATCTCCCAAGAGCTTGGATCTGCTGTTGGGAGAGGCCTTTTTGAGCTGCTGAGGTTGCAGCCCCGATGCGGAAGGAGTGGCTTGAGAAGTTCTTTGCTGGGACACCTGACTGTTGGAGAACGGATTTGAGGTGTTTCTGGAACCAAAAGCGTGTCAAGGGTTTGTTGGATTCATCCTTGAACAGGGGTTCCAGGGGAGATTTGGTTTGAGAACTTCTCCATTGAAGATATGCCAGAACTGACTGGTATGGTTGGATTGGTGATGAGAGTTTAAAAATGTAGATGAAATGACCCTTTTTGATTTGGTCGGTCTTACTTTGCTTGATCAGATAAGAGATTGTTTCTCCATCTATTACTGATAAGTCTGAGATGGTGGGGTGGATTTTTGGGTCGAATTTTGATGTGATAGCGAGTTCGGAGCATCTAAGGAAACCAAAAAAGACTAGAACAAACATGGCGTTGAGTGTTCGGGCGGTATTGAGGGGCTGGTACCCTGTGCAGAGGGTATGAATACATTTGGTGAGGATGTCTAGCGTTATAGGTTGTCTGGCGTCGGGACGGGTGGGCTGGGATCTTTGGATCCCTTTGATCAGGAGGGAGGTCTGAGAATTATTTATCTCGGGAGAGGGAGCGCCGTACATCAGTTTGTGGAAAAATCGGGGAACGGCATGTTGTAAGAAATGTGAAATGCTCTAAAATTTTTCCAAGTGGTCACGTAGTATTGGAGGGTCCTGGGAGAAACTGCTTGGAGGATGGTGTCGAGCGATGCTTCGAGGAGGGGTTTTAACGGGTGGGTTACGGGAATATTAGTTCCGAATAGCGAGGTACTGGAGTTGGGAATTGGTCCGCCTCTGGAGCCAACGTCCTGAATTTCTGAAACAGAAAACGAGACAGAGAATCAGCGATTTGATTTTCTGATCCGGGAACGTGTTTAGCAATTATTATAAATTGATCGCAAGCTGAAATCCAAGTGAGACGCCTTAAAAGTGGCATCATGGCAGGTGCATGGGAACGTCCTTTATTTATGCAATGCACTGTTACATTGTTGTGGCAGTGCACTAAGATGCTGCTAGTGGCCCATTCTTTCCCCCACAGGAAAGCCGCTACTAGTGCTGAGGACTGAGTTATGTCCTGGAGCTGCGGTGGCTATGGGGAAGCGAACCAACGACCTTGGTAAAATCCCCCGAAACCGATCGAGGGGGCTGCGTCTGTGAACAACTGGATATCGGTGGGGGACGAAACGAGATTGCTATAGAAAAAGGATAGGCCGTTCCATTGGTTCAGGAATGTTAAGCATAGCCTGAGTTCGTTGCGACATGCTTGGGTTATGGAAATTAGATTAGAAATTAGAAATTAGATGTGATATGAAGGGGCGGCCCTGAGGAATGATGCGCATCGCAAAGTTTAAATGGCCGAGTAGGGATAGAAGTTCGCGTTTTGAACAATTGGGTTTTTCGAGGAGAGTAGATGAGACGAGAATTATTCGGTCGATTTTCTCTTTGGGCAGGAATGCCTGGAATTTGATTGAATCTAAATTAATTCCGAGGAACTCGATGGAAGTAGCGGGCCCCATGGTTTTCTCCTGTGCTATGGGGATTCCGAGCTCAGAAAAAACGTTTTGGACTGTGAGGATATGTGCGTCTGGGATGGCATCGGGGGGCGAGATTATTAAAAAATCGTCTAGCAGGTGAATGAGGTGGGGAATGGCGTAATTGTTTGACAAAATCCAGCAAACGGCTTCTGATAGCATGTCAAATATTTTTGGACTGCTTTTGCATCCGAAAGTTAAGCGTACTGCGAAATAGTATTTCCCGAGCCAGCGAACCCCAAATAAGTGCCACGCATCTGGATGGATGGGCATTACTTTGAAAGTGGATGTGATGCCTATTTTTGCAAGCCAAGCACCCCTACCTGCGATTTTAATCATGTCAGTTGCCTGATCTATGTCGTGGTATTTGAGTGAAAATTCATCGAGAGAGATCAAGCTGTTTATACTTGGGAACGTTTTTTACCCGAGAATTTCCTTGTAGCCACTCCGATGGGGCTGATACGAAACGAGTTAAACGGCGGAGTATCGAACGGGCCGATCATGAAGCCTGATTCCACTTCTTTTTTAATGAGATTGTCTACGACTTCGGGCTCAATGAGGGCAGATTGCAGGTTATTACAGATAGTGTTTTGGGAGAGCGGGCATTCTACGCCAGGTCTAAAGCCGTTTTTGAGGCCTGACAGCAGATAATTAGTAAATTCAGCATCCGGGTGGTGAGCTAGTTCGAAGTCCATGCGTGAAATATTTACGGGAGTCGATAAATAATTCTTAGATTTTTTATTCACAGATTTATACACTGGACATACAATGCGGGCATGGGCGCCGCCACAGAATTTACAAATGTGCATGAACCGACATCGCTGTCTGGCACATTTGCCAGAATTGAAGTGATTGCAGGGCTGCCTGCTTTCTTCGAAGGAAGAGGCGGTTGCGCTGGTGGTTGCTGCGCGTGGCACATAACTGGTGGATCTGGCTGTGTTTGTCTCCGGGCGGGGTGGAGAGTAGGGGTAAACCTGCGGGCACGATGCCGTATCGTGTGTCACTGACCTGCAGACTGCGCAGGAGACATTTTTGCAGCCTAAAAACACCCTGCTGTGGAGATCCGGGTCGAGTCCACTGCGCGACTCGCACGGCACTTTTGGCTGAAAAAAGTTTATGGTACGTGTAGAAATAGCTTCCTCCGTAGGACAGCGCGAGCTCGGCTATGATTGCCAGGTAATCATTTAGCTCGCGCCGCCTGTGGGGGAAAACTGAACAGATTATTGCCGTAAAACGAGAAAAAGCAATTGCAAACTCAGAAAATGAACGAACGCGAGATGAATGTGTGTTCGTGTTTTTAAGGGTAACGGAGAAAAAGCATGGAGAGAAGAGAAGAAAGATCTATGTCCGCACCTGCGAGGATCTGTGCGCGGATGTTTTGGGACACTGGTGGTGGTTCCATGGTGAGGGCGCTGGATGGCACGGGTACTGAATGTCAGCTTGCTTATTTTGCTGAAGATAAGGATTTATTAAGTCCACATGTCATGCAAACAAGAAACTACGCTTCTAACCACAGGTCGAGAGCTGTCGTTCCAACCACACAACTTTGCAATGCTGTTTGTGAATGTTCATTGAAACTATGGTTTCGGGAAACACCGACTCGTTGAACGGTGTTGATAATGACGGAACTTGTGACCATAGTTGGCTAACGATGCTTTTGGGAAACGCCCCCCAGAATAGCAGCAGATCTGAAAGGTTTGTTTGAGCTGTGCCCTCTACTGTACAGGCATGAATTTGCATTTGTGAAAGGGCCTTTACATTTGGCAAAAATAGAAACTTTGGTAACACTTTCTATGAAGCCTGTATTTATAATGCATTATAAGAGTATTCTTGATGCATTACAATACATGCATAATGCCTTATAAACAACCTTATAATGTGTTGTATCATCTGATAAATAATCATAACAACAGTTACAATACATTATAATAGTTACCTGTTGGTTATAACTTTTAAGAATACAATGCATTATTAACACCAGATGAAGCCTGCATTTATAATGCATCATAGGGTATTCTTAATGCATTATAATGCACGCATAATACTTTATAAACAACTTTATAATATGTTGTATCATCTGATAAATAAGATAAGAATGATATAGATTTTATATATTTTTTATATAATCCATTATAACTTATAAATCATCATACTCTTAATAGTTATAACCACAAATAGGTAAGTATTATTTCTGTTGTTAGGATTATTCATGAGATGACACAGCACATTATAAGGTTGTTTATAAGGCATTATGCGTGTGTTGTAATGCATTAAGAATACTCTTATAATGCATTATAAATACAGGCTTCATAGAAAAGTGTTACTGAAACTTTATTTATTTATTTTTAAATAAAAAACACAAACAAGCAAGCCCAGCCCAGGTGAGAAAAAAATAACGCAAAAGTAACGTAACGCATTACTTTCTATAAAAAGTTAGTTACTTGTTTAGGGAGTAACGCAATATTGTAACGCATTACTTTTAAAAGTAACTTTCCCCAGCACTGATTATAAGTGCTACACCTAAGAAAAAATGCTTCAGTGGAGTTCTATATACGGTTCTTGACTCAATTTTAAAGAACGCTTAATACCAAAAAGATTCTATATAAGGAGAAATGTCTTAAATAATTGCATAATACTTTCATGTTTAATGGGTTATTTCACATTTTTTTTGTGATAAAGTATGTTTACGAGCTGTTTAATTCATAAAATGTAATCAAAATAAAAAATGAATTAAAATAAAATTAATTAATTAAAACTAAAAGGTTCTATGTATGAAGCACCTGACAGAACCCTTTAAGGTTCTATATAGAACCTTTTCTTCTAAGAGTGTCCATTTTGCAAAATATTCTAATATTAACATATACAAGAACCCTACAGTGATGTTGGTATATGGAGATATTACCTATCATACGTACAGTCCCACTATCAGATCCAGCAGAAGGCCAGTGGAGGGTTGATGTATCTGTTCACTTGTTTTTGCTCATCTGTAACAAACACACATGGGCGATAGTGAGATCACATGCTATCTTGCTCAAGACAAGAACAGAATGCTCTGTTTGAGACAGGACAAGTGTAGGTCAGGAGTTGAGCTGGGAAAATAATGTATTCTTTTCCAATAAAAATATCTAAACGTCCTTTTGACAAGATAAATTGGCTTTACAATAAGGTTCCATTTGTTAACAATAGTTGATTTCATTTCAACATTTGCTAATACTTTATTGAAATCAAAAGCTGTATTTGTTAACATTATCTAATGAATCTGAACATAAGCTAATAATGACAATGTCCATCCATCCATCTTCAACCCTTATCCTGGGTCGGGTCGCGGGGGCAGCAGCTCCAGTGACAATGACAATGAATTTTTTATTAACTAATGTAAACAAAGATGAATAAATACTGTAATAAATATGTTGTTCATTACATTAACCTACATTAACTAATGGCACCTCACTGTAAAGTGAGAGAATAATTTTCAGAGAATAAATTTTGATTTAAAAAAAATAAAATGTTTTTCTAGCCTCATTGTTAGTAAAATTTAATTGATTTGAAAAAAGCTTTCATGCTTTAAAGAGGATGCAAAAGCACCATGAAAGTATTTCCTGACAAAAATTCCCCACACAAAGCTATCGTTGGGATTCAGAAGACTTAGAATATAGTGCACATGGTCATATAGACTATTTTTGTGATACTGTCTGTTATGATGCTTTTGAGTCTTTTTTGTCCTCATTTATTGTAATACAATGCAAAAGAGATTGCAGTAAATCCTCCTTTTGTTTTACATGAAAGGATCATATGGGTATGGAACAACATTGGGTGAATAAAGGTAAATACAATATCATTCTGATTTAAGATACCGGTCAAAATTTTGGAATATTTAAAAAAAAAAAAAAATTAATAAAAATATATTTGTATGTCTTTTATGCTCATCAAGGCTACATTTATTTGATAAAAAATACAGTAAAAACTGTAATATTGTGAAATATTATTACAATTTAAATGAACTGTTTTATGTTTTAATATATTTTAAAATGTTATTTATTCCTGTGATGGAAAAGCTGAATTTTCAGTAGCCTCTTCACATGATCCTTGAGAAATCATTCTAATATAATCTATATCACGGTTTCCACAAAAATGCCAAGCAACTGTTTTCAACATTGATACACTCTAAAAGATGCTGGGTTATTTTTTTAAACCCAAATGCTGGGTTCAGCTTGCTGGGTCATTTTATTGGGTTATTTGTAATATTTTTACCCAGTGCTGGGTAGATTTTCTGTAATTTAGCTGCTGAGTCATCACATACCTACCCAGTGCTGGGTCAGTGTAACCCATTGTTGGGTAGTCTGTGCCAAACCGGTTAAAACTGGATACATTTGTCAACTGTCATTGCGTTCATTGCGGTCTATGCATTTGAAGGGTTGAAACTTAAATGTATGACAGACGAGATGGCACAAGGTAAAGCTGTTTTTTATGTAATTTTTCAAAAATGAATATATAAGATTGTCATTTAATGAACTGGAACAGCCTTATACCAGTTTTCTTCCCACAGATTCCCATTGGCTGCTGTTGTTGCTCCTGTAATGTCCTAAAACATTTACTAAATGTTTTTGAGTATTTTATAACGGTGAAAGATTGCCATTGAATAAAAAATATTGTATATGAACTGTTCCTGTCCTATATATATATATATATTTATGTATGAGATTTTAGAGTGCATTTTTATTATTTGAAATGAAAAATCTTCCATATCAAATTGACTGACCCAGCACTTTCAAAAAACAACCCAGCAAATGGGTTACTAATAAATCCAACAAGCTGGGTCAAAATAACCCAGCATGTGTTCTGTCCAATATTTATTGTGTTCTGTTCATCATATTAGAATGATTTCTGAAGGATCATGTGACACTGAACAGTGGAGTAATGATGCTGAAAATTCAGCTTTCCCATCAAAAAAATTAAAAAATCTTAATAACACACTTTTGACCAGTAGTGTGTATATTCTCTATAAAAACCAGTTGTATTCCCAAGAAAACTGATCTTTTAAGGGATCACATATTTAAGTACTAATAAAAAAAAAAATACAAATAAAGATTTGTCAACGTGTCAGTGGTGGGAAAGAAAAAAATACAGTGTGTGGATTTGCATGTGGACCCGAGAGACCACAGGCGATCAACACTTTAATGTCATCGTGCAACACAATTAATTCCATTTTCTAAGCTATTAGGTTTAGATTGCTTATCAAACTGCTCATTCAGATCGTTTCCCTCTGCACTGCATCAGGGGTCACAGCGAAACGCTTTTCCCAGGAGAAGGTAGAAAGAGAGACAGCGAACATAAGCCTAAGTGATTAAGAGAAACACTAAAGGAAAAAGACGTCGGTAATAAAGGACGGGCTAAAAAGGTAGAAACGAATCCGAGACAGCTTGCATGTGTCGGGCTCTCCTATGACAACCACGGCCGCAAGGCTGGCATATTAACGGAGTGCTGCGGCGTTCCTGGCCTGTCCTTTTGTCGGTGGAATCATTCAGTGTGCGGCCACGCTGTGTAGGGCCTGTCCACTGCGGCAGCGAGGAAACTCGGACAGCCTGCTATTAGAATCACTGGCCATCATGTGTCCCAGCATGCAGCCTGGCATACTAATGACTCAGACACGGCCTTCTGACGCTGTGGAGATGAGCTTGCTGAATGAATGAAGGTGCTTTCAGGGTGAAGTGGGCGTTATCTGAAAGGGAACATTAGCAGAAACATGGACATCTGCCTGGAAATATCAAATATTCGACAGTGGAGATGAAAAGAGAACAGGCTGGGTTGAGTGACAAAATTGCATAATGTTCCCTTGTGGAAAAGGAGTGCACTTAATTGTACTGAATGTGCATGTGTAGTGTACTTCAAATCTAAAAAATATATATTTTAACTCTTTCCCTGTCACCGTTTTTTTAAAAAGTCGATTTTAAAAATCATTTTCACAAACTTTTCATGGCCCCCAGAACATTTTATTGTATAAATATCTGAACATGCAATATATCAAAAGTAACAACAGAGCCTCTGCTTTTAAACAAAAAAAATGTTGGACGCCATCACGTCGGAAAGGTCACGTCCGTGACGTAGGTGGGAGTACTGACCCAGTGTTAAAAAGAACGTGCAAAGACTAAATCAAACGCCCTTTACAAAAATAAATGTCGGACAATTTTGAAGTTGGAGGAGAACATGAGATGGAGTTTTTCGGCACTGGGTCGTTAAACTTCCACCTACGCCACGGCCGTGACCTTTCCGACGTGATGATGTCATACGCCGTGAAGAATCACAACACCGAAGTCGAACATTCGTGGTTAAAAAGTATATACATTTTTATTTTTTCTTGAAATTGACCGATCGTTTCACTAGATAAGACCCTATTCCTCAGCTGGGATCGTGCAGAGCCCTCTGAAGCCCTTTGAAACTGCATTGATTTAGACCTTCAACCCGCTGGTTGCCAATATCTATTGATCTAATATGACTTCTAACCTATAATGTTGCCAGAATCATAATCATACACTATTTGTTCGTCGGCCAGAGGAGAACTGGCACCCCGACTGAGCCTGGTTTCTCCCAAGGTTTTTTTCTCCATTCTGGCCCTGAAGGAGTTTTGGTTCCTTGCCACCGTCGCCTTTGGCTTTTGGCTTGCTCAGTTGGGGACACTTAAATTTCAACTATATTACTGATCTGCCCGCATTGACACTATATGATAATTGAAATGAGCTGGATGACATCACCGTTTTCACCAGAGCGGCTGTACAGCCGAATCAAATTCCGTTGCATTATTTTCCTGTTACCACTGTGAAGCTGCTTTGAAACAATTGCCATTGTAAAAAGCGCTATATAAATAAAGGTGATTTGATTTTGATTTGATTGAAGTGCCTTATATGGAGAAAAATCCTGGAATGTTTTCCTCAAAAAACAGTCAAATTTCTTTTCGACTGAAGAAAAAAAGACATGAACATCTTGGATGAGATTGGGGTGAGTAAATTATCAGGAAATTTTCATTTTGAAGTGAACTAATCCTTTAAGTAATATAACCAGTTTAGATGGAAAGGTTCTCAATCTGACTAGCTGAAGTCGTTACTGTATCTTTACCCATTAACAGACATGATACTTCCTTGAAAATAAATTCCAGCACAACGTTACAACAAACCATAATGAAATGAGCCTTCACAACAGATAATGCTTTACAATGAACTCTGTTAGAGAGCTACACATGGAAATTTATCTGTTCTATAAAATACCTTACGCTCCTGTTGAGTAATAAAAACACAATCTCTGTGTTGCTTTTACAACATTTGAAATCCCTCAGTTCTCGCCATCTCCGAAAAGCCAAGCCAATGTTGATTCTGGTTTTATTACGAGCTCTGTCGCACTCTCTTTTCGTCAGCAGACTCTCCTCTGTTCAGCGTTTGTTTTAATCGAGTGATTCCCCAGAGATTCATGATTTAGCTGCTCCATGTCAAGTTTTCTCAATTTTTGTGACAACTAACCTCTGCCACTCCCACACCAGACATGCGTCAAAGCAGCCGGAGCAACTTTTCTCTATTTACGGATATGATGAGACGCGCATGGGTGAGGGATGCAAGTACGCAATTTTTCACGAAAACCATCCCGTCAGGTCTAAAATAAACACTTATAATAGGCTTACCATAGTGAATCAGGGTAAGACAAAAACACATTTTGGAAGAAGGATTGATGGTGTTAACTCATTATTTCAATTGTGTTCATTTCGAACAAAACAAATTACATAGTGCACCTTTAAAGTATATTATTTCCATAATAACTAGTGTATGCCAAATTGTACTTCTTTATTCACAAGGGTCTTTCTTCATAATATCTAAACTGCCTGCTATTTTGTAGTGGCGTTTGCTAAGGGAAATGTGTGTTATTTTACTAAGTGATCAGACAAACTAAGATAATTAGAGAGTGGGCAATGATATTTTAACATACGCAGAGCTGAAGGTGCTGAAGCATTTATCGTTTGCGATGCTTAAAGTTAAATATGGCATCGTGATAAGGGCAGCGTCAGAGAGAGAACGTAATTACTGAAAATCTTTGAATAAATCAATTCAGTTTTTTATGAGACATTTTCCAAGAAAACCCAATTAGACCATTCAAAAATGCCTCACTATTCAAAAATGCCTCACTATTGGAAAATCTGTATTGGAAAACAATCATGAATGTGCCTTTTTGACTTTTTCTCTCTCTCTCTGTGTGTGTGTGTGTGTGTGTGTGTGTGTGTGTGTGTGTGTGTGTGTGTGTGTGTGTGTGTGTGTGTGTGTGTGTGTGTGTGTGTGTGTGGCATTACACAAAAGCAAAGATTCGTATTTGAAAAATTGGAAATACCAGATTCACAGGGATAATAGTCACACACTATGAATTTATTCTTACTTAAAAGTGTCTGATAATAGGGGATTTCCAACATAATGTGAGCGATATTCAGCTGGTCATGTGATTCCAACCTTTATGCAGAATAAGTTGTTCTTCATGTGAGTAGATTTGAATTTAAATATGTGTGACACATAATAGATGGCTACATTCACACAGTTATTTTATTATAACAGGTGTGACATACAATGAGAAACTTTTTAGTCGTGCAGTAGTTCAAACAGACTCACACATATTTGATTCATTTTATTTGTTCTCGGAAATACAATCAGGGTATCTTTGGAATACTGTTTTCAACATACTACAACTTAGGATACATTAATTATAATTTCGAATACTATTTAGGTCAGATTGTGAATGCAGCATACGTTTTTTCCCTATATTTTGTTTTATTTCAGTTAAACCCCCAATGAAGTGCCTTGAAACGCGCAGCATTATTCAATGTGTTGACGTAATGAAACTGAAACAGGAAGACAGGGCGGGGCATATCGAATAGCCCCTCCCCTTTTTTGAAATAGCCAATAGTGTTTAGTTTATGTCACAGCTCGGCCAGAGCCTTTGAGCTCAGTAAAGCTGCAGTTTCCTCCTAATCTCTAACCGTTTCTCCTCCTAATCTCCTCCATATCTCTTTAAAATAGCGTTCTGTGCAGAATTCAAATTCTGCTGCAGCAGTTCGTGTGACACTAACGTGAAATCAGACTTTATTCGCCCCAATGGAATGGTCTGAATCGTTCCCTATCCCCTATATAGTAAATGTGTGAACAAGTGACCGATTTCAGCCGCTGCTTCAGCGTCTGTTTATAATGTAGGGGGCGGGGCTTCAGATTCTACAGAGCATTTGATTGGACAGAAAATCTGTGCAGAGTGATGTCATCAAAATCATTGGTGGAAGTGAGAGACTGCAAGTTTTGAATCCTTGAATCTTCTAAATGCGTTTGTATTTTTTTCAGTTATTTTGCCATGATATACGATTATGGTCATATCACCCACTTCTAGTAGTAAGCAGAAGAATTCATCCAAACATAGCCAATATTTGTTGTGTGTTCAGCTCTCAATAGGAAGTGTAGTGGATATGCACTCCAAAGCTCTGTATTGTGAAGAAAAGGGAATTTCTAAGGCGCAATCCTGTGCATCAACTGCACTTAGCTCTTAACACAGAACGCTGGCAAGAGCCCAGACGCAACCCGCTATGAGTCACATCTTTAAAAGCTCTGACCGCAGCAGCCGAAAGCAAAAGCTCCCAATATTTGTGATTAAACCGGGATGGACAACAGGCGTGCAAAGCCAAAAAGCCTTTTATTTTTAAAATATTCATCACTCCAAAGCATCTTTAATCCTGTTTGTAGAAGGAACGTGGGCGGAAGGGTGTTTGTGAAGGAAACAACACCGTAGTCAAACACTTCAGTGGGAATGTGATCAGAAATGCTGTTTTATGCATACACGTTTTTTTTTTGTTAGCAGTTGTCCCCTATGTTCCCTTTGCACTTGTACGTTGGTTTAAAAAGGAAAGGGAATGGTTAAACTTTAATCCCATTTGCATTTATGGATAATTGATTGCTTAGTTGCATACTGAGTGATCGCTCCAGCAGTCCATTAAACAGAGAAATAGGATTGACAAGGCTGTACAAATGGGGTTTGTATCCGGCAAAGGTCGATCGCTAACTCTAAGTCCTTGTTCCCAGATGAATGCTGTGAAACGCAGCTGTGCGATGAAGACTGCGCTGCATGAAGATTAATCCAACCTTGTGGATCTTACAAATCTGCACCTATATAAACAATGCGATGTGATTTAGATGCATATGAACACGGCAGCCTTCAAAATGCATGCAATACTAAAAAACACTTTTGTTAATAGCCAGAACGCAGTCGTAATTGAAGCGCATAAAAGGACATGCAAAACAAGGAAATTAACAAGAGATTATATGCATTCGAAATGCTGCTTGATTTAGACCCGTCCTCTCTCAACGCGATTGTAAACGTGCTAAAAGTGGCAATTTGTTCAACACAAAAGAGCTATACACTCATTTAAATGCTTCTAAGACAACATTTTCACTTCTTTATTTCCAGCTATGTAATTAGGCAAACTGAGCCTTGAAATCGTTCTAGAGGCCTTTTATGTGGACCCCCAACTAAGCAAATTTGCATAATCCTTTTCTTCATTTAGGGTATACATTGGCCCCGAAAGGTATTTGAACACACAAGTCACACTTAACATCAGAATTGTCGGCCGTTAGACACTGGCAAAGCCTTAGAAACAGATGTGGAGAGGGGAGCTCTGTAGCACCACCTTTTGACTAAAGTGGGGGATTAGTTTTACCTACAGACACCAAACTCGGTACATATATTGTTCTTATTAAGCCGGACAACTTTCTGATTTACAGTCATTAGCTCCGACCAACAGGAAGTCAGTTATTTTGGTTTGAATGTGTTTTTTTGGAAAAATCAGGCTCTGAATTTTTAACTACTCCTAAATGTAATTGCATTATATGCAAAACAAAAACTGACAAAAGTGGCTTATAAATGAACTATAACAAAATTATAAGTAAATATAAGTATTTTTTTTATAACTTTAATAAAGTGTGGTACTTTTTCTATTTGAATTTTTATTTTGCATTGAATTCACTGTGGCCTATACGCACCTGCCCACAACTATATAGGTGTTTTCAGGGTTGTTTATAATGAAAATATTAAATCAATTATTAAGACAAAAAGAAAGACGGTGTATTGTGTGACTTTGTGTTTGTTTGAGGTTTTCATAGTTGATGTGATTTTTCTACACCTGTGGTTCCTCTTGAGGAACTGAAAACACAAGCTGATTTAAAGTGCCCTTATTATGTATTATGTAAACAAATATGATTTATTTAAAAGTAAACTGACAACACACCCTGTCCGTCTTCCCTCACGTTAATGCACATTTTTAAGTGTCCGAACACTTTTTGGTGCCGGTGTGCTTACAAATGCCATAATGTGCTGTATGAAGCAGGATGGGAAACGGAAACAAACACACAAATGGAGTGCCATTACGGACACACACAGTTCTCTGCCCACTTCCTAAAGTGAATTTCATAAACATATCTCAGTCGCCGTCATTGCGACAGGGATGGAAGGGCCGTATTTAATCTGACAAGCATTCAACGTAAATCAATCTGTCTTCTGTTGGGTAATGCAGCACAATCCAATTGCGGGCGGATGGAACATGCACCATGTCTCTGGACAATTCGTCTCTTCTCTCTAATGTTTGCATGGCGTTAGCAACCGCGAGTTTAACGCAATCGGTTTAGAGAGTTCACAGATGGCGGAGGTGCTGTTAATCAATCGCAACAGATTGCGTTTCAGTTCTCTTAGCCATTGAAAGATGCTCCTCTATCTTTTTTAATCGCTCAGAGGAACCTGTTCTTGTGATGCAATTAAAAGGTGTAATTGACAATACCATTATATCACTCCCTGTCCACATTAGTGCCGTCGCCATTAGAATATTTCGCACCAATCATTACGTTGCAGGTTGCATTTATCATTAGTGTCTTCAGAACGGAGTTCATTTGTTCCTTTAATAAACTAAGAAGCTAAGCATCAACCTGTGCAGTTCATTGTAGGCAAACTTACCTGCTTATCTCATGCATTATTGCTGGGGTCTACTTCCTTTAAAACAGTCAGGAGCTAATATTACTTAATTAGCACATAATTATATACAATTCAAAGCAGCAGTGAGGCAGAGGTTGGGATGGTGGAAGCCAAACGCACGGTATCAGCAAAATGGCTGTAATGCAATAAGTGGTCTCCACTTAATGGAGTCAAGCCCTCCATTTAAGAGAATAAAAGCAGTGGTATGTAAGTGCTTTCTCTCTAGAGCCCGGGACTGCATATAAATCAGGTCTACAGAGTGGCTGGCCAACTGCTGCCATGTTCAGATGCTGCTTATGAAGATCTGTGTATCATAGATGTGTGTGTCTGTGTGTGCTCAACCCTGTCTGTGGCAGGTTTTCTGTGCTTTGAATGTCAGTACGGCCCGCTATCCTTGATTTCCCAGCAACAACACACACACATACTCAGAGAAGAATGGAAAAGGTTTACAAATCCTGAGCAGGAGCTTTAACATAATTTACAGTACACTTTAGGTGTTTTGCTTCACTTGGTAACATCTACTATTTACTTGGTTTATTCTATCTATCTATCTATCTATCTATCTATCTATCTATCTATCTATCTATCTATCTATCTATCTATCTATCTATCTATCTATCTATCTATCTATCTATCTATCTATCTGTCGTGTAAGTGAATGTTCCACTCACAAAGCTATCATATATGATTTAGAATATACCACACAAGTCATATGGAATGGTTAAGTTGTGTTTTTGTTTTTCAAAACAATTCTTTTGTTTTCCACAAATGTTCATTATGGGTGCACTGTCCCTTTAAGCTAATGAGCTTACATTTTTACTTCTACACTGTTGCAGGCATATCACTTTCATCCAGTGCTTCTATTGCAGCATCACTGTCAGCTAATAAAAAGCATGTTTGACATGTTACAATGCCTCTTGCACAAGTGGTAAAATGGTTCATTTATGAGCCCTGGTTACCCTAATGATGAACTCTAAATGATGTTATCACATTTTGCATTCCAAAGGTACTAATTACAACCAAATTAGACTCAAAGGAGTAATTAGGGTTTCTTTTGTGAAGGTTGTTGGAGGGAAAAATCTGAATCTGAATGTGATGTTAATTACTGAAACAGTAACACTCTTTTCCCTTTCAGTGTGATCTTCTGATCTTTATGCCATATCTAATATTATTAGCATTCTCCACCTGGCAGATGCATTTCTTGTTATTTGCGAACGCTCGTCGTATTGGCACCTTTGAAGAGAGTGAGCGGGTGGCCGGCTTGCCAATCTCATTCCATTTGCTGTGTGTTAAACTTTTGATTGGCCTGTTGCTGCAAATGGAGAATGTATTTATGGGGTTGATTGCAGAGCTCATGGGCCTCTTACGAGAGAGGGGAACTCATTTGCAGTCCACTGAAAATACATTTCACACACTTTAGATAGGTTTTATCCGTGCACGCTGCACTCGGTTGGACGCTGCCACCATTTAAGGCTGCATTTACACCAAGGCACAGATCCATATACTATTTTTTCCTGTCTATTTACATTCTTTAAAGATATAAAAGTGTTTTTACATGAATACGCCACCAAACAGCCAGGCTCAAAGTGTAATATATATTATTTAGGCCTGTGTGTATTATATTATTTTAAAATGTAATATGTATATATTATTTATTATAATATTCATATACATTGCATACATATTTATTACTTTTAGTAATGTATTCTACTTAAATACACCTCAAAACAGCCAGAGTCCAAATGTAATATTGTATTTTATTTATGTATATTATATTAGTTTAATATGTATATATTATTTATTATAATATTCATATATATTGCTACATATTTATTATTTTTATTAATGTATTCTACTTAATACACCACAAAACAGCCAGGGTCCAAATGTAATATTATATATTATTTATGTATATTATATTATTTTAATATGTAATATGTATATGTTATTTTTTATAATATTCATATATATTGCATATATATTTATTACTTTTATTAATATGTTTTTACATGAATACGCCACAAAACAGCCAGGGTCCAAATGTAATATTATATATTTTTTATGTATATGATATTATTTTAATATATAATATTGTATATTTGTAATATATGTATATATTATTTCTTATAATATTCATATATATTGTTAAATGAATTATAAGTGCCTGATATAATACCATATAACTACAATATAATATTTTTTATAAAAACAAGTATAACAAATTATATATATATATATATAATTTGTTATACTTGTTTTTTTTTTAAATATTATTTTATTTTAATTATATATTTTTTATATAATTATAAAACAACGTATTCATGAAAAATACAATTATTTCTTTTTCATTTTAGTATGATTATATTGCCTTTTTATTTTGTTATTATTTATATATATATATATATATATATCTTAATTTTAGCATTATATTAGTAAAACAATTATATTTATCAAATTAATTATTTAATTATGTAATGATTAAAATTAAATTAATTAGTAAATTGACCACATACGAGATACAGCAGATCTCTCTGAAATACAACATTAATGCTAACCATGTTCCTCTTTGTCTTTTCTCTCTTTCTCAGGCCCCTCAACAGATGGGCACATTGGCGTTCTACAGGTACGAGCAGCCCATCGTGGACTACTGCCAGGCTCACCAGCCCCTGCACATGAACAGGGGCTTTGAGCCCCCGTCCCAGGCCCTCGAGGGGCTGGGGGCACGAGAACGCTACGCCGTCCCATCCACTGGCCTCCTTCCTTCCGTGCCTGCAGCCCCTCTGTCAGACATCCGCACCCTACCCCAGTGAGCCGGAGATGGACTCGTCCCTGTCGCCTGTTTTCCTCAATGAATGTCCCCGGAGGGCGTACGCTCTACCCCCAACATGAACCCACCACGAGACTGATTCAGAGATATATGGGCCATTGTGATGGACTACAGACTCTCAGGAGAGGACAGGATCGACTCTGTCTTTGTCGTGAAGTGGGTTAAAACACACTCTGGTTTGTCATTCGCAAGAATCATCATCACCATACGATCGATGTGTTTGGAATAAGGATTTTTTTGGGGGGAGGGGGGGCATTTTATCCTGATGCTTTGGGCTTTTTGTGAGCTCAACCCTCTAAATGTTTCAAAAGCATCATGTTAAAGTCTCAAACGAGAAATAAACATCAAGGCCTTTATTGACTCTACAGCACGCATACTTTGACGAGCAAACAATGGTGTTCTCCCACAACCAGAAGTAATTAAACTTAAAACGCCGTCCCTTAAACGGACTCGAGAAACCAGAGCAAAGGAATTTCTGAATTTCTTTTATCTCTTTCTAATAAGGCCTTTCGGAAGGACTCCTGCCCCGTGAAGTCAGCGATAATTGCTTTATAAAAAATCACCCAAATTTAATTCCTCAAGGTGAGCTGGCGAATTTGAATTGTAAATGATAATATGACCTTCACTCGATGGCTTCTCTATTGTAAATCTTTAAAACGAGTCTTGATCGTTTGGTATTACGATGAAAGAACCCATCACGCCATGTTGATTTTACTCTGAAAATCACTGACAGCTGTGACATCATTTATCAGTGCTGTTTTACACCGACTGTGGGAAATGTCTGACACATTCTGTGAGATATTCATATTGAGTTTCCTTTCACTTTTAGGATGTTAACACCAGGGTCATTCCTGTTAGGCCTTGACTGTGTGGTAGTTTAATTTATTTCTATAAAATGGTCTTGAAGACAATCAGGTCAAGACCAGGCACTTAGACCGTGATTCATTTAACAATGGCGAGACTTTTTACATGAGAAGGAAATTTTTAAATCACCTTGTAAAATGTTGCTATCATACTGACGTGTGATTTATCAAGCAGGATGTTGGTTTCCAAAAGCATTTTACAAATAACTAACAGAATGGAAAGCGAGGACACAGGACAATGAACAATTAAAACAACATGTTTTAGGGGACATGAAAATATCAGCACTTCAACTTAAATATAACATTTTTTTTTTTTTTTTACCATGGCAAGAACGTTTACATGAGGATGATATTTTTTTAAATCGTCTTTTTAAATTTTATCAAGCAGGATGTTGTTTTCCATCCAAAATGATGTCACTTCCTGAAGGGTGATGTCATTTAAAGGTTCAGTGTGTAAATTTTAGCGGCATCTAGCGGTGAGGTTCTGAATTGCAACCACTCACCCCTCCCTTTCGAAGCACATAGAGAAGCTACGGTGGCCCACACAGGACAAAGATGTCGTCGTCTGAGACAGCAGAGAGTAGCTAGCGCTCTGTAGAGAAGTTTGTCCGTTTAGGGCTACTGTAGAAACATGGCGGCGCAAAATGGCGACTTCACTGTAAGGGGACCCGCGGTGTGTGTAGATAGAAATGGCTCATTCTAAGGTAATAAAAACATAACAGTCCATTATGTAAGGTCTTTATACACCATTGAAAACATAGTTATGTTAATATAGTTATATTGCATTTCTGTCAATATATCCTCCTAAACATTACACACTGGACCTTTAAAGAACTTACACAAGCGAGGACACATGAAAATTAAGAATAAAAAAAACTTGTTTAAGGGGACACGAAAATGTCCAGCATAGCAGGAATGACCCACATCTGTTGTTGAAGCCTATTGGTCGTATCCTTTACGTACCCATTAAGAAAGTGGATGTATGTTGCCGTGTACTACGTTAGTACCATAAACTGTTAACCATCATCATCTTGCACTTCTGTCCCACGTAACATCACCTATTGGACATTGCACCGTTTCTTGACGAGGCCCGGACGATCCATTAAATTACATGGAATGGATTCCTTTTCTTTTTTTTTTTTTCTTTTTTTTTTGCCACAACTCACATTCCAGCTGGAACTGTACAAATAAAGACCATGGGAGTGGCCTAGAGACGCTATAAAGTGGGAGAAAGCACTTCCCAGACTGGACTACTTGTACATATTATGTAAATTAAAACAAGGATGTCTTTGCTTCTACAGAAACACAATCTTGTTACCTAGAAGAGGAGCCTTATCTTTAATCCAGGAGGAAGTGAAAATGCATTCAATGCGTGTGTGTGTGTGTGAGCGCGGATGTATGAACTGAAAGTGCGAATGGAAAAAGAAAGAGAAGATGGCTGTGTTAGAATATTAGCCTGCTGTTTGAAAAAGAACATTGGTTTCAAAAAATTTTCCTTTCCTTTGCGATTTTACATAATTGCAACATATGTTCGAAGCATCTGTCAAGTGGGACGATGCGTCAAACACCTGTCCTCTAATAATGATTACAGTGATTTTCCAACCAAATGTTTTTATACCAGTATTTATGTGAAAAAAAAAGAAGATAACAAGTATATACTTTTACATTTTACAACATTCTCCCGACCCCTTCAATGCAATACTTGCGTCTGTAGAGTGGAATGACCCGTTTCAGTTCTGATGCCAAGATTGTGATGATTATTTTAAGCATTTGACTGTGTTTCCCTGTATCTTAGCAATGAGGTTGATATATTTCATTTTGTCTATTCAACAGTTATAAAACGTAAATTTGTTTTTTTAATATGCCTGACCGCCTCTTATTTTCTCTATTTCGAGGACATCTTGTTGTTTTTCGCCATCTGACACCGTGAGCACCATGTTTTGAAGAAGACATAGAAAGTTCAACCAGAAACATACTTCACCACCATACCACCATAGACACTGAGTCCCCCGCAATAATGAGAAATGGCCAAATTGCTATTCTTGATGTTGCTCTGCTGCAATCCATTACGCAGCGCTCTGTTTGTTGTTAGGATGAAAGAATTTTTAAAAAAAACAGTCTAACAGCACTCGTCAATGTCAAAATGTTTGAGATGACCAATCAACCCAAAGAAGGCGGGGCTTACTGTTCACAGAAGACGAGTGCGAATTCCAGCCAAAGTCAATGCGACACTTTAGTTTTTGCAGTAAAAGAGTGGTAAGGTGTAAGTAGATGTAACGATAGAAATGTTGAATGACCAAAAGTAATATCAAAGTCCCTTTCAAGGAAAGTCTGTTCACTCGGCGGCCATATTTGCAACACTTCCGGGCAGCTATTTCGGGCATACAAGACCAAGTCCTATCTATTTGAATGGGGGAATCCTGGAATCTCAAAAACTGCTTGCCGAGCTCACAATTAAATAACATATTTTAAATCAGCAACAAAATCTAACATGAACTGTCCCATAAATATTGTTTCCTATTATCAAAAAATAAAATGTCATAAATGACTCCTGTTATTCTAAAATTCTCCTACCACTCATCATCTGTGAAGTGGAGCAGAACAACGTCCCATCAGTCCTGTGCTTGTCGTCTCCTAATCAGGACCCGAAATAGATAAACATTAAGTCTGCTCTTTAAAACAAAGAAAAGAAGCAATGTAGGAGAATAATATGTGCAAACAGCGGGAAACTATATTTGTGCAGTGTGTGCATGTCAAAAAAATCCATTCTGATTAGAAGCTTGTGAAATATAAACGCACACATCAACCCAATCACTTTATTTATCGTTCATGTAAACACTACGTTCGGATTCAACAATTGGAATGAATTCATTCCAAATTAAACAAAAGGTGTGCATGTAAACATAGCCAATGATGCAAATTGAGCTTGCATATAGCTATAATAATATGTGTTCATTCGTGTAGATTATACTTGGGCCATAAAAATAGTTTTTCATAAATATTTTTCTTTGTTTTAAAACAATGAATCTGATGAATCAAGCAAATTGAATGTAAGCAATGGTGTAACAGAAGTTAAAGGCATCTGTTGTGCACCATCTAGCTGTTTGTAACACTTCAACGCATCCTTACATTTCATCCAGTCCATTTTAGATATTCATTTTCAGTCATTCCACTAAGGAACAGAAGAAAAAATACACACAGCACATGAATACAGCAAGTTTAAAATGCACCAATCCAGAACATTAAGGACCTTAAGGAGGCAGAAGTACACTCCGGTAAAGTTAAAAGCACAAACTAATGTTTGTGATGAATGGTTATGTATTCCTCGATGTTCAAAATGGCGTTTCATCTATTACACTTCATTATAGCATATGCATCCATCAAAACCTCTGGCTTTGTACTGTCAGTTTGATCACCTTCAGTCGTAGACGCTTGTACTCGCTCTATTTGACATTTGGGCTCTCACCCTGAGACTTCAAATTCTCCAATTCTTCGCCCATTAAGTTTTATTCCTCTGGGAAAGAGTTGTCAATGGTGCAAAGCCTTAAGCGGAGAGGACAGGAGAGAAAAGAGCCCGTCTTGTAAAGAGGCTAAAGCCCTTTACAGCAGCATGCTAACAAATATCTTATGTACTATATAAGCAGTAACAGCCCCGTCCCTGTTGGCTATTAGATTTCAATTTGCCTCTGCTTTATTCACAGGACCTAGTTTTGAAGAAGAGCAGACAAAAGTTCCTGGCGCAGCAGAAATTGCTTCATCAGCATCTTTCTCAGCCATTTGGACAAACAAGTACATTGTTAGAATCGAACAAAGAGTTTCTTTCCTTTATACCAACTCACAGACACATCTCGCAATCACGGGTATCACTTTGGGGACAGTTTGACATTACAACATGTTTGTCATAGTATTTCCAGAATGACCTGGTTATCCTCCACCATCTCATGAAAAGAGAGAATAATTCAAGAGCCTGTATCTCTGCAAAAACATGTCCGCCATGCCACAGTGAATCCTTTTTAATGTGAGAGTGATGTATGAGGAGAAACGGACAGAGGAAGAGAATGTTCAGCTTAAGACCTTGGTGAAACTCAGATAAAACTTAGACTAGCAGACCGACTGATTTAATTCATGTACAGAAGTGATGGGGAAAGCTGCTTTGAAACTCATGTCCGTCAAACCACAGTCGACTGATATAAGACTTTAAGGCCCAATCCCATTTCTACCCCTTAGCCCTTCCCTTTCCCCTACCCCTTCGTTTTGCGCGTTCACGTGAAGGGGTAGGGGTGTCTCGATTCTCTTTTGGCTGGAGTGGTAGGGGTAAGGGGAAGGGCCAGATAGCCCTTCAAACAAAGATTTTTCGGGACCACACTTTGAACGAAGGGGTATGAGGAATTTTCCTGCATACACCGACTGCCGTGCTGCTAGAATGCGTGTAGTGATGTTGCCACTCAGGATCAATCACTTATGTGTTGCCTGGCTTCCAGTTTCTTCATAGCTTGCTAAACGTGCTATTTGAGTGAAGTGAACACAAATTAATAATACAATTAAAAGAAATATCTGCTCATCCTTCATAACACAGTCGCTATTTAGGCCTGCATCACGTATCGTCTGTAAACTCTTGCATTACCAACTCTGTTATCGCAGCACCACAGTAGAAAACGTAAACATATCCGTACCGGCCGGCCCTATGGAAAAGCGGCTCCACCAGTCTTGTATGTTCTGTATCATTCTGTATCGTCTTTGGAAACTCGAAGGCTCATACGTTTTCAAACTGAAAACGAGCGCCATTTTCTTAAGTCCAAATACAGCGCAAAACAGCGTTGGGAGTAATCTGTTAAACATGTTCGTGCCTGATTTCTGTTAGATATGTGCACTTCATTGCTGTTCATACTGGTTAAATGTTACAGGACACTAATAAAAGAAATGGTGTATGATGACGTATGATGATGTGTAATGGTGTAGTAGTGGTGTCCCATTCTTAGGGGAATATTTTCACCCCTACAACTAGCCACTCTGTTTCAAGGGGCAATGGGAAGGGGTAGGGGTAGACGAAGGGGTATAAAATAGAATTGGGATTGGACCTAAGCTACAGCTAAGCTACTCATTTAAAAATAAATAGATAAATAGCTTCAGTACTAAATGTAGCAAGTTATAGTAACTGAGACTCACAAATGTATCTTGTTACACTGTACAAAAATAAAACCGGAAAATGTACTGGTAATTTTCTACCAGGACATTAATTTTACGGAAATTTCCATTTACCCTTAAAACACAACCAATGCAATGCGTAATTCAAAATACAGGTAAAACACCTGTCAAAAACCATATTTATACAGTACATTGTGCCCTATTTTTATGGACTTTTTTACAGTGTACCTAGAAGATATACAAACCCGATTCCAAAAAAGTTGGGACACTGTACAAATTGTGAATAAAAAAGGAATGCAATAATTTACAAATCTCATAAATTTATATTTTATTCACAATAGAATATAGATAACATATCAAATGTTGAAAGTGAGACATTTTGAAATGTCATGCCAAATATTGGCTCATTTTGGATTTCATGAGAGCTACACATTCCAAAAAAGTTGGGACAGGTAGCAATAAGAGGCCGGAAAAGTTAAATGTACATATAAGGAAAAGCTGGAGGACCAATTTGCAACTTATTAGGTCAATTGGCAACATGATTGGGTATAAAAAGAGCCTCTCAGAGTGGCAGTGTCTCTCAGAAGTCAAGATGGGCAGAGGATCACCAATTCCCCCAATGCTGCGGCGAAAAATAGTGGAGCAATATCAGAAAGGAGTTTCTCAGAGAAAAATTGCAAAGAGTTTGAAGTTATCATCATCTACAGTGCATAATATCATCCAAAGATTCAGAGAATCTGGAACAATCTCTGTGCGTAAGGGTCAAGGCCGGAAAACCATACTGGATGCCCGTGATCTTCGGGCCCTTAGACGGCACTGCATCACATACAGGAATGCTACTGTAATGGAAATCACAACATGGGCTCAGGAATACTTCCAGAAAACATTGTCGGTGAACACAATCCACCGTGCCATTCGCCGTTGCTGGCTAAAACTCTATAGGTCAAAAAAGAAGCCATATCTAAACATGATCCAGAAGCGCAGGCGTTTTCTCTGGGCCAAGGCTCATTTAAAATGGACTGTGGCAAAGTGGAAAACTGTTAGGTGGTCAGACGAATCAAAATTTGAAGTTCTTTTTGGAAAACTGGGACATCGCCATGTCATCCGGACTAAAGAGGACAAGGACAACCCAAGTTGTTATCAGCGCTCAGTTCAGAAGCCTGCATCTCTGATGGTATGGGGTTGCATGAGTGCGTGTGGCATGGGCAGCTTACACATCTGGAAAGGTACCATCAATGCTGAAAGGTATATCCAAGTTCTAGAACAGCATATGCTCCTATCCAGACGTCGTCTCTTTCAGGGAAGACCTTGCATTTTCCAACATGACAATGCCAGACCACATACTGCATCAATTACAACATCATGGCTGCATAGAAGAAGGATCCGGGTACTGAAATGGCCAGCCTGCAGTCCAGATCTTTCACCCATAGAAAACATTTGGTGCATCATAAAGAGGAAGATGCGACAAAGAAGACCTAAGACAGTTGAGCAACTAGAAGCCTGCATTAGACAAGAATGGGACAACATTCCTATTCCTAAACTTGAGCAACTTGTCTCCTCAGTCCCCAGACGTTTGCAGACTGTTATAAAAAGAAGAGGGGATGCCACACAGTGGTAAACATGGCCTTGTCCCAACTTTTTTGAGATGTGTTGATGCCATGAAATTTAAAATCAACTTATTTTTCCCTTAAAATGATACATTTTCTCAGTTTAAACATTTGATATGTCATCTATGTTGTATTCTGAATAAAATATTGAAATTTGAAACTTCAACATCATTGCATTCTGTTTTTATTCACAATTTGTACAGTGTCCCAACTTTTTTGGAATCGGGTTTGTAAATACACTATATTGCCAAAAGTATTGGGACACCCCTCCAAATCAATTAATTCAGGTGTTTCAATCACTTCCATGGCCAAAGGTGTATAAATTCAAGCATCTAGGCATGCAGACGCTTCTACAAACATTTGTGAAAGAATGGGTCACTCTCAGGAGCTCAGTGAATTCAAGCGTGGTACCGTAGGTTACCACCTGTGTTGCCACCTGTGCAATAAGTCCATTCTTAAAATTTCCTCACTACTAAATATTCCACTGTCAACTTTTAGTGGTATTATAACAAAGTGGAAGCAATTGGGAACAACAGCAACTCAGCCACGAAGTGGTAGGCCATGTAAAATCACAGAGCGGGGTCAGCGCATGCTAAGGCGCACAGTGCGCAGAAGTCGCCAACTTTCTGCGGAGTCAATAGCTACAGACCTCCAAACTTCGTGTGGCCTTCAGATTAGCTCAAGAACAGTGCGTAGAGAGCTTCATGGAATGGGTTTCCATGGCCGAGCAGCTGCATCCAAGTCTTACATCACCAAGTGCAATGCAAAGCGTCGGATGCAGTGGTGTAAAGCACGCCGCCACTGGACTCTAGAGCAGTGGAGACGTGTTCTCTGGAGTGACCAATCACGCTTCTCTGTCTGTCAATCTGATGGACGAGCCTGGGTTTGGCGGTTGCCAGGAGAACGGTACTTGCCTGACTGCATTGTGCCAAGTGTAAAGTTTGGTGGAGGAGGGATTATGGTGTGGTAGGGATGTCACAAGTACCAAGTCGGTACTGAAATTTTGAAAATGTGACGATAGTGACGTAGTACCGGTAGTACAGAGTATATTCGGTACCCACTAATAGGCAACTGCTTTTAGTCGCTTCTGTGTTTATCTAAGCGCAGGGCTCCAGACTGTAGCCGAATATATAATACTATATATACTAATATAATACTAGTGTCTGTGAATATTAAACCGCAAAAAACTATTTAAATATTAATCCTGCATGTTCTTTCTGCGTCTCTTTGTGAATGAATGGCACAGACACGCTGTTTCATTTATCACACACACACGCATGCACGACACTCGCTGTCTTTTTAGCCTCTGCCGTGTCACTATATGAGGACATGAATGCATGATCTTCATCTCCAGAGCTGCTCTGAGAATCACTTCATGAGCATTTACCATTTCATTTGAAAAAAAAAACTATTGTCATATCATAAACACACAGACACTCAAAGGTCTTCACGGCAACCCGTCAAAATAAAAGTTCGGTTTAACTTGAAGAAACTGACAGAAATATATTAGGCTACTGTTGTCCAGTAGATTTAGCTACGTCTCAATGTAATAATAATACTAATACTACTACTAATAATTAGGGCCCGAGCACCGATGGTGTGAGGACCCTATTGGAATTGCTCCGTTTATTATTATTATTATTATTATTATTATTATTATTATTCTCCCAAATGAATCGCTTTTTTGAGGGCCTAAACATGCTCGAAAACTCACGAAACTTTGCACACGCGTCAGAAGTGGCGAAAATTTATGTCTGTTATGGGTTTCAGAATTAGGCGTGGCAAAATGATTCGATAGCGCCACCTACAAAATTTCAATGAAGTGCCCCTCCCGCTGCGTTTCACGTACAGGTATGAAATTCGGTAGACACATGTAACAGCCCAATACCTACAAAAAAGTCTCCTGGTACGAAATCTGAAAAACAACAGGAAGTGAGATATTTTTAATATTCTTTGCAAAATTGTTGCAAATTTTGCCATTTCCAGACGTTGTACTTTAATGAACTCCTCCTAGAGATTTAATCAGATCTAATCTAAAGGCCTTTGCGACGTTAAATTGCGAAGATCTTGAGTTTTCCCTGAAGGGCGTGTCCGTGGCGGCCTGACAAAGTTCGATGTTTCGCCATGAAACAGGAAGTTGTTGTAACTCAGACATACAATGTCCGATCTGCCCCAAACTTCACATGTTTGATAAGAGTCCGGACCTAAACACATCTACACGCCAATATTCAGTGACAGTCATAGCGCCACCTGCAGGCAACAGGAAATGTCATGCTTTACACTGTGATTAACTCCTCATTGAAATTTAACCAGAACAACATCATATTAGGTCAGTCTAATCTTAAGGCCTTGGTGCTGTTAAATTGCGAAGATCTTGAGTTTTCCCTGAAGGGCGTGTCCGTGGCGACCTCACAAAGTTCGTTGTTTCGCCATGAAACATGAAGTTGTTGTAACTCGGACATACAATGTCCGATCTGCCCAAACTTCACATGTTTTATTAGAGTCCTGACCCGAAGACATCTACACGCCAATATTCAGTTACAGTCATAGCGCCACCTGCAGGCAACAGGAAATGTCATGCTTTACACTGTGATTAACTCCTCATAGTGATTTAACCAGATCAACATCATATTTGCACAGTCTAATCTTAAGGTCTTGGTGATGTTAAATTGTGAAGATCTTCAGTTTTCGCTGAAGGGCGTGTCCGTCGCGGCCTGACAAAATCTGATGTTTCGCCATTAAAGAGGAAGCTGTTGTAAGTCAGGCATACAATGTCCGATCTGCCCCAAACTTCACGTTTGATAATAGTCCTGTCCTGAAGACATCTACATGCCAATATTCAGTTAGTCATAGCGCCACCTGCTGGCAACAGGAAATGGCATGCTTTACACTATAATTCATTCCTAGAAACTCGTTTAAATATGCCATGAAGTACCAAACATGCTAGAAACACATTAAATCATACAACACGTGGCTAAGTGCTAATGTATGCGATTTAAGCCACGAAACAGGAAGTTGTTATAACTCAGGCATACAATGTCTGATCTGCCCCAAACTTCATATGTTTGATAATAGTCCTGGCCTGAAGACATCTACATGGCAATATTCAGTATAGTCAAAGCGCCACCTGCTGGAAACAGGAAATGGCATGCTTTACACTGTAATTCACTCCCAGAAACACATTTAAATATGCCATCATGTCCCAAACATGCTAGAAACACATTAAATCAAGCAAAGCTTGGCTAAGTGCTAACGTATGCGAGTTACGCAACGAAACAGGAAGTTGTTGTAACTCAGGCATACAATATCCGATCTGCCCCAAATTTCACTTGTTTGATAATAGTCCTGGCCTGAAGACAACTACATGCCAATATTCGGTTATAGTCAAAGCGCCACCTGCTGGCAGCAGGAAATGTAGCACATTGTAGTGACTTTGCCATATTTCTCCTATATTTACCGGCTTAAATGGATGTCGCCCACTATTCGCTGTTTTCCTGAGGCCACCGGGTGGCGGTGCTCCCGTGTGCGAGGGCCCTTTCATTGCTGCTTGCAGCTTTAAATATTATTATTATTATTAGGTGTGCCTAGAGGGTTGCTTATTTTTCACTTTATCTTTTTTATAATCAATGTTTACTTTTAAACAGCATGTACTTATAATGATTATCATCCTAAATAATAAACTTATTGAATTTAATTTAATATTAATTTAATTTTATTTTTTTCAAATAGTTAAATAAAATAGTAAAATAGTTCCAACAGATTTTGCTGTGGTACTGAAATTGGTACAGAGAACCGTAAAATTTTAATGGTATTGGTACCGACCAGGGCCGTAACCACCATAGACATTGTCCCCCCAAATAATTAGAAATGGCCAAATTGTCCCCCCCAATATTTTATATTCTTGATGCTGCTCTGCTGCACTTCATTACGCAGCACTCTATATGTTGGGATGACAAAAAGGTTTAAAAGTTACATTTTTAGTCGGGTCTGCCTCAGCAGTCTAACAGCGCTTATCAATGTCAAAATGATTGAGATGGCCAATCAAATCAAAGTAGGTGGGGTTTACGTTCTCTTTTGGCTCATGCACAGTCTTCACACAGACGAGCACGTCAATCTATCGCTTAATGCCATTGCGGAGACTCTATTCTTTCTGGTGAAATCACAAAACAAAATACACACAAACGTGTCCCTGTTTTTTGAGTTTATTGAGGAACTTGTCCTGACCTCAACCCGATAGAACACCTTTGGGATGAATTAGAATGAACTTTTGGCAATATAGTGTATATAATATATATTTTATATAATATATTTAATACTGTATCTATATAATTTCTGAAGGATCATGTGACACTAAAGACTGGAGTAATGATGCTGAAAATTTAGCTTTGATCACAGGAATAAATTACGTTTTAAAATACTGTATATTCAAATAGAAAACAGTTCTTTGAAATTGTAAAACTATTTCACAGTATTAAAGTTTTTACTGTATTTTTCATTAAATAAATGCAGCCTTGCTGAACATAAGAGACTTCTTTCAAATACATTTTAAAAATCTTAATTATTCCAAATTTTTGACTGTCAGTGTAAGTATACAGCTATTTTTCACAGTTTTTGATTCTGTTACATAAAAATAAATTAGTTAAAATAAACAAATGCATTTACACAAATTCATACAATAAAAATAAAAACAGAAATAATCAGGTTTTATTTTGCAATAAAAATGACATGACCAGAGTGCCATGCATATGACAAGATCACACTTTTTGTTCTGTTTGATTTTCATTGTTCTTTTGACACTTTACGTGACACGGAACAGGAAAAAAACAAGGCTTTCTTATTTCTGAATTTATTAGGATTTCCCCCTCGTCATCCTACTTGTATTATGCATGCAGTTTGAATTACTCATACAAGTAGACTCACACAGTTTTTTTTCTAATTGTAATGGATCACTCTTATCTTATGGTGCTTTCATCTTCCCATAAAATGCCGATTGATGTCATAGATATCACCTTAAATAATTGGTGCGATATTTATAATTTCTTGGTTTATACCCACAGCACCATGCAAAACATTAAGAGTAATTATTCTCTATGAAAGCTACTGTTTGAAATCCTGACACTTTCATCTGAGTTCAACACTGTCTGTTGTGCTGCAGGATCGGTGGAGATGATCAAGTCAAATGGAGCTGATACAGTAGTCAAGGCTTTTAACACGGCTTAGGTTTTCCCCGGATGGCTCCGAAACCACATCAGTTTTACAAAATGAGGCCTTTCTTTCATTACGACCTGGTGCGCCTGTTCAGAAGTCAGTTTGTTTGTAAATTGGCCTCATAACTGCGTTAAAAAGTGATGCTTTATGCAAGATTTCGACAAAGAAAACTCTGGGATATTTGAGCCCTTTGAACTACATTCTAGAACACTTAAAGAAACAGTTCAACCGAAAATAAAAAATTGTCAGTGTTTACTCATGATGTTTCAAAACAGTGTGCTGTTTTTCCATGGAACACAAAGAGAGAGTTTTGGTTACAGTTTACAATAAGGTTTCATTTGTTAGCATTAGTTATCTGCCTATTAGTTAACATTAACTGACAATGAGCAATGCAGCATTTACTAATCTGGTAACACTTTATTACAACACAAGATTGACGGAATGGATAGCTGATATAAAAAATTGGATGACTAGTAATTTCCTACAACTTAATTTTGAAAAAACATAATTTTTAATTATTGGACAAAAAACCTCTGCACGTAGTAACCTAGAATACTGTCTAACACTCGATGGCTGCTCTGTCAAGTCCTCGTCGTCAGTTAGGAACCTGGGTGTGCTCTTTGATACCAATCTCTCATTTGAAAGCCACGTTTCTAGCATCTGTAAAACTGCATTTTTCCATCTTAAAAATATATCTAAATTACAGCACATGCTTTCAATGCAAAATGCTGAACAGTTAGTTCATGCGTTCATGACCTCAAGGCTAGATTATTGTAATGCTCTACTGGGTGGTTGCCCTGCTCGCTTAATAAATAAACTGCAGCTGGTCCAAAATGCAGAAGATCGAGTTCTCACTAGAACCAGGAAATATGACCATATTAGCTCAGTTCTGTCAACACTGCATTGGCTCCCTATTAAAAATCGTATACATTTTAAAATCTTGCTTATTACTTACAAAGCACTAAATGGTTTAGCTCCCCAGTACTTGAGCAAGCTCTTAACGCATTATACTCCATCACATCTATTGCGGTCTCAAAATTCTGGCCAGTTGATAATACCTAGAATATCAAAATCAACTGCTGGCGATCCTTTTCCTATTTAGCACCTAAACTTTGGAACAGTCTTCCTAGCATTGTTCGGGAAGCAGACACACTCTGTCAGTTTAAATCTAGACTAAAAACACATCTCTTTACTATGGCATACACATAGAACATTATCAATTTCTGTTATTTAAATTTGTTAATTGATTGTTAGGCTGCATTAACTAGGTCAGCCGGAACCGGGAACACTTCCCATAACACCTGATGTACTCGTTACATCATAAAAAGAATGGCATCTACGCTAATGTTAGTCTCTTTGTTTATCCCGAGGTTTACTGTAGTCAGCCGTATCCAGATCAGATGGTGGACCTGCGCCTAAACATGACCACAACGCAGCCCTGAAGTGTCAGCAGAGACCGTGTCAACTAGACTCTCCCCTGTGAAGGCCTCCTTCAGTTCTCTTCCCCTCTGTACAGATAAAAACACATATGCACACATATGTATTCAAACGAGCTTGCCTATAGGCTGAACACGTAATGCTTGTGTACATGCCGTCGCTGTTTTCACAGACTCGCCTTTTTTGGGGTTTGAGCAGGGATGATGATGGTATAGTTTCAAAACTATTTCAAACCTGTTTCATGGTTTGCGTTCTCAGGCCACCAAGTGCTGTTGCCGTGCAGATGGGGTCCGGAGCGCGTTGGGGGTTTTCTGTTTTAGTTGAGGATGGTGTTGTTTAAGTGGCGCCAAATTAAATAACTAATCAGTTTTTACAACAAAAAATTTATCAATCAAAAACTTACTTTAGCTTTTCATCTAAAACAAAATTAATTTCTTATTATCACTGTAGAGCTGCTTTGAAGCAATCTGTGTTGTAAAAAGCGTTATATAAATGAAGGTGACTTGACTTGACTTGACTTTAGAATACTGTTCCGTCATTAATGTATAACTACACAGGAGCAAATGAGTAACACAATATTAACACTCTAGTAACCACTATTAACTAACAAAAAAAACTCTGATTAACGAATTAATAAGTAATAGTGCTTAGTGGAATGTGGTAGTTCACTATTAGCTAATCAACTACTAGCGAGTAAATAAATAGGAAACAACAACGAAGTGTCTTTAAAAAATCAAATCTGAAGTTGATAGTTTAACAGTTGAGCCCAAACCTCTGTTACTAATTCTAAAACTTCACTTTAGAACTAGTAATGAAGGAACGTTGAGTCATTTCATTGAAGCTTATTGTATTATGTAGAGCAATATGGTATTATGAGAGAGAAATTTACTAAACAAAGTGTATTACCTGCATCTGCATTCATTCTTCAGGTCGATGTCCATAATATTATATCCATTATAAAAAAAAATCAGTTTGAATATCTGGTGAGGAAATATCGTTGTCTTTGTCCTTTTAAAAGTTAAGGGGATTTCCCATGACAGCTCTAAAACAAAAAATGAAATTCAACCACGGTGTCCTCAGTGGCTCGGATGCAGGGAATCAATGGAGACTCGTATGTTCGTTGATACATCCAACAACAGAACATTAGTAATGTTTTTTTGGCGCAGACATTGTAATACTCTAGCTAGCTGATACAGCAAATAAACAGAAATGTGTGTCTATGCTAAAAGGGCAGATCATCAACAGTCATGGGCGGGGTTTCCCTACTCTCACGTAGGAGATGGGGTAAATATGAAACAGTGCATTATGAGAGATTGATAATGATTGATGGGGATTATAAAAAAAAAAAGTATTGAGTGGATTTTACCATTATAGGCTAGTTGTTTACACACACTGTGGACACACATCTGTTTTCAAACACCATATAAAAGTGAATTTTGCATAATAGGTCCCCTTTAAATATAGCCTAAATATAAATTATGAGACTTATTTTTCCCTAAACCGAAATCAATTTACTCTGGAACAAGTAATAGATTAATAAGACCAAAGATTGCTTGTTTGATATACCTGAAATGAATTATATCTCATGTTTAAGATGAAGCTGTTCTCAGCGGGTACATGAGCGCTGAACGGCCACTGACGGTCTGGAGCTCACATCTGTGAAAGCGTCTAAACAAATTGTAAAATAGGCACTATGTTAATATATGAGTCACATATTTGAGGTCTAAATAAGTACATTCTCGCCTAAAAAACTCTTAAAACTACATTCCGTGACACAACAACAGGTTCATAATTAATGCAAGTAATGCATAATGTATAATTAATTCTAAAGTGAAGATCATGGTAAGAGGTAACATTACCAAATCCTTCTAAAGGAACTACTAATTATTTGGATCAGTTTTCCAAAGTGAAAAGCATGATAACTCTCTAGTAATGACTGAAGTCATTGTAAGCTTTTGAGGTTTTTGTATGTTTTGGTCAATAATTCCTCCAGATGGATTTGATAAAACTTGAGTCATTATGAGTGGGTTACCATGATCTTCACTTTGGAATACTGATCCAAATAATTAGTAATTGCTTTAGAAGATGTAGTAACACTTGAGTCATTACTAGAGGGTTACCATGATCTTCACTTTAGAACTAATTATACATTATGCATTATTCACATTAATTATGATCCTGTAGTAGTTCTTAGTAGTCCCATGGTCAGGTATGAAAAAATAGTGAACTACCACATTCCATTAAGCACTCCATACAGCTTTGCTTTTGAATCTCTATTTGATATCATTCCTTGTTGTTTATACTGCTAAATATAACTTACTCATCACCATATATTGTCTAATATTGCCTATCACATTAAATCTGACATCGCTAGCTTTTAATCTAAATCACTATCACAACGCGTTAGCCTCGCTAGCCTTTTAGCCTGCCATCCGTGCATCCGGGTCTCCTGTTTTTCTCTCGCGCACCTTTTACGAGTCCATCAAACAACTCTGGTGATTTGGATTAGTCAACAAACACGGTAAGCCATGTCATCTTCTCCTGTTATTGTCACTTGCACTGCCTGTCACATGTTTAGTATAACCTTCTCTATCAGCGAAGAGGGCTTCACAAGTGATAAATGCAGGGAGATAGTCAGGCTGACGGAGAAGATTTCAGAATTAGAGACACGCATCCAAACTTTAATTGAGAATAGTAAGGAATGCAAGAGCTTTAGACACTGCTTTGGATGCGACTAGCTTAGTGAACATTGTTCGGTTCCGGCAGTAGAGCTCGAGCAGCCGGGCAACTGGGTGACTGTGAGACAGCATAGTCGCGGATCAAAACACCACTCTTCCATTCCGATTAAAACATCAAACAGGTTCTCCCCACTCAGTGATGCACCCACTGAGAATCCTGTTGAAAGTGCCCTAGTTATTGCCGATTCTATTACACGGAATGTGAAATAGAGACACCAGCCACCATAGTCACATGTTTACCGGGAGCCAGAGCGCCTGACATCAAAGCAAATTTAAAAGTGCTGGCTAATGCTAATCGTAAATTCTCTAAGATTATAATTCACGTCGGCACTAATGATGTTCGACTTCGTCAGTCGAAGATCACCAAAATTAACATTAAAGAGGTGTGTAAACTCGCAAGTACAATGTCAGCTAAAGTTTTTTGCTCTGGTCCCCTCCCCGTTAAAAGGAGTGATGAGATACTTAGCAGACTATCATCACTCAATGGCTGGTTTTCTAAGTGGTGTCCCCAGAATAACATAGGGTTCATAGACAATTGGAAAAGCTTTTGGGGCAGACCTGACCTGTTAAAAAGAGATGGTATTCATCCCTCCTGGGATGGTGCCGCTCTTCTCTCTAGTAATTTGGCACATAGTCTTAGAGCTGAACCTTGACTAACTGGGGTCCAGGTCAGGAAGCAGACGGACTGGCTTAACCGACCGTCTGCTAGCTGTCTCACGTCACAGAAGTCAGATAAATCCCAACACATAGAGACTCTTTCACCTAGATATTATCACATAGAGACTGTGTCTGTTCCCCGAATTAGTAAATACAAAAAACTCTCGAACCCATTTAAGGGTAAAAATTTAATTGATGTTCAACAGATAAAAAACAGATATAATACAGATGAACAAATGATAAAGCTCGGGCTGCTGAATATTCGATCCCTTCCCTCAAAAGCGCTTATTATTAATGATATGATTACAGATCATAACCTAGATGTGCTGTGTTTGACAGAAACCTGGCTAAAACCTGACGATTACATTACTTTAAATGAGTCCACCCCCCAAGATTATTGTTATAAACACGAGCCGCGTCGGAAAGGAAAAGGGAGAGGTGTTGCTGTAATTTATAATAATATCTTCAGTATTACTCAGAAGTCTAGTTTCAAATATAATTCTTTTAAAATTTTGGTACTTTACGTAACGTTATGTAGTGTAAATGATATATCCCGTTTGGCATTTGTGCTGGCTACTGTATACAGGCCACCAGGGCACCATACAGACTTCACCAAAGAATTTTCTGATTTTCTATCAGAGTTAGTACTGGTTGCAGATAAAGTCCTAATTGTTGGTGATTTTAATATCCATGTAGACAATGAAAAAGACGCATTGGGATTGGCATTTAGAGACATTCTAAACTCTATTGGAGTAGGGCAACACGTGTCAGAACCCACTCATTGTCGTAATCATACTTTAGACCTAATATTGTCACATGGAATCAATGTTGATGCTGTTGAAATTCTGCAGCAGAGCGATGACATCTCAGATCATTATCTAGTATCGTGTATATTTAATTTAGCCAAGGCTGCAAAGCCGTCCCCGTGTTACAAATACAGTAGGACAATCACCACTACCACTAAAGATTGCTTTGTAAATAATCTTCCTCATCAGTTCCATCTCCTCAGCATCCCAGATAGCCTAGAGGAACTCGATGTTGCAACAGAAACTATTGACTCTCTCTTTTCCAGCACTTTAAACACAGTTGCTCCTCTGCGCTTAAAGAAAATTAAAGAAAATAGTCCAACGCCATGGTACAACGAGCACACTCGGGCCCTTAAAACAGCAGCCAGAAAAATGAAGTGCAGCTGGAAGAAAACAAAACTGGAGGTTTTTCGCATTTCGTGGAAAGAGAGCATGATTGCATACAGAAAGGCCGTAAAAACTGCTAGATCTGCTTATTTTTCTACTCTCTTAGAAGAAAACAAACACAATCCTAGGTATTTATTTGATACAGTGTCTAAATTAACAAGAAATAAAGCTTCAACTTCTGACGTTTGTAAACAGCACAGGTGTAATGACTTTATGAACTTCTTTACGTGCAAGATTGATAATATTAGGAAGAAAATTATAAATATACAACCATCTACTACAGTATCGCATCAGACAGTGCATTGTAGTGTTACTGAGGAAAAATTCCACTCATTCACTGCTATAGGAGAGGAAGAATTGGCTAAACTCATTAAATCATCTAAATCAACAACATGTATGCTCGACCCTATACCGACTAAGCTACTGAAAGAGATGCTGCCAGAGGTCATAGATCCACTTCTTAATATCATTAATCTTTGTCATTAGGATATGTACCGAAAACTTTTAAGCTGGCTATTATTAAACCACTTTGAACCTTGAACAAAAACGCAACTTGATCCTACAGAATTAGTCAATTACAGGCCAATCTTAAATCTACCCTTTCTGTCAAAAATACTAGAAAAGGCAGTGTCTTCACAACTATGCTCCTTTTTAGAAAGAAATGATATCTGTGAGGATTTCCAGTCAGGATTTAAACCGTATCATAGTACTGAGACTGCTCTCATTAGAGTTACAAATTATTTGCTCTTATCATCCGATCGTGGTTGTATCTCGCTATTAGTGTTACTCGATCTTAGCGCTGCATTTGATACTATCGACCACAACATTCTTTTGAATAGACTCGAAAATTATGTTGGCATTAGTGGAATTGCATTGGCATGGTTTAAATCATACTTATCTGACTGCTATCAGTTTGTAGCAGTAAATGAAGAGATGTCATACCGATCGCAAGTTCAGTATGGAGTACCGCAGGGCTCAGTGCTAGGACCGTTGCTTTTCACCCTGTACATGCTACCCTTGGGAGATATCATTAGGAAACATGGCGTTAGTTTTCATTGTTATGCTGAAGATACTCAGCTCTATATTTCTTCGCGCCCTGACGAAACTCGCCAATTCACAAAATTGACGGAATGCATAGCTGATATAAAAAATTGGATGACTAGTAATTTCCTACAACTTAATTCTGAAAAAAACATAATTTTTAATTATTGGACAAAAACCTCCACACGTAGTAACCTAGAATACTGTCTAACACTTGATGGCTGCTCTGTCAAGTCCTCGTCGTCAGTTAGGAACCTGGGTGTGCTCTTTGATACCAATCTTTCTTTTGAAAGCCACGTTTCTAGCATCTGTAAAACGGAATTTTTTCATCTTAAAAATATATCTAAATTACGGCACATGCTTTCAATGCAAAATGCTGAACAGTTAGTCCATGCGTTCATGACCTCAAGGCTAGATTATTGTAATGCTCTACTGGGTGGTTGCCCTGCTCGCTTAATAAATAAACTGCAGCTAGTCCAAAACGCAGCAGCTAGAGTTCTTACTAGAACCAGGAAGTATGACCATATTAGCCCAGTTCTGTCAACACTGCACTGGCTCCCTATTAAACATCGTATCAATTTTAAAATCTTGCTTTTTATTTACAAAGCACTAAATGGCTTAGCTCCCCAGTACTTGAACGAGCTCTTAACGTATTATACTCCATCATGTCTATTGCGGTCTCAAAATTCTGGCCAGTTGATAATCAAAATCAACTGCAGGCGGTCGATCCTTTTCCTATTTAGAACCTAAACTGTGGAACAGTCTTCCTAGCATTGTTCGGGAAGCAGACACACTCTGTCAGTTTAAAATCTAGACTAAAAACACATCTCTTTACTATGGCATACACATAGAACATTATCAATTTCTATTATTTAAATCAGTTAAATGATTGTTAGGCTGCATTAACTAGGTCTGACGGAACCGGGAACACTTCCCATAACACCTGATGTATTCGTTACATCATAAAAAGAATGGCATCTACGCTAATGTTAGTCTCTCTGTTTATCACGAGGTCTGCCGGATCCAGATCAGATGGTGGAACTGCGCCTAGACATGACCACAACGCAGCCCTGAAGTGTCAGCAGAGACCGTGTCAACTAGACTCTCCCCTGTGAAGGCCTCCTTCAGTTCCCTTCCCCTCTGTACAGATAAAAACACATATGCACACATATGTATTCAAACGAGCTTGCCTATAGGCTGAACACGTAATGCTTGTGTACATGCCGTCACCGTTTTTACGGATTCGCCTTTTTTGGGGTTTGCGCGGGGATGATGATGGTATAGTTTCAAAACTATTTCAAACCTGTTTCATGGTTTGCGTTCTCAGGCCACCAAGTGCTGTTGCCGTGCGGATTGGGTCTGGAACGCGTTGGGGGTTTTCTGTTTTAGTTGAGGATGGTGTTGTTTAAGTGGCACCAAATTAAATAATCAGTTTTTACAACAGAACTTAATCAATCAAAAACTTACTTTAGCTTTTCTTCTAAAAACAAAATTAATTTCCTATTATCACTGTAAAGCTGCTTTGAAGCAATCTGTGTTGTGAACAGCGCTATATAAATGAAGGTGACTTGACTTGACTATTACTTACCAATTCGTTAATAAAGTGTTAATAGTGCGTTACTGATTTGTTCCTGTGTAGTTATTTATAAATTAAGGAACAGTATTCTAAAGTGTTACCCTAACATTAACAACAATTAAATTCATAAAAAATATGGTGCTATGCATTTAATTAATGTTAACAAATGATACCTCATTGTAAAGTGTTACTGAGTGGATTTTGTGTTGTTAAGCTTAAAATTTGGGATGTTCCTTGCATAAAGCTTATGCTTAATAAAGGTAATTTGTACTTTTATGATGCTTTAATGTGTTTTTAGTGTTCTTTTTGGAACTCATCGGATTGTTATCTACATGAAGATTCAGAATTTCTTCTTTTGTGTTACACAGACAAAAATGCAAGCAGTAACACTTTATTTTAGGGTCCAATTCTTACTATTGACTAGTTGCTTATTAGCATGCGTATTACTACGATATTGTCTGTTTATTAGTACTTATAAAGCACATATTAATGCCTTATTCTGCATGAACATATTCTACATCCATTAATCCCCAATACCTAAACTTAGCCACTACCTTACTAACTATTAATAAGCAGTAATTAGGAGTTTATTGAGGCAAAAGTCATAGTTAATAGGTTAATAGTGAGAATCGGACCCTAATTTAAAGTGTGACCATGCAAGCATATAGTTTGGAACAGCATGAAGGGTAAGTAAATAATGACCAAATGTTCCTTTTAAAGTATAGGATCAAAACGTCCTTTATCCTGCATGAGTTCTGCTGTTCTCATCACATCCAAATTAAGCCTCAGCTGTTTTCCTCGCAGTTCTGAAATTTAATGGGGACCAGCTTTTTCACAAGATGTTTTACTGGCTTTTCAGCTTCATTGGCTGCATTTGCCATAAATGCAATAAGAAATAGTTCCATTCAGCGCTTTGAAACATTCTCCCTTTTTTACAATCAGTCAAGGTAATTATATGAAAAACTTAAATTGGAAAGCTCAAATGATATAAATGAAGATGAGAGACTTTCCACTACACACTTATGGCAGACACGTCCTATCATGTAATTGTGATGCAAAAGCTATTTGAGTCTATATTATGCATATTACAAGATATTACGAGATATGAATGCAGCAGATCTAATTTGCAGGCTAACTTGTTTCCGGGCTCTGTTGCAGTGATATGAATTAGACGTGGGCTGAAGTTCTCTCGCACACGGAAGTCTATATGGTGTCAAATAGTGTCTGTTTCTCGAATTGCACTGATATTTGTATTAAAGTGCTTGTACATGGAACAATTAGGCCATATTGATGCTATTCATCTAATTGGATTGCACTCATGACACGTTTACTCCGGGGATGCGTGGCGAATGTGTAGTGTTATTATGAACGTCAAAGTCACGAGGACAATTTCTAAGAATAATTCAAGGACACTGGAGGTAAGACAGCTGAATGGCCCCTGGATATTTCTTAAACAGGTTCCTCCTGGCAGTGGGTTTGCGTCAGTACTACATATGTGCCAGACAGATGGGGCGAGTGCAAAAACAGAGATGTTTTGGATAACAGGTGTGTGTGACATAAGTTGCTAATGTATGTACATATTCCAAAAAAAAAACAGAGGGTGCTCCATTGATTTCAGTTGTTTGCCCAATGTGTCAGATCAAGGCGCATTTAATTCTTTGCATTTGTAAAAGTAGACATGATTTTTTGAATATTTATAGGCTACTTTTATATTTCGGAGCAACTAACCCCACTCCTACCCTAAACCTACCCACTTCTCAACAATATAAAACACGTAACAGGCAAATAAAAGTACAGTCACAGGTATTTATTGCAGAAACTGACCAAAAACATTAGAAAAGTATTAACTCATGTTGCATTCCAAGTCTTCTGAAGTCATACGATATCTTTATGTAAAGAACAGAGTTGATCTTAATGTTTTAATCACTGAAATGATGATCCCGCCGCTCCGTGAACGCACGCACACACTCAGTCATATCTCATTCAAAAGATACACACGACTCTTTAGCATGACGCGATCGGACACACAAGAGCCAATGACATTTTACAATGAAAGCTGACATAATGATGCAATCGGTCACAAGACACACGAGAGCCAATGCAATTTCACTATCAAAGCTGAGGTAACGTTTAAATTGTTTAATGTGCATGATCTTCGGCGGATGGAGACGCTGACCGCTTTTGGGAATTTTCTTCACACAAATCAATCGTTTGGCATCGGAACACTTGGAATATTTGTACTTTTGGAATAAGCTGTGCCTGCAGTCGTATCTGCCTTTTATATCCTGTGTTTTATATCATATAAAACACAAATGGGTAGGTTTAAGGATGGGGTTGGGTTACGTGTTCAAACATGTCTAAATAGCGTAAATAAAAAAATAAATAAATATAAATAAAAGTAACGTTATGCTGGCAGATTAAATTGAGAATCACACTCCAACATGTCATAATGGCAAAATCATAGCCCAATATATAATTTCATCATGACGATAACATTCCCATGCCCAGCGCGCCTGTGTATGACGCCAATGGTTTCTCATTGAAATCAATGGAGTACCCTGCGCGTCGAAAAATGATGCGTTAAAAAGTGATGCAGAGGGGTCCTGACAAGCGTCAATATGTGACGAGTTGGGAGTGAGAACGTGTTGCAACAGAACACTAAATTACAGTTCCCCTTCAGTCGGTCACGTTCGACGTACGTCGGACGTCACCGACGAATTGGGATCACTTCTGGGAGCCCCTATCAGCTTCGAGTGTATAGAGAACGGGCCAATGGCCATTGGCGTGCGAGATTTGCATCTCGCGCTCCGCCCCGCATCGCGGGTATAAAGCGGAAGCGGATGCAGCGCACATTTGTCATTCACTTCGGAGCCAAACAAGCTTCATGGAAGACTGTTCCTGCGTCAGCAGAGAGAGAGAGAGAGAGCAAGAGAAGAGGCTTTTGTGCTGGGGAGAAGGCACGTGCAGTGACAACCGCGAGCTCACCGAAATCGGTGAAACAAACTGCTGTTTTTACAGCATCCCGGTTGGTTCGGTGGGGGCGTTCCACGGTGAGTGCAAACACAGGCTGCACTATCCCCTGTGTTTGCCGCGGTTGTTCCTGGGTGCTTCGGCACGTTAAGAGCTTCTTCTAAAAGAGCAACACGGGTGTTTCTGGATGCGGTCGTTCCCTGTCACCAGCTGACGGTCACAATCGCTGCCTGACATGTCTGGGTATTCAACATGCCGAGGCAGCGTTTGTGGATAGTTCGTGTTCCCATTGCGGGAACATGACTATCTCGGCGCTAAGGTCGAGACTCGCCTACCTTCGGGAGGGTGGAGTCCCCTTACCTATGCCCCGATCTAGTGCTATCCCTGCCCAGCAGGATAGACCTACTTCGGCGAATAGCCAGGGTGACCTGAGGGTCACGTTTAGGGCACACCCGCCGAGCCAGCCTCCGTGGGCCCCTAAACCCTCTGTAGTGCCGCAGCCGGTTGAGCTTTCGGAGGAAGTCGCTGGCCCCTCTCGAGGTGGTCCAACGGTGACCTTTGGAGCTCCAGCAGAGGATAGGATGTCGATCGCTGCATCGGAGGGGGAGTTTCAGTCCTCGGGGGATGAAGACCCGGCTGCGTTGCCTCCCTCTGGGAGAGTGGCGTTGTCCGAGACGGACCCCGAGCTGACGGCTATGCTTTCCCGGGCCGCCGAAAAGGTCGGGCTCGTGTGGAACCCTCCACCGTGTCCCGAGCCTTCTAGGCTGGATGATTGGTTTCTCGGGGCGGCTCGCGCTGGTTCTCAGCGTCCCGCCCCGGTGCCCTTCTTCCCGGAAGTGCATGAGGAGCTCACGAGGTCGTGGACGGCACCTTTTTCTGCCAGAAACCGGCCGAGTAGCTCCTCCCTCCTCACTACTCTCGACGGCGGGCCAGCCAAGGGGTACGTGGGGATCCCGCCGGTGGAACGGGCGGTCGCGATGCAACTGTGTCCGGCGTCCGCTTCCACCTGGCGCGGAGACCCACGCCACCCATCCAAGGCCTGTAAGTTCTCCTCCAGTCTAACTGGGAAGGCTTACAAGGCTTGTGGACAGGCTGCGTCCGCCTTGCATGCCATGGCGTTGCTCCAGGTGCACCAGGCCCAGGCACTCATGGACATGCACAAGGGTAGACCTGACCCAGAGCTCCTCCGGGAGCTCCGGACGGCGACGGACCTCGCCCTCCGGGCGACGAAAGTCACCGCCCGTTCCATTGGTCAGGCGATGTCCACTCTTGTGGTCCAGGAGCGACATCTCTGGCTCAACCTGGCCGATATGAGGGAGACTGATAAGTATCGGTTCCTGGACTCCCCCATTTCCCAGGTTGGGCTGTTCGGCGACGCGGTCGAGAGCTTTGCCCAGCAGTTCTCGACTGTCCAGAAGCAGACGGAGGCCATCAAACACATCCTGCCCCGGCGGTCAGCTGCTGCCCAGCCGCCGGCCGCAGCTCCTCCGCCTGCTCGTCGCCGAGGGCGGCCGCCCGCCGCCGCCCCCGCTCCCGCCCCAGCCCAGCAGCAGCCTCCACCAGGGCAACGGCGTGGAGCCGGCCGCGGGAAGGCCGTCCAGCCCGCTCAGGCCGCTGCCAAGCCAGGTGGCAAGCGTCGTCGTAAGAGACCCTGAGACGGGCCACCCAGAGATGGAGGAGACAGCTCTTCAGGAGGTGGTGACAGCACCGCTCCTTCTCCCGCTGGAGGGCCGGGAGAGAATTTTATGTTCTTGTTTGGTTTCTGTTCCGCCACTGGCCTTCGGGCCAGTGGTACCCAAAACTTCAAAAAAAGAGCTGTTTCTAAAATCTCTGGGTGCCAAGAGAGCGCGCTTGGCGGTGTACGACGCTCCCATGCCTTGTCACCCTCCGGTGCCTCTCTTATCGCCAGCAGGGGGTGCTGGCTGTGTCCAGGACGCACACAAGAGGCCTCCGCACACTCGTGCACCCCCTCAGCGGAAGCAGGTAAGTGTTGCATTGCGCACTCAGACCCCACTTCGGGCCGCGATGCCGTCCGAGTCGGGTCCCTGCACTCCGCTGCGCTGCCCCGCTGCGGGTACGTCTGTGGTGCCGTTGGTCCCGCTGGTTCGGTCGCTGGGAGCCTGGTTAGCGCTCCCCAGCCCGTCCCGCTGGCTCATCCGTACTATCAGACTCGGCTATGCGATTCAGTTCGCTCGGCGGCCCCCCAAGTTCAGGGGCGTTCACTTCACCTCCGTGTCGAAGGAGGACGCCCCCGTGCTACGGGCGGAGATTGCAGTCCTACTGGCGAAGGACGCGATAGAGCCGGTCCCTCCAGCCGATATGAAGACAGGCTTCTACAGCCCGTACTTCGTTGTACCCAAGAAAGGCGGCGGGTTACGGCCAATCTTGGATCTGCGGTTCTTGAATCGGTCCCTTCACAGGCTGCCGTTCAGAATGCTAACGCAGAAACGCATCTTCAGGTGCATCCGTCCCCAAGATTGGTTTGCAGCGATCGACCTGAAGGACGCGTACTTTCATGTCTCGATTCTCCCCCGACACAGGCCGTTCCTACGCTTTGCGTTCGAGGGACGGGCATATCAGTACAGAGTCCTACCCTTCGGGCTGTCCCTGTCGCCCCGCGTCTTCACGAAGGTCGCGGAGGCGGCCATTGCTCCCATGAGAGAGCGTGGTGTTCGCATTCTCAACTACCTCGACGACTGGCTGATTCTGGCTCAGTCGAAGGCACAGTTGTGCGAACACAGGGACATGGTGCTCAGTCACCTCAGCCTGTTGGGACTTCAGGTCAACTGGGAAAAGAGCAAACTCTGCCCCGTGCAGAGGATCTCTTTTCTCGGTATGGAGTTGGACTCGGTCAATCTGACAGCGCGACTCACAGAGCAGCGCGTCCAGTCGGTGTTGAACTGCTTGAATTCGTTCAAATGCAGGACAGCGGTACCACTGAAACATTTTCAGAGGCTCCTGGGGCATATGGCATCCGCAGCCGCAGTGACGCCGCTCGGATTGCTTCATATGAGGCCGCTTCAACACTGGCTACACGACCGAGTCCCGAGATGGGCGTGGCAGAGCGGCTCATTCCGTGTCTCAGTAACACCGAAGTGTCGCCAAACCTTCAGTCCGTGGTTGGACCCTTCGTTCCTACGGGCAGGAGTTCCCCTAGAACAAGTGTCCAGGCATGCTGTGGTCTCCACGGATGCCTCATCCACCGGCTGGGGGGCCACGTACAACGGGCTTGCAGTTTCGGGTCTGTGGACGGGGCCTCAACTGCAATGGCATATCAATTGCCTCGAGTTGTTAGCAGTTCGTCTTGCGCTGGGCCGCCTCAAAGGGCCGCTACGAGGCAAGCACGTTCTGGTCCGTACGGACAACACTGCGGCCGTTGCGTACATCAACAAACAGGGTGGTCTACACTCCCGCCGCATGTCACAACTCGCCCGCCATCTCCTCTTCTGGAGTCAGAAGCATCTGAGGTCGCTTCGTGCCATTCATATCCCGGGCCTGCTCAATCGTGCAGCCGACGAGCTCTCACGACAGCAAGTGCTCCCAGGAGAGTGGAGACTCCATCCCCAGGTGGTCCAGCTGATCTGGAGTCGCTTCGGGACCGCACAGGTAGACCTGTTTGCCGCCCCGGACACGTCTCACTGCCAGTTGTTCTATTCCCTGACCGGGGGGACCCTCGGCTCGGATGCGCTGGCACACAGCTGGCCCCGGGGCCTACGCAAATATGCGTTTCCCCCAGTGAGCCTTCTTGCGCAGACACTGTGCAAGGTCAGGGAGGACGAGGAGCAGGTCTTGCTAGTTGCGCCATACTGGCCCAACCGGACCTGGTTCCCGGAACTAGTGCTCCTCGCGACAGCACCTCCTTGGCCCATTCCTCTGAGGAAGGACCTCCTGACTCAGAGACGGGGCACCCTGTGGCACCCGCGTCCGGACCTCTGGAAACTCCATGTCTGGTCCCTGGACGGGACGCGGAGGTTCTAGGTGGCCTACCACAGGCTGTGGTAGACACCATCACTTCCGCCAGAGCCCCCTCTACGAGGCACCTCTACGCGTTGAAGTGGAACCTGTTCGTCGAGTGGTGTTCTTCTCGTCGAGAAGACCCCCGAAGATGTTCGATCGGCTCTGTGCTTTCCTTCCTGCAAGAAGGGTTGGAGCGAAGGCTGTCTCCCTCCACCCTCAAAGTGTATGTTGCCGCTATCGCCGCAAATCACAGCATGGTCGAAGGTAAGTCCCTAGGAAAGCACGATCTGGTCGTCAGGTTCCTGAGGGGGGCGAGGAGATTAAATCCGCCTCGCCCTCACTCTATACCCTCTTGGGACTTGCCCCTGGTGCTAACCGCATTACAGAGGGCTCCCTTTGAGCCTTTGCAGTCAGTAGAGTTAAAAATCCTGTCCTGGAAGACAGTACTCCTGACTGCATTGGCTTCCATCAAGAGGGTAGGGGACCTGCAGGCATTTTCGGTCGACGAATCGTGCCTGGAATTCGGGGCGGGTAACTCTCAGGTAATCCTGAGACCCCGGCCCGGATATGTGCCCAAGGTTCCCACCACTCCCTTTCGGGACCAGGTGGTGAACCTGCAAGCGCTGCCTTCGGAGGAGGCAGACCCAGCCCTGGCTTTTCTCTGTCCCGTTCGCGCTCTGCGGACTTACGTGGACAGAACGCAAAGCTTCAGGACCTCAGAACAGCTCTTCATCTGTTACGGAGGCCAGCAGAAGGGAAAGGCTGTCTCCAAGCAGAGGATGGCTCACTGGATAGTGGATGCCATCGCCTTGGCGTATGAAACCCAAGGCGTGCCCTGCCCGCTTGGGTTGAGGGCCCACTCCACTAGGAGTGTGGCCTCTTCCTGGGCGCTGGCACACGGCGCCTCGCTGACAGATATATGTAGAGCTGCGGGCTGGGCGACACCTAACACGTTCGCTAGATTCTATAGCCTCCGTGTAGAGCCGGTTTCTTCCCGTGTGCTCGCTTCAAATAGCCGGTAACACCGAAGGGCCCGTTCTAGTGTCGGCTTGCTGCGCCATTCCCCTCCTCATGGACCGGATACGTGCGCTGATATGCTCCAGTCGAGTTCCCCAGCACGGCGAACCCTGTTGAGTCCTCCGCAACCCGTGGCAGTCAGACGTGGCGGAGCGTCCGACGCCAGGTCTAACACTCGTATGCATTGGTGGAACTTGTGTTAGGCTGGGTATCCATATGTTGTGACCCCTACGGCGGTCCCATATGTGTATTCTTCCACGGTACGGCTCCCTACGGCGAGCCCGTGTCTTTCCCTTGGCAGAGCTCGCTCTGCCGTCTCTGTGCGGTGTAGTCTCCCGCCTGCATTGGCCGGGGCCACCCCTGGGACTTCCGTATGTTGTACTGCCCACGGCCAGTCCATACATGTATATTCCACATGATACCTCCCTACGGGTAGGATGTGGCTTCCGCAGCGGCCCCCCGGGGCACGCTTTCCCAGCGTTATCCAATACTCTGCTGAGTGGGTCTTGCGGAACAGCAGCAGTGACTCTCCCTGCGTAGGTTCCCCGCCCCGAACAGACGGGGGTCTGAGGGGCTTTCGCTGGGCGCTGGAAGTGGTAGTAACTGTGGCGTTTTCCATAGGGATCCCAATTCGTCGGTGACGTCCGACGTACGTCGAACGTGACCGACTGAAGGGGAACGTCTCGGTTACGTATGTAACCCTCGTTCCCTGAAGGAGGGAACGGAGACGTACGTCCCGTCGCCACAGTTGCTGTACCATCACTGCAGCGGCCGAGTCACTAGTTCGGCTCCTCAGTGAAAAACAAATGTGCGCTGCATCCGCTTCCGCTTTATACCCGCGATGCGGGGCGGAGCGCGAGATGCAAATCTCGCACGCCAATGGCCATTGGCCCGTTCTCTATACACTCGAAGCTGATAGGGGCTCCCAGAAGTGATCCCAATTCGTCGGTGACGTCCGACGTACGTCTCCGTTCCCTCCTTCAGGGAACGAGGGTTACATACGTAACCGAGACGATTTTTGATATCTCTTCCAGATAATGAAAGCGAAAGGCTCAATATGACAAAAAAAACTTTTCATACAAGTAGGTCACATGATTTGTGCATGATATTTCCAGTCTTCCAGTTATGGAAGGATATATATTTATTTATTTATTTTTTTTTTTTTTTTTTTTTTTTTTTGAAAGAATGCAAACTGTGAGAAGATGCATTACTTATTTCGGTCTGTTCGTCACCCAAAAGATATGACTTCAGAAGACTTGGAATATAGTGCACGATTCATATCATATGAATTACATTTATGGTGCTTTTTAAGACTGGAACTTGACAGGTGTGGTGATTTGTACTGAAAAGATCTACATTAACATTCAAAAATTTGGGGTTGGAAAGATGTTTTTGAAGTCTCTTCTGCTCATCAAGCCTGCATTTATTTGATAAAAAATACAGAAAAAAAATGTCTGTATTTAAACAATTTGAATTGTAATTTATTCCTGTGATCAAAGCTGAATTTTCAGCATCATTACTCCAGTCTTCAGTGTCACATGATCCTTCAGAAATCATTCTAATATGCTGAGAAACATTTATTATTATTATCAATGCTGAAAACAGTTTTGCTGCTTCATATTTTGTTATATTTTGCTTAATACGTTAATACGTTTTCAGGATTATTAGATGAATAGAAAGTAAGAAATAGAAATATTTTGTAATATCTTTACCTTCACTATTGATCAATTTAATGCATTCTTGCTGAATAAAAGTATTAATTTCTTTGCAAAAATGTTTTTTGAATGGTTCTACGAAGAAGAAAAAAAACATCGGTAACACTTTAGTTTAGGGCCTAATTCACACTATTAACTAGTTGCTTATAAGCATGCATATTACTAGGATATTGGTTGTTTATTAGTACTTATAAAACACATATTAATGCCTTATTCTTAATCTTACCCAATACCTAAACTTAACTACCTTATTAACTATTAATAAGCAATTTATTGAGGCAAAAGTAATAGTTAATAGTGAGAATTGGACCCTAATCTAAAGTGTGACCAAAACATCAAAAGTGTTTGAAATGATATGAGTAAACAATGACTGACTTTTCATTCTTGGTTGAACTGCCTTTATCTCAAACCGCAGCTCAGAGTTATTTAGGATGCAGCAGCCAGAGTCTGATGGGTTTAGAGCCCAGTGCCACCAAAAGATTGACTGATGGCTAGGATCAGCGCCGGGTGGTGCACTGTTTTTTAGGTGGTGTACCGCAGTAGAAGTCAGCTGTCTCTTCCCCAGTCTCTCTGCTGCCTCATGGTTCCTTTACGAGATCCTGTCACAGCCAGCTGCGGGGACGGGACTCCAGGCAGGGCAGCTCTGAAAGCCGCTGATTTCCCCAGAGAAGCTGAAGGGGAAAAGACAGAGCGAGAATGCTGTGCCACCTCTCCGATTATTCTGCAGGGCAACAGACAGATAGGATGTGGACCTAAAGAATGGCACCAGTCCTACTGCCATCAGGTTTATTTTTAAACTTGCCTGAACAGGCCCTTGTCCTCTTTCAAAGGCTCCTTGCTCTGTCCGAGTCATTGTCAGGATATTTTTCAAAGCCAGGGTTAGTTAGTAGATGAGTCTCATGTAACTGGTCAAGAACATTTTGCTCCAAAATAAATAAAAAAAAGATTAAAAAGAGTAAACTTAAAAAAAAAATAAAAAAAAAATGCAACTGGTTGGATTTCAGCAGTGTAATGCAGTCACTCCTACTAGCCATTTTGGCAGGTTGAATTTTATATATAATATCATTTTTCAATTGTTGTCTTTTAAAAAGGCATTTGAAATAATAAACTAAATGCAATGTATAACATGCAATGTTGTCAAAAATATCGATTTTTCAATACATATTGATACTGAAATATCTGAAACGCTTTGTAATATCTGAAACTAATTTTCCGCAGAATAGACACACCTCTCTCTCTCGCTCTCTCTCTCTCAGACAGCGAGTTACACACAAACCCACCTCTCCTCACTCACTCGTTTCATTTGCTCCGGATTAATTTTGTTTGCTGTTACTGGGCTTGAATTTCGGCGTGGGACTATACATTATACATAATACATACACCGATCAGACATAACATTATGACCACCTTCCTAATATTGTGCTGGTCCCCTTTTTGCTGCCAAAATAGCCCTGACCCGTCAAGGCATGGACTCCACTAGACCCCTGAAGGTGTGCTGTGGTATCTGGCACCATGATGTTAGCAGCAGATCCTTTAAGTCCTGTAAGTTGCGAGGTGGGGCCTCCATGGATCAGACTTGTTTGTTCAGCACATCCCACAGATGCTCGATTGGATTGAGATCTGGGGAATTTGGAGGCCAAGTCAACACCTTAAACTCATTGTTGTGCTCCTCAAACCATTCCTGAAGCATTTTTGCTTTGTGGCAGGGCGCATTATCCTGCTGAAAGACGCCACAGCCACCAGGGAATACCGTTTCCATGAAAGGGTGTACATGGTCTGCAACAATGCTTAGTGGTACGTGTCAAAGTAACATCCACATGGATGGCAGGACCCAAGGTTTCCCAGCAGAACATTGCCCAAAGCATCACACTGCCTCCACCGGCTTGCCATAGTGTATCCTGGTGCCATGTGTTCCCCAAGTAAGCGACGCACACACACCCGGCCATCCACGTGATGTAAAAGACAACGTGATTCATCAGACCAGGCCACCTTTTTCCATTGCTCCGTGGTCCAGTTCTGATGCTCACATGCCCACTGTTGGCGCTTTCGCGGTGGACAGGGGTCAGCATGGGCACCCTAACTGGTCTGTCGCTATGCAGCCCCATCCGCAACAAACGGGCCAGCCTTCACACCCCACGTGCATCAATGAGCCTTAGCCACACATGACCCTGTCGCCAGTTCACCACTGTTCCTTCCTTGGACCACTTTTGATAGATACTGACCACTGCAGACCGGGAACACCCCACAAGAGCTGCAGTTTTGGAGATGCTCTGACCCAGTCGTCTAGCCATCACAATTTGGCCCTTGTCAAACTTGCTCAAATCCTTACACTCTAAAAAATGCTAGGTTGGGTAAAAATTGGGTTAAAAATTGAATTGAAAAATTTAACCCAACGGCTGGGTTTGTCCATATTTGACCCAAATTTGGGTTAAAACAACCCAGCATTTTTTAGAGTGTATACACTTGCCCATTTTTCCTGCTTCTAACACATCAACTTTGAGGACAAAATGTTCACTTGCTGCCTAATATATCCCACCCACTAACAGGTGCTGTGATGAAGAGATAATCAGTGCTATTCACTTCACCTGTCAGTGGTCATAATGTTATGCCTGATCGGTGTATATAATAATATAGTCACATTAACACATGATATAATTTTCCTTAATAGGTTAAAATGGGTCAGTTCAAGGTATCTTTATTTATATAGTGTTTTTTACAATACAGATTGTTTCAAAGCAGCTTTACAGTGATTAATGCAACAAAGATTGTTTTGGCTGTACAGCAGCTCTAGAAGAAAGCCATTGTCCAGTTTCAGCAGTGATTCATTTCTGATGTAAAAATCATTAGTTATTAATTTAAGGGCTGTTTACACTGTCACTGAAAACGTCTCGATTACGTATGTAACCCTCGTTCCCTGAAGGACGTAACCGGCGAATTGGGATCACTTCTGGGAGCCCCTATCAGCTTCGAGTGTATAGAGAACGGGCCAATGGCCATTGGCGTGCGAGATTTGCATCTCGCGCTCCGCCCCGCACCACGGGTATAAATAGGAAGCGGATGCAGCGCACATTTGTTTTTCACTGAGGAGCCGAACTCGTGACTCGGCCATGCAGTGATGGTACAGCAACCGTGGCGACGGGATGTACGTCTCCGTTCCCTCCTTCAGGGAACGAGGGTTACATACATAACTGAGACGTTCCCTTTCAGTCGGTCACGTTCGACGTACGTAGGACATAACCGACGAATTGGGATCCCTATGGAAAACGCCATGGTTACTACCACTTCCAGCGTCCAGCAAAAAAACCCTCAGACCCCCGTCTGTTTGGGGCGGGAAACTCACGCAGGGAGAGTCACTGCTGCTGTTCCGCAAGACCCACTCAGCAGAGTATTGGATAACGCTGGGAAAGCGTGCCCCTAGGGGCTGCTGCGGAAACCACATCCTACCCGTAGGGAGGTATCGTGGAATATACACGTATGGACTGTCCATGGGCAGTACAACATACAGAGTCCCAGGGGTGGCCCAGGCCATTGCAGGCGGGGGACAACACCGCACAGAGACGGCAGAGCGCGCTCTGCCAAGGGAAAGACACGGGCTCACCGTAGGGAGCCGTACCGTTGAAGAATACACATATGGGACCGCCGTAGGGGTCACAACATATGGATACCCAGCCTAACACAAGTTCCACCAATGCATACGAGTGTTAGACCTGGCGTCGGACGCTCCACCACGTCTGACTGCCGCGGGTTGCTGAGGAACTCGACAGGGTTCGCCAATCTGGGAAACTCTACTGAAGAATATATGCACACGTATCAGGTCCATGAGGAGGGGAATGGCGCAGCAAGCCGACACTAGAACGGGCACTTCGGTGTTACTGGCTATTTGAAGCGAGCACACGGGAAGAAACCGGCTCTACACAGAGGCTATAAAATCTAGCGAACGTGTTAGGTGTCGCCCAGCCCACAGCTCTACATATATCTGTCAGCGAGGCGCCGTGTGCCAACGTCCAGGAAGAGGCAACACTCCTAGTGGAGTGGGCCCTCAACCCGAGTGGGCAAGGCACGCCTTGGGTTTCATACGCCAAGGCGATGGCATCCACTATCCAGTGGGCCATCCTCTGCTTGGAGACAGCCTTACCCTTCTGCTGGCCTCCGTAACAGATGAAGAGGTGTTCTGAGGTTCTGAAGCTTTGCGTTCTGTCCACGTAAGCCCGCAAAGCGTGGACGGGACAGAGAAAAGCCAGGGCTGGGTCTGCCTCCTCCGGGGGCCGCGCTTGCAGGTTCACCATCTGGTCCCGGAAGGGAGTAATGCAATGGGCCAAGGAGGTGCTGTCGCGAGGAGCACTAGTTCCGGGAACCAGGTCCGTTTGGGCCAGTACGGCGCAACCAACAAGACCTGCTCCTCGTCCTCCCTGACTTTGCACAGTGTCTGTGCAAGAAGGCTCACTGGGGGAAACGCATATTTACGTAGACCCCGGGGCCAGCTGTGTGCCAGCGCATCCAAGCCGAGGGTCCCCTCGGTCAGGGAATAAAACAACTGGCAGTGGGATGTGTCCGGGGCGGCAAACAGGTCTACCTGTGCGGTCCCGAAGCGACTCCAAATCAGCTGGACCACCTGGGGATGGAGTCTCCACTCTCCCGGGAGCACTTGCTGTCGTGAGAGCTCGTCGGCTGCACGATTGAGCAGGCCCGGAATGTGAGTGGCACGAAGTGACCTCAGATGCTTCTGACTCCAGAGGAGGAGATGGCGGGCGAGTTGTGACATGCGGCGGGAGCGTAGACCACCCCGTTTGTTGATGTATGCAACGGCTGCGGTATTGTCCGTACGGACCAGAACGTGCTTGCCTCGTAGCGGCCCTTTGAGGCGGCCCAGCGCAAGACGAACTGCTAACAACTCGAGGCAATTGATATGCCATTGCAGTTGAGGCCCCGTCCACAGACCCGAAACTGCAAGCCCGTAGTACGTGGCCCCCCAGCCAGTGGATGAGGCTTCCGTGGAGACAACAGCATGCCTGGACACTTGTTCTAGGGGAACTCCTGCCCATAGAAACGAAGGGTCTGACCACGGGATGAAGGTTTGGCAGCACTTCGGTGTTACTGAGACACAGAACGAGCCGCTCTGCCACGCCCATCTCGGGACTCGGTCGTGTAGTCAGTGTTGAAGCGGCCTCATATGAAGCAATCCGAGCGGCGTTACCACGGCTGCAGATGCCATATGCCCTAGGAGCCTCTGAAAATGTTTCAGTGGTACCGCTGTTCTACATTTGAATGAATTCAAGCAGTTCAACACCAGCTGGACGCGCTCCTCTGTGAGTCACGCTGATTGACCAGAGTCCAGCTCCATACCGAGAAAAGAGATCCTCTGCACGGGGCAGAGTTTGCTCTTTTCCCGGTAGACCAGAAGTCCCAACAGGCTGAGGTGACTGAGCACCATATCCCTGTGTTCGCACAACTGCGCCCGCGACTGAGCTAGGATCAGCCAGTCGTCGAGGTAGTTGAGGATGCGAACACCACGCTTTCTCATGGGAGCAATGGCCGCCTCCGTGACTTTCGTGAAGACACGGGGCGACAGGGACAGCCCGAAGGGTAGGACTCTGTACTGATATGCCCGTCCCTCGAACGCAAAGCGTAGGAACGGTCTGTGTCAAGGGAGAATCGAGACATGAAAGTACACGTCCTTTAGGTCGATCGCTGCAAACCAATCTTGGGGACAGATGCACCTGAAGATGCGTTTCTGCGTTAGCATTCTGAACGGCAGCCTGTGAAGGGACCGATTCAAGAACCGCAGGTCGAAGATTGGCCGTAACCCGCCGCCTTTCTTGAGTACAAAGTACAGGCTGTAGAAGCCTGTCTTCATATTGGCTGGAGGGACCGGCTCTATCGCGTCCTTCGCCAGTAGGACTGCGATCTCCTCCCGTAGCACAGGGGCGCTCTCCTTCGACACGGAGGTGAAGTAAACGCCCCTGAACTTGGGGGGCTGCCGGGCGAACTGAATCACATAGCAGAGTCTGATAGCACGGATGAGCCAGCGGGACGGCCGCCCTCGGTGACGAGCAGGCGGAGGGGCTGCGGCCGGCGGCTGGGTGGAGGCAGCAGCTGACCACCAGGGCAGGATGTGTTTAATAGCCTCCATCTGCTTCTGGACAGCCGAGAACTGCTGGGCAAAGCTCTCGACCTCGTCACCGAATAACCCAACCTGGGAAATGGGGGAGTCCAGGAACCGTTATTTATCGGTCTCCCTCATATCGGCCAGGTTGAGCCAGAGATGTCGCTCCTGGACCACAAGAGTGGACATCGCCTGACCAACGGAACGGGCGGTGACTTTCGTCGCCCGGAGAGCGAGGTCCGTCACTCTGGGTCAGGCCTACCCTTGTGCATGTCCATAAGTGCCTGGGCCTGGTGCACCTGGAGAAACGCCATGGCATGCAAGGCGGACGCAGCCTGTCCACAGGCTTTGTAAGCCTTCCCAGTCAGACTGGAGCAGAACTTACAGGCCTTTAATGGGTGGCGTGGGTCACTGCGCCAGGTGGAAGCGGACACAGATGCATCGCGACAGCCCATTCTACTGGCAGGATCACCACGTACCCTTTGGCTGGCCCGCCGTCGAGGGTAGTGAGGAGGGAGGAGCCACTCGGCCGGTTTCTGGCAGAAAAAGGTGCCGTCCACGACCTTGTGAGCTCCTTATGCACCTCCGGGAAGAAAGGCACCGGGGCAGGACGCTGAGAACCAGCGTGAGCCGCCCCTAGAAACCAATCGTCCAGCCTAGAAGGCTCGGGACACGGTGGAGGGTTCCACATGAGCCCGACCTTTTCGGGCTATGCCCAGGAAAGCATAGCTGTCAGCTCGTGGTCCGTCTCGGGCAACGCTACTCTCCCAGAGGGAGGCAACGCAGCCAAGTCTTCATCCCCCGAGGACTGAAACTCCCCCTCCGATACAGCGATCGACATCCTATCATCTGCTGGAGCTCCAAAGGTCACCGCTGGATCCCCCCGGGAGGGGCCAGCGATTTCCTCTGGAAGCTCAACCGGCTGCGGCGCTTCAGAGGGATTAGGGGCCCGCGGAGGCTGGCTCGGCGGGTGTGCCCTAAACGTGATCCTCAGGTCACCCTGGCTATTCGCCGAAGTAGGTCTATTCTACTGGGCAAGAATAGCACTAGATCGGGGCATAGGTAAGGGGACTCCACCTTCCCGACAGTAGGCGAGTCTCGACCTAAGCGCCGAGATAGTCATGCATCCGCTTCCTATTTATACCCGCAGTGCGGGGCGGAGCGCGAGATGCAAATCTCGTACGCCAATGGCCATCGGCCCGTTCTCTATACACTCGAAGCTGATAGGGGCTCCCAGAAGTGATCCCAATTCATCGGTTATGTCCGACGTACGTCGGACGTGACCGACTGAAAGGGAACAGAAAACTTTTTATGCCTTCTGGCCGTTCATGTACATGACAATGGCGTTTTGGTTGTTAAAATGGATCTGTCAAACTGAAGTAGAAGAAGAAGCCCTAGTGTTGACACAGATAACAGTGTGTCTGAAAGCACGTGTGTCAAAATGGATAGGAATGGAAAATAAGATATGATTAAGAGATTTTGATTTTTTCATGCTCACTTCCTGCTGACGTTTTTTTCTGAAGTTGAGTTTTGTTACATCAAGACCTTGTAGACATTGTATGACACACAAAATTACTCATACTTTAAAGCAAGAAGAATGTCTTTATGCATCAATAGATATGCTCCAGTAAACAAACTACTTCACATTCTTCAAGATGGATTGATTTTCTTTCCCCCTCAACAATAAAAATGCACACTTTGAAACTTTCATAAGTGAGGAGTAAAGGTAAGTATTAAAAAAAAAGCTGGGCCTAATGGAGAAAGGTTTCAAAAACAGCTTTTCACAGAACAAATGGCAGAGTCTATAGCATTCGTTTTTAGAAATGCACAGGCGTCTATTTAGTTGCCCACTCAAAGTCATCTTCTCTTTCACACACAAAGCATCTTTGAAATGTAATTGCATAAGTGCTATAAAAGGAACGTAGTGACAGACGAAGGCAAAGATGAGTCTTTATACCAGGTCTGAGGAACAGGAAAGCATTCCAGTAAATGGCAGGAATATAAGAGGAATAAAAATGAAAATAATTAAAAGTGAAGTACTTTCAGCGCTACTACAAAATAGAAAGCGAAAGCAAAGTTTCTCGGGGGAACTCAAAACATATGCGAGAGAATGCAAAAGCATTAAAATATTTTTTTTCCCTCCCATCTCATACTTTTTCCATCACCATGTGCCTTTAGGGGCTCTGTAGTTACTTGCCATTTCTTGGTAATTATTTGTGAAATTTACTAGCAATTTCTGAGCGAAAATTGTTTCTACACCAAATTTTCTAGTGCAGTTTCTAGTTACAGTTTAGTTATTGTGCAATGTTGCTGTTTGAGCATAAACAACATCTGCAAAGTTACGACGCTCAAAGTTCAAAGCAAAGGGAGATATTTTCCTTTAAGGAAATCGCTTTTTAAGAACTACAACAAAGGCTGGTAGGGACTACAACGAGCTTCTTCACGGGTTAGTGACATCACTAACTCTAAAATTTACATAAACCCTGCCCCCAGGAACACGCAACAAAGGCCATGTTGAGAAGAGGAAGAGTTGTTGTAGGAAGAGGAAGAGTTGTTGTAGTCGAGCACATTTAGGAGTCTGCTCAAGCTGTTGCATCCGTCTTTTCACATTTATTGCAATACAGTACGTAACACAAATGCAATCGCATGGCATAAAAGCAAGATGACAACATAAGTTATAACCGTAATTAAACTAAACTATACCTGTTCTATCTTCATGCAGCATATATTCTTACAACAGTTCCCACACGAGCGATTTATAGATTATCATGACAGAACATGCTAATCAATGACTTGAAGATAGTTAGCTCCACATCAGCTACATAAATTCATCAACTAACCATTTAGAAATGTCCTGTTGCATTCTACATGTTGTCACTTCTTCTTGAGTCTCTCCATCATTGTCTGACTCCGGTTTGAACATAAAAGGCTGAACAGTTTTGGACATTTTCAGTGCGTGTCTGCGTGAGGTAATTGGAGCTGCTAATGCTGGGTACACACAAAAAGATTTTTAAACTCTTATAAGAGTTTCAAAATGTGAGAGACCCCAAACATGACGATAAGAAAATGTTTATGGGGATGTTTATGGGTTTATATTCAACATGTTGAATATTTACAATTCAAGATCGGGGCGGCTCTGACGTTCTTCCGATCAGGTTCAATCACTCTTAACACACCTCACACCACTGGAAAATCTGATAAGATGATATCTTGATAACCATCAAGATAATCGGGACTTTACCTAGAATTGTCGGAAGGGAAGAAATCAGCCCCAAATTGCCCCGATCATCTTTTCTTGTGTGCCCAGCATAACAAGAGCTCTTGAAGCTCCACCCTCTTCTAGAAAGGGGGGCGGGAGCAGCAGCTCATTTGCATTTAAAGGAACACACAAAAACGGCGCGTTTTTGCTCATCCTATCCAATTTTAACATGCTATAAAAAATGATCTGAGGGTTATTTTGAACTAAAACTTTACATACACAATCTGGGGACTTCAGAGACTTATTTTACATTTTGTAAAAAGGGGCACTATAGGACGCCTTTAAATATATTTCATATCATATATAACCATTATTTTTATAAAATAGATAATATTTCTGGAATAGTTTATGTGTATATCAGTTTTGTTGTACAGATCTTGGATGTGATTTTACTGCTTTGCTGTGCATGAAACTTAAGCTCAAGAGAGATTAGCCTAAAAAAATGTTCATTATTATTCCTCCATAAAGACAAGCAGCCCTTCAGGTCAAGGATGTGTCATGCACAAGGAAATAATGCTCTAGTTTAATAGCTAAACACCTTCATAATATTGAGGATTATATCTTATTACATTTAAACTTCATGGTCAAAGCGGTGCTCGTAGAGAAAGGGGTCAAATCTATTTTGAAGAAGTGTATTCTGGATACGTGACAGAGAATCTCTGTCTTTATCTCTCTCGTCTGTCGCATTCATTTGAGAACTTTGCATTGCATTAATCTTAATGGAGGTCTACGTGGACCGCGTCTCACTGGTGCAGATACGAGGTGTCCTTGGCAGCGCGGGCAGCAGTCACTCACTTTATTATGCTAACTTTCCTCCTTTGTGGCTCTTATCTGGAGATATCCACTGATGCTCAAGGACCTTCCCTGAGTCCTAAATCAGATTGCAGAGTATGGCATCCAAAAAAACACTCACTAACCTCATCGACTGGAGAGAGCTTTGCCGTGTTAAAACATGCCAAGAGTCACGAAAATGAAATAAAACTGTGAAATTTTAATATTTTCTGGGCTGCGAAAGGTTTGAGGAGGCCTTCAGAGCCTCCATATCAAAGATCAGCAATTTCACCCGTTTTAAGCTTGTTTAAAGGAATTTTTCACCCCCCAAAAAAATTCTGTCATCATTTATTCACTCTCATGCAGTTCCAAACCCAAACAGTGAGAGGGAATCGTGACCACAGCTCTCCCTGGAAAACACATCTACATTCATTTAAAATGAAGACAAGACACTGCAGGTAAAAATGTTTTTCCATTTAAAATTATATTTTTGCTTTCAGGCTGGTTTTATTATTCGCGTCCTCTGTAATTTTATAAAATACTATAAAAATAAATGATAAAAGAAATAATTTGTAACATAAAAATGTATATGCTGCATTTTTGTATCCACACTTTAAACTTTACAATTTATTTATTTAATTATTTGCTTGCTTATTTATTTATTTATTTATTTTTCAGTGATGCAGTATAACCATTTTTGGTTCCCCAAAGAACCTTTAACAGTTCTTAAAAGAACATTTATTTTTCTAAATTGTAAAGAACATTTTAAAAATTCTAAAGAACCTTTTGTGGAATGGAAAGGTTCTCCATGGAATCATCAATGCCAATAAAGAACCTTTATTTTTTAAGAGTGTATATGATTTCTATGACTGTTCTTAATAGACGGATTTAGATTATTGTTTCAGCAAGTTGCCACTTGAAATACTCCCCTAAATTAGAGATAAGCCAAAATATTAATATGAAAAACATTACAAACAAACTACAAATATTGATTTCTGGTGCTAAAATACTTTAGAATATCGAATATATTGTACCTCATCCCTAATGCCTATAGTACTCTTCCTCTTTCTATGAACTTACATTTTAATAAACATATATTTTTAAAAACATTTGGTATTTCTGAAAAGCCCACAAAAAAAGTCCTCTACAGAGGACAACAGTGAATTTCAGGTCCCAGGGGTCAGATCCTGCACAGGTACAGTGCGTTGAGGGTTTACTGTTATATCTGTGACGGCTCAGCATGAGAACACTTGCCCTGTTTCCTGTTATGCTCGCTCTTTGCTCTTCAAGGAGGGAGCGAGACGCTCTTATGCTCTCTGTTTACAGAGCCTCACTAATGTCTGTTGGACAAAACGTGACATGAGACTCTTTGAAGATCTTTGAAGAGCGTAAATGCCAAAGCTTTTTCCTCTGCTAATGTGAGCACATGGGCAACCGTACGGCCATCTGTCTTCTGGATGCCGTGTGATGGTAGTTTGAAATTTGCTTTGACAACAGGTTTGTAGTGGCAAGGTTATTTTCAAAGCAAGTGAAAGTCAGTTGTGAAAGAGATAATTGCGTTTGCATTGAAAGGGAAGAGCATATGTTGAGAGTGGTGGGATAAGGCTCCTGCGGCTTGTGGGCATTTTTTGGAGTTACCCTTTATATAAATCTGGTACTCTGGTGAAAAGGGCACCTCAAATTTCCACACTGATCCATGTTGGTTAAAACTAGTTAATGCTGACAAACCAGCACAGTTTTTCTGGTGAAGATGGTTGACCAAAGAAATCTTGCTGAGTAAATTAAGTCTGATGGTGTCCAGAGGTCCACACAGGCACTTATGACCCTTGAAATGGATTGATAAGTGCAGTTGTACGTATTTCCAGTGCTGATGCATTTTCTATTGATTATATCAAATGGCTTGTATTCATGAAATATTATTTGCTAGTCAGTGGCATTTGGTTGGACTAAAATAAGTATACCCTTGCAAAAAAAAAAAAAAGTCATCAATATTTTTAGCCCCTTTTTGGGAAAAAGAAAGACTGCATATTTTAAATGCATTAATCTGCAATATGCACTGTAAAAAATATGATCAATAAGTTATGACAACATATGCTTTTACATTGCTTTAACTCATCAAAATATACTATATTGCCAAAAATATTGGGACACCCCTCCAAATCATTAAATTCAGGTGTTCCAATCACTTCCATGGCCACAGGTGTATAAAATCAAGCACCTAGGCATGCAGACGCTTCTACAAACATTTGTGAAAGAATGGGTCGCTCTCAGGAGCTCAGTGAATTCAAGCGTGGTACCGTAGGTTACCACCTGTGTTGCCACCTGTGCATTAAGTCCATTCGTGAAATTTCCTCACTACTAAATATTCCACGGTCAACTGTTAGTGGTATTATAACAAAGTGGAAGCAATTGGGAACCACAGCAACTCAGCCACGAATTGATAGGCCAAGTAAAATCATAGAGCGGGGTCAGCGCATGCTGAGGCGCACAGTCCGCAGAAGTCGCCAACTTTCTGCAGAGTCAATAGCTACAGACCTCCAAACTTCGTGTGGCCTTCAGATTAGCTCAAGAACAGTGCGTAGAGAGCTTCATGGAATGGGTTTCCATGGCCGAGCAGCTCATCCAAACCTTACATCACCAAGTGCAATGCAAAGCGTCGGATGCAGTGGTGTAAAGCACGCCGCCACTGGACTCTAGAGCAGTGGAGACGTGTTCTCTGGAGTGATGAATCACGCTTCTCTGTCTGGCAATCTGATGGACGAGTCTGTGTTTGGTGGTTGCCAGGACAACGGTACTTGCCTGACTGCATTGTGCCAAGTGTAAAGTTTGGTGGAGAAGGGATTATGGTGTGGGGTTGTTTTTCAGGGGTTGGGCTTGGCCCCTTAGTTCCAGTGAAAGGAACTCTTAATGCTTCAGCATACCAAGACATTTTGGACAATTTCATGCTCCCAACTTTGTGGGAACAGTTTAGGGATGGCCCCTTCCTGTTCCAACATGACTGCGCTCCAGTCAAATCAAATCACCTTTATTTATATAGCACTTTTTAAAATGCCAATTGTTTCAAAGCAGCTTCACAGTGGTAACAGGAAAATAGTGCAACAGAATTTGATTCGGCTGTACAGCCGCTCTGGTGAAAACGGTGATGTCATCCAGCTCATTTCAATTATCATATAGTGTCAATGTGGGCAGATCAGTAATATAGATGAAATTTAAGTGTCCCCAACTGAGCAAGCCAAAAGCCAAAGGCGACGGTGGCAAGGAACCAAAACTCCTTCAGGGCCATAATGGAGAAAAAAACCTTGGGAGAAACCAGGCTCAGTCGGGGTGCCAGTTCTCCTCTGGCCAACGAACAAATAGTGTATGATTATGATTCTGGCAAAATTAGAGGTCAGAAGTCATATTAGATCAATAGATATTCGTAGGATTATTCGAAAGATTGGAGTCGTCACGCCGGGGACGGGTTTAATGAGGATGTCGTGTCGATGCAGCATTTACAGGGGGGAGTTTAATTGACACGGTCTCTACAGACACTTCAGGGATGCGTTCGTCATGTCCAGGCTAAGGTCCACCATCTGGTCCAGATACGGCCCGGATCCAGTCGACTGCAGTAAACCTCGGGATAAACAGAGAGACTAACATTAGCGTAGATGCCATTCTTCTTATGATGTAACGAGTACATCAGGTGTTATGGGAAGTGTTCCTGGTTCCAGCTGACCTAGTTAATGCAGCCTAAAACAATCATTTAACTGATTTGAATAATATAAATTAAAAATGTTTTATGTTTATGCCATAGTAAAGAGAGTTTTTAGTCTAGATTTAAACTGACAGAGTGTGTCTGCTTCCCGAACAATGCTAGGAAGACTGTTCCAGAGTTTAGGTGCTAAATAGGAAAAGGATCGACCGCCTGCAGTTGATTTTGATATTCTAGGTATTATCAACTGGGCAGAATTTTGAGACCGCAATAGACGTGATGGAGTATAATGCGTTAAGAGTTCGCTCAAGTACTGGGGAGCTAAACCATTTAGTGTTTTGTAAGTAATCAGCAAAATTTTTTAAATTGTATACGATGTTTAATAGGGAGCCAATGCAGTGTTGCCAGAACCGGGCTAATATGGTCATACTTCCTGGTTCTAGTAAGAACTCTTGCTGCTGCGTTTTGGACCAGCTGCAGTTTATTTATTAAGCGAGCAGGGCAACCACCCAGTAGAGCATTACAATAATCTAGCCTTGAGGTCATGAACACATGAACTAACTGTTTAGCATTTTGCATTGAAAGCATGTGCCGTAATTTAGATATATTTTTAAGATGATAGAATGCACTTTTACAGATGCTAGAAACGTGGCTTTCAAATGAGAGATTGGTATCAAAGAGCACACCCAGGTTCCTAACTGACGACGAGGACTTGACAGAGCAGCCATCGAGTGTTAGACAGTATTCTAGGTTACTACTTGTGGAGTTTTTTTGTCCAATGATTAAAAATTCAGTTTTTTTCTGAATTAAGTTGCAGGAAATTACTAGTCATCCAATTTTTTATATCAGCTATGCATTCCGTTAATCTTGTGAATTGGTAAGTTGAGAGGTAAGATTGGTAAGATGTAAGATGTCAGATTTAATGTGGTAGGCAATATTAGACAATATATGGTGATGGGTAAGTTATATTTAGCAGTTTAAACAACAGGGAATGATATCAAATAAAGATTCAAAAGTAAGCAAAGCACACGCGAGCACAGCAGGCAGCAGGACAAACAGGAGGCAGACAGGAGCAATCGATCAGGCCGGAGCAATCGATCAGTCACCAGTTCACAAAGCAAGGTCCATAAAGACATGGATGAGTGAGTTTGGTGTGGAGGAACTTGACTGGCCTGCACAGAGTCCTGACCTCAATCCGATAGAACACCTTTGGGATGAATTAGAGCGGAGACTGTGAGCCAGGCCTTCTCGTCCAACATCAGTGCCTGACCTCACATATGCGCTTCTAGAAGAATCGTCAAAAATTCTCATAAACACACTCCTAAACCTTGTGGAAAGCCTTCCCTGAAGAGTTGAAGCTGTTATAGCTGCAAAGGGTGGGCCAACTCCATATTAAACCCTACGGATTAAGAATGGGATGTCATTAAAGTTCATGTGCATGTAAAGGTAGGCGTCCCAAAACTTTTGGCAATATAGTGTAAGTTAAAGGCCCACTTAAGTGCCTTGAAATGCGCAGCATTATTCAATGTGTTGACGTAATTTCCTGTGAAACAGGAAGACAGGGCGGGACATATCAAGCAGCTCCTCCCCCTTTTTAAAACAGCCAATAGCATTTCATTTATATCACAGTTTGACTAGTGCCTTTCAGCTCGGTAAAGCTGCAGTTTCCTCCTAATCTCTAACCGTTTCTCCTCCTAATCTCCTCCAGCATGTGAAACTAATGTGAAACCAGACATCATTCGCCTCAACTGAAAGCATATTACACTGTCTGAATCGTTCCCTATCCCCTGTATACTTCACTATGTGCCATTCACCATGTAGAAAATAGTACGTGTAAGCAAGTGACCGATTTCAGACGCAGTTTAAGCATCTATTTAGGGGGCGGGACGCTTCAGATTCTAGAGAGCATTTGATTGGCCAGAAGATGTGATGAGAAGCTAAAGTCCGCTGTGATGTCATAAAAATCCGTGATCCATTTTAGCGGAGTGACTGTAAGTTTTGAATGCTTATATCTCCTAAATGCGAATTTTGTCATTGTTTTCGAACACACCAGCTTATTCATAACCTTAAGGCTAACATATTCATACTAAAGGCTAAAAAAACTTGAAATTTTGATTTCAGGGGGCCTTTAAGCAATTTTCAACTTTTTAAAAAAAAAGATTTAACTCATTTGTCAGTTTATTGTAATTTAAGTTGAAATGACTAAAACATCCAAGCTGATTTACTTTTTTTACAGTGTATATATTTTTATAATTATTTTATTAGATTTTATAATTGTAATAATTTAAGTATGACTATGCATGACTATAATAATACTTTCATTTCATAATTGATAAACTAATTTCCTAATGTTATGTCTGTGTAGCTGCTTTGAAACTATCTGTATTGTATAAAGCACATACACATAAATGTGACTTTATTATGTGTAATATTTTTGACAACTTTTAGGAGTACATTAGCATACAGATGACCTCAAAGCTAACTTGCTGAATAATAGTTAATATTAATAATATTAATATATATACATACTCATATTAAATATAAATGTATACATACAGACAGACACATATTTTTATTATTATTGTTGATAATGATGGCATTGATATTAATAGTAATAATTAATGCTGTCAAATTAATCACATCTAACAAAGGTTTTTGTTTATACACACACACACACACACACACACACACACACATATTTATATACACATCGTTCAGGCATAGCCAACGTGATTTTATGAGAATACGTGTCTATTTTTATGTAAAGTGTGGTTCTACCACACGTACATTTACTTACGTTTTCATACACATTATAACGTACAACATTGACGTATTGACAGCACTAAAAACGTCTCCGTGTGAATGTGTAGCAGTTCCCATGCATGTATATTAAAATCGTGCCATTAATGTTTGATTCTATTTTATTTAATTGTCATAATTACATGTTTTCAGTCGCATTTATTAAATGCAGTTTACTCGTCCACTTACTGTAATATTTCTCCTATGCAGCGACTGACAATACAATCATAAAATACACCAACACAACATAAATTCACAAAAGACATCAATTTTATGTGTTTGCTGTAATCAAAATCTTTAGAATCCATATGTTTGCGAGGAACAGATCCAAATTTAGCCCTTTATCCAGCGATCTTCATCTCCATTCTAAGCAGCGACCATGTAAACGTCAAATCCCACGCTTGACTTGTTATGAATTCAAAATTTTAAAAATCGCGCACTCAAAAAGCGTTACGACATGTTTTACGGCAGTGGTATCGAATGCTCATTGGCTCTCGCCTGCTTCTTCACAGATTGTGACATGTCTTGTTTTAGTCGATGTACATTTGAAATGGGAAATGTGCCAACTGATTGCTTTCTCCAGGTATTACAAACCTTGGTTTGAGCAAGCTTCCCATGTTGATCCAGCACGCACTCCATGTCCTTCTGCATTATCTGCTCTCTGCAAGCAATCCATAGATACTAATGAAATGTATCTCTAATTAATGTAACGCATTAGCCAGTATCTGAGCCTTGATGAAGGACCCGATAAAAGTTTGCTTAAGCAATAATGAGATTCAGAGAAATTCCAGATAGGGTTTCTTTCTCGTTAGATGCTTTAGTCCCCATGGGGAGAGCAATAACATATCAGTACGTAATCTACAATCTGAGACGCAATTTACATAATCACACCTAAAAGGCTTACTTACGCACAGTGTCAGTGAGCTACTGCCGAATGGATTTACAACATCCTCAAAATCAAATGAAAAGACTCATTTTCATAACGGGGCTCTTTTTTCCCAATCAATACTAACGCCGAAGCAAAGCTCCGAGAGGGAAGGCCGTAAATCCAGAAGTGAATCCATGATGTGTGAGATTTACACTCCTCCTATAATTGTAATATCAGTGTCTAATTATGAACTGTAATCATGCAGTTAAATGATTGCTCACTCACACCACCTGAAAACACAGTACAACTTCTCCATTCTCAGTCTCTCTACTGGAGATTTAATTAAAGCTTAAGTTACTATCGCTCATTTAAAATACCATGACAGAAGACTTCAATCAACCTCGGGTTAGAGAACCAAGAGCGCGTTTCACATCATCACAGTGGATTCATACAACACACGACATTTTAAACTAGATCAAGATAGTCATTTAATAGAAATATTAGCATTGCATTAATTGCATTGGTCTGATAGGTATGGAAGCTTGTTTCCCCCTCGGAATAAAAAATAAAAAAGAGGTGATTGCAACTTTTTATCTCACAATTCTGATTTTTTTTCCTCGTAATTGCAAGTTTATATCTCACAGTTCTGAGGAAAAAGTCAGATTTTAGAGTTATAAACTCAAAATTGTGAGGGGAAAAAAGTCACAATTACCTTTTTAATTTACCTTCAAAATTCTGAATTTATTTCTCACAATTAAAAAAAAATTATATCAGAGACTTTTTCTCAGAATTGAGAGTTATAAACTCAGAATTGCGCAAAATCAGTCAGTTTATACCTCACAATTCTAAATTTATTTCTCTCAATTTTTCTCAGAATTGTGAGATATGAAATAGCAACTATAAAGTCTGAATTGTGCATATAAACGAATAGTTTTCCCAGAAGAAAAGGTGAGGTCAATGGCTATGTTCACACCACAAACCAAAGTGCCCTTAAAATCCGATTTCATATATCTATAATATCTATAATATGATAGCATGTAGCCTATTGTTATTTTATGAAATTAGAAGCACTTTATACTTACAGTCTTATTCATTAGCATTAACATTTCATTTCTGTTGTCACTGTTCATCATATGCATCCATATATATTTCATTCAAATACAAATTTGCACATTTAATGTATTGGTAACACTTTACAATAAGGTTGTATTAGTTAACATTAGTAACTAACCATGAACAACACCTCTGTTCAGCATTAGTTAATCTTTGTTAATGTTAACTCACACATATATTAATGCATCTATTCACATTAACAGCACAATTAGTTTATGCATTAGTTAACATGAACTAACCATGAACAACATCTCTGTTCAGCATTAGTTAATCTTACATTCGTAGGTTCATTACAAAGCAGTAAATAATACTAAATGCTTTTTTAATGGCAAGTCATGTTAATAAAAAGTCTACAAATGTTAGTAACACATCAGTTAATGTTGAAATAGTGTACACTTTACAATAAGGTCCTCAAAATCCATTAATAAATGCTTTGTTGAATGTATATAATTACAGTAAAGTGCCTATAAACATGAACAACCTATCCGTTGATGTTCAGATGGATTCCACTGTAGAATTATGTTTACCAACAGCCCAAATCAATGCCTTATTATTAAATAATGTTGATAAGGTACACAACAGCATTTTTACCTTTAGAGTAAGATGGTGAGTTAGAAATGTTCATCCTTAGTGTGTGTCAACTGCTACATAAACTAATGTAAATATGTACAGTAAAATAACCTTACAAAAACAGTAACGCTACAGGCATTGTTCATGGTTAGTTCATGTTAACTAATGCATTAACTAATATTAACTAATTGTGCTGTTAACGTGAATAGATGCATTACTATATGTGTGAGTTAACGTTAACAAAGATTAATGCTGAACAGAGATGTTGTTCATGGTTAGTTCATGTTAACTAATGCATTAACTAATACAACCTTATTGTAAAGTGTTACCAATGTGTAACACTTTACATTATTTTATGGTTCATACCAAGGTAAATCAACGGAGGAACATTGCGTTAGATAGATGCTACATTAAACACATGACTTTTCACACTGAAACCAGTGACAATGCCAAAAATCAGATACAGATATGATTTATTTCTGCATATGAAAATGGTTCAGATTTGACTATCAGATTCATTGTAATTTTTGCTTTTCACAGATTCAAAATCAGATCTGTCACATTCATTTGTGGTACGAACGTAGCTCATGAAAACTGAACCATCTCAATCTAATCTCTGGAAAGGATGAAGGAAAACGAGGCAATACTCAGTATTTTAAGTGAAACAGTGCACTAAATCTATGTTTTTTCCCAAGGAGACAAAGAGCAATATGTCTGTCTAATGGGAACTCATTGTTTTATTTGTGTTTAGGGGTTTCATTATTTTTAGGGGTTTCATTCCCTTAATAGGATTCCATACACAGCCTTGTGATATTAAGAGAAGTACAGTAGAAACAGATGTGATGGCTGATTCTTCAGTAAGAGAACATTTTCTGTCCCCTAGATTGGTAAACAATAAAATGTTAAATGTTAGATTATAATAACTTTAGTATCTTTTTTGTTTGTTTCTCTTTAATTCCCTCCTTATTTTTTTCTTATGATATCATGCAATCTTATATACTTATTATGTTGCCATGAGTGTGTTGGTGGAGGAAATGTAAACTTGTTGAACTTGTTAGATGGACTCTAAACAAGCAATTTAATATTCTTATTTAAAATTCATTCAGTCCAATAGAATTAAAAATAACTTAATCTCACATGTATGATTTTCAGGACGAAAAAAAAAAAGCGAATTGAAAGCCAAACATTACCATCACGTTTCATTTAACGGTAAACAAATGCCTGGCATATCTATATAAAACCGCTTTATGAAAAGAGGATCATAAATAGAACTCGTTCTACATGCACTAAACAATCACGTTCATATGCAAATGGTACAAATGGCAGAGCTGGAAAATTCTGATTGAAAGATAGAGCTTGTTGTGAAAATAATCACATTCAGCCACTGGATTGGGATCCGTGGATTTGGCCACTTGAAATATGATCAAATCAGGAATAAACTGCCTTTCGCCACTATTTTTACACAGTGGCACGTGCACTATACGCTCAGCCATTGAAACGGTTTCAAAGAGCAGACTCAAGTGTTTACAACGGCTCAAATCATTGAAGAGAACAGAGACTCAGGCTGAGGATGCTTGCTTGCCAGTGTGATCCTAAATTCTTCTCCTTTGATCTGTCCATGAAATCTGACTTGCCTCACAAAATAGATATATTGCTCAATCTGACATCAAAATGTTGAGCAACCCCATTTGTAACTGGTTCATTGGTGCATGTTTGTCACCAGAAGTGGTGCACAGAAGAACAGTGGTGATCTCCACGATTTCACTATACAATTGCTCAAATATTGTGGGGGGGGTTTTTTTCACTAAAACTGAATACTTGATAAATGATCGGTGAGACTTGTGTGACTACACTCTTGGGCTTTTATTTAGCATTAACATGAGTTATGATGTAATGCTTTTGTAGTAAATTCACCAAAAAAGAAATTCATTAAACTATCTTTTTGTGTCCACAGAAGTAAAGAAAGTCATACAGGTTTGGAACAACATGATGGTGAATAAACTTTGCGTTTGCTCGCAAAATGTTTGTGTTCCCCCAAGAAACTTTGCATTTGCTTTCAAAGTGTTTGCATTCCCCCAAGAAACTTAGCGTTCACTCATAAAATGTTTGCAGAAACTGAGTTCACTTGCAAAATGCTTGCGTTCCCCCAAGAAAGTCTGCGTTCGCTTGCAAAATGTTTGCATTCCCCCGATAAACTTTGCATTCGCTCGTAAAATGTTTGCGTTTCCCCAATAAACTTAGCGTTTGCTTGCTAAATGTTTCCATTCTTCCAAAAAACTGTTCACTTGCAAAATGTTTGCGTTTCCCTAGTAAACTTTGCATTCAATTGCAAAATGTTTGTGGAAACTTTACGTTCGCTCACAAAATGTTTGCGTTTCGCTAATAAACTTTACGTTTGCTTGTAAAATGTTTGTGATAGATTTTATGTTGAAAATGGACAGAGGGTCTTTTGCCCTGGGTTGAAGCTATATTCTATGTTTTAACATATGGTTTCTTTACGTACCGGAACCGTTTCCATATAAGGAACAAGGCTCTACTAGGATTGAAGGGGAGACAGGGAATGGTCCCTGCTTTTGTATTGCAAGTATAGGATAAGGTCTTTGGGCTCCCTAGGAAAGCCTGGGTACCTGACCGGAAGATGACCATATGTAGACTTGTTTTTCTATATGTATCCCATTCTTATACTATGAGCTATATGATGTATTCTCTCTCTCATTGGTTAAAACCATACTACACCCCTTGTACTCTTTCTATATAATCTCTTCCCCTGCTAAATAAAAATGAGACTTTATACTCTCCCTCAGCGCTGAGTAATTGTTCATTCAATTGCCAATTAAGAGGACTGGGATGAGGCACGCAAAAGGGGCAATAATCTAACAGTTTGCGTTCCCCCAATAAACGTTGCGTTTGCTTGTAAAATGTTTGCATTCCCCCAATAAATGTTGCGTTCACTTGTAAAATGTTTGCGTTTCCCCAATAAACTTAGCGTTTGCTTGCAAAATGTTTCCATTCTTCCAAAAAACTGTTCACTTGCAAAATGTTTGCATTTCCCCAGTAAACTTTGCGTTCAATTGCAAAATGTTTGTGGAAACTTTACGTTCGCTCACAAAATGTTTGCGTTTCCCCAATAAACTTTATGTTTGCTTGTAAAATGTTTGCGTTCCCCCAATAAACTTTACGTTTGCTTGTAAAATGTTTGCGTTCCCCCAAAAACGTTGCATTTACTTGTAAAATGTTTGTGTTCCTCCAATAAACGTTGCGTTTACTTGTAAAATGTTTGCGTTTCCCCAATAAACGGTGCGTTTGCTTGCAAAATGTTTCCATTCTTCCAAAAAACTGTTCACTTGCAAAATGTTTGCGTTTCCCCAGTAAACTTAGCATTCAATTGCAAAATGTTTGTGGAAACTTTACGTTCGCTCACAAAATGTTTGCGTTTCCCCAATAAACTTTACGTTTGCTTGTAAAATGTTTGCGTTCCCCCAATAAATGTTGCGTTTACTTGTAAAATGTTTGCGTTCCCCCAATAAACATTGCGTTTATTTGTAAAATGTTTGCATTCCCCCAATAAACTTTACGTTTGCTTGTAAAATGTTTGCATTCCCCCAATAAACTTTACGTTCGCTCACAAAATGTTTGCGTTTCCCCAATAAACTTTACGCTTGCTTGTAAAATGTTTGCGTTCCCCCAATAAACGTTGCGTTTACTTGTAAAATGTTTGCGTTCCCCCAATAAACATTGCGTTTACTTGTAAAATGTTTGCGTTCCCCCAATAAACTTTACGTTTGCTTGTAAAATGTTTGCATTCCCCCAATAAACTTTACGTTTGCTTGCAAAATGTTTGCATTCCCCCAATAAACGTTGCGTTCACTTGTAAAATGTTTGCATTTCCCTACGTTTGCTTGTAAAATGTTTGCGTTCCCCGAGAAACTTTACACTTGCTCGTAAAATGTTTGCGTTCTCCGAGAAACTTTACGCTTGCTCGTAAAATGTTTGCGTTCCCTCAAGAAATGCTTTTTGGGTGAATTAATTCCTTTAACTAAAATCAAAGCTTTGAATAAATGATGTTTAAGTAAATCTACACACTTTCAAACATGTTCAGATCTCTACAGTCCAAACCTGCACTGTTGTGCACTGTGCATGTTCCTTTGCATCTTAATTCGCCAAACACTTACTTGCGGAGTCTCAGGATCCACTCGGCAGGTTTCATCTTGACCTCTTTTTAGCGTGCCGAGAGCTCTGCCCAGGGAACAGCCGTCCAAATGATTGGCTCAACTTTACAGGATTTTTGAAACACGCAGGCTTTGGATGGCTGGTCTCGCCAGCACCTATTTTGCATCGCTAATCACCTGCTAAGCATTTTTGCTGTGTGGAGGGCATTAGGCAATTAGATGGAGGCAGGTGTTAATTGGTCTCTGAAAACGGAGGTTGGAGACTGTGGCTGCTAAACCCTCACGGGTCTGTGAATCCAGGCTTTGATCTGACAGTTGATTTTCAACATCAAAGCTCGTTATCAGAACACTTGACCTATTATTAATAAAAATAGTACGGCGAACAGGCTCAGGCAAAATAATGCAGAATTGAAGCATTTGTTTCTCTTTTAATGCAGGAAGTCTGCATACTTATATGCATACTTCCCTATAAAGCATGCAAAATGCAGTAAGTTATACAAGTAGGATAGTATAGGTTAGATTCTGAAGCGTATCCTACATTGCAATGGGAGCTAAAGAACATGCAGGTTTGAACATTTAAAAAATAAAAATGCACACATCTTTTTTAAAACGCTATAGATACCAAGAAAGTTGTTCCTCATGGTTAATTTTTTTTTGTTAATCAACACCTGAGATGATTATCTTCACAACTGCTGTTATTGGTATGTCACAGGTCAATTAACATCCGGGTCAAAGGACAATGCCGACATGGCGGATGTAATACAGGAATGTGTTCATATACACACTTCATCAACAGTCGTGAGGTCAGTTCTTTCTTCAAATACATCACATGCTCTGAAAGTATGTGATTTTTTTTTTTTTTGGACAAAATATGTAGATATTTCTAGAGAGAGAGAGAGATATATGTGACCCTGGACCACAAAACCAGTCACAAGGGTAATTTTTTTTTAATTGAGATGTATACATCATCCATTGATGTATGGTTTGTTAAGAACTACTATTTGAAAATCTGAAATCTGGGGGTGCAAAAAACTCTAAATATTAAGAAAATCGCCTTTAAAATTGTCCAAATGAAGTCCTTAGCAATGCATATTACTAATAATGATACATTTTTTATATATTTACGGTAGGAAATTTACAAAATATGTTCATGGAACATGATCTTTACTTAATATACCAATGATTTTTGGCATAAAAGAAAAATCGATAATTTTGACCCATACAATATATTGTTGGCTATTGCCACAGATATACCCGTGCGACTTATGACTGGTTTTGTGCTCCAGGGTCACATATGTAACATATATAAATATAATAATATATAAAGTATACACACACATATGTAAACAAAAACTTTTATGTTAGATGTGATTAATTGTGATTAATCTATTTGACAGCACTAATATATTTGTGTATATATTTAAATATACACTACCGTTCAAAAGTTTGAGATCAATAAGTTGTTTTTGATGTTGTTTTTGACATTCAGCAAGAATGCATTAAATTGATCAAAAGTGACAGTAAATACATTTATAATATTACAAAAGATTTATATTTTTAAAAAATGCTGTTCTTTTGAACTTTCTATTCATCAATAACAAGATTACTGGGAAAAAAAGTCACAGTTTCATCAAAAATATTAAGCAGCACAACTATTTTCCACATTGATAGTAATAAATAAATGTTTATTTAACACCAAATCAGCATGTTAGAAGGATCCACTGTATTTTTGATCAAATAAACGCAACCTTGGTGAACATAGGACACTTCTTTCAAAAACATGTAAAAATCTTATAGACCCCATAAGTAATATGTATGTATATATCATGTAATGTTTCTGGAAATATGTGTATGATAACATATTTGTGGTTTAATTAATGCACAGCAAATTTCTTTCAGTGTAAAGTCTTCCCTAGATGTTGAATTACATTTCTGCGTGTTGTTTGCCACATCAACTCAAGTTCTATTCAAATTCAGGAACTGAAATAGAATTTAAAAGGCGTTCTCAGTGTTGACCTCCGACACAACCCTGATGCTGAGGGCATTTACATAAGAACATACTAGTAGATTCAGCCCTGAATGTAAACAGCCAGAACAAAGAGCTCGATTGATCGCACTAACAGCTTGCCATTTGATCTCCGGCATGCGGGAAGGCTTGGAAATCTTTGTGTTTCTGCTACTGCCAAACCCGAATTTATAAGACTTTAAATATAGCATAAATTATTGTTTACATGTGCCAGTGGGATGTGAACAAATAGATCTAGCTTATGAAAGCAAACATACTTCAGAGTATTAGCATGTTCCTCTTTAAAAAGAGGAACACCAGATTTGTGCCAAAGTAAGCACTAAATTCCCATTGTATAGAGTATTTTACTCTGGTCTATTTTAAGGATGCAAAGAGAATTGGGTTTCTTTACCATTATGATGAGGAACTGCAAATAAAGTGGGGAGAGAAGCACTTTGTGCCACTAGAACTCTATAAAATAAGTTCAAATTATATGAAATGTTGTGATCTGTCATAAGCTAAGTCCTCATATTTCTCCAGTTGCAAATCAAGGCAGAATAACTGTCCATTTCATCTTGCTTTTTAGCTCTATGCCAATGTGACAGTATCATAACTCTCTTTTATCACATTCCAGAGTTTGTTGCATTATTGATGCCAAGCGTTCTTTGGTTCCAGAAGGAAGGCCATTTTAAATCACTTAAACCGGTTCTGTGTACCGCCGCTTCGCCGAGTTTTCAGACGCAGTCTCTGACAAACTGCAGGTAAAGCGTCGAGACAAAGGCGACATTGTTATTCTGATGAGGAGAAAGCATGGCTTTGACTCTCATCATTTTCGAGCCTCTGGAGGGCAAACGCAGCACAACACAAACACCAAAGAACACAGCGGTGTGAATTAAAGTGTGACTAAACAATTGCTGGATTTTCCAAGGTCACTCCAACACAAGTTAAAAACCAAAAAGCAGGCTGACATGCATCTGTGACAGAATTAAAACTGGAAAATTAGTGTTGACATGCTTTTGACTCTCCGTAAAATCTCCGTTTAGGCATTTCTGTCCTACAAAGATAATATATTTTTTTTAAATAACGACAACAGTGCATGTTTTAACGGTGTAGAAATGATTAGACCACCCATAGAAAATAATAGCTTATTACTGTGACTCAATATTTTTCAGGATAGAAAAGAGATTAAATGTAGAGTTTTATTTTATTTTTTATGTAATATATAAACAGATTTCAAATTGTCAACATAAATGTATATATTTATTTATTTATTTATTAATTTTGGACATGCATCTACACTCACCTAAAGGATTATTAGGAACACCTGTTCAATTTCTCATTAATGCAATTATCTAATCAACCAATCACATGGCAGTTGCTTCAATGCGTTTAGGGGTGTGGTCCTGGTCAAGACAATCTCCTGAACTCCAAACTGAATGTCAGAATGGGAAAGAAAGGTGATTTAAGCAATTTTGAGCGTGGCATGGTTGTTGGTGCCAGACGGGCCGGTCTGAGTATTTCACAATCTGCTCAGTTACTGGGATTTTCACGCACAACCATTTCTAGAGTTTACAAAGAATGGTGTGAAAAGGGAAAAACATCCAGTATGCGGCAGTCCTGTGGGCGAAAATGCCTTGTTGATGCTAGAGGTCAGAGGAGAATGGGCCGACTGATTCAAGCTGATAGAAGAGCAACTTTGACTGAAATAACCACTCGTTACAACCGAGGTATGCAGCAAAGCATTTGTGAAGCCACAACACGCACAGCCTTGAGGCGGATGGGCTACAACAGCAGAAGACCCCACCGGGTACCACTCATCTCCACTACAAATAGGAAAAAGAGGCTACAATTTGCACGAGCTCACCAAAATTGGACAGTTGAAGACTGGAAAAATGTTGCCTGGTCTGATGAGTCTCGATTTCTGTTGAGACATTCAGATGGTAGAGTCAGAATTTGGCGTAAACAGAATGAGAACATGGATCCATCATGCCTTGTTACCACTGTGCAGGCTGGTGGTGGTGGTGTAATGGTGTGGGGGATGTTTTCTTGGCACACTTTAGGCCCCTTAGTGCCAATTGGGCATCGTTTAAATGCCACGGCCTACCTGAGCATTGTTTCTGACCATGTCCATCCCTTTATGACCACCATGTACCCATCCTCTGATGGCTACTTCCAGCAGGATAATGCACCATGTCACAAAGCTCCAATCATTTCAAATTGGTTTCTTGAACATGACAATGAGTTCACTGTACTAAAATGGCCCCCACAGTCACCAGATCTCAACCCAATAGAGCATCTTTGGGATGTGGTGGAACGGGAGCTTCGTGCCCTGGATGTGCATCCCACAAATCTCCATCAACTGCAAGATGCTATCCTATCAATATGGGCCAACATTTCTAAAGAATGCTTTCAGCACCTTGTTGAATCAATGCCACGTAGAATTAAGGCAGTTCTGAAGGCGAAAGGGGGTCAAACACAGTATTAGTATGGTGTTCCTAATAATCCTTTAGGTGAGTGTATGTGTTACAAGCACGCCAGGCTCCACCCTCTCTCAATCACAGCGCACTCCATCACCGGAATACTGATCACACACACCTGCACGTCATCATCACCGGCAATCACCACCAGCACTTAAGCCCATGCATGTATTCAGTAACTGTCCGGTCTCGTTTGCACATAGCACCGCTGCTGCTTACCTCAAGGACTCACCTGTGATACTTACCTGTCTTCTCCTCGGTCCTCCAAGTCTCCAGTGTTCTCCGCGTCCAGTCTCCTAGTCTCCGTGTCTCCTGTGCCTCCTCCGTTTGAGTTTCCCTTCGCCATCTGCAAGATAAGAGTACGGTATCATCCAGTTATCTGCTCCATTCTTCTGCTAACATCTTCCGTTCACTTACCTGCCTCGTTTGCCTCTGGTTGCTCAATAAAGACTTTGTTTACTTACCATCTGTTCTCCCTGTCAAGCCTGTTTGTAACACTATGCTGAATAAAAATTACCGTGCTACATTAAATTGATCAAAATTGACAGTAAAGACATTTATAATGTTACATTTATTTTAAATAAACTTTCTATTCATCAGAGAATCCTGAAAAAAAATCTTTATCACAGTTTCCACAAAAATTTGAAACTGTTTCATCATTGAAAATGATCAGAAATGTTTCTTGAGCAGCAAATCATATTTGAATGATTTCTGAAGGATCATGTGACACTGAAGACTGGAGTAATGATGCTGAAAATTCAGCTTTGATCACAGGAATAGATTACACTTTAAAATATATTCAAATAGAAAACAGCGTAATATTTTACAATATTACTGTTTTTACCGTATGAATAAATGCAGCCTTGATGAGCATAAAAGATTTCATTCAAAATAAAAATTAAAATCTTAACCGACCCTAACAGTAGTTTATATTTGAAAGTACCATTGTATTTGCATCTGATATCACCGTACTGCCACTGGATCATGTTTATGCATCACATAATTTAACGCAAAAATACAAATATTCCACTCAGCTACAGTGTTGATGGCCTCATATACAGTATCCTTAAAAAAAATATTTTTTCCAGCAGGTGATGCTGGGAGAGCTGTGTAAATCTGATCTAATGGCATAAACACAGAGTGAAGTCACAGATTAAAGGATGGAGCCTGCGTGTCAACAGCTGTCGTGACCGCGACCACCGTGAGTAACCCAGCTGTGCTTGGCACGCTAGTGGATTTGTGTTAAATCACATTTTCTCCTTGATGTTTCCTCTTTGGAATGGATGGGAATAATGCAGCTTAAACAATGTGGATTGTGCTGTTTCACTGGGACGAGATCTCATTGATCCTTACACACATTCTGTTCTTTCAGACTCATGTCAGTATAGCAGCATGTGATGTTTCAGCAGGACTAATAGAGATAGGTAATGCATTGTAAGTAACATGCATTAGGCTATGTAAAGAGATGGGTGTTTGGAAATAACTAGAAAAGCCTAATGGACTCAAACGGTAGTTAATGGCTCTAGCAATATCAAGGTCATGGGTTTGATTCCTAGGAAATACTGTACATGAAATGATAAAATGTATCTTAAATGCAATCTACAGTAAGTGGCTTTGGATAAGGCAGCCTTTTTTGACAGTAAAATTAGCAATACTGTGAAATATTATTCCTATTTAAAATAACTGTTTTCTATGTGAATATATTTTAAAATGTAATTTATTAATTTATTTCATTACTACAGTCTTCAGTGTCACATGATCCTTCAGAAATCATTCTAATATGATGATTTGCTGCTCAAGAAACATTTCTGATTATTATCAATGTTGAAATCTTTGTTGTGCTGCTTATTATTTTAGTGGATGAATAGAAAGTTCAAAAGAACAGCATTTATTTAAAGGGGACCTATTATGCCCCTTTTTACAAGATGTAATATAAGTCTCAGGTGTCCCCAAAATGTGTCTGTGAAGTTTAAGCTCAAAATACTCCACAGATCATTTATTATACCATGTTGTAAATGCCCATTTTAGAGTTAAAGCTGTTTTTGTGCATGTATCTTTAAATGCAAATGAGCTGCTGCTCCCTGCCCCGCTTTCCAGAAGGGGGCGGAGCCTGTACAGTTTGTGCCTCAGATACTCTGCCAAAAACTAACAAAACACCTGTTTGGTTTTGATTATTATGTCTATCGCGGCCACACTCATGTGACATTGCAGTTCATCATTGTAACGGAGTATGTTGATATGGGAAGAAGGAGGCGGGAACCGGCGTATGTTTAACAAACTTCAATAAACAAAAACACAAACTGAAAGTAAACACACAGGCAGCCCCTCACGGACAACTGCCGCGCACACACATATAAAACATAAACAAAACACAACGTAAAATCCAGGCCTGGTCCTCTCTCGTCCTTCACTGTCGTCGCTCCTCCTTTTATGCTCCCGTCATTCCTCCGTGAGAGATCCGAGACCGGTGTGACGCGCAGCTGGCGCTCATCATCCAATCACTCAACAGCCTCGCGTCGCCCTCTCACGGCTCTCGCTCGCCCTGCTCGTCACAATCATCATCATCATGAAAGTTTTTTTATTTGCATGCGCATTCTGTGAGTATTAAACTAAGTTCTCTTTCACGTCTTATTGCGCTTAAAATGTCAAATACACACAAGGTTATGTCAAAAACACACAAAGTTCACATAAACACAGTCGGTTATGTCTGTGAAAGTAAACAGCAAGTAAAGAAATCACATGTGTATATTAGATCTGTGTATTGAAGTGAAAGCAGCGTAATATACAGTACGTACTGCTATATATGCTGTTAATATGAACCAAACAACAAAAGATAAACAGAAAATCACTCACCGCTCTTGACCGCTCTTTTTAACTTTAGTAGCTTTAATAATAATAAATTTCTTACTCGAATGCTGGTGTTAAATGCTCTGAAGAGGAGATAAACATGGTGGACTGTGTACAGCTCACTGAGGGGCGGAGTCTATGCTAATAGGGCAGAGTCCTTCAGCAGTTGTGGGCGGGGCCAAAACATATGTGACTTCACATTGGATCACATTCCTGAACGGCTCATTTTGAGACACTGTTTCAGATTTATGGGGAAAATAACAACTGGGTGTATGGATTTTTATCACAATAGGGTGGTTGTGTACACACACTGCAGACACATATGTTCAAAAACAATATAAATGTCAATTTTATATAATAGGTCCCCTAAAATAGAAAATCTTCGTTTCACTGTATTTTGATGGTCCCTTTAACTCATTCTGTTGACTATAAGTAACATTGCACCTACATGTCTACTAACTCTCATTAGAGTGTTAGTAGAGTATTAGTAGACTGGTAGGGTTGACATGTAGTTGCAAAGTCACTTTTAGTCAGTAATGTCATTTGGAGGACCATCACATTAAAGAGTTAGCAGATATTAAGCAGACAGTCTACTAATACTCTAATGAGAGTTAGTTGACATGTAGTTACTTAAAAGTTACTTTTAGTCAACAAAATGTTCAAAAGGGACCATCAAAATAAAGTGTTACCGAAATCTTTTGTAACGATGTACAGTAAAACCCTTTACTGCCACTTTTGATCAATTTAATGCTGAATAAAAGTATTAATTTCTTTCAAAAAATATTTTTGTTCTCAAACCTTTAAATGGTACTGTACCTTTTCAAACTAGTCGTTTATTAGCTGAAAAATAGACTTAAAAATCTTTTTTTTTTTTTTTCATAATCAGGCCCAACATGGCTTCATTGGATGTTTTTCACATTTTCTGTGCAAATAGGAAATAATTGAAGAAAAAACTGCTAAAATGATTACCACAAACAATAATTTCTCACACATACAAAAGGAGAAATGCGATGCTTGCAGTGCTCTTCCATATGCTATAAGCGATGTGAAGAGAATGTGATGTCAAATATATTTATCAGAGAATGTAAGCGCAGACCCTGGTATCAAACCTTGAACACAGCGTTTATGATTTTCCCGTCAAGCCACAACCCGGAATCATGGCAGCTTTAAAAGTCCTCTGTTTCATTCTGTGAGGCTTTGAATAGTGAGCTGTGTGGAGATGGCAATTTACTGCTTTCTCCAAACAACTTTTCAGTATAAGGAAAGCCATTAAAATCAAGCTCTGCTCCAGCCTTGACTTTAGCAGTAAACGTGTAGTGTTTCATTCTGTGGTACAATTACAAGCGAGTGACCTCTCATCCGCTGCACTAGTTTCCTTCTCCAAACAAACTGTTCTAATCTATTACTAGATTAGGAAGTAGAGCTGTATTCTGATTTCACATACTAAAATAACCCAGGTAGGAGTAAATTCATTGTAATGTGTTAATTATGTGGAAATGCAATTAATGTCTGTCTTGAGTCTCAATTAGCGCAGGTGGTAGGATTATATATGACAGATAGCAGGATTGCAGCAAGAGTGAATCAGAGAGAATCGCACATGACTCAGATTTTGATATCAATATTAATGCCTTCAGTATCTTGGCATACACTGTTTGTTCTCTGGAGAACGGCAGCAAAAAATGGTAACAGTTTTCTCATGTTTGCCAAATACACAACGTCTTAAAATCAACAGGCTCCGTGAAGCATTGCCTAAATAATTCAGAGATCGTTCCCGAGATCTTCCCTGTGAAATATGCCGCACGCAAATATCAGACAGTTCAATCAAGGCTAGTGTTCAATTATAGGAAACCCAGCTGTGTGCGTCAATTTCTCCTAGATGATTGGTTTGTAGATCCTTTGAAACTTGCAAAAAAGTGAGACTAAATGCCCAGTAGGATAAAAAGCCTAAAAGCATTTGGAAAGTGCATCTGTCATTTCTCATATCTCTGTGCTGGTTGTTGGACCATAGCCTGGAAGTCATTTTGCAGTTAAACAATATATTTAAAATTGGTCTTCGAGACATCTGAAGGCTTTTTTAATTGGACATTGCCTTACCATGGAAATGCTACTTCAAAACCTTTTAGGGGACTACATTTTCGTAATATCTACTTTAAAACACCACTGAAGTGCCTTGAAACGCGCAGCATTATTCAATGTGTTTATGTAATTTCCACTGAAACAGGAAGACAGGGCGGGGCATATCGAACAGCTCCTCCCATTTTTTTAAATAGCCAATAGTGTTTAGTTTATATAACTTCAATTTTGATTTCATGGGGACTTTAAATTTGGAACACAACTTGGTTAGACATTTGGCTTTGATTTTCTAGTAATTTAGAGTCCAAATTATGTTGTACAGTATATATTTTGTATATAATAAAAATGTTTAGTTCAGTACATTTGCTTTACAGTAAACTTAAACCAAAATATTAAAGACACATTTGATTTAAATGTTATTTTATTAAGCAAATGAATTAATTAATTCAGTGCCATCCTTCTGCTAGATTATATAATTTTTAAACAGAATTTTGCTTCAGCAAAAGCAATCCTCTATGGGAGCTGCACATTGATATGAGGAGCGGATGTTTCATGTCATAACCAATATTATACAGTATTGTGTATTTTAGCACGACTTGAAATCTGTATTGAGTCCCTCATCCAGAGCTCTGATTGGATGAGTAATTTTTGTGTAAAATAGCGTAAATTCTGATTATACATTTGATAGTAATGCACCAAATCACTACCGTAAACTGCACTATATTGATAGAATAATTGTGTATTGTGACTAGTATTATTAATGTTTAATGTTCTATTAAAGTATTGTTATCATTTATCATATTTCTGTTGTTGCTGCTTTATCAAAGTGATCAGCTTTACTAAAACACCATTTATGCGTTTGCCAGACACTTTTATCCAAAGCGAATAAAAATTGCATTCAAGGTATAGCCTATTATTATTGCATTCAATACTGCATTCAAAGTTTTCCATGTTCATGCATTTCCTGTGAATAATACCTATATGATATGTTCGTGGCTTTGCCAGCGCCATGCTCTACTTTTTTAGCAACAGAATGTAATCGTAGTAAAGACAACGCATTGTATGGTGTAGTGCTATATTTACACATTAAAGAAAAGCATCTGATTAAATGTTTCTTTTTTTCCTGGTAAACAGTATTACATACATTTAACATGCATTTACCAGACACCTGCTTTACAATATGATAATATTGTGTATAAGATAATGAGAGTGGATATGAAGTGAGTTTATTGTATGCATCAATAGATACGGGATGAAAACAATTAGATTACATGGCGAGCAAATATAGACTGTTACTTGTGTCTGTTATTTCTCAAATGTTTCTTCTAAAAAAAGGCTCCTCTCATGTGTCTCATCAACTGTAGATTTGCCATGAAACCAAAGTCAAAGATTTCCATATGAACGTGAGTGCAAGTTATTGTTCTGTTTAAGATTAAAAGACGATCTAGCAGGAGAGTGCCGTGATCAACGGTTCTCTTTCAGGTAGTTTTCCTGTGCCTGCTATTCCATGCTATTTTGATCCCATCACTTGTGATGTATTCAGAATCAAGAGGGAAAGAGAAGAAGGGGAGGTTAAATATTCTGGATTTTTGCATGCCATAAATTGCTTTCTGTCAGGGAAATGTAAATCAACATGGCATGAGCAGATTGATGGAGTCGCCCTGGCTGGGTGCTTTTATTTGAGGCTTGGGCAAAATGCTGTGTGTTGATATAGATGGAGAGGTCTATAATGCACATGGTATGGCTGTGAATGCAGTGAATAATAGACAAAAAGCTAAACTAACCAAACTCTTTGCAATAAAAGATTGGAGGAATTGTTTGTACACTGCAAAAAATAATGTTGTTTTTACTTTGTTATTTTTTCTTATACCCCGTTCAAGACAGATATTTTGTCTTGTTTTAAGCATTTTTTAAGACATAATATCTTAAGTCATTTTGCTTTAAGTAAATGTATCTTGATTTAATATTTAGAAATTTGTACTGGAGAACAAGACAAAACTGCTAAGCAAGAAAATCTGATTTTGCAATGTTAATATATTATCCATACATTTTTGTCTTAATTTCCAGTGACAATATTTAAACCTTCTTGAAACAGGATCAATTACCCAATATGCAAAGCTGCATAAGATATTGAGACTTGAAATACATAAAATAATGTATAATATAAATTTATTAGATACAGTAATGTCTATGTCCATAGGGGATGTTTGTTTTTAATTTAATAACCCTACATATTCAATTAAGCCATACAAGGAAAATAGGAGATAGGAAATAGGAGAGTCAGTCATAGGACAAGAAAGAACAAAACACTAAACTTAAGGTATTTATCAAAATTATTTGGCAAAAAAGGGGGTAAACTACAGCTACAGGAGACAATACCTCCATGCTGAAGTCAATCAGCCAGTACTCAGTCTCTGTTTCCACCAGTATACCCTCAGCAACAGGTGTCGCAGGCTCACTGGGAGGCTCCTCTTCCGGGCCGAGGGTCAGCGCTGTCCACTTATCCTCGGGCTCTAGCTGACGCGTCATGGTGGGCGGTAACTCTCCGTCTGCGGAGGGCTCACTTGATTTCTCCGTGGCCGAATGTGGTGAAATGGGCTCTGGGTCCGGCTGTGTTCTGGACCAGGGGTAGACGCTCTTCAGAGGTGTCTGGGAGGTCAATGGGATGGAGGTAGTTTTCCCCGATCCAGAACAAAGACTTCAGGGTCTCACCGTCAAAGAGGCTGGTGATGGCAAGACGACAAGTTTTCAGAAACAAAAAAAAAAATAAAAATCAACGCCCTCCTGGGCAATCACAGCTAACTTTGCTACATAATCCATTGTTAGGTCGATCGTTCTGTCACCAGATGAAGAAGATGAAGATGGACTGAATACAGGATTAAAAGATAACCATGGTTTATTTAAACAAAAAGGCAGACAGGCATAACAGTGTGCCTACTAGTATGCACAAACAACGACCACATTCTCACATCACAGTTTTATCACAGTTTATTCGCTATAGTTTAAAAAATGGTAATAAAATGGCAAGAACTCAGAGTTAAACTGTGTCAGAATAAATTCATCTTGATAATGTCAGATAACATTGATAGAAAGGTATGTAATGGATTACAATCAACCAATCAGCTGTCAGATGTTAAATTTAAGTACACAATTAGATAATACTAATTTAGGTCAACCAATGACCAAGCAATGCTTCATTTAGTTCAGTCTGTGGTGTAAAAGCATTAGCAATTAAAGAAAAAACACTTAAGCAAAACATGGTCAGGTCAAAGTGTCTGAATAATTTTGGTCCCAAATTTATCAATTTTACAGGTAGTCCACTGTATAAAGAATTTTTGGGTATAATATGTCACAGTTTACTTTATTTTGCTATCCTCACTTACATAAATGAACTATAGTGTCTGAATAATTTTTGGTTTGACTGTATATCTAAAAAATTCTTAATAACTTGCACAGTTTTGCTTCAGTTTGCCTTGTTTTGAGAAAGATTTTAGTTTTAAATTGACTGAAAAACAACACAAAATACAGGTAAATAAATTTTATTTCAATTTATTCATTGAATGTTTGTCATGAGCACTGGAGTACTGCTCCGCTCCTGACATTACTGTGACCCTGAGAGGCTGTTCTTCCAGCCTGCAGTAATGCAGGGATGGTGGTCTGTTGATTTTTCCGATCCCATGTGTGTGAAAGTGTGGTGTGGTCTCTCCCATCTGCTGGATGCAGCTCATTAGGATGCCATAGAGATCCCTTCCAAAACAAACCCGGTCTGCGCTCAGAGAATGGGGCTGGTGGTAAACACCAGCGCGACATGACAGCTTCACTCTCACTATCGATAAATCCTCTCGGCTTCACCAGCCTGCGTGCGCACACCTGTAAGAGAGAGACAGAGCGAAAATTCAAGCTGTCCTATGACTCAATGATAGCAGATGACCCGGAACCAGAGCAACAGTGAAAGATGATCAATCCAAACATCCACCATTCCACAGGCAATTCCCTCATTCAGCTTTAGGAATATTCCGGTTCCTAGTTGTCATGCAATAAGAGCTACAAAATTAATGTGAATGAGAAAGTGTGAATGAGAGTTCATACTGAGATCTTGGACTTTTGATTGCAGATTTTGATGTCTTAGCAATTTGAGATGCTGAGATCTATCCTGATCACTCAGGATAAATCACTCCATTTAATCTTATTTATTTAGGATTAAAGATGGGACTTCCTATGGGATCGCATTCCATGAACTGCACTGCAAAAATTCAATTTTAGTCTGTATTTTTGTCTTGCTTTCCTTAATAGGAGATGTTAGGTAGAATTGAATTAAATTCTATTAATTAAATTTATTAATTAATATTTTTTCTCACTATTAATTAAATATTAGCTTATTAATACTTAGTAAGGTAGTTGTTGAGTTTGGGTATTCGGTAGGATTAATGAATGTAGAATATGGTCATGCAGAATAAGGCATTAATATTGGCTTTATAAGTACTAATAATCTGCCAATATTCTAGTAATAAGCAACTAGTCAATAGTGAGAATTAGACCCTAAACTAAAGTGTTACCAAAGTGAATGGTGATCAGTTCATTCTACCTCCATTTGTGTTTCATTAAAGTAACTAAGTCATACTAGTTGGGAATGATATGAGGTTGAGTAAATGATGACAGAACTGACATTTTGAGGTAAATAGCCCGAATATAAAATCCCTTAATTCAATTATATTCTCTAAAAAACACGCCTTATTATTTGACATGTTTTTCAGTAAAACAAGAATATTAAGAGTTTATTTAAATTATTTTTTTCCATCTACATAAGCTAACAGAGGAATTCACCAACATGTACTTCTGATTTTATTAAACCCTATTGTAATTGTTAAATTTCCGTAAGTCGTAGAGACTTGAAACTTTGAGGGCTGGTAGTACTCACATCACCTACAACGTCACCAAAGGCGCGCCCCGATCGGCCTGACGGGGGCGCTACAGTGGTCAAAAGTACGAAATGGCTCATAACTCCTAAACCGTTAGGCGTAGGCGCAAGTGTCTTATATCGTTGGAATCCTTGGCTCAATGCGGACAAAATTTCGAGTAATTAGTTTTTTTTTGAAAAACCTACTTTTGCGAACTACTCCCAGGCTTTTTGCCCGATCGGAACCAAACCACTGCAGAAATGTTCTCTGGAGAGAGAATATCAATAATTATGAAAAAAAATTGAAATTTCGATTCATGGTCGCTAAGGGAAACCAAAATGTTCGATGTGTCCAGGGTCACTTTTACTAAAATGGCTATAACTTATGAACAGAATGAGATATTTTCGCTAAACTTGGGTCACTTATGTATGAGCTCAATTTGAAGTCACATGAAAAAAATTCGCAGCGATTGGCCACTTGGTGGTGCTATAACAGGAAAGAAAATCATGAAAATGGCTATAACCACACCCGACCGTTAGTCTGATGAAAACTGGCATGCAGTGTCTTTGTCCAGGCTACCATGATAGTCTATGAGAAAATTGGCGTATCTCAAAAAACTCAGTATGCGTCATCGGCACAATGCCCTGAAGGAGCCTGAGAAGTTTCAAGCCAGTGTTTTTCACGGGAGTCACCTCCTTAGACTCCTGAATCCTTGCCGTGTCCAAGGATACCAAACATGGCCGGTTTTGCCTTATGGTTTGTGTAATGGTGACATTTAGCGCTTAAAAAACTTTTGCGATTATCTTCGAAACCGTTAATCCGATCGAGACAAAACCACCACAGGAAATTTGAAAAAATAGGTCAAAAGCTAAACAATAACGCCCAAATGTCAAAATTATGATAGGAACTGACAAAAAAATCCAACCAATGTCGCCCATGGATTTTTATGCTCTCATCAATATAAGTGTCTATAACTTCAAAACGAAATGAGATATTTACAACAGATTTGACACACATATGTATGGGCACACTTTGAGGACACCTAATAAAATTTGTAGAGATCTGGCAAGACATGGTGCTATAACTGTCAAAAAAAACTTTAAAAAACATATTTTTCCATCTATGATCTAAGTTTATTTGTTTATTTGGATCCCCATTAGCCACTACCTAGGTATTAAAAATATGTAATATCAATGGTAAATCATTCCATATTTTCATTCCTCTATACGTTACAGTCCGTTATTTTGCAGTGGTTTTCAAAAACAGGAAGTAATGCACTTAACCATACCACTGGGCAATAATCTAAGTAAGAACCATTGTTTGCACAATTTTAGAAATACAGTGTTGTGGTAAAATGTTTACATATCTCTTAATAACTGACAAACCTCTTCCCATAACTGTTACCATATTTTCTATCTGTTTTGACCACTTCAGCCTACTGTCTAATATAACTCCAAGAAGTCTTATTTCCTCTACCTGTTCAATAGGCACATTCTTTACAGACAGATTTAACTGTGGTTGAAATTTAAATCTAAAATTTGATACAAACACAATGCTTTTGGTTTTTGTCAAGTTTAGAACCAACTTATTATTCCGTACCTACTTTATGACCAATTGTATTTCCTCATTCAAAGCAGTAGACAACTGCTTAATTGATGTTGCAGGTAAATATAATGTTGTATCATCTGCATACGTGACTGTCCATGCACACTTTAAAACAAGAGGAAGATCATTGGTAATGAAAATAATAATGGTCCAAAACAACTTCCTTGAGGCACACCACATTGCAACTCTTTCACATTTGAATAACTTCCATTATAAAATACACACTGTCCAATTAGACAGATAACTTTTAAACCAATGTACAGTATGAGAAGTGAATTTGTAACATTTCATTTTATCCAGCAATAATTTATGATCCAGTACATCAAACTATCATCTGTCATCTGTGTTAATGCTGTTCCTGTTGATATGCATGCTGAAAATGAGAGAGCCAATTATTCTCCTTAAAGAAGAATTAAATTTGCTCACAAAATATTGTTTCCAATACTTTGCTAAGAACTGGTAGCAAACTTATTGCTCGACTATTATGACCATTAAAACCCAGTGCTGCATTTTTCTGTAGATGAATAACCTTTTCATCTTTCCAAGCTAAAGGAAAAATCAATTTTTCAATTCTGATATTAAAGATGTGGCGAACTGGTTCTGCCAAACAACATTTCTTTCTTTTAATTTATCAACTTTATTTATGAAAAAAATCATTAAAATAATTTACAATTTCATATGGTTTAAAAAGAGTTAAAAATGAGTCACCTGTATCAATAAAAGGAGTTTGACTTGATTTCCTACCCATTATTTCATTCCACATTGTGTATTCCACATTTTTTACCATCATATTTTTATTCACTTATTTTAATTTTGTAAAACAATCTTTTCTTTTTCCCTATTAATTTTAGTTACTTGATTTCTTAATTTGCAATACACTTCGCTTCCCAGTTCTGTTTGCTGCTGTAACGTGTGAGCAGGGATGAAGCGGAGTGAGAATCCAAATGCAGCATGAATGATTTAATAACAAACAACATCAACAGTAGATCCAAGAACAAGGGTATCCAAAAACAGGCAGGAGTGCAACAACAGGAACACACATACAGGAGCAACGACCAACAAACAACAACTGAAGTACTGGTGTAAATATACACAAAGGGAAACAAGGTTAACAAGATAACAAGGAGGTGTGGTAAATGGGAAACACCTGGAAGACTAATCAACATGAAAAACTACAAAGGACTACAAAACATGGCACAAGACAGGAAATAACAAAAGAGTCCACAAACACACAGGGAATTTATGACAGATGCACCCTTTGCCACATCTCTCTCAACCATAATGTTTTTAACTGTTTACAACTCATTATCAATCCATGGTGCCCTTACATTCTTCACTGTAATTTTTTTCATAGGTGCATGTTTGTCCACCAAAGGGTAAAATAATCTTTCAAATGCTGACAATGCATTATCATGATTATCTTCCTTATATACATCAATCCAACATACATTTACGTCTGTACAAAATGATTCTTGACTGAATCTCTTATATGAGCTTTTATAAATTACTTTTGGTTTCCTAAGTTTTCTAAGTGGTTACATGCTTGCTAAATAAAACATAGTATCTTTTTACGCATGTGCTTAAAGGCCTTAAACCGCTTGAACCCCGATAAATGCTGCTTGCAGCTTTAATTATCTATTTATTATTATATTTTTTTCCCAGTCAGGCTACACAAGCTAACAGAAAAGAGGAACAACTTTCACCAAAATTTACTTTTGTTTTAATAATGAAATGTCGGTCAAAGTCCATAAAACATGCCTGGCCTGCTGAACAAACCAGCTTATCTCAGCATAAATGGTTTTTGAGCTGGTGACGTTCTTGCTGGCTGACCGGGTTTTGCTGGTTAAGCTAGTTAAGAAGCCCAATAGGGACATAAGCATCCCATAATGATGACCAGCGTCCAAAACACAACATGTTTTCAGCATGGTGGATATGAATTAAACAGGCCTCTGAGAAATTATCCATATTTAAATTAGTTCTCTGACATTAAAACATGAGAACAGCTGAATTCACAGCCCAACTAAAACCTCTCAGAGCCCAGAAGGAATATTTCCACATTTATGAGCACATCTCCACTTTCAGGTTCGGACCTCTCCTTTTCTGCTGTCAGCTCTCCAGTTTCGGAGAATCAGCAGCACACACTTAAAAAAAGTGAATTTCTCTGAACAGGATGGAACTCATGCATAAAGCGCCCGTGCAATCCCAAACACAATAGGATTTGTCCTCCTAAACCCCATGTAATGGAAACAGACCTCCTGCTGTCCGCAGGTGGAAACATGGTTAACTGTCGCTTAGTTATAATCAGTCAAAGCCACCTGCTGTCAGCCACTCTTATGTAATTACAATGGGTTTTAACGCTGTTTTTAATCTTTGATTTCATACAGTACTTAAGTTTTTTGCAGAAGATTGTTTCATGCTTTTACTTTTTTTAGGGGCCAAGCACCTATTGTATCCGTTGGCGTTCTTATTATCCTTCTTCCGTTTCTTCTTCTGCTCAAGTCCATAGAACCGCTTGCGGGAAAGTTATGAAATTTGGCACACAGACAGAGGACAGTCTGAACTGTTCACCATAGCAAATTTGGAGTCTCGAACTCAATCCATCTAGCGCCACCAACTGTCCAAATTTGCACTCGCGTTTATGCTAATAACTTTTGAACCGTATATGGGCTAAAAACAAAATTTCAATCTCAAGATGATTTGATTGCACCCTATGATGTGATTTTCCATCATGAACATTTTTCCGCCATTTTGAATTTTCCGAAAAACCTACTTTCTAGCTCTTTCTAGGCCGTTGCTCCGATATTCACGAAAATTTGATCAAATCATCTTCAAACCATGGCGACAAAAAGTTATGGAATTCTAGTTGATTCATCAAACCGTTTTCGAATAATGCGCAAGCGAATTTAATGAAGAGCATGCCAAAATGAACGTGAGTCTATATCTCTGCGACGTTGTAGCATATTCTTACCAAACTTGGTGTGTGTTATGACAACCATGACCTGAGAGTTTCGGCACAGTGCCACCTAGTGGTCAGGAAACACGAAAAATGGCTATTTTTGCTTATAACTTCTGAACGCTTCACCCAAAAACTGGTCTTTTTAGATACCAAAATTTCCCATATCGTCCATTTTGGGCATTGGCCATTTTGAATTTTGTCGTAATATGCTATATTTTACGAATGCATTGGCGTAATATTTTCGAACTCCTCCTAGATCGTTTGTCCAATTTTTACCAAAATCGAATCGTATCATCTTCAGACCATGCTGGCAAAATGTTACGGATTTCGTGTCGATAGACAACACCATTTTTGTATACCGCATCAACAAATTTGATAGCATGATGCCAAAACGACTCTGAGGCTGTATCTCTGCTTTGGCATTTTGACACCAAACTTTGCATGTGTCATTGTAACCTCACTCTGACCACATCAAATCAATTTGGTCACAGCGCCACCTATTGGTCAAAGGTGATTAAACCATTAAATCAAATTACTAGTGATTATACTTATGATTTTTCAGCCATTTTGCTTAAAATGATCTTAATATGTCTTTAATTGCTCATTTTTGCAGTAGGTCTGATGCTCCAAGCCATGTTGGCATGACTTATGTTCTTTGTGCTTGGCCCCAATAATTGCTATACAGCTATTTTTTTCTTTTTTTTGACATTGCTTTTATCAGTGTTTCTCAACCGGTGGGTCGTGACCCAAAGGTGGTCATGGCTTAATGATCATGGGAAAATGTGGTTCCCATGGCCAAACCATTTGCGAAGCACTGGCTTTTAGAACTGTAAAAGATAATTTCGGATCATTTCTTCTTTTGTACTTTTTATGACAGTGCAAGAGTAATTCAGGTTGTGAAGTAAAAAAAAAAATTTTTTTTTAATTATATATATATATATGTCACAAAGCTCGAATCATTTCAAATTGGTTTCTTGAACATGACAATGAGTTCACTGTACTAAAATGGCCCCCACAGTCACCAGATCTCAACCCAATAGAGCATCTTTGGGATGTGGTGGAACGGGAGCTTTGTGCCCTGGATGTGCATCCCACAAATCTCCATCAACTGCAAGATGCTATCCTATCAATATGGGCCAACATTTCTAAAGAATGCTTTCAGCACCTTGTTGAATCAGTGCCACGTAGAATTAAGGCAGTTCTGAAGGCGAAAGGGGGTCAAACACAGTATTAGTATGGTGTTCCTAATAATCCTTTAGGTGAGTGTATATATATATATATATATATATATATACACTATATTGCCAAAAGTTTTGGGGTGTCTGCCTTTACATGCACATGCACTTTAATGATATCCCATTCTTAATCCGTAGGGTTGGCCCACCCTTTGCAGCTATAACAGCTTCAACTCTTCTGTGAAGGCTTTCCACAAGGTTTAGGAGTGTGTTTATGGGAATTTTTGATCATTCTTCTAGAAGCGCATTTGTGAGGTCAGGCACTGATGTTGGATGAGAAGGCCTGGCTCGCAGTCTCCGTTCTAATTCATCCCAAAGGTGTTCTATCGGGTTGAGGTCAGAATTCTGTACAGGCCATCCCCAAACTGTTCCCACAAAGTTGGGAGGATGAAATTGTCCAAAATGTCTTGGTATGCTGAAGCTTTAAGAGTTCCTTTCACTGGAACTAAGGGGCCAAGCCCAACCCCTGAAAAACCATAATCCCTCCTCCACCAAACTTTACACTTGGCAAAATGCAGTCATGCAGGTACCGTTCTCCTGGCAAATGCCAAACCCAGACTCGTCCATTGGATTGCCAGACAGAGAAGCGTGACTGGTCACTCCAGAGAACACGTCTCCAGTGCTCTAGAGTCCAGTGGCGGTGTGCTTTACACCACTGCATCCGACGTTTTGCATTGCTCTTGGTGATGTTATACACATGATTTTATGATTTTATACACATGTGGCCATGGAAGTGATTGAAACACCTGAATTCAGTGATTTGGCGGGGTGTCCCAATACTTTTGGCAATATAGTGTATGTATATATATAAATGCAGTTGGCACATGCATTGTAGAATAAATATCCCTTTTCATCATTCTGGACACCATGCAATTGATACATTGACTTAATTTAATTTACGTCACTAGGATTAATTCATGTTTCATGACTTTTCAAACAACATATCTGTGTAACAAACTAAATAAAAGGTTTTTCGGTAACACTTTATAATAACGTTCAGTTGTAAGTCATTTATAAATGGTTAGTTAATGATGAACTAATCATTTACAAAACATTCATAAATGATTATCAAGTGATAAGCTAACATTTTATGTATGTTTTGTAAATTCTGTTACAAGTAATTTACAATTGATTAGTTAATGACGAACTAATTATTTACAAAACATGACTATGCGTTCATAAATGATTAATAAATTATGTTACATTTTTTGTGTTTTGTAGATTCAGTTATAAATTATTTACAAGTTATTAGATAATGACAAACTAATAATTTACAAACATGACTATACGTTCATAATGATTATTAAGTAATATGCTAACGATTTATCTGTCCTAAGTTATCTTTAAAAAATAGCATAACATAAAATAATCAAACAGATCCTTAGTAAATGGTTAAGTTACTAGTTAATATATTATTAATCACTGAAATATCAACGTACCATTATCTCAATAAACAATTGTTAATCATGAACAAATGATGATCAAACCATTAGTAAATGATGAGTATATAATTTATTGATGCATGGTTAAAGTTGTAAGCTGGTCTGTTAAAACCAACACGGCATTTCAAGTCTTCTGAAGTCATACGATATCTTCATGTAAAGAACAGAGTTGATCTTAATGTTTTAATCGTTGAAATGATGATCGCGCCCCTTTGTGAACGCACTCATTCATATTTCTCATTCAAACGATACACACGACTTAGCATTGCGCAATCGGTCACAAGACACACGAGAGCCAATGGCATTTTACAATCAAAGCTGACGTAATGACGCAATTGGTCATGAGACACACGACAGCCAATGCTGTCAAAGCTGATGTGACGTTTCTTCTGGCGGCAAATTTTGAAATGTGTTTATGATCTTCGGCCGGCGGATGGACTCGACGCTGATCGCTTTTGGGGATTTACTTCACACAAACCTGTTATATCCTGTTATATCCTGTTTTTTATAATACACAAACGGGTAGGTTTAGGGAAGGTATTGGGTTACGTGTTCAAAACGTGTCTGAATACCGTAAATAAAAAAAGAAAAGAAATGTAAAATTATGCTGGCTGATTAAATTGAGAATCACACTCCATGTCATAATGGCAAAATCATAACCCAATATATAGTTTTATCATGACGATAACCATGCCCAACGCGTCTGTATATGACGCCAAATGTTTCTCATTGAAATCAATGGAGTACTGCGCGTCGGGAAAAGACGTTAAAGGGGTACCCTGTGCGTTAAAAAGTGACGCCGAAGGGAACTGACCAAGCGTCAATATGTGACGAATAGAAGTTAAATGCTTACAGTAATCAGATGATTTACCTATTTAGACATTTCTATTGCAACAGGTGAGGAATAGCAGAATTGAATTTTCACATGTACATTGTTGTAGCAATCAGGGGATGCAGAAAGGGTTTGTAAATGCCTTTTATACACGTACAGATCATCTGTAACGGGTGAGAAAGATCTACGAATGATGTGTAAGACATTTACAAGAGATGAATAGTCTACACTTTAGATTAGGGGACACAGAAATGGTTGTAAATGCTTTGTATACATGTACAGATCATTTGTAACGGGTAAGAAAGATCTACGAATGATGTGTAAGACATTTGCAAGTGATGAATAGTCTACACTTTAGATTAGGAGACGTAGAAAGGGTTGTAAATGCCTTGTATACACTTACAGATCATTTGTAACGGGTAAGAAAGCTTTGTAAATGATTTATTCATGCGTTTACAACATCATCTATAACAGGTGTTGAACACTTTGTAGTGTGTACTTTAATGTAAATGCTGACTGGTGAGGGTATAGACAGCTGTCTTCTCTGACACACATCACATGGAGTCTTTAACGTGCACCTGATGTGAGCTTCAGTGGAGGGTAAAACCAGTTCACATTATCACTAGATCCCACACAGAACACAAGTCTGCACTGTTGAGTGGAAGGATTTAACTTAACGCACTGCAATCATTTTAAAATGTTTATTCATTTGACAACTAGTAATTTATCATTCTTTAAAAAAATTGCATTTTTGTGGGTTTTAACAGACCAGCTTACAACTTCAACAATGCATCAATAAATTATATACTCATCATTTCCTAATGGTTTGATCATCATTTGTTCATGATTAACAATTGTTTATTGAGATAATGGTACGTTGACATTTCAGTGATTAATAATATATTAACTAGTAACTTAACCATTTACTAAGGATCTGTTTGATTATTTTATGATATGCTATTTTTTAAAGATAACTTACGACAGATAAATCGTTAGCATATTCCTTAATAATCATTTATGAACGTATAGTCATGATTTGTAAATGATTAGTTTATCATTATCTAATAACTTGTAAATAATTTATAACTGAATCTACAAAACATACAAAAAATGTAACAATTTATTAAACATTTATGAAATGCATAGTCATGTTTTGTAAATTATTAGTTCATCATTAACTAATCAATTGTAAATTACTTATAACTGAATCTACAAAACATACGTAAAATAATTAACATATCACTTATTAATCATTTATGAAAGCATAGTCATGTTTCGTAAATGATTAGTTAATCATTTACTAATTACTTGTAAATGACTTTAAATGACGGAATTTACAAAACATACATAAAATGTTAGCATATCACTTGATAATCATTTATGAATGTTCTGTAAATGATTAGTTCATCATTAACTAACCACTTATAAATGACTTACAACTGAACGTTATTATAAAGTGTTACCGGATTCTCTCATTTGGCGCGACCCTAAGGTCAGAACGCAACACCATGCTATTGTCTGCTCCGATCTTAGGAATAATGCATGGATGCAGCACAAGCTTCCACTAGACAGATCCTTGTTTCCAATGAATCATTTGATTTACGTGTTGTAGTCCTCATGGGGCGTCGTAATAGAATGGCCGAGCTTTCCACGAATCACAGTGACATGTAAGAAACAGGTTTTTGGGTGTTGGGTCAACAACTGCTCAAAGCTACTTAGAAAATATCCGAGCGGCTCAGTCACCCACGGTGGAAGGAATTTATGAGAGGACAATAGCTTTCACTGTTCCACGAAAAACAAATAGGTCTGGACCACCCACTGGGAATTTTGACAACCGCATTTTCAGAATAAGTTCTGGTTTTCCATTAAAAACAAAAGTTATCTTGAAGTGCATTGTCTTTTATCTATTTTTATTACATCTAAATTTAAGTTAGAAAAGTCAAAAGGAATATCAAGTGAACAGCGTCTTCCAATTGCAAGACAAAATATACATATTCCAGATACATTTTCTACAAAGTCTTAAAGAGATAGTTCACCCATCAATGTCAATTCTGTCATCATTTACTCACCCTCATGTCGTTCCAAACCTGTATGACTTTCATTCTGCTGTGGAACATAAACATCAACTATCCTATGCAATTTTATGTTGTTGTTTTTTCACAAAGTGCTTTTGTTTTTATATGGCTTCAGAAATGGCTTCTTATAAAAGTATATATGTCATTGGGTCTCATTCACTAATAATTGTGTGGATTCTTTCGCATTTGTACGGACAGGAGAACTTCTCACGAAAAATCTCCGCCTGATTCACAAAACGTTCGTACGCACATGAATTTGTTCTTAACTTGCTCTGATGTTAGTGAATTTGGAGTACTCTAAAGGAGCGGCCGCGCGCACGAGGTTAGTCATTTGCAAAACACACCCAAACCATCCCCATATAAGGGCTTTCCGCACACGCTTTCCTTACAGCCTGTCGTCAAACTTGCCGCTGTTCACAGACGCGCTCTCGCCCGGATCCTCGAGCAATGCCAAGTGAGCCATTCTCACCAGTTCTCACAATAAACAGCTTTTATAAAGACCCAGATTACAGAGCTCTCATTAGCCAGCTGCACAGAGGCGTATATCTGCGTTATTCAGAGGAAGCTATAACACAGCTTTTCTTACTCTTTAACTGTAGCTATATGATCGAATGTATTTAAGATGAAATTAAATTGTAGTATTTAATCATTTCATTATATAATTTTATATATGGATTATATAATACAATTAATGCAATATACTTCAACATTATTATTACGAAATCCTTGTTGAATTGTGATTTGTTCTTAAAATCGTTCGTATGCACGTTTCACGCACAAATTTGTACGCATGCTTAGTGAATGAGACCCGTTGTTGTTTGTTGTCTGGTCACAATAGACCAATTATCAGCCTACGTCACACTGACGTCACGCAGGTTCAATTGCGCATGTCGGTTGCAAAAGACGATAGGGAAAATGTCATGTTGTGCAGTGGGATGCCAGAATCGTAAATCTGTAAACAGTGGTCTTAAGTTTTACCGAATACCATCAACTCACAGTACTTTTAATGCCAACCGCAGACGTCTTTGGTTACAAGCCCTCAGAAGAGCCGATTGGAAAGAGGACCAAATTAAAAATGCCCGACTCTGCAGTTCACTCCCGCATATTTCGCGCACACACATACAGTAATAAAGCCGCCTCTGACATACAAGTGCAAAAATGAGCTCCTTTCCCAAGCTTTCCCAAGCTTTATTCATACTCATATGACGGACCACAGCCATACAATTATGAGCCTGCTATGCGGCCAAGAGAGCAGGGACAGGCCAGGATTAGACAGAACAACGGTCAGAGAAGACAAATTGAGGAGAACCAGTGGAGAACAGGGCAGGTGTCTCGATGAGAGACCAGTGTTATCTTATAGATATATGTTAGCTAACGGTATGTAACACTGTGCTCAGATCACAATACTGTACAGATTATTATCATGTATCAGGCAATAGCAAAGCTAGTATTGGTCATCTAGGAGTATTGATACTTATCAATAACAGAAACTAATAAGCTTTGATCAGGCGTATGTCACATTCGTTAATATCCGTCATACTAACCTTACGTGATACAACGTTAGCGGTTTCTCATCACGCCTGATTTGGTAGTTAGCAAATGTTTAAAAAAATAAGACTTACGGTGCACAGTTCACATTATCTTCGAGCTGCATCTCTGACGGATCCGAGACCATCACGTCTCCCGCCGGCGGCCGAACCACAGACAGTATAGTGTTATTGTATTTGTTTCATGTTATCCTTTATTCGTTAATTCTGTGTTATGAGTTTATTTTGTGCCAATTCGGTTTTGAGTATGTAGTTGAGTGACTTGAATGTACACATTCATGGCATGAATACTGTTTTGAATTCATGAATACAAAACTGTTTTGAAAAGTGTGAGACTGTATGCATTTGTGTTAATGTACATAATTTGTATTCATCAATGTTGAAATTGATTCACGTAAAAACAACGGTGAAGAAGCATCGCGTGTGGATGTTCATTCATTTAATATCATGCTTTACATGAGTATTACAATGTTGAACTCCATCATATCGCCAGGATGATAATCCTCCGGTCTAAAGTGAACGCAACACACCACCGCGTTTTTTGAAGCAGATGCAAAAGTGGTCCCGTCTCTTCACCTGCACAAAACCACCCAGACACGGATCACTTTTTCTTGTTAGGAAACCTTTGGACTCGATGTCCTGACAGGCTGAACACAATAATTTACCATGATGATGATAAATTGAAATACAAAAACTACCGAAAACACACTGACTCCTCCTGAATACCAACCTACTCTGCACTCCAAATGTTCAAGGACTCTCTGATATCTTACCAGAATGTTGCCAAGTCCGCGAAAGCGGCTTATTATTCTAATTTAATTGAATCCAATAACTCCAAACCGAAGGTTTTGTTTTCAGTTATTCAATCTGTTTTAAATCCTTCTGTTAACACCTTGTCTGTTGCCTCTGATGCTCTATGTGAAAGCTTCATGAGATATTTCTGTAACAAAGTTACTGTCACATGTGCTCTGTGTCTGTCTTTGGACTTTATGTTAAAGTGTTTCCTGTGCTTTATTTTGTAGTTTTTGTAGTCTTTGTTGTTTTTATGTTGATTTGAGTTTCAGTTCAGGTGTGTCTCATTAGTCTTGTCAGCTGTGTCTCGTTTCCATGATCTGTTTGCCTGTGTATTTAAACCCTGTGTTCAGTCTTGTTCTTTGTTAGTTCTTATCATTGCGTTATGTTGGTTGTTCTGTTCCTGAGCCTTGTTCTTTGAGCCAGCGCAGAGCCCGGCAAACAACTCCCTCTCATGACGTAAAATGAAAAAAAAGCGTTTTTACAAACAGTCAAAGAAATGGTCACTTTATCTGCTAAATTTGTGCCCTTATGCCTTTTTAAAACATTTTAAATCCTGCATTAACTTTTCAAATGGTATTTTCATACAAGGTTACATTCATTTTGCAAAATCTTTTACCTGCAATATGCCCTTTAAGAACTCCTCCACCCCTATGAGAACAGCCGGGAATCACTATCACAGTGGCCTTTCGCCACCACGGAGCCATGAAGCACAGTCAGCACCAAACTCAAGTAGGAAGGAGTCGCACCAGCAGTGCACATGTGTGTTAAGTGTGTGTGTGTCGACTGAACTGGTCCCAGCTGCATCGGGTCATGGCACCAACTCCGATAAGACTCAAACTCCTTCAGGCGATTTGTCCCAGCCTGTTGCCATATGCATCCTCCATGTTCCTTGGGGTCTGTCCCACATGGTACCGTCGAGGCATGCAGATTCAGAGGTTGTAGAGGACACGCTGGCTTCTCTGGTCACGCTGATATTTGTGTCGCCTGCTGACAGTTGGCCTCGCACACACACACACAGTGTCATTGTGTCGGGCCGGTGATGCAGACTGACAGAGCTTCACTATGCATCTGGCATCAAGGTGGGTGAGAGAGAATTCAAAGCACCTTTGCCAGTCCACACAGACTGTCCTTCCAGGTTAAATGTGATAGACATGAACTGTTTTCAGAATACTTCTGTACTGCTTATGTGACCCCCCACACTGAGATTGGGTCACTACATACTGCACTACTACTGTCTAGTCTCATAATATATACTATTTATAATGACAAACGTTTTAAACATTAGTATGCTACATTGTTGTTGTCATCATGTCATCACCTCATCATCATGTTGCATGTTTAAAAGGACAGTGACCGGTGAACGTGATTTCACTGAGTACAACATGTTTCTAAACTGGGTCAGCATCTTTGCAGATCCTGGAACAACGTTCCAATCAACCAATCAGATTTGAGAGCAAAGTTTACAGTTTCTGTCAAGTTTAGGCTTACAACCAGGGTTAGGTTCTTCTACTGTAGGCCTACATCATTGTTATTCAGCTATCATTTCCCTCTTAGTGGCTTTTAGTATGGATTTTAGTATGGCGTGTGACGGGGGTCTGAAGCTCCAAAAAAAGATAAAAATCTAAAAAGTATCTTAAAAGTAATGCATATGACTCAAGTTAAGTACTCTTTAATTAAAATACAGTATTCACTGATAATCTTCATATATGCCTTTTTCACTTGTTTTAAACAAATCTCTCCAAATTTAAGTAGAAAAAATATATATTTAAGATACATTTTCTACAAAGTCTTAAACTTTTGCGATTTTGCTTTTCAGGTAAGATTTTGTCTTATGATTTTAATGTGTCACATGACTTATCACGACACTGCAATACATACAGTGGGGAGAACAAGTATTTGATACACTGCCGATTTTGCAGGTTTGCCCACTTACAAAGCATGTAGAAGTCTGTAATTTTTATCATAGGTACTCTTCAACTGTGAGTGACGGAATCTAAAACAAAAATCCAGAAAATCACATTGTATGATTTTTAAGTAATTAATTTGCATTTTATTGCATGACATAAGTATTTGATACATCAGAAAAGCAGAACTTAATATTTGGTACAGAAACCTTTGTTTGCAGTTACAGAGATCATATGTTTCCTGTAGTTCTTGACCAGGTTTGCACACACTGCAGCAGGGATTTTGGCCCACTCCTCCATACAGACCTTCTCCAGATCCTTCAGGTTTCAGGGCTGTCGCTGGGCAATACGGACTTTCAGTTCCCTCCAAAGATTTTCTATTGGGTTCAGGTCTGGAGACTGGCTAGGCCACTCCAGGACCTTGAGATGCTTCTTACGGAGCCACTCCTTAGTTGCCCTGGCTGTGTGTTTCGGGTCGTTGTCATGCTGGAAGACCCAGCCACGACCCATCTTCAATGCTCTTACTGAGGGAAGGAGGTTGTTGGCCAAGATCTCGCGATACATGGCCCCATCCATCCTCCCCTCAATATGGTGCAGTCGTCCTGTCCCCTTTGCAGAAAAGCATCCCCAAAGAATGATGTTTCCACCTGTACTCATCCTTCTTCTTCCTCCAAACACGGCGAGTGGAGTTTAGACCAAAAAGCTCTATTTTTGTCTCATCAGACCACATGACCTTCTCCCATTCCTCCTCTGGATCATCCAGATGGTCATTGGCAAACTTCAGATGGGCCTGGACAAGCGCTGGCTTGAGCAGGGGGACCTTGCGTGTTCTGCAGGATTTTAATCCATGACGGCGTAGTGTGTTACTAATGGTTTTCTTTGAGACTGTGGTCCCAGCTCTCTTCAGGTCATTGACCAGGTCCTGCCGTGTAGTTCTGGGCTGATCCCTCACCTTCCTCATGATCATTGATGCCCCATGAGGTGAGATCTTGCATGGTGCCCCAGACTGAGGGAGATTGACCGTCATCTTGAACTTCTTCCATTTTCTAATAATTGCGCCAAGTTGTTGCCTTCTCACCAAGCTGCTTGCCTATTGTCCTGTAGCCCATCCCAGCCTTGTGCAGGTCTACAATTTTATCCCTGATGTCCTTACACAGCTCTCTGGTCTTGGCCATTGTGGAGAGGTTGGAGTCTGTTTGATTGAGTGTGTGGACAGGTGTCTTTTGTACAGGTAACGAGTTCAAACAGGTGCAGTTAATACAGGTAATGAGTGGAGAACAGGAGGGCTTCTTAAAGAAAAACTAACAGGTCTGTGAGAGCCGGAATTCTTACTGGTTGGTAGGTGATCAAATACTTATGTCATGCAATAAAATGCAAATTAATTATTTAAAAATCATACAATGTGATTTTTTGGATTTTTGTTTTAGATTCCGTCTCTCACAGTTGAAGTGTACCTATGATAAAACTTAACTAGAAATTAGTAAATCCTACAGCAATTTTTTTCAGTGCATTTTGTGTTTCAGTTTTGGAAGAAACAAAAAGAAAATCAAATGGCTGGAACAATATATATAAATACACACACATGCATGTATATATTTAACAAATATTTGCATGTATATATAATTTATCTTATATATAAATATATTTTTTTATAAAAATATAACATATTTTTCTTAAATATATACATGCATGTGTGTGTATTTATATATACATAATAATTATACACAGTGCACACACATATATTATGTAAACACAAACTTTTATTTTGGATGCGATTAATTTTTCCCCAGCACTAATATATATATTAAAACATAATTTATAATATTTGACTGGACTTCCAAAAGTTACACCTTTTTACACAAACTTGTATTTAAAATGCAAAAATAAAGCACTTTTTGCAAATCCCAAACATGTATGCACATACTATATTAAATTCATTTGTGTATGTGCATATTCAGTATTTGTAATTCAGTAAATGTAATTAGTTACTATCTTTTTGGCAACTTTGTAGTTTATATCAAAGATATTAGCAACTCTTACTATCTACTTGACTACATTTTTGAATAAGTATATGTACTCTTTACTCTAATACATTTGTGATGAGTAATGCAATTACCTTTACATTTTGCATGGCACCTAACATGTTCTCCAGCAGTTTATTTCTGCTACAAAAGTGATATTGCCATCTACAGGGCATTGAAGGTACTACATCTTGTGCGTTTTGCCCTTACTCACCCAAACTTGTCAACAAGGCCACTTTACATGAATGCGAGTGCATTAGCAGGTAGTTGTGAATTGCAGGTGTTTCAAATATAAGATGAGTACATGACTAATGAGGCCGAAACCAGCACGTCCAGTTATTTGTCCGTCATATATAAAGAGACCCTATTGAAGAATATACTTTTGCCCTGTTTGAGCACTAGAGCTTAACTGAGACTTGAGAATCTGTAGATGTTTAAGAGGCTGTTGCGTCGACCTTGATTTATTACAATATTGAGGTGTTCAGTTTTATTTCAATTTTAGAAAATAAACGTGATTGCTCTCCTCACAAATCAACTGTTTCTTGTTTTTCACTGGCATGTCTCTTAGGTGTTGAGGACTAGTGCATCTTTGAGCCTACATTCAGTACGAGTAAAATACTTAAAGCCCCACTGAAGTGCCTTGAAACACGCAGCATTATTCAATGTGTTGATGTAATTTCCACCGAAACAGGGAGACAGGGCGGGGCATCTCAAACTGCTCCTCCCCTTTTTTTAAAACAGCCAGTAGTGTTTAGTTTATATCACAGCTCAGCCAGAGTCGTTGAGCTCAGTAAAGCCACAGTTGCCTCCTAATCTTTAACCGTTTCTCCTCCTAATCTCCTCCATATCGCTTTAAAATACAGCATTCTGTGCAGAATTCAAACGAGTCCGATACGTTTTGTGGTCTGTGTTGACTCGATCATATGATCCGCTCTGTGCTATTGTGTCTCTGGACCGGAGCTGTGGCGGTTCACTTACACTAACGTGAAACCAGACTTCATTCACCCCAATGGAAAGCATATTTACACTGTCTGAATCGTTCCCTATCCCCTATATAGTGCACTATGTGCCATTCACCATGTAGAAAATAGTAAATATGTGAACAAGTGACAGCTTCAGCATCTGTTTATAATGTCGGGGGCGTGGCTTCAGATTCTAGACAGCGTTTGATTGGACAGAAAATCTGATGAGAAGCTGAAGTGCAGAGCGATGTCATCAAAATCATTAATCCATATGAATTTTGTCATTGTTTTGGAGCACACTAGCTTATAGAAAACAGTAAGGCTAACATATTCATACTAAAAGCCAAAAAACTTCAAATTTGATTTCATGGGGACTGTTTAAATCAGATGGCTTCAGTTCAGTTAGGATATTTAAGTAGCTTTTATAAACATGAAAAAACCATTACTCTTGTGCATCTTGAGACAAAACAATGGCATTGACATATTTTAAGATATGCCAGTGCAAGTTTCTTTCAGTTAAAACAGCTCAAATATGCATTTTAGTCTGGGAGTAGCTTAAGCCTTGAAACCGGTAAGACTTTTACTTAAGTGGTATTGGAATTGATAACTTGTAATGCACATTTTCACTGTAAGGTATCTGTACCTTTACTTAAGTATGCTAAATTTCAGGTACTCATTACACCTCTGTGCATATTGTATTTAAAAAAGTTTGTGCATGCAAATATTAAAAGATAACCAATGCAATATTTGACTGGACTTCCGAAAGATACAAAACCAGCAATCTTCCATCCTCCCCCAGTCTGCTCTTGCTCTGTTCTGAGTCTGGCTCATGAGGACTGTATGCAGCACTGCATTATTTAGCAAGCCTAAACAATACAAAGTGTTTTCTTTTTGTTCTTGTTTTGTTTCTTCCACTTGACATCCCATGGAAGATGTAGAGACCTTGAGAGCTATAGTGGTTTGTAAGTATGGCGGGAGCTACTGCTGTCTGAATCAGTCTTTGTGAAAGCAAGTGCAAGTACAATACACTCTGTCATCAGCTTTTTCTGCTCAATGTCAAAGGCACTTGTTCAGCTGGCTACATTTCCACGAATCGAAATTGATTTTGTGTGTACTGTGCCGTTGCCATGACGGTCGTGACAAAAGAAAAGCAGAGTTTTGATTTCCTTTTTTTCTATTTCTATTAAAAAATAAATAAATACTCAGTAGCACTGCTGTGAGCCTCACATACGTGACGTCTTGCATATATTGCACATGCTTACACTTGTGCTCGCAGGACATCTGCAGACATTCGATACCCCCAGCACCATATTGATTCCTCGTTGTTTCCTCTTTTCACGTGAACTCTTGTGCTATCTCCACATCTGTGTGTTTGTGCGCATTGCTGAAATGAAGCCCACCCCGAGGCCGCCACTCTCAATATGCTGTGGTTAGTTTTCGAGGCCACTATTACTGTATGACAAATATAAACAGGAATTAATTTTCCCCTGCAGACCACTGCTAGATTCAGTCGCTGATTAGCCATACGCTTGTTCTCGCCTGCTTTTATTACATTAATGACAAGCGAATTAATTTTGTTTTATTGCATTGATGAAACAAGGAACATTAATTAATCAGGCATTCAGAGGCGGGAGAACAGAGCAAGCGTGTTTGGATCCACAGTGAGCACTGGGATTGTTTGGATTACTGAAAGTAGGGATTGCAAATCGAGATTTGGCCTGGAATGACATTCAGGTGAACAGGTCGAATTAGTCGCGTTTCCATTACAGATCTGTGCAAAACTTTTGCGATATTTTCTAAATGTCAATAAAAAACTATTGCGAAATGACGCCGTTTCCATTAACCGATGTTATGCGACTAAAACTTAATTTTTTCCTCTCATTCTAAAAATCATGCCAACAGATGTTGGTAGGTTTACGTATATAGACGGAGGCGTGTTATCCAAGCATTAATGGCAAGGAAAGCCCCTTATACTTGAGAGCGGCCATGAGGTGTTTCTGAATGTTTCTCCCTCATATCTGCTTCAAGGTCTCGATAAATTGTGGCATTTCTTTGTTGTTTAGAATCCAGTACACTCTTCAAAATAAAGGTTCTTTGGGGGGGTTTATGGTCCCATGAAGAACCTTTAATATCCAAAGAACCTTTTCATTGCACAAAAGGTTCTTTGTAGCACAGAAAGTTTTTTTAGACTATAAAATGGTTAGAAAAAATGGTTCTTTAAAGATCCTTTCACAAAACGGTTCTTCAGGGAACCAAAATCTTCTATGGCATCGCTGTGAAAACCCCTTTTTGGTTCTTCCTGGCACCTTTATTTTTAAGGGTGTACTCCTGTAAGTCTTTTATGAGTTCAATAAAAGAACTCATACTGCGTCATCTTTAAAGAAATAAATTTAGCGTTTTTGCGAAATATTCCTTTTTTGAATAGCCTGAAAAACCACCTCATGCGAGCGTAAAAACCTTTTTGCGATATATAGGAGTTTTTGCGAAATTGACATGTTTCCATTGGCCGTATTTTCAATTCACAATTTCAATTTGTGAAATTTGAGGGGTAATGGAAACACGGCTATTGACTCACAAACTTAAAGGAGTAGTTCACTTCAGAATTTAAATTTCCTGATAATTTACTCACCCCCACGTCATCCATGATGTTCATGTCTTTCTTTCTTCGAAAATAAATTAAGGAATTAAGTTTTAGTTAAGTTAAGTTTTAGTTAAGTTTTTGAGGAAAACATTCCAGGATTTTTCTCCATATAGTGGACTTCAATGGGGTACAACGGGTTGAAGGTGCACATTACAGTTTCAATGCAGCTTCAAAGAGCTCGACACGATCCCAGGCGAGGAATAAGGGTACAAAGTGAACGTGCAAAGACTAAGTCAAATGCCCTTCACAAAACAAAGGTAAACAATGATGTCGTTGGAGGTGAAAATGAGTTTTTTGCCCTACCACGGTACTTCCGCCTACGTCACGCGTGACCTTTCCAACATGATTACATAATACGTGGCGCATTGCAGAGAAGTGCAAGACAAACATTTGTGGTTAAAAAGTATATACATTTTTATATTTTTTAGAAAATTACCAATGGTTTCGCTAGATAAGACCCTTATTCCTCGGCTGGGATCGTGTTGAGCCCTTTGAAGCTGCACTGAAACCCGTTGTACGCCATTAAAGTCTACTATATGGAGAAAAATCCTGGAATGTTTTCCTCAAAAACCTTAATTTCTTTTCGACTGACGAAAGAAAGACATGAACATCATGGATGACGTGGGGGTGAGTAAATTATCAGAAAATTTTAATTCTAAAGTGAACTACTCCTTTAAGGCTACATTCACACTGCCTTAGTGCTCAGATTTTTTTTTTGTATAGCTGTTCACATTGTTGTTTTTAAATGTGGCCAATATCAGATTCCAGTGTGAACAGATCATGGTCCTGAACTGACCAGCATGCGCAAAAGAACGATAAGACGTCACTCAGCAAGCAGTTATACAGAGGTAAACACTGAGGACATTGAAGTAAGTGATTACAAGTTTAATAATAGTGTGATCTGCAGCGGAAGCCAGCGAATTTATGTGCGCAATATAAAAAAACAAAGATGATGTTAGAAAAGAGAGCAGAGTTTTTAAACATTTATGAAGTTTTGCTTGTATATAGAGCTGTCACTGTAATACTTATGAGCTCTGACACATCACTGTCCTTCACTGATTACCTTTCGCATCCGTCTTGATAACGTTGGTTATGTAAAAATCAGTGCAGAATTGTGACGAATGTTGATGTAGAATGACGTAAAAGTCTCATGAATTCCGATTTGACTGTTCAGACTGAGGTCGCATTGCAAAACATCTGACCTGTAACGGATTTAGCACCACATATGGAAGTGGTCCTAAATCCGATACAGAATGGAAAAGATCAGATTCCATGTGGTTTGTGCCGCTCACACTAGCTATGTTTCCATCCAAAGTTACATAAAACATTTGCGAATAAAGCAGCGTTTCCATCCAGTGAGTTGAAGAGAACAAAATTGTCACTTCCTGATAAACTGCCGCTAAATATCACTAAGAAAAGTAGGAGAAACCAATGTATATAATAAATTACTTGCAGAGGAAGATGCCTGCTGTTTAGGAACACAGTCGTGTAAGACAGTTCTGGAATGAAGGTAATTATACTGAACCACTTTGACGACAGACTTTGGCTCAGGCATTTCAGAATAACCAAAACAGCAAAAATATCGTTTCACTGGTTAGCCCAGTTATGCCGTCCCATCGTGCAAAGTCACATGATTTTTTTGGCCCTGTTTACACCTGGTATTAAGATGCGTTTTGGTCAGTCGATCACAAGTGGACGATGCTAAATACAGGTGTACACGGGGTCTTAAACGTTTTGAGCTTGTCCACTTTCGGCCACTTCCAGAGGTAATGGAAAACACATTTTACCTGATTACCACGCTTAACCTTCATGACACTGACCTACTGTGTAAACATTATGGGAAGAGCGCTAGCCAGACGGGATTTAAACTTTATTGGCTGGAGACCCAAGTTTGGTTTGAAGATGAAAAACGTACCAGCACAATGTTCTCTCACCATTCCTGATTTCTAACACACACTCACAGCTTTCGGCGTGGTCTTGCAGTTGTAGTCCCTTCCCTCGTAGAAATCAGAACAGAAGTGGTTGAAAGTGGACAAAAGAGATGGATTAAAACACCATGTGTAAACGGGTATGTGTCTGCCTCGTCTACTTGTGATCCGATCGACCGCATCAACGCATCTTAACACCAGCAGGGCCTTTGATGCACATCAAGGAATTTATTCGGTAAATCTGTTTCCATCATAGTTTATTCTTATTGGATATAAAATGTATGTGACTCAAACAAGCGCATACATTTATATATAAGCATAACAGTATATATAAGAATCGTTTTGGAACTTAATCATTCAGTGAAACTGGAATCCAAACCCAAATCCATTGCATTTCTCATCCCTACAGATGCAGAGAAAAGTTGGGAATAGGTTGTAAGCAAAATGTCTCTGTAAGAGTCTAGGACAGGGCTTCGTCCAACACTGAGCTGTTGTCTCATCTGTAAGTGACAAAATTCAGATGCTGCGACATGTTGTTTATGTGCTGAGCAGCACGGCAGAGGCAGCAGGGCTTGCCACAAACTTTTGATTTATTAAACAACTCGCCTTGCCATGGCTACAAATTTCCCTGACATTACAAAAAAAACTGGGTACTGTCGCCTAGCACGGCATATCCACCGAGCGAAAAATTACAACAGGATGTACAGAAGTACCACAGAGGTACAGAATATGTGAGCACACTTTTACAGGATTCACTTCTACTGCAAACTGCACTATAGATAAAACACAACACAATACAAACATATATATGTAATGTAAATATGTATAATGCACACAATTTTTATTTTCATTTTTTTATTTGCAAACAGAAGAAAAGCAGGAAAATATTATGTTTTACTATTTACGACATTCTGTTTCTGCTATATTCTACTATGTTCTCATTTAATAATGATAATTAATACTATACATACAATTAAAATTAAATAATATTATGGTTAATATAATAATAATAATAATAATAATAATTCTGTAAAACAAATCCGTAATAAATCAGACCAAATAGCATGAATGAAATGATGATGATGATAATAATAATAATAATAATAATAATAATAATAATAATAATAATAATACGTATTATTATATTATATTAACCAGAATATTTATATTTCATATATTGTGATTATATTTAATATTTATTAAATAAATAATATTTATTTAATATTTATATTTTATCATTTTAATTTATCATTTAATAATAATTATTAATATAAACAATATAGAAAATTAATAAATAGTAGTAAATAGTGAATAAATAAGTTTTATTTTATTAATACATTTTAGCCTGTAAAAAAATTTTTGCAACCAAAATTGCATACTATATAGTATTCTACATTTGGATTAAAACTTACTTTGTGACCATTAAAAAAGTATGTTTTATGTAATATAAATGTGTGTAGTATAAATGTAATTCGGATGTCATCATTATCATGTGGCTTCACTTCTATTCACAAATCCTCTCCCATGGCCTCATGGGATAGTAAAGTGTCCGTCATATGCACACTTCAGAATCTCGCCGGGAGTAGTAGGTCATCCGGGTACTTTTTTGCCTACTTTACATTTAACGTTTTATTATAATTAATATATGGCTGGGTCCGAAAGCTAAAAAATGCATTCCAAATTAGGAAGGCATCAAGGCATGTCCGAATCTAATGTTAGCTTCACTTCCTGTCTCCTGAGATACCTTCATCTGATCGATTTTTGAAGGCAGCATAGATGTGTCCTTCACTGCATTTGATATCCCACAATCCTGTGCGTTCCATTAAAAAATAAAGATGGCGTCTCAAAGTTGCAGATGGTCAGTTTGTGTGTAAATGTACACTTTAGATGTCATTTCTAGGTAGAAATTAGTCATTAAATCTTCACTTATCACCAAAGCTCGCTCTATGTCGTTGTAGATAATTAAACCGCTACGCTCCTCAGAAGCCTGTCAAAAATCAGTTTTGTGAGGTAAATTGTGTGCAAATGCTGCCTACAAAGTCATCACCTGATAAGGCAGCGAGGCATCAAGTCAGCTTTCAGACGCATCCAAGAATTCGGACATACTACTCGGCTCACACTGTTTTTCATTTGGACGCATTGTATTTTCTGTGGTCCTAGCAGAAAAGACCCGCAACCTGTTTTTGGCCTGCGAGCCACCATGAGAACATCTGATATAAAGAACACCATCCAGGCTCTGTTTTCAGACATCAATGGGCGTATTAAAGCATATTAAAGTGGCAAGCAGCACGAGGAGTTTGCTGACTCGGACATGTCCTGCAGAGATCAGGGTCCGACCGGAGATCAGGGTCGTAAGACTCGCTCCTGTTGTGTTCGCTATTTACTGCAGCTCTGAGCTCCTGTTTCCATTCTCTCGTAAATCTCCGGTAACAGAATGGGTTCATTCCCACGTGTGTGATTAAACACAGAGAGGATCATTTACTGTGTTTTACACACCTGTCACTGCACACATTTGCTGAACGGGGTTTATTCTCAAGTAATGTGAGAAACTTGGTGCATTCTATTTGTGTTGAATGTGCTGAATGTTCATCATTAACTGTGTACATCTCCCTAGCAGTGGTATTTTAGTATTATTAACATAATATATATATATATATTTATTTATTTATTTAATATTTTGAATTCGGTTTTTTTTTTCTGTTTTTATTTTAATATTAGTTAAAGCTTTACTAATTTTGTTGTCTATAGTCATTTTTTATTTACATTTTTTAAATATAGTTTAAATTATAGTTATTTTAGTACATCAAATTAAACTAAATGAAAATGAGAAATAAGCTGAAATAAAATAAATTGAAGGTTTTTTTATATTTTGAATTATTATTATTACTTTTTTTTTCAGTTAAAGTTTTAGTAATTTTGCTGTGTTTTGTCTTTTTTTTTTTAAATACAGTATTTACACATTTTTATTTATTTCAATTTTAGTTTTAGTAATTTTAGTACATCAATGTAAATTAAATCAAAATGAGAAATATTTCTTAAAAATAAAATAATTTCATAAAATAAAATTAATTTTATATATACAGTATATTTATATAATTAAACTTATTTTATACAGTATGTATGTATATATATATATACATATATACACTCACCTTAAGGATTATTAGGAACACCATACTAATACTGTGTTTGACCCCCTTTCGCCTTCAGAACTGCCTTAATTCTACGTGGCATTGATTCAACAAGGTGCTGAAAGCATTCTTTAGAAATGTTGGCCCATATTGATAGGATAGCATCTTGCAGTTGATGGAGATTTGTGGGATGCACATCCAGGGCACGAAGCTCCCGTTCCACCACATCCCAAAGATGCTCTATTGGGTTGAGATCTGGTGACTGTGGGGGCCATTTTAGTACAGTGAACTCATTGTCATGTTCAAGAAACCAATTTGAAATGATTGGAGCTTTGTGACATGGTGCATTATCCTGCTGGAAGTAGCCATCAGAGGATGGGTACATGGTGGTCATAAAGGGATGGACATGGTCAGAAACAATGCTCAGGTAGGCCGTGGCATTTAAACGATGCCCAATTGGCACTAAGGGGCCTAAAGTGTGCCAAGAAAACATCCCCCACACCATTACACCACCACCACCAGCCTGCACAGTGGTAACAAGGCATGATGGATCCATGTTCTCATTCTGTTTACGCCAAATTCTGACTCTACCATCTGAATGTCTCAACAGAAATCGAGACTCATCAGACCAGGCAACATTTTTCCAGTCTTCAACTGTCCAATTTTGGTGAGCTCGTGCAAATTGTAGCCTCTTTTTCCTATTTGTAGTGGAGATGAGTGGTACCCGGTGGGGTCTTCTGCTGTTGTAGCCCATCCGCCTCAAGGTTGTGCGTGTTGTGGCTTCACAAATGCTTTGCTGCATACCTCGGTTGTAACGAGTGGTTATTTCAGTCAAAGTTGCTCTTCTATCAGCTTGAATCAGTCGGCCCATTCTCCTCTGACCTCTAGCATCAACAAGGCATTTTCGCCCACAGGACTGCCGCATACTGGATGTTTTTCCCTTTTCACACCATTCTTTGTAAACTCTAGAAATGGTTGTGCGTGAAAATCCCAGTAACTGAGCAGATTGTGAAATACTCAGACCGGCCCGTCTGGCACCAACAGCCATGCCACGCTCAAAATTGCTTAAATCACCTTTCTTTCCCATTCTGACATTCAGTTTGGAGTTCAGGAGATTGTCTTGACCAGGACCACACCCCTAAATGCATTGAAGCAACTGCCATGTGATTGGTTGATTAGATAATTGCATTAATGAGAAATTGAACAGGTGTTCCTAATAATCCTTTAGGTGAGTGTATATATATTTGGGTGGTCCACAAAAATGAAAGTTGTAATTTCAACCATGGTACCCTCTCAGTTTGTTACTTAGCTATATTGGAATTATGCTGCAAAATATTGGTTTAATTGACTAACATTTAGAGGTTGCTCAGTGTCCTCGAGTTTTGTTTATTTCCGTCGTTCACCTCCAGTTCCTGGAAGGTAAAGAAGGAAGTTAAACACATCAGATAAGTAGTCAGCAAATGCAGTATATACAAACCCGATTCCAAAAAAGTTGGGACACTGTACAAATTGTGAATAAAAACAGAATGCAATGATGTGGAAGTTTCAAATTTCAATATTTTATTCAGAATACAACATAGATGGCATATCAAATGTTTAAACTGAGAAAATGTATCATTTTAAGGGAAAAATAAGTTGATTTTAAATTTCATGGCATCAACACATCTCAAAAAAGTTGGGACAAGGCCATGTTTACCACTGTGTGGCATCCCCTCTTCTTTTTATAACAGTCTGCAAACGTCTGGGGACTGAGGAGACAAGTTGCTCAAGTTTAGGAATAGGAATGTTGTCCCATTCTTGTCTAATACAGGCTTCTAGTTGTTCAACTGTCTTAGGTCTTCTTTGTCGCATCTTCCTCTTTATGATGCGCCAAATGTTTTCTATGGGTGAAAGATCTGGACTGCAGGCTGGCCATTTCAGTACCCGGATCCTTCTTCTACGCAGCCATGATGTTGTAATTGATGCAGTATGTGGTCTGGCATTGTCATGTTGGAAAATGCAAGGTCTTCCCTGAAAGAGACGACATCTGGATGGGAGCATATGTTGTTCTAGAACTTGGATATACCTTTCAGCATTGATGGTGCCTTTCCAGATGTGTAAGCTGCCCATGCCACACGCACTCATGAAACCCCATACCATCAGAGATGCAGGCTTCTGAACTGAGCACTGATAACAACTTGGGTTGTCCTTGTCCTCTTTAGTCCGGATGACATGGCGTCCCAGTTTTCCAAAAAGAACTTCAAATTTTGATTCGTCTGACCACAGAACAGTTTTCCACTTTGCCACAGTCCATTTTAAATGAGCCTTGGCCCAGAGAAAACGCCTGCGCTTCTGGATCATGTTTAGATATGGCTTCTTTTTTGACCTATAGAGTTTTAGCCGGCAGCGGCGAATGGCACGGTGGATTGTGTTCACCGACAATGTTTTCTGGAAGTATTCCTGAGCCCATGTTGTGATTTCCATTACAGTAGCATTCCTGTATGTGATGCAGTGCCGTCTAAGGGCCCGAAGATCACGGGCATCCAGTATGGTTTTCCGGCCTTGACCCTTATGCACAGAGATTGTTCCAGATTCTCTGAATCTTTGGATGATATTATGCACTGTAGATGATGATAACTTCAAACTCTTTGCAATTTTTCTCTGAGAAACTCCTTTCTGATATTGCTCCACTATTTTTCGCCGCAGCATTGGGGGAATTGGTGATCCTCTGCCCATCTTGACTTCTGAGAGACACTGCCACTCTGAGAGGCTCTTTTTATACCCAATCATGTTGCCAAATGACCTAATAAGTTGCAAATTGGTCCTCCAGCTGTTCCTTATATGTACATTTAACTTTTCCGGCCTCTTATTGCTACCTGTCCCAACTTTTTTGGAATGTGTAGCTCTCATGAAATCCAAAATGAGCCAATATTTGGCATGACATTTCAAAATGTCTCACTTTCAGCATTTGATATGTTATCTATATTCTATTGTGAATAAAATATAAGTTTATGAGATTTGTAAATTATTGCATTCCTTTTTTATTCACAATTTGTACAGTGTCCCAACTTTTTTGTATTAGAAAACAACACATTAAAGTAATTAACTGCTGGAGAATGAAGATGGAGCAAGTAGAACATTTTTAATTAAATTCAAAAAGTTTCAAATCATAAATAAAAAATCAGTTTAGCAAGCGCCATGTGTCTACATGTAGAAATATGATTATGTAATTGTAAAGTTAATATTATAACTTTATTATTATAAAAAAAACATCATTGAGTGTAATTTAAGTGTTTGTATAGAAATCTTCAATATTATAGTAGGCTAATGTAGCCTAGGCTACAACTGACTCCCATAGTTTACAGCATTAGTTTAGAGATTTGTTTTCCTTGAGAAAATTTGCCATGTATTGTACCTGATATATATCCAAAATAATATATCCGATATATATATCTGATATTGAATCGAATCGAAATCTAATCGAATTGCAAGCATGTGAATCATAATTTGTGTCAATACCCAGCCCTACTACATCACATCACAATTAAAATATTGCATCAATACTGAACAATGATTTGTAAACCTTTATGAGGTTTGCAGCCGTTTTCTGGTACTTTTCACTGAATTTTTACTAATTATATAATGTGCAATAAAATGTCTGACAGGAAGTGAAGTGAATGTGTAAACAAGATAATTAGCAAATAATTAGTAAATAAGTAAAATAAATAGAATAATCCAACACATCATACCTGAGTCCTGGATTCTTGATATTATTGCACGACCAACAGAAATCGTACATGTGAACTATAATTCATCTTGAGCAACCTCTGAACTCCATTCAAATTCAATAAAACTTGGCAGGAGTCATCGTTATATGAAGGGTAAAAGAACTAAGAGGTACTAAGAGGTAGTTTTAATCATTTAATGTTTTACATTACATTGTGGACCACCCTAATATAGTATTATATATAAGTATTAAATAACAAAATGTATATATGGTTGTAGCTATAGATAACTATAATAACCCTTCGCCACCGGATGCCGGCATTTTCACATAACGTTATAGACCTTATGTAACTCCGCCCCTTCTCATTGTGTTCTGTCTTCCAGTTAGTATTTCATAATCTTACGGATTTATGAATGAACTGCTTGTTTTAAACCGGTTTACTGACATTTGTTATGACATCCGCTTCAAACATTACATTGATAACTTTCATGATAACTTTCGTTAACTCTACAATAAATAAATCCATTTCACCCGCAAATTACACTTCTAGAAATATACAGAGCTACCACAAAAACTGAAGTTCTAAAGATGGTTGCGCACTTGTTTCTCTGGTGCATAAGGTCTACAGGAGTTTAAATCCAAACATCAAGTAACATTCTATTGCAAGCTTTCTACTAGTGCATAGTTTGGTATACCAATGATCTGAAATTCATCTTACTTCCAGGCGTTCCTTCAGACATGAAGTTAATTCAGCAAGACAGGAGAGGAGCGAGCGCCAGCTGTCACAGCACCTGAGGGTCCCCACAGCCCCCATTGGGCCCTCAGGAGCCACACAGAACCCCCATCAGATGGAGGCAAAGCGGCGTGAAGTGTTTACGTTTTCGCACTGATCAGCCCGTTCATGTTTGTGGCGGGATGCTTATCAAGGGCCCTGGCACCTTGCTTTTCCAGCTCACTGCAGCTGAAGACAGGCGAGGAAATATGCACAGAGCGGGAAGAGTTATCGTCAAATGAATGCTGAAGGAGAAAGGGCAGATAGATTGCTGTTGTCACTTCTTTTTCATTTATTTACCCTTGGCCCTTATCAGGCTCGCCATGCAAACACGGGTGTTCAAATACGACGGTGTCACAATTAGAATCAGGAAGGGCTCTTGTAATGGGAAAAAAGAAAGCGAGGCGTTAGGACAGAAAAGACACTCCGCTCCTCTAATAGTCACCCGAGATGGGATTTACTGCTGTTAGATTGTGTCTATGAGAAGCATTCGAGAATAATGTCTTATTGTGAAATAATCTGAAGCTAATATTTAATGAAATATAGATTTAATGTCATTATCTACTTGGGGGCACTTCTGCATTTTTCATTTAGAATGGATTGCAACAAAATGCACGAATGATAGGATTAAACAACTTATTACTATTCAAGAATACATAGCTGTCAACAAATGATGTGCTTTTAAATGTAGCATAATTTTGTAAGGCAAGTTAAATCTTACCCATAGTGCCAGAACACCATATTTTCGTTCCATGTACATTCATGCTCTTCTCTGTACTAAAAAAAAGACTACAAGAAAGAAATTGCACGTCTAAAAATATCTGTCGACTAATACAGCATACATAAAAGATTACCAGATAGCAGAAAAATAAAATAATAGTAATTTTTTTCTGCAGACAAAAATTAATGGATGAAATTTATAATAATAATTATAATTTTAATAATAAATATAGCTGCAAGCAGCAATTATTGGGGCCAAGCACAAAAAGGACCAATGTGAGCTTCAGAAAAACTGCAACAATAAGTAATTAAAGCTGCAATATGTAAAATTTTTGCAATAAAATATCCAAAAACCACTTGGCCAGTGTTATATATTTTGTTCAGTTGAGTACTTACAATATCCCAAATGTTTCCAACTATTTGTAAATCATGAGAAAGTCGCCTGTCAATTGCATCATATCTGCGTTACCCTCGGTTTCCGACGGTTTCCGAACAGAGTAACGTCATAACATCATTTTCAACACACTCATACAAATGTATCTCATATGATAAACAGCGCTGTGTTACCTCATACTCATGACCGAAAAAACGGAAGTGGCGCCGGCGACTGTGGCATAATAAAAGTTTCGCTGCTGGCGAGGCGTGTTGCGTTCATCTCTTATTAACAATCGCTCCAGCGGCCTTGCTCAGCTCCCACAACACTCGGTCCTGCTCTGCTTCATACTACAGTAACGTTAATAATCGCATCCATGAACATGATTTCTGCCCGAGTCCTATCCCAATTCTTTTCCACCGGCTGTGAGGTGAAGACCACATGGCCCAAGATTCTAGATACTAGATACTCTAGATAAGATACTTATCACTTTTGACCAATAGGTGGTGCTGTTATCAAATTATTATGCTGTGGTATGTGTGAGGTGACAATGACACATAAAAAGTTTGGTGTCAATATGCCAAATTGTTGAAAAGTTACAGCCTCAGAATCAGCTTGGCATCATGCCAACAAATTTGTTGATGCGTTACTCGAGAATGGTTTGGTCTATCAAAAAAGCTTTTAATAAATTTTGTCAGCATACTCTGAAGATAATCTAAGCCAATTTTTGGTTAAAATCAGACCAACGATCTGGAAGGAGTTCGAAAAAGTAGGCTGTCAAAGAAATTCAAAATGGCGGATAGCAAGTTCGAGCAAATTTGGCATAATTAGTATCATTGTTCTCGGCATGACCCAAGGAATCCATCAAGATCAGTTATTAGCGTTTTTGGAAATTTCATTATAACTTTTGACCACAAGGTGGTGCTGCCCCAAAACTTTTTGAGTACCTTCAGGGCATAGTCCTGATGTCACATACTGAGTTTAGTAACAATACGCTAATGCGTTCTTAAAATACAGCATTTTAGGGCAAAATTCTAAATGGGCGACACCCACAATAGCCAATATTTGAAAATTAGGTATCATTCGACTCGGCATAATGCACTAAATCAGAAGAGACCAGTTTTAATTTTTGGGCAAACCATTCAAGTTATAAGCGAAAAAGGCCATTTTTCATAAATCATGACCAGTAGGTGGCACTGTGCCAAAACGCTGCATGTAGCCTCGTATGTTTGGTCCGAATACACTAAGCATTGCGGAGATATAGCCAATTTGGCATGCTCTTCATCAAATTCGTTTGCACGTTATTCGAGAACAGTTGGATTTATCAAAAAGATTTTAATAATATCGGATGAACCGTCTAGGAGGAGTTCGAATTTTTGGTGGGAAAATATTCATGATGGAAAATGACGTCATAGGGCAAATTGGATCGTCTTGAGCAAAGGAATCAGAGGGAGAACAAAAAGAATTTTGTTTCTAGTCCTTGTAGTTCAAAAGTTATTAGCATAAATGTAAGTGAAACTTTGGACAGTTGGTGGCGCTAGAGGGATTGAGTTAGAGACTCCAAATTTGCTGTGGTGAATGTTTGGACTGACCTCTATCAGTGTGCCAAATTTCACCATATGGTTCTATGGGCTGCCATAGACTCCCATGGCGGAAGAAGAAGAAGAAGAAGAAGAAAACGATCAGATACAATAGGTGTCATCGCACCATTCGGTGCTTGGCCCCTAATAATAATACATATTTATGTAATTAAAATGTTTTAAAAAATAGTTCAAAACACAGAATCAGTTAAAAAAATGTTATATGTCGTGGAGCAATTGCGTCATTACATCATCTATAACATCCGGTGTGGAATATTTCAAGCTATAAATCTTTCTAAACAAGGTTTACGAAGGCACATACTGCTGTTTATTGAAGCTTTTCTCACTGTTTTATTTTTTCGTTATTTGGCTATTAAAATAACTTCATCGGTCAAATCCTGAGTTACTTTAATATCCACTCATTTACTAATTCTCAGCTCTAGGAATATATGTGGGAATATTAAGTGGGCTTATTAAAGCTTACCTGCTAACATTTTTTTCAGTGTTTAAGTAGACTCAACAGAGCATCATGGTTTGTTGTTTGATATCCTGTGGATAGCGGAGAGATTATATCCTTAAAAAAATGCTTGTTTATGGCTCAGCAGACTTAATCAGCTACTATGTTTATTGGTTTCATTGGATTGGTTTCTTATGGAGATCTCTTCTGAACATTGTGAGATTTCTCAGGTGAAAAAAAAAAAAAATCTATGCAAAAGCTCCGAAAAGTCTAATTTTGTCTTCCATTTAATCTGATTTTTGTTAAAGAGCAAATCCTTGTGATCTCATCTGTTGCATTTCTCCCTTCAGGCTGTTCATATATGTAAATCTAAACTAATAGTCTGCTTATGAATGCATATGAAACCATGAATACTTTTCCTGTGGAATTGGCGTGCCAATTAAGCTCTATATCTGGATATGAGTGAAATTACTCATTAGCTTAAAACAGTCTTATTCATGGTGTGTCGGAGCAGAATGGAAGCAGATATATTTGCAAATTGCTCATTCCCTAGAATTCTGTCATATGCATTGGCTCCACATGCTTATTCGGAGATAATGCAGCTGGGTAAATTATACATACACGCATATCCGTGGACTAAGGCCTTTTCAGTGCTGTGGAGCCCCGCTCTATTCCGCTGACCAAGCGTCTAATGTATATCGTTATTCAAGCTCATTGGCCGGCTCTAACAACTATGAAAATGACTTTTTGCCCATCAAAAGCTTCAAAGGTCTCTTATGTGCCAAAGCCACCTTCCTCTCTTCAGACAGTATTCAAATCTGACCTGTGAGCAGCATGCATAAATCTCAGCTGGAAAACTGCACAGGAGGAAACCGTTTGCACAGCACAGCCTCGTCTTTGTGTGTGTACGTGTGTGGCGCGTGATGGGTTTTAGTAGTTAGCGTGTGTAGATTTAGAAGTCTATTTGTTTGCTCGATTAGTTTGGCATAAAGTATTTCCATGGCTCTCTTGATTTCATTTACCTTAATTACCGTCCAGCGACAGACTCAGGGAAGCTTGAAATATCAAGGCCATGGCAAACCAAACAAATGAGCTGATTAATGGGAACTGTATGAATGAGTTATTGGGCCTGTTATTCAGATCTCGTGGGCAGTTGTCAAAAAGAAATGTTTCTGCTATATGAGGGTGGATCTCATGGAAACTTTTCTAGGTAACATTTCATCTTAAAATCAAAAGAAAATGAGGTAAATAGGGCATATTTTTTTAGATCATTAGGATTTTTAATTATTTTAACTGATGCTCCAGAAAGAAACACAATGCATTAAGAGCCAGGGGTGAAAACTTTTGAACAGGATGAAGATTTTTTCTAAACATTAATTTTTTTAATTTAGTACTGCCCTTCGGAAGCAATAGAAGATACTTACATGTTTCCCGGAAGACAAATTAACCTTAATTTTCAAATTCTAAAAGTTTTCACCCCCCCCCCTGCTCTTAATGCATCGTGTTTCCTCCTTCAGCATCAGTGAATCTTTGAACCTTTTTTAATAGTTGTGTCTGAGTCCCTCAATTGTGGACCTCAAAATCATACAGTCATTGCTGGAGAGGGTTAAAATATGCAAAAGATTCTGGAAAACTGAAATTTGTATGATCCCTCTTATTTTGTTAAAATTATTCACATTTTCACAGATTCTGCAAGGGGTGTGTAAACTTTTTTAGCACCACTGTATATATACACCGATAATATACACATTATATTGTGTTGGTCCCCCTTTTTGCAACTCGTTGTTGTGCTCCTCAAACCATTCCTAAACCATTTTTGCTTTGTGTCAGGGCGAATTATCCTGCTGAAAGAGGCCACAGCCACCAGGGAATATCGTTTCCATGAAAGGGTATACATGGTCTGCAACAATGCTTAGGTAGGTGGTATATGTCAAAGTAACATCCACATGGATGGCAGGACCCATGGTTTCCCAGAAGAACATTGTCCAAAGCATCACACTGCCTCCGCCGGCTTGCCTTCTTCCCATAGTGCATCCTGGTGCCATGTGTTCCCCAGGTAAGCAACACACACGCACCCGGCCATCCACGTGATGTAAAAGAAAACGTGATTCATTAGACCAGGCCACCTTCTTCCACTGCTCCATGGTCCAGTTCTGATGCTCACGTGCCCACTGTTGGCACTTTCGGTGGTGGACAGGGGTCAGCATGGGCACCCTGACTGGTCTGCGGCTATGCAGCCCCATACGCAACAAACTGTGATGCACTGTGTATTCTGACACCTTTCTATCAGAACCAGCATTAACTTCTTGAGCAATTTGAGCTCCCCACGTGCATCAATGAACCTTGGCCGCCCATGACCCTGTCGCCGGTTCACCACTGTTCTTTCCTCGGACCACTTTTGACAGATACTGACCACTGCAGACCGGGAACACCCCACAAGAGCTGCAGTTTTGGAGATGCTCTGACCCAGTTGTCTAGCCATCACAATTTGGCCCTTGTCAAACTCGCTCAAATCCTTACGCTTGCCCATTTTTCCTACTTCTAACACATCAACTTTGAGGACAAAATGTTCACTTGCTGCCTAATATATCCCACCCACTAACAGGTGCCGTGATGAAGAGATAATCAGTGCTATTCACTTCACCTGTCAGTGGTCATAATGTTATGCCTGAGCGGTTTATGTATGTATGTATTATTTCATTTAATTTTTAATTAAATGTTCCTGCTGAAAACCAACTGAATGCAATTCTTATCAAGCCCCGCCCTCAGTGAAATGTGATTGGTCCACAATTATGCTTTACATTCCATATGTTCTGTGTGGAATATAACAAATACAGCCATGATATATCCTCACTGCCCTTTATGCCTACTGGCATTTGGAGATATTTTCTGTTTCTCTCCTCAGCAGGTGCCCAATCCACCTCCATCTTTTTCTCATGATGATGGTCTCAATGTTGTCTTGATCACACTGAGCAAGTAGTTGCTCATTTGACATGACATTTGGCCAGTAAATTGGTAGGATTCTTGTGGAAGTTCTTAGGAAGTTTTTTGTGTGGAAAACGGAGAGCTTATTAATTAAGGTCACTGTCTGTCATCCTCCAACACTCTGAGCCGTATAATAGGGTGGAAAGCACGCAGCTCTGGTACAACTTTCGCTTGGTCTTCATGTTATACTGCTGGTATCTCCAAACATTATTCAGCATTCTAAAGATATTTCTGGCCTTACTGATACGGCTCTTGATGTCACTGTCTGCTCCTCCATCATATCTCACAATGCTGCCCAAGTATGTGAACTCCTTGGTCACTGGGAGATCTTCTCCGTATAACTGCACTGGTGAGGGATTTGGGATGTTGAGTGTCATCACCTCTGTCTTCTTCAGGTTTATCCTCAAGCCTATCTGTTCAGCATGTGTACTGAGGAGAGATGTCTTCTCTTGGATATGCTGGTGTGTGTAGGAGACCAGAGCCAGGTCATCAGCAAAGTCTAAATCTTCAAGGGTAGAGAAGAGGGTCCATCGTATGCCTCTTCGCTGGTTTTCTGTAGTTCTCCGCATCATCCAGTCGATGGCAATGTTGAAAAGGAGTGTTGACCACACATCCTTGCCTCACGCCAGTCTTCACATGGAAATGGTGGTCGCTGTTTCCTACCTTGCATGTGAAGTTGTTGTAGAAACTTTTAATGAGAAGGACGGTGTCTTGAGGTATTCCATATGCTCGAAGGATGCGCCAAAGGCTGTCTCTGTAGATGCTATCAAAGGCTTTCTCAAAATCAACAAAGTTGATGTATAGTCGTCTCTGCCACTCCGTGCATTGTTCAATGATGTTCCGCAGTACAAAGATCTGGTCTGTACAGCCTCTTCCTTTCCGGAATCCTGCCTGTTCCTTTCTGAGCTGTTGGTCCACTGCAATTGATAGTTGTTAGATTATGATTTTCGCTAGGATCTTACTTGGTACGGACAAAAGGGTTATTCCACGCCAGTTGTTGCAGTTACTAAGGCCTACTTTCTTGGGGATCTTCACGATGATGCCCTCAGACCAGTCAGTTGGAATGTATTTTTCTTTCCATATGACTGTGAAGAGTGGGAGGAGCATCTAGACTGCAAACTCTGGGGGCCTCATTTATAAAACGTGCGTACGCACAGGTTTGATCTTAGAGCGTGTGTACGCTGAAATCCACTGCAAAGTTCATATTTATAAAAATGGTCTTTGACGTGAAAAAGTGCTTACCGCCACGTCAGGGTCTGAGCAGACGTACGCACTTTTCCTTGTGGCAGAGTCGGAGTACTGCAGGTATTTGGAAATCTATAAGCAGTAGCAATAATAATTATAGTAATAATAATAATAATTATTATTATTATTATCCTGATAATAGTTATTGTCCCTAATAATAGTTATTTATCCTGACAGATAAATCTACTCTAATTAAATTAGAAGAGATAAAATGTCTGTCACCCATTATTATTATTTTTACATGTGTTTTTGGACGGCAAGATTTTTTAATGTTTTTAAAGAAGTCTCTTATGCTCTTTATTTGATCCAAAATACAGCAAAAACAGTGTTATTGTGAAATATTTTTAAAGTTTAAAATAACTGTTTTCTATTTGAATATATTTTAAAGTGTAATTTATTTCTGTGATCAAATCTGAATTTTCAGCATCATTACTCCAGTCTTCAGTGTCACATGATCCTTCAGAAATCATTCTGATATGAGGATTTGATGCTCAAGAAACAAATAAATAAAAATTCTTACCGACCCAAAACTTTTGAACGGTAGTACAACGTTGCAAAAGCTTTCTATTTCAGATAAATACTGTTCTTTTGAACTTTCTATTCATCAAAGAATCCTGAAAAAAATGTTTTACACAACTGTTTTCAACACTGATAATAACTGATGAAATGTTTGTTGAGCAGCAAATCATCATATTAGAATGATTTCTGAAGGATCATGTGACACTGAAGACTGGAGTAATGATGCTGAAAATTCAGCTTCGATCACAGGAATAAATGACATTTTAAAATATATTCAAATAGAAAACAGTTATTTAACATTTTACAGGGTTTTTTTTATTTTTTTTATTTTTTTTATAATAACATAAATGCAGCCTTGGTGAGCAGAAGAGACTTCTTTAAAAACATTAAAAAATCTTACAGTCCAAAAACTATATATATATATATATTAGGAATAAAATAAATAGGCTTACACGAAATATGTTTCACTTAAATTAACACATTAACAAAACGAAAGAAAAAAGTGTAGGCTACACTGACTGACGCACTCCACAAGTTAAATGATTTCTTTTTTTTTACAAATTAAAGCACAATATTTTGTTTTTATTGTGAGTGTTTACAAATAAAAGTAAACCAGCAGTTTCTTTTTTCTTTTTCTCGACACAGTTTTGACTGATATTTAGCATACCTTAACCATGCAGCAAACATTTTAAAAATAGCCTGAAAAAAATAACTGTACAAATGAATCAATTAAAAGAATACCCTAGGCTACTTGTTCAAAATAAAACATATAGCATGTTTTTTCAAAACCCTGTTAGCATAATTACACGGCATTAAAGTTAAATTATTTAGCATTATTTAGCATGACCCCGATTTCGGCCTCACTAAAATTCTTTTTCTTGCCGCTCGCCATTCTCAAGTAAAAAATTTGGGCGTTGAATGGTGCTCTTTCATATGGTAATTATATTAATTAGGGGGCGTTTACAAGGCGGAGATCTGAAACCATTCAGCTGCGCACAATTTCAAGATCATTTGCGATTTATAGATTTCACATGCGAAAGAGAGGCGTATGCACGTTTTTTTGTGCGTACGTTCGTTTTTCGGAATCACACCTACACACATTTGAGAAATGATCTTAGATCAAACGTAGGACAGTTTCTAAGCAACATTTTATAAATAAGGCCCCTGGGTCTGCCTTGAACAGTTCTGCATTCAGGTTATCATGTCCAGGGGCTTTTCTGTTCTTAAGGGTCATTATTGCTGCAATGATCTCTTCTTTCTGTGGTGGTGCAGTATTGATGTCAAGATCCTGCTCTGCTTCTTGAATGTCAATTTCTGAGACTGGCGTTGGTCTTTTTAATACCACGCTGAAGTGCTCATCCCAGCGATTTTTTATTTCTGTTTCTGAGGTCAGCAGTTGCCCATTTTTGTCTGTTATTGGTGCATCTGTAGTTCCACGATATTTGCCACATATTATCTTGGTTATTTGGTACACTTTTCCTTGTTCTCCCTTGCAAGCTGCTTCTTCGGCCTGTCTTGCAAGGTCATCCGCGAACGCTCTTTTGTCTGATCTTACCAATCTCTTCACTTCTTTATCTGCTTGTTGGTATTTATGCTTGTATTTCTCTTTCTATATATCCATGATATATACAGTGGGGAGAACAAGTATTTGATACACTGCCGATTTTGCAGGTTTGCCCACTTACAAAGCATGTAGAAGTCTGTAATTTTTATCATAGGCACACTTCAACTGTGAGTGACGGAATCTAAAACAAAAATCCAGAAAATCACATTGTATGATTTTTAAATAATTAATTTGCATTTTATTGCATGACATAAGTATTTGATACATCAGAAAAGCAGAACTTAATATTTGGTACAGAAACCTTTGTTTGCAATTACAGAGATCATACGTTTCCTGTAGTTCTTGACCAGGTTTGCACACACTGCAGCAGGGATTTTGGCCCACTCCTCCATACAGACCTTCTCCAGATCCTTCAGGTTTCGGGGCTGTCGCTGGGCAATACGGACTTTCAGTTCCCTCCAAAGATTTTCTATTGGGTTCAGGTCTGGAGACTGGCTAGGCCACTCCAGGACCTTGAGATGCTTCTTACGGAGCCACTCCTTAGTTGCCCTGGCTGTGTGTTTCGGGTCGTTGTCATGCTGGAAGACCCAGCCACGACCCATCTTCAATGCTCTTACTGAGGGAAGGAGGTTGTTGGCCAAGATCTCGCGATACATGGCCCCATCCATCCTCCCCTCAATACGGTGCAGTCGTCCTGTCCCCTTTGCAGAAAAGCATCCCCAAAGAATGATGTTTCCACCTCCATGCTTCACGGTTGGGATGGTGTTCTTGGGGTTGTACTCATCCTTCTTCTTCCTCCAAACATGGCGAGTGGAGTTTAGACCAAAAAGCTCTATTTTTGTCTCATCAGACGACATGACCTTCTCCCATTCCTCCTCTGGATCATCCAGATGGTCATTGGCAAACTTCAGACGGGCCTGGACATGCGCTGGCTTGAGCAGGGGGACCTTGCGTGCGCTGAAGGATTTTAATCCATGACGGCGTAGTGTGTTACTAATGGTTTTCTTTGAGACTGTGGTCCCAGCTCTCTTCAGGTCATTGACCAGGTCCTGCCGTGTAGTTCTGGGCTGATCCCTCACCTTCCTCATGATCATTGATGCCCCATGAGGTGAGATCTTGCATGGTGCCCCAGACCGAGGGAGATTGACCGTCATCTTGAACTTCTTCCATTTTCTAATAACAGTTGTTGCCTTCTCACCAAGCTGCTTGCTTACTGTCCTGTAGCCCATCCCAGCCTTGTGCAGGTCTACAATTTTATCCCTGATGTCCTTACACAGCTCTCTGGTCTTGGCCATTGTGGAGAGGTTGGAGTCTGTTTGATTGAGTGTGTGGACAGGTGTCTTTTATACAGGTAAGGAGTTCAAACAGGTGCAGTTAATACAGGTAATGAGTGGAGAACAGGAGGGCTTCTTAAAGAAAAACTAACAGGTCTGTGAGAGCCGGAATTCTTACTGGTTGGCAGGTGATCAAATACTTATGTCATGCAATAAAATGCAAATTAATTATTTAAAAATCATACAATGTGATTTTCTGGATTTTTGTTTTAGATTCCGTCTCTCACAGTTGAAGTGTACCTATGATAAAAATTACAGACTTCTACATGCTTTGTAAGTGGGCAAACCTGCAAAATCGGCAGTGTATCAAATACTTGTTCTCCCCACTGTACATACCTGAAAAATTAAATGTTTTTGCATTAGGGTAATAAGGATTGGGGGAGAAATGTGCTTAATTATCATGCAATTAATATCACAGTGCAAGAGAATCAAGTGTGTAATTAATTTCTGTGTGATGTTTCCAAACAGGTTTCCTGAACTCTCCTTGTCTGCCATTGATCGGAGAAAGAAACAAATAAAGCAAGAAAGTGTTTAACCACACACTTATTGGCTTTGTCTTGATGCTGCATCACCGGAGGAAAATAAGGAAGCTGTGAAAAGGTTGAATCAGCATTTCTAAAGAAGCAATGTTTTCTGGGGAGGCTGCCAAGGACTGAATGGAAGTCACTTCTTGTTTGTCACTGTTTACTTGGGAAATATTGACAGGGTGAAAGATTGAGACCTTTTGGTTCCCTCTTCCTCTCACAAAATGAAAAGAAAATAGTTGATCTTCAGCAAATATGACTTATGACTTCAGACCATCAGACAGGGTATCAATCATTGAACAAACCAAACTCACTGTGGATGTTTTGTTTGAGTGTTGTTTAACTTTTCATCTCTCTGTCTTGACTCTGAAACTATCTGGAATACTTAGCAGTTCAGAAGTGAAGATGTAATCCTGTCATTCGCTGACAAAACACTGCACAGTATCAAGAGAGTTTTTCTGTTTTAATGGCAGGGTGACATAGTAGCACAAGCTTGATGATTGTTAGTCTAAAATCATCTATATGATTATATACAAGCAGAAAAAGCAGCATTTAATCAGATCACTGATTAAGAAACAGCAGCTGGCAGCCTTAAGCCCTCATTACACATGATGATCCTCGATAATCATTGAACCGTGGACATTTAGTCTACATTTTCTTAATGCCTTATTTCAGTCATTTATTTATTTTATTTTCTGAATTGCTGATTTATTGTGTTGAACTTGTCCTTAACAAAAAGATGATTATAGTAATTATATATATATATATATATATATATATACTTTTTTTGTAAGAGTAAAAACTTCAGTGTGACACTAAATGCATCTCAAGATTAAAAGATGTGCTAAAATGCAACTGATGATGAATAACTGATCGTTCATTAAATGAATACATTATTTATCATTGATTCTACAGTCAGATGTTACTTTGATATACACCCATCAGGCATAACATTATGACCTTCCTAATATTGTGTTGGTTCTACTTTTACTGCCAAAACAGCCCTGACCCATCGATGCATGGACTCCACTAGACCCCTGAAGGTGTGCTGTGTTATCTGGCACCAAGATGTTAGCAGCAGATCCTTTAAGTCGTTTCCATGAAAGGGTGTACATGGTCTGCAACAATTCTTAGGTAGGTGGTACGTGTCAAAGTAACATCCACATGGATGGCAGGACCCAAGGTTTCCTTCGCTCCCCATGTGCATCAGTGAGCCTTGGCCACCCATGACCCTGTCGCCCGTTCACCACTGTTCCTTCCTTGGACCACTTTTGATAGATACTGACCACTGCAGACCGGGAACACCCCACAAGAGCTGCAGTTTTGGAGATGCTCTGACCTAGTCGTCTAGCCATCACAATTTGGCCCTTGTCAAACTCGCTCAAATCCTTATGCTTGCCCATTTTTCCTGCTTCTAACACATCAACTTTGAGGACAAAATGTTCACTTGCTGCCTAATATATCCCACCCACTAACAGGTGCCGTGATGAAGAGATAATCAGTGTTATTCACTTCACCCGGTCATAATGTTATGCCTGATCGGTGTATATCATACTAATATTACCATTTTCATATACTATGATATTTACATGGTACTTCAAAGTCTACTATGGTACGAAAACATGGTAGTACCATGACACTTTTCTAAAACGTTTTTTATAACATGATAAAGATATTTAGTATATTTTATAAATGTATATAAGCACAGCTATTTTTAGATGCCCTGATCCAACAACTTAAGGAGGCCATATTATGCCCTTTAACAAAGTCCAGATATTGTTTTTGGCACTGATATAGAGAATAACTCCCACTGGAGTGACTTTGTGCTTTGTAACTTTACAGACATTTTTCAACATTTAAAATAAACTAGTCTTTTTTTTTTTTTGTAAAGTTATGAATAGTTATCTATGCAAATTACTATTCATAACTGGCCAAATAGTATTATTCAGACTCTTTATAATAATCTTGCATCAGAGCTCACATACTTTCTTTAAACTATGCTATTTTAATAATTTCCAAACATTAAGTTCAACACATAATAAGAATAATACACATATTGAAGGGGTCCTATTATGCTTTTCCACTTCCACTTCAACTTTAGTTAGTGTGTAATGTTGCTGTTTGAGCATAAAAAAGATCTGCAAAGTTGCAAAGCTCAAAGTCCACTCCAAAGAGAGATATTTTATTTAACAGAATGCCCTTTTCAAGAACTACAACGAACAACTCGTTTGGACTACAACACGATTTTTCCGGATTTCTTGAAGTCACAATGTTACTCATTTAAATAATCCCCGCCCACGAAATATGCAAAAAAGGGGGCAAGGGGAGCTGCTAGAGAAGATATAGGGCCATATTTTAACGATCTGAGCTCTTGGTCTGAAGCGCATGGCGCGGGTGCACTTAGGGCGTGTCTGAATCCACTTTTGCTAGTTTAACGACGGAAAAAACGGTCGGCACGCCAGGCGCATGGTCCAAAAGTGTTGTCCCTATTCTCTTAATGAGTCATGGGTGTGTTTTGGGCGTAACGTGCAATAAACCAATCAGAGTCTCATCTCCCATTCCCTTTAAAAGCCAGTTGCGCTTGCACCATGGTGGATGCGCTATTTACCTGGCGGAATTTGCGAGAGGAAAGACTGAACGCTTCTCCAGAGAGGAATCCTTTTATTTTTAATATTTAAACGTGTGTGTGCTGCTGCACGTCCCTGTGTGTGTGATAAGCAGAGTGTACGTGCGTTGTGCACCCGCCTATAGGTGCATATTACTAACGCGCCCTTTAAATAACACAAAAAATACTGCGCTATTGACTTTAGACCAGGTTTTTGTTGGTCAGTGGCGCAGTTGTTTTCAGTTCCTCAAATTAGCAACGAGCCAACAATGCGCCTGAACACACCGGGTTTTTAGACCACCACGCCCATGGGCGAACAGATGCTGGACGTGAAAATGAAAACTGTGCCGGGCTGAAACTAGCAAAAAACACTTGCGTCGTGCCTAGCGTCGCATTGCGCCGGGTGTATGATATGGCCCTAAGAGTGTTGTCAAAGATACTGTTTTTTCCCACCCCGTTTCCAAAACTCATTTGTTTGCCTTCTTAAGACGGACAAACTTAGAGTGGTTAAAATTTATTTTTAACACTGTTCTTGAACATTATAACACCACAATTTCTGTGCAAAAAATCTGTGCGCTGCACATTTTATGGAGAAAAGCTTGTTCTCTGTTGCTTCTGTAAGCTCTCGCTTTTATAAGCTGGTTCACCGCTCCTTAGGAAAATTAACCATGGTTTTGTTACTGATTACTGTTTGTATCACCTTAGTTTTTCGACAAATATTACAATTAAATGGTGGATAACATCGTATCTATAATGTATAAGAAAATGACAAAAAAAAACATACCACTCTGAAACGTCCTGTGAAATTCGTGCTTGCAAATTTTGGTGCATGAAATCCGTTCTGCACAATCCTCTTGTTCGTTAACATTGTCAGGGTCTGATCGGGCTACAGTTGGTTTGAAATTTATGCCATTCTTAATATTTTTCTCGCTGTTAAGAACTAAGAACTCGCTGTTATCCCTTTATGGTACGGAGTTGCCATATGGAAAGAATTCATTTCTACTCATTTCCTTGTTATTCAGAAAAATATACAATATATTGCACTATGGGAATTAAAAGGGCAGACCTTAAGGTAGCCAATGATGTGTTGTTTTTAAGTCAAATGACATTTGAATGTGCGTCCAAAACTCTCTTTCCCACTGTCACACTCACACGAAAGACACCTGTTGAAGTGCTTCAGAAATTGCTCTAATAACCTCATTTGTAAACATCTCTTCTCAAAGGGGATTTTTTTGCAGCATCTTTGGAAAGTAAATTAGACAATTTTATTCACAAATCAACTTTGTCTAACATAGTTTTACTGTAAATTGCCAATGTTTCCATATGGCAACGCTGTACCACTACGGAAAAATAGGTATGCTGCCATATGGCAATGCTGTACCAGAGTAGAATTGCAGTAATGGATTTCCCCATTGGTATTTTTTTATACGTAGATAGTAGCATCAATAATATGATTGCAGTTATTTATGTATTTGAAGTGTTTATTGTAGTGTAGTTGTATTTATGTATAAATAACAAAAGTATGTCTTTTCAGAAAATTAATACATTAATACATTTACGGAAAAGGCAATAGGAAGAGTGTAGAGTTAGCGCTTCCATGTGATGAGAGTGAGGGTGAGTTTTGAAGATGAGTTTGGCCATTTTGAAGGTTAAATGAGTTCCAAGTATATAAATGCGTCAATTTCTAAAAGAAATGTGCATTTAAATAGAAATGAAACTCATAATTTTATAGAAAAACTACTTTTTTGACCATTTTCCATTGTGGTTTCCCAAAGTAAAATTTGTTTTGATTTGTATGATTGAAGCTATTTAATGTAATAAAAACTTATTTAAAAAAATATTTCATGGTTAGAAAATATTGCATACCATAGAGGGTTATGAAGGGGCGTGACATTTCCCGAACACGCACTAAGGGCCAGCTAACCAATCACAGCACTTTTCGTATTTCGGAAGGTGGGGCTTCATCACAAGAGGAACTTTAAGGGGCGTTCTAGCCAGACTGGGGAGAGAGGAGCTGTAATAATGTAAAATATGTGAAAAATAATGCGTTTTTTGAACAATCAAGCATGAACACATTCTAGTACACCCCAAAAACTAAATCAAGACTTCGTAGAAGGGCATAATAGGACCCCTTTAAGAATTTTTATTTGCGCATGTAGACCACTTTTTTTTAAAACAAATACTTGATTTTTCATGTCTCATTATGCGTGATGTTGTTCACTTACGTTTGAGTCCTAAAAAGGTTTATAGGACTGCGCAGAAATGAATGGTCAAAGCAAAGGTCAAAGTTCTGATGCAGGTTGTGACCTTTAAATACAAGGTGAAACACAAACCAGAGGTGTAATATACAGCAACATCCCCAGTTTCCTAGCAACATTTTCCCAGACCTTTTTTAACATTTAGGGGTATTTCCACTGATCAGATAATAGCAAGCAATCTGATAGCAGCTGGATCAATGAAAGCACATGAAGTGACTAACGGTCCACAAGAGAGCGGGCTGTAATTGGAGGATATATTTTGAACGCAGTATTTAATTTATGTGCCAAACAGATGTGGATACCAGATCTGACAGACCATCATGAAACCAGGCCATTGCATCGTGGGGTCAGACGAGACTCTCTTTACAGCACTTAAGAGGTGGGCAGCACTTCATCCTTGTCTTAATGAATAAGGTGAGTGTTTTTATGATGGTGGCGAACCGTAAGGATAAAAGTGGTGTCATAAATGCAAATCGCAAATCATGAAAGTTTAAACTTGGAAGTTGAAGGGCTGGTCTGAACGCGAGGGAGATTAAGAGAGATTAAAACTGCTTAATACCTGGCATGATGTGACTGGATGACTCTCCGTGCAGCCGTGACAGGAAAGGTGACTTCAGCTGAGAAAAGAGTTGAGCTGTCTGGAAGGGCTGTCTGTCCGTCACCTCGAAGGAAGTGTTTGCCCTGAAGTGACACAAGAAAGATGGTATGTTAACACTAAGTTGAACTGATTTTATTCATCCTTCTGATGCATCTAGAAATTTTAAGATATTTATAGCTGATGTAACAATAATGCAACAAGATTTGGGTGTTTTTTGTCCTTTTTGAAGCTTGACAGATGTCACTGTAAAAAACAGCTGCATAAAGATGCATCTTATTTTATGTCCTGCTAAAGAAAATATCAGCATACAATTATGGAATACCTTCAATTCATGAATTTGGGTTTCCGGTGTCAGAAATAAGTATTTTTTACAGGCTGGCTTCAATAAATGATTATTTTGAACTGGGATGGCATTTTGAGGAAGTTATCATATGTGTTTTGAATGTTCTATTCACCAAATAATCCTGAAAAAATGTATCACTCTTTATATTCTTTTCAGCATTTAATGTTTTCAGCATTGATAATAATCAGAAATGTTTCTCGAGCAGCAAATCAGCATATTAGAATGATTTCTGAAGTATTCAAATAGAAAAAACGAATTTTAAACTGTAATAATACTTCACAATAAATATACTTTATACACCAATCAGGCATAACATTATGACATTATGACAGGTGAAGTGAATAGCACTGATTATCTCTTCATCACGGCACCTGTTAGTGGGTGGGATATATTAGGCAGCAAGTGAAAATTTTGTCCTCAAAGTTGATGTGTTAGAAGCAGGAAAAATGGGAAGGCGTAAAGATTTGAGGGAGTTTGACAAGAGCCAAATTGTGATGGCTAGACGACTGGGTCAGAGCATCTCCAAAACTGCAGCTCTTGTGGGGTGTTCCCGGTCTGCAGTGGTCAGTATCTATCAAAAGTGGCTGGTTCCCTGGTGGCCTCTTTCAGCAGGATAATGCGCCCTGCCACAAAGCAAAAATGGTTCAGGAATGGTTTGAGGAGCACAACGAGTTTGAGGTGTTGATTGGCCTCCAAATTCCCCAGATCTCAATCCAATTGAGCATCTGTGGGATGTGCTGAACAAACAAGTCCGATCCATGGAGGCCCCACCTCGCAACTTACAGGACTTAAAGGATCTGCTGCTAACATCTTGGTGGCAGATACAACAGCAAACCTTCAGAGGTCTAGTGGAGTCCATGCCTCGACGGGTCAGGGCTGTTTTGGCAGCAAAAGGGGGACCAGCACAATATTAGGAAGGTGGTCATAGTGTTATGCCTGATCGGTGTATGTCTCTATAGGCAATGACATTATCATTATCTTTATCTATTTCATTATCTTTCTTATCAATTACATTATCTTTATTTTTTTATTTCTTTAAATAATTAAAAAACTAAAAGTTAAAACGGATGCTGTCTGTGCATTTAATTTCTATTCTAAAACAGTTTAGCTTGAGTATTCGACTTGAGTATACAGTGGGGAGAACAAGTATTTGATATACTGCCGATTTTGCAGGTTTGCCCACTTACAAAGCATGTAGAGATCTGTAATTTTTATCATAGGTACACTTCAACTGTGAGCGACAGAATCTAAAATCCAGAAAATCACATTGTACGATTTTTAAATAATTAATTTGCATTTTATTGCATGACATAAGTATTTGATCACCTACCAACCAGTAAGAATTCCGGCTCTCACAGACCTGTTAGTTTTTCTTTAAGAAGCCCTCCTGTTCTCCACTCATTACCTGTATTAACTGCACCTGTTTGAACTTGTTACCTGTATAAAAGACACCTGTCCACACACTCAATCAAACAGACTCCAACCTCTCCACAATGGCCAAGACCAGAGAGCTGTGTAAGGACATCAGGGATAAAATTGTAGACCTGCACAAGGCTGGGATGGGCTACATGACAATAGGTGAGAAGGCAACAACTGTTATTAGAAAATGGAAGAAGTTCAAGATGACGGTCAATCTCCCTCGGTCTGGGGCACCATGCAAGATCTCACCTCGTGGGGCATCAATGATCATGAGGAAGGTGAGGAATCAGCCCAGAACTACACGGCAGGACCTGGCCAATGACCTGAAGAGAGCTGGGACCACAGTCTCAAAGAAAACCATTAGTAACACACTACGCCGTCATGGATTAAAATCCTGCAGCGCACGCAAGGTCCCCCTGCTCAAGCCAGCGCATGTCCAGGCCCGTCTGAAGTTTGCCAGTGACCATCTGGATGATCCAGAGGAGCAATGGGAGAAGGTCATGTGGTCTGATGAGACAAAAATAGAGCTTTTTGGTCTAAACTCCACTCGCCGTGTTTGGAGGAAGAAGAAGGATGAGTACAACCCCAAGAACACCATCCCAACCGTGAAGCATGGAGATGGAAACATCATTCTTTGGGGATGCTTTTCTGCAAAGGGGACAGGACGACTGCACCGTATTGAGAGGAGGATGGATGGGGCCATGTATCGCGAGATCTTGGCCAACAACCTCCTTCCTTCAGTAAGAGCATTGAAGATGGGTCGTGGCTGGGTCTTCCAGCATGACAACGACCCGAAACACACAGCCAGGGCAACTAAGGAGTGGCTCCGTAAAAGCATCTCAAGGTCCTGGAGTGGCCTAGCCAGTCTCCAGACCTGAACCCAATAGAAAATCTTTGGAGGGAGCTGAAAGTCCGTATTGCCCAGCGACAGCCCCGAAACCTGAAGAATCTGGAGAAGGTCTGTATGGAGGAGTGGGCCAAAATCCCTACTGCAGTGTGTGCAAACCTGGTCAAGAACTACAGCAAACGTATGATCTCTGTAATTGCAAACTAAGGTTTCTGTACCAAATATTAAGGTCTGCTTTTCTGATGTATCAAATACTTATGTTAAAAATTAATTACTTAAAATCATACAATGTGATTTTCTGGATTTTTGTTTTAGATTCCGTCTCTCACAGTTGAAGTGTACCTATGATAAAAAATTACAGACTTCTACATGCTTTGTAAGTAGGAAAACCTGCAAAATCGGCAGTGTATCAAATACTTGTTCTCCCCACTGTACACTCAGTGTATTAGACAACATACAGTATGTTTTAAAAAATGAAATAGCATGTTCTATTCGGCTGGATTAAATGTTACACATTTTAATTGTATTTTTTAAATTAACCTCAGCATTGATTTTTCTATCATTCGCTGCATCTTATTTAGTATCTCACTAAAAAAAATAATAGCATACAGGTTTGGAACGACATGTATTTATGAATTTTGGTTTCTAACATTAAAACTACCTGTTTTTGCAGGTCAGCTTCAATAAATTATTTTGGACTGCGGTGACTGTTTTGAGGAAATTACTGTATGTTTTATAGTACTTCATACTCTCAGGAACACTTTTAGGTCAAGGAAAATTTGATTCCCCTTGATATGACCCCTTTGGAGTCATAAAAAGTGTGTTAAAGACCTGTTCTTGTGATAACAGTAAGTGGACCTGAGGGGGAAACATAAATAAACAAAGGCAAATAAAAATATATGATATGACCCCTTTAAAGCGCATAAAAGCAAAGAGCATATGAATGATCTCAGTATGCCATGGCACAAACTGCCTCGGAGATAGACACCATGTTGAGTTATAGTTTCCGTAAACCACACATCCTCAACAAAGTGATTTCCTGCTGGCAAAAATCAATAGTACTCCTGTTATGTTTACACCACGACGGCAGACAGACATGGCCAGATCAAGTCTGAAAACAATCTCGTCTGCTTCGTTTCATCTTCGGTGATGGACAACAGAGCTCACCTGCTCCTGAAAGTTCATTTTCTGAAAAAGAGCAAACCTCTCCTCAGGTCGCCGGATCAGGAAGAGCGTTTTCCTCCTCGATGAGGCCTTTGTGTTGTGTCTGCGTATTCGCATTAGTCAGGCGAGACCAGTCTTTATGGGAAAAATATGAAGTCCTGCCAATTGCCTTGTAAATACAATGCTGAACATTACCACGGCTCCATTTATTTTTAGAAAGCGTGCACATTTATGTATCACGGTTAGAACACCAGCCAAAATGTTTCCATCCTCTATATGACAGATATCTCCAATTTAATAAACAAGTTCTGTGAATGAAAGCCGCAGTGTTATGGAGAATAATCGCTGGTTTAACAGCATGTAACATCTGTAATATTACGTATCTGTCTGTACTCTCTAACCTGTCATGTTTGCACATACTGTATTTATCTGGAGTAGGGGCTTCAACTGAACCCCTAAATGACCGTTCAAAAGTTTGGGGTCAGTAATTTTTTTTTTTTTTTTAATAATTAGTACTTTAAATCAGCAAGGATGCATTAAATTGATCAAAAGTGGAAGTAAAGACATTTGTAATGTTACAAAAGATTTCTATTTCAAATAAGAAAGTTGAAAGTAGTAGCACAACTGTTTTCAACATTGATAATAATGTTTGTTGAGCATCAAATCAGCATATTAGAATGATTTCTGAAGGATCATGTGACACTGAAGACTGGAGTAATGATGCTGAAAATTCAGCTTTGAATTTACATAATTACATTTTACTATATATACACATAGAAAACAGTTAGTTTAAATTGTAAAAATATTTCACAATATTACTGTTTTTTCTGTATTTCTGATTAAAATAAATGCAGTCTTATAAATGCAGGTGAGCATAAGACACTTTCAAATCAATAAAAAACCTTACCAACCCCAAACCTTAGATCGGTAGTGTATTTATTGTTATTATTATTTTATTAGTTATTTAAGCATTTTTAGTTTCATTTGAAGATTTTTTATATTTTTAAGAAACTAAAAGTAAAGTAAACATGACAATCCATCAAACTGTGATTTTTCCATTTTTTTCCCCCACATTTTTATGTATCTATAGGCAACGATACATTATCTTTATTTTTTTTAAAAAACAATTTTCAGACTAAAAGTTAAAACGATTTTTTTTATCCTTTAATTTCTATCATAAAAGTTTTTTTTTTGTTATCACAAAAATTAAAACAATTGAAATATTTTTTAATTGTTTTTTAACCTCAGCATGAATATTTCTATTTATTCACTGCACACTTTTTTTTGTATTTAACTTGCTTTTATCCTAATCGAGATTCTTGTTGTTTTTGTACCAGATACAGTAAATACTGCTCTGATTTGAGCAAAGGCATTTCTCCATTTAATAGCATAGCTAACTTCTATTAATAACTTCTAGTGACTTTTTTAATGTTAGCTTGAATTTAAACTATAAGTCGCTTGCAAGCTTAAAACCAGCTTCCCCAACACTCTAGCTTTAAAATTTAACCCCTGATTTACAAAAAAAATATGTGAAATTTCTTAATTTGTGACAGCGACAAACGTCAAAACAAGCAATAAAATAAAAGACACTCTCTATAAACTGAAAATGCCCTGCAGTACTAGTTTCGATAATGAAACGGAGGCACATATGACCCCATTTGACTGTAACCACAATAACTTTGACGTACTGGAGTTATGCCCTCATGTTACTGTATTGTTTGCAGCCACCTTCGGCAGAACTCGAGCGCACCGGCGGCCTCCAGTCGTGAGTACAGTAACAGAGGCCGACCCTGACGTGACCTCTGTCAAAGGCTTCAATAGGATAGTCAGGCAAAGACCCCCAGTCGCCACCCAACACTGCCCCCGATGACTCCAATTAAGGCGGCCCGACGTGACAAAGACAAATGAGTGTTTTGGCCGGGAGCCGTAATTGCATGGATACGACCCATTACCTGCCCTTCCCAGGTGTAATTATTAAGCCAGTGGTGCCGAACAAATGAGTGGAGTACAGGCCTGGAGGCACAGCTGAAAACGCCCAGCGTCTCTCCTCCAGACCAACAGCTGTGAAACAACAACCTCTCCGACTGATGGAGCTCCCTAAGCTAGACAGACCTGCTGCTCTACCGGCCTGCAGATTCACAGACCTCACAGCCCTGAAATAGACATGATCTTCAATTTGAAATGATCTTGAACTCCGCCTTGTAAACGCCTCTTATTAATGTCATGAACATATAATAAGAGCACCAGTCAACATCCAAATGCTTTACTTGAGAATCGCGAGCGGCAAGAATTGCTTAGATTTCCAAATACCTGCAGTTCTCTGACTCTCTGCCACAAGGAAAAGTGTGTTCGTCTGCTCAGACCGTGACGTGATGCTAAGCACTTTTCCACGTCAAACACCATTTTTATAAATATGAACGTGGCCATGGATTTTATCGTACACGCACTCTAAGATGAACACTCAAGTGTTCTTCCACCTTGTCTTGTAAGACCTATGAAAAATGTCAAGCCACCATTCAAAGTTTGTCTAAAAAATCTATCTACAGTGCATCTGGGAAGTATTCACAGCGCTTCACTTTTTCCACATTTTGTTATATTACAGTCTTATTCCAAATTGGATTAAATTCATTATTTTTTTCCCCAATTCTACAAAAAATACCTCATAATGACAACATGAAAGAAGTTTGTTTGAAATCTTTGCAAATTTATTAAAAATAAAAAACGAAAAAATCACATGTACATAAGTACTCACAGCCTTTGCCATGACACTCAAAATTGAGCTCAGGTGCATCCTGTTTCCACTGATCATCCTTGAGATGTTCCTACAACTTGATTGGAGTCCACCTGTGGTAAATTCAGTTGATTGGACATGATTTGGAAAGGCACACACCTGTCTATATAAGGTCCCACAATTAACAGTGCATGTCAGAGCACAAACCAAGCCATGAAGTCCAAGGAATTGTCTGTAGACCTCCGAGACAGGATTGTATCGAGGCACAGATCTGGGGAAGGGTACAAAAACATTTCTGCAGCATTGAAGGTCCCAATGAGCACATCCTTAAATGAAAGAAGTTTGGAACCACCAGGACTCTTCCTAGAGCTGGCCGCCCGGCCAAACTGAGCAATCGGGGGAGAAGGGCCTTAGTGAGGGAGGTGACCAAGAACCCAATGGTCACTCTGACAGAGCTCCAGTGTTTCTCTGTGGAGAGAGAAGAACCTTCCAGAAAAACAACAATCTCTGCAGCACTCCACCAATCAGGCCTGTATGGTAGAGTGGCCAGACGGCACATGACAGCCCACCTGGAGTCTGCCAAAAGGCACCTGAAGGACTCTCAGACCATGAGAAACAAAATTCTCTGGTCTGATGAAACAAAGATTGAACTCTTTGGCCTAAATGGCAAGCATCATGCCTGGAGGAAACCAGGCACCGCTCATCACCTGGCCAATACCATCCCTACAGTGAAGCATGGTGGTGGCAGCATCATGCTGTGGGGATGTTTTTCAGCGGCAGGAACTGGGAGACTAGTCAGGATTGAGGGAAAGATGAATGCAGAAATGTACAGAGACATCCTTGATGAAAACCTGCTCCAGAGCACTCTGGACCTCAGACTGAGGTGAAGGTTCATCTTCCAACAGGACAACAACCCTAAGCACACAGCCAAGATAACAAAGGAGTGGCTACGGGAGAACTCTGTAAATGTTCTTGAGTGGCCCAGCCAGAACCCAGACTTGAACCCGATTGAACATCTCTGGAGAGATCTAAAAAAATGGCTGTGCACCGACGCTCCCCATCCAACCTGATGGAGCTTGAGAGGTCCTGCAAAGAAGAATGGGAGAAACTGCCCAGAAATAGGTGTGCCAAGCTTGTAGCATCATACTCAAAAAGACTTGAGGCTGTAATTGGTGCCAACGGTGCTTTAACAAAGTATTGAGCAAAGGCTGTGAATACTTTTTTTTTTTCGTTTTTTATTTTTAATAAATTTGCAAAGATTTCAAACAAACTTCTTTCACGTTGTCATTATGGGGTATTGTTTGTAGAATTAAGGAAAAAAATAATGAATTTAATCAATTTTGGAATAAGGCTGTAACATAACAAAATGTGGAAAAAGTGAAGCGCTGTGAATACTTTCCGGATGTACTATATCTATCTGTCTGTCTGTCTGTCTGTCTGTCTGTCTATCTATCTATCTATCTATCTATCTATCTATCTATCTATCTACCCAGTTCTGTCAACACTGCATTGGCTCCCTATTAAACATCGTAGTCAAACATCCCCAGTACTTGAGCGAGCTCTTAACGCATTATACTCCATCACATCTATTGCCGTCTCAAAATTCTGGCCAGTTGATAATACCTAGAATATCAAAATCAACTGCAGGCGGTCGATCCTTTTCCTATTTAGCACCTAAACTCTGGAACAGTCTTCCTAGCATTGTTTGGGAAGCAGACACACTCTGTCAGTTTAAATCTAGATTAAAAACACATCTCTTTACTATGGCATACACATAAAACATTTTTAATTTCTATTATTCAAATCAGTTAAATGATTGTTTTAGGCTGCATTAACTAGGTCAGCTGGAACCGGGAACACTTCCCATAACACCTGATGTACTCGTTACATCATAAGAAGAATGGCATCTACGCTAATGTTAGTCTCTCTGTTTATCCCACAGTTTACTGTAGTCAGTCGGATCCGGGCCGTATCCAGATCAGATGGTGGACCTGCGCCTAGCCACGACCGACGCATCCCCGAAGTGTCTGCAGAGACCGTGTCAACTAGACTCTCCCCTGTGAAGGCCTCATCGACACATCATCCAGTGGCACTGATCCTCAACAAACCCGTCTCCTGCGTGATGACTCCGATCTTCAACCAGATGGAACTGGACAACTATTCTGAATGTTCCGATCTAATCTGACTTCTGACCTGTAATGTTGCCAGAATCATAATCATACACTGTTTGTTCGTTGACCAGAGGAGAACTGGCACCCCGACTGAGCCTGGTTTCTCCCAAGGTTTTTTTCTCCATTATGTCACCTAATGGAGTTTTGGTTCCTTGCCACCGTCGCCTCTTTTGCCTTTGGCTTGCTTAGTTGGGGACACTAAATATTCAACTATATTACTGATCTGCCCACATTGACACTATATGATAATTGAAATTAGCTGGATGACATCACTGCTTTCTCCAGAGCGCGGTACAGCCGAATCAAATTCTGTTGCATTATTTTCCTGTTAACACTGTGAAGCTGCTTTGAAACAATCTGCATTGTAAAAAGCGCTATATAAATAAAGGTGTCTGTCTGTCTGTCTATCTGTCTATCTATCCTAACCGCTTGTCCTCTGTAGGGTTTAATTTTTATGTATTTATTCTCCAAACCCCTTGTCCTTATTTATTTATGGTACATAAGAGCACTATAAAGCAGTCTGACTCTGACATTATAAATTTTATCTTTCATATCAAATCAATACTATGGTGTCTTTCTTGCAAATTGACTATAAATCCCCATCCACTTTAGTATGTGTTGTAAACAGAAGGTCCTACATTCTTCTGAAGATCTCCTTTTGTGTGCTAGCGAAAGAAAGCAATACGGCATCAGAACAACATGAGGGTGAGTAAATGATGACAATTATGTCATTTCCTTTAATAGCTCTTTTAGTAAACATACTAACAATGCTAGGCAGAGTCTGTTGTTAGAAATGGCTGCAGATATTATTATGTACATACTGTCGAGATTCATTTTAAGTCTTTCTAAACAGCGTCTCATTCCACACAGAACAGAACAATGTGCAGCCTGTCCTCTTCCTGAAGTTCCTGTTGCTGGCATGTTTATGTTGTTCAGTGACTTTGGATATTGAGACTGCATGCGAGTGCCGTCACAGCACGCCGCATCTGTCTCGGCTCTCCGGGAGAGCGTGGCCAAACCCGGTGCGCTACAGTCTCTTAATGTATCCGCGAGCGGAGAAAACTGCTGTTTGCTTCCGCTCTCCATCCGTAAAAGGTGTCCAATTTCATTTTACCTGCTGCTGTTGTTGGATTTGGGTCCATCCCAGCATACAAAAAGGCATTAACTTCAGCACTATTCTGCTGGACAGAGACCAATGTCTTTTATTTGTATTATTCGATGCAATTTCTCACCCCTCATATGTTTGGCCTGTATGTTGGGAAAGTGTTTTTTAAATCTCCTTAATCATTTTACAGAGCTGGCTGTAGGAAGACAGGGACATATATTTGAGGCGAATGGCGAGTGTAACTTAAGGTGATGCTATAAATTACAGTGGGCCGCACGCAGAGAATATATGTCAACAATAGCAGCACTGCAGCATAGGGCCAAAACCAGAGGTTGTATTTAAAATAAAGGTAGTCATAAGTGAAGAACACTTAGCACACTCACTATTTCTCCCTGGAGACTATTGATGCAAATAGCAAGTGATGGGCAGCACCAGGCAACAATGTTATCTGTTAACTCTAGCATTTTACATTTTTATGCATTTGGCAGACGCTTTTTTTCCAAAGCGACTTGCATAGCATTCAAGGTACACATTTACATTTTATCAGTTGCATTACATTAATGCATTAAATTCCAGAACGGTAGCATTATGCTTGCCGTACGTTTTTTATCAACTAAACTGTATTTTATGCATGCAATTTGCACACAATGACAATACCCATGTATTAGAAATAGGCCAGAATGGTCGACTAGTCATCCAACGACATAGTTGGTTAGTGAGGTTGACTAGTGAGCTATTATTTTTTAGAAGCAAGGATGAATTTACAGATGCAATTTCTCGGAAAGGGATTTAGCATGCTGACAATGTGTTGTACTGTGCTTTTGTATGCTAACGGACTTGCAGTGACTAAAAAGTGTATGATCGGCCTAAATATATAGAGGGTTTTTTTATACTATGGCCAAAGCAAAGCCCTTGAAGTGTACTAATTATTAGTGTTATTTGTATAATATTATAGTATTCATTCATATGTTTAATTAGCTTTTTTATTTATATTTTCAAATTTCATTTTAGTATTAGTTTTTAGTAGAAATGCACCGATACTACATTTCTCAGCTGATTATTCAGAATGATATCGACTGATATCGATAGTTTGATTTTTCTTATGGAAAAGAAACCTTTCCAAAATAATGCTGCAAACTATACAGAGAATCCTCTCATTTGGTACACAATAATATTGGTTGCAATTAACAACAAACTATGTACATCGGATGACATTCCTGAGGCTAAATACAATGTTAAGTGACCTATTGTTTACAAGCTGTTTTATTGATGTCTTTCCGCGGTTGAAACACTGATTGAGTGATTACACGAGTTATGTTTGGGACCATTTTACAGCTGGAGTTAGACCTTCATCATGACTACAAGTTTGCGTGTGCATTCGCAGACTTTTGTTTTGTGCAAATGCAAGTTGTAATATTGTGTTTATTTTGTGTACGCCTATCTATATCTGATTTATCTCATATAGGGTGCATTTGGTTAAGAATTAACGCGGTAGTAAAGCGCGCCCGTGATCATTTTCAGCATCAGCACGCGCAGCTCAAACAGCAATGCACAACTAATAATGACCATGATTGGGACTGGCATATTACATAATATTATAAAGAGAGCAATATTGTAATAAACCATTGTGAATTATTTGGGTTTAGTTGCCGTGTTTCATCACATTGCTCCAGGAAGAGCGCATGCACAACATGAGTCACGCATTCTGACTCGCACGTAACTTAGTTCAAGTTCACTTGTACATTCGCGTCATTTTGTGCAGATGTAATTTTAATATTATGTTTATTTTGTATATATCTGATTAATCTTATTTAAGATGCGTTTCTTTGAGCTAAATAACGCGCTAGCAAAGAGCTTCAGTGTACCGGTGTTCATTCAGGCTTCAGCGGGCGCAGCTCAAACAGCAAAGCACGACTAATAATAACTATGATTGGGACTGTCACATTACATAACATTAATGAGAACACTATTGTAATAAATCGTTGTGAATTCATTGGGTTTAGTTGCCGTGTTTAGCGCGTTGTTCCAAGAAGAGCGCGTCCACACATTCTGAAGAGCACACATCTCAGGCGCGTTGGTGACACGCTGCATTAGAGGTTATACTTGATTATTAAATAAGTAATTTAATAAATGATCTATCACATCGACTCATTTTACAATCCTACTAGCCCTTTATTTAGACTAAAACCCCTTCTCATTCATTTGGTGAGGAACATTGTGTTTTGAGCAGCATTTGCACACCCTGTCATGCTGTCGGCTATAAGCCACTGATGTAGACACATATTGCAGTGTTAAGGCTAACGATTAATCGATTAATTGATCGTTAATTTAAACGACAATCGATCATGGGAATTTGTGTAAATTGACATCCCTACTTTCAACATACCTTTTGATATCCATGCATGTTTTCCGAGATATAACTTGTATTATATTGGAAGAGATGACTCGCGCTCCGCGCTGCCGCTTGAACTGAGGCAACTACAGCGATCTGTCACGTCACATTTAGGAGCGTCCAAACGGCATTTATTGTTTATTGTTTTATTTATTTCATGATAAACTGGACAGAATTTGAAAGACGACACATTGTTTCTTTTAAGAAGTAACAAAGCACAGTGCTATTTGCGATTGTTTGATGAGAGATGCGCTACAAATAATGTTTAGTGTAGGGAAAAATCGCAGACCTGGCAACCCTGGCTTGAACTACGAGGTATTCATAGGGTCAAATAGAACTATTTTTTAACTGCTAATGCGCTATTGTCACATTAACTTGTCCTAAATTTAACATGAGACATTTTCATCACACACACACACACAGTATGAGTTGCAGTCAGACACGTTTTTCCACACCCTTTTGATTGACAGGATACCATCGGCCCTGATCATCAGCTGTTTTTAAACACTTGGCCAATGGCCCATAGTGAAAATAATAGCTTTTATCGGCCGATACCGATTATTGGCTGATACATCGGTGCATCTCTATAGTTTTTAGTAATTTTGTTATATGTGCTTTTTGTCATTTTTATATATATTTTAGCTTTAATTTATTTTATTTTATTTCAGTTTTAGTAATTTTAGTACTTCAACTTTTAAGTTTCAACTAATATTTTTATTTATTTTTATTTTATTTTCCAAAACAAATACAGCACTGAACATTATTACTCAAAAACTAGAAGAAAGCACATATCTTTCACAATGGTTGCTCTGATCATTACACTTAAAAATAAAGGTTCTTTATTGGCATAGATGGTTCCATGAAGAAAGGGGGTTCTTTAGATTATGAAAATGTTCATCACACTAAGAAAAAAATGTTCTTTAGAAACTGGTACACTAAAAGGTTCTTTGGAGAACCAAAAATGGTTCTATCGCATTGCTACAAAAACTTTTTGGAAACTTGTTTTTTTTTAAAAGAGCATCTTCCATAAAAAGTATCCAGTTAATGACATAAACGTGTTAGCATCAACAGCTGTCAAGAACATAAGACAAAGGCCTTTTGAAACGGAGATGCATGGTCTTTTATCGTCCAGTAGTCTAGTAGTGATTCTGCAGTCGTTCAGACTATAAATAAACTAAGAGAAAGAAAGAAAAACATCACAGCCTTTTGCTGGGGAACCATTTTCTTCATGCTGTCCTGACAGCTCATACACTTTCATTTTCTGCTGTTGAGACATGCAGTATAACATCAACTTTTTATTCCCTCTCTCTTCTTCTTTTTGACAGAAGTTGAAAAATAGGGCTCTGTTTCCACTAGTAAGTGAGAGTTTCCCTCATGGCCCACATCACACAGCAGAAACCCATCATCTTTTAACGTCCACAAATACTTTTATAGTAGATACTTCTTTGTAAAGCTTTGTAAATGTTCTTGCATCTAATGCATCTAATATCCCTGATGAATAAGGCCATATGATAGAAAACAGAATTTTGCTTTTGAACTTTTGAAATAAAACATACTGTAGTTTTGTAAACATACTGTAATATTCAGAATTCAAGAACTCCTTCCTAATCCACAGAGAACATTTATTTATAAACTTAAAAAATCTGCCTTGTTCAGAAATTGGCATGATAATCCAAGAGCTCATTAACATACCGTATGACTGGCCATTAACAGTATCAACAGCTATTCAGTATTCAACAACAGTATTTATGGGAGTTGTTACTCATTACATACAATATATTGCCAAAAGTATTGGGACACCCCTCCAAATCATTGAATTCAGGTGTTCCAATCACTTCCATGGCCACGGGTGTATAAGATCAAGCACCTAGGCATGCAGACGCTTCTACAAACATTTGTGAAAGAATGGGTCGCTCTCAGGAGCTCAGTGAATTCAAGCGTGGTGCCGTGATAGGTTGCCACCTGTGCAATAAGTCCATTCGTGAAATTTCCTCACTACTCAATATTCCACGGTCAACTGTTAGTGGTATTATAACAAAGTGGAAGCAATTGACAACAACAGCAAATCAGCCGCGAAGTGGTAGGCCAAGTAAAATCACAGAGTGGGGTCAGCGCATGCTGAGGCGCACAGTGCGCAGAAGTCGCCAACTTTCTGCAGAGTCAATAGCTACAGACCTCCAAACTTCGTGTGGCCTTCAGATTAGCTCAAGAACAGTGCATAGAGAGCTTCATAGAATGGGTTTCCATGGCCGAGCAGCTCATCCAAGCCTTACATCACCAAGTGCAATGCAAAGTGTCGGATGCAGTGGTGTAAAGCACGCCGCCACTGGACTCTAGAGCAGTGGAGACGTGTTCTCTGGAGTGACCAATCACGCTTCTCTGTCTGGCAATCCGATGGACGAGTCTGGGTTTTTGCCATGAGAACAGTACTTACCTGACTGCATTGTGGCAAGTGTAAAGTTTGGTGGAGGGGGGATTATGGTGTGGGGTTGTTTTTCAGGGGTTGGGCTTGGCTCCTTAGTTCCAGTGAAAGGAACTCTTAATGCTTCAGCATACCAAGACATTTTGGACAATTTAATGCTCCCAACTTTGTGGGAACAGTTTGGGGATGGCCCCTTCCTGTTCCAACATGACTGCGCACCAGTGCACAAAGCAAGGTCCATAAAGACATGGATGAGCGAGTTTGGTGTGGAGGAACTTGACTGGCCTGCACAGAGTCCTGACCTCAACCCGATAGAACACCTTTGGGATGAATTAGAGCGGAGACTGCGAGCCAGGCCTTCTCGTCCAACATCAGTGCCTGACCTCACAAATGCGCTTCTAGAAGAATGGTCAAAAATTCCCATAAACACACTCCTAAACCTTGTGGAAAGCCTTCCCAGAAGAGTTGAAGCTGTTATAGCTGCAAAGGGTGGGCCAACTCCATATTAAACCCTACGGATTAAGAATGGGATGTCATTAAAGTTCATGTGCATGTAAAAGCAGGTGTCCCAGAACTTTTGGAAATATAGTGTATGTGAAGTGGTTAGCTCATTTACATATTGTCTTAAAGGTACAGTAGTAAACATAGGCTGTTTAATTGTAAAGGTCACAGGGTGGAAAATTGCCGTGATAAACTAAATTACAACTGAATGTATGAAATTAAATTATAGAAAAGAAATTTGTCTAATAAAGTATAACATTCAGACATTTTACTGTTTAATATTACTGTTTTTACTGTACTTTTGATCATATAAATGCAGTCTTAATGAGCAGAAGAGACTTCTTTTTAAAACGTTAAAAAAATCTTACTGACCCTAAACTTTTAATCGGCATATTTTCTTTTTTCTTGCCTCACTGTGTCTCACATTTTTCAAATGATGTGAAAATAATGTGGTCTTTTAATAAATGTTCTCTGTATTCTGAATACACCACGACCTAAACTAGAAGGGCCACCCATGAAGCCCCCTATCGAGTGAGCATGAAACCCAGCTGTGATCCTCTCAGCGAGCGCATCTATACCGCCCTCACAGCAGAGGGTCAAAGGTGATGTGATGCATGTTCTGTATAGGCAGCAGACGCTGGGGATTCTGATCCAGGGTCAGTGGAAGATCTTCATGCAGACGGAGGGAACAGAGCGGTGAGGTGTGTGCATGTGTGCATCTAATACCCCTCACATCTGTTCAGCGACAGAGGAAGAGCACGCCGTAATCTCACACCTGCTGCGGGAGAACGCGCAAGACACATGCAGCTGCTGAGGATCAATGATGACACCAACACATGCATTCATACATTTACTGATGAACACACACACACGCTTCTGAACAACCATTTGACATGTCAGCACACAAACTGTGTTGGAAAGGAAAGAGAACAATATATCTATTTATCGTTCATTCTGTCTGTCTGTCTATTTATCTATCTATCATCTATCGTTCAATGTATCGTTCATTCTATCTGTCCGTCCGTCCGTCTGTCTATTTATCTATCTATTTATCTATCCATCTATCTATCCGTCTATCTATCTATCTATCTATCTATCTATCTATCTATCTATCCGTCCATCCATCTATCTATCTATCTATCTATCTATCTATCTATCTATCTATCTATCTATCTATCTATCTATCTATCTATCCGTCCATCCAGCTATCTGTCTATCTATCTATCTATCATTCAATGTATCATTCTGTTATGGACATCTTTCTCTCCATATTCTCAAACATTTTGAAGAATATGTTTTCCATGGATTTTCAAAAATGTTATTGTTTGAGAAAAACATGGAAATATACATTTTCTTCTTGTTCATTTGATTGAGTTAGTTTGTATGGAAGCTTGTTTCCGCCACAGAATAAATGAATGTGTGTTATTAAGTCAGAATTGCGAGTTTATTTCTGAGGAAAAAATTCAGAATTGAGAGATGTAAACTTGCAATTGTGAGGATAAAAAAAGTCAGAATTGTGAAATAAAAAGTCGCAATTATCTTTGAAATTGTTTTATTCCGTGGCAGAAACATGATTCCATAATTTTGGCATAAACTGCATTTAGGTGATTTTCTGTAATCAATATCACTAATTTATTACAGTTTCTTTAGCCCATACAACTTAATTGTAGGTTGTAGGACCTAGTTTACACAGTTGGGTGGAAAAACTTGACATTGTCTATTTTAAGTAAATCCAACATTCTTTTTTTTTTTTTTTTTTAAATGTATCTAGTTACAATTTCAAAGTATCTTTCCCAACACTGCACACAAACACCCCGATCAGAAGTGTCACACACACACACACACACTTGAGTCTGACATAGATATATAGATTGCACAAGTCAGAAATGATAAAGAGTAAAAAGGCAGGACGGGAAATAGCAAGAAACCATCCGCAGGTGCAGTGCCACACTTGATCGGCACCCATTCACTGAGATTACTACAGCGAGGAGAGCACTATCATTTTATCAAACCATTCCAGCCTTTTCCTCTCGTTCACACTAACCTTTCCTTCACTCTTTCCCTCCCTCAAAAATGCCTGCAGCTCTAGGGAGCATAAAGAAAAGAGAGAGAGAGGAAATCAGACAGAAAGAAAAAGTGAGATATTCTTCATGCCGTCGTGGCACACATTAAAAATATGCAGCTGTCCCACTTTTTGGAGCTTCACAATTAATCTAATGTTTCTCCAGCTATCCTGAAGGTGGTAATCCTGATCCCAGGGGTGAAGTGACTGCTGGATCTGCCCCAGAGGCAGGGAGGGAAAATTACACAAGACACGACACCAGAGAATAACCACCCATTAATGCAGGTGCTGAAGATTTATCCAAAGAGTCCATGGAGGAGGTGTTGAGAGGGCCACATGTGAGCATGAGAACACACACACACACACACACTGGATTCATAAGTGACAGCCCGCCTTTCTAATAGAAATATAACCAGTTCAGTAGGAAGAAGGTTAACATATTATTTCTAAATGGCAGGAGGGTCGCATATAAAACTTTTCATAGATTTTGTCCATAAAAAGAATGTCAAATTTTTAAAACGTACAGATTCTGTGTAAAGATTATGCTAGTGTTGTTTTAGGGACAGTTTACATGACACCATTTTCACCTAAAAACTGAAAACTTTTAATGCGTTTTGGTTGTTAATTTACACCGATCAGGCATTCCTAATATTGTGCTGGCCCCCCTTTTGCTGCCCAAACAGCCCTGACCCGTCGAGGCATGGACTCCACTAGACACCTGAAGGTGTGCTGTGGCATCTGGCACCAAGATGTTAGCAGCAGATCCTTTAAGTCCTGTAAGTTGCGAGGTGGGGCCTCCATGGATACAACTTGTTTGTTCAGCACATCCCACAGATGCTCGATTGGATTGAGATCTGGGGAATTTGGAGGCCAAGTCAACACCTCAAACTCATTGTTGTGCTCCAAAAACCATTCCTGAACCATTTTTGCTTTGTGGCAGGGTGCATTATCCTGCTGAAAGAGGCCACAGCCACCAGGGAATACCGTTTCCATGAAAGGGTGTACATGGTCTGCAACAATGCTTAGGTAGGTGGTACGTGTCAAAGTAACATCCACATGGATGGCAGGACCCAAGGTTTCCCAGCAGAACATTGCCCAAAGCATCACACTGCCTCCGCCGGCTTGCCTTCTTCCCATAGTGCATCCTGGTGCCACGTGTTCCCCAGGTAAGCGACGCACACGCACCCGGCCATCCACGTGATGTAAAAGAAAACGTGATTCATCAGACCAGGCCACCTTCTTCCATTGCTCCGTAGTCCAGTTCTGATGCTCACGTGCCCACTGTTGCCACTTTCGGCGGTGGACAGGGGTCAGCATGGGCACCCTGACTGCTCTGTGTCTATGAAGCCCCATACGCAACAAACTGCTATCACAACCACTTTAACTTCTTGAGCAATTTGAGCTACAGTAGCTCGTCTGTTTGATTGGACCACACATGACCCTGTCGCCGGTTCACCACTGTTCCTTCCTTCCCACTTTTGATAGATACTGACTGCAGTTTTAGAGATGCTCTGTCGTCTAGCCATCACAATTTGGCTCTTGTCAAACTCGCTCAAATCCTTACGCTTGCCCATTTTTTCTGCTTCTAACACATCAACTTTGAGGACAAAATGTTCACTTGCTGCCTAATATATCCCACCCACTAACAGGTGCCGTGATGAAGAGATAATCAGTGTTATTCACTTCACCTGTCAGTGGTCATAATGTTATGCCTGATCGGTGTACACAACAATGGCATTTTGGGGGCCTGAAAAGGAAAACGTTTAAAAACAAGTTTAAAAACAATTGTAAGTTTTTGAAAACGATACCATTATTGTCTCGGTGTAAACTACAAAAACTTTTTAGGAAAAGGAAAGGAAAAACTTACATTTTTAGTGCCTCATTGTCATGTAAACGTAACCTTAGTATTATTTATAGGGATGCATGATATATCGGCCACCATATCGGTATCGGCTGATATACACTCACCTAAAGGATTATTAGGAACACCTGTTCAATTTCTCATTAATGCAATTATCTAATCAACCAATCACATGGCAGTTGCTTCAATGCATTTAGGGGTGTGGTCCTGGTCAAGACAATCTCCTGAACTCCAAACTGAATGTCAGAATGGGAAAGAAAGGTGATTTAAGCATTTTTGAGCGTGGCATGGTTGTTGGTGCCAGACGGGCCGGTCTGAGTATTTCACAATCTTCTCAGTTACTGGGATTTTCACGCACAACCATTTCTAGAGTTTACAAAGAATAGTGTGAAAAGGGAAAAACATCCAGTATGCGGCAGTCCTGTGGGCGAAAATGCCTTGTTGATGCTAGAGGTCAGAGGAGAATGGGCCGACTGATTCAAGCTGATAGAAGAGCAACTTTGACTGAAATAACCACTCGTTACAACCGAGGTATGCAGCAAAGCATTTGTGAAGCCACAACACGCACAACCTTGAGGCGGATGGGCTACAACAGCAGAAGACCCCACCGGGTACCACTCATCTCCACTACAAATAGGAAAAAGAGGCTACAATTTGCACGAGCTCACCAAAATTGGACAGTTGAAGACTGGAAAAATGTTGCCTGGTCTGATGAGTCTCGATTTCTGTTGAGACATTCAGATGGTAGAGTCAGAATTTGGCGTAAACAGAATGAGAACATGGATCCATCATGCCTTGTTACCACTGTGCAGGCTGGTGGTGGTGGTGTAATGGTGTGGGGGATGTTTTCTTGGCACACTTTAGGCCCCTTAGTGCCAATTGGGCATCGTTTAAATGCCACGGCCTACCTGAGCATTGTTTCTGACCATGTCCATCCCTTTATGACCACCATGTACCCATCCTCTGATGGCTACTTCCAGCAGGATAATGCACCATGTCACAAAGCTCCAATCATTTCAAATTGGTTTCTTGAACATGACAATGAGTTCACTGTACTAAAATGGCCCCCACAGTCACCAGATCTCAACCCAATAGAGCATCTTTGGGATGTGGTGGAACGGGAGCTTCGTGCCCTGGATGTGCATCCCACAAATCTCCATCAACTGCAAGATGCTATCCTATCAATATGGGCCAACATTTCTAAAGAATGCTTTCAGCACCTTGTTGAATCAATGCCACGTAGAATTAAGGCAGTTCTGAAGGCGAAAGGGGGTCAAACACAGTATTAGTATGGTGTTCCTAATAATCCTTTAGGTGAGTGTATGTTCATTTTAATGTTGTTGTTATCAGCCCGATAAACTGATAAATAATGGATTATTTCCTTTAGCTGAGACACTTCAGATGTGCACTGTTCACCATGATGGTTTTGAATTGCTTGAAATATGATTGGAATCACTTCAAAAAAAGAAAACAGGAAAAGGAAAAAGTGTAACATGTACAGTCATATAGGCTACATAAAATTATATGGATAACATTATAATTGTGTGCTTGGGACATGGCTTTTAATGGTGAGACTTTTGTTTTTGTAAACAGTCTCTCAAAAATATATAACAATTTGGATTTAGATTTATCGCCCAATATATCGGTTATCGGCTTTCAAATATAGAGAATTATCGGTTGACGGTATCGGTCAAATGCATCCCTAATTATTTATATACTATTATAGTATTTACTAATATTTCGATTTTTATTTGGTTTTCATTTTAATTTTATTTTATCAAGTAATTTTATGTGCTTTTGTCATTTTAAAAATATTTCTAGTTAGCTATTTTTTAGTACTTCATCTTAAACTTGTTTATTTTAGTAAATACATTTCTAGATCTTATATTCATATTATATTTTATTTAAGCTTTATTTCAGTTACAGATGCATGATTTCTTAATAGTTTTAGTTTACTATAACAACACTGGATTGTGCATGAAGCTCCTCCCCCAAAAGTGGAACTTGCCAGTTGTCACACTTTTTTTTTTTGCTCTTTTCTTATGCATGACCTTTATCTGCATATAATTTCCATATGCAAATGGCCATCCATAAAAATGATGCTACCTCAGAATAGTACTAAACTAGCAAAATAGTGTACAGAAGAAGTCTTGGTTAGAAAATGGTTATAGAACTCTAAATGCTTTGGTGCAAAAAAAAAAAAGCATGACATCATTGTAATGTGGGCAGTTGGGCAAGTGGTTCATGAGGGAGTTTTCCAGGGAGGCTGATATGTAAATCAATATTGATCAAGCAAATAAAAGATTGCAGTAGGTGTAATCATCACATCTTTTATCAGATAATGATGGTGATCTTTCCCTGACATCTTTATTTTAGTCTTGATAATTAACAACACGTTATAATCTTTCAAATCACACCATGTACCTTTAGTCTATGAACAACAGAAAGATTGACTTCATCATGTAGATATTAATGTACTAATGTACTAATAATGAACTCCATCCTCCACTCTTTCATTAAATTTATCTACAACCTGGTTAATCAGTTTTTTGCTTGTTTTGATCCTATGATAACTGAGATTTAATCAATATTTTGACTCTTTACTGTTTCTGTCAGGGGGCTGAACAAAGAAAGGTGCGAGGACTCATTTGCAGGAAGGGGATACATTTATTGTAAAAATAAAAGAATACAAAAACAAAACCCACGGGGGGGGAGAACCAAACTAGAAATACAATAAACATCTGGAACAGAATTGTATGTAATACAACGGGGAAAAACGGATGACAAAAGACAACGACCCAACACAGGACTGCATACACGAGGAGACTATAAAGGGTACAAATCAGGAGGGAACCAGGTGGGCCAGTTAAACAATAATCAGATAACAAGAGGGGTGGGGTCAAGACAGAAGACAAGAGCACATGGCCCAGAAATAACCCAAAACACCACATGTGCTAAACAAGACAAGACAGACATGTGACATTACCCTCTCCTTAAGGAGCGGCTACCAGACGCTCCACCTGGGACCAGGGCGGGACGGGAGGGACGGACCAGGGCGGGACGGGAGGGACAGACCAGGCGGGACGGGAGGGACAGACCAGGGCGGGATGGACCAGGGCGGGACAGAAAGCTCAGGAGACCTGGCCGGCGCACACCGTTCAGGGGGCCAGGGCGGCGCACACAGTTCAGGAGGCCGGGGCGGCCTACACAGTTCAGGAGACCGGGGCGGTCCACACAGTTCAGGAGGCCGGGGCGGTCCACACAGTTCAGGAGGCCAGGGCGGTCCACACAGTTCAGGAGGCCAGGGCGGCCCACACTGTTCAGGGGGCCAAGGCGGCGCACACAGTTCAGGGGGCCAAGGCGGCGTACACAGTTCAGGGGGCCAGGGCGGCTCACACAGTTCAGGAGGCCAGGGCGGCCCACACTGTTCAGGGGGCCAAGGCGGCGCACACAGTTCAGGGGGCCAAGGCGGCGTACACAGTTCAGGGGGCCAGGGCGGCTCACACAGTTCAGGAGGCCAGGGTGGTCCACACAGTTCAGGAGGCCAGGACGGCCCACACTGTTCAGGAGGCCAGGGCGGCGCACACAGTTCAGGGGGCCAAGGCGGCGCACACAGTTCAGGGGGCCAGGGTGGTCCACACAGTTCAGGAGGCCAGGACGGCCCACACTGTTCAGGAGGCCAGGGCGGCGCACACAGTTCAGGGGGCCAAGGCGGCCCACACAGTTCAGGGGGCCAGGGCGGCCCACACAGTTCAGGAGGCCAGGGCGGCCCACACAGTTCAGGAAGTGAAGTTCTCTCTGGACTTAACACCGGAAGCGGAGCCCTCTCTGGACTCGACATGGGAAACGGACCTCTCTCTGGACTCGGTGCACGGGGCAGAGCCATCTCTGAACTCGGTGCACAGGACGGAGCCCTCTCTGGACTCGATGCACAGAACGGAGCCCTCTCTGGACGCTGGTCAGTGGCTAGCCACAGCAGAGCAAGGCGCCTGGGCGGCGCGGGCAAGACAATGCACCTGGGCGGCGCGGGCAAGGCAATGCACTTGGGCGGCGCGGGCAAGGCAATGCACTTGGGCGGCGCGGGCGAGGCAAGGCGCCTGGGCGGCGCGGGCAAAACTCCACCTTCTCTTCCGCTGAGTCCTCATGATGGTTGGGTCGTTATGTCAGGGGGCTGAACAAAGAAAAGGTGCGAGGACTCATTTGCAGGAAGGGGATAAATTTATTGTAAAAATAAAAGAATACAAAAACAAAACCCACAGGGGGGAGAACCAAACTAGAAATACAATAAACATCTGGAACAGAATTGTATGTAATACAACGGGGAAAAACGGATGACAAAAGACAACGACCCAACACAGGACTGCATACACGAGGAGACTATAAAGGGTACAAATCAGGAGGGAATTAAACAATAAAACAATAATCAGATAACAAGAGGGGTGGGGTCAAGACAGAAGACAAGAGCACATGGCCCAGAAATAACCCAAAACACCACATGTGCTAAACAAGACAAGACAGACATGTGACAGTTTCATTATGCACTAGAGAGATTATCTGTATTTGATTATGATTGGTGATTTATATGGGGAGGCAAATTTCATTTCTTCTTCCTTTTGTTTTATAGTAGTCAATCTTGGTTTGTAAAACACATAGAATTAAATGTGCAGTGCTGTAAAATGACTTGCAAAATTGTGACCTTTACAAAAAATTTTTTATTATATATATATTTTTTATACTATAAAATTATGTAGCTCACTCCAAAATAAATTAAACTGCAAACATGCTGACTAGCGGACATTCGGTCAGTTTATGATGTGACAAGCTGCTTCCATTCAAACTGAACAGCTTCTCGCCTCTCTGACGGGATCTTGCCATGATTCATGTATAATTTTATTATTTTTGATCTAACCTCGGAGGCTCCCCCTGGGGGAGGAGCTCTGTTAAAATTCATCCAGGGTGCCCTGCTTGTAAGAAATAGAATAAAGTTTTGTATTGCCACCAATAATGCATTGCAGATGAGTGAGCTCTGATCGCGTTTGGGTCCAAATGTCAAATATTTTGGGGTGTTTTCATAGGTAGTCGAAGTTCAGAATGATGAGATATCGCATGTGTTTCTTTTTATGCTATACAATGTGTTTTGTTTACTGTATGTGCTTTGTGATGACATTAGCATAATTAAGAAAATCATTGGATGTGTTAAGTTAATTACGCATCTTTATTTTCATTCTATTTCTGGTTGGATGGAAAATAGCGATGGATATACACTCACCTAAAGGATTATTAGGAACACCTGTTCAATTTCTCATTAATGCAATTATCTAATCAACCAATCACATGGCTGTTGCTTCAATGCATTTAGGGGTGTGGTCCTGGTCAAGACAATCTCCTGAACTCCAAACTGAATGTCAGAATGGGAAAGAAAGGTGATTTAAGCAATTTTGAGCGTGGCATGGTTGTTGGTGCCAGACGGGCCGGTCTGAATATTTCACAATCTGCTCAGTTACTGGGATTTTCACACACAACCATTTCTAGAGTTTACAAAGAATGGTGTGAAAAGGGAAAAACATCCAGTATGCGGCAGTCCTGTGGGCGAAAATGCCTTGTTGATGCTAGAGGTCAGAGGAGAATGGGCCGACTGATTCAAGCTGATAGAAGAGCAACTTTGACTGAAATAACCACTCGTTACAACCGAGGTATGCAGCAAAGCATTTGTGAAGCCACAACACGCACAACCTTGAGGCGGATGGGCTACAACAGCAGAAGACCCCACCGAGTACCACTCATCTCCACTACAAATAGGAAAAAGAGGCTACAATTTGCACGAGCTCACCAAAATTGGACAGTTGAAGACTGGAAAAATGTTGCCTGGTCTGATGTGTCTCGATTTCTGTTGAGACATTCAGATGGTAGAGTCAGAATTTGGCGTAAACAGAATGAGAACATGGATCCATCATGCCTTGTTACCACTGTGCAGGCTGGTGGTGGTGGTGTAATGGTGTGGGGGATGTTTTCTTGGCACACTTTAGGCCCCTTAGTGCCAATTGGGCATCGTTTAAATGCCACGGCCTACCTGAGCATTGTTTCTGACCATGTCCATCCCTTTATGACCACCATGTACCCATCCTCTGATGGCTACTTCCAGCAGGATAATGCACCATGTCACAAAGCTCCAATCATTTCAAATTGGTTTCTTGAACATGACAATGAGTTCACTGTACTAAAATGGCCCCCACAGTCACCAGATCTCAACCCAATAGAGCATCTTTGGGATGTGGTGGAACGGGAGCTTCGTGCCCTGGATGTGCATCCCACAAATCTCCATCAACTGCAAGATGCTATCCTATCAATATGGGACAACATTTCTAAAGAATGCTTTCAGCACCTTGTTGAATCAATGCCACGTAGAATTAAGGCAGTTCTGAAGGCGAAAGGGGGTCAAACACAGTATTAGTATGGTGTTCCTAATAATCCTTTAGGTGAGTGCATAATTTATGTTTTTTACAGTTAAATTGGTTTCATTGTTGTACGCATGCCTGTTCATATTCATAAAAGGTGTGATAGGCCTGCCATTACTTTGTACATAGGCATTATTCATTATTTTATAATCACTTTTTCACAATTTTTTTTTTTAGTATGCATACTAAATAATTGAACTTTTCACAAGATGTAATATAAGTCTCAGGTGTCCCCAGAATATGTCTGTGAAGTTTCATCTCAAAATACCTCACAGATCATTTATTATACCATCTTGTAAATACCCATTTTTGAGTGGAAGGAAAAATATGCTGTTTTCATGCAGAAGAGGGCGGAGCTTTTACAGCCTGTGCCTCAGATACTCTGCCAAAAACTAAAACATCTGTTTGGTTTGGATTATCATCTCTATCGCGGTCACGCTCACATGACATTGCAGTTCTTCATCATCATGAAAGTTTATTATCTGCATGCGTTTTAAAGTCTAAACTTCTGATATATGGTTTTCTGAGCATGCACATCCGAAACACTCACACAGAAAGCTGGCTGTCAGACAGCGCGTCCCGTGAGTATTAAATTAAGGGTAACACTTTATTTTAAGGGTCCAGTATAATGCATTAGTTAAACCAATAATTCCAATAATTCCATTAGCCCTCCATTGGACAACCGAAGGTAAATGAAAGAGAGGACGACCCAAGATCACCTGGCGTCGCACAGTAGAGGAAGAAATGAAATCTATGAACCTGACATGGGGAGATGTCCAGAAAAAAGCCCAGAATCGACCAGAGTGGAGAACATTCGTTGCTGGCCTACATGCCAGAGGCATAATGGAAAGTAAGTAAGTAAGCATTAATTAATAATTAACTTGTTCACAATTAAGCATTAGTTAAGCACAAACACACTAGTAATTAATGATTAACTTTACATTTTAAGGGTCCGGAATTATGCATTAGTTAAACTAGTAATTAATGATTTGCTTGTTCACAATTATGCATTAGTTAAGCATGGACACAATTGTAATTAATGATTAACTTAACATTATAGTAAGGGCATATTAGCCATTATTTACAACTTAATAAGCCATATATTATTTTTGTGTAGTGATGTAATTATACAAACCCGATTCCAAAAAAGTTGGGACACTGTACAAATTGTGAATAAAAAAGGAATGCAATAATTTACAAATCTCATAAACTTATATTTTATTCACAATAGAATATAGATAACATATCAAATGTTGAAAGTGAGACATTTTGAAATGTCATGCCAAATATTGGCTCATTTTGGATTTCATGAGAGCTACACATTCCAAAAAAATTGGGACAGGTAGCAATAAGAGGCCGGAAAAGTTAAATGTACATATAAGGAACAGCTGGAGGACCAATTTGCAACTTATTAGGTCAATTGGCAACATGATTGGGTATAAAAAGAGCCTCTCAGAGTGGCAGTGTCTCTCAGAAGTCAAGATGGGCAGAGGATCACCAATTCCCCCAATGCTGCGGCGAAAAATAGTGGAGCAATATCAGAAAGGAGTTTCTCAGAGAAAAATTGCAAAGAGTTTGAAGTTATCATCATCTACAGTGCATAATATCATCCAAAGATTCAGAGAATCTGGAACAATCTCTGTGCATAAGGGTCAAGGCCGGAAAACCATACTGGATGCCCGTGATCTTCGGGCCCTTAGACGGCACTGCATCACATACAGGAATGCTACTGTAATGGAAATCACAACATGGGCTCAGGAATACTTCCAGAAAACATTGTCGGTGAACACAATCCACCGTGCCATTCGCCGCTGCCGGCTAAAACTCTATAGGTCAAAAAAGAAGCCATATCTAAACATGATCCAGAAGCGCAGGCGTTTTCTCTGGGCCAAGGCTCATTTAAAATGGACTGTGGCAAAGTGGAAAACTGTTCTGTGGTCAGACGAATCAAAATTTGAAGTTCTTTTTGGAAAACTGGGACGCCATGTCATCCGGACTAAAGAGGACAAGGACAACCCAAGTTGTCATCAGCGCTCAGTTCAGAAGCCTGCATCTCTGATGGTATGGGGTTGCATGAGTGCGTGTGGCATGGGCAGCTTACACATCTGGAAAGGCACCATCAATGCTGAAAGGTATATCCAAGTTCTAGAACAACATATGCTCCCATCCAGACGTCGTCTCTTTCAGGGAAGACCTTGCATTTTCCAACATGACAATGCCAGACCACATACTGCATCAATTACAACATCATGGCTGCGTAGAAGAAGGATCCGGGTACTGAAATGGCCAGCCTGCAGTCCAGATCTTTCACCCATAGAAAACATTTGGCGCATCATAAAGAGGAAGATGCGACAAAGAAGATCTAAGACAGTTGAGCTTATTTTTCCCTTAAAATGATACATTTTCTCAGTTTAAACATTTGATATGTCATCTATGTTGTATTCTGAATAAAATATTGAAATTTGAAACTTCCACATCATTGCATTCTGTTTTTATTCACAATTTGTACAGTGTCCCAACTTTTTTGGAATCGGGTTTGTATTTCTGTGCCAGTCTGTTAAGTTAACTGAACAATAAGCTAGTAATTATGTTTTTGACCCCCTATTCTAAAGTGAAAGTTTTATCCACATTAATTATGGCACTTATTGAGTGATATTTAAGTTTATTAACCAGAATAAGCCAATAATTAAGCCTAACTACCATTAATACAGTACTAATAAAGGCAATTTGACCCCCTATTCTAAAGTGAAAGTTTTATCCTCAATTATGGCAGTTATTTGTTAATAAGCAGCTTTTACAGACACAAAACATACTTTTTTGCATATTTGGATAAATGGTGAAAGGTACATGAACGTATTGGCAACATTTAAACAAACAAACTTTTACAGCAGAAAACGTAAAATATATTTTATATCATAAAAAAGACGTACAATTTCCCTTTTACCATTTTATAGATACATGTTATATCCCTAAACCCAAACATAACCATTTTACAGAGAATAAAAAATGACAATACAACTTAATGGGCAGAAATGTTTGGGAAAATTAAAATTTTAGTAACAATATAGCATTAAAATGATATTTTGAGCCACTAATCTCACCCAAACCTCTAAACCTACACATAACCATTTCTTAAAAATATGTAGGGTTATAAAGAAAAACATAATCAAAAGCGTAATCCCAACAATTTCATTATTGTGAAAATGTCAAAAGCGGTACCAATAGTAGTCCGAATGACGATGTGTTGTAGTCGCAGTCCTCTCTGGCGATATAGTTTTGTATGAGGTACAGAGCAGATTTTAAGTTATTTCATTTAAGCTTCACTCCACTATTTGAAGGCACGCGTTTCTCATTCAAACACTAAAACACGGCATGTCGCAATCTGTGACGAAACAGGCGAGAGCCAATGAGCGTTTGATATCACTGCCGTAAAACACAAGTTTTGAATTCATAACGAGCGCGGGATTTGTTTACGGTCGCTGTTGAGGATAAAGATGAAGATCGCTGGATAAAGAAGTTCCTCGTATGGATTCTAAAGATGTGGATTACAGCGAACAAATTAAATTGGTGTCTTTTGTGAATTTATGTTGCGTTTTGGTGTACTTTCTAGTCATTGTGTCCCACGACGAACAAAATAAGTAGTACATGATAAATAATGGTTAAATGATTACAGAAATGTTATTCATTTTAGGGTTTTAAAGTGTAGTTTTGTTTAACGTAATCCTTTGAACCGAGTTTGCAGCAGAAGTCACAAACAGAGCGAAATGTTTAGTGCTGTCAATGTTGTACGTGTTAGATGAATCTAGAACCACACTTTACACAAAAATACACCTCGTGAGATCACGTTGTAGAATAACAAACCAATAGCGTAAATAAGAACTTATCTTTAGAACAGGGGGCCAAATTGTCTTTATTTGTACTGAATTAGTGGCAGTTTAGCCTTATTCTGGTCAATAAACTTAAATATCACTCAATAAGTGCCATAATTAATGAGGATAAAACTTTCACTTTAGAATAGGGGGTCAAATTGCCTTTATTAGTACTGTATTAATGGTAGTTAGGCTTAATTATTGGCTTATTCTGGTTAATAAACTTAAATATCACTCAATAAGTGCCATAATTAATGAGGATAAAACTTTCACTTTAGAATAGGGGGTCAATTTGTCTTTATTACACTATTTTAGCAATTTATAACGGCACAATCAGCAGAAATTAAACATAATTACTAGCTTATTGTTCAGTTAACTTAACAGAATGGCACAGAAATATAATTACATCACTACACAAAAATAATATATGGCTTATTAAGTTGTAAATAATGGCTAATATGCCCTTACTATAATGTTAAGTTAATCATTAATTACAATTGTGTCCATGCTTAACTAATGCATAATTGTGAACAAGCAAATCATTAATTACTAGTTTAACTAATGCATAATTCCGGACCCTTAAAATGTAAAGTTAATCATTAATTACTAGTGTGTTTGTGCTTAACTAATGCTTAATTGTGAACAAGTTAATCATTAATTAATGCTTAACTAATGCATTATTCAAGACCCTTAAAATAAAGTGTTACCAAATTAGGTTCTCTTTCACGTCTTATTGCACTTAAACTGTCAAATACACTCAAGGTTATGGCAAAAACACACAAAGTTCACATAAACACAGTCGTTTATGTCTGTGAATGTACAGCTCACTGAGGGGCAGAGTCTATGCTAATAGGGCGGAGTCTGTCAGCAGTTGTGGGCGGGGCCTGTGCAATGTGACATCACACTGCATAGAAACTGCAAACGGCTTATTCTGAGACACTGCTTATGATTTATAGAGATAAAAAAAACAAGTGGGTGTATTTTTACTATTATAGGGTGGTTGTGTACACACACTGCCGACACACATTTATGTTCAAACACCATGTAAAAGTGAATTTTACCTAATAGTTCCCCTTTAATGCTGTGTAATTATGCTAGCAGGGTTTTATTAGTATTATTGCTGCTTATATTTCCAAATACCTGCAGTTCTCTGACTCTCTGCCACAAGGAAAAGTGTGTAAGTCTGCTTAGACCCTGACGTGACGCTAAGCGCTTTTCCATATCAAAGACCATTTTAATAAATCTGAACGTTGCCGTGGATTTTAGCGTACGCACACTCTAAGATCAAATTTGCACGTTTTATTAATAAGGCCCCTGGACTGCCACTCAACTGGAGTCTCATAAGATGTTTTGATTATCTAAATGTAGATTTATTGAACCTGAAAGAACATTAATGGGTAAAAAAGACCCAATTAAAACACTCCACATCAACAACCAACAAGACTCACAAACCTTTCAAATTACACGAGCAATCACAAAAGACCCATGGTGGTTTTAAAAAATGTTATGAAGCCTTATGATGTTTGTCAGCTGTCAGTATAGTGCATCACTTTGTTGATTTGTATCTCTGAAGACGTTTGCCTTTGATGATCTCTTTAGATTTTTTTTCAGCGAGGGAATTACTAACAACATTTGCTGGTTTCTGTGTTGTTTGCGAACTGCATCAATTTGCGTTCTGGCTTGTGTGGTTCAAGTAGGACAGGTCGTAGGCGTTACGAGCCTCATTAAGATCAAGCATTCATTATGTCTCTTCACACAGATAAATGTCTTACCCTTGAAAAGTGGCTATTATGGATCAATCTACAGCTGCAAGCGTGTGCCGGTGCTAAGCATGTTCAAAAGTTTGGGGTCAGTAAGATTTTTTTTCTTTTAGAAAATAAAAAATACAAATATAATACAAATATATATTCTATTTCAAATAAATTCTGTTCTTTTTAACTTTCTATTCATCAAAAAAATCCTGAAAAAAAAACGTATCACAGTTTCCACTAAAATATTAAGCTTTGATCACAGGAATAAATTACATTTTAAAATATATTCACATAGAAAACAGTTACTCCCCTTAACTGTCACCGTCCCGCACGCTTGCACTCTTTTATTTATTGCCTGTTTTCCCATCACATATTTTAGTAATCATCATAAATTAGGTATCAATCGAAAGCTTAAAAACTCAAAATTCATCCTGCGAAAACCGTTTTAAAATCAGACATTGCATTACCATTGCAACAGTACTTTAAAACCTTTTAGCATGCTCCTCCCCCTAGTGGGCGGTGTCATGTCTCATATTACAAAATTTATTTTAACTCATTTAAATATAATTTTTTTCTAATCTTGACAAAACACATCATGTCAGAAAGGTCTGAGACTCAAGGTTTCCATATTTGGTGACTGATTTGTGATAGAAGTGATATTGTGAAATTTATTAATTTGTGACAGAACGCATCAAAAAAAACATTCAATGGAATATGGGCTATTTTTGGTATAGCACCTAAACAAAATCTCAATTTTTGTGATATTAACTTCAAATTTGGAACACAACTTGGTTAACCATGTGGCTTTCCTTTTATAGCAATTTTAGCTTTTCACGCCTATGCTCAAAAAGAGGGGTGACAGTTTAGGGGTTAAATTGTAATAATATTTCACAATCAATCTCAAAAGCCCTTGAGAGAAATAAATACAGACGTAAATGAATCAATAGTTGACAGTAAAAGCATAAAGTAATAAAATGATTGTAGATAGCAGCTCAGGGATGCGTTTCCCAAAAGCATCGTTAGCCAACTATGGTCGCAAGTTCCGTCGTTATCAACACCGTTCAACAAGTCGGTGTTTCCCGAAACCATAGTTTCTACGAACATTCACAAACAGCATCGCAAAGTTGTGTGGTTGGAACAACAGCTCTCGACCTGTGGTTAGAAGCGTAGTTTCTTGTTTGCATGACATGTGGACTTAATAAATCCTTATCTTCAGCAAAATAAGCAAGCTGACATTCAGTACAATCTATATCTTTTATTTCGAATACATTCAAATGTCATTTACGTCTTTTAGTTTGCCAAGAGATTTAAAGCACAGTTTTTTGAAGAGTGCGCATGTGCGTACGTGCTCTAGTATGTAAGAACGAGCCTATGATTGACTCTGAATATCAAGCAAAATAACAGAGAAAAATGAAAATTACCTCTCAGATGCCATGTCCGTAATTTATAGCAAAAAATCTAGCATGAATTTGATCTCAAACGAATTCATTAAAAGAAGATATTACTCCACCACCCGCTTGACATCATTAACCAACGCGGTTGAACGACAAATTTGCGACAATATGGTTTCGGGAAACAGTCGTGACTAGCTAGTTGATTTCTTCAACGATGCATCGTACTATGGTAGTTCAGCAGTGAGTTACGTCGTTGTACGGGAAACGCACCCCAGATCAGTTGGTCTTGGGAGAATGTGGTGAGAAATATTTGCGATCATATTGAGATTTTTGATTGCAGACTTTGGCATCTCAGCACACATGATCACAGAAAAGAAAAAATAAAATGAATAAAATAAAATATTTTTATTTTTTGGGTTAAGTATCCCTTGGTTTGTGTGCTTTCTGAAGCTCTCATTCCCTCAGCATGACGGTCAGCGTTCTGTCTGGGAGTTTGAGTGGGCTGATGGGTAAGAACAATGCCTGTGTTAGTGTGTGGGAGGCCAGGATACAGTCAAAGCAAAGGCCATCTGGCACAACAAACCTTCTGATTAAAAATCTGGGGAGGAGTTCAGTTTACTCACTCCTGCACACTCACACACTTCTTCACTCTTCACTCTTCTCTATTCCCTGACCATAGGGAAGAAAAATCATACAGGACATTTTCATCTCAGATTAAATTGGGGGGAAAAAATCTCATCGATGTGCCAAGATACCCAAGTTTTCAATCAATATTCAGATATCTCAATAAGAACTCAAACATTTCTCACCATAAAAAAAATGTGACCCGTGCTGGCAAAAGGAGTCGGAATGCGCACGTGATAATTTCAAGCTACAGGCAAAACAAGATAAAATTGTCTTTGATTTTGAGGTTTTCACAAAAATGAGTTCATTAAGCCCTCGTCTAGCGATTCCAATGCTCCAAATAGCAATTAAACATCTAAAAGTATCTTTATTTGTACGTTTTCTCAGAGTCCTGTATCACAATCCCATCTTTCTCTGGCTTCTGTCTTTCTGTTCAGGCTGACGGCAGGTTGCGCTTTTTTGGAGGTCGCCCAGAAATGAAATGCAGATTTGTGTCTCTTCCCCTTGCTTGCCCGAAGCGCTACAGCGGCACTTCATTTCAACATAAATTTATCTGTAAGGCCTTTTAAGGTATAAGGTATGGATTTTCTCAAGCGTGTAGACGCAAAATGCAAATCAGGTGACTGTTCGACGGGTTTATTCAGGTAAATTGTTAAATGCATGCTCTAAAGCAAGAGAGGCATCTTCTGCGTTCTCCAAATTAGGTGACAAAAAAGGCTGAATGCACGAGACCCCTTTGGTCCATTTAAAAAGGGAAGTGCAAACTTAATTTTGATGGATTATGCCAAAGCACCTCCGTTAGCATTCTGAGGAGTATCATCTATCTCTGTCAGTTTACATAACATTGATGAACCCTTTAGTCATACGCAGGTGACACATTACCAAAGGAAAAAATGCAGAAGGGAACCATCTATCATGGAAAAATGTGTATTCATAAACATTTACTTGTCAACGTAAGATCATGTTTGCTGGCGGCAATGGCAAATGTTCTGCTCTCGAGAATTTCTCCCTGAAATCAGTATACGAGTTTTTATGTGTGTTTTTTACTCGTATCCGTTTAGAGCATCAATGTTATGCAATAGTCTGTTGTACTTAACCTTAGAATATTCAATGGCATGTAACAGGCTGGTTTATGTCAATAAACTGGTTAAAAAAAATCACTGAGACATTCACCGAGTCCCAGTGCCACATTTTAGGTCTTCTTTTAATTAGTAGAATATTTTGTCTTCAACTCATTCATTCAAGTTATATAAACTCAGATGTTTACTATTGTTTTATTTGACTTTTAAATTGTATTTTGTGAAAATTAATTTCAAAGTTTTGTCTAATTGAGATATTATTTGTGCTAGTGAAAGAGTGAAAGTGATCATCTAATAATCATCTAAAATATATAATTTGTGGAAAAAATATAATAAAGCTAATATATTTATCAAGATATTGGCATTTTATACAGGACAGCAAATCTGTAGCTCAACTAGATGAACTACATTACAGTTAGATTAGTAATCTGGGAAGATACAGAACACATAACAGGATTGTTTATGTTAATAAACTTGTTAAAAAATGATTCAAGATTTTTGGTCTTTTTTAAGCAAAATATTTAATCTTAATTAATTCAAGTTATATAAATCCAGATGATTGAGATTCTGAGATTAAGAGATTCTGAAGTGCACAGTTGATGGACACTTTACTATCCCATGAGGCCACGGGAGAGGATTTGTGAAGCGATGCAACTCACACCATAGATCACATTTCATTAAGTTATGAAAACCTCATTTCTGAATGTTTTTTAAATGTTCAAAACGATTTTTTTTAATGTATTAAGAACGTTTTTTTCTTGGTTTATGTGACTGTAAGAGGAACATTACAATTTAAACAAACATTTAAAATGTTATGAAATCATTATTTCTGAACGTTTAAAACATCCAGTTTTTAAAATGTTTTAAGAACTTTTTTTCTTGATTATGCAAAAATCCTCCAAACATTCCCCCAGGAACATGTTTGTTCTAGCGTTTTGAGAACTTTTTTAAAAACCAGATAACTTTAAACGAACGTTGTATTAATGTTACTAGAAAAAACGTTTGTTCATAACTTTGAGAGAACCTTTCCAGAACGTTCTGAGAATGTTCCCTGAGCTGGGAATCTGCTAAATGTGACTATAAGGCATGAAGATTTTAAGATATTATAAACATTATAACATCATGATTTTCTATAAAGCTGCTTTGAAACAATGTGTATTGTGAAAAGCACTATAGAAAAAATTTGACAGACTTAATAACACTCTAAGGACGTTTCATTAAAATTGTTCTAAGAATGTTTTCTCTAAATGTTATGAGAATGTTCATCAAGTAAAAATTATATTGTAAGGACGTTCCATGAATGTTTTATGCTAACATTATGAAAACATTCAGCAAATAATAATAACATAAGGACATTCCGAGAATGTTATTCTAAGAATGTTTTCTCTCTATGAGAATGTTCATTAAGTACAAATTACATTGTAAGGACATTCCATAAACGTTGTACTCAGAATGTTTTATGATAACATTATGAAAACATTCAGTAAATAATAATAACATAGGGACGTTCTGAGAATGTTATTCTAAGAGCATTTTCTCTTAGATAATGCTGGGTATATAATCTGGGTATACAGTATGCAATTTCAGATGCAGTGCTAGAATATAATTTGTATATATTTGGAATGAAAGATATAGAATGTACTGCATGTTGCTTGCTCATTGTGGCCAAGAGTATGACCTATTAAAGTCCATGTGTCATTCTAACAAGAAACTGCTTCTAACCACAGGTCGAGAGCTGTACTTCCAACTTTAAGATGCTGTTTGCGAATGTTCGTTGAAACTATGGTTTCAAGAAATACAGAATCGACTATGTTGATAACTATGGAACTTCACCAGTGATGCTTTTGGGAAATGCACCCCTGATTGACCTGTAACGTCAAGATCATTTATATAGAGAATGCTGTATAGACAAAACTCGTTTTGCTTATTTTTAAGATGTGTCTAATGTGTCTAGAAGGGTCGCCCTTTACAAGCACATGCCGATGTCTGTCCTTCCCCATCAATGCTTATAGAGTTTGTCCACACCGAGGGAAAGGGGTGCTAAAGACCTCGCCACCTCACACACAGCAGGCAGGACTGAGAGTGATTGCTGCGGCCCCTAGAGATCTGTGTACATGGCCTCACGCTCCGCGGGAGTTTGAGAGGGAAGAGATTTCTGGGACACGGCAGTCCCCCACAGGGCCCTGTGCTCTACCCCGCAGCGGTGCGCTTCGCTCCCGGAGCTGTCCTCGACGCTTTCGTGAGTACTGAAGTCAGAATTACACACATTTAGGGTTTGTTCTCGACAGACTCGGCTGCAAATTCACTGAGAGCAACTGTTTGATGAGTGCTCACTGTCCCCATAAACAAAATGAAAGGGGTTTTGATAAGCCTTTTTTGTGCACTTCTAGAATATAACCTCCTTTTCTCAATATAATTAGAAAGCAAGACTTTAATAGTGCATCACAACACATCAGAATGATGAAGAAACAAGTATTTGAGCAGATATAAATAACAATATATGAGTGAGTTCTTTTCCAAAAGTGGCTCCATGAAGATTCTCACATGGAGCACATGAGAAAATCAACTTACATTGAATCTAATAGAATTTTGTCTTAAAATTTTGATAATCTGACAACACGAAAATAACGAATTTTCACTCCATTTTAAAGGTCAAATGTGTATTTTAAGTAGCACAAAGAACTGCATCTCCATCTGCTATTGGTTGGGCAAATATGTATTTCTACCCAGACCAGATTATAATTCTAGTATTTTTCATCAACACATTTTATCTTTTCATTTTAAATTAAATGTATTTTTTCTTATACCATTCAAAAGTTTGGGGTCTGCACATTTTTTTTTTTTATGTTTTTTTGTTTTCTGCTCACCAAGGCTGCAATTATTTGATCAAAATACAGTACAAACAGTAAAATAGTGAACTATTTTTAAATACTAAAAATAACCATTTTCTATTATAATATATTTGAACATGTAATTTATTCCTGTGATCAAAGCTGAATTTTCAGCATCATTACTCCAGTCTTTAGAGTCACATGATCCTTCAGAAATCATTCTAATATGATGATTTGCTGCTCAATGTTGAAAACAGTTGTGCTGCTTAATATTTTTGTGAAAACCACGATACATTTTTAGTTTCACGATTCTTTGATGAATAGAAAGTTCAAAAGAACAGCATTTATTCGAAATAGAAATCTTTTGTAACAATGTAAAAGTCTTTACTGTCACTTTTGATCTATTTAATGCATCCCTGCTAAATAAAATAATTTCATTCAAAAAGAAAAATACTAACTTTTTAACATACACAACATTACACTGAGAAAATGTATAACATCACTGAACCAATCTACACTATATTGCCAAAAGTATTGGGACACCCCTCCAAATCATTGAATTCAGGTGTTCCAATCACTTCCATGGCCACGGGTGTATAAGATCAGGCACCTAGGCATGCAGACACTTCTACAAACATTTGTGAAAGAATGGGTCGCTCTCAGGAGCTCAGTGAATTCAAGCGTGGTACCGTGATAGGTTGCCGCCTGTGAAATAAGTCCTTTCGTGAAATGTCCTCACTAATAAATATTCCACGGTCAACTGTTAGTGGTATTATAACAAAGTGGAAGCAATTGGGAACAACAGCAACTCAGTCACGAAGTGGCTGAGGCGCACAGTGCGCAAAAGTCGCCAACTTTCTGCAGAGTCAATAGCTACAGACCTCCAAACTTCGTGTGGCCTTCAGATTAGCTCAAGAACAGTGCGTAGAGAGCTTCATGGAATGGGTTTCCATGGCCGAGCAGCTGCATCCAAGCCTTACATCACCAAGTGCAATGCAAAGCGTGGGATGCAGTGGTGTAAAGCACGCCGCCACTGGACTCTAGAGCAGTGGAGACGTGTTCTCTGGAGTGAAGAATCACGCTTCTCTGTCTGGCAATCCGATGGACGAGTCTGGGTTTGGTGGTTGTCAGGAGAACGGTACTTGCCTGACTGCATTGTGCCAAGTGTAAAGTTTGGTGGAGGGGGGATTATGGTGTGGGGTTGTTTTTCAGGGGTTGGGCTTGGCCCCTTAGTTCCAGTGAAAGGATCTCTTAATGCTTCAGCATACCAAGACATTTCGGACAATTTCATGCTCCCAACTTTGTGGGAACAGTTTGGGGATGGCCCGTTCCTGTTCCAACATTACTGCGCACCAGTGCACAAAGCAAGGTCCATAAAGACATGGATGAGCGAGTTTGGTGTGGAGGAACTTGACTGGCCTGCACAGAGTCCTGACCTCAACCCAATAGAACACCTTTGGGATGAATTAGAGCAGAGACTGTGAGCCAGGCCTTCTTGTCCAACATCAGTGCCTGACCTCACAAATGCGCTTCTAGAAGAATGGTCAAAAATTCTCATAAACACACTCCTAAACCTTGTGGAAAGCCTTCCCAGAAGAGTTGAAGCTGTTATAGCTGCAAAGGGTGGGCCAACTCCATATTAAACCCTACGGATTAAGAATGGGATGTCATTAAAGTTCATGTGCATGTAAAGGCAGGCGTCCCAAAACTTTTGGCAATATAGTGTATGTACATACATTTATATACCAACAAAACAAATTTTAATGACATTATACCATATAAAAAAGCATAATAAAAGTATGCAATAAAACTCATGCATTACAAGTATTCTAAAGAAAGGAAAAGACCAAAATACTGTATAAAACGTTACCTGAAATCTCCTTTGCAGCAAAACATTAAAATATGACGACGCATTGAGCCAGGTTTGATCTCTGTGTTCTCACGTCTCATGACCCATTGACATGAGTTACATGGTGTCAGTGGGTCTATTATGACAGAACTATTCTTTGCCTTTCAGAAAGACCCTTTAGTCAGGATGGGAAATGAAAAAACATCTTTCAGATTCCAGCTCAAAGGCTCTATGATGGAGGACTATCACCAGGGTAATTACTGTGACATCCTACCTTGAGCATGAAGACGGTCCACATCCAGAGATCTCAGCACAGCCGACGTGCTCCATCTAACTGCAACCTTTTGGCACGAGCTGAGCGTCTGAATGAGGTGCTGGACACACACTTTAGCCAGTGTAAACCTTTAAAAGGGCAGACGTTCAATTACAAGACTCATCCCAAAACAGGCAGGTTGTAATTGTCATAAATCAGTCTGGCCTAGACAAATGCAATCGTCTGCTGAGACTGGAAGACAGCCAAATTGACATAAATTAAGAAACAGATTCACTTTTATTCTTTACTGCCAGTGCGACCAAATTTAACATAAGCGGTTTAAGAGCATTTTAGAGCTCATGAGTAAGTCCACTAATTTTCAATCACGGTAGACGAGGTCTTTTATCTTTGAGCTCTTGCAAAGGTCACAACAGTAATTCATTTGTTTTTCTCCAGACTAGCAATGATAGGTGAAAGACAGAAACAAAGGTTTTTTTTCTGTATATATCAAAGATAATCACTTTATAATCAACATGCCGGCCTTTCGTTGGTCTGTTGCAGTGGACTAATTAACCACCTCTTGTTAAACATAAACGTTGCCTTTTAGCAACCTGTCAGTATGCTGCTACTTTAATTTCAGGAGCACAGAAACTGCTCATTTACCTTGAGAAATGGAGGCACGAAAAAAACATTTAATTAAAATTACAAAAAGAAGAGAAAAATAATTCACATGCAAGACACTAAAACATTTTTTTTGCACCCAGAAAAAGAGACATGCAGTCATTTTCAGGAAGTACTTTTTGTTTTTTATCTAATGTTTTGTTTTGTATTGCATGATTAATTGCTATTGACTCATCATTTTGACAGTCATATTTTGCTGCTACATTATCAAGGTAAATATTGCCATCCCAAATAAAATGTCAGTAATGTATGACTTTGTATAAAATGCAACTGTGCATTATAATCATTTTTGGGGGTAACGCATAACAAGTAACGCGAGTTACGTAATCAGATTACTTTTTTCAAGTAACTAGTAAAGTAACACGTTATATTACACATTACATATCTTAAAATATGTCAACGCAATTGTTTTGTCTCAAGATGCACATCTGTAATGTTTTTTTTCTAAGGCGTGTTTAATTTAATAAAAGCTACTTAAATGCCCTAATTGAACAAAGGTTTAATCCTGGTTTAAGCTAAACCCTGTCTGTGAAACCAGGCCTTTATGTATTTAATCTTACTTTATTAAATATTGTCTTTGCTGCTGACCGTTGATGATCCAATTCAACCATACTAAGCAAAAATGACTTTAGATAAACATCACGTTTGTGTTAAATTGCAAAAGTAAGAGTTGAACTTTCTTCTCCTGCATCCTATTCTCTGCGATCCAGAATAGCAGCAGATCTGAAAGGTTTGTTTGAGCTGCGACCTCTACTGTACATGTGTGAATTTGCATTTCCTTCAGCCTGAGGCTTATTTGTTTCACTTTTGGGGCCAGATTTACTAAACAGGGCAAATTAGCGTGAGAGCGCAATTCCAAAAAAGCGCTGATGGGAGTGGAAAGTTCTACGTGTGATCTACTGACAACAAGCAAATAACAGAACACAGACACAGCCGGATCATTTCCATAATGACTAACGCAATCTACCAAGAGCAGCGTAGCATCTGGTTTAAGACATGCTTTTTTTTGGGCGGTAAATAATGGCACAAATACCAGTAAATTGATGAGCGCAAACCTTAGTAAATCACCTTGTGTGATTCATTTAAATACTCTCCTCCCATAAATTTTGCATCTGAAAGGGAAACTCCTACAAACGCATATGCAAGGTCAGCCGCAAAAATAACCCTGTCCACGCCTTTTCAGTGTGTCTTTAGTAAATCCTGACAGTAGTTTTTTAACACCAAAAGATGGTTTGCGCTGGCGCAAGCTGTTAGTAAATCTGGCCCTTGGTGTAAAAGAGCCTTTACATTTGCCAAAAATAAAACTTTTTTTTTGGTTATTAAATAAACATGCAAGCCCAGCACAGGTGAGAAAAAGTAACGCAAAAGTAACGTAACATTACTTTTCATAAAAAGTAACTAAGTAACGCAATTAGTTACCTTTTAAAGAAGTAACGCAATATTGTAATGCATTACTTTTAAAAGTAACTTTCCCCAAGACTGATAATAATACTATAGTTTTTACTATATTTTTGATCAAATAAATGCAGTTTTGGTGAGCATAGACTCTCAGAAATTCTTACAGACCCCAAACTGATAATTTAAAGTCCCCCTGTAGTCAATAATTGTATTCCTTAAAACTCACCTTTGATCACCAAAATGACATATTTAAAAAAATTCCTGTGAAAAACATTTCTTCATGCCTTAAAATAGCTTGAATGTAACTCTACACTATTGCTCCATTTAGTATACGCGGATCTATGACTATGTAAATGAGCCTCCACTTACTCACACTAGCTCAGAGACCCACTCGCTCAATTTTACTCAAGTTACTGTAGTTAACACTGCACAATGGTATCGCTCTTTACAACATCAGACACATAACGGTACTTAATATGATTAGCCTTTTGCTTGACTACGTTATCAAACAGCTAATAATGTGTTGCTAATGTTACACAAACCATGTTCCCGTTTGCCATCTCAGTCTGCCTTCTCAAAATCAGCATCTTTAGAAACACTTTGAGAGTAGAAACTCTGAACATCATTAGAGAAAGACATATTTCATCATAACATCGTAATATACGTCATATACATAATTCACATGCTATATTGCTAAATGCACCCAATTTTTCATATCAACAGAATCATATACCAGGATAACCTGGCTTCTCTTGAGACTGCTTCAGAGAATAGTTAATGATATGCTAAAGCCCGCCCACACGTTGACGTGATTGGTTACAATGTAGTTTGTGACGTAAGAAACACCAGCAAATCACGTTTTTTGAGACTGTCTTTGGTTCACTGCAGTGTTAATGAGAAAATACTTAGCAATGGTGTTGACTTATGAATTTGCACATGGTTTGTCTTAAAGCATATTCAAAACACCACATAGACATACAAACAACATTTAAAAATTAGATTTTCACCACAGGGGGTCTTTAATTTAAAATGACTATAAAATGTACTGATGAAAAGTACTAGAATTATAATCTGTTCTGTGCAGGAATAAATGTTTGTCCAACCAATAACAGATGGAGATGCAGTTCTGTGTGGTTAGTAATGTTTTGTTTTGTAATGCATGTGATTAAGTGCTTGACAGTCATAATTTTGCTGCTACGTTATCAAGGTCAATATATTGCCATCCCAAATAAAGTGTCAGTGATGTATGACTTCATATAGTTTATATAAACTGCAGTTGTGCATAATGCATCACATCATGAACAAGATTCTCCATGCACAAATCAAACTCACTTAGAAATCACCTGCTGTCATTGAAAACAAATGACTCTGGGTGCTTGGCTATCAAAGTCAATGTCAGTGTCAACAGGGGCTTTACTGCATAATGTTGGTGCTGTTGTGAAAATAGAAATAGTACCATGTTTTTTAAATTCATTGCAAATGATCTTGCCTCAATTGCAGGAGACACGAGTTCTACCTCAGTAGTTCATGTACGGATGCCAGACATACGAATTACATTCCAAGCGATGCTTTACAAATGTGCTGTATGTTGACAGATGCCAGATCTCAGTGTCGATATTCTACACCTTATGCTTGTCCTCATTAAGGGACAGATGCATGACGGAAACTTCTGTTGGATCTGTTTACACGGAAATAAAAGTTTTTGCACAGTAACTTTTCTCACTCTGTGAACTTCTTCCAACCGCTGATGCAGAATGTGTGATGAATGCATGATTTGAACATGTTTTTTTAATTAGTACTCCAGATTCAGAGTCATTGAGTATGCATATTTACTGAGTTAATCCAAATAATCTGTGAGATTTAAAAAAAACTTGTAATTTTCTTTTAGGTTTTAGAAGACCTTTGTTTTAGTTCTAAGTTGTATTTATGATAAATAAGTTACAATTAAATTGCATTAATGTTTTGATATACTACAATATTGTATGTATGCGATTGTCACAAAATGAGACATGGAGGAATATGTATGGGAGATTCTGAGCGTCTGCCATCCTGCCACCTGCAGCAACATCACACTCATGGAGGGATTCTGGGTCGGACTCGACGACGTGACCCGGATTGTGATGCTGAGGGGAAACTCCTGCTGGACGCTGGCTGAGTATATCAACTTTTCCTAATGGGTGGAAGGATCTTCTTTTACAGTGGGCGAGGTAAATGAGGATCCCACCGCTAGCGTCCAGCCCCACTTACCATCCATCACCACCGTAGAGCCAGACCCAGCGCCCACACCCACTGCTGAGATGGAGCCAGAGCCCACCGCAGATCGAGAGACCCAGCCAAGGCCCGCTATGGAGCCTGAGCCAGCAGCCTCGTCCATTCGGGAAGAAAATGCTGAGGTGTTAGTGCAGAGGTAACGCTTCCCACCCGGTTTCCCACCCACGGACCTCTGCTGCCGTTTGAAATTCCGCCAATCAATGAATCGCCATTTTCATCACTGGATCCAGCACAGCACAGTATTGTCTTTGCCACTACCATCCCTGTCCCTTTCCAAGTCTCCACACCCAACCTTCCTCTCCTGTTTATTCCACCGGAGCCAGCCATTCCTTCGACCCTCTCGACCTCAGCTGGCTCCCCTCAGCTCTTCCAATGGCTTCACCATACAACCTGGATCCACCTTGGGACTTCGAGTCACCGTGCACCCCATGGCATGGGGTTTCCCTGACTCCGCCTTGTCTCTCCGAGCCCTCAGCTCCACCTCGGACTGTCGAACAATCGGCTCCTGGCCCCTTGGTGCCGCCTGTGACCGTTGTCCCTTCAGCTCCACTCGGGCTCCCTCAGCCCACCGGACCCACCTGGGCTGTCTTCTGCGCTCCAGCCCTCCACCCCTATGGCTCCGTAAGACTCCTCCATCCTTCAGGCTTCACAATAGTACTCGCTCAAACCGGAGTCACCTCAGTCCACCGGCCCCCAGGCTCCACCTCGGCCACTCATCGCCGGGACTCCCCATGTCTATCTATGTCGCCGGGTCTCTCGGTCCATCAGACTTCGCCTAGCACTCACCATCTCCCTGCGTCCCATCAGTAGGTCGGGCTCAAGTTTCTACCTTGGCTCCTCCCTCCATCAGTTCCGCTGTGGGTCACCCTTGTCCTGGCTGCCTCCCGCTGTGCTCAGAGCTCTCGTCGGCCATCTGCTCATCCATGGATGCTTCCACCATCCACTCCTCCATGGACGCTTCCACCGTCTACTCCACCCTGGTCCCTCCATCTGACATCTCTGCCTGGATATCTCTATCTCTGTATCCAGGTCTTAACCAGCTCCTCTTCCACCTCCAGAGCCCCCTCGTTTCCCCCGCAGTCAAACTGTTATGGCGTGAGGTCATGCATAGGTTGACAATTGAAGATTTTGTATTGTCAAACAATCACGTTAATTATAATTAATGCAACTATAATTATAAATAGTACTAATGTACAGTAAAAGAATAATATCAAACAAAGTGCAGGAAAGAATATAGTTCGTATATACAGTGGCACTTCAGCTTTAAACTTGTGCATGTAATGTTTTGCAGTCACAGGTCTCTCACGATGAGATCTCAGTGAGCTGAAGTTTAAATGTAAGTGCTTCATATCTGTCTGAGCCTGAACACACATCCTTCCTCATACAAATCATATAGTCCAGTCACGTGTGCCATCTGTGACCGCGAAATGCACATCCATTCCCCCTATATTCAATCCCTGAATGCTGGCTCTGACACTCTATCTGTCTTTCTCTCACTTTGTCCCTTTTTTCTCCAAAAAATATTGCAATAGTGGGACCTGCCACGGTGCATTGGGGAGATTTGTTAATTCTTTGTGCTCTCTGTGTTTTGGCCTAATGAAGACTAATGAATATCTAAAACCTCCGTGGTGCAGGAGGAGAGACTTGAATAATAACAGATGAAACTATACAAATCATGATGTAGAAACGACCTATGGAGGATAAACCACCGGATGAGAGAGTTCAGCTCTGGGACACTAAGGCTCATCCTGCATACACATACAGATGTGCAGTACACAACCAGAATATGCTGTGATATATTGTATCCCTTAATGCAATGGGCTTAACTTGACCGTGGGAATGGAATGCTACTGTTAAAATATGTGAAGTATACATTATGCAATAAACAGTAGTATGCTACATTATTGACCGCATATGACGAGTACAATCAAGTTATCAACTTCGATATAAAAATTCATTTTTAATGTAACGTGTAAAAAAAAAAACTATTAGAAATGGAAAGTCAAATCAAACGCATTGCATTGTGGAATATCCATTGTGTCATTTCAGGATTTAACATTTCCAACATTTCTCATTTTACTAAAATAACTAAAACTGAAATGAAAACGAAGAAAAACTACATAGAAATACAGTAGTGGCTAAAAGTGATGTCCAGATCTTTATTTAATTTTTTTTTTAAATATTTTGTAAGCATATTGTGTAGTTCGGTCAGGATGACTTTGAGAATGAAATGTATTGACAATCTTTGGATTTGGCGAAAGGCTTAGGCTCCAAGGTGCTCGAGCTGCCATACTAGACAGCTTGAGATACAATCCTTGAGACACAAATCCCCCAGCCTTCATAATAACCAAAGGTTTCTTAGCACATATTACAGAAGGAGATACAATGATAACATAAATAGAGTTTCTACACAGAATCCAATACTCAATTATGAAGATGCTAGGAGGTGAAGGGGTGGAGGTGGGTGTAAATGTCTGTGCGACAGACTGAGGAACATGTGTTTGAATGAGCTTAAATACTATAGTTGATTAGAGTAGGTGGAGTAACAAATCAGCTGAGCATCGGCTGATGTCGTTTAGCGATCAGTGGTCTGCCTGAACTACGCTTGAATTCTATTCGATCACTCGAGTTTTATTTGTGCTTGGAGTTTTATTTGCGATAATGCAATGAAACATGCCAAATTTTGACAAGGCTGTCATACAAAGAAATTATGAACAAAAACAAGAGAGAACCAATGCAATATTAATAACTGATTATGCTTTTTCCTGTGAGAATTTGGTTTTGTTTTTTTGCATAATACAATAAAATCTGTAGCTGTAGTTTGCCTTTTTTGCCAAATAGTTTTGTCAGATAAATATATTAACCAAGCTTAGAGTTTTGTTTTTCCTTCATATTTAAAATTCTTCAAAAATATAAAATATTTCCCTCATATTTTGATCGTTTAATCAAACTTTTAGGGTCATAAAAAAAACAATATCCCCTTCCAGACATAACTTTTGGCCACTACTGTATAGTATTTTGTCTATACTGTGTATATTTGATTCTAAAAAACAACATATTGCAACAAAGCATATAACCATTAATACTATTTTTGCAGTGTAATGTGTACAGTAGCTTATACTCTGTGAAATATGCAAATTTTCTGTATGTGGACCACAAGGATGACCAACTGCATTTGCTAGAATGTGCAATATACAGCAGGGAATATGCAATGCACTCAACTTGACCTTGACTCATTTACTGGACTGCCAAAAGTCGATTTACATGCAATGCAAAACAAACACGTTTATTTCTACTCACTAAAGTAGACATTGCAATGTAGTGAAGCATGCTACTGTTTAAAATCCAGAATTCCTTTTCTTTTTCTTGAGAAGATGATGTATATAATAACTACCATAAGCATATAGTTTAAGCAGAGAGCCACTGCAGATACAGATTATGCTGTTTGGTCCCTCTGTACCAGGTAGTTCATCACAGCAGCATAATTAATACCCATAGAGCAGCACGAGTGTTTGTACACCGTGATTTGTACACTGCAGAGAGCTGCTGTTTGCATAAAGAATCCCACAGCTTGCAAATTCAAAGGCACAATGAGGCACGTGGGACGGCCGGTGGGTCCCGGTGTGGGTGCCGCTCACTACAGAGGTTTTTTTAATGATATCCAATCACACCGACTTCCTCTCGAGCAGGAAATGAGAGCCTGGATCTCTCATTACTGATCAAAACCATTGCTTCTAATATTTTTGTCGTTTTCCAGTACAAATATCTACACTGCAAAAAAAATATATATATATACATATTCAAATATCTAAAAATTCTTACTTCAATATACATTTACTTTAGAAGCAAAGTTACTTAAGATATTAAGTCCTGTTTACTGAAGAAATGTGACTAAATGAACTGAGTTTGAGCTTATAACAAGACAAGAAAAAAATATCTGCCAGTGGTTTAAGAAAAATAAGATTTTTTTTTCTGACCCCATTGGCAGATATTTTTTCTTGTTTTAAGCATAAACTCTAATTTTGACACATTTTCCAGTAAACAAGATTAATATCTTAAGTAACTTAGTTTCTCAAGTAAGAATGTTTAGATATTTGTACAAGAAAAAATACTGACAAAGAACATTTTTTTTTTTTGCAGTATAAACATTTTTAAATCAAGATACATTTAATTGAGAAGCAAAATGATGTAAAATATTAAGTCTTGTCTTCTGAGAAATGTATCAAATTTAAGTGGCTTAAAAAAAATCTGCCATTTGGGGTAAGAAAAAGAAACTTATTTCAGAGGGAAAACAAGTTTATTTTCTGATCCCATTGGCAGATACTTTTTCTTGTTTTAAGCAAAATCTCTGTAAATTTTGATACATTTTTCAAGACTTAATATCTTGTCATTTTTCTTTTCAAGTAAATGAATCTTGATTTAAGAACAATTAGATATTTGTACTAGAAAACAAGATAAAATACAGATGTTGTATTAGTCATTGTCATTGTACTTGAAGTTCTGACAACTTAATATTATGAATTGACAATTTGAATCATTAGCATAGTGTGAATCCCATCATTTAGAAAATTAGATACTTAGGGAGTAGAAAACTAAAAATATCCAGCTTTAACATTATTCCTCAAGCTACTTTAAGATCGTTGTCTGATGTAACACTGAATCTGAATGAACATAAATACAGAACCCTGAAATAGATCAAATACAGAAAGCTGAACTAAAGTGTTTTATGAAGAAGCAGCATATGTTTTTTTTTTTTTTAAACTAAACCACCTCTCTTTCTCCCTGTGAGATCTATTTGTCTTTACTTTCTGATTGTTATAGCATGATGATGAAATCATATCAAGAAAACAGCAATGCAGACAGCAGTTACATTTAAAGTGCACTGAATGTTTTATGTCTGTTCTTTGCGGAAGAAAGGAAGAAAAATTACTGCAGTGTTGTGTTGTACAACATATCTGTCACAAAATGAAACACCAAATCCATTATGTCAGATCAACCGTTGTCAGGCACAAAAAGGCCTGCACTCTGGAAATATCTCCCGCCGAGAGAAAGTCAAGCTCAAGAGAGGCTTCTGGCGCAATTTTACAATCAATCCAAATTCTGCCGAGACATAGTGTTGTTTAATGACTCAGGGAATAAAGTCCATCGCACAAGGCCTTTTAGCTCCATGGATTGCCGATGCCAAATTGGGAGAGTAATAACAGGGTAGGGGGCTGGAAATAAACAGAGACGCGTTCAGGGACCCGGAGCAAGTGATGCTATTTAGTTCTCAAAGTCATACAATGAAGGGAAAATAGAGAGTTAGACTTGTGTGCTGCTCATGCTTGGATGCTTTTACAATGTGTGTGTGTGAGAGAGAGAGAGAGAGAGAGAACAGAGAAAGGAAACAATAGAAGGAAATTATTAATGATTTTTACATTGTTTTTGCCAGTGCGAAACTGGCTGCCATTATGGGTAGTTGCCAAGGCTCTGTCAACATTTTACTTAATTAAAAGTATCTAGCCAAAAACGTACTTGAGTAAAAATACATTTAAAAAAAGTCACAATCATTGTTCTAAAAGTATAGTGTTTTAAAAAAAGTTCTAAGCTTTTAAAACTGACTGATCATGTCAAGAGATGGAGGAGGTTTTCTCATTAATGTAGTTTGGATGCAGAGCAGCTCGTTTAATCATGATGTCCTGACTATGTAAAGCTTTAGGACATAGCAGATGTTCAACCGAAAGCAATATCCTGAAACCTGATCGCTGTTTATATACTGATCACCGATCGTGTTCATGCTTAAAGTTTGTTAGCTCAGTAAGACAAACAAAAATATGCTTTTTTATAGGAGTAGAGATTTAAGTCACGAAAACCACTTTGCATTCTGAAGTTCTAAAAGAAATGAGTTTTTCCTTAAAAATGTTCAGTTTCAGTAATGCTGGAGTAAAGCAGAAATAATACTTAAAGGGATAGTTCACCCAAAATGAAAATTCATCATTTACTCACCCTCATGTCGATCCAAACCAGTAAGACTTTTATTCATCATTGGAACACAAATGAAGATCTTTCTAATGAAATCTGAGATATTTCTGTCCCTCCACTGACAGTCCACACTTTGACGCTTCATAAAGTTCATAAAGAGATTGTAAAACTAATCCATACGAATTGAGCGGTTTAGACCAATTTTTTTGAAGAGACACGATCGCTTTATATGATGAACAGATTGAATTTACACTTTTATTCACATATAAATATTGACCAGAGGTTCATTCTCGTGTTACGCAGCACGTTTGAGCTTCAGCAAGAACCAATGAGGTTCATTCTCGTGTTGCACAGCACGTTTGAGCTTCAGCAAGAACCAATGAGGTTCATTCTCGTGTTACGCAGCACGTTTGAGCACCCTCAAGAACCAATGAGGTTCATTCTCGTGTTACGCAGCACGTTTGAGCTTCAGCAAGAACCAATGAGGTTCATTCTCGTGTTACGCAGCACGTTTGAGCTTCAGCAAGAACCAATGAGGTTCATTCTCGTGTTACGCAGCACGTTTGAGCTTCAGCAAGAACCAATGAGGTTCATTCTCGTGTTACACAGCACGTTTGAGCTTCAGCAAGAACCAGTGAGGTTCATTCTCGTGTTGCACAGCACGTTTGAGCTTCAGCGAGAACCAATGAGGTTCATTCTCGTGTTACGCAGCACGTTTGAGCTTCCTCAAGAACCAATGAGGTTCATTCTCGTGTTACGCAGCACGTTTGAGCTTCAGCAAGAACCAATGAGGTTCATTCTCGTGTTACGCATCACGTTTGAGCTTCAGCAAGAACCAATGAGGTTCATTCTCGTGTTACACAGCACGTTTGAGCTTCAGCAAGAACCAATGAGGTTTGTTCTCGCACGTCAAGCAGGTTCGGTTGAGCTTCTGTTTATATTCGCTTATCAATGTTTATGTGAATAAAAGCCTAAATTCAATCTGTTCATCATATAAAGCCATCGAGTCTCTTCAGAAAAATTGGACTAAACTGCTCAATTCATATGGATTAGTTTTATGATCTCTTTATGAACTTTTTGAAGCGTCAAAGTATCAGTTCCGTAGCTGTCAATGGAGGGACAGAAAGCTCTCAGATTTCGTTAAAAATATCTTCATCTGTGTTCCGAAGATGAACAAAAGGGTCAACATGGAACAACATGAGGTTGAGTAAATTATGACAGAATTTTCATTTTTGGGTGAACTATCCCTTTAAGTATAGTAATTTACTAGGTGGTTTATAGGCAGTTATTTTAATATCATTGATATACTATTGTACTTTTTTTATATTTTTATACTTTGTTTTCACTTTAATTTTTTAGTAATTTTGTTGTTGTTGTTTGTCATTTTTATTAGCTTTAAAAAAAAAAAAGTCTATAAAGTTTTATTAAGTTAAAAAAATGTTAGTACTTCAACAAACTAAATGAAAATGAGAAATGTTACCTTGGCAAATAGCTGAATTTTTTTTATATATTTTATTTTATTTCATTTCAAGTAATGGAAATGTTTTGTTTTTTTTTCATGATTTTAGTTTTAGTTAATGACAATAACTCTGTCTAGGTGGTTACTAACAGGCTCAAGTGAAAAGAATCCTGTACCTCAGGTCTCTGTGATTCCGGTCCCTCCTTCAGTGTAAGTCTGTAGGATTTTTTCCCCATTATTCTTTCATCCAGTAGCTGAAAATCTGGAAAGTCCAGGGTTTCTTCCACAATCATCAAAAACCTGAAAATAGACATATAACTTTTAAAAAAAATTATTTCCAGGTCGAGAAATATCAAATTAAAAAAAAAAAAAAAAAAAAAGAAAGAAAAAAAAATGTTAAAGGAGCTATATGTAAGAATTAAAAATGCATTAATCGTTTTTTTATTGCCAATGTCTGAACAGCTTGTAACGAAACTTTTGTGCTTATTCAGTGCTATACTTTTTTAACTGCCATGAAGGGATTACTTATTCAAAATAAGTATTTAAGAGAGTATGCGAATTTGGACGCAGCCCGTCTCGATGCACGACTTCAAGCACGAGCAAAAAGTTGCTGGCTGCAGTTCACTTGTCAACCTCGCTAATAACAAGGGTTTCTGAATTCTACTTATAGCCCCTTTAATGATAAATATGACATGATTCTATATGAAGAATCATGTCACAATAAAATAACAGCACACATCTCAGTAAGACACATGATTTAAGGTATCATTCATGTCTGGAGAACAAACACTGCAGGACAAGTTACAGTACATGCTAAAGTTTAATACTTTGGGCCCTATTTTAACGATCTGAGCGCATGGTCTAGAGCGCATGGTCTAAAGCGCATGGTCTAAAGCGCACGGCACAAGTGCAAGTGCGCGTCCGAATCCACTTTTGCTAGTTTAACGACAGAAAAAACGGCCGGTCTGAAAGTGTTGTCCCTATTCTCTTAATGAGTCATGGGTGTGTTTTGGGCATAACGTGCAATAAATCAACCAGAGTCTCATTTCCCATTCCCTATTCCCTATTTATATGGCGGAATTTGCAAGCAGAAAAACTGAACGCTTCTCTAGCGAGGAAACGGATCTGCCTGTGCAATGACGCCTGCTTGCTCGTCATTACTGCAAAGGTAGGCTAATTCTGATTCATGCAATGACTATCCATTATGACTCAGGGCTTGACATTAACACCCGCCAACCCGCCATATGCGGGTGGATTTCAGCTGTGGCGTGTAACACAGTCACTCCCACTAGCCACTTTGGCGGGTTGAATTTTATTGTAGTCCTCTCAAAAGGCATCTGTTATAATCGCTTTGCGCATTATAGCCAATCACACGCGATTCTGTTGAGTTTATGAATGCAATGTCTAATAATCAGAGGCGTTCAGATGAGTCATTGCTGAAACGCTGGAGTTTTGTTCAGAAAGTGCTCTAACTCACTGAAATCTGCACTCTCATCATAAACAACAGCAGAGATGTGCGTGCGATGTACGTATGAGATTCATTCATCATACAGTGATTGACTGTTTTTGGTCTATTTCAGTAGCGAAAATAGTTTCAAACTAAGATCACAACAGAACCATAGCGCATCTGATGAGACTGGCATAAAGTTCGATATTCGCGCATTTAGGGGCCGTCTCTAAAGTTACGTATGACATTGGTATACACGTTTCTAACTTCAATAGCATTTGAAGAGAATGACTTACAGTCATAAAACCAACTGTAAAGTGTTCATCTAGGTGTCAGATATGACGCACACCTTTTAGATTTTTGATATTTAATCAAATAAACTGTCAAATCACATGAAAATATGGATATGTATTTCACTAGGCTACTGTGTCTTACACAAAATATGCTAGATTTAAATATGCCATAGCTAATAGAACACTGATGAGAATATTGCTTGAGAAAAAATTATATTTACACCAAAACAAATCATATTTTTTTTTGAGACAAGCAACTGTTGTTGTTTCTCTGATTAAGGAGCTTTACAGAAAACCTTATTAGAGCTAAATAGGACTATTTGATGACCTGTCATGTTATGCATTTCATGTAGACTTGATTTGGGTGTGTACAGTGGTCATTTACATATAGCCAACAACAACATTTTGGCCAGTGAAAATGCTGAGTGGCTAGTAACTTTGGAAAACCACTAGCCACAGTGGCTGGTGAGCAAAAAAGTTAATGTCAAGCCCTGCATGTAGGCATTTTTATATTTATGTACACAATAATAATCTTTTACATTTTAATCCTTTAATTTTTCATATTTAAAAATGTTTGTGTGCTCCTGCGCGTCCCTGTGTGTGTAATGAGCAGAGTGTGCGTTGTGCACCCGCCTATAGGCACACATTACTAACACCCCCTTTAAATAGCACAAAAAATACTGCGCCATTGACTTTAGACCAGGTTTTTGTTGGTCAATGGCGCAGTCGTTTTCAGTTCCTCAAAATAGCAACGCGCCAACAATGCGCCTGAACACACCTGGTTTTCAGACCATGGCCGAACAGATGGGTCTGAGTGCATTTGCTATTTAAACAACGTGGCGCAGGACATGAAAATGATAACTGCGTCAGGATGAAACTAGCAAAAAACACTTGCGTCACACCTGACGCCACATTGCACGGGGTGTATGATAGGGCCCATAGTGTTAGTGATTTGAACTAACCTAAGTATGCGCAACAATAGCAATGTTTTAGCAAACAGCATTAGTAAGAGAAATGACGGTGTACTGTATTTTGTAGTGATTTCATGCATTAATGGCTCATGTATGAACCACATTTAAGCAAAACACATTAAATGTAAGGCATTTCTTAATGTACTATCTTGTATTTCATCGCAATTGGTGTGTGTGTGTGTGTGGTTGTCTCACTGCTGTTTAATGAGAGCGGCTAACCAAGACTGAATCCCTCTAAATATATACCCTCAAGTCTGCTGAATAAGAAATTACAGAACATTTTCATTTTGACTTGAAGCCTCAGCAGAAGAGGGTAATACATGCAGAAATATTTCATTATTCAGGCCCTGTAGAAATTAGCTCATAAATTAGAGAGGAAAAATAATATAGTACACAGAGTCTGGATTGTGTTTCTGACCTTGAGAGATATTAAAGTCAGACCAGCCTACATGAAAATACCCATTTGTTTTTATTGTATTTGTATTATGCATTTAACATCCCAGAAAGTTCCTATAAGTTTGAAAGTCATATTATGACGCATAACAAAACGGTCAGAACGAAATGGACATTTCATGCAATTTTAAACTAGTATTTTCTTCTTCATCAATACACAAAATTCATTCTACAGCCTAAAATCAACACGAACCCGCATTTACAAGCCATTTTATTTCTTGAACTTGATTTTACCCATCAGAAATTGATTGGAGTGTCAGAAGTGTTTTTACACGACAGCCGGTTGGAGTGATGCAAAAAAGGAAAGTTGTTGCCATCATATAGAAACACTTTTCACACTCCAATCAATTTCTGATGGATAAAATGATTTGATTGCAGAGGCTATGCAAGTTTATATATAAATTTTTTATAAACAAATATGAAGACAAACATTTTTTTCTTTAGAATAATGAGCACTAATTGTTTGCAATAAGACCAGGAACATATTTTAAAAGGCCACAGTTTATTCAGTCTCAGCAGACTTGAATCCTGAAATTAAATTTTTGAAGCATCCAGCTTGTAATTAGTAAACATAACTTTATACACCACGCATACGCTTCGTTATATCAGAGGCCATTTGCAATTCACGTTATTTGCACAGTATAATTAAAGCCCATCCGTGGGTTTGTAATGACCCTTTGGACATTGCATTTTAATTATTATTCATACTTGCTGCTATTAATTAATCAAGAGAGGGTTAGATAATGTTTCATGTGGCTCATGTTGTTGAATGAGGAGAAGTGTGCTGGCACTGCAGAAATGATACGACTCGCAGACTCACATGTTAGTGCTGAAGAGAGAGACGCTTGAGTGTTATTACACCCAACATCAGTGCTCAGCCTCTAATGAGGCAAAATAATGCTGAATTAACTAACAGGCTAAACAAAGATGGCATTTGAGAAACCAACCAAACAAATCACTGACACTAGAATGGTGAGCGAGAATCTGCTTTTTCAACATTTAAGACAAACTATACTATAAGCAAAGCAAAGCAAAGCTTTAGCCTAAACCATTGGTTCTCAAACCTGTCCTGGAGTACCACCAGCCCTGCACTTTTTGTATGATCCCTATATCTGACACACACATTTCAGGTATAGACATTTATATGAGCCTGATTTTGACGCTGGGGAAATACATAAAGCAAATTTACCTGTGAACGCTTTTTATAAATACTAGGGCTGAAACGATTCCTCGAGTAACTCGAATTCAAAAAATCATCGAGGCAAGTCCATTTAACTACACACGGTCATGTTGCAGAAAGACAATTTTTGTGTAAGGACTCGGAGTATGCGCGGATTGCGGTTATACCCGCGGGTCAGGTGGGTAAATAAAAAGTAACATTCCAAAAATTGCGGGTGGATGAGAGATAAATCATTAATGTGTTGGTTTTAATAAAGACGCAGAACTCTCATTTCACGGTAAAACGCAATGAACGTGTGTCATTCTTTAACTTTCAGAAATTAGTTTTCAGCTCATTTCAAGATCAAAGACCGCAATGCGAGAGAGCGGCATCAGCACTGGTGATATAATTTAGTCTCGCTATTTTTAAATGAAGACAACTGTGTGTTGAACTTCAGGATGCGACGCGGAACATTTAAGTTTCATTTGCGGCAGTTCGCGCGTCAGAGAGAGATACGAGCAACTCAAAACACATGAAGCAACCAGCATGAATGGAGTTTGCACATGCATCACTGTCATTGTGATGTGTATGTGAAATGTTTAATGGGACTTTATATATACTTGATATCTCCGAAATACACCATTAAAATTCTCAAAGCTAAGCGCAACAAATAGCAGAACAAGCTGTAACTGTTGTGTGCGCGTGATGCGCAGCGCTCCTGCTGTCAGAGCTGCGTGCTCTCATTGATTTGCCACTTTAATCATATTTATAGCTTCTAAGTTAATAAAACAAGCCGTGTTACTTTGATGAATGTAGATGTAGATCTGTATGTGCGATGCTACTTTATCTGAATTAAATACAAACACATCTCTGGCTTTTGCTCACGTTCCAGCAATTACTCCTCGTGTGCTGTATAGGTTGTCGACCCTGGTTTAGGTTATTTAAGAAATGCAATTTCGCCAAAGAAGATTTTTTTAAAGCAACCTACTTCAGTGTAGCTAATATGTTACGATAGCATCGCGCTTAACACTGAAATTTTGAATAATTGTAATGTGACGATCGGGTGCGGATATCTAAACCAGAGAAAATCATGTGCAGGTGGATGGTTTGTTTTTAACAGCGGATTCGGTGACATTAGAGCTGATCCGCATCTCTAGTATGCCCATCTCTACTCTTGTTCTTGTTCCAAGTTACCTACCTGTCCAATATTTTTTGCTTCTTAAAAAAGCCACAAAGCCTTCCAAGAAGACAGTAAAGGCTTATGTCATGCCTGAGCTGAAGCTGACTTGAAAAACTTGAAAGTTAAGTTGCACAACATAAATTATTTATATTACTATTATTTTGATTTATAGCTTGTAGGTTTAGTTTTAGGTTGCACTATGTTTACCTATTTAAAGTAATATGAAATTATTTTTTTATTTATATATTTGTATTTTGAATATAATATGGCAATTGAATGCACTAAATTGGTTTAGTTTTCACAGATATTAATGTATGCAATTTCAGCAATAAAACTTAAATTTTTTTCTAAAAAGGAAACAAATTAGTTGTTCATTTTAAGATACCTGTCTTATTTTCTCGTGTATATTTAGTATTGCTCTTTAATAAAGAAAAAGTACTTCTTATCCGATTACTCGATTAATCAATGGAATAATCAGTAGAATACTCGATTACTAAAATAATCGATAGCTGCAGCCCTAATAAATACAAAATAGGTAGGTCTAAATCCGGGTGATCGCTTATATCAATGTTATATTGTCATATCGACTCGTCCAGCCCTAAAACTTGTATAGTTTTTGTCAGTGCTTATTTAAAAACATCAAATCATGCACTAACAAGGACGTTAAACAGTAAACACTGCATTCTTTAGCAGTCATCAGCCTGCACAACTCTCACTAGCTGGCCTCCGTTACACACGTAATCCAAGAGTGGATGTCTGTTTATTGTAACAGAAGCACAACAAAATAATGCTTCACGAAAAATAAAGTGAAGATGATGAACGATCGACAAGGAAGCACAAAAAATTAACATACAGTACACAAGAATAAATACAAGCAAGAGTTTGTTGTTAGTTGCCAACAGCACAGCAGCTCCAGACAAACAATATGACACTCAAAACCAATGTTACTCATGTATGAAGTGGACTCAAAGCAACCTCCGCGGCTGTTTTCAGGCCTTCCCGCTTAGCTCTCTCCAGCGCTGGAAAGCTTTTCGAATATTAAGTGATATCCAGTGATATTCTTATGAGCTTTTCTCTTTTGTAATGTCTCTCGGGCATCTCTCTTTCAACAGTCTTTCTTCAAATCTCCCTCTTGCTCTTCTCTCTCCTCCGCCGTCATACGCCCCCTAATGCTGATTGGCTACATGTTTGTTGTTGTTTCTGGTTGTGTCGGTCCAACCAACTTTCAAACAGCATTCTTCAAATATCGTTACCTTTAATGAGGTAAAATTAGCCCAGCATTTAGTCAATATAAGCAGAATTTGGGTTATATTGTGCAACCCAACCTGCTGGGTTACTTTAACCCAGCATGTGTTCTGTCCAAAATTTTCCCAGTGCTGGGTTGCCAAATGGGTTGTTTTTAACCCAGCCATTTGCTTTATTTTGATGGTCCCTTTAACACATTCTGTTGACTATAAGTAACGTTGCACTTAAATGTCTACTAACTCTCATTAGTAGTGTAGTGATATAGTATTAGTAGACTAGTAGGGTTAGGGTTAGAATAAGTTGACATGTACTTGCAAAGTTACTTATAGTCAGTAGAATGTCTGTTGTGGACCATCACAATAAACAGTTGGCAGATATTAAGCAGACAGTCTACTAATATTGTAATGACTATAGTCGCAAAGTTACTTATAGTCAACAGAACGTTCAAAAGAGACCATCAAAATAAAGTGTTACTGATCTTTTTGATGAAATCTGAGATTTCTGTCCCTCCATTGACAGTCTACGTAACTACCACTTTCAAGCCCCAGAGAGGTAGTAAAGACATCATAAAAGTAATCCATGTGACTCCAATGGTTTAAGTTCAATTTTATGAAGTGACGCAAAAAAAGCTTAATTTACAAAACATTAATGTCCAACGAGCATTTATGCAACATCTGCTCTCACGTCAACACAACACGCATGCATCGTAGTGCTCTCATGAATGTGCGTTGGACATTCATATTTTGTAAATAAAGTGGTTAAACCACTCAATTCATATGGATTAGTTTTATGATCACTTTATGAACTTTTTGAAACGTCAAAGTGGTAGTTGCGTAGCTGTCAATGGAGGGACAGAAAGCTCTTAGATTTCATCAAAAAGATCCTTATTTGTGTTTCAAGGATGAATGAAAGTCTTACTGGTTTGGAACGACATTAGCTTGTTGCCAATAATGACAGAATTTTAATTTTTTGGGTGAACTATACTTTTAAGAATCTGTGATCAAATTGGTGATTTGTGTCTAAGTATATGAGCTGATGAAACAGAATATGAGGTTTCCTCATTCAACAATAAGAAAAAAAGAAAAGAGGCATTGCAATAAAAGAGTGCAGTTTACAAATGTGTAAAGATGTGACTGAAGACCACAAATGATTAAAATTATGTTAATTGCAAGTAGCAAATTGGTAATGCAGTGTTTTGTTAGAAAGGAAATCAAAATCAAAATGATTTAAAAACAAGATTTGGTCAAGACTCAAAACTGAACAAATCTGAGTGATATTTTTGGGGAACGGTTCTAAAAGATTTGATCACAGAATCCCTTTTCCTTTTCCACAATGCCTGTGCTGAGCCAATCTCAGCCCGTTCCATGCATTTCCATACAAGGCCTAATTTCACAAAACTCAGAAGCTTCTTATTGGTAAATTTCACATTGTCATGAATGTGAAATTTAACTAATATTGTAAGATTATTATTATTATTATTTAATATATACATACACTACCATTCAAAGTTTAGGGTCAGTAAGATTTTTTTTTTTAAGAAACTGAAACTTTTATTCAGCAAGGATACATTAAATTGATCTAATGTGGCAGTAAAGACATTTATAATGTTACAGAAAAAAATCTATTTCAAATAAAAGCTGTTCTTCGAACATTTGAGTTTCATCAATTTTGAATTCATTAAAGAATATGTATCAGTTTTCATAAAAATATGAAGCAGCTCAACTGTTTTCAGCATTGATATTAATCAGAAATGTTTCTTAAGCAGCATATTAGAATGATTTAAATGTTTTAAATTGTAATAATAGTATTCGATTATAGTAATATTTTACTGTTTAACTGTATTTTTTATCAAATAAATGCAGCCTTGATGAGCATAAGAGACAATTCTTTCAAAAACATTCAAAAATCTTACTGACCACAAACATTTTATACAACAGTAGTGTATATTATCATTATATATTTAAATAACTTCTGTCTGCTGAATTTGATTACTTAATAACTTACCTTTAGATACGTCATACAGCTCTCTTGTAAGTCAGACCAGTTCTGAGCGATATCTGCAGTTTCCAGCTGTGGAAAGGATCAAAGTGCTATTAGGGTGTATAAGTGTGTGTCCTCTTATCTCAGCAGACCTTAATGACCCAACCCACAATCTCGATGTCCCACTGTCCCGTGCGCTGACCGGTGGGGTGCTGCGACGGGAGCAAGATGGGATGATATATGAGCATTGTACTAATCACCTGCTCATTCACATCAATTATACTCCCATCTGACAGGCAACCCACCACTGTACACTAATGGTTTTTTAAACGAGACGCTCCAGATCAACTCTGCCATCCCTAAACTCCCACGCGTGATTGATTGACCGGTGAATTCCAGTTGACTCGTCCCCGTCGTCTTTGTCTCGACGTTTCCCCACAGGTAACTGACAGTTGTGGCACGCTGACAGAAGTTTGAGAGGCGTTCAGGAGAGAGACATGAACAAATGTGCAGCGCTGACTGATGGATCATGTTTGAAGCCTGTTGTTGTGGCTTAAAATGGCAATGTCTTTCTCCTCCAGCTTGTTGCCATTTGTTTCAAAATAAGAAACTACGCTGTTAGGAAAACAGCGATTCCTTCTTATTGTCGAGCCTGACAGTGCGCTAGCACCCCAGTATGAGCTGCAGATTATGTGGATTGATGTGCTAATGAGAGAAAAATCCTCTTGGCACAGAAAAGAACAGAACTGTTATACAGAATGCCGTTGTGTGCCATATTCTGTTCTAAAGGACATATTGTTGTGAATATAGCAGAACCACAAAGTGCTCACCTGCCTTCACAGTCCCCTGTAGCTTTAGCTAAAGACATAATGCCAGAATGATTGTGTTTGCGGGCCAAACAGACAGAGAAAATAGCTTCACAATATTTTTGTACTGATTCTGATATCTTTGATAGGATGCAACATTGTGAATATTGCTTGCAATATGACTATATTAGCAATCCTTCATTCATTGCAAGCCAAATCGACTCATTACGTGAATCAGTTCAAACTGATTTGATTCAGAAGTCTGGATTCAACGATTCATCTGTCACCACTCAATATAGCATTTTTGTATATTGTGTAGAAAGCAGGGCTGTCAAAATTATATATATATTTAACGCAATTAACGCAGCATCTGTTTTTTCCGTCATCCTTTGGCTAATGTTACATTATACAGGGTTTCCACGGGTCTTAAAAAAGTCTTCATTTGACCTTCCACAATTTAAGGCCTTAAAAATGTCTTAAATTGGAGCAGAAAGTCTTAAATTCAATATCATGGCATTAAATTAGGGCCCTATGATTTTCCACAGAAAATGTGGACGAAATTGCAGAATCCATTCATAAAAATGGAATTTACTGTATGAATTTACTTTCATTTAGAAAAGACCAGTATCGTTGGGGAAACCTCAGCAAGGCTGGGCCTCAACATCACCAGAGACAAGAGCAAGGTACTAAAGATTAACACAGCCAGTGCAACAGTTGGAGAGGAGGTGCTAGAGGAAGTGGACAGCTTCCCTTACGGGGGGACAGATGAGCATGTGAGAACAAGAATCAGCAAAGCGAGAGTAGCTTTTCTCCAACTGAAGAAAGACTGGCGATCCTCTGAGATTGGCATCAACACCAAGACCAGGGTCTTCAACACCATTGTGAAGCCTATCTTGCTGTATGGAGCTGAGACCTGGAGGAACACCACCGCTACCATGAAGAGAATCCAGGTTTTCATCAACACCTGCCTCAGAAGGATCCTCAAGGTCCGTTGGCCAGACAAGATCAGCGATGAAGAACTGAGGCAACGAACAAAACAGCAACCCGAAGGGTTGGTCTTTGAGAAGCAACTTTTGTGCAAATCCTGTTTTACTGACCCTCATTTGTAAAGCAGTGTACATTGATTCACACAAACATGTTCTGAAACATGTTCATGTTCATGGAAGGACCTAAATAGGACCAAAAAATAAAATTCTAGGTTGGTCCCCTAAAGGTCCTGCAAACGTTATGGGAATGTAGTGTAGAGACCACTGCACTGAACAAGATATGTTGCAGCGCAGTCCCGAATTAAATTTATCCCCATCTGACTAACAGGGAACCGTATGAGAAGGTTCTGTTAACGTCCCAAATATCCTCTTTGTAATGCTGCTATGTGACCATAGAATAACCAAAATGGAACGTCCCCCTAAAGTCATATAAGGAACGTCATTATATGACCAACAGAGGACCATGTGGGAATGTTCTATTAACATCTCAAATGTCCCCTTTGTAACTTTACTTTGTGACCACAGAATAACCAAAATGGAACGTCCCCCTAAAGTCATATCGGGAACGTTATTATATGACCAACAGAGGACCATGTGGGAACGTTCTGTTAATGTCCCAAATGTCCTCTTTGTAACGTTGCTGTGTGACCATAAAATAACCAAAATGGAACGTCCCCCTAAAGTCATATAAGGAACGTTATTATATGACCAACAGAGGACCATGTGGGAATGTTCTATTAACATCTCAAATGTCCTCTTTGTAACTTTACTTTGTGACCACAGAATAACCAAAATGGAACGTCCCCCTAAAGTCATATCGGGAACGTTATTATATGACCAACAGAGGACCATGTGGGAACGTTCTGTTAATGTCCCAAATGTCCTCTTTGTAACGTTGCTGTGTGACCATAAAATAACCAAAATGGAACATCCCCCTAAAGTCATATCAAGAACCTTGAACTGCAGCACTTTCATAACCAAAAGAGGACGTTTTAGGAACGTCCCTAATGTTCTATAAAGGTTCGGGATTTTCGTCACCTTTAAAGAAGAAGGAGAAAGCTTGTTGGTGGCCTGTGTTCCTGATGGGACCACAGGCTAAAGAAGAAGAAGCAGAATGTCACGGAATTTGTCAAATTTTGGATGAATAAATCAAAAATAGGTCAGTACACTTAAAGGGATAGTTCACCCAAAAATGAAAATTCTGTCATCATTTACTCACCCTAATGTCGTTCCAAACACGTAAGACTTTCATTCATCATATTAAGCGATCGAGTCTCTTCAGAAAATTTGGAATAAACCGTTTGATTCGTATGGATTAGTTTTATGATCTCTTTATGAACTTTTTGAAGAGTCAAAGTGGTAGCTGCTTAGACTGTCTTTCCCATTTCATTAAACACATCTTCATTTGTGTTCTGAAGATGAATGAAAGTCAGTAAATTGTAATTTAACCATTAAAGCAGAGTCAAGAAAAATTAAAAACAGAATAAATTATAAAACAAAAAAATAAATAAAACAGATTTCATAGGGCCCTAAATTTAATTGCAAAATGAAATTGCATGCACTGCAAAAAAATGATGTTCTTCCTCAGGATTTCTGTTTTCCAGTACAAATTCAAAACATCCTTAAATCAAGATACATTTACTTGACATGCAAAATTAAAAAATTGTCTTGTTTTCTGAGAAATTGAACAAAATTAAGTGAGTTTATGCTTAAAACAAGAACAAATATCTGTCATTGGGTATGAAAATTACTTGCATTTCAATTAAGTTGATTTTTATGAACCCACTGGCAGATATTTGTTCTTGTTTTAAACATAAAAATCACTTTCACAAGATTTCCCAAGATTTCTTATCTCAAACTTTAAGCATTTTTTTTTGTAAAATTAATTAAAAAGTTATGGAGATCTGTTGGAAATTGTATTTTCACTACTAGTAGTATTGTCACTACTACAACTCATTGTCTGCTTAGACATTTACATTTAGAGAACATATTGACGTGATATGTTCCCTTCAATTTATTCCTTACATTTTCTTTAATTGGTCTTAAAAAGGTCTTAAAATGACCTTCATAAAACCTGTAGAAACCCTGTTATATGATCGCTCTTACTCAGGCAAATGCTTTTAAACCATTCAAATGCCATAAAACACAAAAGAGAACGCAGTGCAGTGCTGGCATGCATCTGTGAATCTCCTGTCTGTGTGACACACACACACTTGTGCGCACAGAAAGCCGCTTCAGACAACGCTTGAAAGGACAAAAACACAACATTATGCCAAAATGCCGAGATTGTCGAGCATCCCTGCAAGCACAGTCTCAAATGACTTAAATGAAGACTTAAATGAACGGAAAGAGAATCCGTGTGATGTGCGGCAGGTCTTAAAGTGACAGCAGCCTAATAAACCCACTGCTGTCTGTCATTCATTTTAATCAAAGAACAAAAGAAAAAGAGAAAATCACTCACTGCTCTTGACTGAATAACTTTCGCAGCTTTAATAAGGACTGTTTAGTGTTTGATAACTTTATTCAAATTCTGTATATATCCTTGTTAGACCTACCTGAAAATCTTAAAGCACTGTTTACAAGGTTACATGGGTCAAAAACAACGATAACAATAACTTTTTGTGCATTTGACAGGGCTAAACCAGTCTGACTGGGCGAGTAGAAAAAATTGAGCCCTGATATATTGAAGCGCACCGGTAAATGTGACATTTATTATAATGGCTTTAAGTGAAGATTGTTTTAAGTTAAATTAAATTAAAAGTCGTTATATTTTTTAAAGCCTAATAAATGTTAAAATAGATAGCTTTTAATTATACTGTAATACTGAATGGCTATAATGGCTAAAATTGAGAGAGAAAAAATCTATTTCATAGAGACATCAGTAGCAGTATTGGTATCGGTGATGCCTTCTTTCATAAAAAAATGCCATTAAACAAAACAAATATTTAAATAATAGGCTACTGTCTTTATGTTGTTTCTACATTAATTTGGAGATTAAATTATTACAATATAAAAATATATTAAAACTTTAATGTTAGATGTGATTAATCAATTAATTACAGAAAAATGTGTGATTTAAAGTGCCCCTATTATGGCATTTGAAAGGTTCCTATTTTTGTTTTGGGAGGTCAAAAAACACTTTCAATGTCTTATCATATGCATTTATTTTTACCTTATTTGCTCAACGATTCATTTTTCCAAACCCCTCCTTTGCGTGACGCTAATCTGCGGTGACTGGTCAGATGACCCAGTCAGTTGTGATTGGTCTACTGCGTGCAGCGAATGTCGGAAACGGAACGCCTATCACCATTGCTGGTTTCTGATGAACCAGAAAGTCAATCGCAAACACGACTGGAGCAGGACCTTTCTCAATGGTAAGTGTCAATGTAGTTTATTGTAAATAATCTTCCTCATCAGTTTCATCTCCTCAGCATCCCAGATAGCCTAGAGGAACTCGATGTTGCAACAAAAACTATTCACTCTCTCTTTTCCAGCACTTTAGACACAGTTGCTCCCCTGCGCTTAAAGAAGATTAAAGAAAATAGTCCAACGCCATGGTACAACGAGCACACCCGGGCCCTTAAAACAGCAGCCAGAAAAATGGAGCGCAGCTGGAAGAAAACAGCTGGATTTTTTTCACATTTTGTGGAAAGAGAGCATGATTGCATACAGAAAGGCCCTAAAAACTGCTAGATCTGCTTATTTCTCGACTCTCTTAGAAGAAAACAAACACAACCCTAGGTATTTATTCGATACAGTGTCTAAATTAACCAAAAATAAAGCTTCAACTTCTGATGTTTTTAAACAGCACAGCAGTAATGACTTTATGAACTTCTTTACTTGTAAGATTGATAATATTAGGAAAAAAATCATAACCATGCAGCCGTCTACTACAGTATTACATCAGACAGTGCATTGTAGTGTCACTGAGGAAAAATTACATTCATTCACTGCTATAGGAGAAGAAGAAATGGCTAAACTCGTTAAATCATCAAAATCAACAACATGTATGCTCGACCCTATACCGACTAAACTACTAAAAGAGATGCTTCCAGAGGTCATAGATCCTCTTCTTAATATGGCTATTATTAAACCACTTATTAAAAAACCGCAACTTGATCCTACAGAATTAGTCAATTACAGGCCAATCTCAAATCTACCCTTTCTGTCAAAAATACTAGAAAAGGCAGTGTCTTCACAACTGCGCTCCTTTTTAGAAAGAAATGGTATCTGTGAGTATTTCCAGTCAGGATTTAGACCGTATCATAGTACTGAGACTGCTCTCATTAGAGTTACAAATGATTTACTCTTATCATCCGATCGTGGTTGTATCTCTCTGTTAGTGTTACTCGATCTTAGCGCTGCATTCGATACTATCGACCACAACATTCTTTTGAATAGACTCGAAAATTATGTTGGCATTAGTGGAATTGCTTTGGCATGGTTTAAATCATACTTATCTGACCGTTATCAGTTTGTAGCAGTAAATGAAGAGATGTCACACCGATCACAAGTTCAGTATGGAGTACCGCAAGGCTCAGTGCTAGGACCGTTGCTTTTCACCCTGTACATGCTACCACTGGGAGATATTATTAGGAAGCATGGCGTTAATTTTCATTGTTATGCTGACGATACTCAGCTCTATATTTCTTCACGCCCTGACGAAATTTACCAATTCACAAGATTAATGGAATGCATAACTGATATAAAAAATTGGATGACTAGTAATTTCCTGCAACTTAATTCAGAAAAAACAGAATTTTTAATTATTGGACAAAAAAAACTCCACAAGTAGTAACCTAGAATACTGTCTAACACTCGATGGCTGCTCTGTCAAGTCCTCATCGTCAGTTAGGAACCTGGGTGTGCTCTTTGATACCAATCTCTCATTTGAAAGCCACGTTTCTAGCATCTGTAAAACTGCATTCAACCATCTTAAAAATATATCTAAATTACGGCACATGCTTTCAATGCAAAATGCTGAACAGTTAGTTCATGCGTCCATGACCTCAAGGCTAGATTATTGTAATGCTCTACTGGGTGGTTGCCCTGCTTGCTTAATAAATAAACTGCAGCTGGTCCAAAACGCAGCAGCTCGAGTTCAAGTATGACCATATTATCGCGGTTCTGTCAACACTGCACTGGCTCCCTATTAAACATTGCATACATTTTAAAATCTTGCTTATTACTTACAAAGCACTAAATGGTTTAGCTCCCCAGTACTTGAACGAGCTCTTAACGCATTATACTCCATCACGTCTATTGCGGTCTCAAAATTCTGGCCAGTTGATAATACCTAGAATACCAAAATCAACTGCAGGCGGTCGATCCTTTTCCTATTTAGCACCAAAACTCTGGAACAGTCTTCCTAGCATTGTTCGGGAAGCAGACACACTCTGTCAGTTTAAATCTAGATTAAAAACACATCTCTTTACTATGGCATACACATAAAACATTTTTAATTTATACTATTCAAATCAGTTAAATGATTTTTAGGCTGCATTAACTAGGTCAGCCGGAACCGGGAACACTTCCCATAACACCTGATGTACTCGTTACATCATAAGAAGAAAGGCATCTACGCTAATGTTAGTCTCTCTGTTTATCACGAGGTTTACTGCAGTCAGCCGGATCCGGGCCGTATCCAGATCAGATGGTGGACCTGCGCCCAGACATGACCAACGCATCCCTGAAGTGTCTGCAAAGACCGTGTCAATTGACTGAAATTGCCTCATCGACACGGCATCCTCAATAAACCCGTCCCCGGCGTGATGACTCCGATCTTTTTTCGAATATTCCTATCTAATAAATTGCCTTATCAACACGACATCCCAATATACCGTCTCCGGCGTAACGACTCCGATCTTTCGAATATTCCTATCTAATAATTGCCTCACCGAAACGGCATCCTCAATAAACCCGTCTCCGGCGTGATGACTCCGATCTTTCGAATATTCCTATCTAATAATTGCCTCACCGACACGGCATGATGGCCAGAGGAGAACTGGCACCCCGACTGAGCCTGGTTTCTCCCAAGGTTTATTTTTCTCCATTATGCCACCTGATGGAGTTTTGGTTCCTTGCCACTGTCGCCTTTGGCTTGGCTTGCTCAGTTGGGGACACTAAAATTTTAAACTAAATATTCAAATAAATTTTCAACTATATTACTGATCTGCCCGCATGGTCACTATATGATAATTGAAATGAGCTGGATAACATCAACATTTTCTCCAGAACGGCTGTACAGCCGAATCAAATTCTGTTGCATTATTTTCCTGTTACCACTGTGAAGCTGCTTTGAAACAATCTGCATTGTAAAAAGCGCTATATAAATAAAGGTGACTTGATTTGACTTTATGGTACTTCAGACCGATTGAACATGCAGAATCGGAGAAAGAATGTCTGAGAAGTGACGTGCTGTAATCTGATTAATCTTGTTGTCTGTCGCCATTTGTTAGTTCTGTGTAACGCGTCACAGACAAATTAGTTGCCGAATTTATTTAGGTGCACGTGGGAACTGTATCAAAATGCCAAGCAAGGCAAAATGCAGGCAATATGCTAATGTTTCATCTCGACGTCACAATGAAACGGCTTGGGATTCGTTTTAAAAGCGATTTGTTTAATTGACTCAGAGTCGACTATTATTTTTGAGAGACAATAACTTTATATACTCTGCACTTTCAGATTTAAAACTTTGCAGGATGTTGTCATTCACTTAGATCTATGTTACACACACATTTTGTTACACATTTTGAAAAATCCATAATAGGGGCACTTTAAATTAAAAAATTTTAATCGATTGACAGCACTAGTAGAAAGACTAGATTTCTATGCAGTTAAATATTGTTTTTTTATTGTTATGGATTATGTTGATGCATATAAATGAAAATGATTACACTGGGACAAGAAATCCTAATTCGATATTTACATCTGTACTGATATATCAGTTTTATATATACACTATCATTCAAAAGTTTGGGGTCGGTAAGATTTTATAATCTTTTTGAAAGATGTGCTTATGCTCTGATGCTCATCAAGGTTACATTTATTTGATCAAAAATACAGTAAAAATGAATATTGTAAAACATTATTAAAATTTAAAAGAACTGTTTTCTGTTTGAAAATATTTTAAAGTGTAATTTATTTCTGTGATCAAAGCTGAATTTTCAGCATCATTACTCCAGTCTTCAGTGTCACATGATCCTTCAGAAATCATTCTAATATGATGATTTGATGCTCAAGAAACATTTATGATTATTATCAATGTTGAAAACAGTTTTGCTAAAAGTAGAATATTTTCTAGAAATAGAATAGAAAAATAAAAATAAATCCAAACTTTAGAATATATATATTTTCTCTAACAGAAGAAAACAATCTTAGTACATGATTTCTGAGTACATACTGTAAATATTGAGACATATACAGAATATTGTCAAATGGCTAGACATATTGTTACCTATAGTGTGTAGTCCAAGTCCCTGCCAGATTCCAGCGCAAAAGCATCCTGAATCTCCAGCCTGGAGAAGTTTATTTTCCTCAGTACAGTAAGTCACACACACACACACACAAACGTGCACACAGACACATACAAACGCTATGTCAGACATCTTCCATAATATGGAGCGCTCAGGAGGCCACATTCGACATTGATTTATTACAACGCTGCTCAATGGAACAATGAAGCACACAAAAAGCGACGTTTAGAGTCCGCAGGCGTCGTTTCTCTTACACACACTGCCTTTTGTCGACCTTTTCTCCAAGACCCGTGTTCCTCCACAGAAGAACACACTCCCCGCTGAGTGAGTTATAGTTTCAACAGCAATTGAAATTGCTGTCCAATCTGTCCAAGTCTTGAATGAGAACGACATGAGGATGCTTCAGGGAGAATGATGAATTTTTAAGCAAAGTGGCTCACTGATTTTGACACCCACTCGTCAAAAAAATGAAATTAATTGGTTAGAACAAGGATGAAACTCACAAAACCTGTCAAGAACATGTCTGAGTCATATTTCACCCCCAAATCATAAGGAAACTAATAAATTATATATATGTGGAATCATGGGAGTTGTTGTATTCACCTCCAGCCGGGCAGGGTCGAGAGCATGGGACATTTTACATTGCTGTTTTTATTATGCTTATATGCCACAGTCGGCCACTGCCGCTCCTTTCATTTTGTTGCTTATGTTTATTTTACTATTAAAGTTACGTTTAGTCCGCCTCCTTCTTCCCTGAACTTGAACTTTGTTACAGTTGCACTTGATCACTTAAATTCACATACTCATACGTCACTTTATCTGACAAATTAAAATTGGTGGGTAATGCAGTGCTGTTTGACACTAAAAATACCTTTGAGTGTGTTGAAAGTTATGTTATATATTGTGCGTTTGCTCAGTGGCTGGTACAGTATGAAACTCTTGTTGCACACTGCAGTAAGCCTAAGCTAGATCGATATTAGAATATCATATTAATAATGTTGCTAAATGGCATGATAGTTGACAGAACTATAGATAGATAGATAGATAGATAGATAGATAGATAGATAGATAGATAGATAGATAGATAGGTCGTGGGCCCTGAGTCTCACCTATCTCAAAGTACCTTAGCAACTGCATAGCAACACCCTAGCAACCACTCAGAATACCTTAGAAACCACAAAGTTTGAGTACTATTTAAAAGTTGGCCATTAAAGGATTAGTTCACTTTAAAATGAAAATTTCCTGATAATTTACTCACCCCCATCTCATCCAAGATGTCCGTGTCTTTCTTTCTTCAGTCGAAAAGAAATTAAGTTTTTGAGGAAAACATTTCTTCACATAATAGACTTCAGTGGCAACCAAAATGTAAAAGGTCCAAATCAATGCAGTTTTAAAGGGCTTCAGAGGCTCTGCACGATCCCAGCTGAGGAATAGGGTCTTATCTAGCGAAACCATTGGTCATTTTCAAGAAAAAAATAAACATTTATATACTTTTATATACTTTTGCTCTGCGATGTGCCACGGATTGCGCAATCACGCCGGAAAGGTCACGCTAGACGTAGGCGGAAGTACCGCCCCAAGCGAACGTGCGAAGACTAATACAAACGCCCTTCTCCAACTTCAAAATCGTCCGACATCGTTGTTTAACCTTTTTTTAACCTTTCCGACATGATTGCACAAATCCGTGGTGTGTCGCAGAGCAGCGCAAGATGAGCAATTTAGGTTAAAAAGTATATAATTTTTATTTTTTTTTAGAAAATGACAGATGGTTTTGCTAGATAAGACCCTATTCCTCAGCTGGGATCGTGCAGAGCCTCTGAAGCCCTTCGAAGCCCTTTGAAACTGCATTGATTTGGACCTTCAACATTTTGGTTGCCACTGAAGTCCACTGTGTGGAGAAAAATCCTGAAATGTTTTCCTCAAAAAACGTAATTTCTTTTCCACTGAAGAAAGAAAGACATGAACATCTTGGATGGCATGGGGGCGAGTAAATTATCAGGAAATTTTCATTTTTAAGTGAACTAATCCTTTAAGCAACCTTATATCCTAGCAGCCACCTAGAACACGCCATAACAACATGCTTAAGGCCTCTTCAAAACACATTAGCAACACCATAGAAACCACAACGTTTGAGTACTATTTAAAATTGGACCCATAAGGCACCTTTTCTCCTAGCAACCACCCATAACACCATACCAACAGTGTTAATTTTGATTTAGTTTTAGTCATATTTTTGTCACCTGAATTGTTTTTAGTTTTAGTCTAGTTTTAGTCGACTAAATATCATAAGATTTTAGTCGACTAAGTCTACAGTAGTTTTAGTCGACTAAAATCTAATGAGTTTAGTTAAATTGTAATGCATTAATTGAGCATTTAAGCATTACATAACCGACTGTTACTTGAATACATGTCAAAATTACATTTTGACAATTGTTTTTTGACCATTCAAGCGCAAAAATACACTAAAGAGAGCTCAATTCACTTTTTTTGTTTGCTTTTTAAAAACAATTTTTATAATTTTTTATTTCTGTTTTAGTTAGTATATCAGGTTAAGCTAAAGATTCAAATAAGTTTATTTATTTTTTTAATTTCAGTTAACATTTATTTAATTTCAAGTAATGAATATTTTTTAATGGTTTTAGTTAACTATTAGGCTATAACCCTGATACTTTATTGAATAATATGTCAAATACTGTTTTTAGTCTTTCCTCCTGACTATGAATTAAATAGGAATGAAATTAAACACAGTTTATTGTGTAACCAAAAACGTATATATAATGCGTGACTTTTAATTATAAACAAGCTCGAAATACACATTGACTCTTATTTTGAAATGTCTGCGCCTTACTATTGCAGTTGCAGTTTTACAGTCTATGAGTTGCAGCTGCTCATTCAAGTTCAGATGAGGGAGATAAAATATGCATTGTTACAACCGTCTAAAACATATTACTATACACTCACCTAAAGGATTATTAGGAACACCATACTAATACTGTGTTTGACCCCCTTTCGCCTTCAGAACTGCCTTAATTCTACGTGGCATTGATTCAACAAGGTGCTGAAAGCATTCTTTAGAAATGTTGGCCCATATTGATAGGATAGCATCTTGCAGTTGATGGAGATTTGTGGGATGCACATCCAGGGCACGAAGCTCCCGTTCCACCACATCCCAAAGATGCTCTATTGGGTTGAGATCTGGTGACTGTGGGGGCCATTTTAGTACAGTGAACTCATTGTCATGTTCAAGAAACCAATTTGAAATGATTCGAGCTTTGTGACATGGTGCATTATCCTGCTGGAAGTAGCCATCAGAGGATGGGTACATGGTGGTCATAAAGGGATGGACATGGTCAGAAACAATGCTCAGGTAGGCCGTGGCATTTAAACGATGCCCAATTGGCACTAAGGGGCCTAAAGTGTGCCAAGAAAACATCCCCCACACCATTACACCACCACCACCAGCCTGCACAGTGGTAACAAGGCATGATGGATCCATGTTCTCATTCTGTTTACGCCAAATTCTGACTCTACCATCTGAATGTCTCAACAGAAATCGAGACTCATCAGACCAGGCAACATTTTTCCAGTCTTCAACTGTCCAATTTTGGTGAGCTCGTGCAAATTGTAGCCTCTTTTTCCTATTTGTAGTGGAGATGAGTGGTACCCGGTGGGGTCTTCTGCTGTTGTAGCCCATCCGCCTCAAGGTTGTGCGTGTTGTGGCTTCACAAATGCTTTGCTGCATACCTCGGTTGTAACGAGTGGTTATTTCAGTCAAAGTTGCTCTTCTATCAGCTTGAATCAGTCGGCCCATTCTCCTCTGACCTCTAGCATCAACAAGGCATTTTCGCCCACAGGACTGCCGCATACTGGATGTTTTTCCCTTTTCACACCATTCTTTGTAAACTCTAGAAATGGTTGTGCGTGAAAATCCCAGTAACTGAGCAGATTGTGAAATACTCAGACCGGCCCGTCTGGCACCAACAACCATGCCACGCTCAAAATTGCTTAAATCACCTTTCTTTCCCAGTCTGACATTCAGTTTGGAGTTCAGGAGATTGTCTTGACCAGGACCACACCCCTAAATGCATTGAAGCAACTGCCATGTGATTGGTTGATTAGATAATTGCATTAATGAGAAATTGAACAGGTGTTCCTAATAATCCTTTAGGTGAGTGTATAAACATCGTAAAGTAAACATTGTCATTATTCCTCAGCATTAGTTAATAAACAATTACCTGGCATAAATGTGCACTGTTCATTGATTGAGCCGCTCTGAAGCGCTGTCGCGTGAGCCTGTAGAAGCACAACAGAGCCGTGTTTTCCCGCGGTTAGATCCAGACGTTACAACTCAAAATGTGAGCATCTATTACACAGGACATTAGTCCTGACTGGATCTCTTCCCTAATCGTCCCTCCCTAATATTTTCGTCATAGTTCCCATTCAGTCGGTCACTTCCGACGCCATGTCGGAGACCGACGAATAGGAATCTCGCTCGTGAGAGCCAATCAACTTTGAGTGTAACTAAACGAGCCAATGCACATTGGCATGTAATGATTGCACCAGGTGCTCATGCCACGCAGCGCGGGTATAAATGAGACACAGATGCTTGCATCAAATTAGCTTTTTGCTTCGGAGCCGAGTGGTAAATAGTTCGTCCAGATATCACTCTCTTCTACGCAGTGAAACTGACTGAAGCCTGCCTTTTTGAAGCGATCTCTTCAGTCGGTGTTGGTGTGACGGCACAGCAGCGGGTCGTGTGGTTCTTTGGTCATCTCTCTTTTTTGTTTTATAAGAGCAAACACAAAGGCTGTTCTCACAGCTGGTTCGGTGCGCTAGGTGGAGAGCGCTGAAAATCCGTTCTTACGGCTGGTAAAAGAGCGCCTTCGTGAGCGAGAGCGCGCACGTCAGGCTGCACTATTCCCTGACTGTGTCTCCGCGACCCTTCCCCCTGCGTGCTTCAGCACCAAGGAGAGCGTCCTTCTAAAAGAGCTTACACAGATAGAGTTTGCGTCTTTTTCAAGATTACATTCTATCTGTGTGTTTCTGGATGCGGTGGTTACCTGTCACCGAGGGATGGTCACCAGCGCTGTATCTCACTGCGGGAACATGACCATCTCGGAGTTGCGGTCGAGACTCCATCTCGCAAGGGGTGGAGTCCCCGTGCCTCTGCCTCAATCTAACCCTCCACAGAGGGTTACTTCAGGCAGTAGCTCGGGTGATTTGAGGGTTACGGTGAGCGCGCTTCCCCCAGGGACCCAACCCCTGGGGAACCCTCACTCATTCGGACCATCAGGCTCGGCTATGCGATTCAGTTCGCCTGGCGTCCCCCCAGGTTCATGGGCGTCCGCTTCACTTCGGTGAATGCCGCAGATGCCCATGTTCTGCGTGCGGAGGTCGCAGTCCTACTGGTGAAGGACGCGATAGAGCCGGTTCCTCCAGCCGATATGAAGACAGGCTTCTACAGCCCGTACTTCATTGTACCCAAGAAAACCGGTGGGTTACGGCCAATCTTGGACCTGCGAGTTCTGAATCGCAGCCTTCACAAGCTACTGTTCAAGATGCTCACGCAGAAATGCATTTTCGAATGCATCCGTCCCCGAGATTGGTTTGCAGCGATCGACCTGAAGGACGCGTACTTTCATGTCTCGATTCTTCCTCGACACAGGTCGTTTCTGCGCTTTGCGTTCGAGGGTCGAGCATATCAGTACAAAGTCCTGCCCTTCGGGCTGTCCCTGTCCCCCCGTGTCTTTACGAAGGTTGCGGAGGGGGCCCTTGTGCCCATGAGAGAACAGGGCACTCGCATCCTCAACTATCTCAATGACTGGCTCATTCTAGCAGAGTCCAGGGATCAGTTATGCGAACACAGGGACCTGGTGCTCAGACACCGCAGCCAGTTGGGTCTTCGGGTCAACTGGGAAAAGAGCAAACTCGCCCCCGTGCAGAGGATCTCTTTTCTCTGTATAGAGTTGGATTCGATCGAACGGACAGCGCGCCTCACAGAGGAGATCAACCGACAAGGTGGTCTGCGCTCCCGTCGCATGTCGCAACTCGCCCACCATCTCCTCCTCTGGAGTCAGAAGTGTCTGAGGTCACTTCGGGCCATTCATGTCCCTGGTGTGCGCAACCATGTGGCTGACGAGCTGTCACGAGCTGCGCTCCTGGGAGAATGGCGACTCCACCCCCAGGTGGTCCAGCTGATCTGGAGACAGTTCAGGGTGGCACAGGTCGACCTGTTTGCTTCCCCAGAAACGTCCCACTGCCAGTGGTTTTATTCGCTGACTGAGGGCACACTCGGCACGGATGCACTCGCGCACAGCTGGCCCCGGGGCCTGCGCAAATATGCGTTTCCCCCAGTGAGCCTACTTGCACAGACACTGTGCAAGGTCAGGGAGGACGAGGAGCAGGTCCTGTTGGTGGCGCCGTACTGGCCCAACCGGACTTATGCTCCTCGAGACAGCCCCTCCCTGGCCGATTCCTCTGAGGAAGGACCTTCTGACTCAGAGACGGGGCACCCTGTGGCACCCGCGTCCAGACCTCTAGAAACTTCATGTCTGGTCCCTGGACGGGACGCGGAGGTTCTAGGTGACTTACCCCAAGAGGTAGTTAACACCATCACTTCGGCATGAGCACCGTCTACGAGACAGGCTTATGCCTCGAAGTGGAACCTGTTCATCGAGTGGTGTTCTTCTCACCGAGAAGACCCCCGAAGATGTTCGATCGCGTCTGTGCTTTCCTTCCTGCAACAGGGCTTGGAGCGTAGGCTGTCGCCCTCCACCCTCAAAGTCTATGTTGCTGCAATATCCGCCTATCACGATCACGTAGAAGGTAAGTCGGTTGGGAAGCACGACCTGGTCGTCAGGTTCCTCAGGGGGGCGAGACGGTTAAATCCTCCTCAACCGCCCTCTATACCCTCTTGGGATCTTGCTCTGGTGCTCCGAGCACTTCAGAATGCCCCATTGGAGCCTTTGCAGTCGGCAGAGCTAAAGATTCTGTCTATGAAGACTTTGCTGTTGGCTGCACTGGCCTCCATTAAGAGGGTAGGGGACCTGCAGGCATTTTCGGTCGACGAATCGTGCCTAGAGTTCGGGCCAGGTGACACCCACGTGGTACTGAGACCCCGGCCTGGCTATGTGCCCAAGGTTCCTACCACTCTCTTCAGGGACCAGGTGGTGAAGCGCTGCCCTTGGAGGAGGCAGACCCAGCCCTAGCTTTGCTCCGCTGAATCCTTGAGAACCGGTACTGGGCTGGGGTTATATGAGTGACCCTGCGGGGATCCCATATATTTTTCCACGGTCGCCCGTGTCTTTCCCTTGGGAGAGCCCCCCCCTTCAGTGGGGCTGGAGCCCCCTCTCTGTTGCGGGCTACGGCTCAGCATTGTACTCCACATAACTCCTTCAGGGTACGATGTGGGTTCCGCAGCGTTCCCTTCCACTAGGGCACGCTTTCCCAGTGTTATCCAATAGTCACTGAGCGGGTCATGCGGAACAGCAGTGGTGGACTTCTCTGTGTGAGCCCCGTCTCATCAGGTTAGAGAGCTCAGGAGGTTCACACAGGGCACTGGAAGGGGGCAGAGGCCATGGCGCTTTGGTAGGGATTCCTATTCGTCAGTCTCCGACGTGGCGTCGGAAGTGACCGACTGAATGGGAAAGTCTCGGTTACGTATGTAACCCTCGTTCCCTGAAGGAGGGAATGGAGGCGCCACGTCCCGTCGCCATGTCCTCTGTACCCTGCTGGGGTGCCAGTTACCTACTCGGCTCCTCAGCAAAAAAGCTAATTTGATGCAAGCACCTGTGTCTCATTTATACCCGCGCTGCGTGGCATGAGCACCTGGTGCAATCATTGCATGCCAATGTACATTGGCTCGTTTAGTTACACTCGAAGTAGATTGGCTCTCACGAGCGAGATTCCTATTCGTCGGTCTCCGACGTGGCGTCTCCGTTCCCTCATTCAGGGAACGAGGGTTACATACGTAACCAAGACGTTTTTGTCATCCAAAACTGGTTTTTATTTAGTTATTGTCTCGTTTTTGTCAGTGAAAAAAAATTAACACTGCATACCAATGATATAGCAACTTGCTTATGGCCACTCAAAACATATTAGCAACACCCTAGCAACCATTCAGTATACAGAAACCACAAAGTTTAAGTACTATTTAAAATTGGACCAGTAAGCAACCTTATCTCCTAGTAACCACCCAGAACACCATACCAATGATATAACAACATGCTTAAGGTGATATTGTTTAACAGTAATATTGTGAAATAGTATTACAATTTAAAATAACTGTTTTCTATGTGAATATATTGTAAAAATGTAATTTATTCCTGTGACCAAAGCTGAATTTCCAGCATCATTACTCCAGTCTTCAGTGTCACATGATCCTTCAAGGGCCCACGACCAATCTAAGGTATCCAGATAGAAATTTGCTGGCCATTCTCAATGGGAAAGTGCCTGAGCAACATTGCTCAAAAAGTTGCCCTGTGTATCATCACCTTAAAAGCATGAGTTTAGTATGTAGACATGCAGGCCTATTTAAACAGTTATGTGATGTTTGTTAGTTTTAAGCGGAAACCTCCATCCCTCAGAGATATTTCCAGGAAGTTTAACACAGGCAAACTCAGCAGTTGAATTTCAATGTGCTGCAGGCAACGCTGCATTGATCTCGGCGTGTTTCCATGCAAATTTCTGCAAAATCCAGACGCTAACATCTTCATTACGAAGCTCTGTGGCTCTTAAGCTAGAGGGAGGTATTCTATACTAGCAATAAAAGCTGCATCAAAGCCCCGAAGAAATCAAATCTCAGAGATGGCCCACAGTCAACTGGATACAGATTCGACATTAAAGAGTCTGACAATCCAACGCAGCGCACCATCATCTACCGCACAACTGCAAAGCACAGATAGAGAACACAGGATTCACATGAGCCCCGAGCCAAGATAGCCTATGCCACCTCATTAAAATTCAGAATACATTTCTCGGACAATTTGTGCCCATTTGCCTTCTCCAAGCAGTTCTTGACAACCGCCAGCTGATCCGCGGTCATTTCCTTGTCTGAGAAGATCAAGTCCCTCATTTAGCGCAGAGGCTGAGCTGCATGCACTGTAATTTTGCCCGTCCAGTTGATCCCAGCCAGCCTTCGATGCTCGCAGCTATTCCAAAAGATCTTATTAGGTCCTGCTTTAGCAAAACAAACAAGACAGAGCATCTCTGCACAGAAGTTAAACTAGGCACAATAACTTCTCTTTGACGATTAAATGATGAGGTTTTCTAATTAAGGCTTAGCTGCGCCGCACTTTTCAAAGTTCCCTACAGGCTCTTTGACGTCATGGTAAGAGAAATGGAGGAGATGGAGGAGATGCTGGAGAAAGCGGGATGAACTGTGGTCACGGTGTAAGCAATGTGATAATTATCTGAAGTCTCCTGCTGGGCGATGAGTTCTACAGAGCTGTTGATGTTATTAGTGCTGTTTATTAAGGCAAGTCTTACTATTACTTACTGCTGTTTACAGTTAGTTATTTGTACAAACCCCTAACTGCAAATATATTCATTTTTGCATGGAAGATTATAAAACACACACACAAAAAAAAAAATCCCATAGACAAATTTAAAGGGAGTGGGCCCAAGCCATATCTAGTAACTAAGAATAGCCTAGAAATTACAAAGTTTGAGTAATATTTAAAATTTGACCAGTAAGCAAACGTATCACATAGCAACTACCCAAAACCTCTACCAATGATATAGCAACACACTTAAGGCCACTAAGCAACTGCATAGCAACACCCTAGTAACCACTCAGATTACCCTAATAACCGCAAAATGTGAGTGCTATTTAAAACTGGACCAGTAAACAACCTTATCTCCTAGCAACCACCACACCACTGATATAGTAACATGCTTAAGGCCACACAAAACATCTTAGCAACACCCTAGCAACCACTCAGAATACCCTAAAAACCAAAAAAATCTGAGTACTATTTAAAATTGGACCAGTAAGCAACCTAACGACCTAGAAACCACCACCAACACCACACCACTGATATAGCAACATGCTTAAGGTCACTCAAAACACCTTAGCAACAGCCTAGCAACCACTCAGAATACCACAGAAACCAGAAAGTTTGAGTACTATTTAAAATTAAAGCGGTAAACAAACTTATCACCTAGCAGGTTGCCACCCAGAACACCATACCAATGATATAGCAACATGCTTGAGGCCACTCAAAACACCTTAGCAACACCCTTGCTACCACTCAGAATACCCTAGAAACCACAAAGTTTGAGTACTATTTAAAATTGGACCAGTAAGCAACCTAACGACCTAGAAACCACCACCAACACCACACCACTGATATAGCAACATGCTTAAGGTCATTTAAAACACCTTAGCAACAGCCTAGCAACCAGTCAGAATACCACAGTAACCACAAAGTTTGAGTACTATTTAAAATTGGACCAGTAAGCAACCTTATCACATAGCAACCACCCCAAAAAAAACTCTACCATAGATATAGCAACACGCTTAAGGCCACTCAAAATACCTTAGCAACTGCATAGCAACACCCTAGCAACCACTCAGAATACCTTAGAAACCACAAAGTTTGAGTACTATTTAAAAGTTGGCCATAAGCAACCTTATCTCCTAGCAACCACCCAGAACACATCATCAATGATATAACAACATGCTTAAGGCCCCTTCAAAACATATTAGCAACACCCTAGAAACCACAAAGTTTGAGTACTATTTAAAATTGGAGCCATAAGCAACCTTATCTCCTAGCAACCACCCAGAACACCATACCAATGATATAGCAACATGCTTATGGCCACTCAAAATACATTAGCAACACCCTAGCAACCACTCAGAATACCCTAGAAACCACAAAGTTTGAGTACTATTTAAAATTGGACCAGTAAGCAACCTTATCACATAGCAACCACCCCAAAAAAAACTCTACCATAGATATAGCAACACGCTTAAGGCCACTCAAAATACCTTAGCAACTGCATAGCAACACCCTAGCAACCACTCAGAATACCTTAGAAACCACAAAGTTTGAGTACTATTTAAAAGTTGGCCATAAGCAACCTTATCTCCTAGCAACCACCCAGAACACGTCATCAATGATATAACAACATGCTTAAGGCCCCTTCAAAACATATTAGCAACACCCTAGAAACCACAAAGTTTGAGTACTATTTAAAATTGGAGCCATAAGCAACCTTATCTCCTAGCAACCACCCAGAACACCATACCAATGATATAGCAACATGCTTATGGCCACTCAGAATACCTTAGCAACACCCTAGCAACCACTCAGAATACCCTAGAAACCACAAAGTTTGAGTACTATTTAAAATTGGACCAGTAAGCAACCTTATCTCCTAGCAACCACCCAGAACACCATACCAATGATATAACAACATGCTTAAGGCCACTCAAAATACCTTAGCAACAGCCTAGCAACCACTCAGAATACCCTAGAAACCACAAAGTTTGAGTACTATTTAAAATTGGACCAGTAAGCAACCTTATCTCCTAGCAACCACCCAGAACACCACACCAATGATATAACAACATGCTTAAGGCCACTCAAAATACCTTAGCAACACCCTAGCAACCACTCAGAATACCCTAGAAAACACAAAGTTTGAGTACTATTTAAAATTGGACCAATAAGCAACCTTATCTCCTAGCAACCACCCAGAACACCATACCAATGATATAGCATCATGCTTAAGGCCACTCAAAACACCTTAGCAACCGCATAAAACCTTGGCAACCACCCACAATACCCTAGCATCACATTTTCTTCAGAATATGCAAAAATCTAGGATTTTAGTTATTAAATTTCAAATATGTGTTGACTGTTATAAAAATAAACATGGGGACTATGGTCGTGCCCGTGCCATGTTCTTGTGCCATTTTTATAAAGGATGGCGATACCTCAAGCTGAAACAAACCATAATGTTGTCTCACGGCAATCCTCCTATTTCACCTGCTTTCAGAATGAATGGGGTTACCTGAGCTTGCAATTATTTACTTTTTGTGTCTCCTTATAGCCTCTGTTACTGCCCGAGCAGAGACCTTCCCTCCAGCAGTGAGCTCTGTGCTGAAGGTTTAACAGAAAAGATGGTTCCCCTCTCTTTGCTCTTGGGCGTAATTGTTATGACGTGTGTCATCTCGCTCTCTGCATGCCTGGGGTTTGCCACACACTTTTTCAATTGTCTTTTTACTGTAATGAAATATTTCTCAGAAAAAAGCTAGAGTGTACTTACATGGATTTTTTTGTGGCTGCTACAGGTTCCCACAAAGACTCACCAAACAAACTATAAATAGGACAGATTGTAGTAATGACTCTGAGCAGCACTGCAGTCTAATGATCTGTTAAGCATTATATAAAGTAATACTATTTGTTAATTTTAAAGTAAACCTATGGTTCAAAGAGAGGAAATATGTTTTAAATTTATTCAGTATTTGAATGTTTAAACTTTATCAGTATAGCGACCCACTTCAACCATCACCACCACTAATGACAAAAAAACTTGCACATATTTTCATGCGCACATGAATTCTTGGTTTTCAACAGAATCACAACTTGTGCAGAACTAAAGACTATTTAATGCCTTTTAGGGTCTTTCAAAAAAAGTGCAAAATATTTACCATATGATGAAATATCTGCAATATCTACCATTCAAAAATTTGGTGTCAGTAATTTTTTTTTAAGAAATTAATACTTTTATTTAGCAACAATGCATTAAATTGATCAAAAGTGACAGTAAAGACATTTATAATGTTACACATAATAAATGCTGTTCTTTTGAACTTTCTATTTATCAAAGAATCTTGAAACAAAATTATAATCTCAAAAAATAATCAGAAATGTTTTCGAGCAAATCAGCATATAAGAATGATTTCTGAAGGATCATGTGACTAAAGACTAGAGTAATGATACTGAAAATTCAGCTCACAGGAATAAACTACATTTTTAATATATATTAAAATAGAAAACAGTTATATAATAATATTTCACAATACTGTTTTATTGTATTTTTTTGATACAAATAAATGCAGCCTTTTAAAAAAGCCCATTTTAAAACAATCTCACCGACACCAAACTTTCGAACGGTGCTTGCAAAAAATAAAATTTAATAAGAATAATTAAACTACTTTTAAATGGCCTATAATAATTTTCCCTGTATAATGGTGTAGTTACTGCATCTACCAGCAGGGGATAGCCAACAAAACCTTGACTCTTACAGTGGGGAGAACAAGTATTTGATACACTGCTGATTTTGCAGGTTTTCCTACTTACAAAGCATGTAGAGGTCTGTAATTTTTATCATAGGTACACTTCAACTGTGAGAGACGGAATCTAAAACAAAAATCCAGAAAATCACATTGTGTGATTTTTAAATAATTAATTTGCATTTTATTGCATGACATAGGTATTTGATCACCTACCAACCAGTAAGAATTCCGGCTCTCACAGACCTGTTAGTTTTTCTTTAAGAAGCCCTCCTGTTCTCCACTCATTACCTGTATTAACTGCACCTGTTTGAACTCGTTACCTGTATAAAAGACACCTGTCCACACACTCAATCAAACAGACTCCAACCTCTCCACAATGGCCAAGACCAGAGAGCTGTGTAAGGACATCAGGGATAAAATTGTAGACCTGCACAAGGCTGGGATGGGCTACAGGACAATAGGCAAGCAGCTTGGTGAGAAGGCAACAACTGTTGGTGCAATTATTAGAAAATGGAAGAAGTTCAAGATGACGGTCAATCTCCCTCGGTCTGGGGCACCATGCAAGATCTCACCTCGTGGGGCATCAATGATCATGAGGAAGGTGAGGGATCAGCCCAGAACTACACGGCAGGACCTGGTCAATGACCTGAAGAGAGCTGGGACCACAGTCTCAAAGAAAACCATTAGTAACACACTACGCCGTCATGGATTAAAATCCTGCAGTGCACGCAAGGTCCCCCTGCTCAAGCCAGCGCATGTCCAGGCCCATCTGAAGTTTGCCAATGACCATCTGGATGATCCAGAGGAGGAATGGGAGAAGGTCATGTGGTCTGATGAGACAAAAATAGAGCTTTTTGGTCTAAACTCCACTCGCCGTGTTTGGAGGAAGAAGAAGGATGAGTACAACCCCAAGAACACCATCCCAACCGTGAAGCATGGAGGTGGAAACATCAATCTTTGGGGATACTTTTCTGCAAAGGGGACAGGACAACTGCACCGTATTGAGGGGAGGATGGATCGCGAGATCTTGGCCAACAACCTCCTTCCCTCAGTAAGAGCATTGAAGATGGGTCGTGGCTGGGTCTTCCAGCATGACAACGACCCGAAACACACAGCCAGGGCAACTAAGGAGTGGCTCCGTAAGAAGCATCTCAAAGTCCTGGAGTGGCCTAGCCAGTCTCCAGACCTGAACCCAATAGAAAATCTTTGGAGGGAACTGAAAGTCCGTATTGCCCAGCGACAGCCCCGAAACCTGAAGGATCTAGAGAAGGTCTGTATGGAGGAGTGGGCCAAAATCCCTGCTGCAGTGTGTGCAAACCTGGTCAAGAACTACAGGAAACATATGATCTCTGTAATTGCAAACAAAAGTTTCTGTATCAAATATTAAGTTCTGCTTTTCTGATGTATCAAATACTTATGTCATGCAATAAAATGCAAATTAATTACTTAAAAATCATACAATGTGATTTTCTGGATTTTTGTTTTAGATTCCGTCACTCACAGTTGAAGAGTACCTATGATAAAAATTACAGACTTCTACATGCTTTGTAAGTGGGCAAACCTGCAAAATCGGCAGTGTATCAAATACTTGTTCTCCCCACTGTATATTCAACCCATTTTCACAAGTAATATTTTAGTCATTTAGAGCTCAATTTGAATAAAGCACTAATCTAAGACAGCCTGAAGTACCCAGATATGTCGCCGCTGAGCATTTGTTCGTAAACACTAATTTAATCTAATCTGGTCACTAAATGCAGTCTCATCACAATGATGCAATATCACATTTTGACGAGGCACTGAGAGAATTCATATTACATATATTATTAGAACGTTGTGCGCCGAGCGTGTTTAATGCTGCTAAAGAAACCCGTCTCCAGCTCGACTCTGTGCGAGCAGTGGAACATATTTCTCATTAATTTTAGCTGCTGGAGTGGTTATTTTGCTGGGTAACTCATTCATCAAACAACAACAGGCTTTCAGGTCTGCTGTGTCTACATGAATCCTATTTCCCAGAGGGGCAAAAATCTCATGTTCTCCAAATGCTGCTAATCTGCAGAGGCGTGGAGGTCTGGGTCAACCATATACAACGTACAACAGTGGTTGGTCTGCAGGTTACAAGTCATATATATATATATCCCATAATATCACATGCTTGCTCAGTCTTTGTACCTTCTATAATTCATTCAAGACTGTCATACAATATATTATGCCATCAAGGATAATATAACTGCAACTTACCATCATATCTCAAAACTGAAAGGCCAAGAATGAAGTCTAAAGGCCAAAACATATGAGCAAGAATGTAAAATAAAATTAGTTATTTCTACACAAGGTCAATCTCATACACTACACGAAATTTGTCAAACCGCAATTCATAATGCAACTCAAGTGGGTTATTCTTCAACTATGTGCACTTTTATGCCTTAATAGTTAATTACTCTAAAATAAACAGTGGGGAGAACAAGTATTTGATACACTGCCGATTTTGCAGGTTTCACTTACAAAGCATGTAGAAGTCTGTAATTTTTATCATAGGTACTCTTCAATTGTGAGAGACGGAATCTAAAACAAAAATCCAGAAAATCACATTGTATGATTTTTAAGTAATTCATTTGCATTTTATTGCATGACATAAGTATTTGATACATCAGAAAAGCAGAACTTAATATTTGGTACAGAAATCTTTGTTTGCAATTACAGAGATCATACGTTTCCTGTAGTTCTTGACCAGGTTTGCACACACTGCAGCAGGGATTTTGGCCCACTCCTCCATACAGACCTTCTCCAGATCCTTCAGGTTTCGGGGCTGTCGCTGGGCAATACGGGCTTTCAGCTCCCTCCAAAGATTTTCTATTGGGTTCAGGTCTGGAGACTGGCTAGGCCACTCCAGGACCTTGAGATGCTTCTTACGGAGCCACTCCTTAGTTGTCCTGGCTGTGTGTTTCGGGTCGTTGTCATGCTGGAAGACCCAGCCACGACCCATCTTCAATGCTCTTACTGAGGGAAGGAGGTTGTTGGCCAAGATCTCGCGATACATGGCCCCATCCATCCTCCCCTCAATACGGTGCAGTCGTCCTGTCCCCTTTTCAGAAAAGCATCCCCAAAGAATGATGTTTCCACCTCCATGCTTCACGGTTGGGATGGTGTTCTTGGGGTTGTACTCATCCTTCTTCTTCCTCCAAACACGGCGAGTGGAGTTTAGACCAAAAAGCTCTATTTTTGTCTCATCAGACCACATGACCTTCTCCCATTCCTCCTCTGGATCATCCAGATGGTCATTGGCAAACTTCAGATGGGCCTGGACATGCGCTGGCTTGAGCAGGGGGACCTTGCGTGCACTGCAGGATTTTAATCCATGACGGCGTAGTGTGTTACTAATGGTTTTCTTTGAGACTGTGGTCCCAGCTCTCTTCAGGTCATTGACCAGGTCCTGCCGTGTAGTTCTGGGCTGATCCCTCACCTTCCTCATGATCATTGATGCCCCACGAGGTGAGATCTTGCATGGTGCCCCAGACCGAGGGAGACTGACCGTCATCTTGAACTTCTTCCATTTTCTAATAATTGTCCTGTAGCCCATCCCAGCCTTGTGCAGGTCTACAATTTTATCCCTGATGTCCTTACACAGCTCTCTGGTCTTGGCCATTGTGGAGAGGTTGGAGTCTGTTTGATTGAGTGTGTGGACAGGTGTCTTTTATACAGGTAACGAGTTCAAACAGGTGCAGTTAATACAGGTAATGAGTGGAGAACAGGAGGGCTTCTTAAAGAAAAACTAACAGGTCTGTGAGAGCCGAAATTCTTACTGGTTGGTAGGTGATCAAATACTTATGTCATGCAATAAAATGCAAATTAATTATTTAAAAATCATACAATGTGATTTTCTGGATTTTTTTTAGATTCCGTCTCTCACAGTTGAAGTGTACCTATGATAAAAATTACAGACCTCTACATGCTTTGTAAGTGGGAAAACCTGCAAAATGGGCAGTGTATCAAATACTTGTTCTCCCCACTGTATATGAATATATAATATATATTATTATTATTATTATTATTATTATATGAAGGTCATATTAAAACAGTTTTGTAAAATCATAAAATGATCAAAAAATATATTGTATATTAATTTTAAAACGGTTAAAAAAAATTAAATATAAAAGTTAAAATGTAAGTTTTCAGATAAAATAACAAAAATGATTTAAGTCAAGTCAAATTTATATGTATAGAGCTTTTCACAATACACATTGTACCTGTAAAGCACAAAAGTAGCACATGACGTTAATGTTTATAGTATCTTAATATCTTCATGCCTTATAGTCGCACTTAGCAGATTAAAGGGGCGATAATATGATATACACTCACCTAAAGGATTATTAGGAACACCATACTAATACTGTGTTTGACCCCCTTTCGCCTTCAGAACTGCCTTAATTCTACGTGGCATTGATTCAACAAGGTGCTGAAAGCATTCTTTAGAAATGTTGGCCCATATTGATAGGATAGCATCTTGCAGTTGATGGAGATTTGTGGGATGCACATCCAGGGCACGAAGCTCCCGTTCCACCACATCCCAAAGATGCTCTATTGGGTTGAGATCTGGTGACTGTGGGGGCCATTTTAGTACAGTGAACTCATTGTCATGTTCAAGAAACCAATTTGAAATGATTCGAGCTTTGTGACATGGTGCATTATCCTGCTGGAAGTAGCCATCAGAGGATGGGTACATGGTGGTCATAAAGGGATGGACATGGTCAGAAACAATGCTCAGGTAGGCCGTGGCATTTAAACGATGCCCAATTGGCACTAAGGGGCCTAAAGTGTGCCAAGAAAACATCCCCCACACCATTACACCACCACCACCAGCCTGCACAGTGGTAACAAGGCATGATGGATCCATGTTCTCATTCTGTTTACGCCAAATTCTGACTCTACCATCTGAATGTCTCAACAGAAATCGAGACTCATCAGACCAGGCAACATTTTTCCAGTCTTCAACTGTCCAATTTTGGTGAGCTCGTGCAAATTGTAGCCTCTTTTTCCTATTTGTAGTGGAGATGAGTGGTACCCGGTGGGGTCTTCTGCTGTTGTAGCCCATCCGCCTCAAGGTTGTGCGTGTTGTGGCTTCACAAATGCTTTGCTGCATACCTCGGTTGTAACGAGTGGTTATTTCAGTCAAAGTTGCTCTTCTATCAGCTTGAATCAGTCGGCCCATTCTCCTCTGACCTCTAGCATCAACAAGGCATTTTCGCCCACAGGACTGCCGCATACTGGATGTTTTTCCCTTTTCACACCATTCTTTGTAAACTCTAGAAATGGTTGTGCGTGAAAATCCCAGTAACTGAGCAGATTGTGAAATACTCAGACCGGCCCGTCTGGCACCAACAACCATGCCACGCTCAAAATTGCTTAAATCACCTTTCTTTCCCATTCTGACATTCAGTTTGGAGTTCAGGAGATTGTCTTGACCAGGACCACACCCCTAAATGCATTGAAGCAACTGCCATGTGATTGGTTGATTTAATATTTGCGTTAATGAGAAATTGAACAGGTGTTCCTAATAATCCTTTAGGTGAGTGTAGATTACATTTTATGACAATACAAGCAATCAAGCTGAGATTTGTTATATAGTTTATATCACCCATGTATGAGTTTATTGTATGCATGCGGATAAAGTTGGATGTACTAATATATCCAACTTTTATATATATATACACTCACCTAAAGGATTATTAGGAACACCTGTTCAATTTCTCATTAATGCAATTATCTAATCAACCAATCACATGGCAGTTGCTTCAATGCATTTAGGGGTGTGGTCCTGGTCAAGACAATCTCCTGAACTCCAAACTGAATGTCAGAATGGGAAAGAAAGGTGATTTAAGCAATTTTGAGCGTGGCATGGTTGTTGGTGCCAGACGGGCCGGTCTGAGTATTTCACAATCTGCTCAGTTACTGGGATTTTCACGCACAACCATTTCTAGAGTTTACAAAGAATGGTGTGAAAAGGGAAAAACATCCAGTATGCGGCAGTCCTGTGGGCAAAAATGCCTTGTTGATGCTAGAGGTCAGAGGAGAATGGGCCGACTGATTCAAGCTGATAGAAGAGCAACTTTGACTGAAATAACCACTCGTTACAACCGAGGTATGCAGCAAAGCATTTGTGAAGCCACAACACGCACAACCTTGAGGCGGATGGGCTACAACAGCAGAAGACCCCACCGGGTACCACTCATCTCCACTACAAATAGGAAAAAGAGGCTACAATTTGCACGAGCTCACCAAAATTGGACAGTTGAAGACTGGAAAAATGTTGCCTGATCTGATGAGTCTCGATTTCTGTTGAGACATTCAGATGGTAGACTCAGAATTTGGCGTAAACAGAATGAGAACATGGATCCATCATGCCTTGTTACCACTGTGCAGGCTGGTGGTGGTGGTGTAATGGTGTGGGGGATGTTTTCTTGGCACACTTTAGGCCCCTTAGTGCCAATTGGGCATCGTTTAAATGCCACGGCCTACCTGAGCATTGTTTCTGACCATGTCCATCCCTTTATGACCACCATGTACCCATCCTCTGATGGCTACTTCCAGCAGGATAATGCACCATGTCACAAAGCTCGAATCATTTCAAATTGGTTTCTTGAACATGACAATGAGTTCACTGTACTAAAATGGCCCCCACAGTCACCAGATCTCAACCCAATAGAGCATCTTTGGGATGTGGTGGAACGGGAGCTTCGTGCCCTGGATGTGCATCCCACAAATCTCCATCAACTGCAAGATGCTATCCTATCAATATGGGCCAACATTTCTAAAGAATGCTTTCAGCACCTTGTTGAATCAATACCACGTAGAATTAAGGCAGTTCTGAAGGCGAAAGGGGGTCAAACACAGTATTAGTATGGTGTTCCTGATAATCCTTTAGGTGAGTGTATATATATATATATATATATATATATATATATATCACTGGCCACAATTTTGACATCAATACCATGGGGAAAAACTGCCATATAGATATTTTTAATATAATCTATTTTAATATTATCTATTATATATACTTTAAGACCTGACGCACGGATCCATTATACTGTTACACATGCGTTTTCTTTCTCAACTGTTAATGTTCACTTAAAACAGAACTGACTGTGTTTATGTGAATACTCGCCAAGACCGGCATTTTGACATTATTTTGTGTGTATTTGACTGTTTAAGCGCAATAAGCAGCAAAAAATAACTAAATTTAGTGCTGAGAGGCGGCTTTATGTGTGCGCACTTTAGGTGTGAGCACACATATGCAGGAATGAGTAAAATTATGCGCAATCCCACGAGTGAGTGAGGGGAGGCGGGTTTGTGTGTAACTCACTGTCTGAGAGATGAGAGAGAGAGAAAGAGCAGCTGGTATCGTGTGTCTATTCTGTGGAAAATGAGTATTGGAAGAGTTTCAGATATTTCAGTATCAATATGTATCGAAAAATCTATATTTTTGGCAACACTACATTGCACTTAGTTTATTACCTCAGATGCCTTTTTAAAAGATTACAATTGAAAAATGTATTTTATATAAAAATCAACCCGCCAGTAGCTAGTAGAGTGACTGCATTACACGCCACTGCTGAAATACACCCGCATTTGGCGGGTGTGAGGTTTTAACGCCAAAGCAATGCAAAAATGCATGTTAAGTACAATAGTACAGCATGTTTCACTTCTGTATTTGTGCATTTGCACAGAGTAAATGTTTCTGGCCTCTGTCATCAAAGTCTAGGGTGCAGGGTGGGTCGGTTCACAAGCCATGGCTTAATTGAAATAATTAAGGGCAAGACTGATACCCCTGTTTGGGTCGGGCTTAGGCTCATGTGCTGTAATGTGAATTAGTCATCAGGCCACAACCGCTTATGTCAACCTCATTCAGCATTATTCGGCATGCACCTCAGAGCTCGCAATGGCTTAAAAACATGCCACTGTTTGCCATGTAAATAAAATGTAGGTAATGGGTATTTGTTTGCATTTGCTGCACACCACAAGGCATTTTATAGTAATGCAAGATGAGGACACAGAGAGAGACACCTGCAATGCTATAGCACGTCTTTCAAGGGTTTATTTTCAAGATGGGTAAAGTAGGCTAATCGAAACTAGAAACATTGTAATTAAAAAGAGAAACATCCATGGCAATCTAGGCTGGCTTTAACAAATGTCAGAAAACTCCACAGCGCTTCTCTTTGACTAATAAATGATGAAGTTTCTAATTAAAGCACAGCTGTACCACAGATTTCAAAGTCCCTGCGGCTGTTAGACATCATAAGAGTAAAGGAAGAGACAATGAAGAAAAAGTCAGCAGGATGAATAATGATAGCAGCTCAAGAAATTCTTTAACATTTAGCACACAAAAGAAAATAGATTTTCAGGAAAATGTGAGGAGTGCAAAACCTGCACAATGTTCTGAATGGTTGCCAGGGTGTTGCTATGCAGTTGCTAGGGTGCTCTGGGTGGTTACTAGGGGGTTAATCACTGGTCTAAGTCAGAAAAAAACACTCCAACCATTTAGATATGATTTTCTTCAATGTAAGTCTTACTAGTTATAACATCCGCCATGTAAAAAGGAAAATAAATGATTAACCCCGCTCTCCTCAACAAGCCAGATATTGCAAGGCATTAAAAAGTTGCGGGATAAGTTCAGATCAAAGTTTAATACTTAGTGTAAGGGGGTTGTTCAAATCACTAACTCTAATATAAGTATAGGCAATACTAATAATGATTTCAGATTTTGCATACTTAGCCGATCCTTCCGCTGCAGAAACTACAAGAAGACTCTCAAGGGGCTCCCGATGCTGCACGTAATGAGGTGATATTTATAAATGACATTTTTGAGGTTGAGAGTTGACTTATTTTGAGAAGAGCCCTTAATACTATCCGTGAGTCACCCTGACTGAAGAAATACCCAGAATTCCTCACTGCCACAAAGGAGAAAGAGTGCAAGAGGAGAGATTTTTCTTATGGATTTCCTGTTGAAACGCTGCATATCTCTGACAGATACCCTTGGAAGAAGCTGAAAAAGAGGAAAAGTGCAGATCCAAAGACAGATGGAGAACCAAATGCTCCAGGAAACAGTGAAAGATTTGTTGAGGCAAATTTAGGTTTTTCTGGCCAATAGGACAGGGGTCTTTATACTGACACCTAGTGGTGTGGATAGAGCACCATGCAAAAGCAAAACATTTTCAGTTACTAGTGTCTTTGTAGAAATACTACTGTTCAAAGGTTTTGGATCGATAAGATGAGAACCAATGAGGTTCATTCTCGTGTTACGCAGCACGTTTGATCTTCAGCAAGAACCAATGAGGTTCATTCTCGTATTACGCAGCACGTTTGAGCTTTCTCAAGAACCAATGAGGTTCATTCTCGTGTTACTCAGCACGTTTGAGCTCCCTCAAGAACCAATGAGGTTCATTCTCGTGTTACTCAGCACATTTGAGCTTCAGCAAGAATCAATGAGGTTCATTCTCGTGTTACTCAGCACATTTGAGCTTCAGCAAGAACCAATGAGGTTCATTCTCGTGTTACTCAGCACATTTGAGCTTCAGCAAGAACCAATGAGGTTCATTCTCGTGTTACGCAGCACTTTTGAGCTTGAGTGAGAACCAATGAGGTTCATTCTCGTGTTACGCAGCACATTTGAGCTTCAGCAAGAACCAATGAGGTTCATTCTCGTGTTACGCAGCACGTTTGAGCTTCAGCAAGAACCAGTGAGGTTCATTCTTGTGTTATGCAGCACGTTTGAGCTTCAGCAAGAACCAGTGAGGTTCATTCTCGTGTTATGCAGCACGTTTGAGCTTCAGCAAGAACCAATGAGGTTCATTCTCGTGTTACGCAGCACGTTTGAGCTTCAGCAAGAACCAATGAGGTTCATTCTCGTGTTATGCAGCACGTTTGAGCTTCAGCAAGAACCAATGAGGTTCATTCTCGTGTTATGCAGCACATTTGAGCTTCAGCAAGAACCAATGAGGTTCATTCTCGTGTTATGCAGCACGTTTGAGCTTCAGCAAGAATCAATGAGGTTCATTCTCGTGTTACGCAGTACCTTTGAGCTTCAGCAAGAACCAATGAGGTTAATTCTCGTGTTACTCAGCACGTTTGAGCTCCCTCAAGAACCAATGAGGTTCATTCTCGTGTTACGCAGCACATTTGAGCTTCAGCAAGAACCAATGAGGTTCATTCTCGTGTTACGCAGCACATTTGAGCTTCAGCAAGAACCAATGAGGTTCATTCTCGTGTTACGCAGCACGTTTGAGCTTCAGCAAGAACCAGTGAGGTTCATTCTCGTGTTATGCAGCACGTTTGAGCTTCAGCAAGAACCAATGAGGTTCATTCTCGTGTTACGCAGCACGTTTGAGCTTCAGCAAGAACCAATGAGGTTCATTCTCGTGTTATGCAGCACGTTTGAGCTTCAGCAAGAACCAATGAGGTTCATTCTCGTGTTACGCAGCACGTTTGAGCTTCAGCAAGAACCAATGAGGTTCATTCTCGTGTTATGCAGCACGTTTGAGCTTCAGCAAGAACCAATGAGGTTCATTCTCGTGTTACGCAGCACGTTTGAGCTTCAGCAAGAACCAGTGAGGTTCATTCTCGTGTTACGCAGCACGTTTGAGCACCCTCAAGAACCAGTAAGGTTCATTCTCGTGTTATGCAGCACGTTTGAGCTTCAGCAAGAACCAATGAGGTTCATTCTCGTGTTACGCAGCACGTTTGAGCTTCAGCAAGAACCAATGAGGTTCATTCTCGTGTTACGCAGCACGTTTGAGCACCCTCAAGAACCAATGAGGTTCATTCTCGTGTTATGCAGCACATCTGAGCTTCAGCAAGAATCAATGAGGTTTGTTCTCGTGCGTCAAGCATGTTCGGGTGAGCTTCTTTTTATGTTCGCAGATCAAGGTTTAAATGTGAATAAAAGCCTAAATAAATCTGATCATCATATAAAGCAATTATGTCTCTTTAAAAAAAAAAATTCATATGGATTAGTTTTACAAACTCTTTATGAACTTTTTGAAGCATCAAAGCGGTAGTTGCGTAGCTGTCAATGGAGGGACAGAAAGGTCTCAGATTTCATCAAAAAGTTTTTTCTTCTTCATTTGTGTTTCCGAAGATGAACATAAGTCATACGGGTTTGGAACGACATGGGGGTGAGTAATTAATGACAGAATTTTCATTTTTTGGTGAACTAACCCTTTAAACATTACTTTAGGTGTTAAACTCGTTACTTCGCCTTTTAATATCAGTACGTGAGCAATGGCACACAGGCAGCGAACTGCAGAAGAAAAGCTTAGAAATGAGATTGGAGTGAATCCTATTTTTATGAGGCTAGACTTGTATCCCAGTGTTGCTCCAAGAGGCAGACGGGGGATTTAAAAGCACACAGACGCTGCGCTGTCCAGCTGACGTTAATCCATTTTTGCAGCGGCCCACGACTGGAACCAGAACAGCTACACGGAGAACTGTCTCACGTCCTAACGACAACACGCTGAAACGCAATCAGACACTGAACTTTATTATTCAGTAAATCTCTTCCTATTATCTCCACCTTGCTGAATTACTTTCATAACACGGGGTCAAGACGGGGTGGGGGGTAGGGGGGGGTTTGCTTAAGTTCTTAAGCTTCCTCATAAGCACTAAACAAGTTACGTAGAAATGCGTTTATAGGGTCTTAGATGTCATGCAAAATATTAATACTTCCAATCACAGGTTAAACTGAAACAAAGAGCAACAACAAAGTATGTGAGTGTAACGGAGGCCAGCTAGTTAGTTGCTGTGCGAGTAAACCTCACTCCTCTGATCTCAAGAGACGTTCTAGCGACTGACGCTAGGGGTTGCAGCCTTTAGCCTCCTTGTTAGAGCGTCCGACTCTCATGCCGGTGGACCCAGTCTCGGGTCCCGCTCGGAGGGGTTACATGAGCGTTAGGGATGTACGGTGCACCAATATTAAAAGTCAATAATTATTTACATGGCCTGATAACTGTTAAATGGCCAATACTAAAATTCTGTACTATATAAATCTCAAAATATTTTACAAATAAAATACACTAGAAATAAAATTAATGGTTTTAAATGTTACAAGATTGCTACAGAGTTTGCTGAAGATTATTTATATAGCAGATGCTTTGCAATAAACAATACAATAAAGCAAACACATTTAACAGTGTTATTAAATTATTAGTGTAAATAAAGAACGTGATGGCAAAGGTAATCCAAATGTAAAAAAAGATGGAAAATAGTGTGCACAATTAAATATCCAATATCAGTTGATATATACTATCGTTCAAAAGTTTAGGGTCCATGAGATTTTGTTTTTTGTCATTGAATGTTTTTGAAAAAAAGTCTCTTCTGCACACCAAAGCTTATATTTACTTATATTTTCTATTTGAAAATGTAATTTATGGCAAAGCTGAATTTTCAGCATCATTACTCCAGTCTTCAGTGTCACATGATCCTTCAGAAATCATTCTAATATGATGATTTGCTGCTTAAGAAACTTAAGGAATTTCTTATTAATATCAATGTTGAAAACAGTTGTGCTTCTTAATATTGTTTTGTTTATGGAAACCTAAAGTTCAAAAGAACAGCATTTATTTGTAACATTAGAAATGTCTTTACTGTCACTGTTGGTCAATTTAATGCATCCTTGCTGAATACAATTATTAATTCAAAAATATATTTAAACAGTTGTCCAATATGCACTATACTAATACAAAAAAATCAAAATAATATCCCATATGGTACTCATACATCATTCATCCCCAGTGAGTATTTAAAAATCACATGCACACAAAAATATATAATAGCTGAAATAATGAAATGGTAAAATGCAAGTAGCCTCAGGTTCAAAATCAGGTTCAGAATGTGGGTTTTTTGAACTGTGTTGTGTACAAACAGTGCATAGTGTGGATTGTGTGTACGTATCTCCGAGAGATCTTTGCATATTTGTGCGTCATACTGATGATTCATGTCATGTACGACTGTTTTATCTATGTATAACACTCCATTACAAATGAATTTGATTAAGCATCTCTTTTGGATAATGGATATCTATGTCACGTCTCATAACTAACTCTGAGCAGCTCTCGATAATAGATGTGCGTTGTAGTATCTGTCAAAGCATGTGTCTTGGAAAAGTTTTGCAGTCTCGTACAGACAAGGTGCTTCGAGGATACCGAAAACTCTTGAGGAAAGTGCTTTGGGTCGTTTCAGCTCTGTGAACCATCTGAACTACAAACAGAATATCTGTCACCGGCCAACAGAGCGGAGTGGTTTAACCTACAGCATAAATAATGCATCTTCCCAAATAGAATGACCTCTCATAACTTGTTTCCCACACATGCCGGCTCGGTACAGGAACACAACAATGGAAAAATCATAATATTAGCATAGCCTTGTGAAATCGCCACAGCGAACATTAACTAAGTTTCACCTCTCTCTCTGCGTCAGCATTGATCTCTGTGGGAAAAAATCAACTCATCCTTAAAAAGACTGCCTGGGTAAATGGCAGAGGGAACGGCTCTCTCAGTCAAGTAGCAATCTCCGCAATGGAAGGCATTTCATGCTGCAAATCCCCCGCTTAAATTGGACTGGTGTGACAGCATCAAATTTTCTCCCAGGGTGATATCAAAATGATTCAGATTTCTGCCAAGTGCTTGAAGCCTTCACATTAATGCATACTTGAGTCTCGCTCTTTTCAAACCCGGATTCGCCGAAGTAAACACTGGCAGGAGCCCTGGGATCGCTATTCCAGAGGACAAGATTAAGGGCAAAGTAGGACAGAGGCGTTTCTAAATGAGAAGTTTAGCACAATCTTATTGTTATTAATGTCAGCGCTCAAACGCGAGGCGTGCCGAACTTAAAAAAGCATCAGAGCTGATTCATCAGACTACGAAATGTATGCGCCATTAAACAGAGGGGAATACACCGCAACGATTTGGAATTCAAAGAGAGCCTCGGAGGTCGAGCCCGCGCAAATAAAAAGTTCTGGGAGCTGCTGAGACTGACTGGACTGTTTTAGCATTCGATTTGCATAGCGAGTAGTCTGGCTGCTCTGATGAATAGGTAATACCACCCCTATGAGGCGAACAGGTTGCATTGTGGGACAGTAGCTGCGGGGCGTGTCATTCCAGTAGAGTGGATTCGCCTGACACTCCAATTTCATCGAAATCCTCCCACTTTTGTCCCGGGGATACGGGTGACAAAATTATACATTATGTATTCATTTATTTATTTATTTGCGCTTTCTTCCGTCCCCAAAACAAAAGTTGTAAACATCCCTACCTCTGGCTGTCATGTATACACTGGGGGTTGCATTTCCAAGACGCAATAAAGCGTTGAGCTGCAATAAAGTTGTGGCGTCTTAATATTGTTTGCCGTACCTAGTTGGACCTCTCACAGCAATATAAATCTCATTTAAGGCCTCACACACGTTCAGAAGACTCACAAAATACAAGAGCGTAGCTGACAAAAACACTGTCCGGCATTTAGAAAACTGTGGATGTGATACGTCTTCTGCAGTGTGGGAGAAGCCTGCCAAGCTACTTATAATTCAAAGCAGTTCAATTCAATTCAACTACAGTCTAGATATTCTACACTATAAACTGCTAGAGAAAAGCAGTTATCTTTTAAAGTCGGTATATGAAACAGAAGTTGCAACAGTCTTTTCTTACCAATTATGACGTATATCCGAGTGAAACGGCTTCTGGAACAAGAACAAATGTAGGGGGTATTGATTGGATGGTTGTGGTTTGCTATTGGTGGATCTCATGTGAGTGACAGGTTGCCCCGCCCTCGTCATCAGAGAAGAGATGATGTCGCTGCAAGAGGGAGAGGAAGTTATTTTGATTAAAGATTATGAGTACACATGGATTTAAAATGGATAAATCATTTATAATAAATACTGCAATATTTCTTTAAAAACAAGAATTGTCATTTTTGATTTCATGGTGACTTTAAAATATATAGGCCAAACCATATAATTTCTTAATATTATATAATACAATTTGTTTAATTTATCTGGCACAAAAAACAATGAGGATTTATATAAGCATCAAAATATATTTTCATAATTTAGTAAACAGAAAAATGTAGGCAAAACTCAATACATATGTCAAAAACTGATTTTACAGCATTTATTTAAATATTTCACTACAAAAAAGACATAAAATTTATCTTCTGCTCACCAAGGCTGCATTTATTTGATCAAAAGTACAAAGTACTGTAAAAAAAAAAAATGATATTGTGAAATATTATTACAATTTAAAATAAGTTTTCACATGATTCTTCAGAAATCGTTCTAATATGCTGATTTGCTGCTCAAGAAATGTTTTCTTATTATTATCAATGTTGAAAACACTTTTTGCAGGAAACCGTGATACACTACCATTCAAAAGTTTGGGGTAGGTATAATTAATACTTTTAATGAGCAAGGATGCATTAAATTGATCAAAAGTGACAGTAAAGACATTTATAATGTTACAAAAGACTTCTATAATTCAAATAAAATTCAAATAAACATAGTATTCATCAAAGAATCCTGAAAAAAGTGTCACGGTTTCCACATAATATGAAGCAGCACAAAAAATGCATCATTGGTGAGCATAAGAGACATCTTTCAAAGATTAAAAAAATCATAATGATCTCAAACTTTTGACCAGTTGTGTACATGCATTGTTCAAATTTACCATTTCCCAAAACTGAATCAGACTTCCCAGCAAAGAGAAGAAATTTTAACAGAGCGCATTTGATTAAACAGCTCACAAAAACTGTGAGCACAAACAGTATGGCATAAAAAAGTGCTGCAGCATTTTGTCTGTTACTTATTGGAAAATATAGCTCATTACTGGCAAAGCTGCACTGAACTACCGTGACTAAATGCGAAATGACTTAAGGTAAATGCCATGCTACTGACAAATTTTATTAGTAGCATTTTAGTTAGTAACTCCCCAACACTGGTCTTCTCAACCTAGAAATATGGACAGAATGCCTTCCATAGGTCAAGGGCACAGAATATAATGCCCTCCTAATATAATGAAGGATGGAGAATCTAGACTAGATAATTAAAGCGGAAACATTCTAATATCAGACATGCATGATTGGCTGGGGCCGCAGAGGTTAGAATGACGCAAATCTTCGAAGACAAGAAAGGTGACATTGTTCTCCATACTTAGCCTCGCTGTGAGAGCGGGAGAAGATAAAAAGGTGCAGATTTTTAAATGAATGAAAGAAGCACCGAGATCACAGTCTACCTTTTCCGAGTGGCTGCCAAATGAGGTTAGGCGATGTGAATTTTCTATTGTGGAAACGCAGCTTCATTTTCATGGGGCCATCTGTTTGAAAGACCTGAAGATGTAATTATGCTTTCTTCGTTCAGACAGATCATGCACAATCAAGTGCAATTAGGTGGCCTTCTGCTCGAATTCCCTCATCTTATGATGTGAAGGTACCTCATATATGCAGTTTTGTGGAGTTACTTATGCAAGTAAATACTTGTGTCAAATTTGTAGTGCAACAGCCTCCAAGTATGATGATCGCCTTGCAAAGGTACCCCTTCCTAAAATATAAAGAAAAAACGGTAACACTTTACAATAAGGTCTCATTTGTTAACATTAGTTAATGCATTAACTAACAATAACTAACATTGAGCAATACATTTGTTACAGTGTTTATTAATCTTATAACTGTTCATGTTAGTTCACCGTGTGCTGTTAACAAATGAACAAATGAAACCTTATTGAAAAATGTTACAGAAAAAACAAACAATAAGTTTTGTTGTTCTATAAAATCTTATACTCGCACACTATATTATACACAATATTTTTGGTAAAATATTTTATTCATATTTCATATATATTTATATACTTATATTATTTTTATTAGTGTTTTATTCTATAAAATCCAAAATATTATATATATTATATATATATATACACTCACCTAAAGGATTATTAGGAACACCATACTAATACTGTGTTTCACCCCCTTTCGCCTTCAGAACTGCCTTAATTCTACGTGGCATTGATTCAACAAGGTGCTGAAAGCATTCTTTAGAAATGTTGGCCCATATTGATAGGATAGCATCTTGCAGTTGATGGAGATTTGTGGGATGCACATCCAGGGCACGAAGCTCCCGTTCCACCACATCCCAAAGATGCTCTATTGGGTTGAGATCTGGTGACTGTGGGGGCCATTTTAGTACAGTGAACTCATTGTCATGTTCAAGAAACCAATTTGAAATGATTTGAGCTTTGTGACATGGTGCATTATCCTGCTGGAAGTAGCCATCAGAGGATGGGTACATGGTGGTCATAAAGGGATGGACATGGTCAGAAACAATGCTCAGGTAGGCCGTGGCATTTAAACGATGCCCAATTGGCACTAAGGGGCCTAAAGTGTGCCAAGAAAACATCCCCCACACCATTACACCACCACCACCAGCCTGCACAGTGGTAACAAGGCATGATGGATCCATGTTCTCATTCTGTTTACGCCAAATTCTGACTCTACCATCTGAATGTCTCAACAGAAATCGAGACTCATCAGACCAGGCAACATTTTTCCAGTCTTCAACTGTCCAATTTTGGTGAGCTCGTGCAAATTGTAGCCTCTTTTTCCTATTTGTAGTGGGGATGAGTGGTACCCGGTGGGGTCTTCTGCTGTTGTAGCCCATCCGCCTCAAGGTTGTGCGTGTTGTGGCTTCACAAATGCTTTGCTGCATACCTCGGTTGTAACGAGTGGTTATTTCAGTCAAAGTTGCTCTTCTATCAGCTTGAATCAGTCGGCCCATTCTCCTCTGACCTCTAGCATCAACAAGGCATTTTCGCCCACAGGACTGCCGCATACTGGATGTTTTTCCCTTTTCACACCATTCTTTGTAAACTCTAGAAATGGTTGTGCGTGAAAATCCCAGTAACTGAGCAGATTGTGAAATACTCAGACCGGCCCGTCTGGCACCAACAACCATGCCACGCTCAAAATTGCTTAAATCACCTTTCTTTCCCATTCTGACATTCAGTTTGGAGTTCAGGAGATTGTCTTGACCAGAACAACACCCCTAAATGCATTGAAGCAACTGCCATGTGATTGGTTGATTAGATAATTGCATTAATGAGAAATTGAACAGGTGTTCCTAATAATCCTTTAGGTGAGTGTATATATATACACACTATATTGCCAAAAGTTCTGGGACGCCTGCCTTTACATGCACATGAACTTTAATGACATCCCATTCTTAATCCGTAGGGTTTAATATGGAGTTGGCCCACCCTTTGCAGCTATAACAGCTTCAACTCTTCTGGGAAGGCTTTCCACAAGGTTTAGGAGTGTGTTTATGGGAATTTTTGACCATTCTTCTAGAAGCGCATTTGTGAGGTCAGGCACTGATGTTGGACGAGAAGGCCTGGCTCGCAGTCTCCGCTCTAATTCATCCCAAAGGTGTTCTATCGGGTTGAGGTCAGGACTCTGTGCAGGCCAGTCAAGTTCCTCCACACCAAACTCGCTCATCCATGTCTTTATAGACCTTGCTTTGTGCTCTGGTGCGCAGTCATGTTGGAACAGGAAGGGGCCATCCCCAAACTGTTCCCACAAAGTTGGGAGCATGAAATTGTCCAAAATGTCTTGGTATGCTGAAGCATTAAGAGTTCCTTTCACTGGAACTAAGGGGCCAAGCCCAACCCCTGAAAAACAACCCCACACCATAATCCCCCCTCCACCAAACTTTACACTTGGCACAATGCAGTCAGGCAAGTACCGTTCTCCTGGCAACCGCCAAATCCAGACTCGTCCATCGGATTGCCAGACAGAGAAGCGTGATCGGTCACTCCAGAGAACATGTCTCCACTGCTCTAGAGTCCAGTGGCGGCATGCTTTACACCACTGCATCCAACGCTTTGCATTGCACTTGGTGATGTAAGGCTTGGATGAGCTGCTCGGCCATGGAAACCCATTCCATGAAGCTCTCTACGTACTGTTCTTGAGCTAATCTGAAGGCTACAGACCAAGTTTGGAGGTCTGTAGCTATTGACTCTGCAGAAAGTTGGCGACTTCTGCGCTCTGTGCGCCTCAGCATGCGCTGACCCCGCTCTGTGATTTTATGTGGCCTACCACTTCGTGGCTGAGTTGCTGTTGTTCCCAACTGCTTCCACTTTGTTATAATACCACTAACAGTTGACCGTGGAATATTTAGTAGTGAGGAAATTTAATGAATCGACTTATTGCACAGGTGGCAACCTGTCACGGTATCACGCTTGAATTCACTGAGCTCCTGAGAGTGACCCATTCTTTCACAAATGTTTGTAGAAGCGTCTGCATGCCTAGGTGCCTGATTTTATACACCCGTGGCCATGGAAGTGATTGGAACACCTGAATTCAATGATTTAGAGGGGTGTCCCAATACTTTTGGCAATATAGTGTATATACATGCACACTTTTTATATTATACATACATATATACATACACACTCCTGGGCAAAAAAAAGAGGCTAAACACTAAGCTTTTAATTGTCTTAACCACAAATTATTGGTCAGGAAATGAGCAAATATGTATATGTACACAGACATGAACACACACACACACAAATATATATATATAATATATATAAATATAATAATATACTGTATATACACACACATATTATATAAAGAAACTTTTATTTTAGATGCGATTAATCATGATTAATTGATTTGACAGCACTAATATATACAGTATATATATATATATTATTTTTACAAACCATAATTTATTTATTTTTTTACTAATACTTAAATATTACAGAACCATTAATATAAATAATTCTTGTAATGCACTTTTTTGATAATAAATTAGCACCTTTAGAAAAAAATATTGCCATACACCTTGTAAGCTAGTGAGCAAGAAAAACAACACATATACGAATTACAATATATATCAAAATATGTATGTTCCATGGAAGGAGAGATGAATCAGAAAAAGAGGTCTACCTGGGCACCGTCAGTGGACTGCTGAAGACTGGAAGAAGGTCTTGACCGATGAATCAAAATGTGAAAATCTTCGGTTCGTCACACAGGGATTTTGTATGGTATCGAGTAGGTGAAGGGACGGAGGAGGAACCTGTCAAACATGGAGGTGGAAGCGTGATGGTCTGGGGCTCTTTTGCTGTGTACAGAGTCTGCGAATGAGTGAGTGGCGCCCTAAACCAAAAGCATGACCAAAGCATTTTGCAGAACCATGCAATACCCTCTGGTATACGCCTCACTGGTCAGGGGTTCATCCTACAGCAAGATAATGACCCAAAACACCTTCAGGCTGTGAAGAAACAACCAAGTTGGAATGGCCAGAACAGTTTGAGATGAACTGGACAGAAAAGTGAAAGCAAAGAAACCTATAAGTGCAAATACAAATGCAACAATGTTAGGAAAAACTTTTCAAAGAATACTTGATTTCTATTGTAGAAAGTGTGTTCTGAAAAAGATGCAGCTTTGAGTTAAAATGTAGAATTGTAACTTAAATGTAGAATTATAAACCAGACTGTAAATATATGCATTTTTTTTTTTACAAAATGTATAAAAAATATTCACAGTAAAATAATACATTACAAATTTGCATATTGTTTTACATAGTTATTTTTTTCTTTTTATTTGTTCTGTTTTACTATTACTTTATATGTATACAGAAGTATAAAAAATAAACTATTAATACGATAAAACGGAAATAAAAAAAACTAGTAAAACGATATGCAAATGTGTTGTTTTTATTAGAATTATTATCATATATAATAAATCATGGAATTGTTGTATTTGCATGCAGATAGATAAGGATGAATAGATAAAGATGGATTAGGATAGATAAATTAGGATAGATAGATAAGGATGGATTAGGATAGATAGATAGATAGATAGATAGATAGATAGATAGATAGATAGATAGATAGATAGATAGATAGATAGATAGATAGATAGATAGATATTAGATTGATAAGAATGGATAGATAAGGGTGGATAGATTAGGATAGATAGATAGATAGATAGATAGATAGATAGATAGATAGATAGATAGATAGATAGATAGATAGATAGATAGATAGATAGATAGATAGATAGATAGATAGATAGATAGATAAGGGTGGATAGATAGATAGATAGATAGATAGATAGATAGATAGATAGATAGATAGATAGATAGATAGATAGATAGATAGATAGATAGATAGATAGATAGATGAGGATGGATAAATTAGGATAGATAAGGATGGATAGATAGATAGATAGATAGATAGATAGATAGATAGATAGATAGATAGATAGATAGATAGATTAGGATAGATAGATAAGGATGGATATATTAGGATAGATAAGGATGGATAGATAGATAGATAGATAGATAGATAGATAGATAGATAGATAGATAGATAGATAGATAGATGAGGATGGATAAATTAGGATAGATAGATAGATAGATAGATAGATAGATAGATAGATAGATAGATAGATAGATAGATAGATAGATAAGGATGGATATATTAGGATAGATAGATAATAATGGATAGATAGATAGATAGATAGATAGATAGATAGACAGGCAGACATTAATTTGATTCATTAAAATTAGTAACATTTAAACACAGTTGGCCCATAATGCAACATAATGTGCTCGTCATGTCATCATGTCTGTCATTAAGAGTATAAGAACCTCGTCTGATGTCAGAGATTGTTTGCTCCAGCTTTCATTTTGCAATCTAGCTCAGTTTTTCATCATCCTACACCTCTGAATAAACAGTGCTGAAGACGATATTTTGGGTTTTGCAGGAGTGGTGTTTGTGTGTGTGTGTTTGTTAATAAAAGCACAATCTCAGCTTTTTTTCCAGACCGTTTTGGGAGAAATAGGGCAGTTTTATGAACACGCGGCAGACTCATCTTTCCGGACAAGAAAACCTCTCCTTTGCTCCTAAAAGGTGCCTCGGGTCTCCTGAGAGAGCGTCTTCCAAGACAACAGCTGTGTCTTCCTGATTCTTAATTTAGTTCATTTATGCTCGGCCTGCATTCATCTGCGACGGACCAACGAGGTTACCTTGCGTAGATCTTCATTTCCAATTCAATAATGCTCTTCAGCTGTGTTAATTAAACAGTTAATATTGAATCTAGAAGATATTAAACCAGAGTCCACAAGAACCCTTCCGCTCTAATGCGGGCGTCCCCTTGAGAGATTAGTGGCATTATAATAAGGTGGAAAAACAATTATTTCAGCTGCTTTTCATATACCGGCTTGATATCGTCAGGCGCGTTATTGAGTTTTATTTCGCCTGACTGTTGTTGTTATTGTGCTCGTCATGTCGGTAATGTCATTAAGAGTATAACAACCTCGTCTGATGTCAGAGATTGTTTGCTTCAGCTTTCATTTTGCAATCTAGCCGGCTTTTTCATCTCATTCATTTCAATTAAAGAAGTGAGAGGACTTAATTGTGCTCGTTTAAAGATGGACTACGAGAATCGCATTGATGAACAGAAGATCTTTGAGGAGAAATGGAAGGCCTCCAGCTTCTGACAGCAGTTAAAGAGATGTGAGATTGGCAGATGCAACCCCAAAACATTGTCTCTGGAGGGATGGCTTTTCTCAGAACGGTAATTGAAATTAACTTTCACAGTTTAGGAAAAAGTCAATGAATTCATTAAGGCGATCAGACGGCTCTGTGATTTAAAACACATGGCTTAAAAAAACCAAGAAATGTCCCCTGTAAAGTTCAAGTTGAACTAGACGCTTAGATAGTAGTTTCTAATGTTTGACACACTAAACAAACCAAATACAGATTAAAAAAATATGTATAATGTAAAAATAAACAATACAATAAACAATTATATAAAAACCGTAAACAAATTTTGAAGTTGGCTTGAAAAAGCCTTGTTTGAAATAACTTTGACAAGCTTACAGTTTGAATTGAATTGTTGAAATTGAAGTGATGATTTACCACATTACTAGCATGTTTTAGCATGATTTAATATGAATTAGCATGTTGCAAACATGTTTTATAATGTTGCTAGCATAAAATAGCAGGATGTTAACATGTTTTAACATGTTGTTAGTATGAATTAGCATTTTGCTAACACGTTTAACATGTTAGCATGAATTAGCATTGTTTAACACATTGCTAACATGAGTAAGCATGTTGTTAGAATGGTTTAGTGTTGTTAGTAGCATGAATTAGCATTTTTTAACACATTGCTAACATGATTTAACAAGTTGGTTACATGTTTTAATACATTAATTATTATGTTGCTAGCATGAATTAGCATTTCTCTAGCATTAATTAACATGTTGCTAGCATGATTTAACATGTTGCTAGCATGTTTTAACATGTGTTAACATGAATTAGCATGTCACTACCATGATTTAACATGCTGCTAACATGTTTTAACATGCTGCTAACAAGAATTAACATGTTGCTATAGCATGATTTAGGATTGTGCTAGCATGAATTAGCATGTTGCTAGCATGATTTAACATTTTGTTAAATTATTTGATTATTTGTTCTGTTTTACTATATATATATATATATATATATATATATATATATATATATATATAGCAAAATATATAAATAACTGCCTTAAAACCTTTTTTTGGTGAAAATACTAACGTGCCTAAGACTTTTGCACAGTATATAATATTGTCAGACAATAAATATTATTAGTAAAATTTCTACAAATTTGACTGAATAAATGTGTGAATGTTCTAATGTAATACATGGGCAATATCAATAAAAATGAATAAATGCAAATATTGATATGAGAAAAATCCCAGATGAAGATTTTCTGCTTTTGTTATCTTGCTTCCCAGTTAGTTATAGACAACAAGATGAAAACTTTTCCTCTACAAAAAAATTATAATTCACAAGCTGAATTATTGAAAACCCATGAAAGGGAGTTTTAATTTTGATGATTTTATCTGAAATCAAATTCACGCCTCATTATTCAGACCATCTTGACTCATAAGATTTTAATAAAGAAATTAAACATTTACCAGCAGTCACAGAGACCGATTTAAAGCCTACCGCTCTAAATTCCCAGTTCAGGCCACAGGTTTTTGAATGAAACATTTATTTACCTTTTACATCTGAGGCCTATTAGGTTTAATTAAATATGATGGCCTATAAAGATTCCAGAATGAAGTTTGGAACCAGAGTGGCCAGAAACTTTGCGAAGCTGACATCATTTCACTGGCTCTTACGGTATTCATGGGCCCAAACCGCAGCGCCTGGCAGTCTGTTCGGTAACTCAATAGAGGGAACAGCAGTTGTCTGGGACAATACCAACCGGCCAGTGCAAACACTCGCCTATTCCAAACCATCATATGGCCTCACCACCAGCCAACGGAGCGATTCAGGGGAACAGGATAGACTGAACATGAGATACAGCTCAGCCATTTTTAATTTCCCTTTTATATTACCCACTGACATATCTCCCGAATGAACTAATTCACTTTGCGGAGGTAACAGCAGTGCCGACTAATCAAATCGGACAATGATATTGCATAATGTCGTAATCTTCCATCTCCCCCACTGCTGTTCGGGGCAGTTAATGGCTGGTATCAGTCATGAATTCTGCTTGTTTAATGAGGAGCAGCGGTGAAAAAGGGAAAAGGGCCAATTGGACGGTTTGTTACCCTCTTCCACCAATCAAGACGGAGTAAAGTGATGCCCATTATGATGTCATCAGGTCAAATAAGACACTTGTATGACAATCTGTTCAAGCATCAATCTGGAGAAGCAAACACCAGCACGCAGGGACTCAAATGACACTTGTCTTTCTCTCAAACCTGGCTTGTTTTGAATCAAAGACTATAGCAGCAGCTCAGGTCAATGCAGCCCACATGAGTAAAATGTTAAAAGCTGTCAGCCCTGAAAAGCATGACACAATCACAGAACGAGAGAAAAACAGGCTGACATTTAAAATATGTTCTCAGAGACGCTGGATGGTGTTATGTAAGACGATAAGAACGATTCTATTAATAACTAAATGCTATTAAACAATCTCTGTGGTAAAATCACAACTTCTTCATACATCAAGGGTGTCTGATCTGCCAAACTTATGTGTCCCTTTAAAATCTATTATATTTGAATGACCAACTAAAACTACCAAGAAACATCGGCTGTATCCGAAATCGCCCCCTATACCCTTAAATAGGGCACTATTTGAGGAGACAGCCAGTTATAGTGGTGTCCGAAACCATAGTGGACGTTATTGAGTGCACTCGTTCAATCCCACAATGCACCGCAATAAGGAGTGTACAACTGATGTACACTCAACGGCTAGGGAATACTTCACTGTGAGAGTCGCGCGCTGAATGAATTCCCGCGTCTTGCCAGGAAATGGCGCCCAACATTTAAATAATCATCCATTCATTTTCCAAACCGCGCTGGTCCAGCGTAATATCATACAGGTATAAATCCCCTTTTAATTGATTATTAAATTGTTTAATTACGGTTTATACATGCTAGTTTCCATGGCATAGATTAAGATAAATCTTTTCATTACTACTGGAGCTGCCAGTTTGCTACGTTTCAAATGATTATTAAACAGCAAGCACAAACTATGCAAAAGTGACAGCCGGCGCACTCAGTATCTGAATTCACTCACTTGTTTTCATTCACACTCTCAAGTGGACTATATTAGTGGAGTAATGTAGGAAATAGTGAATGAGGGTATAGGGGCGATTTCAGACACAGCAATCATTTCATAAAGCATATCAATATAATAATCGGATCAAGTAACTACATTTTCGAAGAAAATGGTTGCTGCCATTGTTCAGATCACTAACACCAAGTCTACACTGGACGTGGCAAAGCAACCATTGCAAATCCATTTGTTCTTCATGTCAGAAGTAGCACAAGAATGTGGCATCAGTTTACGGTCGTGAATTTGTTGTGTCGCTTCACACCGCATGCAGTGTAGACAGCATCACTGATTATAATGGGTTCTATTTGCTTTTGTCATGTCGTGCCGCTCGCATCCGGTATAGACACCGTATAAGAGTATGATTCTCTTGGTAAACGACACTAATTGACAGATCAAGACAACTAATCTTTACTTTGCATCTTACCAATGTAACCTGCATTAAAGTAACAGTTACTATAGGGAATATTTACATTCATGCATTTAGCAGATGCTTTTATATGGAAGCTTGTTTCCGCCAATGAATAAAAAGTTTAAAAAGTAATTGCGACTTTTTATCTCACAATTCGGACTTTTTTTCTCAGAATTGCATGATATAAACTTACAATTGTGAGTTATACAGTCAGAATTGCATGACATACTTGCAATTGCATCTAGGGCAAAATTAGCGTGTTAAATCATACGACAAATTTTTTCAGTTTAACGCATTCAAAATATCTAACGCAATTAACACAGCATCAGTTTTTTCTGTCATCCTTTGGCTGCGCTACACTATATGATCACACTATCATTCATTCATGTGCTATTAAACCATTGAAGCGCGATAAGACACAAAAATAAGGTCCCACTTTATATTAGGTGGCCTTAACTACTATGTACTTACATCAAAAAATAAGTACAATGTACTTATTGTGTTCATATTGTATTGCAAAACACTTTTGCTGATATTGAGGTGTGATACGTGTAAAGTTAGGGACAGGTGTGGTGGTGTGGGTAAGTTTAAGGGTAGGGTTAGGTGTAAGGGAAGTGTCAACAGTGTAATTATAAATGTAATTACAGAAATTAATTACAGATGTAATTACATGCAGGTAATTTTTAAAATGTAAGTACAATGTAAAAACATGTATGTACACAATAAGTGCATTGTATCAAATGATTAATTTAAATGTTAGTACATAGTAGTTAAGGCCACCTAATATAAAGTGTAAAAATAAGAACTTAAATCTGTACTGGTGCGCTCTCTGTGAATCTCTTGACACACACAGGACTCGTACACACAGAATGCCGCTTCAGACAGCGTGGCCGCGTTGAGTTCTCTTTCACGCTTGAATGGACAAAAACACACAAAAGTATGCCAAAATGTCCGCTTTGTCGAGTATCCTCGTAAGCACAGTCTTTAATGAGTTAAAAAGTGTTAAATGAACGCAAAGAGTTGTGAGGGCATCGGATGCGTGTCAGATCCGGATCTGCGTCATGTGCTTCAGATCTTAAAGTGACAGTAGCCTAATAAACCCACTGTGGTGATGTCTGTCATTAATGTAAATCAAAGAACAAAAGACAACGAGAAAATCACTCACTGCTCTTGACTGAACTTTTGTAGCTTTAATAAGGATTAATCTATATTTAATTTAAAGTTTATGCAGTGAAGACTGAAGTGTTTGAATACTTTATTCAATTTCTGTAGGCTATATTTCTTACCTGTAAGATCAAATATTTAAAATATACTTTATGTTGTTTCTACATTAATTTGGAGATTAAATGTGAAGTTATTACAATATAAAAATATATTAAAAACTTTAATGTTAGGTGCGATTAATTACAGAAAAAATGTGCGATTAATTAATATTATTTTTAAATCGATTGACAGCACTAAAGTCTCAATTGTGAGTTATAAAGTCAGAACTGCGAAATATAAACTCGCAATTGCGAGAAAAAAAACGTAGTCTATTTCTCGAAATTGCAAGTTTATATCCCGCAATTCTGACGACTTTTCTCAGAATTTATATCTAATTGTGAGAAAAAAGTCAGAATTGTGAGATGTGAGAAGTCGCATTTCTATCAAAAATTAGCTCATTTCATAAACCCGACAACACAAAAACCACACATTTATGAGATTTGAAATGATCAGCTTTTTCTCTGGTTTTGATGTCAACACCTAAACAGACATGCAAACATTGCTATCAATGCAGGTAAATAGCTGCGAGTAAAAATCTGCAAAAATCTAGGTTTAGAGATATTTTTTTGCTTAACATTTTATGATCTTTACCTGATAACAGAACACCATTTAAACACTCTCAATGTAAGAAACCCACAATGAATGCAAATAAACTGAAAGGTTCCAACTAACACAGTTCGGTTGCTGCCAGGAAAATAACTAGACGAATATCTGCAAGTCTCTAAAGGTTCATTAAGACAAGCACAGAGGATTTGTGAGTAAGACTATTTTTAGACTGCATTACCTACTACAACAGTATCTTAAAACAATGCTTAAATACCATAAATCTGCCTTGGTAACGTCAGCCAAAAAAAAAATATTAAAGGTGCATTATAGAAATTTGTTGGGAGGAAAATGTACTTTCTGCTTTTCAACCACAGAAGGCAGATAAAAAGGCTAAAGTTCCATAGTGCACTTTCAGCTTAAGAAGCAGAGCAAGTTTTAAGAAAGATTACAAAGACTTTTTTTTATTATTTAGGAATAATGTGCACTGACAAATAAGTCTGGAAATGTGCATTAAGAAAGTAAACAGTTCAAGGCACTGGATATTCTTGTACTTACCAATATTTACCAATGACAGATAAGGAAGTAGATTAACCCCTTATGGTGTACTAGTCTGTACTAGTAGTGTACTACCAATTCCTTAAAGATATAAAAGCAAACCAGTGACATTGAGAAATGCATGCACTGGCTTGCAGACCAACAGCCTCAGGTCTGTTGTATATGCTGGCTTTCCATTGATTTGTTTCAGTAATTGACTGTCTAGAGAGTCCTCTAACCTGGAACTCACACGATAATCAGTTTGTTTGTGGGTAATTACTAACACCTGCCCTCGAGCCCTTTGACTCACCTCACCAGCTTCTTATGCGAGTTGCGTTGAGTCTTTGCAGGCCTCCGTGGATTCCTCTTTATCCAGAGGCGTCCCTGCTCGGCTTAAGTGACTGTTGTGTTTGTGCTGATATTATATCTGACTTGTATGATGCAGGTGGTTGTCACTGCTATTAGATTTGTCTCAGCCAACATGGTTGATCCCTCATGAGCGCTTGGTGAGACAAGTTCAACAGACTTTCTGTTGAATTCAGCAGAGAGAGTCTAGATAAATAGAAATCACAGGGTTCAAGATATGATTACAGGTATCTGTAACCTTGATCTCAAGTTCCCTCAAGTAAAATTGTCAAGGTAAGTAAAATCACCTGTATTTATGGCGCGTTATAGGATTGGTTCAAAGCTGCTTTAACGGGGATAGACAGGAAAATAATGATTCAATGATGCAAACAGAGTTCAATTCTGCTGTAAAGCATCCTGTCTTATTTAGTAATACATTCATTATGATCGCATGCAAAGTCTTACAATAACAGGACAATATCTTGTCTAAAGCTTCAGTGCATTTCTGTATATCTGGTGTACAAGCAAGCACACTCCAGCACACTGAAACTCTTTAGCTGTGTCAGGCTTTGGATTACACAAATGATGAAACTGCTTTGCTGAGTAAAGCAAATTTCTCTATTTGCTATTCATGTTGGCAGAGCAAATGCTTTGTACTAGGACATGGCCTTGACCTCTCATGCTCTTGGATCATGTACACTATATATGTAAGGAATAATTGACGACAGGCTGTTGAATTATTAGAAAATAATGCACACCCAAGGTGGTAATGCAGCCATGACACGAAGCAGACCTCGGGTGTGCATTATTTTCTAATAATTCAATGGCCCGGAGTCATTTATTCTGCTTATACTATGGATACCACACATCAAAACATTGTTCAGATGTTGTATTTCAAGACATTTGTCAGGTTTTCGTCCTTAAAATGCTCTTGTGTGTAGGACTAATTTCTTACGCATCTCATCCCACGCCTCCGCTGCTAATTCCAAAACGTCACAGTAACAGAAGCTTGAGCCTGTCACGTCACGTGTAGGATAGAAGCTCACAAAGACAAGGATGAACAGGAGGCAGGAACTTTAATAACAAAACTCAGATAACTTTTACACACGAAGAAACATAGACAAGAACCGACAAACACTGAGGGAGAACTGAGGGCTTAAGTACACAAGGCAAATGAGAATAACAAGGTGATAGACGAGGCACAGGTGAATGATATAACTAATTAGACAAACTGGGGAAAACTGGGTCACAGAGACTTAACCAGAAACACAAGACAGAGCAAACATTTAACAGAGCCATTGATAGCAGACTAATGCAGTTATTATAGAGAGAGAGAGAGAGAGAGAGAGCGAAAGAGAGAGATTTTTCCTGAGTTCCAGTCACTCCATGAAACTAACAAATTGAAAATCTTACTTGGTGAAGGACCTACTTCCTCTTTAGTAGCACATCATATTTACAAACCCGATTCCAAAAAAGTTGGGACACTGTACAAATTGTGAATAAAAAAGGAATGCAATAATTTACAAATCTCATAAACTTATATTTTATTCACAATAGAATATAGATAACATATCAAATGTTGAAAGTGAGACATTTTGAAATGTCATGCCAAATATTGGCTCATTTTGGATTTCATGAGAGCTACACATTCCAAAAAAGTTGGGACAGGTAGCAATAAGAGGCCGGAAAAGTTAAATGTACATATAAGGAACAGCTGGAGGACCAATTTGCAACTTATTAGGTCAATTGGCAACATGATTGGGTATAAAAAGAGCCTCTCAGAGTGGCAGTGTCTCTCAGAATTCAAGATGGGCAGAGGATCACCAATTCCCCCAATGCTGCGGCGAAAAATAGTGGAGCAATATCAGAAAGGAGTTTCTCAGAGAAAAATTGCAAAGAGTTTGAAGTTATCATCATCTACAGTGCATAATATCATCCAAAGATTCAGAGAATCTGGAACAATCTCTGTGCGTAAGGGTCAAGGCCGGAAAACCATACTGGATGCCCGTGATCTTCGGGCCCTTAGACGGCACTGCATCACATACAGGAATGCTACTGTAATGGAAATCACAACATGGGCTCAGGAATACTTCCAGAAAACATTGTCGGTGAACACAATCCACCGGGCCATTCGCCGTTGCCGGCTAAAACTCTATAGGTCAAAAAAGAAGCCATATCTAAACATGATCCAGAAGCACAGGCGTTTTCTCTGGGCCAAGGCTCATTTAAAATGGACTGTGGCAAAGTGGAAAACTGTTCTGTGGTCAGACGAATCAAAATTTGAAGTTCTTTTTGGAAAACTGGGACGCCATGTCATCCGGACTAAAGAGGACAAGGACAACCCAAGTTGTTATCAGCGCTCAGTTCAGAAGCCTGCATCTCTGATGGTATGGGGTTGCACGAGTGCGTGTGGCATGGGCAGCTTACACATCTGGAAAGGCACCATCAATGCTGAAAGGTATATCCAAGTTCTAGAACAACATATGCTCCCATCCAGACGTCGTCTCTTTCAGGGAAGACCTTGCATTTTCCAACATGACAATGCCAGACCACATACTGCATCAATTACAACATCATGGCTGCATAGAAGAAGGATCCGGGTACTGAAATGGCCAGCCTGCAGTCCAGATCTTTCACCCATAGAAAACATTTAGCGCATCATAAAGAGGAAGATGTGACAAAGAAGACCTAAGACAGTTGAGCAACTAGAAGCCTGTATTAGACAAGAATGGGACAACATTCCTATTCCTAAACTTGAGCAACTTGTCTCCTCAGTCCCCAGACGTTTGCAGACTGTTATAAAAAGAAGAGGGGATGCCGCACAGTGGTAAACATGGCCTTGTCCCAACTTTTTTGAGATGTGTTGATGCCATGAAATTTAAAATCAACTTATTTTTCCCTTAAAATGATACATTTTCTCAGTTTAAACATTTGATATGTCATCTATGTTGTATTCTGAATAAAATATTGAAATTTGAAACTTCCACATCATTGCATTCTGTTTTTATTCACAATTTGTACAGTGTCCCAACTTTTTTGGAATCGGGTTTGTATAAACGCTACAAACTAAGATGTACTGAGTGAACACATCCACATTAATAATATTATTAATATGTGTATATATAAATATACACTGATCAGGCATAAAATTATGACCTAATATTGTGTTGGTCCCCCTTCTGCTGCCAAAACAGCCCTGACCCATCGAGGCATGGACTCCACTAGACCCCTGAAGGTGTGCTCTGGTACCTGGCACCAAGATGTTAGCAGCAGATCCTTTAAGTCCTATAAGTTGCGAGGTGGGGACTCCATGGATCAGACTTGTTTGTTCAGCACATCCCACAAATGCTCGATTGGATTGAGATCTGGGGAATTTGGAGGCCAATCAACACCTCAAACTCGTTGTTGTGGTCCTCAAACCATTCCTGAACCATTTTTGCTCTGTGGCAGGGCACATTATCCTGCTGAAAGAGGCCACAGCCACCAGGGAATACCGTTTCCATGAAAGGGTGTACATGGTCTGCAACAATGCTTAGGTAGGTGGTACGTGTCAAAGTAACATCCACATGGATGGCAGGACCCAAGGTTTCCCAGCAGAACATTGCCTAAAGCATCACACTGCCTCCGCCGGCTTGCCTTCTTCCCATAGTGCATCCTGGTTCCATGTTTTCCCCAGGTAAGCGACGCACACGCACCCAGCCATCCACGTGATGTAAAAGAAAACGTGATTCATCAGACCAGGCCACCTTCTTCCATTGCTCCGTGGTCCAGTTCTGATGCTCACGTGCCCACTGTTGGCGTTTTCAGCAGTGGACAGGGGTCTGCATGGGCACCCTGACTGGTCTGCGGAAATGCAGCCCCAAACGCAACAAACTGTGATGCACTGTGTATTCTGACACCTTTCTATCAGAACCTGCATTAACTTCTTGAGCAATTTAAGCTACAGTAGCTCGTCTGTTTGATCGGACCACACGGGCCAGCCTTCACTCCCTACGTGCATCAATGAGCCTTGGCCGCCCACTTGGTTCACCACTGTTCCTTCCTTGGACCACTTTTGGCAGATACTGACCACTGCAGACCAGGAACACCCCACAAGAGCTGCAGTTTTGGAGATGCTCTTTGGAGATGTCGTCTAGCCATCACAATTTGGCCCTTGTCAAACTCGCTCAAATCCTTACACTTGCCCGTTTTTCCTGCTTCTAACACATCAACTTTGAGGACAAAATGTTCACTTGCTGCCTAATATATCCCACCCACTAACAGGTGCCGTGACTTCACCTGTCAGTGGTCATAATGTTATGCCTGATCGGTGTATATATATGAATGTATGTTATGCATGTTTTTGTTTTGCTTTGTGCAATGCTTTGGCAATATGTACCTATGTATGTCATGCCAATAAAGCAATATGAATTGAATTGAATTAATTAAGCATGTGTGAATTAGCTACCTGAGTTTGCGATTCTCAACAGTGTTCGGCAGCAGCGTCTCTACTAATAGCAGAACTGTCAGCTTTCCGTACATCGCTGAAAAAAACAATAAGTAAACTAAATAAAGAAAAACAAGTACATTTAACTTAGCCACTTAAAGTTTGTTGAGTAATTTCTACTTAGTTGAAGTTTACTTTTCAATACTCTGTTTCAAGTACATTTTACTTAAACAATATAACGCTGAATTAAGCCACGCTGTAAAACAAAAGTTGCTGCCTTAAATTTTTAAGTACAATCAACTTGGATGTTTAAGTCATAAACTTAAATTACATTAAACTGACTTAAAAAATGAGTTGAATATTGTATAACTTATAAAAAAGTTGAAAATAGCTTATTTTGATAAGTTAAAGCAATGTAAAAACATATGTTGTCATAACTTATTGATCATATAATTTTTTTTACAGTGGATGCTTTACTTAGAACATCTAAGTAAATAATACAGTAGATATTGTGTGACAACAGATCTACATAATAGAAGTAATGTGGTACCCAAACACAGAGATCTTAATACTTGGTACACAATACACAATAACAGTAACATTCGATGGATCAATTCTGAGTATGAATGTGTAATTTTGAGTAGAAAATTAACTCCAGATGTCACAAAACAGCAAGTTACTAAACCTATCAACAAAAGCAATGATAAAACAATGTAAATACAGCTGGGAAACAGTGAAAAATGCAATCTTATGAATTATTCATGCCCCAGCGCATGATGGGAACACCAGTATCAGAAAATTAAGTACGTTTTACTTAATTTTATAACGTTGATTTTTACGCTTTAATTTCTACAAGCTTAAATTGAGTACTAATATAGAATTTAATTTGTTTTTTAAATTCTTGTCTGAACTAACTTATTCAGGCAGAAATTACTTTTGTTTTTAGTATTTACTTCCCCACAGAATAATTTTTATCAGTGATACTAAAACTAAAACGAAGGCTGTAAGGACCTTTGAAATAACTGAAATCATTTGGCGAAGTGATATGAAACTATAATGCGGTCAAAACCTGCCTGGAACTACTTTAGTCGTGCGTTTCCCTGAAAATAATCCCCTTAGAACGTTCATCAACCAATCAGATTCAAGTATTCAACAGCCCCGTAGCATATATACACTATATTGCCAAAAGTTTTGCGATGCCTGCCTTTACATGCACATGAACTTTAATGACATCCCATTCTTAATCTGTAGGGTTTAATATGGAGTTGGCACACCCTTTGCAGCTATAACAGCTTCAACTCTTCTGGGAAGGCTTTCCACAATGTTTAGGAGTGTGTTTATGGGAATTTTTGACAATTCTTCAAGCGCATTTGTAAGGTCAGGCACTGATGTTGGACGAGAAGGCCTGGCTCGCAGTCTCCGCTCTAATTCATCCCAAAGGTGTTCTATCGGGTTGAGGTCAGGACTCTGTGCAGGCCAGTCAAGTTCCTCCACACCAAACTCGCTCATCCACGTCTTTATAGACCTTGCTTTGTGCACTGGTGCGCAGTAATGTTGGAACAGGAACGGGCCATCCCCAAACTGTTCCCACAAAGTTGGGAGCATGAAATTGTCCAAAATGTCTTGGTATGCTGAAGCATTAAGAGTTCCTTTCACTGGAACTAAGGGGCCAAGCCCAACCCCTGAAAAACAACCCCACACCATAATCCCCCCTCCACCAAACTTTACACTTGCCACAATGCTGTCAGGCAAGTACCGTTCTGCTGACAACCGCCAAACTTAGACTCGTCCATCGGATTGCCAGACAGAGAAGTGTGATTTGTCACTGGCGGCGTGCTTTACACCACTGCATCCGACACTTTGCATTGCACTTGGTGATGTAAGGCTTGCATGAGCTGCTCGGCCATGGAAACCCATTCCATGAAGCTCTCTATGCACTGTTCTTGAGCTAATCTGAAGGCCACACGAAGTTTGGAGGTCTGTAGCTATTGACTCTGCAGAAAGTTGGCGACTTCTGCGCACTGTGCGCCTCAGCATGCGCTGACCCGGCTCTGTGATTTTACGTGGCCTACCACTTCGTGACTGAGTTGCTGTTGTTCCCAATTGCTTCCACTTTGTTATAATACCACTAACAGTTGGCCGTGGAATATTTAGTAGTGAGGAAATTTAATGAATGGACTTATTGCACAGGTGGGAACCTATCACGGTACCACGCTTGAATTCACTGAGCTCCTGAGAGCGACCCATTCTTTCACAAATATTTGTAGAAGCGTCTGCATGCCTAGGTGCCTGATTTTATACACCTTTGGCCATGGAAGTGATTGGAACCTGAATTCAATGATTTGGAGAGGTGTCCCAATATTTTTGGCAATATAGTGTATATACAGAGAGAGAGATAGAAGCATTCACATTGCATCCAGGTCAAGTGTTGTAAAGTTTCAACTTTGACCTCGTTACCACAGATCTATGAAAAAGCAGGCAATGACTACCAGACACTGAACATGATGTATTTTTATGTGAGCAGTGCTTGATGCAAAAATCATAAACTGATGCATTAAAATAAATCGCCAGGACTTTTTCTATTCTAAGCTCAAATGCATGTTCCATTGCTATTTTCCCCGTGTACACCCTCCACTTTCTTGCTTCCTAGCAACCTCGTAAAATAGTCCTTCTGCGACGCTGTCAGCAATGCGTTTCATGTTGAGGTCAAAGTGGTGCACGAGAGGCGCGTTGAGCCCTGATGTGAGTCATGTAAAAGGGCCTGAAGAGTTCCAGGTGGTTTTTTTACTCATCATTCCATGTTTTCCCTCTTCTCTGTGTATTTATCAGCATTTGATGAAATGGCGGCCCTGGGCAGTACATAAATTATGATTTATATTTTAATCAAAGTAAAGGCTGGTGAATTTATGTGGAGGGAGTGCGTGACATATGGGTAGCCACTGGCAGGAGGCCATGTTTGTGATCTTATATACCAGGGCGCAAAGGTAAAAGTGCAGCCGTTTCTTCTTTTGTTGTGTCTCAGTACAGCAGGTCATGGACGTGTTCGCTTTCACTCTTACCATCTGCTGATCCTGTGTGACTATGGGATGCAGGGCCTAAAACAACTGAACTAGATTTTTATACAAAACATAACATTACCAAATAGTCCTGCAACGATACAGTTACAAAGGTGTTTTCAGTCTCAATAGTCTAGTCTCTAGATATGGCTCAGATACAGAATTTACAACTATTTTATCATCTGACAGATGAAAATCTTAGGCGTAAAATCTGATTGCTTTAAAGGGTTAGTGGTAACACTTTACAATAAGGTTTCATTAGTTAACATTAGTTAATGTATTAACTAACATGAACTAACCATGAGCAACACATTTGTTACTGTATTTGTTAATCTTTGTTAACGTTAGTTAATAAAAAATACAGCTGTTCATGGTTTGTTCATGTTAGTTCACAGTGCATTAACTAATGTCAATAACATTAACAAGATTTTAATAAAGTATTAGTAAATGTTGAAATTAAAATGAACAAAGATTAATAAATGCTTTATAAGTGCAGTTCATTATTAGTTCATGTTAAATAATGAACCTTATTGTAAAGTGTTACCGGGTTAGTTCACCCAAAAATTTAAATTCTGTCATGAATTCCTCACCCTCATGTCGTTCCAAACCCGTAAGACCTTCGTTCATCTTCAGGACACAAATGAAGATATTTTTGATGAAATCTGAGAGCTCTCTGATCCCTCCATAGACACCAATGTAATTAACACTTTCATGGCCCAGAAAGGTAAAAACATCATTAAAATAGTCCATGTGACTCCATGACTTAAAGTATCATTCATGACAGTGACATAAATGGCACCATATGATTTACACACTAAAGTTTAATAGGTTAATATGCAAAGTCAGTTAAAAGTAAGTCTTTCAAAACACTGACCTGTTTGATTCGGTGTCCCGACACATCAACTTCTGGCTCAAACAATGGCGCGAGTTTGGCACGGAACAACATATTCATGTGACAGCAGATGGAGGAGTGATTAGGAAATCTGTTTGGAAACAATCATTAGTGCGTTTTGCAGTTCCATGGCAGCAAAATCACATGCTCAGGATCTAATATTAGGTTTCTTCAAATGATCTGTAAATAACACCTTTAATCTTGTAAACAAAATTCTTTAATAGACCTAATTAAAACAAAAAAATACTAGTAATGACTATCATGGTAGAGTAAATAAGTGTATAAGTCTACAAAATCTATCCATCCTCATCTATCTATCCATCCTTATATATATCCATTCTAATCTATCCATCCTTATCTATCTATCCTAATCTATCCACCCTTATCTATCCTAATTTATCCATCCATGTCTATCCTAATCTATCTATCCTAATCTATCCACCCTTATCTATCCTAATTTATCCATCCATGTCTATCCTAATCTATCTATCCTAATCTATCCATCCTCATCTATCCTAATCTATCCATCCTCATCTATCTATCCTAATCTATCATCCTCATCTATCCTAATCTATCCATCCTCATCTATCTATCCTAATCTATCATCCTCATCTATCCTAATTTATCCATCCATGTCTATCCTAATCTATCTATCCTAATCTATCCATCCTCATCTATCTATCCTAATCTATCCATCCTCATCTATCCTAATCTATCCATCCTCATCTATCTATCCTAATTTATCCATCCATGTCTATCCTAATCTATCCATCCTTATCTATCTATCCTAATATATCCACCCTTATCTATCCATTCTTATCAATCTATTCTAATCTATCTATCTATCTATCTATCGTTTTACCTGTCTATCTATCGCTTGATTGATCGATCTAAAAATGTTTATCTTCGTAATTTTTTTTTTTTTTTTTTTTGATTCTGAAGATCTTTTAGCACTTATTTCCTCCTGGAATTACGTGAGCTGATTAATCATGTACCTTAATACCATGAATGTGTATTAACAATAAAATAGGTCTGATATCATGTTGTCTTTAAACTTCCTAAGAAAATCATCTCAGTCATTACTTAGTGAAAAACAGTTACATTTTCACCTATTAAACATGTCTATGTATTCATGATAGTTTTTGCATTAATATTTCAACAGGCTTGATTTCAGGGCTGGGTGTGAGAAATGGCAATATTTCTTGGACATTAATTCAGCAATCTACAGTAATCATTAACTAAATCCTCTCAGGGTGTTACATTTTGGTTATCTCAATTATCTATTCAATTATTGATAAGTTAAAGTGGTTCAGCTGCCAGAGGGAATATAGGCTGGTCTTGATCAATAAGTAGGAACACACTGCCACCTGCCGGCAGGATCTATGATGACATGTATCTAACAGATCATTAAATGTTGTCAAATGTCAAGATTTGGTCCTTCAAAGAGAACTAGGCTAGCTATAGCTATTTTACTATCATAATGACAGAGATATTTGGACAAAGCAATAAATCTCATGTTGCATTTTTAGCCCTAAAAGCTAAACTTTGGCTGGAATCTTATGTTTGGAATGTCTTTTTGAGAATAGTGGTTTTCCCACATTTCCTGCATGAAATACACAGATGAGATGACCCACTACATTTGCCAAAAAGTTCAGTATACAACCAAAAGACATTATGAATGCATTCGCAACCTGATAAATGCTCCCTTCAGAGGCCGTAAAAACCTATTCAAATTCACTGAAATAAACAACATAATGAGGTCATGTGATGTGACAACAATGTAGCCATATGAAATGAATGCTTAGATTTCAGACATTTCTAAAAAGTAGTCACAAATATGCAGTATTACTATGCAGTATGCACACATACTTACACAGTGAAAGTGGCCTTTGTTTGAAGTCATTTAACTTGCATAGTTGTGCTAATTAGGATAAAGGGAGTTGCAATGAAAATCAAAAGGCTCATAAAGCTCTTGTTTTGGTCTAAATCAATGCACTTGCTAAAAAGACCTGGGGATCCAGATCCAAGACTAGACACCATGTGTTCTGTTTAATAGGAGAAATTAATCTTTATGAGCCATGTCATGCAAATAATGCCTCTGGGCTGCACTATCTAACACGCATTAAATTCTATTTATTCTGCTTTTACAGCTTGATACTAATTTGTTTTAGAGCTACAATTTCAGTTAATGCACTATTGCAAAAAATAATGCATTATTGGTAAATCGATAACCAGACTGTGATTTCTCATGTCTTTCTCACTGCTTTCAAAACCATATGACTGGATGTATGGAAGAACACTATAATCTGACGTATTGTCAAATTAAATTTAATATATTAATAAGTTTAGGGTCAGTAAGATTTTTTAAAAGAATTCTCTTCTATTCTGGATGTTAAGGCATTTATTTGATCAAAAATACAGTAAAAAAAAAAAAAATAATAATAATAATATTGTGAAATATTATTACAATTTAAAATACCTGTTTTCTATGTGAATATATTGTAAAATGTAATTTATTCCTGTGATCACAGCTGAATTTTCAGCATCATTACTCCAGTCTTCAGTGTCACATGATCCTTCAGAAATCATTCTAATATAACATTTCTGATTATCAGTGTTAATATTAATATTTTTGTGAATTTTTGATCCAATAAATGCAGCTGTGGTCAAAATAAACTTCAACTTAAAATATTTTAATTATAACTTAATTATATACACAACAGCAACAAAATAAACAGGATGTAAATACAGATCAAATGAGGGGTTGAAAGTTTACATGCGGACATCAAATTAATTTTTTATTTTAAAATAATGTAAAAATGTTGATATCAAATCAATTTGTGTGATTTTACAAAACAGAATTGGGTGTTTGAGAGTGACATAAACCAACTAATGGCACAAAACAACACAGAATTCATCTAATCCAGTGCTAATACTTATTAAATTGGTGCTGTTGATTTCCACCTAAATGATGTCACTTCCTGGAACATGACGTCATTAAGTGACTGGATTTTTGTTTGAAAAGATTTTACAAAAAACACGAGTAAATATTCCCAAGAAAACATGTATTTAGAGAAAACATTCATTGGAGAATGGAAAAATTAAGAACCAGCTGTAATATTTCTTAATAAATTACCAATGTTTATTCTCAGAAATACAGCGCCTCAGCTCAAACAGTTTAAAATCGATATAAATTCATACTTTAAAGTGTTTCAATTGAGGTTATAAGTAAAATAAAATCTGGGTCTATCATCACACCACTTGAAGAGACTTTCGCGTTTTGTTCTAGCATAAATTACACACATGAATACTAAATGAATAATCAACTCTCACACGCTTTCATGCTCTGTCTCACACTCTCACTCTGCCCAAGTAAATCTCACGCCAAACTGCCAAACCTGCTTTTGATATGAAACAGTCTAAGCTTTTAAATTTTTTAAAGTTTTAATACGAAACTCAAACAATAAATACCGTTTTGGCGCACTTAATGTGGCATAACATTTGAAGCCAGAGCCGTTGAAAAACAGAGTTGCGACATGCTTTCATCTCCCGGCGGCGCGCGCGGTCACGTGGTTCATGGAGCTCTCAATAGTTCTAAACAAACCATCGCTGTCAATACATGTGAATGGCTTAAGCAGGATATACAACAGTTTCACTATACAGGTATTTGCAGCAATTTTTGGTAAACAGTACAGCATAGCGTGCATTGATTATTACGTCAACCACATTTACAGTATCATTTTATTCTGGAGAGTGATGGAGATGCAACACTGTTAACATTAACGTTAATGTTTTTCTTGTATTTAGCCCTCAGGTATTCCTTACTAATTGGTCACACTCAAACTCATTGGTGGTCAAATGTGACCATACACCTTAACTATTTTTCAATTAAATAAATGTTCTGTATTTTAGTTCAATAATATTTAGCTATTGAATATTTTGAGGAGATCTTTTGGTACTAAATACTATTTGTGCAATAATTATGGTCCATTAATGACCTTATTTATATTACAATTAGTGTAGTAATTAAGGTTAAAATAGAGAATTCCAATGCAAAGAGGCAAATTAGAGTCATTTTGTGGCTGGAAAAATAATAATTTTAATTTGTAATGCCATTACCCACTAGATGCCTGTATGGCTCTTTAATAAATATACATTTAGTCTAGTTGCATAGAAAAGTATTGCAGATCATAACTGCTTACTTATTTTTAGGTTTGACATTTGAATAAATATTTAGACATGATCAAACACTAGATTTCTTTAAAGGTGAAATTTTAAAACGTTAATAACTTACTTCCTAATATTTTTAATGATACTTATATAAACACACACGTGAATATTAATGAATGCGAGCAAATATAATTTAACCCAAGAAAAGTTTTTAATAGTGCTAAAAAAGCAAACTTATTCTTCCTTATATGTACAGTAGGCTATATACATATGAATTGATACTGAATCAAGATCGAAATCGATATTTGTGCCAATCACCCCCCACCCCCACAAAAAAAAATCTCACTCCAACCTGAACTTAAAAGTTGGCAACCCTGTGAATACTAAATACATTAATACCCGAAGGAATTTGTTATTGTTGTTGTTGTTATGTGTTGTTATTATAATTATAACATCTATATTGTAAAAACCTTCCGTTTTGGCCTACAAATTCTTCTTCTTCTTCTAATGATGTTTTATGGCGGTTGACAAACCAACTTCCGGTGCATTACCGCCACCAACTGGACTGGAGTGTGGAGCACTACTAAACAGCTAAAAAATAAATTTAAAAACGAAATTCTCCAAGTCTAATCCTATTTATTTAATATATTTTATAACAGCGCTATATATTTTACATTGTTCTGCATGCTCTTTCAAAAGGCTTTGAATATTAAATGATTCAACGCCCATCCTTAATGAGTTTTAACCTTTTTTTCTTCATGTTTTTTGACATTTTATTAAAACATGCTCTAATTGTTTCTACCTGATCACAATAGTTACATGACATGTTTCATGTTTTCCTAATTTAAACACCGAGTGATTTAGTCTAGTATGTCCTATTCGGATGCGAAAAATAATTGTATCTTCGTTCCTATTCCTAAAATCACTTCTTCCATTTCCTACTCGCTGCTGAATATGATGTAAAAAAAAAATAATAATAATAATAATAAAAAATAAATAAATAAATAAATCTAAAAAGCAGTAGGTTTGGATGGTGAGCGCGTGAGGTCGCTGTCGGGTGTCTTGCGTGAGTCGTGACGTCACCGGATCACGCACATCCAGCGCGTGTGTGCGGAATGATAGAAGAGCTAAACACGCTTCTGTACGGAGGGAATTATGAAATCAAACAGTATTCCAGCACTGTGTTAAGAAAAAAAACATTCTCGTATCAAAATATCTTTATGAGGTAACCGAGTCAGAGGAAAAGACGCTTGAAATCAACATCGAAAAATAAACAGGCCCAGGACTGATTCAGATCCAGCCCAGCATGGACGGTATATATACAACTTTAATTTCGCTACATTAAAATATGATTCATGCGGTCGCGTAATGTTATGTGGTGTATTACGTTGGTTAGAAAGTAAAGCTGCCATTCTGACCCGTTTTGTGATCCGCAATGTTTGGAGATTGTTGAATGTTTGTATGTTGAATATGCCCTGAATTGCAAATCACGCTGAGGCAGAAATAAGGTCCCACCTCTGTGTGTGATGTTTGATGCTGCTGTGGTCAGATGTTTGGCACAGACTGCTGGACACAGTCCTGATCAGCAGCTCTTGCTCAAGTCCATGTAAACTCACTGTTTCATGAAGATTTATAGACCAGAACTAGTTCTTCACAGGACACATTTGTTGTAGTGGACACAGATTAGGGGGGTTTTAATGTGGTCTTCCTGCTGGACATACAGTCTGAATTTGTCTTCGCTTCCAGGAGATGGAGACGGCCAGAGCCGCTGGTGTCTGTCCCAGGTCAAAGGAGCCGTAGATGATGATGTAGCTGAAGGTAAGACACATCCCTGCTTTACCACAGTAAATCCACAATCCCAAAACACCATAGGTACATAAAACCGTAATAAATTAACAAAGGATCATTTTTGTAACCATGCTGGATATTATCCAAGATAACAAATCTATAGTATTGTAGTGAAGGTAACGCTTTACAATAAGATTCATTAGTTAATGTATTAACTAACATGAACTAACAATGAGCAATACATTTATTACTGTATTTATTAAAATATTTGTTAATGTTAGCTAATAAAAATCCAGCTGTTCCTGTTAGTTCACAGTGCATCAACTAACGTTAACAAATACAACATTTGATTTTAATAATGTATAAGTAAATGTTAAAATGAATATTACCTAAGATTAAGAAATGCTGTAGAAGTGCAGTTCATTATGTTAACTAATGAACCTTATTGTAAAGTGTTACCGTAATAAAGTTATTATTTTATTACTATTTTTTTTTTTTTTTTTTAGCATCTTTGGTCCTGAAGTTTATAAATTTATACATTTTGCATGAGTTTGCATTATGCAAACATTCTTATGGTCATGGAAACACATTAGTGAATTGTAAAATTGTGATTTATGTCCATGGAATATTTATGAAGTTTCTGGGGGGGGAAAGGCATTTTAACTTAAATGTAACATGACATCTTGTATGTATGTATATATGTGTATGAGAGAGAGAGAGATTTGTATATATTTTTTCATTTATTATAAAATATTCTATCAGCTACAAAGTGCCCGTTTGAGTGCGATATTTATCAAATAATTTTTAAAGTAATAGAAATGTCATATAAAACTTCAAAATCTCTGAGAATGATGTTCTGTTACAGTTTAACAGGATCTTCAAAGATTCTTTTTATCTTTTCACTATCATTTTCGTAACTGTGCTCCTGGATGTTATCCTAGTTAACAAATGTGTAGTATTGTATGGAAGTTATTATTATTATTTTTCTTTATCTTTTGCCGTCTTTTGTCCTGAAGGTTATGAATTTATACATTTTGCATGAGTTTGCATTATGCAGACATTCTTATGGTCATGGAAACACATGAGTAAATTGTAAAATTTTGATTTACATCCATGGAATATTTCTGGGGGGGGGGGGGGGGGAAGGCATTTAAAATGAAATGTAACATCATATATATATATATATATATATATATATATATATATATATATATATAGAGAGAGAGAGAGAGAGAGATTTGTATATATTTTTTTCATTTATAATAAAATATTCTATCAGCTACAAAGTGCCCTTTTGAGTGCTATATTTATCAAATAATTTTGAAAGTAATTCTGAATGACTAGAAATGTCATATAAAACATTCATTTAAAATCTCTTTTAGAAAGGATTTAGTGGCGTTTCAGTTCTGAATCCTGACTGTTCATGTCAAAATATGTTTCGTTATGTTTACATATATTTATATATGAGGTTAAATTGTGTTTGTGTTGTAAACATAAAGGATTTGTTCTCTGGGTTGAGTCAGAACATGGCACAGCCCAGCACCACACTGTTGCCCGTCACAATAATACGACAGACAGACAGAGAGAGAGAGATTGTTATTCATAGGGAACGCAGGGATGGGGGGTTGCTGGATGGCACTGCGTGTGCAGATGCCTGAGATGCTTTTAATGCCAGGCTCCGAATGTGCCCGCCCACACACGCACAAATACAAGAGTCACTTATATTCTCAGAAACATTCAGCAAAACAATATGGTCTCATAGTTGTTCTCTTCGATTATTCATTATTGTGTGTGTGTGTGTGTGTGTGTTGCAGCTGACATCATCTCTGCGGTGGAGTTCAATCATTCTGGGGAGCTTTTGGCCACAGGAGACCGGGGTGGAAGAATAGTGATCTTCCAGCAAGAACAAGAGGTGAGATGGATTACTGGTCATTACGTGGAACAATTAAAGGGTGGAGCATAAATGGGCTGTTCATGCTTGAAATTGTTATTCAAAATGCCAAAGTAGGCCATATTCAAACTTCACCTCAAGACACAACATGCAGAACATTATTGGTTCTCACATACCGACACGCCGGGTTTGAATATGCAGTATTGAAAGGTTCATTTATGGGTGCAACACTCTACGCACACCTTGGCAATAGAATCACCATTGGCTAGTAAATTGTTTACCTACCAGACTGATTTATATATACAGTGGGGAGAACAAGTATTTGATACACTGCCGATTTTGCAGGTTTGCCCACTTACAAAGCATGTAGAGGTCTGTAATTTTTATCATAGGTACACTTCAACTGTGAGTGACGGAATCTAAAACAAAAATCCAGAAAATCACATTGTATAATTTTTAAATAATTAATTTGCGTTTTATTGCATGACATAAGTATTTGATCACCTACCAACCAGTAAGAATTCCAGCTCTCACAGACCTGTTAGTTTTTCTTTAAGAAGCCCTCCTGTTCTCCACTCATTACCTGTATTAACTGCACCTGTTTGAACTCGACACCTGTCCACACACTCAATCAAACAGACTCCAACCTCTCCACAATGGCCAAGACCAGAGAGCTGTGTAAGGACATCAGGGATAAAATTGTAGACCTGCACAAGGCTGGGATGGGCTACAGGACAATAGGCAAGCAGCTTGATGAGAAGCCAACAACTGTTGGCGCAATTATTAGAAAATGGAAGAAGTTCAAGATGACGGTCAATCTCCCTCGGTCTGGGGCACCATGCAAGATCTCACCTCGTGGGGCATCAATGATCATGAGGAAGGTGAGGGATCAGCCCAGAACTACACGGCAGGACCTGGTCAATGACCTGAAGAGAGCTGGGACCACAGTCTCAAAGAAAACCATTAGTAACACACTACGCCGTCATGGATTAAAATCCTGCAGCGCACGCAAGGTCCCCCTGCTCAAGCCAGCGCATGTCCAGGCCCGTCTGAAGTTTGCCAATGACCATCTGGATGATCCAGAGGAGGAATGGGAGAAGGTCATGTGGTCTGATGAGACAAAAATAGAGCTTTTTGGTCTAAACTCCACTCGCCGTGTTTGGAGGAAGAAGAAGGATGAGTACAACCCCAAGAACACCATCCCAACCATGAAGCATGGAGGTGGAAACATCTTTGGGGATGCTTTTCTGCAAAGGGGACAGGACGACTGCACCGTATTGAGGGGAGGATGGATGGGGCCATGTATCGCGAGATCTTGGCCAACAACCTCCTTCCCTCAGTAAGAGCATTGAAGATGGGTCGTGGCTGGGTCTTCCAGCATGACAACGACCCGAAACACACAGCCAGGGCAATTAAGGAGTGGCTCCGTAAGAAGCATCTCAAGGTCCTGGAGTGGCCTAGCCAGTCTCCAGACCTGAACCCAACAGAAAATCTTTGGAGGGAGCTGAAAGTCCGTATTGCCCAGCGACAGCCCCGAAACCTGAAGGATCTGGAGAAGGTCTGTATGGAGGAGTGGGCCAAAATCCCTGCTGCAGTGTGTGCAAACCTGGTGAAGAACTACAGGAAACGTATGATCTCTGTAATTGCAAACAAAGGTTTCTGTACCAAATCTGCTTTTCTGATGTATCAAATACTTATGCAAATTATATCAAATAAAATGCAAATTAATTATTTAAAAATCATACAATGTGATTTTCTGGATTTTTGTTTTAGATTCCGTCACTCACAGTTGAAGAGTACCTATGATAAAAATTACAGACTTCTACATGCTTTGTAAGTGGGCAAACCTGCAAAATCAGCAGTGTATCAAATACTTGTTCTCCCCACTGTATATATATTACGGATGTCACAATACCAAAATTCCTGTAGTCGGTACCAATACCATAAAAATTTTACAGTTCTCTGTACCAATTTCAGTACCACAGCAAAAGTAAACATTGCTTATAAAAAAGATCAAGTGAAAAATAAGCAACCATCTAGGCATTATTAGTAGTAGTAGTAGTAGTAGTAGCCTATTATTACATAGAGACGTAGCTAAATCTACTGGACAACAATAGCCTAATATATTTCTGTCAATTTCTTCAAGTTAAACCAAACTTTTATTTTGACGGGTTGCCGTGAAGACCTTTGAGTGTCTGTGTTCATGATTAGACAGTTTTCTCAAATGAAACGGTAAATTCTCATGAAGTGACGGTTTATGCGTTCATGTCCTCATATAGTGACATGGCAGATGCTAAAAAAACATCGAGTGTAACGCGTGCGTGTGTGTGTGTGCAAATAAAACCGCGCATCTGCGCCTGTCATTCACACAGAGACGCAGAACATGCAGGAGTAATATTTAAATAGTGTTTTTGTCCGGACCTCGGTATTTTCCCGAAGTGTATATAATAAATGTTGTGAAATAAATGCCTAATATAGTATTAACACTACTTTAGTGCTGTAAGGATATAGCACAGCACCAAGAGCTTCTCATCGGCGCTGCCTCAGCGGTCTGTCACCGCTCGTCAATGTCAAAATATTATATTTGAGATGGCCAATCAAATCAAAGTAGGCGGGCTTTACATTCACAGAAGATGCTGAGCGCGAATCCAGCTCAACGCTTCTGTAAACGGACATATAAAGTGCGAGTGTAAGTAGCTAAACTTAACATTTCATATTTGACAACTGTTTTAGAATAGAAATGTTTAACAACCGACAAAAATAATGTCAACTAATAAAATTGTCTAATTTCGCCATTTTGAATTAAAAATGTCACTGATTCTTGAGATAAGGGACAAAACATGTCCCAAACACAAAAGCCCTATTTATGTTAAAAAGTAAGAATGTCAACACAATAAAAATACTTAAAAAGTTACATCTAAGGGAAATTTGTATGCTCAGGACATTTATTGCTTATTCTTTTAAATAATTTCTGTAGTATTATTTTAAAAGCACACTCAATAATTGGAAACACATGTAATTTAACCTGTCCTCAGCATGAGGTCACAATGTAAAACTGCCAAAGTGTTTAAAAATGCAACAAATTAAAAAATACACAGTTACATTAAAAGGCGGAGATCTTTAAGATATCAAACAATACAAGAAGTAAATATTGAATTATATTTTCCATTAAAAAATAGCTATAAAAGTTGTCCTCACTTTGCGTCAACTCCGTCAGGATTTTTTATAATTCTGAATAAATCAGGCAGTGTCATGGGCAGCTCTAACTCTGAGGAGCATTTACTATTTCCTGCTCATTGTGGATCTCGCAGTAGGACACAAAGTCCTGGAAGTTCTATATATTTTAATATTTGAAACAAACAATATTGTGTTTCTGCGTTGTGTCACAGCCTTAACATGTCAACTCCGTCATCGCAGTGTAATAGTTTCTGTAAATAGTTGTGGGATAAATCTTGCCATTTTGATACGTTTATTAAGGCAGCTACAACTGAGGAATAAAACTAAATTGCTCCACTGTACAACGTGGTTAATTTTGTCAACTCCATCAGACGTCAACTCCGTCAGGTTTTATGTCTGATGGTTGACAAGTGCTCTCAAAAAGTCTGTATAATGTGATTTAATATGTTTTTTGCATATGGGGATTTCTTCTAATGCTGTTTCATGATTCTATTTACATATACTGTATATTTGGCCTCAGCTCAACCTTTGTCAACACCGTCAGTATTTTACACCGTCAGGTGAAGGTTTTTGTTAATTTTGAAAGAAATGTCTTATTCTTTTTTCAATTTATTGTGTAAAAATGTTAAAACATCAATGGAACTACATGATATTATGTCTTAATTACCTAAGAACATTGGTGATATATGTTTAATATTAAAAGGAGGGAGTAGAATTAAGGAATTTAGAAACTGTGTTGTTCATAATAGTGTGAAAACAAACAAAAAATAAGCAGAAAATGTATTTTATGATTTAGATCCTTTACTGAAAACCAATATTACATAACTGAAGATTTTACATTGTTTTTGGATGGATTAAATTAAATTAGCATGCTTTTTAGTGTGTCTGACGGAGTTGACACAAATTAAGTTGTAGAGAAATTACATTTATTCATTTAGAAAAAATATTTAGAAATAATCCTGTTCCCTTACATGGTTCATTATCTGAGACCTTTGTCTACAAAAATACCAGTTTTTAATAATGTAGTGTTAGTTTGTATTTTTTAACATCTAAAACATGTTTTGTCCCTTATCTCAAGAATCAGTGATGTAATGTAACTAATGTAATAATTAGTAACTGTCAATGTGAGTTGAAAAGAAACATTAACGAACCCGATTTCATCAGATTAGGCATAAGATAATGAATGTGTAGGGGAGAGCGGGGCACAACCTAACACTTTTTGACTTTCTCAGTTTGTGTAAATCTAGGCTACTTGGGGTTCAGAGTATTTATTTTTTCCCACATGAATTCCCCACATTTCTAGTACAATTATGTGGTTTTGTTTCATTAATACAGTGTATACTTTTTTTCTTGATTTACCCTGAAAGAATGGAAGTGAAATGTGACAACATGCCCCATATGTGGGGTACATTGTAACATGAGCATATGACAGCTTAAAATGTTATCTGATATAATAGAAAAAAACAAACTAAAATATTTTGTCAATAAAAATTAAAAATAAACACATTTTTGAGTTTGACAACAAACACGTCGTAAAATACAGCTATACAACATAGTTCAAAACATAATAATTAATCATTTCTGAACATTGACTCTGTCATTATTCACCTTTTCCTCATGGTTTATCAATAGAATTCATAAAAGTATAGAATATAATAGCATAGTTCTAATAGGGGCTCATTGTGACAACATGCCCCATCTGCGCAACTGGGGTTTAACCCCGGCTCGTGTCTTCTGCTGGTTAGATCAGCATTATAGAACTATCTCAACTGGTAAATAACAGATATAAGATTACAATAATATCAGATTTGTCTATTTTACATAAACACAAAAAACAGAGATGATAAATGAACTTAATAAATTTACTTTTGCTATGGTTAAATAAATGTTCAGTGATATCTTCCAAAGATTTTTTTTTTTTTTCTCTAAATAGGGTTGATATGGCAACTAGTAAATACACTAAGTTTCGTCATCCTGGCATGTGTGGAAAGTTTTAAACCATGTGTGTTACAACTATCCCACGTTAGGTTGTGCCCCGCTCACCCCTACACATTGTGGATGAATTTAACTTGTCTAAGAAAATTATTACATGGTTTTGAAAGGTATTTATTATAAATGTTTTGGCCTTCGAACATCTTAAAAATGCACATATGTAGATCAGAGAAATCAATTTTCTCGGGGGAGCATTCCCCCAAACCCCCCTAACTACCTCAAATTTGGGACCTCACTGAGGTCCTATGGCCCTGATTAGGACCAGTCTTAAGTTCAGTTAAAATAACATATGCATTCATACATGGTTAGGACTGGTGGTGGTGCTTAAGATATTGTTGTTCATTCAGTGTTTCTTTAAAAAAATCCATTGAGCTGAACTGAAATAGTACAGATTGCTTGACAGAGAGCGAAACTCTCAAGCACTCAGTCAATGTTCAGCGAGTGAAAATATATCTATGATAAACTTATACTTGGCCTCTAACTGTACACACACACTGGCGAGTAAAATCTAATAATTTATTAGCCAATGGCTAATGATAGACATTATTTAGTCGCCCAGAGTGAAGATTTAATCGCATATGCTAGTGATTTACTCACATTGTAGAGGGTTCTGGTGGATTATTCCTTAAATAATTCGCAATGCAGTTGTATTTTAACGTCACTTGTATACCATTATTACACGGCTCTGTGGAATACTTGGTTCTGATTGGTCAATCGTGTCATCCAGCGGTATGTTATCCCCCGATAACAACCAGTAAAAACTGATAACATAGGCTCATCCGGGTAACTGTCACTAAAGTCTGCGTTTTACGCTTTACGCGTTTTTTCCTCGTGGACGTTTTGCATTTAAAGAGCTAATAAAATATTTCGACTCCGATCAATATTTCATGTCTAATTATTTACTTGTGGCAAGTAGCCGTGTAATAAGCGGGATAATGTACATCAAGCTGATTGTTATCGCAGAATAAACCCTGACAGAAACCCCACCTCGAAGCGTCCCTTACTTATTACACGGCTCTGTGGAAAACTTGATTCTGATTGGTCAATCGCGCCATCCAGCGGTATATTATCCCCCAATAACAACCGGTAAAAACTGATAACACAGGCTCATCCAGGTAACTGAAATCAGTGCTTTATACACTTGCTAGGAGCGTTTTCTAGTTTGTGGAAGTTTTGCATTTTTGGTGAGCTAATAAAATATTAACTCAAATCAATATTTTGTGTAATATTATTTATGTCATCCGGTATCGCGGACTTTCTCTCTCTCTTGTTTCATACAAACGCAGCTGCTGCCATTTTGTGACGATTGTTTTGTTCACTGTAATGGATTATAAGATAACAAACAGGTACGATTTTTAAACAAATCAAACTAAATTCAAATCAATATCCCCATAATTATTTATGTGGTGAAATACTATGTAATAAGTGGTATGACTGTACCGTATCCCTTAAATGTTCGTCTAGTTTGAACTTGCTGCTTGCTAGCAACTGCTTTCTTCGTGGAAGCTTTGTGTTTAAAGAGCTAATCAAATATTTTGATTGAAATATTGCGTTGGGTTCCTGTCCTGATCACCCTGTCGGAGTTTATTGTGCGATAACAACCTGCTGGATGTACGTTATCCCTTACTTATATCCAGGTCATATTGGTTTATCTGGTAATGAGAAAGCAGACATCGCTGCAAAGGAGGCTCTCAACTTGAATATTGATTCCATCCTCTGATCTCAGACCAGTAATAAATGCTTATATCAATAACATGTGGCAGATGAAATGGGATGAATACCATGGAAATAAGTTGCATTAAATAAATCCCAGTATAAGAAACATGTTTTCTACTAATTTCAGGTCTAGGTATGATCAAGTTGTTTTTCACTAGATGCCTTTTAGGTCATGCAAGACTTACACATGGATATTTATTAAAAGCTGAAGAACCACGTGCCCTCACTCATGCTTTCTTTGTCATACTACATATTTTAATGGACCACTGTTTTTAATGTAAATAGGCAACGGTTTTATTCAGAGATGTGTTAAACTGATGTATTTTTTAAAAGTATCAACTGAATTTCTGTCTAGTATTAACCTTAAAGGGTTTGTTCACCCAAAAATGAAAATTCTGTCATTAATTCCTCACCCTCATGTCGTTCCAAACCCGTAAGACTTTCGTTCATCTTCTGAACACAAATGAAGATCTTTTTGATGTAATCTACCACTTTGACGCATCAGAGTTCATAAAGAGATCGTGCATCATAAACAGAAGCTCAACCGAACCTGCTTGACACACGAGAATAAACCTCATTGGTTCTTGAGGGAGCTCAAACGTGCTGCGTAACACAAGAATAAACCTCATTGGTTCTTGAGGAAGCTCAAACGTGCTGCGTAACACGACAATAAACCTCGTTTCGGGCCTTAACCATTACATTTCTGTGTCCTGTCAGAGTAAGAACCTGCCACAGTGCCATGCGGAGTATAACGTCTACAGCACATTCCAGAGTCACGAGCCGGAGTTCGACTATCTGAAGAGTCTGGAAATCGAGGAAAAGATCAACAAGATCCGCTGGCTTCCTCAGAAAAATGCTGCACACTTCCTGTTGTCGACAAACGGTGAGCTAACAAATTAAATGAAGTGAACCGGTTTTAGTATTACTTAGATACTATTATTTATTAATATTTTGAATTAACTTTTATTTTTATATTTTCAGTTTTCATTTAAAATTTAAATGTTTTAATTTTGTCACATGCGTTTGTCATTTTTATTCTGTTTCATATTTCCATTTAGTTTTAAATTATTTCAGTTTGTCATTTGAGTAGTTCATCTTGAACTTGTTTTAGTTCATTTCCCAAGATAAAATGTATGATTTTCATTTGTTTTTCAGAGATGAGGAAAATAAAGATTAGATAGGGAAAGCTCTGGCTACGTGTGGATGTGGCCTTACTCTTTTTGTATCGCTTTTATAGACATCAGTGTATATCCAAACTACAAACGATTATCCCAGTACTTCTGTTATGATATGAATATTTGTAAGTCAGAAATAATAATGCTGTGTGGTTGAAATAATACTGATACATGACCACTGCTCTCTCTGGCTCAGCTGCGCAAAACGCAGATTTGAATGTTCCACTGTGATTTTTGTCAAAGGTTTAATAGACACAGGAGAATCGTTGTCATTTAGGAATGAGATCACGTGGCTGTTTCAATCGAGATTGCGATCTCTTAACGATTAATCGTGCAGCTCTAACATGTAGGCTGTTCTGTTATGGAATATATTGATTATCCAATGCACCGTTGTTTTATTGCATGCAGATAAAACCATCAAGCTCTGGAAAATCAGTGAACGAGACAAGAGACCAGAGGGGTATAACCTCAAAGAAGAGGACGGCCGCTACAGGCATCCGTCATCGCTGACAACACTACGGGTGTGTACAGACTCTCACGCTCTCTCAGGATTATGTTGATGCGTTGACAACCCCATTAACATGCTTTACTCCGCACAGGTTCCAGTGTTCCAGCCGATGGATCTGATGGTGGAGGCGAGCCCACGGCGGGTGTACGCCAACGCTCACACCTACCACATTAACTCCATCTCAGTCAACAGCGACAACGAGACGTATCTGTCTGCCGATGACCTCCGGGTCAACCTATGGCACCTGGACTTCACCGACCGAAGCTTCAGTATCCTATTTATGCATTTTTGTTTATTTGTACACTACTGTCAGTGAGAATTTTTTTTTTTAATGAACAGTAATATTGTGAAATATTATTACAATTTAAAACAGCAGTTTTTCTATTTTAATATACACTATATTGGCAAAAGTTTTGGGATGTCTGCCTTTACATGCACATGAACTTTAATGACATCCCATTCTTAATCCGTAGGGTTTAATATGGAGTTGGCACGCCCTTTGCAGCTATAACAGCTTCAACTCTTCTGGGAAGGCTTTCCACAAGGTTTAGGAGTGTGTTTATGGGAATTTTTGACCATTCTTCTAGAAGCGCATTTGTGAGGTCAGGCACTGATGTTGGACGAGAAGGCCTGGCTCACAGTCTCTGTTCTAATTCATCCCAAAGGTGTTCTATCGGGTTGAGGTCAGGACTCTGTGCAGGCCAGTCAAGTTCCTCCACACCAAACTCGCTCATCCATGTCTTTATGGACCTTGCTTTGTGCTCTGGTGCGCAGTCATGTTGGAACAGGAAGGGGTCATCCCCAAACTGTTCCCACAAAGTTGGGAGCATGAAATTGTCCAAAATGTCTTGGTATGCTGAAGCATTAAGAGTTCCTTTCACTGGAACTAAGGGGCCAAGCCCAACCCCTGAAAAACAACCCCACACCATAATCTCCCCTCCACCAAACTTTACATTTGGCACAATGCAGTCAGGCAAGTACTGTTCTCCTGGCAACCACCAAACCCAGACTCATCCATAGGATTGCCAGACAGAGAAGCATGATTGGTCACTCCAGAGAACATGTCTCCACTGCTCTAGAGTACAGTGGTGGCGTGCTTTATACCACTGCATCCAACACTTTGGGGGGGCAGTCGTGGGCTGATGGTTAGAGAGTCGGACTTGTAACTCAAAGGTTGCGGGTTCGGCAGGAATTGTCGGTGGGGGGAGTGAATAACCAGCGCGCTCACCACCCTCAATACCACGACTGAGGTGAGACCCTTGAGCAAGGGTTGAACCCCCAACTGCTCCCCAGGCGCCGCAGCAATATGGCTGCCCACTGCTCTGGGTGTGTGTTCACTGTGTGTGTGTTCACTACTGTGTGTGTGCACTTGGATGGGTTAAATGCAGAGCACAAATTCCAAGTATGGGTCACCACACGTCACTTCACTTCACTTTGCATTGCACTTGGTGATGTAAGGCTTGGATGCAGCGGCCATGGAAACCCATACGCACTGTTCTTGAGCTAATCTGAAGGCCACACTAAGTTTGGAGGTCTGTGGCTATTGACTCTGCAGAAATTTGGCGACTTCTGCACACTGTGTGCCTCAGCATGCGCTGACCCCTCTCTGTGATTTTTACGTCAACCACTTCGTGGCTGAGTTGCTGTTGTTCCCAATTGTTTCCACTGTTATAATACCACTAACAGTTGACCGTGGAATATTTAGTAGTGAGGAAATTTCACAAATGGACTTATAGCACAGTTGGCAACCTATCACGGTACCACGCTTGAATTCACTGAGCTCCTGAGAGCGACCCATTCTTTCGCAAAAGATCTACATGCCTAGGTGCTTGATCTTACACACCTGTGGTTGGAACACCTGAATTCAATGATTTGCTGGGGTGTCCCAATGTTTTTGGCAATATAGTGTATTTTAAAATGTAATGTATTCCTGTCATCAAAGCCGTATTTTCATCATCATTACTCCAGTCTTCAGTGTCACATGATCCATCAGAAATCATTCTATTGTATTTTCTGAAAAATAAGTTGCACCAGGTCATCTTTGAAAGAAAAAAGCAGTGTATAAGTCAAACTTTATTAGTAAATTCAGAAATCATGGAAATCATCAAAATACTGGTATATAAAACAAAACAAGAACAAATGTCAATCAGTTTCCCTTTGAATTTTTCTGCAGATGTTTGTTCTTAAGCTAAGCTAAACTCATTTCATGAGTTTCAATTTCATATTATTTTGCATCTCCAGTAAATATATCTTAATTTAAGAATTAAGTAGAAAATAAGACAAACTGGAAAATAAGAAAAAAACATTGAGGAAGAACATCACTTTTGTGCAGTGTGGTCAGCAGATAAAATAAATAGAATGTTTGAAATAGAATCTTTTGTAACAATATAAATGTCTTTTGTCTTTCATTTAATTCATCCTTACAAAATTGATTTCTTCAACAACAAACAAAAATCTTACTGACCCCAAACTTTTGAAAAGTAGTGTAATTGTAAAAGTTAACAAAGCAGTTGGGTGATTTACCCCTTCCTTTGAATTGTTTTTCATGTTTTTTCCTCATATTATACACTGTTTTACTGAAGTTTAGCCCTTGACCACTGACTCAGACATTGTTGATATCAAGCCGGCCAACATGGAGGAGCTGACGGAGGTGATCACGGCTTCAGAGTTTCACCCGCTCCAGTGCAACACGTTTGTGTACGGCAGCAGCAAGGGCTCAGTGCGCCTGTGTGACATGAGGGCGTCCGCTCTGTGTGACCAACACTCAAAATGTTAGTTTCTGAAGTTTCACTGTTTCTCTTGCTTTTCATTGATCGAGCAGTAAACCTTTCAGGTAACTCATTTATCGTGTGTTTCTGTGTAGTGTTTGAGGAACCCGAGGACCCCAGCACACGGTCCTTCTTCTCTGAAATCATCTCATCCATCTCAGACGTCAAGTTCAGTCACAGCGGCCGATACATGATGACCAGAGATTATCTGACCCTCAAGATCTGGGACCTGCACATGGAGAGTCGGCCGGTGGAAATTTACCAGGTAGGCCTGTAGCCATCAGGAATTTTGTGCTGACGATTAATTGACATACAAATAATTGCGGTTAATGATTTAACCCTTAAGCGAGCCTTGGTGTCAGTCTGACCACGTTTGAATTTTCCATTAAGAAACATGGTTCCCTTCATCTCAGTGACATTAGATTTTGTAACTTTTGCAACATTATCTGTCTTGATTTGGTTGTTCTGAAGGTGTGTAAAAAAAGTTTGTTAAAAGACTTCGGGGTCAAAATGACCCCACATTGAAATGAATGGGAAAAGTGAAAAAAAATTAATTGTCCAAAAAAAATTATAAATCCAGCATAAATCTGAAAATTTCCACACAGAAATTAAGGCCTGGTACTAGAGCATAAATGCAATGTGGAAAGAACATGTTCACTCACACACATACATATGCACACACACAGGTGTGACTGCAACAGAGATTATTTTTATAGAAATTGGCAAATAAAATCAATAAATCCGAAAACACACGTTGGTCTTGGTCTCGTCTTGACTACAACACTACACTAAACTAAAAATGAAAATAAAAACAAAAGCACAGACTAAATATATTTAGCCTACCTTTGATTACCCAAATATAATAGTCACCAAAAATATATACTATGTATCCGTATAAACGGTATTGCCTCGTTCCATATCGTTTATAAAAAATATATCGATATATTGTACAAACCTGATATACCGCCCAGCCCTAATTAAAAGTTAAACTGCACAGTTATCTCAAATAATTAGGTTTAAATCAAATAACCACGATCAGATGATTAATCAATCGTAACAGGCCTATTACCAGGTGATGTTTCTGTCACTGTGGGACATTTTTTGCTTTAAAAATATTTAGTAATAATCCATATCGCTTTGGTGTACCAAAGCAGACATACACTTGGAAGAAATCATTTAAGGAATAGTTCACCTAAAAATTATCACGTTGTTCCATATCTTCTATGCGACACTAAAGGAGAAATGAAGAATTGTCCTGCTTTTATTCATGCAATTAATGTGGACTGAGGATTTCAAATTTATAAAGTTGCTCATGGTAAAAATGGTCTGTGTGAAAAAGTTTTTTGAAAACATACGTTGTTTGAGTTATTAAATATTCCCTCATTATCTCATTATACCACATTCTTTAAAGTTTCACCGTTTCCATGAAAGAAAGAAAGTTGAAAAGGTTTGTAACTAGTAAATGATTATTTTCTTTTGGTGTGAATTACTCCTCTAAACAAAATACTGATTTAGCAATGTTGACCACTAGGTGGCGGCATCAGGAATTTATTTCTTGTCCAATATTTATAATGTGGTGATTTTGCATTCCTTGAAAATATAATTTTTCCATTTAGTGCAAGTCTTTTTTTAGCTCAGAATATTCAGCAGTAAATAAAGGAGAATCCATCAGTATGTAATTGGATTATGAAAAGTTGGCTTATGATGCACTACATTAATGATACATTTCAAGTACTGTAATTATAAAGTCTGAGCTTTTGCACTTTGGATTCAGAAATGATTAGTCTGCATGTCAATAATAATTTTCCAGATTCCAAAATGAATACACTGTGTCGTTGGTTTATTTTTAAATTGATTTCGAAACCATCCTGTATTAAGACATTGTAAATAGTGATAATTATAGGCAATATCAAACACGCATATGTACAGCTAACTTTAACATAATTTATCACTTTAATTTAGATAAAATATTTGTGCTTTTTATAAAGAAATGTAACACATTCTGTGAATAAATTCATAAAATGAGCAATTGTAAATGTGTATGTTAGCAGCACACAGAAGCTATAAGCAGTTTTTAAAGTCACCATGATATCAAAATTGCCTATTTCTATTTTTTGAATATTGCAGTATTTATGATGATTTATAAATGCACAGATGCACATAATTATTGTTTTAAATCCATGTTCCCTCATAATCTTTAAAGGGTACATAACACACAGTTTCTGCCAGTCTCATGTTAATCTTGAGTACCTATAGAGTAGTATTGCATCCTTCATATCTCAGAAGAGTTTTATCATATTTATAAACGACAGATACGCTGTACCGATTCTTTCCGAAAACAGCCGAGCTCATGCAGGCGTGCAGTGGGCGAGGCTAAAGAGTCACGAGCACACACACACACACACACACAATACATCATGGCATTATCCCTGGATAACTTTCGATTCACTATACGTTTGTGTTGTTCACATTATATGCACTTACGTGCCAATTACCAACAAACCACAGACATTTGATGCAGTTTCACTCACCGCCTGCGGTTTCCACCCATGACCGGGAACAAACAAACACACTTGCAGAACTCCGTTGCTGAAAAACAAACTGCATCCACTGTTTCCTTAACGCTGGTTTATTTGGGAAGCTGAACAAGGTTATCTTTCCCTCACAACCAAAAACACACTTCTTTAGTGACATTGTTGATTTCGTGGTCTAAAAACAAAATGACAGCGCTGCCGACGGCTTCTGTAACCCGAACGAAGCTCGTTGATGGGCGCGCTCTTGCTCTCGCTCTGGTTGATGTGTGTGCGCACGCTCATCCGGAAGAAGTGCCCGTACAAGGAATCCCGCCCTTTATGACGTCATACAGAGCCATACTCGAAAAAAACTTTCCGAAACTTATTCGAATCCTGAAGGAGTGTATTTGGCACAGAAATACTGTCATACGTCCAACTCGTTTTTTGAAATTTTGGCCACGTTTAGCATGAGAATCCAACTCCTTAACAGTGTAAGTCAGTCAGAATGCATGAAATAGCATTAGACCCCGCCCCCCTTAATCAAAATAGCTACCTCTTACAGCGACATCTCTTCTCTGATGACGAGGGCGGGGCAACCTGTCACTCACATGAGATCCACCAATAGCAAACCACAGTCATCCAATCAATTCCCCATGGACAAAACCTTTTATTTCTTGTTCTTGGATATAGTCTCAGTAGGGAACAAAAGACTATCGCAACTTCCGTTTCATGCCGACTTTAAATCTTTATTGCGATTACCCAGTTAAATTAAAGAGCTTCTTGGTGTAATTATATGACATTAGTTTTATGGCTCTGATTACCCAGGGTGCACTGATTAAAGACAGTGATGTTGTAAACGTTCAGGAACTGAGGCCCTGTTTACACCTGGTATTAAGATGCGCTTTGGTCAATCGGATCACTAGTAGACGAGGGAGACACATACCTGTTTACACCTGATGTTTTAATCTGTCTCTTTTGTCCACTTTCAACCACTTCTGTCCTGATTTCTTCGAGGGGAGGGTCTATGGGCGAGTAAATGTGTGGATTTTTCAGATCTTTTGATCTAATGGACAAAATAAGCTTGTGCAATTTACATATGAACGCGCCCGGAGACAATGGAAAAACACAAGCTTTCGTTTCTGCTCTGACAGCCACAAGACCAGCCGAACACTGTGAGTGTGTGTTAGAAATCAGGAATGGTGAGAGAACATTGTGCTGGTACGTTTTTCATCTTCAAACCAAACTTGTGTCTCCAGCCAATAAAGTTTAAATCCCATCTGGCTAGCGTGTGTCTCATAATGTTTACGCATTAGGTCAGTAGGCGGAGAGTAGACGGTCTTTTGTGTCTGTTTGAACACATGAGCGTTTACACTACGAAAGCAATCCGGTCGAATGTGTTTTCCACTACCTCTGGAAGTGGCCAAAAGTGGACAAGCTCAAAACGTTTTAGATCCTGTTTACACCTGTATTTAGCATCGTCCACTTGTGATCTGATCAACCAAAACGACAAGCTTTCCTTGCTGTCCTGTCCTTATATCAGGAGTATGTATGTGCCATCAGCGTGTTGTGACTTTGATCTCTCTCTCTCTCTCTCTCTCTCTCTCTCTCTCTCTCTCTCTCTCTCTCTCTCTCTCTCTCTCTCTCTCTCTCATCAGGTTCATGGTTATCTCAGGAGTAAGCTGTGCTCTCTCTACGAGAACGACTGCATCTTTGATAAGTTTGAGTGCTGCTGGGGGGGCGACGACAGGTGAGGAGATGCTCTGAGATGAGACGTGACTCGTGTGCAGCATCATGATGCTCCCGCACATTCTTTTAATGACGAAAGCATCTTCAGATAATGATAAAGCAAATACAAAACAAACCTCAAATAGGCATGAGCTGTGTGTGCTCACAGCCGTATCACTGTGACCAGAGAGGGTTTATCAGACTCAAGCTTTTATCTTTGACTAACAGAGCGCTCGCAAATACAGACACAGACAGTACTGTTTCAGAAACTTCCTCATTTTGAGCTAAAGTACATGTAACTACATTTATATAGAATATTTAATCAAGTCAAGTTTTATTTATAGAGCACAAGTTTAACACAACCGTAATTGATCCAAAGTGCTTTACAATACAATAAAAATGAATCAATAAAATAAGATAAAGAGAAAAGGAGTAGGAAAAACAAAAAAACAGAAGTCAAGTATCAAAAACAATCAAAATGTATATACATACAATACATTACGTAGAACACCAGCTAATATAAAGTACCTACACGGCATCACTCGAACGCTAGGGAGTAAAAATAAGTCTTTAAACTGGATTTAAAAGCATCTAGTGATGGAGAGACCCTGATGTTCAAAGGTAGACTTTTCCAGAGCTTTGGGGCGACTACAGAATAAGCTTGATTACGTGAACGAGGGACAGATAAAAGTAACTGATCACAAGATCTTAGTGACCTAGAGGCTGTGTATGGTGTAATAAGATCACAAATATAATCCGGGGCCGAATTGTGCAGTGCCCTGTATGTGAAAAAAAGGATCTTAAAATCATCTCTAAATTTTATCGGTAGCCAATCCAAAGAGGCAAGGACAGGACAGATATGATCCCTTTTCTTAGTTCTTGTTAATAATCTGTCTGCTGAATTTTGGACCATCTGTAACCGAGAGAGCGTAGATTGAGGTAGGCCAACGTACCGGGAGTTACAATAATCCAATCGAGAGGAAATTAGTGCATGAACCACAATTTCAAGGTCTTTACTAGAAAGAAAGTGTTTCACTTTTGCTATAGATCTGAGTTGAAAAAAGCTACTCTTTACATGCTTATCAAATTGGAGAAGAGGATCAAAATAGAAGCCAAGATTTTTTGCACGAATGTGTAGGTTGTTACTTAAGGAGCCTAACTGTGTTTTAATGGAGTTGTTGGTAGCAGCAGGACCCAGTAGAAGCACTTCGGTTTTATTTTCCTTCAGTTGCAGTGAGTTGTTTGTCATCCAGGTCTTGACTTCATTGAGGCATGCGGAAAGATGATCTAATGAAGTCATTACCTCATTTAGGTTACACTTTATTTTATTTCCATGTGTCCCTGTTACAGTGTAATTATACATTTTAAGTACTGAGTAATATTAAGTGCATACTATAGGGTTAGGATTTGGTTGAGGGTTAGTTGCATATAATTATGCATCATTTATAGTTATTACTATAGTAAATACATGGACAAGTAACAAGGACATGTTAAAATAATGTGTTACCATACATTTGTTGCCGATATTAAAGAGAACAAATTTATATTTATAAACTTAATACTACCATTCAAAAGTTTGGGGTCAGTAAGATTTTTGTTGTTGTTGGTTGAAATAAATGAATCATTTTATTCAGCAAGGATGCATTAAATTGATCAAAAGTGACAGTAAAGACTTTTATAATGTTACAAAAGATTTCTATTTCAAGTAAATGCTGTTCTTTTTGAACTTTGTATTCATCAAAGAATCTTAAAAAAAATTATCACAAAAAAAAAAAAACGTTTTCAACATTGATAAAAATCATAAATGTTTTCTGAGCAGCAAATCATCATATTAGAATGATTTCTGAAGGATCATGTGACACTGAAGACTGGAGTAATGATGATGAAAATTCAGCTTTGATCACAGGAATAAATTACATTTTACAATATATTCACATAGAAAAGAGTTATTTTAAATTGAAATAATATTTCACAATTTTACCTTTTTTTTCTGTATTTTTGATCAAATAAATGCAGCCTTGGCGAGCAGAAGAGACTTCTTTCAAAAACATTAAAAAATCTTACCAACCCAAACTTTTGAACGGTAATATAATTCAATGGCAGTAATAACTGCTGAATTGGAGTGAATTAAATTAAACCCTTCAACCCACCTATTTCACTTTTGAAAATAAAAATTGTTAAAATATTTTTACCTCTGCTTGTTTTTCACTGTATTTTACTTTTTTCAGCAATAACTTTTTGGCTGAAATTACAGTTCCTCTGATGGGGAAAAAAGTCAAAGCAAATAAATAAATTAAAATATATAAAATATATTAGGGATGCACCAATACCACTTTTTCCAGAACAAGTCCGATACGATACTTTAATTTTTAGTACTTGCCGATACTGAGTATACTTTAATTTTTAAAAATAGTGGGCAAAGCTACTGTTACTTTCACTGCTCATATTATCATCATATTTTGTCTTTAATAGCACAGTGAATATTTATATTCGATGTTTCATTGACACAAGCACTGTAGTGTTTTTTTTTTTGTTTTTTTTGTTTTTTTTAAATACATTTTCTCCTTATTTTTCATCCATTTTCAGTGAGGTCATGACGGGATCCTATAACAACTTCTTCCGGATGTTCGATCGCGACGGCCAGCGCGACGCAACCCTTGAGGCCTCGTGGGAGAACGGCTCCCCCGGCTGCCCGCTCAAGACCTGGCGCGTGTGCGCGGGGAGCAGACGCAAGAGAAACGAGATCGGCGTGGACTGCCTGGACTTCAGCAGAAAGATCCTCTACACCTCCTGGCATCCTCAGGATAACATTGTTGCCTTGGCGACAGTCAATAACCTTTACATATTCCAGGAGAAACTGAATAAGGAATTTCAAACTGCTTCATCCCCATTCCTAGCTCCAGGAGTTAGGCGGGATACATGCTAATCTAGTATCCATCCACGCACAACCTCTCTCCTGAAACTCATAGTCTTAATATTAACCACTGTAGTACACGAAAACCTTTGGATTATTCTATTACGTTAATTGATACACTGTAGGCCGGAGGAAGGGATTTTTAGTTCTATTACTGTATTTGTTTTTTTTATTTTGCACATTGTTGATCTGTCCGTTTTTAGCGTTTAATCAGAAACCCCATGCACTGCTGGGTTATTTTTCCACGTCTCGAACACACAACCAAACTGACCCTCAAGCAACCCACAGAATCCTGTTTAGTAAGTTTGCATAGTCATGATTAACACTGAATGAGTTGTACAAAACCTCATGCTCTGATTGCTCCCTTCTGGCCTGGTGCAACAGGACGTTTCCTTCACCTAACGCTCAGTCTAATGCCTGACATTCATCCACAAGTGCAATTGACTTGAAGTTGCAGGGTTCCCAAATAGCTACATTATTCCCTACATTAAGTCCCTAATAGGTACAACTAATTGTGGCATTAATTTTATGCAATATATTAGTCTTTGTGGGAAGGGAGACTTTTTATCGGTCTCTTTTAATAGGGACACACAAATATTTTAAGTCTTTAGTAAATGTTTTGTGCAGATGTGCATGTTTTATAATGTCTTATGATTTTCGGCATCTTATGATGTGTGTGGTTTTATTTGCAGCTTTTTAATACAGAATGGTTCCTATAAGGTAAAGAATGCTCTAGATATTTTTATATAAATTTTCGAAAATTGAAATCATGTCCATGACAGTATTCAGTGTATTAATGCAGTCATGTGACTGTCTTTGAGCTGTTGATTGATTGGTGCAGAATGATTCTGTATAATGGAGTGCGTTTACATGGAAATCAGGCCTGCTGTATATGAACAAACCCGGAAATTATGTTCCCTTTATCTTAATAGTTGTAAAACCCAAATGTAAAATAAAACTTAATTTTAAGACTGAAAACTAAACTTCTTGGGGTCGTTTTTCCATTTGGAAGTCAGCAAAGGATAATCCATTAAACTGTAATTTTATTATAAAGCAGGTAAGAGAAGATCATACAGAGGAGAATCACTTTTCTTTAGACATCTGCCCCACATTTAGGTTAGCAGGAACAAATAGGACACCCAGAAATGAATCTGTGCCTGAGCTATTTTAGGAGCTGGTGATCAGTGAACCGAAGTAACAGGTTTTTAGGTTGTCATTATGGCAGTACATAGATATTGTATGTTATCTTTCAATTTAGCAGCAACATCCATAATATGCATGTAAAAATATATAGACTGTCATTGAAAGTAAACAATGTTACTTTCAGGATTTCAGCATGTTTAACAGCATTGTACATCTGTCTGTATCTGTATCTCTGTCAATATATCTGTCTATCATTATGTTTGTCTATCTATCTTCATCTGTCTGTCTTTGTCTGTCTGTCTATCTGTGTCTGTCTATCATCATCTATCTGTATCTGTCTGTCTAAATACACCGATCAGGCATAACATTATGGCAATATTCCTAGTATTGTGTTGGCCCCCCTTTTGCTGCCCAAACAGCCCTGACCCATTGAGGCATGGACTCCACTAGACCCCTGAGGGTGTGCTGTGGTATCTGGCACCAAGATGTTAGCAGCAGATCCTTTAAGTCCTGCAAGTTGCGAGGTGGGGCCTCCATGGATCGGACTTGTTTGTTCAGCACATCCCACAGATGCTCGATTGGATTGAGATCTGGGGAATTTGGAGGCCAAGTCAACACCTCAAACTTGTGCCCCTCAAACCATTCCTGAACCATTTTTGCTTTGTGACGGCGCATTATCCTGCTGAAAGACGCCACCAGGGAATACCGTTTCCATGAAAGGGTGTACATGGTCTGCAACAATGCTTAGGTAGGTGGTACGTGTCAAAGTAACATCCATGGCAGGACCCAAGGTTTCCCAGCAGAACATTGTCCAAAGCATCACATTGCCCCCGCCAGCTTTCCTTCTTCCCATAGTGCATCCTGGTGCCATGTGTTCCCCAGGTAAGCGACGCACACGCACCCGGCCATCCACGTGATGTAAAAGAAAACGTGATTCATCAGACCAGACCATCTTCTTCCATTGCTCTGTGGTCCAGTTCTGATGCTCACGTGCCCACTGTTGCTGCTTTCGGCGGTGGACAGGGGTCAGCATGGGCACCCTGACTGGTCTGCGGCTATGCAGCCCCATACGCAACAAACTGCGATGCACAGTGTATTCTGACACCTTTCTATCAGAACCAGCATTAACTTCTTGAGCAATTTGAGCTACAGTAGCTCGTCTGTTTGATCGGACCACACGGGCCAGCCTTCGCTCTCCATGTGCATCAATGAGCCTTGGCCACCCATGTCCAACGCCGGTTCACCACTGTTCCATCCTTGGACCACTTTTGATAGATACTGACCACTACAGACCGGGAACACCCCACAAGAGCTGCAGTTTTGGAGATGCTCTGACCCAGTCGTCTAGCCATCACAATTTGGCCCTTGTCAAACTCGCTCAAATCCTTACGCTTGCCCATTTTTCCTGCTTCTAACACATCAACTTTGAGGACAAAATGTCCTCAAAAAAATCTCTATCTATCTATCTATCTATCTAATTGCAGACTTTAAAATTATACTTCTGTTTTGTGCATCTTTAATTTATTTAGTAGATGTCATTGAAATTAATGTTCTGAATGTGATGACGTCACGCATGCGCTCAGGTGGAGCCATTCAGGGGTTGCAGAATGCAGACGCATGTGCGCGTTCACGAGGAGCGGACGGGAGCGTGCCGTGTTGACGGACGCGAGTGACTGGAGAGGCAACATGTCCACCACAGCCGCCGCGCAGCTGAACAACAATGAAGAACAGGGACTCAACGGTAAAACTCCGTCCATATTTCTGCAGGGAAAACTCGGGAGGGGTCCTAATGTCTCTTCAAATCTGTTGTCTGTGCACGTTTTATTTTTCTATGGCGCTTTAAAACGCTGTTATGCAACATCTATTGTCTCACTTCGCTCAATGGCTGGAATTTCCTCCTTGCTCTTAGGGGAGGGGTAAAGGGCGGGAGATTAAGATGGCGTCATAACGTGAGAGCGAATGAGAATGGATGCGGTGGCGTTGCTTGGCAACGCAGAATGATTGATGGAACGTAAGCCAACCGTTAGAGTGATTTTAAATTCGAGCGCCGTGGAGGCGGGGCTACGTTGATATCAAAACAAGGCGAAGAGGGGATTGAGAAAAATGGAGGCGGGGGCGTGTAAATAACTAATGAAACCGTATGAGAGCTGAATTTATTTCAGTTTAATTTAACTGGCTATTGCCTTGATATTTTACTGTTCATTGAGTGCTCCGTTATGTTTTAGATTTAGTAGCTGGGTTATTGCAGTTAAGCAGTACTTCACACCACCATCATATGTGTTAATACATATTGAATAAATTATCTTTTTTTTAAAAACTCAAATTTTATTAGTTAGTTTCTTTTATCAGAATACTACAATTAAGTGAACACAAAGGTTAGTTTTAAATAATTAAACTACTTTAGTAGATGTTGTCTTTGCCTGCCCTGTCCTGAAAACAGCAGTCAATATTGAGACCCCCCACTCTGGTCAAACGGTCAGGTGACCTGAGCACTTTTTCTTCATTTTTCACATTCATTCTGTACCTTTGAACAATTCCATTGGTTGCACATACGAAGTGAGGCGCAAACCATATTTCTTTCTTTTGTTTGTTTGTGCATACCAATATATGGTTTGGAGAGCATATAGTTGCATCCTCTAGAACCAAATATTAACTGCACTTTTACTCTTAATTCTTGCACAAGCATTGTAGATTTGAATATAATGCAGATGGATCTTCATATGCATGTATGCATAATTCTACAAATGTAAGAGAACGTGGAGAATGTATAAGCGTGCTCAGACTGAATCTGTGTTTATTTTTGGGGGTGATTTCTATGGAATGACTTAAAACATGGTACAAGCTAAGAGTAGTTTGCTATTAGTTAGCTGAAAGCATATTCAAATTCATATGCAAGCTTAAAATATTTGATGAACATGCAAGGGGGATGTGTAGTGCTTGTTGTGTAGCAGCTGTTGGTAATAACATTTCCCTGCTGTCTGTGTGCAGCTGTGGATGCATTTAGATGTAAAGTGATGTAATATGATGTAATTTAAGGTCCATTATGTGATTTGACAGGTGACAGTATCTCTGAAACCATCTCAAATCTTTTAAGAAGCCCCTTGAAACATGTCCAAACAAGATGTAAAAATAAATGCAATTTTACTTTCTTAATACACATTATCTTTTCAGATTTTCATTTTCAGCAGATGTCATCAAGTCATCTCATTTTTCAGCCCCTCATATCAAATCTCTCACTTTTCACCATCCAATCAATTCCTGACGGATAAAATCAAGTCCCACCCTACAATAATTCTTCTTTGAATACACTATTGCACTCGGAAATTTGTCACATTACAGAATAAAAATGCTTCTGGCTTTGTTTACACGTCGGATTTACACTCATTATCAACCTAGTGTTTTGCCTACCAGTCCTAGACAGCATTTATACATCCTATGATTCCCAAAAATGCTGTCTAGATAGGCAGCTCAATAGCTTTTGTCTTCTCTCACATTCTGTCCACTCTTAGAGAGCTTTCAGAAGGTGCAAACTCATAAAAATGAGTCATTCTGTTTACTAGTTAGCATTTAGTGGTGGTGAATAGTAGGTTTCTCAGCGTCTGTGGCACACACAGATCTGGGTTACAGACACAGCAGGGGGATGGGAGAGGGAAAAGCAGCGAGTGGTTTGATGTGCCAGAGATTACATAATCCCTCCCTTCCTCCCGCTCTGGGCCTGCAGTGAATTCCATCAGTGCAACTAGAGCTGGTGTGTTATCTGTGCATTCATTTTAATATTTTACCACACTGATAGTCATTCATTACTTTTTGTACTAGGATGTGGCCAAGTTAGATTTGTATATTTTTTTAGAACGTGAGTGGTGTTAGCCCATGCACGTTGTCAAGGTGTTGCTATGCAGTTATTCTGGTGGTTACTACATGGTCCCTCCTTCAATGCAAGCCTGTGGGAAGTCTGAGGTTTGTTGTGATGCAGTGTGACAAACAAATGCTCACAGATGAAGAGCTGGTGGAATATAGTCTGCCATGGCAACATGCCCATAACTGTGGGCAAATGTGAGAGTTCATTGTTGTGGGCTGGCCTCTGGTGAAGGATTTTGCCATAATAAGATGATCAGACATGCTCATTTAAACGGATGCTGGCTTATTAGTGCTGCAATGTTGTTAATTATTTCCCTTGATGTTGTAATAATGATTATACACTTTTAATTAAAGGGTTTGTTCACCCAAAAATGAAAATTCTGTCATTAATTCCTCACCCTCATGTCGTTCCAAACCCGTAAGACATATGGAGATGAAGATATTTAAGTCCTAAAGATATTTTTAGTGAAATATGAGAGCTTTCTGTTCCTCCATTGACAATTACCACTTTCAAGCCCCAGAAATGTTGTAAAAACAAAGTAATCCATGTGACTCCAGTGGTTTAACCTCAATTTTATGAAGTGACACGAGTGCTTTGTTTGTGCAAAAAAAAACATAATTTACTACTTTATTTACAAAATATTAATCTGCATCGTGCATTCACGAGAGCACTATGACACGTGTGTTGTTGATGTAAGAGCAGATGTTGTTGCGTGAACGCACGTTGGAGATTAATATTTTGTAAATAAAGTGGTAAATTGTTTTAGGTCATCATACTATAAGAATATCCAGTAAGTTTCAGAACTAAAAACATCCTTGTTATCCTTGTCCAAAAACAGCTTTTATTTTAACCAAGCCCAGCGAATGACTCGTGCTTGAATGTGCCTATTTATGATGTAATAGATGGTGAAAGACCGCCTCTGCAGAAGATGATCAACGCCTACTTCATCATTGCAACTTTGGCCCTGCCCACTGGCATGTTAGTGAGATGATGAGGAGAGAAGAGCGATACAGGATCACTGGACTACAAATAACATCACCTTCCAAAGGATCCTAATGCTAGGAATGTGCTTATTTATTTTCAACAATGTGAATGTCTCAGTTGAGCATTATTTATTTGGATTTATGGATTCTTTGGTAAATCAGTCGCAATTTCGGCGCAGGCTTTGCAAAAAGATTTGTACGATATGGACTCGACAGTAATGCGACAACATGTAAGTAACTGTGTTAATTACCGTGTTAAACATGAAAATAATACTAGCTATTTCATATGCAAAGGTGTAAGCAAATCACAGCAGTGGGCGCTTACACTGAAGTCTCACAGCAGCCAATCACAGCAGTGGGCGTTTACACTGAAGTCTCACAACAGACACGCCCCTTCAAACAGAGCGTTCAAATCAGAGGCTGAAATCAGGGTAGGAAAAATGCCTTTTATTTAAATTATGACCATTTTTGATGTAAAAATCATACTAACATTATAAGTGCACCCCAGAAAACATCAGAAAACACTAAAAAACAATGCAGTTTTATGACACTGGATTACTTTAATGATGTCTTTACTACCTTTCTGGGGCTTGAAAGTGGTAGTTGTGTAGACTGTCAGTGGAGGGACAGAAAGCGCTCAGATTTAATTAAAAATATCTTCATTTGTGTTTTGAAGATGGACGAAAGTCTTACGGGTTTGGAACGACATGAGGGTGAGTGATAAATGACAGAATTCTCATTTTTGGGTGAACTATCCCTTTAATAGAATTTACTTAACACTTATTTTGTTTGGAGCAACTGCAGAAACTGGAGGGTGAACTCAACCACCCAGAACACCACAAAATAATGCATCATGTTATTAAAGCATCATGGGACCCATCTGTGGATCTTTCTGTGTTGCCTAGCAACAGTGAGGGTCATGTTTGCACCAGGTCAACAGAGGATGTGTGTTCTTAGAAGTCAGTCTCGTATTCGCTTTTGAGCAAAATGTGTGTTTTTTTGGCTCCCCTTTGCTTAAAATGCAGGTGTTCTCTCATTGCGTACTCTATCTTGATGTCAATCCCACAATCCCCTGAATTAATCTGCCTAGAGAGTGAATTGAAAACCCCCGCTCAGCTCCACTCCACTCCACTCCAGTGAACACATACACTAAGGGTTAGAGAGAGGTTAGAAACTCTCATGAAAAGCTAAATTATTTCACTGTTTTAAAAGTCCATATAAATGCAGGAGCCGATGCTAATAATGACTGTTTTGTCTTTTTAGGGTCCTGGGTGGAGCTGGAGATGAACGGAAACACTCAGCAGCAGAACACCAGCTTGCCCTCGCTTCTGCTGGGGAATGGGAACCAAGGCGAGTCCCAGGCTTCACAGGCCCTGGAGGCTGTGCAGGAGGAAGAGGAGGTCCTAACCGGAGGACTGGAGCATGTGCCTTCCTCCTCCTCTATCCATAACGGAGACATGGAGAAAATCCTACTGGACGCCCAACACGAGTCCAGCCCCAGCAGTTCATGCTGCAACAGGTATGACAGGTTCTCCTGTCCTTCAAACCCAAACACTCAAAATGATTGACAGGAAGAGAGTGTTTCTAATTGGCTAAAAATGAGTGAACTACTCCCCAGACCAGGGTTATAGAGTGCATTAGTTCCCACCCGCTTTTTCAGCGGCGTTGGAAGTATTTTTTCCATTAATTTCTCCCATAGGGGTTTCAAAAATATACATAACACATAACACACACAGTTTCTGCCTCAATCTCATGTTAATCTTGAGTACCTATAGAGTAGTATTGCATCCTTCATATCTCAGAAGAGTTTTATCATATTTATAAAAGACAGATACGCTGTACCGATTCTTTCAGAAAACAGCCGAGCTCATGTGGGCGGGGCTAAAGAGTCACGAGCACACACACACACACACACACAATACATCATGGCATTATCCCTGGATAACTTTCGATTCACTATACGTTTGTGTTGTTCACATTATATGCACTTACTCGCCGATTGCCAACAAACTACAGACGTTTGATGCAGTTTCACTCACCGCCTGCGGTTTCTACTCATGACTGGGAACAAACAAACACACTTGCAGAACTCCGTTGCTGCTCCGGAAAAACAAACTGCATCCACTGTTTCCTTAACGCTGGGTTATTTGGAAAGGTTATCTTTCCCTCGCAACCAGAAACACACTTCTTTAGTGACATTGTTGATTTCGTGGTCTAAAAACAAAATGACAGCGCTGCCGACGGCTCCCGTAACCCGAACGAAGCTCGTTGATGTGTGTGCACACGCTCATCCGGGAGAAGTGCCCACACAAGCAATCCCGCCCTTTATGAAGTCATACAGAGCCATACTCAAACAAAAACTTTATGAAACTTATTCGAATCCTGAAGGAGTGTATTTGGCACAGAAATACTCCGTCATACGTCAAACTCGTTTTTATTTTATTTTGGCCATGTTTAGCATGAGAATCCATCTCTTTAACAGTGTAAATAAGTCAGAATGCATGAAATAGCATTAGACCCCCCTTTAAAGCGTTATAAGCCATGAACCAGTCAACCAGCTATGAGGTGAATCATTCATAACATTACAAATTTTGATTTGAAGCAAAAAAGTATTAAAAATCAAAGGTACAATACTGTGTACTTAACAGCTTTAGTGAGGGAAAGAACTACTATATATACTACTATATATATAAACAAAATATTTTAAGTTTATTGCAAAATATACATATATATTGAAATATTTTGAGAGTGTAGGGAGACCGACTCGATTACATCATTCGCATTGCCTCATAAGAGTGGGCGGGGCTAAAGAGGTTTCGAATCTCTGATTGGTGGAATTTTCTATACAGCATCATGGGTAATGTAGTTTTTCACCATGAATTCAGCTGTTAAATGCGATTATTTTAAAATAAGTTGAAATAATGCAGGCCAATGTCTTCAACAGAAGCAAACACCAGGAATTAACAACCTCTTAGCTCACAGTATGGCTGTCTTTAAAAGTTTACAAGTTATCGTTAATTTACTTCTTATCGAGTTTTTACTTCTGGACTGTTGCACTCTATTATAGTTCACTAACCCCTGGTTTCACAGACAAGGCTTAAGCCTAGTTATAAACTGTTTTAACTGAAAGCAACTTGCACTGACATCTCTTAAAATATATCAGTGCTATTGTTTTGTCTCAAGATGCACACCAGTAATGTTTTTTTCTAAGGCACATTTATAAAAGTTATAAACGTCCTATTTGAACTAAGGCCTAATCCTGGCTTAATCTAAACCCTGTCTGTGAAACCAGGCCTAAAACGAAAATAATTTTAAAAAGCTCTGTGTATTTCCACATATACAGAGCTTTGATTTAGCACTTTTATTCTTAGATCTGCTGCTCTCAATACAGTCTAATTCACTCCACACATGATTCAGGCGTCTGCTGTCGTTTTGCTTTCTCTGATCTGTATTTTACATTTCTTTGATGTGTGTTTACAGCCCACCACGACCACACAGTCCTGACCAGGATGAGGGGCAGATCATGTTTGATGTGGAGATGTCCAGCGACAGAGACTGTCAGGTAAGAGCAGAACACAGAGAGTCGTTATTAGTACTGTTATTTAATGAGCACACCTTATTGAGTGCCGTCTTTTCTCATCTCTTTCAGTCAGAAGATGATAGTCTGGAGAGAGACAAAGAGGATGATATCCTCATGAATAAAGGAGAGAGTTGGGTGGCAGACTGGTCCAGTCGACCAGAGAACATTCCCCCGAAGTAAGAACCCATATAAAACCGTCTGGTGTTTATGTTCACAGTTTCAGTTGACATATTGCCACATAAAAAATGTATTCATCTTCAAATCCTATATACTATATATTATATACAATATTTTATATTTATAAAATATTCTATTCTCTGTGAAAATGATTTTTATTTCTATTTTATTTTATAATTTTTATTACAAATATTTTATGTATTGATTTGATTTTAAATATTATGTATTAATTAAAAGTAGTTTTATTACTTATTTATTTTAAATATATTTATTGATATTTTTTTTTTTTTTTTTTTTTTACTTTATAAACCTTCTTTAAAGTACCAAGCTATCAACAGAAGTGTTCTGCAGTTTAGATAGAAGTAGAATGATCCTCTTTGACCGCTCGCAGGGAATTCCACCTTTTTATTATTTTATCATTTTTATTTATTTATTTTAAATATCATGTATTAATTAAAACAATTTAATTTCCTTATTTGTTTAAAAATGATTTACGTAATATTTGTATATTTTTAAAAAAATATATATATATTTAAATATTTTTTATTTTATTTATTCTTTATTTTAAGTATTATCTATTAATTAAAATAATTGTATTTACTTATTCATTAAAACAATTATTTAATCAATATTTATATATTTTTTTAAATATATATATATATATATATATATATATATATATATATACTTTTTTATTTTAAATGTATTTATTTAGAAAAAATATTTTATTTATTTTAATTTTTTTTATTTTAAGTATTATGTATTAATTAAAATAATTTTTATTTCCTTATTTGTTTAAAAATTATTTAATTAATATTTTTATTTTTTTAAAAACATTTAAATAACATTTATTTTAAATGTATTTTTATTTAGAAAAAATATTTATAAAATATTTGGCCCAAAAATACTTGGGTTTCCCTGTTTGTTTTGCTTTTTACTATTTTATCGTTTTATTCTTTGTTTTCTTTTATTCTTTGTAAAGCACGTTGGTCAACCTTGGTTGTGTTTAAATGTGCTCTAAATTAACTGATTGATTGAAAAAATATTTTTTTTTAAAAATTGTATTCCCTCAGTAAGGTACCAAGCTCACAACAAAAGTGTTCTGCAGTTTAAGTGAGACATTAGTATAATGGCTTTCTTTGACCACTCACAGGGAATTCCACTTCCGCCACCCGAAGCGTTCTGGATCGGTGTCTCTGAGCATGAGAAAGACAGGTGCTATGAAGAAAGGAGGTGTGTTCTCCGCTGAGTTCCTCAAAATGTTTGTGCCCTCGCTGCTGCTCACCCACATCCTGGCTCTGGGACTGGGGTGAGTGCCAAACACCGTATACTGTACCAGCTCAACCTGTGCGTATCACAATAATCACTTCAGAGCAACATATGAATATAGATGAAGCTGCAGTGATGTTGATGCATGCTGATACTATTAAGGTATGGTATAAAAACATGGTCTTACATGTATACGTAATTTAAGAAGTACATTTTTTGGCTGGTAAAATGTATTTATTTGTACATAAAGCTTATATTTTTTCCCCTGAAATGCACTTATAATGTTAATCAAGGTTTCCTGCAGCAGAAAGTCGTAATTTAGTTTTACATGACCCTCTGTTTTGGCTACTGCACCTGTACAACTTTTACTTGTAAACCAATCTAAAACGAGCAACAGCATCCCCACCAAGATGCTAAATATTGAATATGCATTATTATGTAAATGTGGGTGGTCATATACACTACCTTTCTAAAGTTTGGGGTGGTAAGATGTTTTTGAAAGATGTCTCCTCTGCCCACCAATTCAAATCAATTTCAACATTGATAATAATCATAAATGTTTCTTGAGCATCAAATCATCATATCAGAATGATTTCTGAAGGATCATGTGACACTGAAGACTGGAGGAATGATGCTGAAAATTCAGATTTGCATCACAGGAATAAATTACATTTTACCATATATTCACATAGGAAACAGTTATTTTAAATGGTAATAATATTTTTACTGCATTTTTTGATTAAATAAATGCAGCATTGGTGAGCAGAAGAGACTTCTTTCAAAATAAAAAGTCTTGTGAACAGTGCTGTATACATATATACTGTATAAATATTATATTATACAAATACTATGTCCTTTTTTTAGGGTCTACATTGGGAAGAGGTTGTCTACCCCCTCCACCAGCTCATTTTAAACCGGATCAGACCCCAGTGCCTGGATGTCCCATCATGAGCAGCCGTGGCACAGCAGTGGCCAATCGTGTGATGATTCCTCTCTCTCTCTCTCTCTCTCTCTCTCTCTCTCTCTCTCTCTCTCTCTCTCTTTCTCTCTCTCTCTCTCTCTCTCTCTCTCTCTCTTTCTCTCATTCTCTCCCCCTGTCTGTCTTTCTCTATCGTTTCTTTAAATCCACGCTCCTGGTTTCCCATCACCGCCTCTGCTGGGAGACGTTTCGCTTGTTGACCTTTATCTGTTGCAGTTCCTCGCCCTCTAACGCCGTGGCTTACTGACATATTTGATATGTTTTTATTTGGACATGTTCAGAATTATTCACTGACACAAGCTAGAGCCCCAGTTACCTCTCCATTACTACAACCACGGCCTTTTATCTTTTTTCTGCATGATGCACTTCATATGCAACTAATATGGAGTGTCTGTGTGCTCCTGGATGTGGCCGGTAATCTTGGGAGGTTACTGTTTTAGGTACCACTGACTGGACTGATACACAGTATAGTGCCATCTTTATATCAAGTATATTGACTCTTAATAGGAAATTTAGTGAGGTTTCGCACTAGAGAGATAATGTTGTGCATTTGAATTACGACAGAATCATAAATGCATGTTAGAGTCATTTCGATGACATTTATAGGAGAACGGCCGCTTCATGAGACTGTTTAAAGTCATTTTTTTACATGTGTCAGTACGCTCGCTGCATTATGTTGGACTGTTACGACAATTACTTCGAGACTTATTTTATGTAGAATGTAAACCTTTAGAGGTTCCTCTCAGTTTGATGCAGTTGCTGAATATTCTGTTTGCTTCCAGAAAGATCCAGTATGATAGATACAAAACTCAAGCATTGCTTTATAGCAGCAGACTATAAAAATATACAAGTAAATCACAATTTTGCTATCACAATACATGTTTTTCTAATCAAAAGAGCTTTAGCGAAAGAGATCAGCATGGACGTACATCTGTTTAAGAGCCAAACTGGTCAGGTTAGTTGTTGCTACACACACATACAAACTTACACTCTCTCGTTTGCCTTGATGCATATCCTGCTCGCAGCAGTTTCTGACTGTGTATCTCTCAGTGCCAAAGGGTTTCCACCGCCAAACCCAACACGAGTCCCTCGCACTTCATAGACTCGGTCTGGTTTGAGTGGATTATTTTCTTGCTGTCGGTCACTCCATTTTGACAACACCTTACAAGGCCTTTGATTTTACTGTGAACACCCTGTTGATATTAGTCATAGTGTTTCTATAGTTGTGTATTATACGCTGTTTTGTCAAGGCAACAGATCCACACTCCGTGTACATATTTTAATGTGAAATGGTGTCGTTTTACAGATGAAACTTCTCGTTTAGAAGACTTACACTTACCGATTTACAGATGAAATCTGTTGTGAACATGTCCAGGTCATATTTTATCCCATGATCGGTCATTTTGATCGATTGTATTCGAAATTATAAAGACCTAAGCCAGGTTTTAATAGCAATAAAATATTGAGGTATTAATTTCATGACAGTTAACCTTCATCCCTGTAACAAATCCTTCCCTCACAGGTCAAAATGACACGAAGCCCTTAAATTATATCAATTCATTTTTATAATATTTTTTCTATTTTTTAATGCAATTTTTTGTGAGATTTTTTTTACTATTTTTAATTTTATTTACCTTTAAATAAATTTGTTCAATAAATAATATAATTTAAGCACATTCTTCACATTATTTACTTAAATTCAAATAAATCTCCAATACATGCAATAACCAGCTCAAAATATCCCACATTGGGTCAATTTGGGTCCTAAAGTCAGATTTAGAGTTTAGTATGCATTCAGATACACATGTAGACATTATAAAATCATTTTAGGTTTTCTATGTATACTGAAGCACTCCTCGCATTCCATTCATTCCTAAGGGGGTCAAATTGACCCATGAGGGAAGAATGTTACTTTTTTTATTGCAACCACATAAACTCCTCAAATCCAGTCTTTTTTTGTGTGTTTGTATTCGTGGTTCAAGTGCGACAAGCGTCCTGAGGTCTTGGACCACTCTGATGAACACTCAATTTTTAAAATTAAAAAAAAAAAAAAAGAGTTTCGGGTCAGAATGACCCGAGGGATGGATGAAGGTTTTCTCATTACCATATTGTGAAAAATTATTTAAATTGTAAAATATTTATACATTATGGTCATGTTAGTTTCAAATTCATGCTGATTTAATAAAAAACAAAACTATGTATTACACAAATTTTTATTGTAATACAGTAAAAATTGTCATGGAAATAATGTCACATTTAAAAAAAAAAATAATTGCGTTTGTCCTAATTGCAGATACATTTTTTTTTTTTTTATATATATATATATATATATATATATATATATATATATATATATTTTTTTTTTTTTTTTTTTTTTTTTTTATTAACCTGGACATTTTCTTGACCGGTTTTTCACCCTCACAGTATCTAGTAACACTTCTTCTAAGCAAAGTGTGTTTAAAAGACCTTGAAACCTCATAGTTCAATAGTCCAGTGAGAGTTCATCTACTTTAGCTAGTTAACCGGTCACCCTTTGCATTGAGGCCGTCTGTGTCATTGTGCCACACTTTACTTCTTTACTCTGTTTACTTCTTTACTCTGTCTCGGAGGGGGAGTTAGTGTCACTTCAGCCGTGCCTCGAGTTTCGTTTGCACCTTTTCTGAGCCCCATTGCATGCGTGTGTTCAGAGAATTCACATCAGGACCAGTGACGGAGGTGAAGTTTTCCCCTGCGTGGGGCGGAAATCACAACTGTGAATGGAATAGCTGTAGCTAATGTCGGATATGATAAACTAGCCCTGCCCCGTGTATGTTGGGTGGGATCACCATACAAGATGTTTTACGCACATTATTATGTTTTCTTTCTCTTCTATATCTCTTTTGTTGTTTGGAATTTTTGCTTTAATCATGAGTATGGATACTGGAGGGCGGGGCCCTCGTGATTGACAGCTCTACGATGTGTTTGAATTCCAATAGTGACTGGAGTGATGAAGCAAAGAACATGTAGTTTCTTGTATTTCGCTGGTACTGGAGGAAAACTGAACTGATATTAAAATATAACCTGACATTCATCTTTTCTTTTGTTGTCATTCCATTGTTGGTTTATGTGTCCATGTTGAACGTTCCTCATTTGTTTTGCTTTTGCCATATGAGGAAGTGATATGAAACCCAACCTTTTTGTTTGACTTCCATATTATATTCATTCATTAAATATTCTTGCACTAATATACATGTAGAACTGAACAAATGTAGATTTAAATACTCTACAATAGTCAGTTTGATGCTGCAGAGATTCCCAACTATTTTTAGTTAATATTTCAATAATTTAACAACACATTTGCATGGCCACAGTTCTCTGATGTCACGTAAAATGCAAGAAAACTAAATATTTCATCTTTTTTAGTAAATGTTTTGTAATTTTACACTTCTAGGATTTAATTATTAGCTTTGTATCACTTCACAAAGCCTCGTTTGGGAAACCTTGTGGCATAAAATTAAGAGTGCTTTAATAAACCAGAAATTGTTGACAGGCTCGAAAGCTTCATATAGTCCAAAGTCAGAGGGAAATGATGGTTGCCCCCTAAATGAAACACTTTTTTTTCTTCAAATTGTGACTGGTTTATTATAATGTTGTTCCAGGATTTCTACAGTTCAAAGAGTAGACCATGGCGCTAATGCCTAGATCATGGGTTTGATTCCCGGGAACGCATGAATTAATAAAATGTATACCTTAAATGCGATGCAAGTCGCTTTATATAAAAGCATCTGCCAAATGGATACATTTAAATTACTAACATGTGTCTTTAGCTTTATCATTTAAACCAAATGGTCTAAAAATGAACTCTTTTTCCCCTCCCCTCCTAGTGGTTTAATTTCCACCAAACTAGATTTTCCATCTCTCGACAACTTTGCATGTTGGGTAAACCATGTAATGGATCAATGAATTTGGCTCCAACCAGGAAATACTGGCTGTATTTTTGCAACACTAGCGTTAAACTTATGTTTGATTACCAGAATGACTTGATGCATACAAGTTAAATTTGTTGACTATAATTACCAATTTAGATTCACCCTATAGGCTATTTAAAGGGTTAGTTCACCCAAAAATGAGAATTCTGTCATTAATTCCTCGCCCTCATGTCGTTCCAAACCCGCAAGACCTTCGTTCATCTTCAGAACACAAATGAAGATATTTTTGATGAAATCCGAGAGCTCTCTGACCCCTCCATAGACAGCAATGTAATTAACACTTTCAAGGCCCAGAAAGGTATAAAACATCGTTAAAATAGTCCATGTGACTCCAGTGGTTCAACCTTAATATTATGAAGCGTCGAGAATACTTTATGTGTGCAAAAAACAAACAAAAATAATGACTTAATTCAACAATTTCTTCACGTCTGTGTCAGCCTCCTACGCTGTTGACATAGTAAATACAGTCCAGCGCTTCCGAGTTAAGTCAGAGCTACGCCAGAACGCCGGCATACCATTGGCCGATGCTGTTCACGTGAACACCTCGACTTATGCGTGTGATGCTGATGCATGAGCTGACCAACATAAACTGTGTAGGAGACTGACACAGACGAGAAGAAATTGTTGAATAAAGTCGTTATTTTTGTTTTTTGCGCACAAAAAGTATTCTTGTCGCTTCATAACATTAAGGTTGATCCACTAGAGTCACATGGACTATTTTAACGATCTCTTTATTACGTTTCTGGGCCTTGAAAGTGTTAATTACATTGCTGTCTATGGAGGGATCAGAGAGCTCTCGGATTTCATCAAAAATATCTTCATTTGTGTTCTGAAGATGAACGAAGGTCTTACGGGTTTGGAACGACATGAGGCTGAGGAATTAATGACAGAATTCTCATTTTCGGGTGAACTAACCCTTTAATGGATTGTGGCATTGATGCGTTTGTCCCTGGCATCTCTTGTAATTTTTAAAGTCCCCATGAAATCAAAATTGATGTTTTTGGGCTTTTAGTATGAATATGTTAGCCTTACTGTTATCTATAAGCTAGTGTGCTCCAAAACAATGACAAAATTCACATTTAGAAGAAATAAGCATTCAAAACTTGCAGTCTCTCACTTCCGCCAATAAGGATCAATGATTTTGATGACATCACTCTGCACTTCAGCACCTCATCAGATTTTCTGTCCAATCAAATGCTCTCTAGAATCTGAAGCCCCGCCCCTTACATTATAAGTAGACGCTGAAGCGGCGGCTGAAATCAGTCACTTGTTCACACATTTACATCTACATGGTGAATGGCACATAGTGCACTATATAGGGGATAGGGAACAATTCAGTGTAAATATGCTTTCCATTGGGGCGAATGAACGTTAGTGTCAGTGAACTGCCGCAGCTCCGGTCCAGAGACACGATAGCACAGAGCGGATCATGTGATCGAGTCGGCACAGACCACAAATCGTATCAGACCTGTTTGAATTCTTCACAGAATGCTATTTTAAAGCGATATGGAGGAGATTAGGAGGAGAAACGGTTAGAGATTAGGAGGAAACTGCGGCTTTACTGAGCTCAACGACTCTGGCTGAGCTGTGATATAAAGGAAACACTATTGGCTATTTTTAAAAAGGGGAGGAGCTGTTCGGGATGCCCCGCCCTGTCTTCCTGTTTCAATGGAAATTACATCAACACATTGAATAATGCTGTGCGTTTCAAGGCACTTCAGTGGGACTTTAATAAATCTATGGCAAAAACATTCTAGCATTTTCCATCCATCTGACATTTATATTTATCCATGCCATTTCTGAAGGTACCACCATCATGCAAGCTCTCGATGGACTGGGCTATTTTACAGGTGCACGCGTGTGTGTTTGATACACATACGCATACAGGCAGCGGGCGCGTGAACTGCATGTGGTTGAGCACTGTGAATGTGGGGTTTTGTGTTTGTTTTATTTGGTAAAAAGTCTCCACAGACAGGCAAGCATGCGACCTGCGCTCTGATTGGTGGTCTCTCCTGTCCTGATGCATGTTACAGGTACAGAAAACCGCATGGTACAGGATACGCTTTTATTCTGTTATGTGAAAACTTTAAATATGGAAAGCTAACAAATGCTTCAGTGATAGATAAAAGCAAAAATGGCGTTCTTTTAAAGAGATAGTGCACCCAAAAATGAGAAATCTGTCACTCACCCTCATGACGTTCAGACCTGTTTGACTTTCTTCTGTGAAACATTAAAGTCTTCACAAAGCTCTTTTCTATAGGACGGCTCATATGTTTATATGTATGTGTGTATAAGCTTGGGTCTGGTTCTCACAAAAAGTACTGTATGACTTCAGAAGACATCAGATAATAGCACAAACTACTTTTATTGGGCTTTTGAAAGGTCCATGGTCATTTTTAAAAAAGCATGAACATCTTATGTGTTTCACAAAAGAAACAAAATCAATAAAAAAAAGTTTGGAATGACATGAAGAAATGATAACAGAGTTTTCCTTTTTGTGTGCACTGTCCCTTTAAGAGCTCACTCAAACTGAATGTTTGAAGATGATTTGTGATGTTCATATCTCATTTCATGATGGAATCAGTAGGGACATAAAGCAGATTTTTGTCTGTTCAAAGAATGTAAAACTGGTTTCAATCCTATTTTTCTTATTTTAGATTTCAGGTGTACTCTGGTCCATTTTTGTCTTATTTTTATGGTTCTCTTTTATGCCATAAGAACAACCTCTCCCCCATGTTTCCTTCACTTGCCTTAATTATTGCATGCTGAACTTTTATTTTGTTTATTTGGATGGTTCTCATAAGTCACCCACTGTGAATAATTACTTTCATAATAGATTCAATAACATTTAGATCTGTATGATTAGGTTTACTCAAGTCTTTTTAGTGATTACTGTGATCTCCTTGTCATGTGGTCTGAACCTCTGTTTTCCTTTCTCCTAAAATCTTGTTCATAGATGGACACAGAATAAGCTTTCTTTTGCCAAAGCATTTTTAGCCTGCCTTTGTAAGATATGAATTCACGACACTTGTGTATATCATGTCTCGTGTTTTGTTTGCATTAAAAGTAGATAAATGATGAACAGAGTTTTATGTTGTTTCCGAATATGTTTATATTGCCACATAAAACGCGTCTCATCTGCTAATTCGAGTTAATTTATTTGTGTAACGTCTGATTTTGAATATTATACACTACACTCACCTAAAGGATTATTAGGAACACCTGTTCAATTTCTCATTAATGCAATTATCTAATCAACCAATCACATGGCAGTTGCTTCAATGCATTTAGGGGTGTGGTCCTGGTCAAGACAATCTCCTGAACTCCAAACTGAATGTCAGAATGGGAAAGAAAGGTGATTTAAGCAATTTTGAGCGTGGCATGGTTGTTGGTGCCAGACGGGCCGGTCTGAGTATTTCACAATCTGCTCAGTTACTGGGATTTTCACGCACAACCATTTCTAGAGTTTACAAAGAATGGTGTGAAAAGGGAAAAACATCCAGTATGCGGCAGTCCTGTGGGCGAAAATGCCTTGTTGATGCTAGAGGTCAGAGGAGAATGGGCCGACTGATTCAAGCTGATAGAAGAGCAACTTTGACTGAAATAACCACTCGTTACAACCGAGGTATGCAGCAAAGCATTTGTGAAGCCACAACACGCACAACCTTGAGGCGGATGGGCTACAACAGCAGAAGACCCCACCGGGTACCACTCAGCTCCACTACAAATAGGAAAAAGAGGCTACAATTTGCATGAGCTCACCAAAATTGGACAGTTGAAGACTGGAAAAATGTTGCCTGGTCTGATGAGTCTCGATTTCTGTTGAGACATTCAGATGGTAGAGTCAGAATTTGGCGTAAACAGAATGAGAACATGGATCCATCATGCCTTGTTACCACTGTGCAGGCTGGTGGTGGTGGTGTAATGGTGTGGGGGATGTTTTCTTGGCACACTTTAGGCCCCTTAGTGCCAATTGGGGATCGTTTAAATGCCACGGCCTACCTGAGCATTGTTTCTGACCATGTCCATCCCTTTATGACCACCATGTACCCATCCTCTGATGGCTACTTCCAGCAGGATAATGCACCATGTCACAAAGCTCGAATCATTTCAAATTGGTTTCTTGAACATGACAATGAGTTCACTGTACTAAAATGGCCCCCACAGTCACCAGATCTCAACCCAATAGAGCATCTTTGGGATGTGGTGGAACGGGAGCTTCGTGCCCTGGATGTGCATCCCACAAATCTCCATCAACTGCAAGATGCTATCCTATCAATATGGGCCAACATTTCTAAAGAATGCTTTCAGCACCTTGTTGAATCAATGCCACGTAGAATTAAGGCAGTTCTGAAGGCGAAAGGGGGTCAAACACAGTATTAGTATGGTGTTCCTAATAATCCTTTAGGTGAGTGTATATAGGCTACTATTTTTAAAAAGTATAGGTGAGTATGCATTATGTAACAATGAACTTAGTGTGCTACATTGTAACATGCAATGTTGGGGAAAGTTACTTTTAAAAGTAATGCGTTACAATATTGCGTTAGTCCCTAAAAAAGTAACTAATTGTGTTAGTAAACATTACTTTTGCATTACTTTTTCTCACCTAGGCTGGGCTTGCTTGTTTTATATTACTCAGTACTTAAATATATAATTACACTGTTACAATGACACCTTAAAATAAAGCGTAACCCTTTATTTTAAGGTGACGTAGTTACATGTTACAACATGTACTTACCATAGTAATAACAGTAAATTATGCATAATTAGAAGTAACTAACCCAAAACCAAACCCTAACTACATGTTGTTAATTAATATTAACCAGTACTTAGTTGAGTAAATACAATGCAACTACGCCACCTTAAAATAAAGGGTTACACTTTATTTTAAGGTGTCTGTGTTACAGAGTAATTATATATTTAAGTACTGAGAAATATTAATGAACTACATGTACTTACTATAGAGTTACAGTTAAGGTTTGGTTTAGGGTTAGTTAGTAATTATGCAAAATTTAATGTTATTACTATAGTAAGTACATGTAACATATGTAACAAGGACACTGTAAAATAAAGTGTTACCAAATAAAGTGTAAAAACAGTTCTGCTTTTGGCAAATGTAAAGGCCATTTCACACCAAAAGTGAAATGAATAATGAGTAACTTGCATTACTTATTTGAAAAAAGTAACTTGGATATTTTGTTTTAAATTTAACAGTAATGCAATGCTTTAGTTACTTGAAAAAAGTAATCTGATTCGTAACTTGTGTTACTTGTAATGTGTTACCCCCAACACTGGTCACATGACATGACAGGCTATTTAATTTGAATCACGACCAGAAAATTATTTTGTATTTTTAATCTGAATTGTCACCTAATCATATAATGAATCAATAAAAAAAAAGAGTAAATATTGCACATTATTCACACTGATTCTAGGAATCAAATATTTCAATTGTATAAAAGATTTTATTGGATAAAATGAAATTTATACTGGATTTTTTAAACTAGAGATGCATACTTTAGACAAATTGTGCATAGTATACATAGTGCAGGAACAGTAGTATGCTATTCTAAATATAGTCAGTGATAATTAGCTCAGTACTGCCTCCTAATGGCTAACATGAAACACTGTTAGTGTATATATATATATATAGTGTGTGTGTGTGTAGTGTAGTGTATTATAGTATAGTGGCAGTAAACAAACATCCTTCCAGATCCACAGATACAACAAGATGCACATTGTGATTTTATACACTCAAAAGAGCAAGTGGAGGTTTTATTCTATGTATCGCAGTGTAAAACATGCTGTATAGTTTGCATGCTGGAGCTAGTTTCAGCTTGTAAAGCAGCTCACTCACTGGTTGTTCTTTTTTTACATTGTCTTTGTTATACGATTCAACAATGAGATGCTTCCACATAGTCTGTACACTCGTTTTGCTCACATTTATAAAGAACGATTAGCCATGCAGTGAGAACCAGGCCATGAAATACCAAATTACCTCACACAAGAGCAGGGTCCATTGTGCTGCCTGTGGTCTTCATTTATGGGAGACAGGCAGAGAGGACCAGCCTATGCCCAGTAACCCACGGCAACCATAGAAACTCAGTGGGAGGAGCCTGTAGGCTTCCACTCACGTGATTGGCTGCTGGCAGGTGTTCTGAGGTTGCATATGCTGAAGTGGAGGGGCTGAGTGTAGATTTACATGACTGTGAAGGAGAAATGCTTGATTCATTATTTGTCAGCATATTCCCTTGCTATCATTTTTTTTTTCATATTATTAGGCTATTTAAATATGAGAAATCTTTTATTACCAGCAGGCCTGACATATTAAAATTCCACAATTTATTTACATTGACACATAAAGTCCTATGTACAGTTTAATACAACAAGGCACAAAGAATCACATCATCTTCATCTGTATTATACATTAATTGTATTATTAGTCCTAATCAAATATATTATATTGTTCTATGGTTTCAGTAAGGTTTAATCGAAACATCTGACCCATCACTCACTATCCTTTATCCCACTATATTCATAAATAAATCAATAAATAAAGCTGCTAAACATAATGAATAATGAACAATATATTTCCCAACAGCTTTTATTTTATTTTATTTTTATTTTAGTTAATTTTAGTTAATTTTATTTATTTATTTAATTTTATTTATTTATTTAATGTTTTATTATTATTATTTAATTTTTATTTATTATTATTTATTTATTTTAAAAAAAATAAGAAAATGATTGAGTCATTAAGGACAGACCAGGCCATGAGACATTTCTAGATTTGTAGAATCTTTGATATATTTATTTTATTTTATTTTTTAATTTGGTTGAATTGTTTATCTGAACAGCAAACAAAATTAAACAAAATCTGTATATTTTTTATACAAAATTCAAAAAAGGAGACCACAGAATACTATCAACAGTCAGGGATGAACATTTTTATCAGTTCATATTATACAAAAAATGTAATATACAGAAAGTTTCACACACATTTATCATCAAAATAATTTTGTGATTCTATAGAAATACATAGAAAATATATAGAAATAGAATTCATTCCCTAAAGTGAATCTTGTTCTGTAAGTGTGTGTGTGTGCATGCGCGCGTGCGTGTATGTGTGTGTGGATCAGGGTGGGGTGTTGCGCATGCACTGTGGCTTTGGCCGCGTAAATCTCCATCAGTGTCTGTCTGGAACAAGAGAGAAGAGCCCGTCACCTGAAACCGAGGGGAAGCTTCATCATCCACCTTTAGAATCTGTGCAGGATTGTCTGGAAACAGTCCACCATCGCATCCGGGTTTTGTGCCGACGGCGGCGGGTGTCATTGAGCTGCGGGGCGTCGCTTCTCCAAACGCGCATCGGGAACCATTACGCGTGCAGATCTCCAGCCATCAGCGCAGAGATGTCCGGATACCAGGGCAAAAAGAACATCCCTCGCATCACTGTGAGTACAGATCAACACGAACGATGGTCTGAAGGCGCAAATGAATATGAGGTGATGAAATGATGACAGGCCAACAGCAGATTCATATAATGGCATTTCAGTGCTGAAATGAGCCAGTTAAGCCTATGTGCAGTTAGGTTTTGTGCTGTCACAGTGGTCCCGTTATGCCAATACCTTTACATCAGATGTTGGATTACTGTCACCTCTCATTTCAATGTCACATATAGTTTCAAACGGGTTTCTTTGTGGGTCAGCGCCTAGATCCATTGAAGCTCTGCTATAGGTCACACTGGATGATTTTTTTTTACCTTGTGGAAAGCTGTCAAGCATGCATGCATTATAAAACAGGCCTCATTTGAATAGAATATAATGCATTATCCCTAGACTTTAACATATCCTGCCCACATTGGATTGCAATACTACAATTTATTACATTCAATCCTAGTTTTGTTGCTATATCATGTCCCAAATGAATATACAGTAATTCATCACTGGACAATTTTTTTTGACTCACCATTAAATGTATTTTTCATTGCTTTAAAAAATGACTGTATGGAAAGCTGTTAAGCGTGCATGCATGCATGTATTATTTTAAGATCCTAGGAATGTCATATTTGACATTCTTTCGAGATATGCGTCTTAACTTCACTGAATATGAAGTTCTTAGGAAATCTTTGTGAATTATGGTTTTGCATGTACTGAAAACTTGAAAAACTAGCTTGTGGAAAGCATGCATGCATCCTTCGGGATATATCATAGCCTCAAATCAAAGAGAATTAAATCTAGTATTATTCGCTATTCCAATGGAACCTTCAAATCTATATACCATCTATTGCAGAAATGTATCTTACAAGATATATCTCCAGGCAGTGAATGATGGCTTTGACAACATTCACCTTCAAAAGTGCAATTCATTAATGTGAAAAGCAGCTTCAGTTTAGCTGCCGGTACAATGGCCACCGCACCCACCCCCACTGGTTTGATAGCCATGCTAAATGCAGAAAACCGTCTCCATAGGAAACGAATGAAAATCCTCTTTTGAAAAGTAGGTCAGTGAATGTAAAGTGTATGTTGTGGTATGTGGCATGTAATACATGTTCAGTCCACCAGTGACCTATCACAGCGCAAAGACAGTGTGCACTGCATCGATATTCACTGTGATTGTTTTAAAGGCGCGCAGATCTGATTGCAGAGGCCTGCAGGAACGGGCAGATCTGGGACAGGAGGGAGAAAGATGAAAACTCTGCCTTTGCCGTTAGATCTTGCCTTTAGCTCTTGGACATCAGCTAAGCTTCAGCCATCTTAAGGGATGGTGATAAGACGCTGATACTGTACTACACACTCAAAGACTTAAAGGAATAGTTTAGAATGTTCATTAATAGAATGTTCGTTTTTCTGCGGAACACAGGAGAGTGTTTGAATATTCCTGCAATGACATTTTATAGTGACATCATCTGTCAAGCTCCAAAAGGAACAAAAAAAGCACAATGAATAAAATAACCTACACTAGTCCATATGACTGATGTATTATATATTTGAAGTGTTATGATGTTGTATATCAGCTTTGATCAGGAACAGACCCCAATTTAATCTTCGCAAAGCTTTAAAATGTGTTTAGATTTATTATCTGCCATGCCCATGTGCAATTGTGAATTAAAAGCAAATGTGGCACACCAGTTAAAATGTGAATGAGACTGTATGGGAAAGATCTGCATGAAGACTCTTAAAGTCCCCATGAAATCAAAATGGAAGTTTTTTGGCTTTTAGTTTGAAAATGTTAGCCTTACTGTTATCTATAAGCTAGTGTGCTCCAAAACAATGACAAAATTCACATTTAGACGATATAAGCATTCAAAACTTACAGTCAAAACTTCCGCCATTATGGATCTGTGATTTTGATGACATCACTCTGCACTTAAGCTTCTCATCAGATATTCTGTCCAATCAAATGCTCTCTAGAATCTGAAGCCCTGCCCCCTACATTATAAACAGACGCTGAAGCTCCGGCTGAAACCGGTCACTTGTTCACACATTTACTGTTTTCTACATGGTGAATGGCACATAGTGCACTATATAGGGGATAGGGAACGATTCAGACAGTGTAAATATGCTTTCCATTGGGGTGAATGAAGTCTGGTTTCACGTTAGTGTCAGTGAACCGCCACAGCTCCGGTCCAGAGACATGATAGCACAGAGCGGATCATGTGATCGAGTTGGCACAGACCACAAAACGTATCGGACTCGTTTGAATTCTGCACAGAATGCTATTTTAAAGCGATATGGAGGAGATTAGGAGGAGAAACGGTTAGAGATTAGGAGGAAACTGCAGCTTTACTGAGCTCAACGACTCTGGTCGATCTGTGATAAAAACGGAACGCTATTGGCTATTTTAAAAAAGGGGAGGAGCTGTTTGATATGTCCCGCCCTGTCTTCCTGTTTCAGTGGAAGTTATGTGAACACATTGAATAATGCTGCGTCTTTCAAGCAAGCAGCAACCTCCCGCGGTCTCTCTTGACGCCAGTGGCGTGCACAGACCTCCGCCGGGGCAGGGTCAATAGCGTTCTGAATCGCGTTCCGGGGGGGTGGGGCTTGGTGTTCCCCCTCGGTAATAATCGCGTTCGCGGGGGCACTGCGGTGCGATAGAAAAGGGCACTTTCACTTTCAAAGGGGCAGAGGTTCAAGCCCCCCGATGCCCCCCGGAAGTGAATTAAACTGCAATTCCTCGACTGGCCGCTAGGGACTGGCTCCAAAAGGGAGTCTCCACCCACTTTGGGCTTCAAAAATGCTCTTCAGAAACCTACGGGTGACATCACGGACACTACGTCCATAGTTTTATACAGTCTATGGTTTCAAGGCACTTCAGTGGGACTTTAACCATGTAAAGCCTGACATATGAAATAATAGGCAGAGAAAAATCTAATGTTTTGAAATGGAAGAGTTCAGTGAACCTTTACACAAAATATATATAAGAAGTTTTGTGTTTTATGTTTTGTGTCATATTTGATACATCAGGCTTTTATGGCTCATATATTATGATATAGTGAGAATATGAAGCTCATAAAAAACACATAAATTGTGTTGGCCCAAACCGAGCAAAAATATGGAATTAGGTGCAGATGCTGATATTTATACGGCCAAAAAGTAGATGAACTTCTGATGCTTGTGATGTAAATCAATGAGATCTTTATAACAGTACAGCAGACTACTTACATATAATCCCTATGAATATCAGCTTTCACTCTATATCTGCCAATAATATGTCTTAGTAAGATGATATGTAAATTCTTAGCTTTATGATCAATCTCTGTAGTTTTAATACATATAATTCAATGCAATACAATGATGATTAAGAGATGAACAAATAAACCTTCCTCAAAAGCCTGATGGATCTTATTTGAGACACACATGATTTTTTGTATAAAAAATGATGTATGGATAATCAAGTAATCCCAAGTTGCTTTAGTCCAGTAAGTTTTCATCTTGAAATATCACAACAATATAAAAAATATTCTTACGTTTACTTTAATCAGTAAAGATTTCAAAGCAAAAACACATGTGAACCACGAGCTTAAGGGGGACATTTTTACAATTGTACTAAAATTATACTTCTTATACTTCTTTCTCATTTTATCATTGTCTGACAGTGTCGATCCTCTAAAACACACACACACACACGGCCCACTTTCTAGCCGTGTTTTCTGCAGCAATCACATTCCCACAGACCAGACAATGTTCTGCTTCGCCTGACTTCATCGTCCGCAGCGTATCGAATGTCTGAGAGGTCCGCTGGTTTTATGTTGTTCACTCTCATTGATTTGATGAAAGTGCAGCCGTCCATTCCCTTTGACTCTTATTTGAATTGGTGACAGCAGTGAAGCTCACCTTAAAGGGGTCATGAACTGCACTGTTTTATTGTTTTATAATATTTCCTGTGGTGCACTTATAATGTTAGTATGATTTTAACATCAAAAATTGGAACTCTCTAGAATACTTTTAACTTGTTTTTACTATTACAGCTGTCAAGGTTAACTAATCGTGAAAAGCGTTGATTATAGCATTATATTTAGATCTATAGCATTATATTTAGATTGTGGCATGAAAGGTTGCAGTGATGAGCATTGTAGCCGATCACAGGCATGATTTTCGTCATTGCAACTCGATTTCTGCACACTAACGAATGCTTTCATCATAACTAACAGTGCAAACACAATGTAAATAAGAGATTCGTTGATTATAACGGGAGTTTTGGCAGGAGTCCAGAACTCAGTCACTGATAAACTCACACTGTTTGATTGACAGCTCCAGTGATTGTAAAGGGAGCGTTCTTTGATTGCTTTCTATATATAATTTAATCACAGTTTAAATAACAGATTATTTTAATCCTACTAAGAGAGACAATGTGAAGTTGAGCGTTTAGTCACTGGTTTGATTTACTGACACATAGACAAAGAACATCTGACTGTACATGAATCATTACATATCAGAAATCACTGATCACAGATCAGGCATTAGAATTAACACGGTTACTTACATGTTGTCACATTACTGTTGAGTCCATATCGTAAAAGTCTGTTTGTAAAGCCTGCGCCGAAATTGTGACTGATTTAACAAAGAATCCCACAGTGAAATGTACTGAGTACAATTAAATAATGCTCAGCTGAGACATTCACATTGTTGAAAATAAATAACCATATTTATTCCAGTGATCCTGTATCGCTCTTCTCTCCTCGTTATCTCACTAACACGCCAGTGGGCGGGGCCAAAGTTGCAATGATGAAGTAGGCGTTGATCTTCTTCTGCAGAGGCGGTCTTTCACCATCTATTATAGGCACATTCCACAATGAGTTGTTATCTGGGCTTGGTTACAATAAAAGCTGTTTTTGGACTAACAAGGAAGTTTTCAGTTCTGAAACTTACAGGATATTCTTATAGTATGATGACCTCTTATATGTCAAAAGCTCAAGGAAATGTTCATGATCCCTTTAAAAAACTCAGATGTGTGTCATCAACCCATCATGATAGATGCATTCTCCCCATGTCGTAATTACGAGATTTCAATTTGGTAAAAGCGTTCAGCGTTCAACTTGTAAGCTGGGAATTTTGAGAGAGCTCCTACTTGTGACTGCTGTGTCACCTGACATGGTGATACCTGACATCACCATAAAAAAGTCAAATTCCCAGTCCGAGGACGTGAACAGCTAAGAGTAGAGCATCATGTGTTGTCATCTCGAAATTACGGTAATTGCGACATGGTGTGAATGCAGCATTTTATTGTTCAGAAGTTGCTCTCTCAAAGCTCAGCAGTTCTCAGATAGTTTTCTTAGGGTGTGTTCACACTTGGCATGTTTGGTTGGATTAAAACAAACCCTGGTGCGATTGCTCTGTTAGTGCGGTTCATTTGAATAAGTGTGAACGCTGCCATCCGAACCAAACAAGCGGACCGAGACCTTTGAAAAGATGGGTCTTGATCCGCTTCCAAGCGAATTCTGGTGCGGTACGACCGAAATATGAACACAACACGGACCAAAGACATGTAAACGAACCAAAAACAGGACATGATGTGACAAGATGCGACCTTAAAAGGACAGAATGCTCAAGCATACCTGTTTTTTCTCGTCTAAAGCCCTATTCGGACAGGATTAGTTTTACAAGGGTAGATGGAGTAATGTAATTTTACCACAGGACATCTGTAATATTAATGGCCAATTCGCACGGGATAAGAAATCTCAGTAAAACTAGCAGAAGTGGGAGGGGTAACTCGATTTACGCACCGCCGTCACCTCCCTGTCGTCTATTAAGTTGCTTCCTGATATCACAAATGCGCAAACACATATAATCTATATATAACCTATATATAACAGTTAGGTCCAGTCGATTGATTTATTAATTAAATTCTGATTGGATTCTGTAAGCACTTACCTAAAGCTACAATAAGTTTTTGTACAATAAGCAGAAAACACTTGAGGTTTGCCACAGACTTGTCCCACCGCCTAGAACGCATCTGAATGCTTTTTCAAGCACCCCCATACTTGAAAAAACACAGAAAACTACTTTTAAACAGGAAATGACAGAATATTTACGTACATATTTACAGCGGGTCTAGTCGCACAGGATTAGTATTACCTGAGGTAATTTTTCAGGACCTTTTTACAGAAGGTAAAAGTCACCGTAATCTTTACTGACATTGTCCATAATGATTACTGACATGGCACATTCGGACGGGACTAAAATCACTGAGAAGCTCTGGTAATATTACTTTACCCCACCTCCCCATGTTAAATCCCATCCCATCCCATCTCTTCACGAGTTCTCAGCTGGTCAAAATACCATCATATGTAGCTACGCACATACAGCGCATTTAGCCCAGCACACAGCACGACCAGTCAGATTGTGAACGTATCACTATGCCTTTAGATTCAGTATCTTTAGGTTCGGTGTTAAAATGCCAATGTGAACGCTAAGCTGACCAAATTTTTTATTTTTTTTTGGTCTGGACCAAACAAACCAATCAAACCGAATTACAAGTGTGAGACAAGTTATAAAGACATTATTTCTAAATGTTCTCTTAACGTTCAAAGCGTTACACGTTTTTATTTGGTTATGCGAATGTTATGGTAACGTTCCATTTTATTATTTTTCAAACATTATGGGGTTTTTATATTTGAATAACAAGTAGTAACATTTAAAAAAACGTCAAGGCGAACATCCAACTAAACGTTTCAGGTAAAAACGCCATAGACAAACTTTTAGTCAACATTTTTATTGGCATATTTTGCTAAATTTACATTTGGCGATATGGCTCTGTTCTAAATTCCCCATCCTTTTCATGAGCTCAATGAAAAGTCAAGACAGGGAACAGCAGCAGCTTCTAGGGGACAACCTCCCATTGTTTTAAACTGGGAGGGCTGCGTAAATCCCCCATTGAGAACAGAGCATGCATCAATGACAACAGAATGACACTGATTAAGTTAAACACAGTTTAAGGAGGAGCTGGGGAGGAGGTGGGTTGCAAAGCAGCGTGCAGTGGAAGCAGCCAAGCAGGCAGACTGAACTTAAGCTGTGCCCTGTTTGAGAATTGCCAATAGGCAAGTGCATAGGAATCGGATCAGCTGATATGAGCGGGCTTGGAATTTTGCCAATCAGCTGATAGTGGAGCTTGACTACGTGGCCTGCCTAAACTAACGCAGAATGCTTGATTTTTGTGCTAACTTTTTGAGAACATTGTTAAAGACCAGATAACATTGAGCCATAACTTCGAGAGAACCTTGCCACAACGTTAGCTAAAGTTCTGAGAACATTCCCTGTTAGCTGGGAGAGAGAGTTGTAAATTTGGATCAATGTGAGATTATCTGAGAAACAGGAGACTTAAACAATTTGCTTTAATCTCATAACCATCTAAAACACATGAGATATAGAAATCTCCATTGTGATGTTTTATATTTGTAAGTATAGCAGTGCTGAAAGCGTGTGTGCTTCAAATGTGTGGATAGAAAAATCACTGAAGGAAATTACAGAGTAATAGCCTGTAATGATACGTCTTCCTGAGAACAATGTTGGTGCCAATAAACTTGGTTTCAACACCTAATGTGCTTTTGATTGCTGGCAGGCGTCGACAAACTGCTCGCTACAATTTGACATCCATTTGGTTAAAACTATGACATTGTTATGGCCTCATTTGTCACGATAAAGATAATCTTCCATCTTTGACAGCACACCGGCCCTGTAGATTACACTGATTGCTAGTTCAGAACCAGAGAACGTCATTCTGATTTGAAGCTGAACTCACGATTAACCCTCTGGATCAGAAAGACTCCAAATGTCCAGCTAGCGCAGAGCAGTTGAGCTCATGTTCAGGAATGCAGCAAACTCAGACTTTCAATTTTTTTTTAAATTTCACAAGCTCCACATTGAATTAAGTGTGAAAAGACTGAATAATCTGTGCTCCAATAATCAGTTTTTATTTGCAACGTGTTGTTATTTAGGAAGAACTTCTTGACCTGAAGATGGTCTGTATGCTAAGGCTAGTTTTGGTGTTAATATTTTAGTTTGACTGAGATTAATTGAAAAAGGCCACATTCTCTGTTGTCCTAGTGTAAATATTCATGTAAGGAGTCAATTTTGTTGTTTGCATGAAGCTCAGTGTAAATTTCCAGCAATCTCAGTGCTGAATAAGGATATAGAGACCCCTTTAAACCAGATATAAACATATCAAATGTAGAAGAAAACCGTTTATACTAGGGGTGCTCCGATTGATCGGCTACCAATCTATCGACCGATAATCGCTTTGGGATGATTGATCGGCGGTCTCTATAAAGGCCGATCTTATAAACCGATCTCATGCTGACAACGCATAAAGACGCGCGCCTCCCGTGAGCGCTAGGGCATGACATGCAGCGGCGTTTCAATCTCTATCCGGTGCGGGTAAAATAATTATAATGCTGAAGGTAAGGTACAATTCATATTTCTTTATTAAATAACTTGCAAAGTAATTTGAAAACCTTTGTGAGACGTAGTTCTCTCTCTCAAAATGCGCAAATGGCTTCACATCAGCACATCGCGTCTGCGCTATAAGAGCTGCACGCTGCACAGTTGACACAGGAATAGTCACTTGCACAACCAAGGCAGTGTCGGATTGTGGATACAGTTTATATTTTTAAGTCTTGCCAGTGTTTAAACCACTCAGCACTCACGCGCTCTCTGAGAGACGGCGCGCTCATGCCCAGTTTTGCACACTCAAAGCGCACACACATATAACTCCCCCCATTTTCAAAACTGTAACTCAGGCCCTGAATGAATATCTGTAAAAATCCTGATTGGAGCATCCCTATAAATAGTTCTACATGATAAAAAGAAGGCTTCAAATAGATCGATATCGGCAGATACTGCTTCCCGTGATCGATGATCGGTGATCGGCTCCAAAAATCCTGATCGGAGCACCCTTAGTTTATACTAATGCTCGTTGTAGCGCCTAATGTGACATCGCTGAGAATACAACGCATACTTGCATTTTGTTATGAATTGCACAATTATAGATAGATAACTAGATACCTAACTTTGTAAATATAATAGGTTAGAGATTACAAGTTAGCCTATTTAAAATGTAATAAGTAGTGCAAGTAGTACTTTATTAAAGTAATGCAACTCTCAGACGGGTTGTAGCCTAAAGCGTTCAGCGGCAATGTGGATTGATGTAATTGGCAGATGTGGTGAGCTGTAGACTGGGTAAACCCAGCCTGATCTGCCGGCGATTTGATTTCGCCCTGCAACTCAGTCTGGAAACCTGTACATTCATTTCTACTGCTTCTGTTACACTTTTGCGGGAACCAATCACAGACTGGCTTATCCACCTGGCGTGCTATTGGTGGGTTTAACACGATGACGGATAGAGAAGCGATGGGTCGTTGCTTGTTGATCACGCCTCTTGTGGTCTGATTGGTTGAAGGACCATCCAATTGCGTACAGAGTCATTTGAATTATGCTCGTTTATCACGCCTCTTGTGGTCTGATTGGTTGAAGGACCATCCAATTGCATACAGAGTCATTTGAATTATGCTCGTTTATCACGCCTCTTGTGGTCTGATTGGTTGAAGGACCATCCAATTGCATACAGAGTCATTTGAATTATGCTCGTTTATCACGCCTCTTGTGGTCTGATTGGTTGAAGGACTATCCAGTTGCGTACAGAGTCATTTGACTTATGCTCGTTGATCACGCCTCTTGTGCAGTAGAACATACATAGCAGACTCCCCAGACCAATGTTCAATCTTAATGTTCAAGCTTGGTCTGGTGATAGCCAGACAAGGTGCGCTGCAAATTCAAACAAGAACCAATCAAAAGCATTAGAAAAGCATCGCTTTACTAAACGACCTTTAAATGGCAGGAGGCGTCGTGCACATCAAAAACAGGCAAAGCAACAAATCAATATTATTCAACATATCCTAGCTTTTTACAGAAAATATTCAGATGTAACCCCCTTTGTAATCATTAAAATTTTCATAAGCAACTGTAATTTAATTACACATTTTTTCTCAGTATTTGTAACTCATTACAGTTACATTTATTTTATAATTAAATTACGTAATCTAGTTACATGTAACGAGTTACTCTGTATATGCGTTCATGTAATTGCATAAAGTATGATTCTTACCATTCAAAATACTGTATATAATTTCAACCACTGGATCTATATTCACCAACACTGTCTGGATTTGCAGTTCAAAAGCAAAATAGACACTGGATGTGGAAAGAGACATTGAGATTGGTAAACCAGCTTTAACCTGATTAAATCATTTGTCAGTGGACATCTGTGAGGCATGACTAAGATATCTGTCTATGGTTGGTCTCTGTTTTTATTTTTTTTTAAACAGAGCAGAACAGTCTACGGCCCTCAAAATGTTGTATTTTTTGTGTTTAGACCTCATGCATACATGCATTTATATGCATTTACATGCATGCATACATGTTATAACCTGATCAGCCACAGAAACACTTCCACTACTGCTACACGTGACTGTACCTTCAAGAATGTGTTTGACCCACTTACTGACCACACTTCTCTTAGTTCTCAGTGCACATTACTTTCAGAAAGGCAGTTTTACTCAGGATGGGAGCCCCCTCCGTCAGTTTGAGTAGTATGTCTTTAGGATAAAAGTATGCACTGGATTTGCTGTAAGTGGGTCGCTGGGATTTGGTCTGGAATGGATGTGCTCTCTGGAGGCCATCATTAGCAAGCCCTCACGCTCACTGCAATACACACTACGTGCAACTGAGGGGAAAATAGGAAGAGTAAATTACTAAGTGCTGCATTTGTCTCTTTACTCCAAACAGAGTGGCATTAAGCACTCTTAGCTGTCAGAAATACATGTAACCATAACAAACGTCTAGTTCAATATTTTAAGTACATACACTATTTGCGCTGCTTGAGGAGGGACTTTTTGCTGTTACGTAATCACCAGTTAAGCCCATTCACAGGCTTTACAATGGATTAGAGGAATATTCTGGGTTCAGGACGAGTTCAGCTCAATTTGTTACCACAGAACTTACCACAGAAAGATATTTTAACTTAGTTTTTTGCAGTTTGAGTAATACAATAGGAGTAAGCGGTGTCAGAATCCTCAGGAATTATATATTGAGTTTTTGTTAAAGCAACTACTATGCAAAATGTGTATTATTGGAGCTTGTAAAGTTGGTTAAATAGTTATTTTTGGTGGAAATGCTGTTCTAGATAGGGGTCCGCTTTAGTTTTTTTCTGGCTGTTTTTTGTTGTCAAACGTCAAACATGTAAATACATGTAGAGACAAGTTTGTTCTTCTGCAGATTCAAGACAATGTTCTGGCAAACTATCAGCTCAGTTCCACGTAAACAACAAAATTACGTCACCTTCCTTCTTGATATCCTTGTGTAGACGTCATGCAAAATGTTTCAGAATTAGCGGGTTTGTAATATTCGAATTTTACACAGACAAGGTTAGTAAGCAAATCTATCACGTAATCTCATATTAACTAGTGGCCATTAACTAGTGTGTATTTTAATGTTTATTTTGTTTATATAATGTATATATTTTTTCATGACATTGTACACATTGCTTACCATAACTGTGAATTTTTTAAATTAGGGATGGGTAAAACTATATTGTGTTGTAGTCATAGACATTGTATATATTTACATATACAATCTATTTATTTTTTACAATATTTATATCTGTCCTCCATAGGGGTGGGAATCACAGGGTACCTCACAATACGATACATGGCTCACGATACCGATAATATCACGATACAGCAATTCTGCGATAATATATTGCTAGACAATCCTATAATGATACATCAAGCTATCCGTCTAACTATGAAAAAAAAATGCCTGTGAAAAGGTTAAGTGAAGGTTTTCCAGACATCCTGTTAAAAACTTCTTTTTCTTAGGCTTATGTTCACGTTTCCCTCATTAATGTGTTGAGCGCCACCTCAAGGAGCCAAGAAGTAGCAACGCTGGTAGCAGGGAAATCTGTTTAGAGCACCTTATTTTATGAATTAAAATGTGGATATCTGGTGCCAGCGTATCGATTCTCGTATAGCACGGAGAAGGACAATGATATATTGCCGTATCGATATTTTGTCCCACCCCTAGTCCTCCATTTGATGAAAGTATCTTTGAGGAGGTTATGATTGTCTCTGAGATGGATGAGGCCTTACGATAATTGCATGATCTGATTCTTCCCCAAGCCATATACTCCTTTAAGGGTTAATATTTTTTTAAATAGATTTTTTTCCATTTTCCATTTATTAACAAAAAAATATATTTTGGCAATAATGAAACATAATAAAGATCTAGTGATGCACATTTGGGGCCCTATCATACACCCGGTGCAATGCGACGCCAGGCAGCAAGTGTTTTTTACTAGTTTCAGCCTGACGCAGTTATCATTTTCACGTCCTGCACCACGTTGTTTAAATAGCAAATGCACTCGCGCCCATCTGTTCGCCCATGGGCGTGCTGGTCTGAAAACCAGGTGTGTTCAGGCGCATTGTTGGTTAATTGCTATTTTGAGGAACTGAAAATGACTGCGCCATTGACCAACAAAAGCCTAAAGTGGTCTAAAGTCAATAGCGCAGTATTTTTTGGATTATTTAAAGGGCGCGTACACTCTGCTTATTACACACACAGGGATGCACAGCAGCACACAAACATGCCAAATATTAAAAATAAAAGGATTCCTCTCTGGAGAAGCGTTCAGTCTTTCCGCCTGCAAATTCCTCCATGTAAATAGCGAATCCGTCATGGCGCAAGCGCATCTGGCTTTTAAAGGGAATGGGAGATGAGACTCTGATTGGTTTATTGCACGTTACGCCCAAAACACACCCATTACTCAATAAGAGACTAGGTACAACCCTTTTGGACCATGTACCTGGTGCGCCGAGCTTTTTTTCCGTCGTTAAACTAGCAAAAGTGGATTCGGACACAACCTAAGTGCACCTGCGCCATGCGCTTCAGACCATGCATTCAGATCGTAAAATAGGGCCCAAGGTGTGATGCTTCATCTGTGCATTTTTTCATTGTTTATCATTTTAACTGTGTTGCCACAGAGAATGCTGGGAAATGTAGTTTTTGTTATGCCATTCTGACTGACGCCTCATAAACCTGGTAAATAAGTGGTATTTTCTGTCAAACTTCATGGCTAGTCATCAACTGTACTCAAAATGTGAAGTACTAAATTGTAAAGTCAACATTGACAATAACAATTTGTTTCTTCCACTGTTCTTTTACTAATATCTCATAAATGTGTCATATCCAGTGGTAAATACACCATTGTTGTATCATTCATGTGTGCTTGCCTCTTAAAATAAGATTCTGATATGATTGTAAAGCATTTTAAGCTTAATCTATGGTTTTGAATATTAAGTCATGGTATTTCAGATATTATTTATATATACAATACAATATTTATATCTGTCCTTGAAAAACTTTGCGAGGCCAAAATTTGGTGAATAATTTTATATTTTTTAAGCACATTTTTGGCATATTACAACAATTCATATTTTTCCTTCTTATATGTTTATACCATTAATTTCTTAAGGTGTATGTTTACTTAATTGTGTTTCTAAAATTGTGCCACAAATATGGTCAATAGAGCTGAAATAGCTACCATTAGTGTGGTCGAAACCTGACAGTAAAGAATCAATGAACGGGTCATCTAGCACATGGTATATACTGAATTGAATGTCTGTTTGTTCCTACTTATCTACTTTACTGTTAAAAGCAAATAGCTTCATATTTCACTCATGCAAAGCTTTGATTCTTTTTGGGAAAAAAGAATTTTTTTTAAATGTTACTACTTGTTTTAGAATGTTCAGGGAACATTCAAAAGTAACATTCCAAAAATGTTTGAAGAATGATAAAATGGAATGTTTCCTTAACGTTCGCACAACCAAGAAAAAACGTTTTTAAAAACGTTCAGAGAACATTCATAAATAACGTATTTATAACAATGTGAACGTTCTTAGAACACATTTTTGTTAGCTGGGTCATTCACTGGTGATGTTGTTGATGCTTCAGCTGTCCCTATAATATTTTTTGATTGAACATCCAGGACCGTAACCAAGGTTTGAAATGTTGCCTAGCGTCTTTAATCCTCTAAATGGTCAGTATTCCTGAATATGCATTAGAACATTAAACAACTGCCGAATAGGCCAAAGGCTCAGCAGTAAAGCAGATGTAAAGGTCTGTTTTAATGAGCCTTTGGGCCCTAATGCCGGCTGCAGAATGAGCCAGCGTTTGTCTAGACGCGGCACTAGTAATGGATTTGTGTAGAAGAGTGAACACCAAACAACTACAGAGCACAAGTCCTGTCACGGCTGAATAAAGCGAGTTCATCTTGATCTCAAGCTCTGAATAAACATCACAAATAGCCCACATGATCACTTGAGCTCCAGCGAGCCACAGTCCTTCCACTGTGACTAACAAAGTTAAGATAGTTTTGATGTTTTCAAGATGTTTTTCAGCTAACAGCATGAGCGAGCGCTCTGTGGCACAGTCTGGAGCTACTGTGTGTGCCACAGTACAGCAGTGAGACAGACAGAGGCTTTGTCCCAGAGACAGATGAGGCCTCATTTCCGTTTGGATATTTAAGTAATTTTATGATCATTCTTTCTCAAACCGTATACTCCTTTAAGGGTTGATATTGCTGTATATAAAGATTATGTTAGCTAGCTGATGTGGTTGGTGTAAACGTGACTGAATTGTTAAAAATTTGCAAGGTGTATTCAGAGTATTTTGGTCTGAATAAAACAATTCTCTCTTTTTCACTTAATAACAACAATCAAAAAATATATATTTGAGCAATAATGGAACATAGGGTTGGGCGATATACCAGTAGACAGGATAAACGTTTTTGTTTTTTTTTGTCATCCGGTAGAGGTTTTTAATATTGTTATATTTATTTGTCCAGTTTCTTGTAATTATAGGGCCCTATTTGAAATCCGTTTTATTTTATTCCCAAATTCCATTTTTTTCCGGTTTAATTTTTCTGGATTTTAGACTCCATATTAATGGTTAAATAAAATTTTAGTAATCAAAAATCATGTATAATTAATTGAAATCATGAAACATACAATTTAACAACAATTTATTAAAAGTTTAACAAAAATTACATGTTTAGTGCCCTATGAAATACTCCCCCCCACCCACAATTTTCACTAAATTCTGCGTTTTCTGTTTTAAGTTTTCTGGATTCCATTTTAATGGTTTAAATGCATTTTAATATTAAAAAAGCATGTTCAAAAAGCAATTAAGGCATAAAAGATTAATTTAATTTATCTGTTAATCATACGAAATTAAACCTTTTCTTCGAACAAAGTGCTGCACAAAAAATTAAAGTTTTAATAATAATTTATTATTATTATTATTATTATTAGTGTTAGTATTATTATTACATTGAGACATAGCTAAATTCTACTGTACAGCAGTAATACATTTCTGTCACAATTTCTTCAAGTTAAACCGAACTTTTATTTTGACGGGTTGCCATGTTAATTTAATGTTACTTGCCATTTCTTTATATTTTTTTGTAAAATTTACTAGCAATGAGTGAGTGAAAATTATTTTAAAGTAAAACATTTTTCAGTGTGTAAAAACCTTACTTTCACTTTTCTAATAATATATCGTTTCAATGAAATTGAATATTGTTTATCATTTTAACAGTGTTGCTATACAGGGAATGATGGGAAATGTAGTTTGTTGTGCAAGTATGTTGCCTCAAATAGTAGGTTAATGAGTGGTATTTTCTGTTAAACATCATTGCTAGTCATCAACAGTACTTCAAATGTGACACAATCATTCTGATATGATTGTTAATCATCTTAAGTTGAAGTGTGGTCAATCATAAATATTTCATCCATAAATATTGAACTTTTCAGCAGTCTTTCCAGCAATGTCTTGTTCTCCACAGCACAGGCTCTTTTCTTACAGTAGAATAATGAAACACGACTCAACGATAGCTACTCATTAGCAGTCAACCAGCTACAGAATAGGACTTCCATGATAATTATCCCATCAGGTCATTAATTACAGAGCACAATGCAACTAAGATCTTCCTAAACCCCCTATAATTCCCACCATGCCTTTGGACGGCACTGTCACGATGAGTTAAAGTGGCAATAGTGTGGCATTCAGTCATTCAGTATTGATTTAAAAAAAATTGAACTGCATGTCTCTACAGGAGGAAAGCATGCGGGCTGCAGTCAATGTCGGTGTCCTTGAATGACGTTTGGGCTCATGATGGCGTGTCAGAATCCATTTAGCATGATAAGAATCACTGTGTTTTTCTGATGTGCCTCAGCGATCTTTATGCTTCAGCTGTGATTGAACATGACGTCCGGTGCTTGTCGGTGGTTTAGAACAGGAGTCCAGAGCCTCTAGTTGAAGAGATCTGCATCTCATTTGGATTTTTCCTATAGTGACAAAGACATTTATCAAATCAAATCAAATCAAATCACTTCATTGTTAACAACAGTGGTGACTTTTTATGGCCACATACACACTGCAAGATTTATAGTCAACTGCCTTTAAAATGCCCCTATTATGCTTTCTCGGATATTACCTTTCATGTAGTGTGTAATAAAGCTGTTTGTGAATGTAAAAGGTCTGCAAAGTTTCAAAGATGAAAGTGCAGATAAATGAAGTTATTGTCTCCCAAAAGAAAGAATCGATTCTGAACTGCCTGAAACGAGTCGTCAGTAATTCCAGTCTCACTTCCTGCATGAACCTACGTAGGTTTGTAACAAATTTGCATAATGCCATCTTCATTGGCTGCCCGCAAACATCTACTTTAACCCGCCTAACTGTGGTTGTAGAGTTTGGTTCGTGTTGTCGACATGTCGAGAAGGCGCTGTTTTCTGCTGCCAAAGCAAATCCACTTTGCCTGATCTTCCAAAGGATGAGAATTGATACGGTAAAAATGACACCATCATTACTGTTCGTATCACTGTGTATCAAGTTCTGAGGAAGAGCTGAAATTCAGTTATGGTAATGGACGTTTTTGTCACTGGCTGTAAGCAGTCGACCAATCACAACAGACTGAACCATCTGACCAATCAGAGCAGAGCAGGCTCTCAGAAAGGAGGGGCTTAGAGAGAGAACGAATCATTGATCGAACCGTTTCAGACGTGGTCGTTGTGTTGCTGTCTATGGAGGGGTCAGAAAGCTCTCATATTTCATCAAAAATATCTTAATTTGTGTTCTGAAGATAAACGAAGGTCTTACGGGTTTGGAACGACATGAGGGTGAGGAATTAATGACAGGATTTTCATTTTTGGGTGAACTAACCCTTTAAATGCAAAAGTGAATCCCCTAAGTTGCGCATGTGTGTACGAGATGCAGGAGTCACTCCTGAACTTACAGTTGTTTTGAGATTATATATATATATTGATTGAAAAATGAGATTGAAAACTGTATTTAGCAGCAGTGGGTATTTGACCTTTAAGAATCGCCAGTTAAGGAAATGTTATTGTGAAATGTGCACATGCATTTTTGTTTTATTGTTCATACTATGCAAAACAAAGTGTCTCTGTGCTCAAACTGATAGCATGTGAGACCTATTGAGTTACAGTCAAATTATTGTATAAATAGATTTGTACAGCTGCTGGGAATAAATGCAGTTTTTGTCTGACTCTCTGTCTGCCTTTCTCACAGAGTGACCGTCTTCTAATCAAAGGTGCGAAGATAGTGAACGATGATCAGTCTTTCCATGCCGACATCTATATGGAGGATGGAGTCATCAAGCAAGTGTTTTATTATTATTTAATGTCATTATTTTTCTAGTCCATCTCATTGACTGAGGTATTGACTGTCAGTAGAGATGACCTCTGTTGACCTTTGTGACGCCTACATCTGCTCTCCAGGCAAATCGGTGAAAACCTCATAGTTCCTGGTGGTGTGAAGACCATCGACGCCCATGACAGGATGCTGATCCCAGGTGGCATTGATGTTCATACCCGCTTCCAGATGCCTGACCGGGGCATGACAGCAGCTGATGACTTCTACCAGGGCACACGAGCTGCTCTCGCTGGCGGCACCACTATGATCAGTACGGCTAAAAAAAAAAGAATTTATATGCAATTTATTTTATATACTGTATATATATATATATATATAATATTATAATAAAAAAAATTGCATGTATGTATGTGTGTATATACAGCTCTGGAAAAAATTAAGAGACCACTTAACATTGATTTCTCAGTGTTAAGTGGTCTCTTAATTTTTTCCAGAGCTGTATATATTTAAAATTGTGTGTACATTTTATAGTTTTATATGTATGTATATATATATATATATATACACTCACCTAAAGGATTATTAGGAACACCTGTTCAATTTCTCATTAATGCAATTATCTAATCAACCAATCACATGGCAGTTGCTTCAATGCATTTAGGGGTGTGGTCCTGGTCAAGACAATCTCCTGAACTCCAAACTGAATGTCAGAATGGGAAAGAAAGGTGATTTAAGCAATTTTGAGCGTGGCATGGTTGTTGGTGCCAGACGGGCCGGTCTGAGTATTTCACAATCTGCTCAGTTACTGGGATTTTCACGCACAACCATTTCTAGAGTTTACAAAGAATGGTGTGAAAAGGGAAAAACATCCAGTATGCGGCAGTCCTGTGGGCGAAAATGCCTTGTTGATGCTAGAGGTCAGAGGAGAATGGGCCGACTGATTCAAGCTGATAGAAGAGCAACTTTGACTGAAATAACCACTCGTTACAACCGAGGTATGCAGCAAAGCATTTGTGAAGCCACAACACGCACAACCTTGAGGCGGATGGGCTACAACAGCAGAAGACCCCACCGGGTACCACTCATCTCCACTACAAATAGGAAAAAGAGGCTACAATTTACACGAGCTCACCAAAATTGGACAGTTGAAGACTGGAAAAATGTTGCCTGGTCTGATGAGTCTCGATTTCTGTTGAGACATTCAGATGGTAGAGTCAGAATTTGGCGTAAACAGAATGAGAACATGGATCCATCATGCCTTGTTACCACTGTGCAGGCTGGTGGTGGTGGTGTAATGGTGTGGGGGATGTTTTCTTGGCACACTTTAGGCCCCTTAGTGCCAATTGGGCATCGTTTAAATGCCACGGCCTACCTGAGCATTGTTTCTGACCATGTCCATCCCTTTATGACCACCATGTACCCATCCTCTGATGGCTACTTCCAGCAGGATAGTGCACCATGTCACAAAGCTCGAATCATTTCAAATTGGTTTCTTGAACATGACAATGAGTTCACTGTACTAAAATGGCCCCCACAGTCACCAGATCTCAACCCAATAGAGCATCTTTGGGATGTGGTGGAACGGGAGCTTCGTGCCCTGGATGTGCATCCCACAAATCTCCATCAACTGCAAGATGCTATCCTATCAATATGGGCCAACATTTCTAAAGAATGCTTTCAGCACCTTGTTGAATCAATGCCACGTAGAATTAAGGCAGTTCTGAAGGCGAAAGGGGGTCAAACACAGTATTAGTATGGTGTTCCTAATAATCCTTTAGGTGAGTGTATATATATATATATATATATTAGGGTGGTCCACAATGTAATGTAAAAAATTAAATGATTAAAACTTTGCATGGTACCTCTTAGTTCTTTTACCCTTCATATAACAATGACTCCTGCCAAGTTTTATTGAATTGGAGCTCAGAGGTTGCTCAAGATGAATTATAGTTCACATGTACGATTTCTGTTGGTCGTGCAATAATATCAAGAATCCAGGACTCAGGTATGATGTGTTGGATTATTCTATTTATTTTACTTATTTACTAATTATTTGCTAATTATCTTGTTTACACATTCACTTCACTTCCTGTCAGACATTTTATTGCACATTATATAATTAGTAAAAATTCAGTGAAAAGTACCAGAAAACGGCTGCAAACCTCATAAAGGTTTACAAATCATTGTTCAGTATTGATGCAATATTTTAATTGTGATGTGACTGGTTAGTAGGGCTGGGTATTGACACAAATTTTGATTCACATGCTTGCAATTCGATTAGATTTCGATTCGATTCAATATCAGATATATATATCGGATATATTATTTTGGATATATATCAGGTACAATACATGGCAAATTTTCTCAAGGAAAACAAATCTCTGAACTAATGCTGTAAACTATGGGAGTCAGTTGTAGCCTAGGCTACATTAGCCTACTATAATATTGAAGATTTCTATACAAACACTTAAATTACACTCAATGATGTTTTTTTTATAATAATAAAGTTATAATATTAACTTTACAATTACATAATCATATTTCTACATGTAGACACTTGCGAAACTGATTTTTGATTTATGATTTGAAACTTTTTGAATTTAATTAAAAATGTTCTACTTGCTCCATCTTCATTCTCCAGCAGTTAATTACTTTAATGTGTTGTTTTCTAATACATACTGCATTTGCTGACTACTTATCTGATGTGTTTAACTTCCTTCTTTACCTTCCGGGAACTGGAGGTGAACGACGGAAATAAACAAAACTCGAGGACACTGAGCAACCTCTAAATGTTAGTCAATTAAACCAATATTTTGCAGCATAATTCCAATATGGCTAAGTAACAAACTGAGAGGGTACCATGGTTGAAATTACAACTTTCATTTTTGTGGACCACCCAAATATATATATATATATATATATATATATTACATTCTTCATATGCAGGAATTTGACTATCATTCAAAACATATTAGATATGTATAATTTTGTACTACATTTTAAAATAAAAAATATATAATTAGGGGCAAATAACTGCAGAAAAAAATAGAGAAATTAATCCTGTAAATTACAAAAAATTATAATTCATTATGAACTTTAAATTGCATATGAATTGTTTCATATATATATATATATATATATATATATATATATATTTAAAACTATAAAATGTACACACATTCATATATATATATATACTATATATAAACATTATAATAAAATAATGTATATGCAATTTCAAGTTATTAAAATTATGAATCATAATCTCATTTTTTTTTTTTGTAATTAACTGTAAATTAAATCTCAGTTTTTTCTGAAGTAATTTGCCCCTAATTTAAATTTGTATTTTCAAAATGTAGTACAAAATGATACATATCTAATATGTTTTGGATGGTAGTCAAATTCCAAAAAAAAAAAATGTAAATTTGATCTGAATTTGATATATGAATAAATTGGACATATAATCATTTACATTATCTGTTGTTTGCTTTATAAACTGATCAGTGAGTATAATACCACTAAACATTTCAGATGTTAACTTTGGCAGCACTAATAGAATTACATTTTACTAACTGACTGTTATGCGCTAACAAAAACGTTTCAAAAGCATGATGGTATTACCAGGTATTTTGGACTTGCATCATGGTAGTAGCATTTTGTTATTCAGTGCATCATAGTCACTAAATATAATGCTACTACCATGATGCAAACCTACCGAGCAAGAAGCTAAATACAAACCCGATTCCAAAAAAGTTGGGACACTGTACAAATTGTGAATAAAAACAGAATGCAATGATGTGGAAGTTTCAAATTTCAATATTTTATTCAGAATACAACATAGATGACATATCAAATGTTTAAACTGAGAAAATGTATCATTTTAAGGGAAAAATAAGTTGATTTTAAATTTCATGGCATCAACACATCTCAAAAAAGTTGGGACAAGGCCATGTTTACCACTGTGTGGCATCCCCTCTTCTTTTTATAACAGTCTGCAAACGTCTGGGGACTGAGGAGACAAGTTGCTCAAGTTTAGGAATAGGAATGTTGTCCCATTCTTGTCTAATACAGGCTTCTAGTTGCTCAACTGTCTTAGGTCTTCTTTGTCGCATCTTCCTCTTTATGATGCGCCAAATGTTTTCTATGGGTGAAAGATCTGGACTGCAGGCTGGCCATTTCAGTACCCGGATCCTTCTTCTACGCAGCCATGATGTTGTAATTGATGCAGTATGTGGTCTGGCATTGTCATGTTGGAAAATGCAAGGTCTTCCCTGAAAGAGACGACGTCTGGATGGGAGCATATGTTGTTCTAGAACTTGGATATACCTTTCAGCATTGATGGTGCCTTTCCAGATGTGTAAGCTGCCCATGCCACACGCACTCATGCAACCCCATACCATCAGAGATGCAGGCTTCTGAACTGAGCGCTGATAACAACTTGGGTTGTCCTTGTCCTCTTTAGTCCGGATGACATGGCGTCCCAGTTTTCCAAAAAGAACTGAACAGTTTTCCACTTTGCCACAGTCCATTTTAAATGAGCCTTGGCCCAGAGAAAACGCCTGCGCTTCTGGATCATGTTTAGATATGGCTTCTTTTTTGACCTATAGAGTTTTAGCCGGCAACGGCGAATGGCACGGTGGATTGTGTTCACCGACAATGTTTTCTGGAAGTATTCCTGAGCCCATGTTGTGATTTCCATTACAGTAGCATTCCTGTATGTGATGCAGTGCCGTCTAAGGGCCCGAAGATCACGGGCATCCAGTATGGTTTTCCGGCCTTGACCCTTACGCACAGAGATTGTTCCAGATTCTCTGAATCTTTGGATGATATTATGCACTGTAGATGATGATAACTTCAAACTCTTTGCAATTTTTCTCTGAGAAACTCCTTTCTGATATTGCTCCACTATTTTTCGCCGCAGCATTGGGGGAATTGGTGATCCTCTGCCCATCTTGACTTCTGAGAGACACTGCCACTCTGAGAGGCTCTTTTTATACCCAATCATGTTGCCAATTGACCTAATAAGTTGCAAATTGGTCCTCCAGCTGTTCCTTATATGTACATTTAACTTTTCCGGCCTCTTATTGCTACCTGTCCCAACTTTTTTGGAATGTGTAGCTCTCATGAAATCCAAAATGAGCCAATATTTGGCATGACATTTCCAAATGTCTCACTTTCAACATTTGATATGTTATCTATATTCTATTGTGAATAAAATAAGTTTATGAGATTTGTAAATGATTGCATTCCTTTTTTATTCACAATTTGTACAGTGTCCCAACTTTTTTGGAATCGGGTTTGTATAATATTTATTGTGACAAATGTTGGCTAATATGTTCTGCATGAGCTCTGAAAGTGTTTGTGTTACTGTGGTCTGAATTTACACACAGAATCAGTGCTAATGTACCCCAGCTGTGTTTCAGACCAAAACAGAACCAGTGTATGATACTGGCCCAGTGTCAATCATCACCTCAGCAACCAGACAGACCAAGATAAGTAGTGATAATTATAAAACAATTATAATAACATTCCCTTCATTAGCACTCAGCTCAGCAGATGTCACGTCTGAGTGGATGTTGATGTGACATTGAGAGCCAGGGCCAGCTGACACACACTGACACTTTTCACTTCAGACACTCATTGCTTGTCAAAAGAGCCCAAGCAATCTTTTATTGATAACTAAAATTATAACTATTACAAAAAATTTATTTCAGTAATAAAATAAAAATAAATATTGTATGAAATAAAAGATGAAATATTAGATAAAAAACTTAAACTACTTTACAAAAGTGTAAAATGTTGTCTTGGCAACTGAAATAAACTGAAATAAAAATAAATTAAACATAAAGCACATAACAAAATTACTAAAGCTTAACCTAAAATAATTCACATAAAAAGGGTGTTCAAAAATTAATAAATACTATAATAGTATATAAATAATATTAAAATAACACTGACCCAAAGTCTCTCTCTATGATATTCTGATCCTTTCCTTAAATGCAAGTACATGTTGTTGTTTTTTACAAGGGCTGCCCTCGACTAAAGATTTATCTAGTTGACTAGTAGTCGTTCATTTAAGCAATTAGTCGACAATATAACAAGATATACGTATATATTAATAAGCCATATAAATCATAATAATGAGCCTTTAATTGCCTATATAATACATAACCAAATCAGCGCTCAAACGCACGCGTAAAACTTGCCACGCCGCAACAACAAAAATAATGATTATGAGTGTGTCGTGAAAAAACAGAAAAAACTAAACATTTGAATAATTTATTGATAATGTTTTCTGTGTTTTCGGCTGCAGAGATTAAGTCGACGATGCTGACTCGTCATCTCCGCAGTACTATATGTGACCCTGGACCACAAAACCAGTCATAAGGGTCAATTTATTGAAATTGAGATTTATACATCATCTGAAAGCTGAATAAATACGCTTTCCATTGATGTATGGTTTGTTAGGATTGGATAATATTTGGAAATCTGGAATCTGAGGCTGCAAAAAAATCGAAATATTGAGAAAATCATCTTTAAAGTTGTCCAAATGAAGTCCTTAGCAATGCATATTACTAATAATAATAAATTTTTTATATATTTACGGTAGGAAATTTACAAAATATCTTCATGGAACATGATATTTACTTAATATCCTAATGTTTTTTGGCATAAAAGAAAAATGGATAATTTTGACCCATACAATGTATTGTTGGCTATTGCCACAAATATACCCGTGAGACATATGACTGGTTTTGTGCTCCAGGGTCATATATGTACGTTTCATACGGATTACATAATCTGAAAATATTTGTTTCCGCTGTTGTCAGAAAAAAATGCAAGCGAATACTAATACTAATGCTAACTACTCAACTTTTTTTTCTCAAATATGGCCGTTTTGAACTGAAAATAGCCATTTATGTGATTCATGTCATTCCTAACTGAGTGTAAAGAGATAAGAAACGTTTCCCGATTTTCAACATTTTAGGCATACAAAAAAAGTACATGTGCATATTTTAATGCAAATAAATACAAATATTATTTGCAAATAGTTTAAAATGATAATTTCCCAACTAGAATTAGACCTAGAATTTCCTTCACTGTTCTGTTTCTATAGGCTTTATAAAAAAAATGGTCCCCTCCAATGTTCAAGACATGGTTACAGCCTATGTGCCTAATAAGCTAATAGCGCACACTTATCTAGGTTAACGTTAGAGCGAGTGGCCGTGTAATGTTGCTACTAACATGTTTCAAATGTCTGCCCGACATAGTGTAATTACCAAGGACCCAATTACCACGGACTCCGCCACAAGGTTTTCTGCGACTAACCAACTAATACAATTTTTGGTCGACTAAGCCTCTTCTAGTCGACTAAAGATTAGTCAAATATGAGGGGGCAGCCCTATTTTTTTTACCTGGTTTAGTCAAGTCAGCTCTTTATACAAATTAGATTGTTTCGAAGCAGCTTTACGGTAATAAACATGAAGCTAACAGTGTTAATGTTGCAAAGTTCTTCAGTTTTGAAACAAATACAATTTCAGCTGTAAAGCAGTTCGAGAAAGACAATAGTGTCAGCTGAAGTCAGTTCAGTGTTGATTCAATTCATTTCAATAACAGTCAGTGTTGCATCAATTATGAAACAAATCTGATTCAGCTATAAAGCAGCTCTAATGAAGACTATTCTCATTGTCCAGCTCAAGTTTTGTTCTCATCCAATAGTGTGTAGTCAAATTGATAATATTACTGAATATGAACTGTCTTTTAAACCGACGAGTTAAATGTTGAAGTTTAATATCCTTCCATTTACTTCTATATACACAAGTTTCCTCACCGTAGGTATATAGTGTCACTATATTTATATGCTGATGTGTATTTTCAGTCGATCATGTGGTCCCGGAGCCTGGCGTTAGTCTGATCGCTGCCTTTAACCAGTGGAGGGAGTGGGCCGACCACAAGTCCTGCTGTGATTACTCTCTCCATGTGGACATCACGGAGTGGCACAATGGCATGCAGGAGGAGGTCGAGGCGCTGGTGAAAGATCACGGTATGTTCCTCACACATGTCAAAAAATGCGCCCGGTGCAGATGCATTGGATGGGTTAAATGACACATAGCAACACAGCTAAAAGCATTCCTAATCTGTTGAAAGTAGCCTACGTTTACCTGTTGAGACATGCCTTCACAAGCACCCGTAAGAGCTGTGATTGTGATGTTTTCAAATACTGTATGCTTTATTTTCGTAATTCTGCTAGGAGCCTCTAGTGTCACAAAAACTACATACTTCACCTTTAAATGAACAACTTGCGTGACAAATACTGCATTTGTATTGCCAAAACACATGCAGCTTAAATATGTGCAATGAAAATGAAAGCTAGATTCAGTTTGACAGCATTTGTGATGATGCTGAGTAACAGATCATTTTAACTTATTCCTCAGATTTTCTTCTGACAAATACACACGTATTAAAATGTTTAGCTGCAGGACTTAAACATTATATATTGACATGAATAAAATACTCTCATGTCGTGACCGTGTGAAGTGCAAGTGACTGTTTATATTGAGAAAAATCCAAATGCAGCAGTTGCATCATTGATTATTAACTAACTATATGCACTTAGAACACTTTCCCACATGAAAAACGGTGATTTAGACAGAAATGTCTGCAGTTCAGTCATGAGAATTTGGCGCCATATGTGCTTAAACCTGCTATTGCATTAAAAAACTGTATAACACCTTTTGCATTCCCGGGTCAGTTTTGACCCGGTGGAACGTGAGCTTATAAAACCATCATAACTTAATATTTTTCAACTTAAACCATAATGTATATGATCAGTAACGTCTCATTAATAAGTGAATGTGCAAACATTTCAAAGTTTTGAATGTTACCGTGTTTTACTGTTATTGCTACAGTTAAAAATTCACCCGGAATGCACAAGGTGTTATAATTTCATTTATACCATGGTCTGTCTGAATACTCGATTCTGATTGGCTGCAAGGTGTGCAATAAAAAAAATTGTTTATATGTAATATGTTTAATGATTTTAACTTAAACATTTATATCTCTTAAAAATATTTTTTAAGTAAATTAGGTGTATTTTGAAAGTCTTAATCTATTTGCAATGTTTTATTAAATTTTTATGCTCCGCTTCCGGGTCAAATCTGACCCACTTGCATTAGGAGGGTTAATTGTCATGAAAGTAATGTCACAATGCAGCAGTCACATTAGTGATTAGGTTTATCCACCTTGAACAGTATTCACACATGAAAGTGATGATTTAGGCACTTTATGGCTCAAATTACACACATTTTCGAAGGAAGAATCCTTACAAGACAGCAGTACAATCTGCACATCTTGCCCTTTAAACTCTCAACGTCCGTGACCCCGTACTTCAACCTTGCTTGTTCTAGCAGCTCCTCTCTGTATGTGTGTCCATGTATGATGTCTAACATTCCAGCCTTTTTTCTCCCAGGCATCAACTCTTTCCTGGTCTACTTGGCTTACAAGGATATTTTCCAGCTAAATGACTCCCAGGTATGACTGTAAAGCATAATTTCTCATGCATATGCCTTTAATTATGCTTATAAAGTTGGATTAGACATTGTTTATTTAAAGTCTAAATCTCTGTGTTTTTGGTGCGTTGAGAATGCAGTATTGATGAGTTCTCCATGTACTGATGTGATTTGAGTTGAGAGTGCATGTTCACCACATTTCCTGTAGCCGTAGATCCAGGGCAGATGAAAAAACACACTGCACTGCATGAACACAGTGTTGTTTCTCCTGTCTGTTATAGATGTATGAAGTGTTCAGTGTGATCAGGGACATGGGAGCCATCGCCCAGGTGCACGCAGAGAACGGTGACATCATTGCTGAGGTGAGCTTACCATATATAAATATACTAACGGTTAGTGTTGTCACGATACTGGAATTTCTAACTTCGATACGATACCTTGAAAAATACTGATATTCAATACCATTTTTGATACCACAGTTTTTTTTTTTTTTATTATTATCTCATAATTTGGGTAATTTTGCTGCAAGCTTTTAGGCAGAACAGGGAAGCTTTATTTGAAACTGAACTAAATGAGTAAACAAGTAAACAGTCAGTAATACAATAAGAACAAATAAACAAATTGCAAACAATAACACAAATAAATTGAGACAACTGAAATAAACATGGCATTAATTTTTTCAGGTGGGTCTAACAGTAGGCTAGTATTCATGTAAGAAACAAATTAAAGGAAGAAATTAAATAAAGTAATTAAATGTAAAGAATAACACTGGATAGTCGTCATTGTAAATACAGATTAATGCTTACAATTAAAGTTACAAGAGCAGTGAGTGATTTTCTTTTTGTCTTTTTTTATTAACATATTAGACAGCAGCAGGTTTATTAGGCTGCTGTCACTTTAAGAGCGAATGCACGGATCCAATATTCTGTTACAAAACATGCATTGAGTTGACTTTCTTAACTATTTACATTCCCAAACTGACTGTGTTTACCTGAATACTCGCCAAGGCGGGCATTTTGACATAATGTTGTGTGTATTTGACCGTTTAAGCGCAATACGCCATGGAAAACAACTTAATTTGGTACTCGCGAGCTGTTTGAGAGGTGACTGTTTTTGATCAAAAATAGAGTAAAACCAGCCATATTGTGAAATATTATCACTATTTTAAATAGCTGTTTTCTATTTGAATATATTTTAAAATGTAATTTATTCCTGTTAAGGCAATGCTGATTTTTATATTGAATTTGATCACCTCAAAAAAATTTTAGGATCATTAAGATTCTTTTGAATTGTGACATTTTAAATGACAATTATCCTCCTCCATTCCTCAGTTAATGCAGATTAAAATAAATTATATAATATTAAATTTAGTATTTGTAAAAAGTAAAAAAAATAAAAAATAAAAAAAAAGTAAAATGTCTGCATGCAATTGGATTATTTTGTTTGTTTGTTTTTTTAGGTCCATTTTTTATGTTTGTTTTTTTTTACAAATCCATATAAACCTATTTTACTCTCTTTTGCTTTTAGGAGCAGAAGAGGATTCTGGGATTGGGTATCACTGGTCCAGAGGGACACGTTCTGAGCCGTCCAGAGGAGGTAAAACACTTCACATGCACCTTGACTATAGTGCTATAATCTGAGCACATTACACCATCAGAACACAATCACACTGCAAAATTACAGCTGTGCACCACATGGAAGGAGGTTTTGAGCACATCACGTACATCGAGACCTGAGAACGCTTCCAAAATAACCTTCAAACATGCTGCACTAAAACACATTTATGGTTTGTTTCCCTTTAGGGATCAGGGGAGTTCAGACTTTCCACTTTCCCACTGTTTTTGCTGCCAAAGTCATTGATCATTGGTATCACAGACACATCAGCCTTCCAGAAAGCTTTAGCCGAGTCCGTTGGCGCACATAAAGTGCAGTCAGCGTTCAGGAGGTGCTGAGCAGCACTTTACCTCGACTGAAATTGGCGTCTGTAATTTCAGCTGAAGGTCAGTGAGTGTCGGCCAATGTTTTATAGGTGGAGGCCGAGGCCATCAACCGGGCTGTGACCGTCGCCAATCAGACCAACTGCCCGCTTTACATCACCAAAGTGATGAGCAAGAGTGCTGCTGATGTCATCGCTCAGGCTAGGAAAAAAGGTACATTTGATATAAAAGTCCTATGAATTGATCGACTTCCCACTAACCGTTGGATGAGCTTGGAAAAAGTTGTCACATGGGTTTTATTCTCAAATTATCAATAGACTCCTAACTAGAGGCCATTTGACATTGACGATGTTCCAAACACTACTGAGCTGCCTACCAAGACATCATTTTTAGGCAACAAATGCTCTAGTAAGCCTCTGCTAAAAAAGAGGCTAAAGGCTCAGCTTAGTCTTAGCTAGTTTAAGCTGTATCTAGATGGTTTAAGATGGTCAAGTTGGCTTTAGCTGGTTGGTCAGCTGGTTTCCCAGCCTGACCATCTAAAGAATTGGCCAAAACCCCTCTAAAACCAGCCTGTTAAACCTTAGACTGGTTTTAGCTGTTTGTCTTTTCAGCAGAGCAAATACAGTGCTTGTACTGTCCTTTTTTTTTCTAATGGAAATGTCATTTTAAAAATATTGGTTACACTTTATTTTAAGGTGTCCTTGTTACAGTGTAGTTATACATTTAAGTACTAAGTAATATTAATGAACTACATGTTCTTACTATAGGGTTAGGATTATGATTGGTTTAGGGTTAGTTGCATGTAATTATGCATAATTTAAAGTAATTACTATAGAAACTACATGTAACATATGTATCAAGGACACTGTAAAATAAAGTGCTACCAAAATATTTTTAATCAGTATCTATAATAAGTGTAATTAAAATGAACTATTAGCTGTTAAACTGTTAGCTTAGCATTATGCTAATGTCTGTTAGAAGGGAGTTTTTTATTTGTCTTTTTTTACTTGTTTTCCATTAAAAACAACATAAAAAACCAGATAAATGTACTTTTTTCATATCTTAAAGGTACACTATGTAACTTTTGGCCCTCTAGCGGTTAAAAACAAAACTGCATGCATTTTGCAGAAGAACATTGTTTTAGAACAGTGATCAGGAACCTGTGGCTCGCGAGCCAAACCTGGCTCTTTGACAAAAATCATGTGGCTCGCCCTTTACCAACAAGTGATCGATAAAAAAAAGATCCGCTCTCTGCAGAAAAAGCAGCCAATTACAATTAAAGCCAACTACCGAAGTTAATTAAAAGTTTATAATATTAATAATATTTAAGTTGTACCGGCCAAAGTGCGTGTTCAGTGCCTCACAATCAACTAACCACTTACGTTTCTATGGTAACCTACAGCTCCTGCACTCGGATTCAAGCAGCTGTAGCTTGTTTAAGGTAATGGCGAAAACCATTTTTAGAACAGCAGCGAAAATGTAAATGTAGGCTATATAAACTTTAATATATAATTTTATTGAAACTGGTGCTTTGCTGTGCCAAGAGACATTTCGAAACATTTCACCCGCTGGTACTTTCGCTTTTGCCGCAGAGACCCTTTATGTCCTATAAATGTGTCGTATTTATGATAATCCACGCAAATTTCAGTTGACGTCGATACTGTTTAAAGTTATTAATAACGAAACATGAATGAATGAGAAAGAAAAAAGCGGGATGTAGCCTACTTTATATTGAAAATAAATATTAAAAGCGCGATAAGTCGCGAAAGAGAACTGAATTCTACTGACAGGATGCTGTGCACGCGCTCCAAGTGCAACACGGACAAGCATAGTAGCCTTTGTCTTCGGTTGCGCGCCTAAACGGCCAAATAAACACAGAAATATATCAAAATGCCAAGTATTCACGTAAACAGTAGATGTAAGCACTGTGTGCGTCCACTCTCTCTCACACACACACACACACACACAAGAAGAGGATTTATGCTCATCAGTTGGTAACTCAACCTCACAGTAAAAGCCCTGCACTATTAATTCCATATTGCAACTTATTTATTGTTTGCTGATATTTGTTTGTCGTCTATGGACCTAATAATTACTACTGTTGAAATTTTATTGGGGAAAAAAGCACGTTTTTTAATAATAATATTATATTATTTTTTACTGTGGCTCTTTTGGAAAAATGCATTAACCAAAACTGAAAAAATGGTTCTTTGGTCAAAAAAGGTTCCTGACCCCTGTTTTAGAATAATAATAATTTGTTACATTTATATAGTGCTTTTCTCAACGCAATCAAAGCAAATTTACATATAGAAGGGGGGAATCTCCTCAACCACCACCAATGTGCAGCATCCACCTGGATGATGCGACGACAGCCGTATTGCACCAAAACGGCCAACACACACCAGCTTATGGTGGAGAGGAGACAGGGTGATGAAGCCAATGAGTATATATGTATGTATATACAGTTGAGGTCAGAATTATTAGCTATCGTGGTAAATATGATCAAAGATGGCTGTAAAAATAAATCTGCATTGTTTATCTTTTTGATCTTTCATTCAAAAAATTCACAAAAATATAACCTTTCATTGAAGAAAAAGAATGGAAAGTCGGGGGAAAATCACATTATGAAATAAATGCTTTTCTCCAAAACATGTTGGACACAATTATTGGCACCCCTAGAATTTTTTATAGGTAAAATATCTCTGAATATATTCCCATTAATTTTTACATTTTTTAGCACTCCAGGGTGACTAGGAACATGAAATTGTCCAGCCATGACAGTAGCGTAAATATGAGGAAACACAAACCTTAATCATTCATCACAATGAGTAAAGCCAAAGAATATAGTTCTGATGTGCAGCAGAAGATTGTTGAGCTTCACAAAATAGAAAGTGGCTGTAGGAAAATAGCTAAAGCATTGAAAATCCCCATTTCCACCATCAGGGCAATAATTAAGAAGTTCCGATCAACTAAAGATGTTATGAATCTGCCTGAAAGAGGACGTGTGTCTATATCGTCCTAATGCACGGTTAGGAGTGGACAAAGACTCTCCAAGGATCACAGATGGAGAATCGCAGAGATTAGTTGAGTCTTGGGGTCAGAATGTTGGGGTCAAATTATCAAACAACCCCTACATCACCTCATGTTGTTTGGGAGGGTTTCAAGAAAAATCTTATAAAATACCTTACTCTCCTGTTGAGTAATAAAAACACCATCTCTGCCTCGCTTTTACAGCATTTCAAATCCCTCAGTTCTCGCCATCTCCAAAAAGTTTTTTGCATCCGTAGCAAGCCTTTTGAGAGAGGTTTTGACAATGCAGAGATTGACAATACGAAAAATACGGACTCGGTGTGCAAAGACCTTACGAAAAATACATGTTTTGGAAGAAGCATTGATGATGTATTGATACATTATTTAAATTTTGTTAATTTGTACAAATTACAAGTTACATTGTGTACCTTTAACTATATGTAAGTGGATTTTGTCTTTTTGCACTTGCTGGCAGAAAACCAGCCTAAGATGGTTTTCCAGCCTGGTCATAGCTGGTTTAAAGAGGTTTTCATACTTCTTTTGCAGGTAAGGCTGGGGGACTAGCTGACCAACCAATTAAAACCAGCTTAACACCAGCTTGAACAGCTTAAACCAGTTATGTCCGAAGAACGAAGTAGCTCTTAAATCTAGTGTGTTCACTGAGCAGCAAATGGCTCTTCAAAGCATTCTAGCGATCCTGACCCTGTGCTTTCCCTGCGCAGGGACCGTGGTGTACGGGGAGCCCATCTCAGCCAGCCTGGGGACAGACGGCACTCACTACTGGAGCAAGAACTGGGCCAAAGCTGCAGCCTACATCACATCTCCACCCCTCAGCCCCGACCCCACCACCCCAGATTATCTCAACTCCCTGCTGGCCTGGTGTGTGTCCTCAGCTGTTCTAGTGCATTATGGGACATAGATTACAGGGGGTGTTTGGACCACAGTGAGTGTGTGCAGAGCAGGGGTCCTTCATTATGGTCACCTCTTCGTTGTCCTGCTTGCTAAGGGAAGAACATGTATGGGACGATCACTAGAGGGCACCATTGTACAAAAAACTGAGCTTTTTTCTCCACTTATTCTTATGACAAACTAAGCTGACAATGAAAGAAATGACTTTCCTTACAAAAATACTGTGGGAGAAGTTTTAGAGTTATTATAGGTAACTAAAAACTAAAAATTAAATGAAATAGAATTTAAAAACTGAAACAATAAAACAATGTCTTTACTTTATTTTTTTAATAACTTTACACTTATTTTATTTCAGCTAGTTACCAAAATGTCTAATTTTCATTTAACTTGATATACTAAAATAACTAAATGTATTTAGTTAATTAATTGAAATGTATAAAAATTATATAGAAATATTTTAAAAAAATGAAATTTTTTGAAAATGAAAATGGAAAATATAAAAATAAAAATATTATCTCAGTTATATTAAATAACACTGGGGAGAACATGGTACTATCCGATGGTAATATCATATGGGTTTTTGATATAATAATTCCGCTAACGTTTTTAACTAACAAATATAATAAAATGTATATCTTATCCTGTAACTGATCACATTTTTTTTCACCATTCAACTTTTTGCCTTTACTAGTTCATTTTAAATGGTTGTGTTGTGACATGAAATTATATTTAATTTAGTCTCAATTAATATGCAGTTATAAAATTTCATGTCATTATAAAATAATTTGATGCATGTTTTTTTTTTTATTAAAAAAGTTTACATGGAGTTTAGCATCACACAACAGAACATATTTAAATACCATCCCATATTTAAATACCATAGTATTTGCATGGTATTCAAAGGTTCTTCAAAGAAAACCTTGGTAATACATTGTCAAAAAAACATTATATTGCCATATGCAAAAACATTACTGTTTGTCAGTGTTTAAAACGGCTGTTTTGCGTGTGTTTTGTGTGCAGTGGTGATCTGCAGGTGACTGGCAGTGCCCACTGCACCTTCAACACCTCCCAAAGGGCCGTTGGCAAGGATAATTTCACCCTCATCCCGGAGGGAACTAACGGCACTGAGGAGAGAATGTCCATCATCTGGGACAAGTGTGTGGTGAGAGACGGTTTATCTGCTTTATATGTTCATATGTATTGTTACAGATCCAGATTAAATGAGACATGAGGAGTTTACTGTTTAAAATCATTTGTTACTTTTTATGGGCTTATCTTTATTGGTTTATTACAATTCAATCAATAGTTTCATCTGTAGTTTCATCTGATTAGACGAGCCATGTTGCATTGTTTTGATTATTATTAATATTATTATCAGGGCTTGACATTTTTTCCAGATTTGCAACGTAAATAATTTATAAACCTATGCCAAAACAGGAGAATATGTCAATATGTTTCTAAATATGCAAACTGTTGTTCACTGTTATTTCAAAATAGATGTTCTGATGTCATGTTCTTATTCAAGAAATTACAGTGGCTGTAGCATTTCTATCATAAAGAAGTGGCCAAATATTAAAGATTAAATGTTGTTAAATGCTGTTTATATATATATATATATATATATATATATAAAATTATGTATTTAATAACAGTGTTGTTCAATAAAACCATATGATTATTTGCTTTTGATACTTTATTTAAACCAGTTATTATTGCCTCGTTATTATATATGCAATTTAAGTCATTTTAAAGGCTATAAAAACTATAGATTAGTTAAAACATATCAAAATGCACCTGCATTGTTTTGCATTTTGTGACTTTGTTGAATTTTTCTATTTTTCCACTCATATATTTTGTCATTGAAGATTTCTTAAATATATCTTAAAATGTCGTCTAATGTCAAGCCCTGATTATTATTTTATTATTATTATTATTATTAGGTACTTTTTTAAAATGTATTTATTGAAGGAACATTCTGTTTCATGACATGTTATTTATCAATCAATCAATAGTTTCATATGAGAGTTGTGTTCAAAATCTTATTAAAGTATTTTACTGAATTTATTACTTTTAATGGGTTTATTTTTATTGGTTTATTGCAGGCAAAATGGGTATTTATTAATCAATAGTTTCATCTGATTATATGAGCCATGTTGCATTTTTTATAATAATAATAATAATAATAATATTAATTATTATAAGGTAGCAGGGTATTTACACTATTTATCAATAGTTTAATCTGTAAAATCTGATTAGATGAGCCATGTTGCATTTTTTTAAATTATTATAATCAATATTTTTATAAATAAATAAATTATTATTATTATTATTATTATAAGTTAAATTTAAAATAAATGTAATATTCATGTTATTTACCAATCAATTTCTTCTCTAAAATCTGATTGCATGTTGCATAATTTTGATTATTATAAATTATTATTATTTATATAAATAAATATTATTATAACCAATAATAAATGTTAGTATTATTTATATTTATAAAAGGTACATTTTATTGTATTTAGTGAAGTAATATTCTGTTTCATGGCTTGCACAACACACTATACCTATGCTTTTGTAAAAAATCAATGCAACTCTCATTACTGTATCATTCCCGTAAACAGTTTCTGACCTTGTCCTTAAGATGAATGTTCTGCTGCACAGGTGACAGGTAAGATGGATGAAAACCAGTTTGTGTCTGTGACGAGCACCAACGCTGCCAAGATCTTTAACCTGTACCCACGGAAGGGCCGTATCGCCGTGGGCTCTGATGCTGACCTGGTGCTCTGGGACCCCGACGCCACCAAAATCATCTCGGCTAAGAATCACCACCTGGTGAGAAGGGTTTTGAACTGAGTAGGAAGCTTTGGGGTCTGAATGTTAGATTAGTTGCATTACAGTCTGTCTGAGGGCTCTTTAAATGAACCGACACCATTAGGTCTGGACCAGCTGTAACTCCCATGATCCTCTGCTTTGAGCTGTTTTGATATTCTTCTGACTCGCTCGCTCTGTCCACTCCTGTTTGTCAGCGAGTCCGATCCTGCAGTCTACGCTGATTTAATTTGACTGGAATGAGATGCTGATGTGGACAAATATGGAACGAGTGAACTATCATGAGGTCACACTTGCTGTCACTGAGCGCTGGTGACATCTGAACAATTTACTGTCAGTGAGATTATTTTTGGAAAGAAATTAATGCTTTTATTCATCAAGGATGCATTAAATTGATCAAAAGCGACAGTAATAAATGTTACAAAGGATTTATATTTCAAATGCTTGAAATAAATCCTGAACAAAATGGTTCACGGTTCACGGTCACAAACATATGAACTGTTTTCAACATTGATAATAATCATAAATGTTTCTTGAGCAGCAAATCATCATATTAGAATGATTTCTGAAGGATCATGTGACACTGAAGACTGGAGTAATGATGCTGAAAATTCAGATTTGCTCACAGGAATAAATTACATTTTACAATATATTCACATAGAAAACAGGTATTTTAAATTGTAATAATATTTCACAATATTACTGTTTTTACTGCATTTTTGAGCAAGAGAGACTTCTTTGAAAAACAATTTTTGAACGACTGACTGAATGTGACTGAAAATATTTGTAGTAGTGGTCGATATAATATGAATCAATATAATAGATTTAGAAAAAAGTAGTTTTTATATTTATAAAAATTGTTTTTATACAACATTTATATAGTTTTGCTCAAAAAAATCCCTGAAAATATTTGAAATTAGAAAATTTACATAATCCATTGTTGGTAGATTATATATCATTTGAACAGTATTTTGATAAACTGTGTGATTTATTCATGAAAATATGAAGTAACAATTTTATGATGCCATACAGAATAAATGCAGCCTTTGAGAGCGGAAGAGACTTAAAGGATGTGCTACAGGTTGTGTTGAAAGTTCACAGACTAGACAGACATTTAAATTAGTTAAAGATCTGAGAGCTTTTCCCTTGTTCTGTCTTTCTCAGGCGGTAGAGTACAACATCTTTGAGGGGGTTGAGGTGCGTGGAGCTCCGCTGGTGGTGATCAGCCAGGGGAAGATCGTCCTAGAGGACGGGAACCTGCACACCACTGAGGGCTCTGGACGCTACATCACCCGTAAACCCTTCCCAGACTACGTCTACAAGAGGATTAAGGCCCGCAGCAGGGTACACACACATTATATATAGCGAGAGATGCATATACGCACTTAAAACTCCCAGTTTCATTCATCATAAGTGATTAGAGATTCATGATTTTAATCATGTTTTTAAATTCGATTGTCTCGAGTAATTAAGGCGTCTCTCTTCACAGCTTGCTGAGCTGCGCGGAGTCCCACGAGGGCTATATGACGGCCCCGTGTGTGAGGTCACTGTGACACCTAAGATCATGACCCCTGTCACTTCTGGTAAGACTTCTCCAGTCAAAACTGCTCCTCAACCAGTTCGCAACCTGCACCAGTCTGGATTCAGCCTGTCTGGTGAGAATACAACTAAATATATACTATATATTTCAACTGTTTGATTGCCTGTATTGTCACAAAATGTAAACTATGTTATCGCCCAGCTCTAATCTGCTAAATGCAACTATAAGGCATGCAGATATTAAGATATTATATACATTAACATCATGATTTTCTGTGAAGCTGCTTTGAAACAATGTGTTTTGTGAAAAGCGCTATACAAATAAAATGTCAAATTTTATAAGTCGACACTTAGTTTTTATTCTTGCATACTCTTTGTTTTCTCACACATTTAAAAAAGAAAATAGTATACTGTATACATGTATAGCCATCTAACCCCTATGTTTCACAGGGGCTCAAGTTGACGACAACGTCCCTCGTCGTACCACTCAGCGCATTGTGGCGCCCCCAGGTGGCAGGGCCAACATTACCAGCCTGGGATAAAATCATTTGCTCCACAGAGAAAAAAAGGATGGGGTGGGATAGGGGGTGGTTAATGAAACTTGGGCTTTTTCTCCGGGACTGGTCTAGTCATCTAGACATGCGTCCCACACCTCCACTTCCTCCAACACTTCTGTCCGTTCATCCACCCCCCACCCCCATCCTTCTAGCATCCTGTTCTTTGAGTGTGTGTTACTTTGATGAATAAGTTTCAGGATGACTTGGCCTTAAACTGGGTTATGTGCTGGAATAGTTGGCATAAGTTGCTATGTTCGGAATAGCATACTACTAATTCTTCAGTATGTATACTGTTCATAGTATGCACGTTTTCGGTGTGTTTTGCAAAATGTGCAGTATGCAACAGAGCATATTGCACTGTTTACTGTATCCCATAATGCAATGCAACCTTCCATTTCACATGTGATGAATGAACTGGAAATAATAGCATATTTTTTGTAATCTTGGTCAGTGTCTAAATTAGAATTTTTTACATGCAATTAGATTAAAATGCAAAATAAATTATTTATTTCAACCTTGATAAATGTGACGTAAACATGCAATGCATGCTTTGAAGAACGAAAAATTTGTGGGGGGTTTGCCAAGTGTTTCTGAAACTTTTCCAGCTAACCAAGTAAGCTACGTTCAAAGAACAGGAACTAGTACTATATCCGTCATTTGCCTCCATACTTTAATGTTTTTATTTGTTTGCATTCTGGAAAAGAACAGCACAAAACTCCCGCCTGTATCGTTTAGTATTAAACGTGCTGTTGCCATTTTGATTGGTTGTTTTTCCTTGTAGGAAGAATCGATGAGTTATTTATTGTTTAGGATGCAAACCACATTTGTATTTTACATTTTTGCGAAAGTGTCAACTTTTCCACAAAAGCCTGATTTGTTCAACGTTTTTAGAATGTTGTTTTATAATGAACTTAAAAGTTTGATTCTTTTTGTATTTAATTTTTTTGTATGTATGTTATGATTTCGGTTTCAGGTCAGTGTTTTAATGCTCCCTGAAATCCCTCACGTTTGTCTTCCTCACATTTTTTGCACTTCTTTATTTTCTTGTTATTTAACTATATAAGAAAAGACTAACAGTGGTGTTCTTGGCCATGGTGCGCAGTCCTGTGGGGTTTTGATGTGGTTTGAATTCACTCATTTTTTGCTGTAAATGTCAAACTGTCCGTTCCTACTTTGTCCCACAGTTTACACAAAGGTGGTCTCACCAGAAAGAATACAATACAAATGAAAAATAGTGTAAAACTCTCTGGGCGATCAGCAGATCGAGAGAGAGCTGCTCTTTTTCACTCCTTCATTTCAGTTTAGGATGAAGGCGGTCACCATAGCAATGGTCAGGATCGCTCGGCATAGATGCTGATTAGATTAGACAGCCGTGCCGTGTTGGAGCATTGCCCCAGTAACCTCTTCTCACCGGGGGTTTTATTCGTGTGGTGGATCTCAGCACGGGTTCAACCGTTTCCCGTGACGTCACAGTCACTCCGCGGGGCAGCTACACACCCCATCTCTCCCTTCATGCAACAGAACCGACCGTTACCGTGAGGACATTTTGAAGGTTGCAGTGACTCTGTCTCTCAAACGGACCGTCTGGCATGTGTAAAGTTGATCAGTGTTAGTCTGAATTAAACGTTTGGTCACAATGGTTTTCTTACGTTGCAGTTCTGCTTTGTTTTTATAAATCGTCTTGCCTGCCTTTTCACCAAGTGATACAGTTCTTGATTAATGTCTGTGAGTGTTATGACAAGCCGAACATTTCTCATGGAAGATATGTACAGAATTCATCATTCTTCATGTCTTTGATTGTTACAATAAAATGCAGTTGTGAACAAAACCTGCACAGCTTGTCCAATGTCAAACACATTATTTCCATACATACAGTACTTCATACTCAGATTATGTAGTATGTATTTGTACTTCACCTTCCTCATGTATGGTATCAGATAGTAATAGAAAAAAAATGTTTGGAGAAGTGCACTTATAAAAAAAAAAAGTGTGAAGCTAATATATATAGAGTGCTTATATTAATTCCCACATACAAAAAGCAGTAAACTTTGTTTTGAGACAGCTTTTTTATGCATACTGATTTTTATAAATTACCGTGTTTGGTGTTTTAATTAAGAAAAGTCATGTTCTGATCTCTCGTGTGCATTTGTGCGAGGTTTTGATACTGTTTTCACTCCATATGTTACCCTTTTGCTAACAGACAGACAGATAGATAGACAGAACAATAGAACGATAGATGGATGGATGGACGGACGGACAGACAGATGGAACAGTACCCTTGCAGACAAATCTTCCTGGACTAACTCCAGGGTTAACGCTACCCGTGTTTTTTTTTGGGAATATCCCGGACGAGATCGCTCTACCTTCTCTCAACCTCTTACACCCAGACAGCCTTAATAAAATGAAAATAAAAGCAAGGATAATTAAAACATGAACAACAAATAGAAACATGATACGGATATAAAAATAATTAAAAGAGTAAAAAGATGATAGATAAACAGTTTAGAATCAAAAGGAGGATGCAAAAATAAAATACAGTATCAGTCGTACAGTGGCACAGTGCTCATTCAGTAAATGCACAGCTAAACAGAAGTGTTTTGAGTCTGGATTTGAATGTGGCTACTGTTGGAGCACATCTGATCTCTTCTGAAAGCTGGTTCCAGCTGCAGCTGGCATAAAAGCTAAAAGCAGACTCTCCTTGCTTTGAGTGAACCCTTGGTATTTCTAACTGACTTGATCCTGATGATCTGAGTGATCTGTTGGGTTTATATTCAGTGAGCATATCTGCAATGTATTGAGGTCCTAGGCCACTGAGTATTTACACCGATCAGGCATAACATTATGACCACCTTCCTAATATTGTGTTGGTCCCACTTTTGCTGCCAAAACAGCCCTGACCCATCGAGGCATGGACTTCCCTAGACCCCTGAAGGTGTGCTGTGGTATCTAGCACCAAGATGTTAGTAGCAGATCCTTTAAGTCCTGTAAGTTCCGTGGGGCCAATTGGATTGAGATCTGGGGAATTTGGAGGCCAAGTCAACACCTCAAACTCGTTGTTGTGCTCCTCAAACCATTCCTGAAGCATTTTTGCTTTGTGGCAGAGCGCATTATCCTGCTGAAAGAGGCCACAGCCACCAGGGAATACCGTTTCCATGAAAGGGTATACATGGTCTGCAACAATGCTTAAGTAGGTGGTACGTGTCAAAGTAACATCCACATGGATGGCAGGACCCAAGGTTTCCCAGCAGAACATTGCCCAAAGCACCACACTGCCTCCGCCGGCTTGCCTTCTTCCCATAGTGCATCCTGGTTCCATGTGTTCCCCAGATAAGCGACACACACGCACCCAGCCATCCACGTGATGTAAAAGAAAACGTGATTCATCAGACCAGGCCACCTTCTTCCACTGCTCCGTGGTCCAGTTCTTGGCCCTTGTCAAAGTCGTTTTAAATCCTTACGCTTGCCCATTTTTCCTGCTTCTAACACATCAACTTTGACGACAAAATGTTAAATTGCTGCCTAATATATCCCATCCACTAACAGCTGCCGTGATGAAGAGATAATCAGTGTTATTCACTTCACCTGTCAGTGGTCATAATGTTATGTCTGAGCGGTGTATAAACAGTACTTTAAAATCAATTCTGAATGTAACTGGAAGCCAGTGCTGGGACCTGAGGACTGGTGTGATATGTTCATATTTTCTGGTTCCACGTTCTGTATAAGCTGCAGCTGTCTAATGGTCTTTGTGGGAAGGCCGGTGAGGAGCCCATTACAATAGTCCACCCTGATGAAAGCATGAACAAGTTTCTCTAGGTCTTGACTGGAAACAAAGCATCTAATTCTTGCAATATATTTGAGATGATAGTATGCTGATTTAGTTATTGCTTTTACATGACTACTGAAACTAAGGTCCGACTCCAGAATCACACCAAGATTCCTGACTTGATTTTTTGTTGTTAGACCCCTAGCCTCAAGGTATGCATTCACCTTGAGAATTTCATCTTTGTTTCCAAATGCAATGACTTCAGTTTTGTCTTTGTTTAACTGAAGAAAGTTTTGACACATCCAATTGTTAATTTCATCAATGCATTTGCACAGGGAGTCGATGGAGCTGTAGTCGTTAGGGGATAGGGCTAAGTAGATCTGAGTGTCATCTGTATAGCTGTGGTAAGCAATTTGGCTCTTTCTCATTATTTGGCTCAGTGGGAGCATGTACAGATTGAACAATTGCGGTGCAAGAATTGAGCCTTGTGAGACTCCACATGTCATGGATGTCCACTCAGATTCATAGTCACCTAAGTTCTAAGTATGACCTGAACCATTTTAGGACCATCCCAGAAAGCCAGACCCAGTTTTCCAGCCTGTCAAGAAGTACGTTGGGATCGACATTATCAAATGCAGCACTGAGATATAGCAGTACCATCACTGATAATTTGCCTAATTATTCAAAATAAATACCTACTCAAGAAAGTATGCGATTTCGGACGCAGCCAATGTTTCCCTCTGTTACTCTCCTGTCATTTTGTTTTTATATATTAGGCCTACTTTATTTATTATTTAAACTGAATTTTTAATCATTGGACAAAAAAACTCCACAAGTAGTAACCTAGAATACTGTCTAACACTCGATGGCTGCTCTGTCAAGTCCTCGTCATCAGTTAGGAACCTGGGTATGCTCTTTGATACCAATCTCTCATTTGAAAGCCACGTTTCTAGCATCTGTAAAACTGCATTCTACCATCTTAAAAATATATCTAAATTACGGCACATGCTTTCAATGCAAAATGCTGAACAGTTAGTTCATGCGTTCATGACCTCAAGGCTAGATTATTGTAATGCTCTACTGGGTGGTTGCCCTGCTCGCTTAATAAATAAACTGCAGCTTGTCCAAAACGCAGCAGCAGCATACCAGGAAGTATGACCATATTAGCCCGGTTCTGGCAACACTGCATTGGCTCCCTATTAAACATCGTAAACATTTTAAAATCTTGCTGATTACTTACAAAGCACTAAATGGTTTAGCTCCCCAGTACTTGAGCGAGCTCTTAACGTATTATACTCCATCACGTCTATGGCGGTCTCAAAATTCTGGCCAGTTGATAATACCTAGAATATCAAAATCAACTGCAGGCGGTCGATCCTTTTCCTATTTAGCACCTAAACTCTGGAACAGTCTTCCTAGCATTGTTCGGGAAGCAGACACACTCTGTCAGTTTAAATCTAGATTAAAAACACATCTCTTTACTATGGCATACACATAAAACATTTTTAATTTCTATTATTCAAATCAGTTAAATGATTGTTTTAGGCTGCATTAACTAGGTCAGCCGGAACCGGGAACACTTCCCATAACACCTGATGTACTCGTTACATCATAAGAAGAATGGCATCTACGCTAATGTTAGTCTCTCTGTTTATCCCGAGGTTTACTGCAGTCGGCCGGATCCGGGCCGTATCCAGACCAGATGGTGGACCTTAGCCTGGACATGACGACCATATCCCTGTAGTGTCTGTAGAGACCGTGTCAATTGAAACTCCCCCCTGTAAATGCCACATCGACACGACATCCTCATTAAACCCGTCCCCGGCGTGACGACGCCAATCTTTCGAATAATCCTACGAATATCTATTGATCTATTCTGACTTCTGACCTGTAATGTTGCCAGAATCATAATCATACACTATTTGTTCGTCGGCCAGAGGAGAACTGGCACCCCGACTGAGCCTGGTTTCTCCCAAGGTTTTTTTCTCCATTCTGGCCCTGAAGGAGTTTTGGTTCCTTGCCACCGTCGCCTTTGGCTTTTGGCTTGCTCAGTTGGGGACACTTAAATGTCAACTATATTACTGATCTGCCCGCATTGACACTATATGATAATTGAAATGAGCTGGATGACATCACTGTTTTCACCAGAGCGGCTGTACAGCCGAATCAAATTCTGTTGCATTATTTTCCTGTTACCACTGTGAAGCTGCTTTGAAACAATTGCCATTGTAAAAAGCGCTATATAAATAAAGGTGATTTGATTTGATTTGATTTTATTATTGGGCCTCTTTAGTTGTTGTCGTAACACAACACCTTTGTAAAAAATCCTATTTGGATTTTGTTGCCCATTTTCTTTGGAGTTTTTCTCCACTTTATATTCTTGTTAAGCCGGCCAGATTGAGTGCAGGTTACTGTCTACAACACACTGACAATGCTGTCAAGTCAAATGCATTGCAATAAAGCATAGCGTCAGTTCTGGCAGGTCACGTTAGTCAAGCTTGCATCAGCTGACTGACGACGTCTGTCACAGCATACATATATAAGATCCTTCAGTGCTATCAGCAGCTATCGCGTTCTCCAGAGCTCATTTACCCTCCTCCATCCCCAGCTCCTCCTCTCGTCTATTCAGGATTTGGTATTCTGATTCCCCTTGAATCAGACTAAATTCCCAAATTATTTTGTACATTTAATATCGACATTAATGATATCTGCAATACATTATGTTGGTTCTGTTCTGTTTACCCAAAGGGGGGTTATTGCTGCTCTCCCTGCTCTTATCCATGCTAGGCTGCATGGATGCGCAGGGAGTTCTTGCCCAGAACAGAACCATACCGCCAATCCAAACTGTATGTTAATAGTCAATCAATCATCTTTGACAACAGTGGTCCTGGCAGAAATGTCTTCTATTGTCTGGGCCCAGTTGTTCAAAAGTAATCTGATCAGATTTTGGCTAAAAAAAACGTTTATTAAATCTTGATAATGGGTTGTTCAAAAGAAAAAAGGATTCTGAAATCAGATTAGATCACAAAATCCAAAATCCAATCTTGGTTTTGATCTGGATCAAATCATCAGTTTTTGTTTTTAGTAAGATTAGGATATCTTTGATCCAAAAAAAAATCTGGATTATACTGATCCCAGCATAAGAGTGGATTTCAGGAACAAAAATGTAATAAAACTTTAAAAATGGTCAAAAAATACAACATTTGTATCATGTAATACACACACACACACACATTTTTGATTTGGCTCTTGATTATCTTAACTGTTAAAGTAATAAATTTGAAGTAGACATTAGGCACCTATTAAATCTTTCAGTATTTTACAGTAAAGTAAAAAATAGATTTTGGCCATAAAATAATCCCCAAACAGCTGTAAATATCAAACAAAAAATATTATATTTAATTTAAAGTGTTTTTTTTATCACTGTTTGTAAACTACATTAGCACAATCATAAGAGATGACCCAGTTAAAAGTTATTTGCGAGTGAATGCAAAGTTTTCTTTTGAAGTATTTTTTTTCCCCCAGCTCATATTTTTTCCATCACCATGTCCCTTCAGGGGCTCCTGTCCAGATTTAGTAATCTGAAAAAGTGTGTATCTGGATCAAGGTGATCCAATCCAACTTTGCTTTGAAAAACCAGCACTAAAGTAAAATGGATTACCTGGATTACTGGATAGCAAAATATGGGATTTCCAAATCCAGATCATTCTGGTCCAGATTAAACTTGTATATACTACAAAAATGGAGTAGTATGCTAATTTTAAACAGCTGAAGTGTTGAAACTCTGGGTGTTATACTCGCATTAGAACAGTAGGAGGTGTTGTATGTCAGAAAAACAGCCTTCAAATCTGGACCTGTGGATCGTTATAATGACTTGGGAAAAATGCATGTCCAATTATGAGTGGTTAAACAAAAAACACTGAGGGAAAAAATAGTTAATTAACTAGTTTTATTACAATCAATTCAGCCTAAATACATTTATACCCACAAAACATGGTTTAAATCGGGTAGCTCTCTGAAGGAAGCAATTGCAGGCTGCCAATTTTCAGTATCATGTGATTACCATATTCATAAACCATGATATTCAAATGCTACTTCAAAGAATATGGTACTATCATTGTCTAAAAACCATTGTGTTGTCATAGCACATGTTCAAAAAGCTATGGTATTACCATAGTACATGTTCAAAAAGCTATGATTTTATCATAGTACATGTCCAAAATTACACTTGTTAGACAAGTCTTTAAAAATGTGGTAATGAGTACTTTTGGTGTGTTTTGCTCGTGTGTGCTCAATTGAAGGCACTTTGCAAAGGGAGAGTGAAGGGGCACGAGGGGATTTCAGCCTCCCACATAAGAGGGCATCAGAAAAGTGATGCAAATGTACACGAGCTCCCATTTAAAGTTCCTGTCGGGTGATGTTGAGCAGGCGCTGTCTTCCCCCGCAGCACCAGGACTACAACACTAATGACCCTGACAGGTTTTTAAATTCTCCTCCGCTGTCTTGCGGCAAGAGCCCGTTATAGATCATTACATGATGGGCTATTGTCTGATCTTCTGCATATGCATAATTCATTTTTTAGCAGTGGAGGTGGGTGTACGGCAGGAACTTTTCTTTAAAATGAGGGGCCACGTTTGCCCTCAGAACTGATGTTTAAGAGCTTTTTTACCTTTAATGAGGATTGTTTTCTCCTTGAGCCATTTTTCTAACCATTCGAAAAACACAGCATGTCGTCCATTTTATACTGAATTGGGTAACATGATGTATTTTACAGTGTCCTTGTTACACATTTACTTACCATAGTAATAACTGTAAATTATGCATAATTACATGCAACTAACCCTCAACCAAATCCTACCCTAACCCTATACTATGTTGTTAATTAATATTACTCAGTACTTAAATATATAATTACACTGCAACATTGGCACCTTAAAATAAAGTGTAACCCTGAATTGCAATTAATTGAAGTACATTTTGAATGTAAACCAGATTGGCTGTTAATTACACTGTAAATGATTTTTGTAAATAAGAGATTACGTTTTGCAAAAAAGACTTTCTACTTCAAATTTGTATGTCTACTAGCTGTTTCTTTGTAAATTTTAAATTATATAAATAAATCAAATATTATTGTAGTACACTTTATTGTAGTACTTTCAAACTTTTACTTTAATTCAATGTGTTCTACATTTCATTGTAGGCCTAATTATTTGTGAAGTTTACTTGCACTTGAGTGAAAATTGTCTCAAAATCATTTTTTTTTTCATACACTAAAAAATGCTGGGTTAAAACAAACATTTCTGGGTTATTTGGCAACCCAGCGCTGGGTAAATATTGGACAGAACACATGCTGGGTTATTTTGACCCAGCTTGTTGTGTTTTATTAACCCATTTGCTTGGTTGTTTTTTGAAAGTGTTGGGTCAGTCAATTTGATATTGAATATTTATATATTTGATATATATATATATATATATATAGGACAGGAACAGTTCATATACAATATTTTTTATTCAATGGCAAGTCAATCTTTCACAGTCGTAAAATACTCAAAAACATTTGTTTTAGGACGTTACAGATTCCGTTACAGATTCGGAATTATTGAAATTATTGAAAAATTACATAAAAAACAGCTTTACCTTGTGCCATCTCGTCTGTCATACATTTAAGTTTCAACCCTTCAAATGCATAGACCGCAATGAACGCAATGACAGTTGACAAATGTATCCAGTTTTAACCGGTTTGGCACAGACTACCCAACAATGGGTTACACTGACCCAGCACTGGGTAGGTGTGTGATGACCAGCAGCTAAATTACAGAAAATCTACCCAGCACTGGGTAAAAATATTAAAAATAACCAAATAAAATGACCCAGCAGGCTGAACCCAGCATTTGGGTGTATATTTTCACTAATAATGCACAATAACAAGAATTAGTATGGGGTTTCATTGTGAGGCTGATGCATAATAATGATAAATAATGATAATAATTGTTCAGCATTTTCTATAGACCACACATCTGAGAAGAGAGATGCTGATTTAGATTTGCATTTTCCATAAGGAATCTTTTGTCAGTTTTTGACCCATGGTGTCCACCACATGTGTGGCCCAACATTCTTTTGCACGGATGCATCTTTGATTTCAGGAAACATTTAGGCCTACATTTTAATGTGCATGTTTACTGAGATTGATTCATACAAACACATGCATTTGTAGGCCTATACATAAATCACGTCATTTGCAGAGCCCATGATCATCATCATGGAGGTAAATGGTGCTCTGGGGTCTACACATAATCCCTCCAGCGAGGGCTGGAATTTTAAGCAGACATTGTCATGTTGCCATGTTTCTGTGGGCGATGGCTTTCTCATGTGCTCTATGTTTGGAACGGCTCTCACGAAGGCCTGAATGAAGCGTATCTCAGTCCCGTGAGAACGCCGCGTTACCCAGACCCAGGAAATGTGCAACCTTGGTGTGTCAGACCAATGACAAATCCTAGACAGACTTGCATGAAAACAAACTTTCCCTCGTGCTTTCCCTTCAGATATGCAGACAGATTCATATTGGGCTGTTTTCTTGGTCCCCTTCTTGGGCAACTTTTTATTACCCTTACGGAAATTAACCATGGTTTTACTACAAGTAAAAAAAAACATAGTTACTATATAGTTCAATTAAAGCAATAAGCCCCAAGAAGCCGTGGTTTACAGTGAATTTATAACAGCTAAGGGGCGTTGTTAGGCACGACGCGGAGCGGACAAATATATATATATCAATGCAACTTTCATGGAGTAAAATCACTAAAAGCCTTCCTTTCTCCGGAACAAATAGTCCCTGCAGCCATTGTTCTGACAGCAACATAAGTTACATTATTACGCCATTAGATGGCGGTAAAGACTGTCTTAATGAGTGAGTCACTCAATAGCGAAGACTTTTATATTGAAAGGACTAAAACTTGTTGTGTGAAAACAAACGCAACTGACAAATGACCGCCGTCAGGGAGAAGGGACACGGGAAAACCCCTTTACTGTTAAAGGACAAGATATCGCAGCGGACATTCAACAGATTTTTTATTATGAACATAGTAAGGTCAACCTTATGACCTTAAGGAATATGCTGAATCTGAATGCAGGTAATACACTCAATCTCTCTTACAATAATACAAGCTTCAATGAAAAATATCAATGAGAACAAATATGTTTACGTTGCTAAGAGTGGTTGCTAAGGGTGTTGTGCAGTGATACAGAGAACCGTTGGGTTAAGCGGTAACCGTGTTTTATCGTGGATAAAACACACAGATTAGAATTCAATTTCATTTGCATGTCCACAACGTTGCTTTTTCGTGAATGCATGTGGTGATTTTCAAGACTTCAGAAGATATAGTGCATGGGTTATGTACACTCTTAGATGGAAAGGGTCTTTATTGACATCAATGAAGAAGCTTTAAAAGCATAATTTGTAGAATTCAGAAACCCTTGTTATTAGCGACACCTGTGGCCGTTAAGTGAACTGCAGCCAGCAACTTATTGCTCGTGCTCGCAGCCTCGCACTCGTGCACGCAGCCTCGCACTCGTGCACAGACTGAACGTGATTCATTCAAGGCCCCTATATACTCTCAGTGAAGTACTTTTTCATTCTTTGCTTATAAGTAAAATTAAGTTGGAAACAGACTACCTTTGCAGTGATATACTGTTAACAAACATACAGACGCCGTCCACGCTGCTGAGAGCACGTGATGAATATGTAAATACAACAAAAATGACAGCAGTGAGAAAATAGAAGTTCAGAAAGCATCTGAATAGTGATGTGGAGATGTTTGCACCAGCTCTGCGATTCACCGGCATCATGTCGACAGCTGAGGTAATTAAAATTACACTGTTATGATAGTTTTATTATAAAGTATATTTTTAGACTATAGATCTGTCATTATCCTGAACATTAATTTCATGCGTCTGATAGGTTGTTTATGAAAGCCTGTATTAACCCTGTAAGTTGGGGAAGGTCTCGTTTTTTATGTTTGTTATAAGCTGTTGACATATTGGCAATGAAAAATTATTAATACATGGAAATTCTTATATAGTCCCTTTAACGTCTATGGAACTATGGAAGGTTCTTTATCATGGAAAAAGGTTGTTCAGATTGTACAAAAATGGTTCTTTTAAGAACTGTTCACTGAAAGGTTCTTTAGGGAAGCAACAATGGTTGTTTTTTTTGCATTGCTATGAAAAATATTCCAAAAAAAGTTTTATTTTTAAGATCTTAGACCTACTTTTATGATGCTTTTTTGTTTAACTTGGAGTCAATTGATCAAATTGCATCTTAACCGTTTGTGAAATCTTTTTGCATCACACATAAGGGGAATCTTAAGAGATTTTCTTCTTTCAAATCTCAAACCTGCACACACTACAAGATTTGAAAATCGTATGAAAGGGAGGTCTTTCAGCGGATCACTAATATATCCGCTCATAGACGCCTGTTTTTAAACGCTCCCATGTGTGTACCTGTGTAAGCGCTCGGTGAAGGGCGTCATTGATGCACTCGGTGAAGGGCGTTGATCATTGTAGCCACAGATATATATGTTGAGTGCATCAACACGATGGCCAATCAGAGGAGTTTAAAAATCTGTTCAACAGCGCTCAAAATGCTAGAGGGAAATGCTGGTATCGTCTCATTTTTAAAATTTTAGTACCGTCTTGGTACCGAAGTTGGTACTTTTGACAACTCTAGTGCGCGCACATAAAGCCGCCTCTCAGTACTAAATTGAGTACTAAGTTTTCGCTGCTTATTTCGCTTAAACAGTCAAATACACACAAAATAATGTCAAGATTCTTGGCGAGTATTCACGTAAACACAGTCAGTTATGTTTTAAGTGAACGTAAACACGTATGTGTAACAGTATAAGTACATATATCTTTCAGACACTCAGCATTATACAGTCAAACCTAAATTTATTCAGATACCAACATTTTCTCACATCACAGTTTATTCACTATAGTTTAGAAAATGGTAATACAATATGACAAGAACTCAGTTAAACTGTGTCAGAACAAATTCATCTTGATAATGTCAGATAACTTTGATAGAAAGGTATGTAATGGATTACAATCAACCAATCAGCTGTCAGCTGTTCAATGTAAGTACACAATTAGATAATACCAATTTAGGTCAACCAATGACCAAGCAATGCTTCATTTAGTTCAGTCTGTGGTGTAAAAGCATTAGCAATTAAAGAAAAAACACTTAAGCAAAACATGGTCAGGTCAAAGTGTCTGAATAATTTTGTTCCCAAATTTGTATCAATTTTACAGGTAGTCCACTGTATGAAGAATTTTTGGGTATAATATGTCACAGTTTATTTTGCTATGCTCACTTACATAAATGAACTATAGTGTCCTGCACACACTATTAAAAAATTATATCTGGTGTCTGAATAATTTTTGGTTTGACTCTATATACTTATGCATTTTTTACTCTTTACTTCAGAGCATTTGATGTTATGTATTGATTATCTTTGAATTGATTATGTAATTGGCATGATACATTTACCTGACTAATAATAAATTGTTATATTTGGATTTATTCTGATTTACTCTGAAATTATTAATTCTAGTAGATTACGTTAAGTTCATAAATCAAATCAAATCAAATCACCTTTATTTATATAGCGCTTTTTACAATGGCAATTGTTTCAAAGCAGCTTCACAGTGGTAACAGGAAAATAATGCAACGGAATTTGATTCGGCTCTGGTGAAAACAGTGATGTCATCCAGCTCATTTCAATTATCATATAGTGTCAATGCGGGCAGATCAGTAATATAGTTGAAATTTAAGTGTCCCCAACTGAGCAAGCCAAAAGCCAAAGGCGACGGTGGCAAGGAACCAAAACTCCTTCAGGGCCAGAATGGAGAAAAAAACCTTGGGAGAAGCCAGGCTCAGTCGGGGTGCCAGTTCTCCTCTGGCCGACGAACAAATAGTGTATGATTATGATTCTGGCAACATTACAGGTCAGAAGTCATATTAGATCAATAGATATTCGTAGGATTATTCGAAAGATTGGAGTCGTCACGCCGGGGACGGGTTTAATGAGGATGTCGTGTCGATGCGGCATTTACAGGGGGGAGTTTAATTGACACGGTCTCTACAGACACTTTAGGGATATGGTCGTCATGTCCAGGCTAAGGTCCACCATCTGGTCTGGATACGGCCCGGATCCGGCCGACTGCAGTAAACCTCGGGATAAACAGAGAGACTAACATTAGCGTAGATGCCATTCTTCTTATGATGTAACGAGTACATCAGGTGTTATTGGAAGTGTTCCTGGTTCCAGCTGACCTAGTTAATGCAGCCTAAAACAATCATTTAACTGATTTGAATAATAGAAATTAAAAATGTTTTATGTGTATGCCATAGTAAAGAGATGTGTTTTTAGTCTAGATTTAAACTGACAGAGTGTGTCTGCTTCCCGAACAATGCTAGGAAGACTGTTCCAGAGTTTAGGTGCTAAATAGGAAAAGGATCGACCGCCTGCAGTTAATTTTGATATTCTTTGATATTCTTTGGTATTATCAACTGGCCAGAATTTTGAGACCGCAATAGACGTGATGGAGTATAATGCGTTAAGAGCTCGTTCAAGTACTGGGAAGCTAAACCATTTAGTGCTTTGTAAGTAATCAGCAAGATTTTAAAATGTATACGATGTTTAATAGGGAGCCAATGCAGTGTTGCCAGAACCGGGCTAATATGGTCATACTTCCTGGTTCTAGTAAGAACTCTAGCTGCTGCGTTTTGGACAAGCTGTGGTTTATTTATTAAGCGAGCAGGGCAACCACCCAGTAGAGCATTACAATAATCTAGCCTTGAGGTCATGAACGCATGAACTAACTGTTCAGCATTTTGCATTGAAAGCATGTGCCGTAATTTAGATATATTTTTAAGATGGTAGAATGCAGTTTTACAGATGCTAGAAACATGGCTTTCAAATGAGAGATTGGTATCAAAGAGCACACCCAGGTTCCTAACTGACGACGAGGACTTGACAGAGCAGCCATCGAGTGTTAGACAGTATTCTAGGTTACTACTTTGGACAAAAAAACTCCACATGATTAAAAATTCAGTTTTTTCTGAATTAAGTTGCAGGAAATTACTAGTCATCCAATTTTTTACATCAGCTATGCATTCTGTTAATCTTGTGAATTGGTAAGTTTCGTCAGGGCGTGAAGAAATATAGAGCTGAGTATCGTCAGCATAACAATGAAAATTAACGGCATGCTTCCTAATAATATCTTCCAGTGGTAGCATGTACAGGGTGAAAAGCAACTGTCCTAGCACTGAGCCCTGCGGTACTCCATACTGAACTTGTGTTCGGTGTGACATCTCTTCATTTACTGCTACAAACTGATAACGGTCAGATAAGTATGATTTAAACCATGCCAATGAAATTCCACTAATGCCAACATAATTTTCGAGTCTATTCAAAAGAATGTTGTGGTCGATAGTATCGAATGCAGCGCTAAGATCGAGTAACACTAACAGAGAGATACAGCCACGATCGGATGATAAGAGTAAATCATTTGTAACTCTAATGAGAGCAGTCTCAGTACTATGATACGGTCTAAATCCTGACTGGAAATCCTCAGATACCATTTCTTTCTAAAAAGGAGCATAATTGTGAGGACACTGCCTTTTCTAGTATTTTTGACAGAAAGGGTAGATTTGAGATTGGCCTGTAATTGACTAATTTTGTAGGATCAAGTTTTTTAATAAGTGGTTTAATAATAGCCAACTTAAAAGTTTTCGGTACATATCCTAATGTCAAGGATGAATTAATGATATTAAGAAGAGGATCTATAACCTCTGGAAGTATCTCTTCTAGTAGTTTAGTCGGTATGGGGTCGAGCATACATGTTGTTGATTTTGATCGAGTCGACTTTAGCCAATTCTTCTTCTCCTATAGCAGTGAATGAATGTAATTTTTCCTCAGTGACACTACAATGCACTGTCTGATGTGATACTGTAGTAGACGGCTGCATGGTTATAATTTTTTTATTTTTTTATTATCAATCTTACAAGTAAAGAAGTTAATAAAGTCATTACTGCTGTGCTGTTTACAAACATCAGAAGGTAAAGCTTTATCTTTGGTTAATTTAGCCACTGTATTGAATAAATACCTAGGGTTGTGTTTGTTTTCTTCTAAGAGAGTCGAGAAATAAGCAGATCTAGCAGTTTTTAGGGCCTTTCTGTATGCAATCATGCTCTCTTTCCACGAAATGCGAAAAACTTCTAGTTTTGTTTTCTTCCAGCTGCGCTCCATTTTTCTGGCTGCTGTTTTAAGGGCCCGGGTGTGCTCGTTGTACCAAGGCGTTGGACTATTTTCTTTAATCTTCTTTAAACGCCGGGGAGCAACTGTGTCTAAAGTGCTGGAAAAGAGAGAGTCAATAGTTTCTGTTGCAACATCGAGTTCCTTTAGGCTATCTGGGATGCTGAGGAGATGAGGAAGATTATTTACAAAGAAATCTTTAGTCACAGCAGTGATAGTCCTGCCATATTTGAAGCGAGGGGACGGCTTTGCAGCCTTTGCTAAATTAAGTAATATTTTGCATAAATATTGCATATTGTGCATAATACCACAGTGACGGCGTGACGGCCGACTCTCTCATTCATTAACATGGGCAGTGATACGCGCTGACTCAAATTTATGCGTTTCATGGCAACACTATCAAAGGCGAAATGGGTCTGCAGCAGTCAGGTGGTACAGGTCAGTGCTCTAACATAGAGAAGAAGTTTGTGTAATCATATCTCCGCATCAGAACATCACAGAGACTTGGGGCTGGTCTCAGTTGAATCGGCCTATCAAGCAGCTAATAAGTAGTAACATTCAAACTTCATAGCCACGTCCTAGTAACCAGTTACAGCACCCTAGCAATTTAGAGTACCCTAGCAACCATACAAACACATGAATAAGCCATATCTCAGCACCAGAACATCGTAGAGGCATGTTTGTTGGCTCTCTTGCAATCGTGCACAACATTGTAGCATCTGCCCAGAGCCGAGTTTTCCCACTGCAAGCACCACTCACATTTTCTTCAGGAAATGTACATTCTAGTTATTGTAATGTTATGTGCTTTAAGACATGAGGTCATTTAACACCGTATCTCTTGTGACGCTTTGCTGCTCATGTGTTTTGAAGGAGGCTTGGCTTTGGAGGCGCTCTGAAGGGAGGGTGGGATGTCATGCTTTTAAAGCTAACTTGCTATTGCTAGTCTCTCCGAAAATTGCCTACCCTACCTTATAGCACAGAGTCTGCTTTGTTCTACTTGCGGTTGATGCTGGTAAAAATGCTGTTTTGATGCTACTAGATCTTACAGCTGCCTTTGATACTGTAGATCATGATGTACTTCTTTGGCGTTTAGAGCATTTGATTGGTGTCAAGGGTACTGCCTTAAAATGGTTCAGTTCATATCTTAGAGAAAGGTCCTTTTCTGTATCGTTGGGCAAGTTTTCTTCCTCTTCAGCTCCTATTATTAGCGGTGTACCTCAGGGCTCCATTTTGGGCCCGCTCCTCTTTAACTTATATATGCGTCCGCTGGGGAATATTATTAGAGGGCACAATGTCTCGTTTCATTTATATGCTGATGATACCCAGTTGTATACCACTGGAAGCTTGTGACTCTATTCAACCGTTGTTGGACTGTCTTGATGATGTCAAGAAATGGTTAACAAATAACTTTCTCCGACTAAATGAGGACAAAACAGAAATTATTGTATTTGGTCCCCCGAGATTGAGAGATGGGCTCATTAATGAACTTGGCAATCATTTCCCCTCAACTTCTTCCCTGGTTAGGAACCATGGCGTTATCCTGTACTCAGAATTATGCTTAACCAAGCAAATAAATTCGGTCGTTAAAAATAGTTTTTATCAATTACGGATTATTTCTAAACTTTTTTTGTCTTTTCAAGATTTGGAGAAGGTTATTCATGCTTTTATCACATCGCGTTTCGATTATTGTAATTCATTGTACTTATTGTGCTATATAAATAAAATTTACTTACTTACTTACCTTTAATGCTGAGTTCCACAGTGATTCATTGTGATTATAGTGTTAGTAGCGTCCCGCTGCGTTTGACCTTCTGTGCCTCTGTAATATATTAGATTACACTAAACTAAATTTACATTCAAAAGTAAAATGTTGGCCTGATGCCACATAGCAACACAGGGATAAAGAGCTAGGGAGATGGTAAATATGACACTTGTAGAATAAATGTCTGCTTGAGAGTAAGTGGTCAATATGAGGCGCCATTAACCGTACGAGACGTCACTCGAAGTGATCTAAGATGCTCTCTGTGTCTCGTCATTCTCAGAAATGCTGTGAACGGTCCTGATAAGATGTTGAAGATAGGGGGGAGGGCATTTTGAGTGGACTAGTCACAACTAGTAGGCTACTCCTGCAAAAAATAACCTTCCCCAGATGACTCGGTTTATGCTTCCGTAGACAGGCTTTTTTTGAGCACTGCCATAAATCAAAAACAGCCATTCTGAGATGCCACAACAGACCACAATATTAGTGCTGAGACAAGCCTCATGATTACTATTGCTCAAAATCAGAGTTGTACTGAAGCAGAGTTTGTCCTGGATTCAGGCATGAATGACACCTCAAATTGTGCAGCTTGTTGAGAAGTATATTACATCTTAATACAGGCTTACTGTATTATTTTCAGACAATAGCAGGCTAACAATAAAATAAAACAGCAGGGACCCGAGCCATATCTATCGACCGGAATATCAGACTTGCAGATGGACTGTTTTGACTAAATAACCACTTAGCAACCACCCAAAAGACCCTAACAACCACGGAATTCCTTAGCAACCTCATATTGCCCCTTTGGAATTGTCTTTGTACAGAATACATATAATGCTGCTTTAGAATTTGTCTCAAAAATGGCCATAAAACCACTGATCTGTATAATGACCAGTGCATAAAACACTAAATTACAGCTGTTTTTGGTGCAACAATCCTTGACTAACCAGGCATGTAATCAGCTAATCAGCTAGTTTTTCCTGTTGGCCATACTATAATAATAATAATAATAATAATAATATTCAACAACAACAGGTTTATAAACTGTTTTCATTACAAATTTGGGAAGATAGTTGGTGTGTGTTGCGTTTCCAAATGCTCGTTATAAATTACTCGAAAGAAATGTGTATACATGGAAAAATCACATCCTTGCTAAAATGGACTTCTTGTACAAAAGTACAGTCATAACTGTAAAACACATGGTCTTGATATAAGGGTTGTAGCATCCCATGAGATCCAGGTTTGAACCCAGACTGCATCGTTTCCCGAACATCCTCATCATCTCATTTCTCGTCTACTTTCACAGGCATATAAACCGCCAAAAAAAGTAAAAACAGTTCTTATTTCATTTCTCATCCTTGATGGATACAGCATGACACATGTCCATGTAATTGTGAATAGCCGTCCGTCACTAGGGGAATGTGTCCACTGCTGGAATGTCACAGAAACCATGATGACATTCTCATGGTCTGTCGTTTTCCAGCGCTTTTCTAAGTAGGACGCTTCGTCAGAACTATTCCCAAAACACTTATGATGCAGTATGTTTTATTGGATATTATCCATATTGGAATCACATGATTTCTTTCATTTGAGAAACGAACACAATAACAGAAGTGCCACATGTTATAAGGCATTTAAGCAACACAAGTTGGTCATTTTGAGGTCATCACATATTCATTGTTGCGGTCAAGTATCAATATCACATAGAGATTTGTGCATTTCCCAGATCACAGTAATGGAAACAAAAACTATGGGAAGGGTGACTGTTGGTCCCACGGTTGAAACACATGGAAAGCCATATCTGATGCTCATCTTGGACGTAGCAGGGGTGCACAGATAAGGTGACCATGCAGGAATACCAAAAAGACACACTGAGGATCAATTCTCTGTTCACAAAGGCTTCTGTGCATCACAAATAATCATCAGGTGACATGGGTTTTCTGTAACGGAAAGGCTTTTTTATCATACTCAATGCAAACAACCCATGGCCATTAACTGTAGTGCAATTTCAGAAACTGAACTGGTGGAGAGCGAACAGTCGAAAATATAATATAATATTCTTTTTTTTATATATATATATAGAAACACTCATCAGACATTGGTAAAATAACTGCAGTCAATAATAGTAACAATAATACAAAAAATTGCTGGTATTTATCATCACAGACCCATGCACAATCATAATTTCCAAGCAAACAAAACGCGTGCACTGCCTCCTTAGAGGAATAGCTCACTCAAACATGACATTTCTGTCGGTGTTTGTTCATGCTCATGTCATTCCAAACATAAAAACATAAAACAATGTGCCCATGGTTGTTAAACTCTTAAATAAATGACAAAAAATACAATAAAAGCAGCATAAAATAGTCCATAAGACTTGTGCGTTATATATTCAACATCTTGTGAAGAACATGGTAGCTTTGTGTGAGGAACAGACTGAGTTTAACCCTGTAAAGCATATTTGTTTTGTACATTTTTAAGAGCTCTTAATTATCAACATGATCAAAACTTTGCTGAAAAAACTTTTGTAGGAAGTATATGTAAAAATGTCCCCCTTCAGCTCATGGTTCACATGACTTTTTGCTGTGAAATCTTTAAAATTGTTAGTAATATTTCAACATTTGCTGGACTGAAGCAACTTACTTGATTATCCATACATCATTTCTTAGAACAAAATGTCTTTGAGTCTCAAATATGATCATCAGGCTTTTGAGGAAGGTTTATTTGTTCATCTCTTAATCATCATTGTATTGCATTACATTATATGTTTTAAAACTACAGAGATTGATCATAAATCTAAGCATTTATATATAATCTTTCTAAGACATATTATTGGCAGATATAGAGTGATGACTGATATTTATATGCATTTTATGTCTGCTATATTGTTATAAAGATCTCATTGAGTTACATTACAAGCTATAAGAATTTCATCTACTTTTTGGTCATATAAATATCAGCATCTGCACCAAATTGCATATTTTTGCTCAGTTTGAGCCTCTGAATAAATCCTCCTCAATTATGACCTCAATTTTCAGTACGAGCCATAAAAGCCAGATGTATCAAATATGATACAAAACATAAAACACATATGCAAACTGTTCCATTTCGAAAATTAGATTTTTCTGACTATTATTTCATAATTCAGGCTTTACAGGGTTAAGTCATTATGCATTTCCCTCCATTGAAGCTGCAAAATCTCATGCGTTTAAATTCATTGACTGTCAGGCCTTGTCCACACTAATACGTTTTCTTTTGAAAAATCTTTTTCTCTCCATTTTGGCCTTCCGTCCACACTGAGATGGCGTTTTTGTCAACAAAGACAGAGTTTTTTTGAAAACGCTCTCCCAAGTGGATACATTTGAAAACTGTGTTTTTGCGTGACTGAAAACTGAAGTATTTGAAAACGATGAGGCATTTATAGTTATGTGACGCATATTGAACCGATAGATATGTATGTATACCGGTATTGTGCGTGTGCTGTTCACTTTCACACTGTTGCTAAAGATATGTTACTTTGTACACTCTTCATATCACAGTCCTGCAAAGATGACGGAAAATGTACTGGCATTTGCGAAACGAGAGCAGTTGCGTTTTAGACCAAACATATGTGACCCCTGCTGGCAAAATGAGTTGCAATGAGCAAATTTTCAAAAATGAGTCATTGTCATTTTCACCTTGATGTATGATTTGTTTGAATCTGGAAAAAAAATGACTGAGCTACGTTTAAATTCGATAGTCAGAAAAGTCAATTTTGAGAAAAATTGAATCAAAGTTTTCTGAAGGTTCCAAAACAAAATCACCTAGCAACCATACCTTAAAATCCCTGGTAATAACACCAAATTTGACACACACCAAGTCAACACCAAGGGCAGACACCAACACCAACCCTATTTTAAGGATCTAAGCACATGGTCTAAAGCGCACGTGCACTTAGGGTGTGTCCGAATCCACTTTTGCTTAACGACGGGAAAAAAGTCAAAAAAGTAAGAATTGCGAGATATAAGGCCCTATTTTAACGATCTGAGCTCATGGTTTGAAGCACATTGCGCAGGTGCACTTTGGGCGTGTCTGAATCCACTTTTGCTAGTTTAACGACGGGAAAAATGCGCCCGGCACATGGTCCAAAAGGGTTGTACCTAGTCTCTGAGTAGTAATGGGTGTGTTTTGGGCGTAACGTGCAATAAACCAATCAGAGTCTCATCTCCCATTCCCTTTAAAAGCCAGTTGCACTTGCACCATGACGGATTCTCTATTTACATGGCGGAATTTGCAAGCGGAAAGACTGAACGCTTCTATTATATTTTTCATATTTAAAAATGTTTGTGTGCTGCTGCGCGTCCCTGTGTGTGTAATAAGCAGAGTGTACGCGTGTTGTGGATCTGCCTATAGGCGCATATTACTAACACTTTAGAAAAAAAAATATATATATATACCCGGCACCGTGCTGGATCTCCGGCGTGCGTCGTATGTCAGGGGAAAAAAAATACATTAAAAAAATACATTAGAAAAAAAAAAAAGTTCGAGTTCATGAGTTCGCCTACCAATGGTTTGAGAGGAACACAGCTTTCACTCTTAACCAAACTAACATAACCAATCAGAAGTAGAATGGGGCGGGTCTTGTAACTAGTGTTGCCAGATTGGGCGGGTTTTGAATTTGATTGTGCGGGTAAAAATGGGCTTGGGCGGGTGGACAAAATTTGGGCTGGTTTGAGGTCAGTTTGGCGGTTTTCAAAAATCTAAATTTTATAGTCTAATTTTGTTTGGTTATTGGTTAATAAACAAAACTCAAGTGTGCATGAACACCATAAAATCAGTCATCATGACACACACAGGCCCACGAAGAGTCAGCTGGCGTTGGTGTTATCAGCGATCAGCAGTCAGACGTGCTCATTCATGACTGACAGGTTTTTAGCACGATAACTCGTAGCTGTATATTCAAGTGATCGCTATGCTAAAGTGGCATAAATATACAGTAAGTTGTATCTACAATAAAGAGTGGGAGAGTGATCCAACGTGGATTACACCTGTGGTGGGAGATGTTGACTCGAAGACTCTTTATAAATATAACCAACTCTGAGAGCACAGTTGAATGGCTTGAATTGACATCGAATATGGGACTATATGACTTCTGTCCATCATCGTGTGCACACTGACCAGGACATCTGCAAGTTTTAAACCGTCTAGACTGCGCTCTACTTGTCCCTGACAGCTGCTGAAAGAGGTTTGAATCAACGATTAATCAGTTTTGACTGTGCTAAGTGCGTTATGTTCTATGTACTTCACGACGCAACGTTACTGTAGTTCTGTCAAAGCGCAACACAAAGGTAAGCGCATCGTTGTTGTTTTTTTGTTGGCGGATTATCGTACAGTATCAATGAATGACACATTTTGGCAGTGGTGTGTGTATTAACGTGTGTGAAATGCCTGCTAATTACGTCGTTTTTTCCGATCTCTTATATTGGTACTTTTTGCACTTAAATTGGCTTATTCTTACTGTTGACATTGAAAATGATATTTTTGTGAGGTTAAGTCAATCAATTTCTTGATTGCCGTTTTGACAGTTTCCACTTGGACATTTTAGTCATATTGGCTAATTCTCTTTAATGTATTTGCCCTGTTTTGATCCATTTTCCTGGGATTTTTTTTTTCTTCTTTTTTTTCCATCAACATTATGTTTTAAGGAGATAAAAATGGTACTCATCAACCTTTAAGTTAAAGTTTTGGGCGTTTTTTTTTCTTGGAGTGGGTGGGTTTTGGTAAGCTTTTGGGCTGGAAATCGTTGACCCAATCTGGCAACACTGGCTGTAACCGAATTCTACTAAGTCTTTGTATATTTCCTATTTTATATTCATTTCCTAGTATATAATTAAACATTATTTCTTTTGAAGAAAACTATTTCAGGTTTTAGATTGTAGGTCATCTTTTACCCTGTCAGGAACAAAGCTAACCAGCAAAACTTGATATCAAAAGCATCCTAAATGTTACGTGTTTGCACCATATTGTAGTGATTAACCTGTCTTGGTATTGCTGTTTCAAATAGCCCACCATAATCTGTAGTCTGAGCCTGTCAATGCAATGGCAGATACATTACTAGTTAGTTTCAAGGAAAAAGTTATTTTGTTTGCCAAATAACCGTATTTGTCCACCCCACCCCCTGGAAAAGGGTTTTTTTTTTGCTTTAACCCCTGTATATACTGCGCCATTGACTTTAGACCAGGCTTTTGTTGGTCAGTGGCGCAGTCATTTTCAGTTCCTCAAAATAGCAACGTGCCATCAATGCGCCTGAACACACCTGGTTTTCAGACCAGATGCCCATGGGCCAACAGATGGGCACGAGTGCATTTGCTATTTAAACAACGTGGCGCTGGACGTGAAAATGATAACTGCGTCGGGCTGAAACAAGTAAAAAATGCTTGCGCCGCATTGCGCCGGGTGTATGATAGGGCCCCAAATATCTATAGGAAAAATATATATTCAACTTTTTTTTCCATGATACCACAATTGTTTGATTAACATTAATGTAACGGACAGCTTATATATTAAGATCTACTGTACCGCACGGATCTAAAATAAATGTTACACATCAGATGTTTTTCCCCAACAGTTAACCAAACGTTCACATAAGACATAACAGATAATGTTTGTGTGAATACTCACCAAGACAGATATCTTGAAATACTGTAATTCTGTGTATATCGGGGTCGCGCGCTGTCTGAGGCGTCTTTGTGCACGCGTGTCGGATCTGTCAGTCAGCGAGAGTGAGATCGTTTTCATGGACTAAGGAAAGGTACTCCTCTCCGAAAACGTACAAATAAAGATACTTTTAGATGTTTAATTGCTATTTGGAGCATTGGGATCGCTAGACGAGGGCTTAATGAACTCATTTTTGTGAAAACCTCAAAATCGACGTTTTTTTCACTTGTTTTGCCTGTAGCTCGAAATTATCCCGTGTGCATTCTGACTCCTTTTGCCAGCATATAATGGTGAGTGAGTGCAACCTTGATGCATCAGTTAATGCTGAGATATTTTGCTAAATAAAATGATCCTGCCAGAAGAATAGCATGAGAATTTATTATGTCTGTTCCGACTGTATCATCTCAGTGAGCATTTATGAGGTTTTACGCCTGCGCAATAAGGTGAATTTGATGTTTTCTGATGTTTCAGTGTGGATGTGAAACTTTTGGAAAACGCTAGTGTGGACGGAGAGCCTTTTGAAACGAAAACTTCAAATGTATCCAGATTAATGTAGACGTAGCCTCAATCGACAGGTTTAGAACAACATGAGGGTGAGTAAATAAAGGCAGTTTTCATTTAATGGTAAACTGTCCCTTTACGAAGCATCAACAGTGTTGCAGCAGCTTTCAATGTTCCCGCCGCAGATTGTTTTCAATCTAAAGCGTCTGGCTTTTGTTCATCAGTTTGTGTTCTCGAGTGGTAAAGTGGCATCACAGCCAGCGTGAGTCTCCTTAGAGTGATTTCTCCAGCGTGCTGCTCATTCACACCGCATCCCCGTCCTCACACAGCGAGAGCTGATGGATTTTGATGACGGGAAGCGAGTTTTGTGCAGGCGGCTCGGGCTGAGGCGAATCCGTTATCACACAGCAGCACGTCCTCAGCAGGTTCTTACCACACATTCCTGCCACTTTTGCTCCCACGCTCACCCTCGTGCTGACCCCAGTCGTCCCCACTGATGAGGTCCGTGAAGGGGCCTGCCATTCCCGGCCGTCCCTGGAGGAAGGGCTGCGGGACAGCGCTATGGAAGAGGACGGGCTCAGATGGGATGGATTATCACGGGTCGTCAGGCCAAGGATCTGAGATTGGCCGTGCCGTGGACTGTGGCACTGGTACAGCGGGTGGGACGGCTTGGATCTCTTGCGGAGGCAGCGTGCGCCCAACACGCTCAGGAAGGCTTTCTTAAACTCCTGACTGGAGCAGGGGTAGATGATGGGGTTGATGCAGCTGTTGAAATAGCCCAGCCAAAACGTTATCTTGAAGACTGTATCCGAGGGTCTGTACGACGGGAAGATGGAACCTAGACAGACAAAAAGACATTTTACTAGTCTGGCGTCATAAAATGTTTACTTCATATTTTCAATCAGTCAGTGCCGCATGATCCTTCAGAAATCATTTTAATGTGCTGAGTTATAATTATTCAGCCTGGTCTCATTGTTAATACGTAGGTATTAATATGTAACATTCAAAGACACAAAACATACTTTTTGTACGTTTGGATAGATGCTAAAACGTATACTATGGAAGTATCGGCACCATTTAAACGTAGCATTATTACAAAACGTTGAATATTTACGAATCTTTCATATCATAAAGATATCTGTATAATTTCCATTTTACCATTTTATAGATAGATCCTTTAACCCTACTCCCAAACCTAATCATACCCATTTTATGCAGTATATAAAAATAATAAAACGTAATAGACAGAGATGTGTAGGAAAATGACAATTTTAGTAACAATATAGCATTAAAAAGATATTTTGAGCCACTAAACCTACCCATAACCATTTCTTAAAACTACGTACAGTTATGAAGAAAAACATAACAGACAGACAAGTGTAATCACAATAATTTATTTATTGCGAAAATGTCAAAAGCGGTACAAAAAGTCGTTCAGATGACGATGTGTTGCAGTCGCAGTCCTCTCTGGCGGTATATAATAGTTTTGTATGAGGTACAGAGCAGAATTTAAGTTATTAATCCATGAAAATGTTCACTCCGTGAAGGCGCGCATTTCCCATTTTCAAATGTACATCAACTGAAACACGGCATGTTGCAATCTGTGACAAAGCAGGCGAGAGAGCCAATGAGCGCTTGATACCACTGCCGTAAAACATGTCGTAACGCCTCTTGAGGGTGCGATTATTATTATTATTATTATTATTTTTTTTTTTATTTGAATTCATCATAACGAGCGCGGGATTTAACGTTTACGGTCGCTGCTGATAATGGAGATGGAGATCGCTGGATAAACGGCTGAATTTGGATCTGTTCCTTGCAAACATATGGATTCTAAAGATTTGATTAGAGCGAGCGAATAAAATTAATGTCTTTTGTGAATTTAAGTTGTGTTTTGGTGTATTTTATGGTTCTATTGGCAGTCGCTGTATAGGAGACAACGCCTTTTGTGTCTCACAGCAAACAAACTAAATATTACAAAATGGTTAAACGATTAAAGAAATGTTATTCATTTTAAGGTTTTAAAGTGTAGTCTTGTTTAACATTATGTAATCCTCTGAAACGAGTTTGCAGCAGAAGTCACGAACGGAGCGAAATGTTATTATTTCTTATTAAGTCGATGAGTAAACTGTTTAATAAATGTGACGTCATTGATATGACAATTGAATACAAACATTAATGCCACGATATTCATTCATTCGGTAAAGTTGTTCATGCGTATATAATTTACATTACAGTGCTGTCAATATGTAAATGTTTTACTCTTTAGTGCTGTCAATATAGGTTTCAGTGTGTATGAAAACTTAAATAAATGTATGTGTGGGAGAACTACACTTTATGTAAAAATACACATGTATTCTCATGAGATCACGTTGCAGCCGATAATTATCAATGTTGAAAACAGATGTGCTGCTTCATATCTTTGTGAAAACTGTGATTCATTTTTGTTCAGGATTCTTTGATGAATAGAAAGTTCAAATGAACAGCATTTATTTGAAATAGAATTTTTAGTAACATTATTAATGTCTTTACTGTCACTTTTGATCAATTTAATGCATCCTTGCTGAATAAAAGTATTAATTTCTTAATCATAAAATTGTACTGACCCCAAACTTTTGAATGGTAGTGTACATGGCTTTGTACAATCAGTGTGTTTACATGAACAATAAAACACTGATAACCATCAAAATCATTCTGAAGTCAATCCAAACTTCCATAATCTGACATATTTCTAAGCGATACATATTCATCAATATTTATCGATCAGGAATGGATTGTGTGGTGAAAAGCGTCTCAATATGACAGGTGGATGGAGAGGAGGAAACATCAGCTGAAATGGAAATAATGTGCACTAAACAAGCAAATAGATGAGTTTCCATGCAAAGTAAAAACCAGTTCCCTGATAAAACAACAGTTTCAGGTGTTTCTATGTCTCTACACTGTCTGCTTAAAGGGTTAGTTCACCCAAAAATGGAAATGTTGTCATCACTTACTTACTTACCAGACATTTGACAGTAGCCATTGACTTCAATTGTATTTTTCCCCCTAGTATGTATGGAAGTCAGTGGGTGCCGTCAATTGTTTGATTACCAACATTCTTCAAAATATCTTCTTTTGTGTTCAACAGAAGAAAGAAACTCATACAGGTTTGGAACAACATGAGGGTGAGTGATGACAAAATGTTCATTTTTGGGCGAACTATCCCTTTAAGATGTGCATGCGACCACGTCCAGTAAAACTCATCTGGATTCGGATAATAATGGATTACCAATCGATAAATAAAGTATGGCTCTCAAAAGATGGTTTCAGCTGTTTCATTCTGTGAAAGAGATGGGAAAGATTAATGGGACCTGAAATTAATATAAAGGAGCAGCAAATGAGAAAGGTTAAGTCTGGAAAAAAGAAAAACGTGTGAATGCTTCTGAAAGCATCTTTCTCACCGCCGCTGTCTCCGTGTGACAGGACAGATAACTACGTCATGCATCACAATGCCGGCCAAGTCTTTTTATAGCATCTGATCTGATCTCACGCTGGAGCGTTCCTCCGTTAATCAAGGTTAATAGTTTTATTCAAATTGCCATCATAAATCCGGCTCAATAGGATCAGAGGACCCTTCAGAGGAAAGGAATTGTTCAGTGTTATAAAGGACGCAGACACAGAAAAGCGAATCACGTTTAACTGCTCACACACCCATTGGATTCTTCTAATACCACGTTGGCCATACCATTAAAAGAATTAAAGTGTCTAGTAAATCCACCTGGCCTTGAGATGCAGCATCTGTCTTCAGAGCTAAAAGCTGGAGCGTCTCATAACACACTTTAAGAGCGAGTCTAGAGGGGTTTTTACGCACACAGGGTAGAAGATAAAGGAGAGCCACAGACTGACAGACAGGGCTGTGGGAATAGTCTCCAAACGCCACACTTTAATCATTACTATCTGCAGGCTAAACAGAGGAAGAGGTTAAACTGGAGTTTAGTCATCTACATTTCAGCTACCCACCAGTTGTCCACCATCTTATATTTCAGCTCAAAATTAATAGTTTACTTATTTTGCATAAAGAGAATTAAGCCATTAACATTTTTGGGTTTGGGACATTATTTTCATGACAGTTAAACACAATTTTAAATACAAATTCTCACCATAATATTTTTTATTGAATCATTTAAAAATATTTATTATTTAATAATTAAATATTTATATTTTTTACTTAAAATATACAGTATATTATAAATAAATTAATACATTTTATTTACTTTAAAAAATATTGTTTTATTAAAAATGTATGGAATATAACCTAGAGTAAAATTGATTTATTTTGACATTATTTTCATGACAATTAAACACATTTTTGCATCATGTTTGTAATTAAAAAAACGTAATGGGTCAAAGAAAATCTGTATAAAGAAATGCGTGCAGACTGATTGATTGATTGACAGATAGACAGATGGATAGATGGATGAAAGAAAGAAAAAGAAAGAAAGAACCTGGTCATGTTCTTGACTAGTCTTGTGAGATGTGAGATTCATCCAGCTACTGATGGTAACGACTCATCCTCACAATTGTTTATCAGGAGTCACAATGTGTTTTAATGTGTAAAGAGAGAGGAAAATATAAATGGAAACATTAAATGACTGATGTTCTACCGTCTATCCCGAGCGATGCGTGCGGAAATATAAATAGTGGAACTGATTAAATGATGCATCAAATTGAAGGAAGTCAAAATGAGAAAACAAAAGCGATTTGGTCCGAGCCCATAATGATAATGACTGAAACACAAACGCTTTCTTGAAAGTGTTTCCTCGGGTCAAACCCTTAGACTTTCTGTGCGACTTTCGATTCCATCAAAAGTTATGTGCTCAGCGCACTGAGGTGTGGTTTAAAGCCCTTATGAGGTGTAGAGGACGGAAAGAAACTCCCGTTCATCTGACGCTAAAACAAGCCACCAGGTCCTGCTGAAGCATCACATCACATATGCATAACAGCGCTGTCCTTGACTGCTGGAACGACTCTGTTAGTCATCATTAGAAAGGGCCGCAGGGCTTATCTGGTGCTGTCATAAATTTCTGTAAACACACAGAGACCTCTGACACGGCCATATGGTGCAGTCGGTGCAGGAAGTGACTGGGATATTCTGGGCAAACTATGCCATTTGTGTCTGAACATTTCTGCAATACTTCCCAATAATTTTCATTTAAAATGACTCATGGACTGAAATCATCAGGCCCAAGTTATTTTTTTAGAAAAATCTTGGAAGTATCAAATATGATCATCAGACTTTTGAGAAACGCTTATTTGTTCCTCTCTCAATCATCATTGTATTGCATTGCATTATACATTTTAAAACAGAGCTTTTGATTTTGTTTAAAGGGGTTGTCTAATGCTATTTCATGCATTCTGACTTTACACTGTTAAAGAGTTGGATTCTCACGCTAAACATGGCCAAAATTTCAAAAAGCGAGTTGGACGTATAACAGTGTACAGTGTATTTGATTAAACATTTAATTACAATATACTTAAAATATTTAAGTTTGATTGCATTACTTATAAAATATTAGTAGATTCTACTAATTTATGGACATAATTTGAATGTGTGAATAAATTTAATTTAAATGGACTCAAATTATGAAGTTTTACTCCTGACCACGCCTCCCACACACTGGTTTGGTGCTGTGAGTCAGGAAATGACACCATTTTTTGTGAATTCAAGGAGCTGTTGATGAGAAGTTGGAACATTTGTTTTAGCAAGTTCTACAGACATTTTCCCCAGCATTTACCTTTTTGTTGTTTCTTTGCTCCCAGAGAGACTGTTTGTGAACAGTGAAAAACATTGTTTGTTTAAACGACGGGACATTTTTCTCCGGTGAGCTAGTTTTCTTACTCGCATGCGGCGGACATCCCCACGCTTCAGCCCCTGACCGGCGAGTTCGACGGATTTTTTTCGTCTTTTCCCTTCTATTGTTTGTTTTTCACTCGAGGAGCTGTTGTTGGGAGTGTAAACTTTGTTTGAACCTCTGGTCAGCACCGAACACCGCGGCCGCGCTTCCAGCTGAGGAGTGAGGATGGCGGCGCAAATATATGGTGAGTGCAATAATTTAACATTTTATTTCAACATGTCTATTGATTGAAAGAGTAAGTTAAAGTTAATTAACGGGTTGAATACAAAAACGGATGGATGTACTCCTGTTTTTTCTAGGTTCATAGCCCTCTTAACGACAGACTATCTTGTTTTGTGTTGCAGGTCAAGAAGAGATGCTTTGGAAATGTAAGTATTGCCCTCATAACTGAAAAGAGAGCACAGCTATTTAAACATTATAGGCTCAAATATGGAAATTATACAAGAACAGAACAATTTCCTTGTTTACATCCGGAATGTATTGTCATTTATATCACTTCATGAACGATATGTACACTTATGCCGCCTTCAAAACTCCAGATCAGCAGTATCTCATGTGGGTTTACTGAGACCTGTTCTGAGGCTGATTATTTTATTAATCTGCATCAGAGTATGTGAGCGGAGTGGAGTGGGAGCGGAGCGAAGAGTGGAGCGGCGTGATTTTGAATGGAGTGAGGAGCGGGTTTTTTAAAAGTCGGAGCGTCGTGGTTTTCACTCGCTCCACTACCGCTCCATCACGAGTACAATTCATGCCAACGGCCCATAATATAACTGCATTTTTAGCCAGAACTCACACGTTAAACACATTTAACTAGCTTGATACTGATGGATCACTCAAATCAGAAAGAATGTAAAGGTTATGATGACGGCGATGGAAATGAGCGGGATGTTATAGTTCAAAGAATTTTTTTGTACCTTCTACATACTGAATATGATCGTGTTAAAGCACATTTTAAACAGGTAGCACTTATTCACACACGCAATCGTTCTCGCTAATGCATTCAAACAAATCTTACAGTGCTTATCTGCCTACAGTTATCTGTATCTGTTTTTAAATGAGCAGAAATCTGTAATGTAGTGACCCGTAGATAAAATAACTGATGAAACCGTACTATTTTCATCTTTCCAAACTAAATTTGCACTGCAAAAAGCAACAATGATATTTAACTTTTAATGCTGATAAAGCCTAATAAGCTTGGCATGTCATAGGAAAAAATGTGTTCCAATAAACCACGTTGAAACTATCTGATATTGTTGATTCATTTTTCTCATTTAATGTATGCTATAAACCGAATCTTTGTGATATTTCAGAGCTTACATAAATACTTTAGCCGCAAATTTCCTCGGAGCGAAGACGGAGCGGTGTTTCTGATATCAGTGAGCAAGGAGTGGAGCGGGGAGTGGGAAATGGTGAACCCGGAGCGGAGCTGGAACGGAGTGATTATTGAATGCTTAGAGCGTGGAGGGGAAATTGCTGCCGCTCCACTCCGCTCACATACTCTGATCTGCATACTGCACAGTGCACAATTACATCTAAGCCAAGTCAGGTGCCATTATAAAGACTATAACTTTAGGGTTTGCTCCTTACAGAAAAGTTGTCAACGACAAGCCAGACATCAGCCAGATGGTACTTAAATGGACAGCTCTTTCTAAACCAGGTATGTATTGATGCATTGACGCCATGTTGCAATTACCATAATTATGAGATTCCAGCTTTCTCATAGAACTTGTAAAAATGACCTGTAAACTGGGAATTTTCTGTGAGCTCCTACTTGTATAACTGTACCACCGGACTGCTGGGGATTAAGTTAGCCGTTGATAGTGTTGAAATGCGTAATTCCCAGTCTAAGGACATGATCAGCTTGGAGTAGAACGTCACATGTTGTCATCTTGGAATTACGATAATTATTACATGGTGTGAACACAGCATATGACTTTGAGTATTTGACAACAGCACTATCTGACGCTGTCATATGATAATGTCTTTGTCAATCTTTTTCTTCCTCTGTTAGGTTGCAGCTGACAAGGACTCATACAGGCAAACTCCAGTGAGAATCCTCTGCGTTGATCAAGAAAGCCATCAGCTAAACCCATCTAGAGTGAGGATCGTCTTTGAAGGATGTTTGGTGATGGATGAACTGACCAACCTCAGGACTTCTGTGTCCTTTTTTCCAGACTGATTTACGCCTTGCACCTGGACAGCCCTAACTGTATGAAAAATACTTTATATTTTATTCAGCAGGTAATGCTCAACCTAGGAAAAGGTGAGCTGACACCTAAAATTGAATACTGCCAATATTGTGAACTCAGAAGTGTATTTGTTTGTTTATTCATTTATAAAAAACAATTAAAACAACATAATGTTGACACAGTGTAAACAAACCATATAGTTTTTATGCAATTTGTTGTAATTCTGACAGACTGTCCATGTGCTTAACAATAAGCTGATTTGTTAAAACTAGGTTTTTTCATATTTTATAAGGAAAATGTTTTCAGGACATGAAAAATTCATGTTTTGTTGTATATGTTTTGGAACTGAATTGAAATAAAACAGAAAATTGTATGAATGTACCTTTTATTTGCTTTTTTTCCTTAATTTTAACAAATTAAAAAATAAAACTATTCATATAAACTTAACTTACTTAGTACATTGAACTTAAATATACTATGTGTAATAATTACAAAGTAATTGATATTACAAAACATTTTAAGTTAAATGAACTCGAATTTTTAAGTTCACATTAATTAATTTTTTTAGGGCAACCAGTTTCCTCAAATTTTTTAAGTAAATTCAACTTATCCAGGTTAACAGTGTATTTATGTGCCAAATACACTCCTTCAGGATTCGAACAAGTTTCGGAAAGTTTTTATTCGAGTATGGCTCTGTATGACGGCATAAAGGGTGGAATTGCTTGTATGGGCACTTCTCCCGGATGAGCGCGCACACACACATCAACCAGAGCGAGCGCATCGTTCAGAGCTTCGTTCGGGTTACGGGAGCCGTCGGCAGCGCTGTCATTTTGTTTTTAGACCACGAAATCAACAATGTCACTAAAGAAGTGTGTTTCTGGTTGTGAGGGAAAGATAACCTTGTTCAGCTTCCCAAATAAACCAGCATTAAAGAAACAGTGGATGCAGTTTGTTTTTCCGGCGCAGCAACGCAGTTCTGCAAGTGTGTTTGTTTGTTCCCAGTCATGAGTGGAAAACGCAGGCGGTGAGTGAAACTGCATCAAATGTTTGTTGGCAATCAGCACGTAAGTGCATATAATGTGAACAACACGAACGTATAGTGAATCGAAATGTGTGTGTGTGTGTGCTCGTGACTCTTTAGCCTCACCCACTGCACGCCTGCATGAGCTCTGCTGTTTTCGGAAAGAATTGGTACAGCGTATCTGTCGTTTATAAATATGATAAAACTAAAGACTCTTCGGAGATATGAAGGATACAATACTACTCTATAGGTACTCAAGATTAACATGAGACTGGCAGAAACTGTGTGTGTTATGTACCCTTTAATAAAATGATCCACTCACTATCATTTCATATGTCAGGCTTTACAAGGTTACCCTCCAATCCTAAATATGTGGTTACAGCCTTGCAAAGTACCAGTTACTATCATTACTAGTATCCAAAAGCACTACATGATTTACAGTCCTCTACAGTTTGTAATACATATGCTTCTATAATTTCAATAGAAACTCAATAGAAATTCAATAGAAACTGTTAAATGCTTGAAGGTCAGTGCAAAAATGACTAATAACAGCCTTATGAAAGTGTATATCACTGCACCACACCACACTACTCAATATTTTTGTACTTTTGGCCAAGAAATTTTTTTTAATTTTCACCTATGATTTTTTTTATACATTGTTATATAAATGAACTAGTGAGCTTGATAAGACCAATTTACACATAATCATATTGAAATACTGATCAATTGTAAGAATAACTTACCCCGTAAGTTAAATAACTAATCTAGTAAAAAACACTTTTATGATCTCATCCTCAAATATGATACATATGAAATATAATATGCTAAATATGAAGTTTGAAAGATCTGAGTAGAAATGTCACAGAGAAAGTGGAATTTTTAGTACATTGATATACTATTTTTGTTACTATTTTCAATTAGTTTTTCTGTTTGTATTTTAATTTTAGTTAAATTTGTAGTAACTTTTTTGTTTTTCTAATTTTTATTATTATTTTTTAAATACGTCTATATAGTTTTTAAGTTTTTAGTTTATTTAGTTATTTTAGTACTTCAACTTAAACTAACCAAAAAATGAGCAATGTTGAAATAAGTATTTCAGTTAATGTTTATTAAATTATTAAAAAATGTATTTATGGTTTTAGTTTTAGTTAACGATAATAACCCTGATTATCATAACATAAAGAAATAAATAATATAAAATACAATAACATAAATAATGTTTAAAATATTTTATATAAAATTATAATTTGCTAAATTATAATACTTTTTTTTTATTCTACACTGAACAAAATTATAAACGCAACATTTTTGTTTTTGCCCCCATTTTTCATGAGCTGAGCTCAAAGATCTAAGACTTTTTCTATGTACACAAAAGGCCTATTTCTCTCAAATATTGTTCCCAAATCTGTCTAAATCTGTGTTAGTGAGCACTTCTCCTTTGCTGAGATAATCCATCCACCTCACAGGTGTGGCATATCAAAATGCTGATTAGACAGCATGATTATTGCACAGGTGTGCCTTAGGCTGGCCACAATAAAAGGCCACTCTAAAATGTGCAGTTTTACTCCCGGGGGGGTCCGAAATCTCCTTCGCATAGAGTTGATCAGGTTGTTGATTGTGGCCTGTGGAATGTTGGTCCACTCCTCTTCAATGGCTGTGCGAAGTTGCTGGATATTGGCAGGAACTGGAACACACTGTTGTATACGCCGATCCAGAGCATCCAAAACATGCTCAATGGGTGACATGTCCGGTGAGTATGCTGGCCATGCAAGAACTGGGATGTTTTCAGCTTCCAGGAATTGTGTACAGATCCTTGCAACATGGGGCCGTGCGTTATCATGCTGCAACATGAGGTGATACAACGTATACAACAGTGTGTTCCAGTTCCTGCCAATATCCAGCAACTTCGCACAGCCATTGAAGAGGAGTGGACCAACATTCCACAGGCCACAATCAACAACCTGATCAACTCTATGCGAAGGGGATGTGTTGCACTGCATGAGGCAAATGGTGGTCACACCAGATACTGACTGGTTTTCGGACCCCCCGGACTCCCCCAATACAGTAAAACTGCACATTTTAGAGTGGCCTTTTATTGTGGCCAGCCTAAGGCACACCTGTGCAATAATCATGCTGTCTAATCAGCATCTTGATATGCCACACCTGTAAGGTGGATGGATTATCTCGGCAAAGGAGAAGTGCTCACTAACACAGATTTAGACAGATTTGGGAACAATATTTGAGAGAAATAGGCCTTTTGTGTACATAGAAAAAGTCTTAGATCTTTGAGCTCAGCTCATGAAAAATGGGGGCAAAAACAAAAGTGTTGCGTTTATAATTTTGTTCAGTGTATGGCCCATTAAAATGAATGCGGAGATGCAGTGGCGGATATTCCAATAACAAGTATTTAAAAATATTTGTATTATTTTAATATTATCACTTTTTGTATTACTAAAGTTAAATCTATCAAATAATGTGACTTATCTGTTCATTATATCTGTATAAGTCACAGAGACTGTTTGAGAATGATCTGACTGCTCTCAAAAACTTGTAGACATAAAAACATTTGCCTGTGCTTTTCTTAATGCCAAGCCCGGTGCTCTTTAATATTAGCTCTAATGTAATATCAACCATAGTAGATACTGATGCCCATTATTTATTAAAGCCTCACAGATCCCTACTGCATTTTAAGCATCCACTGTGCAAATGCTTCCCAAAATACAGGATGACTGAGCTTGTTTTCAATTTAATTTTTTTCAGCCTGAGCAGTTTGGTACCTCCCGCCTCATTCCCCATGGCTCCTTGTCAGGGCAAATGATCAGAGAAAAGAGAGAGTTTGTGCCATGTGAGAATTTCATGACATGAATTCAATGTTAAAGATTGACCGAGGGCTTATGCGCACATCACGGTATATGGCCGTGTACACTCCCTGAAATACAAGCAGTGGTTTGACTGGAAATAGACTATAGGAGACTGTAAAGAGAACTTGTTCATACACTAACAAACCCTGAAACAGACTCGGCTACAGGTGATAAAAACATCTAGGGATGCGTTTCCCAAAAGCATCATCAGCCAACTATGGTCGCAAGTTCCGTCGTTGCCAACATAGGTTGTGTTTAACTCCACTTTTAGACATAAACTCGCAAACTTCCCTAAGCACTTCCCCTCATGGGAATCCCGCCACCATTTTGAAGTGCGTTCAACTTCAAGTGGCCGAGGGGAAGTGTATTTGGATAGTCCCTCGACCCCTCGATTTTGACTGAGGGAGCGAGTCTACTCAATATGTAGGCTACCCTTCAGGCAGATCCATAGACCTCCATAGATCCATAATGCAACACGATTCTGACTTCACTGCAGATCACGCTTAATTTACAAGACACACACACAAACTGTATGATATGATATTGGAGTTGTTTTGTTATTTTGACATTTAACACAATAATACTGACTGTTATCATTTATTGTATTGTCATTTTGATCATTTATCATTGATAAATTAATCAAAGATGTATAATTTATCAAAATGTTTTAATATTTTATATTTTCTCAAACAGCACAAGTATACACACAGTGTGTGTGTGTCTATGTGAGAGAGAGATAACTGGGCATTTTTAGGGAAGCATAGTAAATTTTACACTATTTTGTCACAATTTAAAATTAAATGTAAAAAATAAAATGCTTAATTTAAATACAGCTTTAAATGCTGCAAGTGAAGTTTTGCTAAAGAATGCATTTAACCGTGTTTTTTTTTTTTTTTTTTTTAATGGTGTTTTTAATTGACATTAAGCAGAGTTATTATAGTAAACTAAAACTATAACTAAAACCATAAAAAATTCTCATTTTCATTTAGTTTAAACTGATGTACTAAAATAACTAAAACTGAAATAAAAATTAATAAAAACTATATAGACATTAAAAAACACAACAACTTTAAACTTTAACTAAAACTAAAATGGTGATAGAAAATATAAAAGGAAAAACTAATTCAAAATATTAATAAAAACTATAACAGTATCTGAATGATAAATTAACACTGACTTCAAGTCACAGTTTTATGACAGCAAAGGCAATCTAATTTAAATAAAATTTAAATCTCTAAATGATATGGTACTCAAATTGTGAAGAAGAATTTAACAATTTAAGAAATAATAATCAGAGCAATTCCAATAGGGTCCTCGCATCATCGGTGCTCGGACCCTAAAAATGAGTGTTCACCCATGCAAAACTCAGTGCCTTGTTGCTATGCGGTTGCTAGGGTGTTCTCTCCGGTGGTTGCATACTGACTCTCATAAAGACTCCTAGCCCTTTAGAATAATCCATAACTATTGAGTATGCAATAATAATATGGTAAACTGTTTACCATGGTGATTTTTTCCCCTGGCTGCTGTTATAAGTCATTGTGTTCCTGCAGTATTATCACACTGACTTTAATGCAGTGGATGTTCTTGAGACTCAGCCAGGCATAAAAATGACAAGTAAAAAACTCTCTCTTCACTGCTGCTACTGTATTGGAAGCATCGAGAGAAGATTTAAAAGGAAGGATGTATGTCCGAAATTCTTCATCCTAATACCCACATTTGTAAGCAAAATCCCCATGATAATATACCATACAGCATGTCTCCACCACACAGCATCTATGAAGTATTTCTGCTCTGGGCGTCCAGTGGATTCTGTGATGAAAATAGCATGTAATTACTTTACTGGGGAAACAATTAACCTGTTGTTTTTAATTATCACGTATTAAACTGCGACTTCATTCTGAATGCAAAATGTCTCTCGTGAGATGCTATACATGCAAAAATAGAGTCGCATCGATCACCGTAACATTAAACGAACAACTTTCCTATTGAACGCACTGTGTTAGATTTCACTGCTACTACAAATGTGGTTGCAGAGCAAGAGCACTGTGTATTTTTTGTCTCGGACTGAGTCATGCTGATAAGGTCATTGAATCCCCTGAGCTTTATTAAACACTCTATTATATGCAATTTAATACCAGTTAATTAGCAAGCGTTTCAGTATCGGGCAAATCGTGGTTTTTATTTTATTTTATTTTTTTTTACAAATCTACATGCAGATTCATAATCATTTTGGTGTCCTTTTGAGTAAACAGTCTCCCACGTTTACCACAGATTCATAAAACTATGCTATTTGTTTGCATTAGCCTTCCAATAATACGGTTTACTGGATTCTTTGTATTTTCCTGACCGAACAGACTTTTTTTTGTGATTTAACTCGGACTGACCCTGAACCGAAAGGTCTCACAAGAGCCCTATTGCAGGGGTGGGAAATATAATAACAGCTAAAATTCATATCTGGGGAACCCGAGAAGCTCTGCTGTGCATTAAGGGAATTACTGATCATCCTGACTCTCTGTGAAACTCATTTCTGGAGCCAAACATATTGCGTAAACACTTGTGACCCTGTTGTCTGAGAGAACGCTCTAAATGAAGGTTTAAACAAACATGTTTTAAACCACTGGCACAACAAACACTTCTGCTGCACTTCAAGATTTGCGGAGCCACAAGTGAGTTGATTCTTTCAATCTGTATACAGGCTAAAATTGCCAAGATGAACCCTGAGCGTGCATGTTAAAGGGGTCATGAACTGAGAAATCCAATTTTCCTTGAGCTTTTGACATATAAGATGTCATCATACTATAAGAATATCCTGTAAGTTTCAGAACTGAAAACGTCCTTGTTAGTCTAAAATCAACGCCTACTTCATCATTGTAACTTTAGCCCCGCCCACTGGTGTGTTAGTGAGATGACGAGGAGAGAAGAGCGACACAGGATCACTGGACTAAAAATAACATCACCTTCCAAAGGATCCTAATGCTAGGAATGTGATTATTTATTTTCAACAATGTGAATGTTTCAGTTGAGCATTATTTATTTGGATTTATGGATTCTTTGGTAAATCAATCGCAATTTCGGGCAAGCTTTGCAAACAGACTTTTATGATATGGACTCGACAGTAATGCCACAACATGTAAGTAACCGTGATAATTCTAATGCCTGATCTGTGACCAGTGATTTCTGATATGTAATGATTCATGTACAGTCAGATGTTCTTTGTCTATGTGTCAGTAAATCAAACCAGTGACTAAACGCTCAACTTCACATTGTGTGCAGAAATCGAGTTGCAATGACGAGATCACTGCATTCATCAACATGTCTGATCGGCTACAATGCTCATCACTGCAACCTTTCATCCCACAATCTAAATATAATGTCATAGATCTCATGCTATAATCAACACTTTTCAAGATTAGTTAACCTTGAGAGCTGTAATAGTAAAAACGTGCTAAAAGTTTTCGAGAGAGTTCCACATGTAATACTTATTTCAAATGCAAAATGTCAGCCAATCACAGCAGTGGGCGTTTACACTGAAGTCTCACAGCAGCCAATCACAGCAGTGGGCGTTTACACTGAAGTCTCACAGCAGCCAATCACAGCAGTGGGGGTTTACACTGAAGTCTCACAGCAGCCAATCACAGCAGTGGGCGTTGACACAAGTCTCACAGCAGACACGCCCCTTCAAACAGAGCGTTCAAATCAGAGGCTAAAATCAGGTTAGGAAAATCATACTAACATTATAAGTGCACCCCAGGAAACATTATAAAACAATGCAGTTCATGACCCCTTTAATAGCCGAAGCCTGCGTGGACCTAAATATTTTTCTGATCTTCTCAATTCGCCACATGGTTGCATTTTACCCACTTGAGGTAATTATTTTTCCATCACACTTGGAAAATTCTCTGTGCATCTGAATTTCAGACAGGAAACCTAAAAGTGTCCCTGTGCATGTCTGTTAACCTATTACTGTCAAGGAAAAGCGTGAAAATCACACATACGGACCACATATTTCACACAATGCAAGAGAATCTCAGCTCAGAGGCATCTAATACTCTTCCTCTTCTAATAATTTTCAATCTTATAGTAATTTAAACCACACTGTCCACTGACAAAGTCTTTTTTGAGGTAAGTTGGCTCACTTGGTGGCCATCTTGGAAACGCAGTACACAACTCCTATCAATCTGAACAGGGAAAGGTTGACATCTCATAAACTTCAATCAGTGCAATACAATCAGACAAAAATTATCCCCTAATTCTTCCAGATAATACACATGCACGTTCTAGACATAAAAGACCAGGCCGTGCTTTTTTTGCCAAACAGGCTATTGGCTCTTTTAAGGGTCATTCTAAAAATTATGGTGACAAACTTTCACAAATAGTGAAGAATAATTGCATATAAAAGGCCTCATTAAATATTTTCACTCTATATTGGTTCGCACATTGTGAAAAGAGAAAAACAAAATAATTAATATCAATTATTTTAAAAGAAAACTTGTCACTTTTTTCAATGATTTTATCAATATTAAAAACGTGTTTTGAAAAATACAAAAGCTGTGGAAAAATACTTCCAATGTCAAAGTTCAGAAGAAGGAAAAAATGGGCCGTTCAAACGGTGCACATGGTGGGTTTTGCAAAAACATTACTAATTTACGTTTAATTTATTTTCCATATGGTTTATTTAAACGTGTCATTGGTGTGACATTGTTTAATGTTAGTAAGAAAAATTCTAATTGGGAAAAAGAAAATTTAAAATAGAGAACAAAAGTCAACAAATCATATTATTATCCTTAACTGAAAGACAGGGCTCATTTTTCCTACAGCCAAAAATCATTTATTTTTCTACAAGAGCTCTTTCATGTCAAAGACATTACAAGTGCATTTTTGGCTTAGATTTCTATCAAGCAAAGATATCTACAATTCCGAAAAGCAGGTATTTGCCTATAATCAGATGTAAAAAAGTGAGACACTTACTGATCGGAAGAACCAGGAAAAACGGAAGCCAACAAAGGACAAAGCATCCAACGACGATGCCCAGGGTCTTAGCGGCCTTTTTTTCCCGTGAGAACTTGAGCAGACGCAGTGTGAAGTGTGTCCGGTTGCGCAAGGCCTCGTCTTCAGACACCGTCGCGTTCCCGCGGTGTATTCGCAAGGTTACGGCTTCCGTGGTGTGATTGGACTTTTCCGTTTTCTGTCCACTAATAAGTCCTCGAGTCTCCCTCCTTGCGACCACGTACACGCGGCAATACATTGACAGAATCACCGCCAATGGGAGGTAGAAGGACCCCAACGCGGAGAAAATGGCGTAGCCTGGTTCCTCGGTTATCTTGCATATGGATTCATCCTCTGGCGCTGGTTCCTTCCAGCCAAAAAGAGGTCCGATGGAGATGGTGATTGATAGAGCCCACAGACCAATGAGTGCAAACAGTGCCCGTCGCTCCGTCATGATGGACGGGTACTGCAAAGGATAGCTAACGCCAATATAGCGGTCCACCGAGATCACGCACAAGCTCATGATGGACGCCGTGCAGCACAGGACGTCCATGGCCGCCCAAACATCGCAAAAAGTCCGTCCGAAGACCCAACGACCCAGCATCTCAAAGACCGTGGAGAAGGGAAGAACCGTGGAACTCAGCAGAAGGTCCGCAACCGCCAAGTTCACGATGAAGTAATGCGTAACCGTGCGTAGATTACGGTGGCAAACCACCGAGAGGATAACCAGGATGTTGCCCAGAACGCCAAAAACAATGAAGATCGCTAGCACCGTTCCCAGAACGACGGCTTTCATGACGTTCAGCTCCGGGGCGAGAACTTGGCTGCAGTTGCTACAGTTCTCGGAGAATGACTCCGGGGTCATGTTGTCTTTAAGGGGAACCATGTGCTCAAGACGTCCAGACATTTAATAATGGTCTGATTGTGAGCCACTTGGCATCCAGTTCAGTTTGCACCTTAATATCGGATTCTCTTCAAGAAAAACTTGAAAACGGTACTACTGCATTGGCCGTGGTACAAGGAAATAGGGGCTTTTCCAGTAGAGCTGTGAGGGAACATGATGAAATTTAAGCTGTCATTTCTCAATGCCCTAGATGGGCTTTTAATGATGCATGTTCGTGGAAAATCGCTGTGGGTGAGGAAACAAACATGGGGAACTAAACATATTATGCTGAGGAGAACGGCAGATTCTTTTGTCATAAAGTCATAAATTTGAAGGATGTTTTGACATGTTCATAACCATGTGCAGCTGCAACATCTTACAGAACAATGAGAATGGCATTGTTGCTATTTGTGTGATCTATTAAGGTACAAAAGAGGTTTGTCAGTACTTTCCAGGCATCAGGTTTGATGCATGAGCGATCTGTTTTAGATGTGCATTAATGCATCGATGTGTGAAGGTGTCAAAATGCTCTGAAAACCTCCAACTGTCTTTGCACATTCATAAAGCACTGTAAATGTTTTAACACACGTTGTGAAGAAAGGGTTCTCATCTTTTTGCGCGTATCTGCGATGGTTGGAAACACTCATGGCTCTAACGGTCACTCGTAGATTCACACTGAAATCTGCCCGGCGTTGGCTGGTGTTACTGAGGTTGCAAACCGGATAACAAGGACAAAGCTAAAAGCACTTTGGCATGTGCTGAGGAGATATTTTTGGCTGAAGAGCAGTTCTTGGTGAGTCACACAAATTTTGGGTGAACAGCTTCAATCAGGATAGATCTGGTCGTAATGCAGCCATGCTGGTTTGGTTTGAACACTGTTGAACCCTGAAAAACAGACAGAAAGTGGAGTTTTATCAGTGAAGTGGGTTCATTTATCAGACAGGGAACTTTTAAGCCATCGCTCATGCATTATAATGAAGTGTGCAATCGTTTGGCATAAAATTATGAATCCATTCCAGTGGATGATATATAGATTCATTAATTCATATTTCTCTGATAAAGCACCTGCAAATGGATTTCTCTCCATGAGAGATCCTCACCAAAACAAATGCTTTTATTTATGTTTCTCCTGAAATTATTAATTTACTGTAATGTCAAACACAAAATCAAATGGGACAAAACGAAATGAATGGTCACTGTTTAAGCCCACATTTTCCTATGCAGTACAGGACAAATAACATGTATATTGAAAAAGCAGACTAAATAGGGCATATTTCATTTTTTTTTAATGTTGAATCAAAGATTATGCAGTCATAACATTCACAATGCAAACTTCTCTTTTCAGTCCATCCAGATATTTTATTGAAACTAAACTGCAAAGACAGTTCAAAATGATGTTAAACAATGATCTCATTAATATATGACCACCCACATTTACATACTGTATTAACACCTGTTTAATATTCAGTGACTATTTAGCCCACCGTGAACAACAAGAGTAAGAGTACAACAAGAGTACAATCATAATACAGAAGTCTTAAAGGGGTCATGAACTGCATTGTTTTATGTTTCCTGGGATGCACTTATAATGTTAGTATGATTTTTACATCAAAAATTTCCATAGTTTAGAAATAAAAGGCATTTTTCCTACCCTGATTTTAGCCTCTAATTTGAACGCTCTGTTTGAAGGGGCGTGTCTGCTGTGAGACTTCAGTGTAAACGCCCACTGCTGTGATTGGCTGCTCTGAGACTTCAGTGTAAACGCCCACTGCTGTGATTGGCTGCTGTGAGACTTCAGTGTAAACGCCCACTGCTGTGATTGGCTGACATCTTTGCATTTGAAATAAGTATTACATGTGGAACTCTCTCGAAAACTTTTAGCACGTATATACTATTACAGCTCTCAAGGTTAACTAATCGTAAAAAGTGTTGATTATAGCATTATATTTAGATCGTGGCATGAAAGGTTGCAGTGATGAGCATTGTAGCCAATCACAGACATATTGAGTGTATGAATGCAGTGATCTCGTCATTGCAATTCGATTTCTGCACACTAACGAATGCTTTCATCATAACTGACAGTGCAAACACAATGTAAATAAGAGATTTGTTGATTATAACGGGAGTTTTGGCAGGAGTCCAGAACTCAGTCACTGATAAACTCACACTGTTTGATTGACAACTCCAGTGATTGTAAAGGGAGCGTTTTTTGATTGCTTTCTATATATAATTTAATCACAGTTTAAATAACATATTATTTTAATCCTACTAAGAGAGACAATGTGAAGTTGAGCGTTTAGTCACTGGTTTGATTTACTGACACATAGACAAAGAACATCTGACTGTACATGAATCATTACATATCAGAAATCACTGGTCACAGATCAGGCATTAGAATTAACATATTGTGGCATTACTGTCGAGTCCATGTCGTAAAAATCTGTTTGTAAAGCCTGCGCTGAAATTGCGACTGATTTACCAAAGAATCCACAGTAAAATGTACCGAATACAAATAAATAATGATCCTGTATTGCTCTTCTCTCCTCGTCATCTCACTAACATCTGTCATAGGCACATTCCACAACGTGTCGTTCTCTGGGCTTGGATACAATGAAAGCTGTTTTTGGACTAACAAGGACGTTTTCAGTTCTGAAACTTACAGGATATTCTTATAGTATGATGACCTCTTATATGTCAAAAGTTCATGACCCCTTTAAAGGTACAGTAACCAAACAGCCTGAGAAAGACGGTAATGGTGTTATGTGGTATATAATGACATTATAATGGTAATGGAAAATGGTATTGAAAACTTAAATTATGACAAGGTGCATTATATAGTGCTGCAGTGATGATGCATCTTTGTAGGCCAACCCAGAAGTTAGCATCAACCTGGTTCCCTAGGGAAAAAAAAGACTTTTTGATAATAAGCTTTGAGACCAGGAAAGTTTATGATTCATCAAGATAATCTTCACAAATAAACACAAATTTGGAAGCCTATAAATACAATCACCAGAAGTAAAAAGCTCAAGTTTGACTATAAAAAAAATTACACCATGTTCGCATGACTTCATCATCACCATCACTTTAAGCTTTCAACAACTTTTTCTATCAATATTTAAAATCTACAAGTTGGATAGGTAAAATAGTTTGCAAGAGCGCAACTATAAACACAACAAGGTTGTGAAAATGAACATGTAAAAAGTGAGTGTTTCTGAGCGAAGAAAGCCACAGATGCAGAAAACAACCTTTCACAAGGGTTTTAACAAGATTGTGTCCTGTGAGACTCTGGCCGGTTCAGATCGAACTGAAACATCAACAGATTCTATTTTTTTTTTTTTTTTTTACCTCACAGTTGTGAAAAAACGCACCCACTGGGCAAAAACACAGGCTGCCTCAAAATCAGAGAATGTTTTTATTTTTGGCGTTTTTATGCTCTCTAATTCCCACTTTAATCAAGACAATTCTTGCTGCTTGCCAAAAGACACAGAGAAAGCTTAGTAAGTTAAGAAAACATATTTAATAACATTCAAATATCTCAGGATTTCAGGCAAATCCCTCAGCTGCACAACAAAATCCCTTTTCTCTTTTCTGTGTCTGTCAACAAAGACGTATTGCTTTGTTTCTTTTGACAGATTTCTGGCTTCCTGACCTTTAGAAATTAAAATCTTCTGTTCTGTTCTGTCATTCTTCTACCTTAACCAGTGTTCTGCCAAACGGCATGAGCAGAATCAGACAGAGGGGAAAATTAATCTTTTTTGCCGCCTCTACAGAATAAATTCAGCTGTGCAAAGCTGTGACAGTAGAGTCTGCACACATGCGACAAACCACTGATCATAAACCGTATACATGCTTCATTTAAAACTGGAGAAAAAAAATATCTTTTTCATCACTCTACTATTATTTTTTCAGATTGACACTAATTACTTCTAATGAGATCTCATACCATTTGTTTGTGACTCCATCAATTAACTTTGAGAGGAGAAATGCACACAAGCTTAACACTCCTACTCAGATGCTCTCGCGTTTCCGACATTAGTCAGAATATTGATCAGATTTCCAGGCTAATGAGGCACAGAGGTGACTCTCGCTGCTGGCTGGACATTACGGAGGTGTTAGGACACATAATTACTCCTGTTGCACTCGACCGTGAACTGTGCTTTAGAAAACACGAGCTGTACGGCTGCTGCAGAAACACAAACACACATACTGGTGCAACACTGGACTGGATTAACACAAAGACGTGTTTTCTTTTGTATTCTGTTTAGGAATTATCAAACTATTCCACTTCAAAACAAACCTATTAAAACATTCTCTTTCTTCTCTAAGACATAATAAGGAATTTTTAATTTATAAGCCACAACAAAGGAAATGTATTCATTTGAGTGGAAATTAATTAATCCATTTGAAAATGACCAGCATTAAAATCAGCAACTGCATTTATATTTATATTGGGGTCAGTTTGATTTTGTTTGTTTGTTTGTTTTTCAAAGAAATTAATACTTTTATTCAGCAAGAATGCATTCAATTGATCAAAAGTGTCAGTAAAGACATTTATAATGTTACAAAAGATTTCTATTTTAAATTAATGCTGTTCTTTTGAACTTTCTATTCACCAAAGAATCCTGAAAAATAAAATGTAGTTTGTATAATGTATAATTGTATAATTACGACTTTTTATCTCACAGTTGCTAGTTTACATCTAGATATAATCAAGATATTCTGACTTTATAACTCACAATTCTGACTTTATGGGCCCTATCGTACACACCAGGCATGACGCAAGTGTTTTTGGTTAGTTTCAGCCCTATGCAATTATCATTATCACGTCCAGTACCACGTTGTTTAAATAGCAAATGCACTCGCGCCCATCTGTTCAACCATGGGCATCTGGTCTGAAAACCAGGTGTGTTCAGGCGCATTGTTGGCGCGTTGCTATTTTGAGGAACTGAAAACAACTGTGCCATTGACCAAAAAGCCTGGTCTAAGGTCAATAGCGCAAAATTTTTTTTATTTAAAGGGCGCGTTAGTAATATGCGCCTATAGGCGGGTGCACAACACGCGTACACTCTGCTTATTACACACACAGGGACGCGCAGCAGCACAAACATTTTTAAATATGAAAAATTAAAGGATTAAAATGTAAAATATTATTATTGTGTACATAAATATAAAAATGCCTAAATGTCATAATGGATAGTCATTGGATGTATCAGAATTAGCCTACCTTTGCAGTAATGATGAGCAAGCAAGCGTCATTGGACGAGCAGATCCGTTTCCTCGCTAGAGAAGCGTTCATTTTTCCGCTTGCAAACCCTTTTAGACCATGTGCCGGGTGCGCCAACCGTTTTTTCCGTCGTTAAACAAGCAAAAGTGGATTCGGATACGCCCTAAGTGCACCTGCGCCATGTGCTTTAGACCATGAGCTCAGATCGTTAAAATAGGGCCTTATATCTCGCAATTCTGACTTTATATCTCGCAATTCTGACTTTATATCTCGCAATTCTGACTTTATATCACACAATTCTGACTTTATATCTCACAATTCTGACTTTATATCACACAATTCTGACTTTATATCTCTCAATTCTGACTTTATATCTCACAATTCTGACTTTATATCACAATTCTGAATTTATATCTCACAATTCTGACTTCATATCACGCAATTCTGACTTTATATCTCACAATTCTGACTTTATATCTCGCAATTCTGACTTTATATCACAATTCTGAATTTATATCTCACAATTCTGACTTCATATCTCACAATTCTGACTTTATATCTCGCAATTCTGACTTTATATCACAATTCTGAATTTATATCTCACAATTCTGACTTCATATCTCACAATTCTGACTTTATATCACGCAATTCTGACTTTATATCTCACAATTCCGACTTTATATCTCTCAATTCCGACTTTATATCACGCAATTCCGACTTTATATCTCACAATTCCGACTTTATATCTCTCAATTCCGACTTTATATCTCGCAATTCCGACTTTATATCTCGCAATTCCGACTTTATATCTCGCAATTCCGACTTTATATCTCTCAATTCCGACTTTATATCACGCAATTCCGACTTTATATCTCGCAATTCCGACTTTATATCACGCAATTCTGACTTTATATCTCTCAATTCTGACTTTATATCTCGCAATTCTGACTTTATATCTCGCAATTCTGACTTTATATCTCGCAATTCTGACTTCATGTCACGCAATTCTGACTTCATATCTCGCAATTCTGACTTCATATCATGCAATTCTGAATTTATATCTCACAATTCTGAATTTATATCTCACAATTCTGACTTCATATCACGCAATTCTGACTTCATATCTCACAATTCTGACTTTATATCTCGCAATTCTGACTTTATATCTCGCAATTCTGACTTTATATCTCGCAATTCTGAATTTATATCTCGCAATTCTGACTTTATATCACGCAATTCTGACTTTATATCACGCAATTCTGACTTTATATCTCGCAATTCTGACTTTATATCTCGCAATTCTGACTTTATATCTCGCAATTCTGACTTCATATCACGCAATTCTGACTTCATATCTCGCAATTCTGACTTCATATCTCGCAATTCTGACTTTATATCACGCAATTCTGACTTTATATCACGCAATTCTGACTTTATATCACGCAATTCTGAATTTATATCTCGCAATTCTGACTTCATATCACGCAATTCTGACTTTATATCACGCAATTCTGACTTTATATCACGCAATTCTGACTTTATATCTCGCAATTCTGACTTTATATCTCGCAATTCTGACTTTATATCTCGCAATTCTGACTTCATATCACGCAATTCTGACTTCATATCTCGCAATTCTGACTTCATATCTCGCAATTCTGACTTTATATCACGCAATTCTGACTTCATATCACGCAATTCTGACTTTATATCACGCAATTCTGACTTTATATCACGCAATTCTGAATTTATATCACGCAATTCTGAATTTATATCTCACAATTCTGACTTCATATCACGCAATTCTGACTTCATATCTCACAATTCTGACTTTATATCACGCAATTCTGACTTTATATCTCACAATTCTGACTTTATATCACGCAATTCTGACTTTATATCACGCAATTCTGAGAAAAAAGTCAGAATTGTGAGATAAAAAGTCGCAATTACCTTTTTTATTTTTTATTCTGTGGCAGAAACAAGCTGTCAGGATTCTGTACTTTGTCATGTCTTTTATTTTGTAATTTGCCATTAATGTTCTTTTGTAGTTTTTTTCATGGTCTTTGTAGTTCTTTCTGTATGTTAATCAGTTCCAGGTGTTTCTGATCTGAGGTAGGCCTATTTAACCAGGTGCTCTGTCTTGCCCTGCATATCTTATGATTGGAATTATTAAACACCTTTTTATCTGCATATAGATCCAGACTATTGTTTGACTTTTTGAGGCCACGTTACACAAGCTTCCATAGTTTTCAACATTGATAATAATCATAAATGTTTCTTGAGCAGCAAATCAGCATCTTACAATAATTTCTGAAGGATCATGTGACACTGAAGACTGGAGTAATGATGCTGAAAATTCAGCTTTGATCACAGGAATAAATTGTATTTTACAATATATGTAAATAAAAACCAGCTATTTTAAATTATAATAATATTTCACAATATTACTGATTTCCCTGTATTTTTGATGCAAATGCAGTCTTGGTGAGCAGAAGAGACTTTGTTCAAAAACATTAAAAATCGTACCGACCCTAAACCTTTGAACGGTAGTGTATACAAATGTTGTTTAAAATCATGGTTTAGACTTCTGGTCTGTTTGTCACACTGGAAATGGAAGCTTGAGTCGAGCGCATTGCATTGTGGGATACAATATGCAGTGCACTGTGGATGTATACTGCACATTTTGGCACATCAAGATATTCTATGCATACAGAAAAGTGCTACTGTCATATGCTACTGTATGCATTAAAATGAGAATTTCACTTGTCAGTGTATATTGTGGTCTGAAAAGATTACTTATTATTTTTCCCACCCACCTGGACTTATATCAGCAGAACTTCACTGTCAGAGAAAGTTATTGCATTTTGATGAAAGACTGTGTAAATAAACAAACAAATAAAATGTATGGATGAATCATGCACAATAAGTCCTGTGACATTCACATTTGATTTCATGTTGCCTTAAAAAAAAAAAATTATCACAAATCCCGTTGCATTATCTCCCTTCCTCTTTTTTGTGCATGCCAGCATTCATTTCCTCTGTTCCTCTAAACGCAACTGCCTTATTATCCACACAGGCGAGAGAAACATAATCCCTTCCTTTTCGCCAGACTCAGCGTGATAATAATAGTCTAAGAAATGAGATTGCGGAGTTCAGCGCTCATTCAACGGTCTCTCCGTCTCTGATCTCCCCATCACGACACCAACCGGCTTCTGACCTTTGGGCCTCACCGTGGAGCTCCACGATGACAGGCCAGCTGTTCAGAGCCTCAGCTGGCTCGCTTTGAGCTGCCATGCTGCATTGCACACCAGCCCTCCTGCCTGCGCTACACCGTCCACTCCTGTGCCGGTCTCTCCTGAGCTGCTATCAGTCAAGTTATACATATTAATGAGCGCCGCTCAATCTGATCGACAAGACTCCTAGATTTCGCCTATGGTGAGGTACACAACTGATGCACTTGTTGTTTCAGTCCACCAGCAAACCATGAATAAAACTGACATCCAGATGATTCTCACTAACGTCAGTAAGAAACCTTGAGCTTTGCCAGACTGGCAGCCATATGGTCGTGCACAAGAATCGATTCGACAGAACAGCTCATCACCTCAGCAAGCAAAAGAAATTCAGTGTCTTGTGAGAGATACAAAAGAGATCAGCGAGTACTAAAACACATTTTGCTTTAATGTAATCCTAATCTCAATTTATTGAATTTACAGAATAAAATATGAAACACCATACAGGAGTAAACACGACACAAACGCCATGCTTAGACCAGCTCCATTTAGACTCAAGAATTATAGGCCTTCTCAAAGAGATTTTAAATTTTAATTTAAAATTGTTCTGATAGAAAGCATTTTATTTGCATTCAAACTTTTATATAATATTCTCATGTTTAATATTAGATATTTATATCTAATCATATATAACATTCTCATAGCAATAGTTCACCCAAAAATGAAAATTCTGTAATGTACTCACCCTCATGTCACTTAAAACTGTAAAAAATGGTAACCCTGCAATTACCTATAAGAGCAAATTTTACCTCATTTAACCCATAAAAATTTGTTTTGTTGGTATAAATTAATGTATTTCGGTAGATTCAGCAATGTTAAATAACCTAAAAAAAATTTGTTTAAAAATTTAAAAGTCTAAAAGTTTATTTAGATGTTTAGAATTTAGATGTTACCATTTTCAGCGTAGTAAGCATTTCTTTTAATCTGCAGAACACAAATGATATTTTGATATTTACTTTTTTAATATTATAATTATATATTTGTTTTATTATATTTTGAGGGTTTTAGTGGTTATTGTCTATGCAATGGAAGTCAATAAGGTCCAGGAAGTGTGAAATTAATCAATACGACTAAACTGGTCTTGTCTTCTGAAACAAAATGATCACTTTGTATGATGAATACCAAAAAATGTAAACGTTTATTCACTCTCAAATCAAAATATTTAGAAGGTATAAGCATTCAAAACTTACAGTCTCTCACCTCCGCCAATAAGGATCCATGATTTTGATGACATCACTCTGCACTTCAGCTTCTCATCAGATTTTCTGTCCAATCAAATGCTCTCTAGAATCTGAAGCCCTACACTATAAACAGACGCTGAAGCTGCGGCTAAAATCTGTCACTTGTTCACACATTTACTATTTTCTACATGGTGAATGGCACATAGATAGTGCACTATATAGGGGATAGGGAACGATCAAACAGTGTAAATATGCTTTCCATTGGGGCGAATGAAGAAAACGTATCGGACCTGTTTGAATTCTTCACAGAATGCTATTTTAAAGCGATATGGAGGAGATTAGGAGGAGAAACGGTTTGAGATTAGGAGGAAACTGCAGCTTTACTGAGCTCAACGGCTCTGGCCGAGCTGTGATATAAAGGAAACGCTACTGGCTGTTTTAAAAAAGGGGAGGAGCTGTTCGATATGTCCCGCCCTGTCTTCCTGTTTCAGTGGATATTACAGTGGGGAGAACAAGCATTTGATACACTGCCGATTTTGCAGGTTTGCCCACTTACAAAGCATGTAGAAGTCTGTAATTTTTATCATAGGTACTCTTCAATTGTGAGAGACGGAATCTAAAACAAAAATCCAGAAAATCACATTGTATGATTTTTAAGTAATTAATTTGCATTTTATTGCATGACATAAGTATTTGATACATCAGAAAAGCAGAACTTAATATTTGGTACAGAAACCTTTGTTTGCAATTACAGAGATCATACGTTTCCTGTAGTTCTTGACCAGGTTTGCACACACTGCAGCAGGGATTTTGGCCCACTCCTCCATACAGACCTTCTCCAGATCCTTCAGGTTTCGGGGCTGTCGCTGGGCAATACGGACTTTCAGCTCCCTCCAAAGATTTTCTATTGGGTTCAGGTCTGGAGACTGGCTAGGCCACTCCAGGACCTTGAGATGCTTCTTACAGAGCCACTCCTTAATTGCCCTGGCTGTGTGTTTCGGGTCGTTGTCATGCTGGAAGACCCAGCCACGACCCATCTTCAATGCTCTTACTGAGGGAAGGAGGTTGTTGGCCAAGATCTCACAATACATGGCCCCATCCATCCTCCCCTCAATACGGTGCAGTCGTCCTGTCCCCTTTGCAGAAAAGCATCCCCAAAGAATGATGTTTCCACCTCCATGCTTCACAGTTGGGATGGTGTTCTTGGGGTTGTACTCATCCTTCTTCTTCCTCCAAACACGGCGAGTGGAGTTTAGACAAAAAGCTCTATTTTTGTCTCATCAGACCACATGACCTTCTCCCATTCCTCCTCTGGATCATCCAGATGGTCATTGGCAAACTTCAGACGGGCCTGGACATGCGCTGGCTTGAGCAGGGGGACCTTGCGTGCGCTGCAGGATTTTAATCCATGACGGCGTAGTGTGTTACTAATGGTTTTCTTTGAGACTGTGGTCCCAGCTCTCTTCAGGTCATTGACCAGGTCCTGCTGTGTAGTTCTGGGCTGATCCCTCACCTTCCTCATGATCATTGATGCCCCACGAGGTGAGATCTTGCATGGTGCCCCAGACCGAGGGAGATTGACCGTCATCTTGAACTTCTGCCATTTTCTAATAATTGCGCCAACAGTTGTTGCCTTCTCACCAAGCTGCTTGCCTATTGTCATGTAGCCCATCCCAGCCTTGTGCAGGTCTACAATTTTATCCCTGATGTCCTTACACAGCTCTCTGGTCTTGGCCATTGTGGAGAGGTTGGAGTCTGTTTGATTGAGTGTGTGGACAGGTGTCTTTTATACAGGTAACGAGTTCAAACAGGTGCAGTTAATACAGGTAATGAGTGGAGAACAGGAGGGCTTCTTAAAGAAAAACTAACAGGTCTGTGAGAGCCGGAATTCTTACTGGTTGGTAGGTGATCAAATACTTTTGTCATGCAATAAAATGCAAATTAATTATTTAAAAATCATACAATGTGATTTTCTGGATTTTTGTTTTAGATTCCGTCTCTCACAGTTGAAGTGTACCTATGATAAAAATTACAGACCTCTACATGATTTGTAAGTAGGAAAACCTGCAAAATCGGCAGTGTATCAAATACTTGTTCTCCCCACTGTACGTCAACACATTGAACGCTACGCATTTCAAGGCACTTCAGGATCAGAGAACCACTGCCTTAAGGTAGGGACACAGCAAACCGACGCCAAAGAACTAGCGCTGATGAAAGCCAACTGTGTTGTTGCCTCGCGACGCCTGCGTCGGGGAAAAATACAGCACCTGAACACACCAAAAGTTCTGTGCCTACATGTGAAGGAGATAACTGTCTATTTAAGCAGATATATTCGTCATTCAAAAAGGGAAAGCGAAACTAAGACTGCAGGTATACAAACCATAAACAAAGCAGCGCTTACTAACCGTTTTGAATATCAATCACACTGATCACGTTCTTTATTTCACTCCGCTCATGTTATTATGAAAATATTCGCGCAGTGTTGCTCAGGTAAGATGATGTAAAATTAGAACAGCCTTCTGTCTGTTCAGTTTTTCAGTTCAGCTCGCTTTCATCACTTTTGCTCTTGTTCGCAAAGCTGAACAGCTAATCAAAGTTCTCTCTCTCACCGACGGCGATTCTACATGTTGAAAAAAAAATATGACGGCGTCCGACTAGAGCCAACGGTGCGAAACACCGAAAAAGCTAAGTTGGCTTGGTGTGTCTCTGGCTTTAAGGACTTCAGAGGAGTCTCTATCATTCATTAACAGATTGTAAAGAAATCAGGGCGGCCTGCCGGCGGTCCGGCAGTCTCTCTCATCATGGAAACAGTCAACCCGTTGGGTTTCAGCTCGGTGGTCCCTCCACAGCCTGTAGGCCACACTCACTCCGACTGAGATTAAATCACAATTATTGGTCTTCTTTGCCTAGTACTTATCACAGCCCTGCAGGGGCGCGCAATAACCAGAGCCCCAGCCTTCTCTCTGTAATCGCCAATGCCACTGGTGAAATGAATGGATACGGTTGCCTGCTTTTACATAAAGAGAGGTAAATATTTAGGCTTCAACGCTGAAAGGTAATGCCAGTCGAAGCGTACTAATGTACAGGCTTCAAAAAGACAGAAATGAGTTCCGTCACTAGCTCTGTGTTTATGTAGCATCAAAGCGTGAGGGTGAAGAGGGCACGCGGGCAGTGCCATATCTCTGCTGACTGAAAGCTCAGCTCCACGCTTTCTAGAACATTCCTCTTCAGGGACACGGGAGGACGTAGTCAGGACGTACGTTATTCCTTCCTCTGTCATAAGCAAAAAAAAGTGGAATTATGGAAATTGAAGGCGGACAGTCTATGGAAATTTGGCAACTGCATGTGAAACAATATGCAAATATGTATATTTAAGAATTATATTTAATAATATGCGTGCGTGCGTGAGTGCGTGCGTGTGTGTCCTGGTAAATCCTACATTATGGGGTCAAAATGTCCCCACAAAGATGGCAATATCCAAAATCCTTGTCCTTGTGGGGACATTTTGGACTTGTAAATCATACTAAATGATGTTTTTTGAAAATGTAAAAATGCAGAAAGTTTTCTGTGAGGGGTAGGTTTAGGGTTAGGGGATAGATTATACAGTTTGTACAGTATAAAAATCATTATGTCTATGGAAAATTCCCATAAAACATGAAAACACAACGTGTGTGTTTGTTTTTAAATATATATTTATTTATTTATTTTTTAAATATGGGCAGTCAGTGTGAAATATTAAGCAGCTTTAATGACTGCATATTAATTAAGAGACATGGAATATTTGTACTTTTAAAAGGCAGTGACTATTTGCACTAAGTGAAAATAGCATATTGTCTTAGTGATAGATGCTATTTACGCTAGTACAAATGGCAATATCTGCTATTTACACTGTTTAAATAGCAATAGATTCTATTTACAAAAAATAGCTATTTATACTTATGCTATTTATACTTATAAATAGTGGCAGATACTATTTGCTCCTCAGTGTTGTTGTACATTAAACGGTATGCAATAATAACAGTGTAAATTGTTATATTTATTAAAATTATTAAATGGATGCCACCTTATTGGGACAATGAGGCCCTCCCTACACCTACACCTAACTGATAAACACTTTATTATTAAACACACGTTAGACACTTTATTTACACTTTTTGAATATTTTCTTAATTTTTATTGAAAATAAATGCCTTTCTGATCTGATGTGTGATGGGAAAAGGGAGTAGAGCAAGTTCGGCAAAAGGCGGATTCAAACTTTTGCCGACAATTTGCATTAAAACCTATTTCCACGTGTCTTAATATTGCTACTGTTGACAATTCAGCATCTTCCATAATTTTGTCTGGCCCAACCTAGTCTCGCGTAGACAGACCTTCAGACTGACGGCAGAAGGTCTGGACTCCATCGCAGCTTTCATTGGTCGAGGACCGCCCAAGAGGACGTTTGACTGACATGTAACCCAACCAATCACAGTTTGTTTTGTTCCGCGTCATGTTTAGGGGCGTGAAAATGTAAAGTCGATGTCCCTGCAATAACAGACCGGCGTGCATCTATAGATTATTCATTCAAGAATGTTGTGCATGTTTACTGCAACAATGGAGCCGCGAACCTCACATCCTTTTGAAAATCCAGCGTTTAGTTGATCCTGGTACGCGCTCATTGTCACAGTTGTAAACACGACGGCGTTCTTCTTCCACGAGGGAGTCTGGCGTCACGGCATTTTTTTCTAGGCGGACCGTTAAAGAAGGCAACACACACGTCTCGCGGACATCCTGTAGAATTCAACCAATCAGATGACGACTTTGAAACCCGTGGGCGTGCCGTCTGAGGCTGAGACTAGGCCCAACCAGATGTCAGTGGGCAGAGTTAGTGTAAATAGCCTCTGGCAACAATGCGGCTATTTGCACTTATTGACACTAAATGTATTGTTACACTGAAGTGCCAAAATAAAGAAGTGAAGTAAAATGTGATTTAAAACATTATGAGCAGGCCCTTAAAAAAGATTGAAAATATTAATGTAAATCTTAACCAAAAATCTTGATGTTGCTACAGAAAGCATATTATATCTTATTATAAAACAAGGATTGTTTACTACTCATAAAATCAGAAACTCATTAGAACAAACTGTAATTAGAATTGGCCTATTTAATTAAGTGTTAACCATTTGCTCCATGATTTAAGCAATAACTATGAGACGCATAAATGAAAAGCAACATTATCTTTATGCATTCATGTGTGTGTATCCTTCTTTTCAGAATATTTCCACCAACCATAGTTCACATTTTCTGATTCAACAGTTTGTTTTAGAGAAGACAGAGTCTAAAGAGAAATTCTGCTTTTTAATCAAACAATTTTTGCTCCAGTCAATGCAAAACAACAAGAGTAACCAGAGTTTCACGTTGCCCATCATGCATAAATCATTCTGACAGCTGGGAGAGGATGCAGAAATCTCTGGAACACAGCTGATCGATGCAGTACATCAGTATGCACCAATACAGCCGATAAACAAGCAAACGCACTCAATCCCTCATTTTAAAGACCGTGAACTGAACGCGACAGCATTTGTTAAGTTATCAGAAGCAACCTGTAGACTCACTCCAGCGCACATCTGCCTCCGTTACATCACACGAAGTTTGTGAACGGGAAAAATACATTTCTGATGTGTGATGCATTATGATCGCCTGCTAAATACAGTCTAGCAGTTGTACGATTGAATGGACACTCACCTCAGCTGCGTGTCAGCGAACGCGAGAACTCGATCCGGAGGTGTTTGGGTAGATGGACGCGCAGCGCGTCTCCGGTTCATCGCTTCACTCTCTCCTGTCATCACTGTGGAAACAGCAGCAAAGCTCAAGTTCAGCAGCGAGTCAGGTGCAGTTCTGTGTTTCCACACGCACGTTTGAGCTGAAGGGTCCTCGGGACATCAGTATTTCTCAGAGGAGGTGACAGTGAGTGAGTCATGGCGCCGCGCCGCCTCCTTTACGCACAAACTTTGCTGCGCTCGGAGCTCGTGGATGTGGACGTGGCTATTGGCCAGCTATGGAACATCACCTCAAAGAAGAGTGAATCAGCTGCTGACGCGATTTCGGGTTAAAATAGCCTACAGCGTATAGCAGGTGAAAATAGACACGAGAAGGGTGGTTACCCAAAGCGCCACGAGGTTCATGAACTGTTGTTACTGTGGTCCTGAGCGAGAACCTAATAATGCACGAGTCATATTTCACTCCAACATAAAAAGGAAATTATATTTCATTACAGGTAATGAGGACTTGGTGGGAAATGTGCTTAAATGTCATGGAAATGCAACAAAATCTTCATGGTCTTTTTCTTTATGTAGATAGGCTATAAGATGAAATATAACCCAGATGTGTTTTTGTGAGAGTCGCCCATAAGTTCAAGCAAAAGTGAAAACTCACCCTCCTGCCTTTCCAAACTGTTTCTTCTCTGGAATGTAAAAGGACAAATTTTGTAGAGTGTCCTGCTCCTGTCCATAAAACATTCTGATTTATACTGCCATACTCAAAAAACACTACAAGTATCAAAACTGGTCCATATGTCTGTGACTTGTTGTTTACTGATAATCTTTTCCTCAGTAACCCTCAAATCTCTGTCTGTGTGTGTGTGCGCGTGTGTTTGAGTTTTTGTGTGTGTGTGTGTGTGTGTGCGTGTGTGTGTGTGTGTGTGTGTGTGTGTGTGTGTCAGTGGTGTGCATTGGTGTTCTGGAATTAGGGCAAAGTCCTCACAATTTTTTTAATGATTTTTTTTCCCAATATTTTTTCAAATGTGAATTCATGTCCCAGTTGTGACATTTTCCTGGTTGAATAAAGGCCTACATTAAGAAAAAAAAAAAAAAATACAATTCTATTTTGTATTTTTACATTAACTACAATTAATATTCTATTTATTAAGTTTAAATCTCATCAATTTAGTATAAGCATTTGTTTAAGCATTTTTATATCTATTCCAAAATAATAACTAAAGGCAGTAACAATTTAAAAAATAAATTTTGTGAACTGATGTTGTGAATTTTTTTTTAATAGTCAACTTATTTTCAGTCATCAAGCTCGGTAAACACTGGTCACAGACACAGGCACGATGATGTGCTTTTAATTTCACCATTCAGTGATTGCTCACTAAAAAACCCAGTCATCATGATTTTAGGACATTTCAAGCTTGATTTTGACGTGACATAAAGCGATATCTAAGTGTGTGTGTTCTTTACTTCGTTTTGCCATTAAAGTCCTCATGAAATCAAAATTGACCATATTTACTTTGTTAGCTTACATTGCTAGTTTTGGGGTGAACAATTCATCCGTGCAGTCAATCCACAAAAAAAAATTGTTCATTCAGACCGATTTGCAAATGCGCATGAAAACAACAGGCGGGATTTATCGCACAAACCAATTATATCCAATCATAACCAACCATATTAAATGAAGCATTACCTCCTCTCATGTGACTTTCCTCCATTCATTCTTAATTACCCCCACTAAACCCAGCGCATGCTTTAGGGGGTCTGTTAAAAGTCAATGGGCTCAGGGGAGGCGAGACATGGACTCTTGCTGTAACTTCACCTGTGGGTGTCGCTGTTGGACAGTGTTACTTAAAAAAACGGTGATTTATACACTTTTTAATGTCACATTTTGTAATATTTGTGTTATTATATTATATATCATCAAATTCATCAAATTTTTTGAGGAGGCACTTCCTCCCTTGCCTCCTCGGTGGAAACGCGCGATCGATCGATCGATCGATCGATAGATAGATAGATAGATAGATAGATATTAATAGCATTTTATTTCTGTTCACTATTAAGAGTCTGGTGATTGTTGTAAGAGTTCTGCATTTCAAATCATTTGTTTTAGAGGTGATGCATTCGTGTAATATAATTAAATGTCTAATTCCTAATTAGATCATAGGAAAGTACAGACGTCCAACAAAACTGTGCGTTGTTTTTCACAGCCCAAATCACTCCAATTAAATCAACTTTACAAAGACTACAACACCCCAGCGAGCAAACCAAAGGCTTTTATAGGAAAGATGAAAATTAGGAAGAAACAAACACAAAGTGACTGTGTGACTGGCATATTTAAACTAATTTAAACAAATGTACATACAAAGATTTCTTTAGAAAACTCACTACCAGCTGCGAGGTGTCACCCTGTATTTAATGTGACCATTACTAAATCTGCCTACAAAGATTTATTGTATTGAACATTGCCTTTTGGATCAATATTTCAAGGAAGGCATTCTAAAATCATAAATAATTGATCTCTTTTATATCATTTAAATGTAAACCTTTGACCCTAAGAGCATTCCTGGAACAAAGTGCTTGTGGTGGGATATGCATATGCGTATTTTGCATACCCATTTATAGCTCAAACTAGTTTTTTACTTTTTTAAAAGAAAATGTGATTGGAGTTTACCCGTGCAAAACTCACTGTCACAATGATCCTCCTTCAGTTTAAGTCTATGGGACTTTTTTTTTGGCCTATTTAATGCCAAAAAATTTAAATTATAGCAATAGCAGTGATGCTTTCCTTAGTAAAAACTTCTAATAATAACAGTTGTCACACTGTAAAAAATATTTTTGTGATTTAGTTATTTCAACAAACTTTTTTCAGTAAAGATAACTAGATTGTCCAGACAACAAGAAAGTTTTCTTGTCCTCAACTAGACTGAAAGTTAAGTGAACAAGTATTGTTGTTTTAACTGCTAGATTTTCTGCAGGCTTTATTCCAATTATACTCCATTTCTTTAACTGCAGTAAACTTAATTACTAAACTATATACAGCTGATTTATACAACACACTCTAATTATATAGATATGAACACATTTATTTCATATAAACCTAAAATCCTAATTGAAGGAGCCAAGGAGTAAAGAGTTAAAGTGTTGAATTAACACGGCTAGTGAAAACAGCGCCCTCTGGCAGAGAGTGTATTTACGTACATCCGGGACATTTACGTGCTGTGCGGTGTGCGTGCGCGCGCGCCTAGGACTGACAGACGCCATTTTCTTTCACTCGCGATGCTGAGCAAACGAGGATGGTAAATACTGAGATAAAGTGTTTTATCTCATTTACAGTATGAAGTTTATAACATTATATTTGTTTTAGGATGGTATCTATGTGATGTGTATGTGTGCGTGGCGCCTAAACTGTCCTCACAGATATTTTCTTTGACTCGCGGTGCGGAGCAGACGAGAGAACTTTTTTTACAGGAAAACCCCTAAAGTGTTTTATCTCATTTACCATTTATATTTTATAATGTATTGATTTATAGCGATATTTATATGCTGTGCACGTTTAAATGAGCCAAAACTTTTCTCTCAGGGGACATTTCCTATGGCTCGCCATGCAGTGCAGACATGGAGTTTACTTTTAACCAAGAGAACACAAAGTGTTTAACCTCATCTACAAAGTGTATTTATGACGTTATATTGTTTTCTAACGATATTTCTGTTCTGTGCGCTCCCAGAGCCGTTGAAATACAGAGTTGCGACACGCTTTGACCTCGCGGTCACGTGGTTCACGGAGCTCTCAACAACTCCGCGCTGTCGATCTGTTTGAATGGTCGAAGGAGGATAGACACTGTATTCACTATATTTGCTGTAATTTCTGGTAAATATTAACCTTATGAATTGAAATAAAATCTAATTGTGAAATGTGTCAACTCAGCCCTAATTAAATCACAGTATGAGTCATTGTACCGTGTAAACATTGCAACATGTTGTCAGTAAACCTAATTAAATTTTATTTTTAGGATCCTATTGCTCCTTGACAAAAAAAAAAACTGAACTGGTTTACAGACCGGATGAAACTACATCTCGCTTCACTGCATGGTCTCTCTCTCAGATCGCCATCAGATACAGGTAAGTTTAATGGAAATCCTTGAAAATTATTAAATGTGCGTTTGAATCGACACAGGTAAAACAAATAACTATTAAAGGGATAGTTCACCCAAAAATGAAAATTACCCCATGATTTACTCACCTTCAAGCCATCCTAGGTGTATATGACAATCTTCTTTCAGACGAATACAACCGGAGTTATATTAAAAAATGTCCTGGCTCTTCCAAGCATTATAATGGCAGTGAATGGCAGCCCAAAATTTCAAGAAAAAAGTGCATCTATTCATTATAAAAGTGCTCCACACGACTCCGGGGTGTTAATAAAGGCCTTCTGAAGTGAATCGATGGGTTTTTGTAAGAAAAATTTCCATATTATAAAGTAAAATATCTAGCTTTCGGCGGACCGCCTTCCATATTCAACTTACGGAAAAAGTGTAACTGGCGCGACGATGACGTCGGACGTAGCATAAAAAAGCGTAACTGGCGCAGCGATGACGTTGGACGTAGCATAAAAAAGCGCAACTGCCGCAGCGATGACGTCGGAGATAATGTAAAAAAAAAACGTAACTGGCACAGCGATGACGTCGGAAGTAGCGTAAAAAAGCGTAACTGGCGCAGCGATGACGTCGGACGTAGCGTAAACCTTTTCAACTTCGAGAGGCGTTACACTTTCTTCGTAAGTTGAATGTGGTAGACGGCCCGCCAGAAGCTAGATATTTCACTTTATAATGTGTTAAATATGGATATTTTTCTTACACAAACCCTTCGATTCACTTCAGAAGACCTTTATTAACACCCCGGAGCCGTGTGGATTACTTTTATAATGGATGGATACACTTTTTTGGTCTTCATATTTTGGGCTGCCATTCACTGCCATTATAAAGCTTGGAAGAGCCAGGACATTTTTTAATATAACTCCGGTTGTATTCGTCTGAAAGAAGAATGTCATATACACCTAGGATGGCTTGAGGGTGAGTAAATCATGGGGTAATTTTCATTTTTGGGTGAACTATCCCTTTAATATGCCTGTGGTTTTAAATGTTGTTTTCATTGCTTTTTTGCATTTGAATATTGCACTTTACTAGTAGATACAGCATGAAATAAACATGTATGAACATCAGAGAATATGTTGAAAGATACAGTACAATGTATGAAATCTGTATCGTCTCATGTAATCGCACAATCAGTGTTAACTGTGTTAACAGTATTAACTGCGCAGACGTTAATAAACGTAAATAAATAGCTTTTAAACAATGTCATGTCACATTTACCTCAGAAAAGATATTCTATGTCCAAAAATTCATTAGTCAGCTAGAAAAATTAACTCTAGAGAAGAACATTTTGCTCATTATATTTACTATATTGCATAGTTATTGTATTTTTACTTTACCTGTTCTTCAGTATTTAACGTATGTTTGAATAAATCTTTTTTAATGACAGCCACCACTTAAAAGTTGTATCTCTCTCTCTCTCTCTCTCTCTCTCTCTCTCTCTCTCTCTCTCTCTCTCTCTCTCTCTCTCTCTCTCTCTCTCTCTCTCTCTCTCTCTCTCTCTCTCTCTCTCATTTTTTTCAGCTAGCTGATGATGAGAGACATTGTTCGCGGGGTTAATGTAGGGCATCTTGACCGTGAGTGAGGACATCAGACATGATAGTGCCTTCCCAGATGATGTTGTGGATGTGGCTGTGATACTGGAAGGGGAGATTGTGGTTTTGGATCTCCAAGATGTTCTAAATGCCTCTAGATGGTATAAAGCCAATTCAGACGTGCTTAACAGTCTTTGCCGTTTCTTTTTGAAAGTTTCTGAAGAAAGGACATTTCTGTAATATATGTTGTGGGGTGAGCTTGTTTCATTTAATTTTTCAAAACAAATTGCTTTATTTGAAAACTGAGGCAAGCACAAGACATACATTAGCTATGTTTCCATCCACCTATTTTTATGTTCATTTTGGGATATTAAATACAGTGGCTTCTTTTACTTTTCTTAGTGATATTTAGTACCAGTTTATCAGGAAGTGATCATTTTATTTTCTTTGACTGACTAAAAGGAAACACTGCTTTATTTGCAATTTTTTTATGCAATATTTTATATATTTTACGCACAAGTTAAACTCACAACTTTGGATGCAAACATAGCTATTGAGGCAAGCATAAAATACCTTTTTTGTGTGGTTGTTTTAGGTGTTTGTTTTTGCAATAAATGTAATTGTGTATTGATATGTGTTGCTGTGATTTTAATTTGCCATAATTTTTGTCTAAATCAAATGTAATTTACAAATGAATATAGTAATGCAATTAATACTGATTAAAGCAGCAACTAAAGTGAAGTTTTTATGACTAGAAAATTCGTTCAGAAAAGTTTTCATTACTAAATTTAATTAGTTCAGATAACTTATCCAAATAAGTAAGAAAAACTAAAAAAAAAAAAAAAAAACATGCAAAAAGAAAATATATTGAGTTGTCAACAAAAGATTTTTTACAGTGCAGCAGACATATCAGTGTACAGTTATAAGAATCACTTGTGAAATGATGAGTTTATGCATGACCAGGCAGTTGTTCTGAAATGTTCATCACTGTCAGAGAAAAGCAGTGGTTGTGAACCTGAGCTGCACAGATGCTGAAAGCGGCAGTGATTCACTGTCCACCCACTCCATCAGTCACTATAAAGATCTGTTCCAAAAACAAGTGAGCTGTCTACATCACAGGTGCGCTCCGGACACGTAGGCTGTTCTGATTGCCTTCCAAGTCTCATTTTAGACAAATTTTAAGGAAACACTGCATATCCTTCACTGAAAAGGCAAAAATGCATTGGGATAAACGAAATCCATCTAAGACTTGGTGCTGATTGATGTATAATAGACTATACCATTTTTATAATTTGACAGAACTTGTGTTACTTGGTGTTGCCGCCATGTGACAAACAGTGCATTTTGTTTTCTATTGGCTGCATGAGAATTAAAAAAAAAAAATAGACACTTTTTGTAAAAATTGTAATGTTGGTGTGCATGATACACTGTTTCCCACAATTGTGATTCTTGTGTAATTGCGTTTAATTCAGCAACTTATAAGCTTATAAGTTCTTGTTATTTTTTTTAAATTTGATGTTCTGGTTTTATTTTATTTTTAAAGTTATGTGTGTTATTATTATTATTATTATTAAATATATCTAGTTTTAATAGATAGTTTTTATTAAGTTTCAGTTAACTATAACACCAGTTTGCATGCAATTACATGTAAGGGGGTAAACACTTGTCTACAGCAAAAAATATAACGTAGAATGTTAACTTAATGGGATAGTTCACCCAAAAGTGAAAATTCTGTCATTAATTACTCACCCTAATGTCGTTCCAAACCCGTAAGACTTTCGTTCATCTTCTGAACAAAAATGAAGATATTTTAAATGAAATCTGAGAGCTTTCTGTCCCTCCATTGACAGTCGTCGCAACTACATTTGACACTTCAAAAAGTTCATAAAGAGACCGTAAAACTAATCCATATGAATTGAGCGGTTTAGTCTGAATTTTCTGAAGAGACTCGATTGCTTTATATGATGAACAGATTGAATTTAGGCTTTTATTCACATATAAACTTTGATAAACAGAACATAAACAGAAGCTCAACCGAAACTGCTTGACGTGCGAGAACAAATCTCATTGGTTCTTGCTGAAGCTCAAACGTGATGCGTAACACGAGAATGAACCTCATTGGTTCTTGCTGAAGCTCAAATGTGCTGTGTAACACGAGAATGAACCTCATTGGTTCCCACTGAAGCTCAAACGTGCTGCGTAACATGAGAATGAACCTCATTGGTTCTTGAGGAAGCTCAAACGTGCTGCGTAACACGAGAATGAACCTCACTGGTTCTCACACGTCAAGCGAAAATACTTGAGTTTCCGTGTACCACAACTGATGTGCGAGTTGATGAATGTTTACATGTGAATAAAAGGCTAAATTCAATCTGTTCATCATATAAAGCAATCGTGTCTCTTCAGAAAATTAAACCACACAATTCATATGGATTCGTTTTATGATCTCTTTATGAACTTTCTGAAGTGTCAAAGTTGCATATGCTGTTAATGGAAGGACAGAAATATCTCAGATTTCATCAAAAAGATCTTCATTTGTGTTCCGAACATGGTGAACTAACCCCTTAAGCTACGTTCCATAAAGTCTGCATAATGAGTTCATTTCTGATAATGAGTAAAGCAATAAGTGACTTTGACTTCAAGGCATCTCAGTTGGTTTTGGAACAGACCTTCAATATGTGTTTTCTTCTTCATATTATTTCACCTTGTTCCTTTATCACAGTCAATCCCGGGGGACCTGAGTCAGTCTTCCTAAAGCTCAGGCCAGGCTATGATTGGATTGACAGGCTTGTGTTCAGTAGTCTATTGGGTTTTGCTTTTGCAGGGTTTAGTTCAGGGCTATATTTGTCTGTCTTTCTCCTGATTTATTGACTGCCCTTGAGACGATTTACATTAGATGATAGTGAATCTTTGAAGATCTTTGTTTATGTATGAACGAACTGAATGAGCAGAAGAGGTCACAAGCACAAACGCTCTTGATCTCAGGTGTCTTTTGCTTTATTGTTCAATATTTGACTGGCTCAGATGGTCAGGAATCTTATCAGGAACCCACACATTTATTTGTTATAGTTAAGCGATTCACTCTCAGGTAAAGGAAGGGCATTTTTAAATGCGTCTTTCTAATAAATGTGACACTAAAGGTGACTGGGACTTAAATGTGACACTAAAGGTGACTGGGACTTATTTAAAAGCACTTTATTAGACAGCTTCTATTTATCCAACTGATTGTCTCTTTTGTCTTCATGTCAAGTCATCCCCACAGTCCGTTTCCCTACCTATCAAAACGCACACACAAACCCATTCTCACTCCAGCCCTAGTTTGCTACACCATTTGTCTCGCGGTTTCATTTTAGAGGGAAACACAAACTAATCAAGTGGGTTTCTACACATTATCATGCCCTCCAGCTGCAGTATTCCGCGTTCTCTTTCTCTCTTTCTTGCACTCGGTGTCTCTCATCCTCCTCTTTGTCTTTGTCTGCACCCTCCTCTGCCTCAGGAAGCGCCATCTTATCGCCACCTCCTGAATCTAAATCACCATGACAACTCTTAGGTTGTATTTATCTCCTAAATCACTGCTCAGGAATAGCTTTAGATATGAGAGGAGCGGTAGGGCGACATGCATCTTAAGAAAATGATTGCAGTCGGGGGTGCCGCTGTACAATCGAGGCCCCCACCCACACATCCCAATCTGCATGGATATCCATCAAGGGTGGCGCGATTGACCCTGCAGTCGAGTAAAAGATGGCAAGAATGAAACGGCGTGGAGTGATTTGAATAAACAAATGCGATGGGTCTGGATTTCTAACATGAGGACCAGTATCATCAGCAAGCATGGAAAATAGGTTTCAAATGAAGTTAGAAGAGAATAATTAAAGGGATAGTTCAGGCAAAAAATAAAAATCATGTAATTTGCTCACTCTCAAGTCGTTCCAAACAAATAAACAAATTAAAATAGTTTCTGCAACTCGTGCACTATATAGCTTTGTGTGAAGAACAGATTGTTTTTAATTAACATGCCCTATTTGTTCTGCAAAATTAGACATTTTATTTAGTAAATTGTCCAACAAAACACAGAATGCCCACCAAAAAGTACAGAAAATGAAAAATTATTAAAGGAGCATCTGCAAACTAGAAAGTAAAGTTTAAAAGTTGAATGAAAGTATGAAAGTTTCAAAGTTTTATAAGCTTTAAATTTAGTGAAGTGGAAAGAGAAAGAAGGGTTATTATGTGGTTGAAAACACTGAATAGTTGCTGTATATGACAAGCGCTGAGCGGCAGCCAACGCGCGAAAGCACATTTGAATTTAGCAGCTGATCACGTGATGCGCTGAACGTTCTAACAGGGATGGGCAAATGAAGCCTCATGAAGCACTGAGGCTTTCCCCTGATTGTTTCGGGAAAAGATTCGAAGCATCAGGAGTGTCGAAAACAGTGCCATCTTGTGGCAGGTCAAATTTATAGCAGCCATAAACCCCGAGTGCGCAGCGCCGTTGTTTTATCTATAAAGCACAAATAAAAGCCTGACAATGCTAAATGTTCAGTTTTCTGATGATATAATTCACATATTAAAGTGTGGCAATAAATTAAATGTAACAATTATAAGAATACCAACAGAATTGTTTGATGCAAGTAAATGGTGCTCTTAATTATTTTATTGTTTTTATACTGTTTATATGGCAGAATACATGTAATACAGGCTATAGGCTTATATATAAAAAAAAATTAATAAATGGACCAGGGACCAGCCAAAACTAATCACACTAGTGTGATCGTACGTGCAAAAGGGTTAAAGTCTCGCTGTAACCGTGCTCCCGTTCGCCATCTCAGTCTGCCTTCTAAAATTTGGCATCCTTAGAAATCCTTTGAACAACATCAGTGGATAAAGGCATATAGTTCATCATAACATCTTAATATACAGTGGGGAGAACAAGTATTTGATACACTGCCGAAGTTTTCCTACTTACAAAGCATGTAGAGGTCTGTAATTTTTATCATAGGCACACTTCAACTGTGAGAGACGGAATCCAGAAAATCACATTGTATGATTTTTAAATAATTAATTTGCATTTTATTGCATGACATAAGTATTTGATCACCTACCAACCAGTAAGAATTCCGGCTCTCACAGACCTGTTAGTTTTTCTTTAAGAAGCCCTCCTGTTCTCCACTCATTACCTGTATTAACTGCACCTGTTTGAACTCGTTACCTGTATAAAAGACACCTGTCCACACACTCAATCAAACAGACTCCAACCTCTCCACAATGGCCAAGACCAGAGAGCTGTGTAAGGACATCAGGGATAAAATTGTAGACCTGCACAAGGCTGGGATGGGCTACAGGACAATAGGCAAGCAGCTTGGTGAGAAGGCAACAACTGTTGGCGCAATTATTAGAAAATGGAAAAAGTTCAAGATGACGGTCAATCTCCCTCGGTCTGGGGCACCATGCAAGATCTCACCTCGTGGGGCATCAATGATCATGAGGAAGGTGAGGGATCAGCCCAGAACTACACGGCAGGACCTGGTCAATGACCTGAAGAGAGCTGGGACCACAGTCTCAAAGAAAACTATTAGTAACACACTACGCCGTCATGGATTAAAATCCTGCAGTGCACGCAAGGTCCCCCTGCTCAAGCCAGCGCATGTCCAGGCCCGTCTGAAGTTTGCCAATGACCATCTGGATGATCCAGAGGAGGAATTGGAGAAGGTCATGTGGTCTGATGAGACAAAAATAGAGCTTTTTGGTCTAAACTCCACTCGCCGTGTTTGGAGGAAGAAGAAGGATGAGTACAACCCCAAGAACACCATCCCAACCGTGAAGCATGGAGGTGGAAACATCATTCTTTGGGGATGCTTTTCTGCAAAGGGGACAGGACGACTGCACCGTATTGAGGGGAGGATGGATGGGGCCATGTATCGCAAGATCTTGGCCAACAACCTCCTTCCCTCAGTAAGAGCATTGAAGATGGGTCGTGGCTGGGTCTTCCAGCATGACAACGACCCGAAACACACAGCCAGGGCAACTAAGGAGTGGCTCCGTAAGAAGCATCTCAAGGTCCTGGAGTGGCCTAGCCAGTCTCCAGACCTGAACCCAATAGAAAATCTTTGGAGGGAGCTGAAAGTCCGTATTGCCCAGCGACAGCCCCGAAACCTGAAGGATCTGGAGAAGGTCTGTATGGAGGAGTGGGCCAAAATCCCTGCTGCAGTGTGTGCAAACCTGGTCAAGAACTACAGGAAACGTATGATCTCTGTAATTGCAAACAAAGATTTCTGTACCAAATATTAAGTTCTGCTTTTCTGATGTATCAAATACTTATGTCATGCAATAAAATGCAAATTAATTACTTAAAAATCATACAATGTGATTTTCTGGATTTTTGTTTTAGATTCCGTCTCTCACAGTTGAAGAGTACCTATGATAAAAATTACAGACTTCTACATGCTTTGTAAGTGGGCAAACCTGCAAAATCGGCAGTGTATCAAATACTTGTTCTCCCCACTGTACATCATATACATAATTCACATGCTATATTGCTAAATGTACCCGATTTTTCATATCAACAGAAAAATGTAGCGGGATAACCTGGCTTCTCTTGAGACTGCTTCAGAGAATAGTTAATGATATGCTAAAGCCCGCCCACATGTTGACGTGATTGGATACAAGGTAGTTTGTGACGTCAGAAACACCAGCGATTTCAAACCGCGTTTTTGTCTTTGGTTCACTAAGAAAATACTCAGCAATGGTGTTGACTGAATTTACACATGGTTTGACACATATTAAAGACACCACATAGACATATAAACAACATTAAAAACTTTAAGTTTCTAAATACTGCATGTGAATAGATCTGTCATTTGCACTTCAAATAGCTGTGACAGAACTTTAGTGAATAATTTTTTTAACATTAGCTTTTGCTGCATGGAACAGAGCAGCATGGACATTCAAGATTTATCCTTTTGTGTTTCACGGCAGAAAGAAAGTCTAGTTAGTTTGGAACGGCATGAGAGAATTTTAATTTTTGGGGTGAATTATTCCTCCACCGCATTGACATACTAAGGAATTGGCATTTTCTCCAAAACATAGTGAAATAGCATGGATCACTGGGATGAACCACGTGAACCTGGACTTTGCCTACAATGTTGTAATGAAACTGTGTCCCAACTGTGACCTCTGCAGATTGAGGGCTGGTCTTTTGGGGGCGTCTCCGCCTCAGAATTGCTTACTTTACAAAGCCCTACAGAAGCCCTGCATCTTGCAGAGTGAAAAAATCAGCGAAATCCACACTGATATTTTCATGTTCATTTACTTGGTGGAGAACGCAGGCAGAAAGGCAACATGTGCAAGAATATCCGCTCCTGAGATGCTTGTCAGATGAGCAATTATCCAAGGTTGAAGTGTCTTCTCGCAAGAACCGGCGGAGGCAGAACCTTCAAAGGCTTCCGGGAGAAATGAAAATCAATTTCAGGGTCATTTGACTTAAAAGTTAATGAATGGAAAAGCATGCAAAGTCAAATGCTGCTGAGCAAATTAATGAATTCTCCATTCTCGTGGAGACGCTTCCTGTGGTGGACCTTCACATGCAGACAAAACATTCTGACTCACAGTTACACTCACAAACGAGCCCTTTTCAACAGTCAATAGTCTGGATAAACAAACATTTAACATTGTTTTGAAAACTGCTATACCATACATCAAATGCAACCCAGAATACATGTTAATAGTGGAGGCTGGAGTTAGCTGCCATCTTTTTATACTAAAAACAAACCTTACAAAACAAAGCTATTGAACATCTGCACCATTATTGACTAGGGAAAAAAGAGATACAGTTCTTTGGTCTAATAGTATTTCCACACCATATGGGGTAAGTTTCACAAGAACCTGCTGTTTGAAATATGAAATTGTGACGGATGTTATGTTACAAAATACCACCTAAATGAAAAACAAGACACAATATATTTATATTTAAAGGAATAGTTCACCCAAAATAAAATAAGGATATTCCTTTACGTTGTAATAAAGGCTATTTAATGGCTAATCATCCTAAATTGTTTATGCAAAGCAATTATGAAGTACATAACATTTAATGAAACAGCAAAAATATTAAAGATAACCTACAAAAAAATATTTAAATATATTTTAAATAAATGCATTAAAATGAAAGCAAAACAACTTGCAATCAATAAAAAGTTTAACAATCCACCCGACCCAAAAAAACACACACACACGTGGATTTTAATTTATAATATATAATAACAAACAAACATATACACACATACATATACATATATATATATACACACACATGGATTTCATATATTTTAATTTATAATATATAACAAGCAAACATATACATACACACACACACATATATATATAAATTAAAATCCGTGTGTGTATATATATATATATACACACACACACACACGTGGATTTTTATTTATATATTTTATTTATAATATATATAATAACAAACAAGCAAACATACATATACACACACACACACACATATATATATATATATATATATATATATATACACTCACCTAAAGGATTATTAGGAACACCTGTTCAATTTCTCATTAATGCAATTATCTAATCAACCAATCACATGGCAGTTGCTTCAATGCATTTAGGGGTGTGGTCCTGGTCAAGACAATCTCCTGAACTCCAAACTGAATGTCAGAATGGGAAAGAAAGGTGATTTAAGCAATTTTGAGCGTGGCATGGTTGTTGGTGCCAGACGGGCCGGTCTGAGTATTTCACAATCTGCTCAGTTACTGGGATTTTCACGCACAACCATTTCTAGAGTTTACAAAGAATGGTGTGAAAAGAGAAAAACATCCAGTATGCGGCAGTCCTGTGGGCGAAAATGCCTTGTTGATGCTAGAGGTCAGAGGAGAATGGGCCGACTGATTCAAGCTGATAGAAGAGCAACTTTGACTGAAATAACCACTCGTTACAACCGAGGTATGCAGCAAAGCATTTGTGAAGCCACAACACGCACAACCTTGAGGCGGATGGGCTACAACAGCAGAAGACCCCACCGGGTACCACTCAGCTCCACTACAAATAGGAAAAAGAGGCTACAATTTGCACGAGCTCACCAAAATTGGACAGTTGAAGACTGGAAAAATGTTGCCTGGTCTGATGAGTCTCGATTTCTGTTGAGACATTCAGATGGTAGAGTCAGAATTTGGCGTAAACAGAATGAGAACATGGATCCATCATGCCTTGTTACCACTGTGCAGGCTGGTGGTGGTGGTGTAATGGTGTGGGGGATGTTTTCTTGGCACACTTTAGGCCCCTTAGTGCCAATTGGGCATCATTTAAATGCCACGGCCTACCTGAGCATTGTTTCTGACCATGTCCATCCCTTTATGACCACCATGTACCCATCCTCTGATGGCTACTTCCAGCAGGATAATGCACCATGTCACAAAGCTCGAATCATTTCAAATTGGTTTCTTGAACATGACAATGAGTTCACTGTACTAAAATGGCCCCCACAGTCACCAGATCTCAACCCAATAGAGCATCTTTGGGATGTGGTGGAACGGGAGCTTCGTGCCCTGGATGTGCATCCCACAAATCTCCATCAACTGCAAGATGCTATCCTATCAATATGTGCCAACATTTCTAAAGAATGCTTTCAGCACCTTGTTGAATCAATGCCACGTAGAATTAAGGCAGTTCTGAAGGTGAAAGCGGGTCAAACACAGTATTAGTATGGTGTTCCTAATAATCCTTTAGGTGAGTGTATATATATATAATGAGTTTAATTTATATATTTTTATATAAAAACAGAGATTTATTGTCTTCAGATTTTACAAATAAATATGATGCTACGGGAATTTCAGATTTGACAATAACCAAAAACAATGAACTTAATTCAAGATTGATTCAATGTTAAAACCAACCACTGCTACAGAAAAACAAAACATCTAATACTTTCCAGAAATATTGCCCTTGTAATGACTTCTCCGTGTGAAAACTCACACACAGAGATGGTAACTCTCTTTAGGCTCCCCTAATTTCCTAATTGTTTCTGATGAAGTGATTTTTTTTAATCACTAGTTTATGTTGTCTCCTCAACAGATCGCAACAGATCAGACTAATCATTACGGTGTCTGAGAGAGTCCTAGTAGAGTAAATTACAGCGTGTAATGTCCAGAAATGTTCTTTGTACCTCAGAGAGCCTTTCAGCTTTCATCAGCAGAACAATACACAAACACACACCTTTGACCGATATCACAGTGTACATCCTCAACACAGCGCTGTGTTCCTCACATGATCAATAAACCACTCTAGCAGATGAAAACAGAAACTTTGAACTTTGAATTGTCCGGGAGGGTTGGGGACTTTTTGAACAGCAAACTGCCTCTTTTTGGTCCGGTACCAATTAAATAAATTTTGGTTGTGGTTCTGTGTAAATGTGCATGGGTGCACACTGCATGAGATGTTGCGTAATACCATCTAATGCCTAGCACACACTGGAATGATCATCGCCAAATCCTTCATCGATCATCGATTCCCTTCTACCCTGTCCCCATCCACCAATGGGCAAGCAAACAGACAGTCCCACCCCAAACTTTACCTTTAGTTGTGGCAGAAGTCACCATGTCGGGACACTTAAACAAACAGATCAATGTTTGGAAAGCATCACAGTGACCAGTGGCTTTGTCACTGCTTGTTAAACTGGAATGAAAGAAAATATTTTAACATGAAAAATACACAGAAACTTTAAATATAATTCAAAATGATGCAGTGATCCCAGTAAAGCAGGAGCATGAGCCAGTGTACTGTGCTCTGAGAAATACTGTAGGCTATATGTGACCTGCAGGGCAGCGGTTTGAAGACAGAGAAAGAGAATTTGAGTTCAAAGTCACAGCTGTGTAAACTTATATACCACAGACACACAAACACATACACACGTTGTGTTTTCATGTTTTATGGGGACTTTCCATAGACATAATGATTTTTACACTCTACAAATTGTATCTATCCTCAAACCCTAAACCTATCCATCACAGAAAACGTTCTGAATTTTTACATTTTCAAAGAAAATCACTTAGTATGATTTATAAGCTGTTTTCTTCATGGGGACCAAAAAATGTCCTCATCCCCAAATGTTGTCATCCTTGTGGGAACATTTTGTCCTCAATAATTAGGGTTTACCCGGATGCACGCACGCACACACACACACAAAGAGAGATTGCAGCTGTCAAAATGATGACAATAGGTTTCTATTTTTAAAATTTTAAACCCTAAAATATGTTTTGCATTGAAATATATGTACATTTATTTTAAGAAAATATATTATATATCATATTAATATCATATTATATATTAATATTTTTAACCTAAAAAATTTAATAATAAATAAATAAATAGTATGTAATACATCTATTTAAAGGAAATATATTATATATCATATATATATATATATGAATATCTTTAAAATAAAATAAATATTATTTATTTAATATCAAATAAATATGAAGTGAATATTATTGAAAATATTATTATTACTATTTAGACATTTACAAACCCGATTCCAAAAAAGTTGGGACACTGAACAAATTGTGAATAAAAAAGGAATGCAATAACTTACAAATCTCATAAACTTATATTTTATTCACAATAGAATATAGATAACATATCAAATGTTGAAAGTGAGACATTTGGAAATGTCATGCCAAATATTGGCTCATTTTGGATTTCATGAGAGCTACACATTCCAAAAAAGTTGGGACAGGTAGCAATAAGAGGCCGGAAAAGTTAAATGTACATATAAGGAACAGCTGGAGGACCAATTTGCAACTTATTAGGTCAATTGGCAACATGATTGGGTATAAAAAGAGCCTCTCAGAGTGGCAGTGTCTCTCAGAAGTCAAGATGGGCAGAGGATCACCAATTCCCCCAATGCTGCGGCGAAAAATAGTGGAGCAATATCAGAAAGGAGTTTCTCAGAGAAAAATTGCAAAGAGTTTGAAGTTATCATCATCTACAGTGCATAATATCATCCAAAGATTCAGAGAATCTGGAACAATCTCTGTGCATAAGGGTCAAGGCCAGAAAACCATACTGGATGCCCGTGATCTTCGGGCCCTTAGACGGCACTGCATCACATACAGGAATGCTACTGTAATGGAAATCACAACATGGGCTCAGGAATACTTCCAGAAAACATTGTCGGTGAACACAATCCACCGTGCCATTCGCCGTTGCCGGCTAAAACTCTATAGGTCAAAAAAGAAGCCACATCTAAACATGATCCAGAAGCACAGGCGTTTTCTCTGGGCCAAGGCTCATTTAAAATGGACTGTGACAAAGTGGAAAACTGTTCTGTGGTCAGACGAATCAAAATTTGAAGTTCTTTTTGGAAAACTGGGACGCCATGTCATCCGGACTAAAGAGGACAAGGACAACCCAAGTTGTCATCAGCGCTCAGTTCAGAAGCCTGCATCTCTGATGGTATGGGGTTGCATGAGTGCGTGTGGCATGGGCAGCTTACACATCTGGAAAGGCACCATCAATGCTGAAAGGTATATCCAAGTTCTAGAACAACATATGCTCCCATCCAGACGTCGTCTCTTTCAGGGAAGACCTTGCATTTTCCAACATGACAATGCCAGACCACATACTGCATCAATTACAACATCATGGCTGCGTAGAAGAAGGATCCGGGTACTGAAATGGCCAGCCTGCAGTCCAGATCTTTCACCCATAGAAAACATTTGGCGCATCATAAAGAGGAAGATGCGACAAAGAAGACCTAAGACAGTTGAGCAACTAGAAGCCTGTATTAGACAAGAATGGGACAACATTCCTATTCCTAAACTTGAGCAACTTGTCTCCTCAGTCCCCAGACGTTTGCAGACTGTTATAAAAAGAAGAGGGGATGCCACACAGTGGTAAACATGGCCTTGTCCCAACTTTTTTGAGATGTGTTGATGCCATGAAATTTAAAATCAACTTATTTTTCCCTTAAAATGATACATTTTCTCAGTTTAAACATTTGATATGTCATCTATGTTGTATTCTGAATAAAATATTGAAATTTGAAACTTCCACATCATTGCATTCTGTTTTTATTCACAATTTGTACAGTGTCCCAACTTTTTTGGAATCGGGTTTGTATTTATTTATTTTTTACTTTTTTTTTTTTTTAACAATTGAGGATGTCCCCCATAGGAAGGAATGATGTTTTATTAACAAAGTTCGGGAGGAACATGTTCAAATGATCTATCCAATCATGTCATTCCAGCCAGCTGTCAGCAATTAGTAATCAACATGTCTACCCAATCAGCACAAGTGGAGGATTATATAAATACTCAGTCGACTCATCAATGTTCCTCGGCAGTTTTTCAGCATCCCTCCACCACCCCGTCTCCTCACACTCGCCTGGTTACTTCCTAACCAGAAATACAGTAGTACTGGGTTCGGGCCAAAATGGCGAGCTCGGAGCCCTCTCCTCGGACAGCACACCAAATACGCATACTACTTACTCTGTCTGACTTAGTAAGTATGAACAGATTATTTGTAAGTGTAAACTTGTGAAATTCAGGTTTGGAACAACTTGAGGGTGAGTAAATGATTTTGAATTTTCAGTTTTGGGGTGAACTATCCCTTTAAAGGGATAGTTCACCCAAAAATGAAAATTTGATGCTTATCTGCTTACCCCCAGAGCATCCAAGATATAGGTGACTTTGTTTCTTCAGTAGAACACAAATGAAGATTTTTAACTCCAACCGTTGCAGTCTGTCAGTTGTATAATGCATGTGAATGGTAACAAAATCTATGAGAGTAAAAAAACATGCACAGACAAATCCATATTAAACACTGCGGCTCGTGACAGATAAACATCAAATTTTCATTTTTGGGTGAACTATCCCTTTAATGCCAAGTGTAAACGCAGCCATTGTTGATATGACGTGAAATTAACAAGGTCTTTTTCTTGGGAGAAACATCTGAAAAGCAGGATGCTTTAGCAGAAGTCTAGGAGAAACAACAGGGATGTTAAAGAGATATTCTTTGTGGTTTTTATTTTTTTTTATTCCTATGGGAATCTTTAATGAGGTATTTTTGTGTGTCTATCAGAAGAAGGTTTACATCTAACATCTCGCCTTTCCAAACCGCCCCTTCATTTTCATTTCATTGATGTCTCATAATAAACAGACTTAATTATTGAACCCTGGGTGTCTCCCAGCCTTACAGTTAAGCCCCCTGTGGGAATGCGTGTGCGTCTGTTTATATTAATTTCTTTCTTTTACGTAAAATATCAAAGTACTCAGTCTGTCGATGTCTGCTGCTTTTAAACTATGCTCTCCCTAATTACTTCAAATAAATCCATCAGGCTACAAATCAAATCAAAGCAGCCCATCAATTATGAAATACTTTACAAAAACAACAATCTGCCCTCCTGTCCCTGCGTTTGTCTCTGAGTCACTTTTATCAGCGAGACGGCTTTTTAAAAACAAGATAGCAAGCAACGACGCTGCCTCATTACAATGCCGTATGGCATCAAGAGCACTCATGTGAAGACAATCTGTCATCCACCACAAAGCTGAAGAGGGAGATCAGGTTTTAAAACCATCCTTAACTGCGTCTTTTACAACCTCTGGAGGAATCACACTCATGTTACTTGCATTTGCTCTAACAACCAATTAAATTCATGAAATTGGTGTGGGATCCCTGCTGATGTGGGCCGTATATGCACTGAGATTATAGTCTAAAAATATCACCACCACTCAAAACCATGACATCAATTACAGCAGAACAATTCATATTTACATTAAAAAAAAAAAATGTGAGTGGTGTCTGTGCAAATGCTGTCGTGTATTATAATGTTGTGGGTGGTTTCTAGGGTGTTGCTATGTGGTAGCTAACTAGCCCAAGTCAAATGAGCCCGCACCTCCTCAAGTCTGTAAGTCAGGGAGATTTTCAGCTGTTTTATAGGCCTCCAGATGAAAATCATCAGTCTGGTCACCTAGTAAAGTGACAGATCTCCTCAGCAAGACATGATTAGAGGAATCATCCACAAATGGTGCGGGATGTTTCCACCTGGAAAGGCTGTCCCGTCTAAAATTGCAAATTAGACAACGTTACAGAACAAATCATTTAAATGAATAATTCATCTAACAAAATGATACATTACTGCAATAAATAAATAACTAAATGCTACTGTTCTCTGTTTTCAAATAAATTAATACTTTTATTCAGCAAGGATGCATTAAATTGATCAAAAGTGACAGTAAAGAATCAAATCTGTTCTTTTGAGCTTTCTATTCATCAACGAATCCTGAGAAAAAAATGATCAATTTCCGCAAAAATATTAAGCAGCACAACTGTTTTCAGCACTGATAATAATCATAAATGTTTCTTGAGCAGCAAATCATCATATTTAGAATGATTTCTGAAGGATCATGTGAGACTGAAGACTAGAGTAATGATGCTGAAAATTCAGCTTTGATACATCCATCCATCCATCCATCCATCCATCCATACGGGACAGGCTAATATTCTCTGGCAGGCTCAGTGATCCAGTAGGTGGGTGGGACTCCTAGTTTCTCTTTATCAGTTCAGAGTGCATCAATTATTCAACAACGGGGAAGATGTGGACCTCAAGATTAACTTTTTGCTGTTGTTTTTATTGCTTTTTTGCCACCTGCCAAGAGCACAGGACATATTCAGTTTAATACAGAGCAAACATATAGACATATACACACATTCATTCACTCCCACAAACGCACTCATGTTTACTGTTCTAATAAAGGATGGATGGGTGAATGGATGGATGGATGGATGGATGGGTGAGTGGATGTATGGATGGATGGGTGAGTGAGTTGATGGATGGATGGGTGAGTGAATGAGTGGATGGATGAGTGAGTGGATGGATGGATGGATGGATGGATGGATGGATAGGTGAGTGGATGGATGGATGGGTGAGTGAGTGGATGGATGGATGGGTGGGTGAGTGGGTGAATGGATGAGTGGATGGGTGAGTGAGTGGATGGATGGGTGGGTGAGTGAGTGAGTGAGTGGGTGAATGGATGAGTGGATGGGTGAGTGAGTGAGTGGATGGATGGGTGGGTGAGTGAGTGAGTGAGTGAGTGAGTGAGTGGGTGAATGGATGAGTGGATGGGTGAGTGAGTGAGTGGATGGATGGGTGAGTGGATGGGTGAGTGAGTGAATGAGTGGATGGATGGATGAGTGGATGAGTGAGTGGATGGATGGATGGGTGGGTGAGTGGGTGAATGGATGAGTGGATGGGTGAGTGAGTGAGTGGATGGGTGGATGAGTGAGTGGATGGATGGATGGGTGGGTGAGTGAGTGAGTGAGTGGGTGAGTGGATGGGTGAGTGAGTGAGTGAGTGGATGGATGGGTGAGTGGATGGGTGAGTGAGTGAATGAGTGGATGGATGGATGAGTGGATGAGTGAGTGGATGGATGGGTGGGTGGGTGGATGGATGGATGGGTGGGTGGGTGAGTGAGTGAGTGAGTGAGTGAGTGGATGGATGGATGAGTGAGTGGGTGAGTGAGTGGATGGATGGGTGAGTGGGTGGATGGATGGATGGATGGATGGATGGATGGTATTCCTCATTTTAACACTCACTGAAAATATATATAGGGGCCCTAAAATGTTTTTGGATGCTTAAGAAACACACTTGAATGTCATTGCACTGGATAGTAAACTAAGCAAGCATCTGTATCTGCTCAAATGCTGCAGGATCTTTGCTTTCACTAACCTTGTACTTCATTTTTGAAGTATCAATGTCTTTTAATTAACTTTGGGTGATTTTTAGTGGATGTGGTCAGTTCACAAAGGTCACACATAAACTATCAACATGTTCCACTAACCAAAAGCAAACATAACATCACAAAAATATGTTCTTCTTTACTGACATTCTGACATTTCTATGTGTGGTCCTCGTGCCCAAATACGCCTCTGCATAATGCTTTTTAACAACATTTACAGAGTGCTAGTTATCTTTCAATGCACGTATCTATGCAGATATTCTCTAAATTATGACACAAATGAAAACAAATTAAATCACTGTTTTATATATTAAATCGTGCCCTCACTTTTGGAGCCAAGAACCTGAAAGTATATGACCCACAAATTACAGAATACTGCCAAATACTCATTACTTACTCTGAATGCTATTTTCATTCCCATTCGGCATGCAAATTAAATGGACCAGGCTGTGTGCAGTTAGATAATATATATATAAGCAATAAAAGAAAACAACAATGAATATCATTATTTTGGCAGCATGAAACACACACAGACAAGAAAAAGCTCTCTAGGTGAATGTCACAAAACTGGCCAAGAACATGTAACAGTGTTATTTCAACTCACTCTACAATAAAAGAAAGTCCTTTGTCTAGCACTGAGACATTTTTTAATGACATGTTGAATTGAAATACAATAAAAATATAATATAGATAAAAAGAACATATTACTGCACAAAAATCATTACTATAATGAAAAAAAAATAATTACATATTATTTCAATAGTAATGAATTTATTATATTGTTTTATTTTTATACCACGTTTAAAAGGGCTATATGTAGAATTCAGAAACCCTTGTTATTAGCGACACCGGTGGCCATGAACTGCAGCCAACAACTTACTGCTCGTGCTCGTGCTCGCACTCGTATAAGAGACTGATCGTGATTCAGTGCCCTGATATACTCACAGAGATGTTCTTTTTCGCTCTTTGCTTAGAAGTAAACAGAAGTTAGAAATAAGTTTGTACACTTTCCTCTCAATAACAAAATAAACACACAGCAATTAAGAAAGCATCTGATCATAGCGATGTGGAGATGTTTGCACCGGCTCAATTCACCGGCATCATGTCGACAGATGAGGTAATTAAAATTACACTGTTATGATTATAAAGTAGCTTATGTCATGCCCACAGACCGTTGGCTGAAAGTCTGATGCATTTGGCACACAAAATTGGATACAATTTAGGAGTTTCGAAGTCGTCATCTGATTGGTTGAATACTACAGGATGTCTGGGGAGACGTGTGTGTGTGGCGTTCTTAAATGGTATGCCTCGAAACAAAGATGCTGTGATGCCAAACGCCCTCATGGAAAGAGCAAGCTGTTGAGTTTATAACTGTGACAATGAGAGCTTACTAGGGTCAGCTAAATTCTGGATTTTCAAAAGAATGTGAACTATGTAAAGTTCACAGAATAGACACTTTAAAATACGTCCAAGAGGTTTACACACTGGTCTGTTGTAGGCCCTGTCCCAAATGGCACCCTAAACACTCGCGGTCTTCCTCTGGGTCTGCACTTTCGTGACGCAATGCCGCTTTGACTGTCGGGAAGAAGTCCGCTGCGGAGCTTGCACCAGTGCGGGCTCAGCAAAAGTGTGCATCAAGGGCACATATCGACCGCGAAGGAGGTGCTCGTGAGCACCCTTCTGAAACCTAAAATGACTAAATGAGAAACTCTACGGTCTCATGGACTTAATGGACATGTGCACGCGGCAGCCATTGTAAGTCCACAAGACCGAAAGTGCGTATGAAGTGTGCCATTTGGGACTGGGCCATTGTAGGGACATCGTTACATTTTCACATCACTAAACATGATGCGGAACAAAATGAACTGTGATTGGTTGCTTTACATGTCAGTCAGACGTCCTGTGGCCGGTCCTTGGCCAATGAAAGCTGCGATGGAGTCCAGACCTTCTGCCATCAGTCTGAAGGTCTGGCTATGTGAGACTAATTTGAGACTATATATATATATATATATATATAGACTATTTATTTTGTAGAAACCATGGAAACACCAAAGACGCTTTAATATATTATGTGTTTTATTAGACAGGCGAGCAACTGTTTGGATACGTTCATCGACAGAAAACTAATCATTGTTATACAGCTCAACACAGTTAGTCTTATTGTTTACATCTGGTTTTCTTGATTTACCGCGAGTACCATGTTTTACCATGACTAATATCGATCTAGCTCACTGCAGTGTGCAACAAGTGTCTCGTAGCCGCCGAGTGAACGCACAGAGTAGCATTATAACATAACTTTCAACACACTCAGATGTATCTAATATGATAAAACAGCGCTGCGTTACCCCACGTACACATGAGCGGAAGAAGCAGGAGCGCTCATCTGCAGCATAATAAAATCTCCACGAAATACAGGCGTCCTCAAGCTACACCTTTGTTTTGAATAAGTGATCTCTAGCGGCAAAAAAATTACATATTGTGGCTTTAATGAGAAAGTTTAATATAATAACTTATTTTCTTCTTTTAAACAAAACTTTGCAAGATTCACACCTCTCTCTTGTACCATTCATCATCTTGATTATCGGTAATAAAGATGATGAATGGTACAAGAGAGAGGTGTGAATCTTACAAAGTTTCACACATCTAGCATCAATGCTACCAACTCTAAGAAGCAAAAACTAGTGATATATCACTTCGACTTTCACAGTGAGCATTCAACAGCAGCATTCCTATGAGAAAAGCGAGTATTGGAGCATGTGAACATCACAGGAACTCATCACGAAGCTGACACGAGCAGCAGAGAGGAATCATTTTGTCAACCCTGTGCTTTCAATCGACCCCTTAGATAATTAACCGATGCTTATCACAGGAGCTGTAATCATGAGGGCTTAAAGCGGGAGACTGCAGTAAAACCACAGCTTTTCTCTGACCTCCATGAACTGCTATGATTTTATGTACAAAAATTGCATATTTAAGCAATAAGGCACGAGCAATATAATCATCACTGCAATACAATCATAATATTAGAATGATTTCTGAAGGATCATGTGACACTGAAGACTGGAGTAATGATGCTGAAAATTCAGCTTTGATCACAGGAATAAATTACATTTTACAATATATTCACATAGAAAACAGTTATTTTAAATTGTAATAACATTTCAAAAATTTAAACAGTTTTACTATATATATAAGCAATATCTTGTCTTTCACTATATAGTGTATTTTAGCATGACTGAAAGGTTGGCCAATCAGCATCCAGGACCAAAAATAGCTGTTTTATAATTATGTTTAATTACTCTAGTGCTTTAGATTCACTTCCTAGCAGGCAGGCTTTGCCTGATCAATGTTAATACAACACAACTCTGACTCCAAATGTTAAGCAGATACTCGCTGGTCCGTTAAACGTGGTCAAGACAACAGACTTGACAGAAAAGCCCACCACAGACAGTGCCCACAGTGAAAGATGTGATGGATCAGTGGTCCAGCGTCTGAATCGATACCTCCACTACCCCTCCCCGTCTCCCAGACTTTAAATAAGTCCACCATCCACATCACAATCCATATATTGACTCCTGTTGTGAAACCTTTTTTTTTTTTTGCCCTGGTGCAGTGGAGCATTTCAGGGTGATGGTAAGGGTGAAGCCAGCGGCTACATGCCGTAATTAATGCTGAGTGGGGCCATTACCAAACTCATTGCTGATGTTATGTGTTATGAAATGGTCTGTCTAAGAGGAGCTGTACATCTCTGTCCTGGAATGAATCCTCTTAATCCATCTAAAAGAGGACAAATACAAGAGGATGGAAGCTGTAAAATGTGTGGGATCAACCTTTATCCCTCACTGTCTAGACTGGTGGTTCTCAAATTGTTTTGCTTCAGGATCAAGTAGCAATAGTAAAATGTTGTGCAAAATTCAATTTTGATGGTTTCATGTTCTTGGCAGCCAAAATTTCAAAGCGCAAAACACTGTGGTCACCAGTCATATTATGAAAAGCAACACTGAATTAAATTCTGCTTCACTTGCAACAAGCATAAATTCTGCCTATAGCAACAGATGCATTTCTGCAAAAATGCACGAGTTTTATTGGATGCATGGTGTTTCACGTCACCAACAAAACATAAATGAGATGCATTTTCTCTTTACCTTTCACATGCATTTTGCTTTTTAGAACTATGCACGATTGATTATAAAGCTTGTTGCATTCTATTATATGAATTTATCATTATTTTTGATAAAAAATAATGAACAGACATGCAAATTTGACTGACTGTTCTAGGTGTTTTAGGGGTTTTCGAATGCCATGGACCCCCAAATATGATCATCCTTGTGCGAGGGACCCCGATCCCTCCATTCATTCATGTATAAAGCCCCAATTTATACTGTGAAAAATTTCATTTTTAATATTATTTATTTATTTTTACAGTTTTTCTCTTAACTTTCTCTCTGTTATAGATGAAAGAAGACAGAGGAAGATAAATAGACATGAAGAAAGAAATCAGATTGAACAATAACTGTTGCTATATCCATCAATAAACACGCAATGCCGCTGATTCTTTACGTTCATGAGGGATTTAATTATTTTAAAATGGCTAATTAGTTGAGCTAGTTAGATGGAGGGCGGTCACTATTTTTATTTAGTTGATTAGTGAGGGCTACATATGTACGTCATGAGATTATGAGTAATTTTTCTGCTTTCCGCTCATTGTCACTTTTCAACCTTCAACACAGCTCAGCAAACATCCGGAAACAGGGGGAAAGAAATCTGACACATCTGCTGACACAAGCCAGACTGTTCATCATTAAGTTATCATCATTACTGTTTCTATAGTGATTTGACAGCATTCAGAGACATTCAAAGGCATATTCATTTCTGAAGAAAATGTGTGACCTTACATGCTGGTTTCAAGATTTAACTTAAATTAACTTTAATTTTCTTAGGATATCAAACCTAGGCCCACAACCTGTGCCACTTTGTAAAAAAAAAAAAAAAAAATCTGTCAATATTTTATACAAATTCTAATTTTAAAAAGAAAAGTATGTACTGCATTTTGCAATATTTATGTAAAATATTATTTAACTAAATATAAAATAATATATTTATTTTGCAGTATTTATGAAAATGTGACCTGACATACTAGTATCAAGAGTAAACTTTAGCATACTTAGGAAGTTTCTTTCTTAGGAAGAAATCACACTTAGGCCCAGATCCTGCATCTTTTGGTAGAAATTCAAATAGATACCATTAAAAAAAAAAAGTAATTATAAGTAATTTGCCATATTTATGCTATAATATATTGATATTATTTGTTGTTCATTGATCGTAATGATTTCTCTTTTTTTTTTTATTGGATAATGATGATGTGCATTGTATCATGTGCATCTTTATAAGACCTTCTGATTTGAACAACAATCACCAAATCCTTAATGTAAATATGTTATTTATATTTGATCAAACTCACTTACCAAAGATAGAGCTCCCTCGTGTGGTTTTGTCTTGTGAACTTATTCAACTTACTTAATTTACTGCATTTTGCAATATTTATGTAAAATATTAACTAAATATAAAATAATATATTTATTTTGTAATATTTATGAAAATATGTGACCTGACATACTAGAATCAAGAGTAAACTTTAACATACTTTTTTTTTAGTTACCAAAGATAGAGCTCCCTCGTGTGGTTTTTGTCTTGTGAACTTATTCAAAGCGCATGCGTGCTTTTTACATCCGGAAGCATTGGGTTTATAAACAACATTTCATGTGCGACTGTCACAAACTGGCGTTTTTAATAAATATCAGCTTAAAATGACTTTGAAAATATAAATAATTTTTCTTGTGACTTGTACGTCAGGAAAAATCGTCATTAGACGATTCCGAGGCTGCAATATCAAGTCGAAGAAGGTAATTTAGCTGAAGTTAAACATGTTGATAAGTTGTAATGTAAATATCTCTTCTACATATTACCATTAATGAAAGTCCGACCTGATTTTGATTTAGCAGTTTGGTAATAATAGATAACAGCATATGCCTTGATTTGTTGTTTTCATTGGTTTGTGTTTATGAAGTATTAAATATGCTTTTGAATCCTAGTTAAGATTGAAGATGCCAGCTCGAAACACTATCAACAGTGGAGTCAGATACTCCAAACTAGCGAGTGATGATGACGGATACATCGATCTCCAGGTGAGAGAGAAGCTTTTAATGCACTTAAATGCATATATCAGTGTTGCTCACTTTAATATGAGTCATTTCCATGGTGTATCTACATATCTATTTATTAATATGTCTGCGTTTTTGTCTGTCTGACTGTCTATGTGTATGTATTATTATATATCTTTGCATGCATGTATGTACAGGTATGTATCACACATAATATTATATTTATACATTTAAATATATATCACACATAAATAATTATAATATCACATACAAACCCAATTCCAAAAAAGTTGGGACACTGTACAAATTGTGAATAAAAACAGAATGCAATGATGTGGAAGTTTCATATTTCAATATTTTATTCAGAATACAACATAGATGACATATCAAATGTTTAAACTGAGAAAATGTATAATTTTAAGGGAAAAATAAGTTGATTTTAAATTTCATGGCATCAACACATCTCAAAAAAGTTGGGACAAGGCCATGTTTACCACTGTGTGGCATCCCCTCTTCTTTTTATAACAGTCTGCAAACGTCTGGGGACTGAGGAGACAAGTTGCTCAAGTTTAGGAATAGGAATGTTGTCCCATTCTTGTCTAATGCAGGCTTCTAGTTGCTCAACTGTCTTAGGTCTTCTTTGTCGCATCTTCCTCTTTATGATGCGCCAAATGTTTTCTATGGGTGAAAGATCTGGACTGCAGGCTGGCCATTTCAGTACCCGGATCCTTCTACGCAGCCATGATGTTGTAATTGATGCAGTATGTGGTCTGGCATTGTCATGTTGGAAAATGCAAGGTCTTCCCTGAAAGAGACGACGTCTGGATGGGAGCATATGTTGTTCTAGAACTTGGATATACCTTTCAGCATTGATGGTGCCTTTCCAGATGTGTAAGCTGCCCATGCCACACGCACTCATGCAACCCCATACCATCAGAGATGCAGGCTTCTGAACTGAGCGCTGATAACAGCTTGGGTTGTCCTTGTCCTCTTTAGTCCGGATGACATGGCGTCCCAGTTTTCCAAAAAGAACTTCAAATTTTGATTCGTCTGACCACAGAACAGTTTTCCACTTTGCCACAGTCCATTTTAAATGAGCCTTGGCCCAGAGAAAACGCCTGCGCTTCTGGATCATGTTTAGATATGGCTTCTTTTTTGACCTATAGAGTTTTAGCCGGAAGTGGCGAATGGCACGGTGGATTGTGTTCACCGACAATGTTTTCTGGAAGTATTCCTGAGCCCATGTTGTGATTTTCCATTACAGTAGCATTCCTTATGTGATGCAGTGCCGTCTAAGGGCCCGAAGATCACGGGCATCCAGTATGGTTTTCCGGCCTTGACCCTTACGCACAGAGATTGTTCCAGATTCTCTGAATCTTTGGATGATATTATGCACTGTAGAAGATGATAACTTCAAACTCTTTGCAATTTTTCTCTGAGAAACTCCTTTCTGATATTGCTCCACTATTTTTCGCCGCAGCATTGGGGGAATTGGTGATCCTCTGCCCATCTTGACTTCTGAGAGACACTGCCACTCTGAGAGGCTCTTTTTATACCCAATCATGTTGCCAATTGACCTAATAAGTTGCAAATTGGTCCTCCAGCTGTTCCTTATATGTACATTTAACTTTTCCGGCCTCTTATTGCTACCTGTCCCAACTTTTTTGGAATGTGTAGCTCTCATGAAATCCAAAATGAGCCAATATTTGGCATGACATTTCAAAATGTCTCACTTTCAACATTTGATATGTTATCTATATTCTATTGTGAATAAAATATAAGTTTATGAGATTTGTAAGTTATTGCATTCCTTTTTTATTCACAATTTGTTCAGTGTCCCAACTTTTTTGGAATCGGGTTTGTATTATAATACATATAATATTATGTATAATGAATAATAAATATTTTTCACTCAAATCAATGCAGGAGTTCCGTTTTTATTGCATTTTCCAATGTACAGTAGTTAAAGGGATAGTTCACCCCAAAATGAGAATTCTGTCATTAATTCCTCACCCTCAAGTCGTTCCAAACCCGTAAGACCTTTGTTCATCTTCAGAACACAAATGAAGATATTTTTGATGAAATCCGAGAGCTCTCTGACCCCTCCATAGACAGCAAAGTAATTAACACTTTCAAGGCCCAGAAAGGCAGTAAAGACATCGTTAAAACAGTCCATGTGACTCCAGTGGTTCAACCTTAATGTTATGAAGCGTCAAGAATACTTTTTGTGTGCAAAAAACAAACAAAAATAATAACTTTATTCAACAGTTTCGTTCTAGCCTGTCTCAGTCTCCTACACAGTTTACGTTGTAAAAACAGTGCAGCTCCTGCGTCATCATCATCAGGTGCTCACGTGAACAGCATCGGCTGCCGTAGAACTCGAGAGCAGCGCAGGAGACTGACACAGGCTAGAATGAAATTGTTGAATAAAGTCGTTATTTTTGCGCACAAAAAGTATTCTCATCGCTTCATAATATTAAGGTTGAACCACTAGAGTCACATTGACTATTTTAACAATGTCTTTCCTCCCTTTCTGGGCCTTGAAAGTGGTAATTACATTGCTGTCTATGGAGGGGTCAGAGAGCTCTCAGATTTCATCAAAAATATCTTCATTTGTGTTCTGAAGATGAACGAAGGTCTTACGGGTTTGGAACGACATGAGGGTGAGGAATTAATGACAGAATTCGAATTTTTGGGTGAACTATCCCTTTAATTTTACGTTTACTGCTTTAGACTGAAATTCTGCACGAGTGCATTGTAATATTGAGCATTGTAATATGCTCTTTCTCTTTTCAGTTTAAGAGAAGTCCTCCTAAAGTCCCTTATAAAGCGATCGCCCTGGCAACCGTTCTCTTCCTCATCGGCTCCATACTGATCACCATCGGATCCCTCCTGTTAGCAGGATATTTTGACGTTGATGATGATGTGAGTGCATTATTATAGCTCTGCCTTTACAGATTGCACCATTATTAGCTTCTCGTTCAGATATCTAGAAAAGTTCTTCATGCATTTGTTAGTGTGCGTTTATTTGATTTCATAGGGCTGTTGTTTTATGTTTTCTATTTACACAATCCTAATAGTCTCAGGAGCATTTGCAGTGTGAATGCATTTCTCATATGTCAAACTATCAGCTGCTTTATAGAAGGTTAAAACAAAACTTTAAGAGTTTATTGTGTTTTCCAGTCAGCGTTATTTTACTATTATTTATATACTATTGTATTAGTTAATTATTAATAATTTGAATTATCTTTTTTGTATATTTTCATTTTTCATTTTAGTTTAAGGTTTAGCAACTTAGTCATTTTTATTGTTATTTTTAATTTTTCTATATAGCTTCAACTTATTTTGGTAACACTTTACTTGAAGGCTTTATGTATAATGCATTATAAAAGTATTTTTAGTGCATTAATTATGCCTTGTAATGCACCTTATAATGCATTGTATTATTTCATGAATAAGTGTAACCGTTATAGTTACATTATATTGCACAGTTATACTACTTATCTATTCATTGTTACACCTTTAGAAAGTATAACTGATTAAGATACATGACAAATAACCGTTTTGAGACATAGCAAGGCATCTGCAAATATTACAAAGCATTTTTAACGTTGCTTACAATTATTTATGAAAAGATATATTGGATTATAGCGTACATTATGAATAGTTTTATAATGCATTATACATAAAGACTTTAAGTGTTACCTTTATTTTTATTTCAGTCTTAGTTTGAGTAATTTTAGAATTTCATTAAATATATATATATATATATATATATATATATATATAATATTTATGTGTGTTTATACAGTATAGACACAGAAATGTATATATAATATGTATAAATATAATAATATTAATATAAATATATTTATTTATATAATTTTAGCGTCATTTTAATCAAATTAATTCAATTACTGAAAATAATTTTTAATAGTTTTAGCTAACAATAACAACACCGTAGGCCTGGAAATGTCATGGACATTTCTAAAGTGAATATATATTTTGCTAATTATGCTCTTGCTTCTTTATTGAAAAAGGTAATTTCTCATTTTTTTTCTCGAATTGTTCTTCTTTTCAATGGTTCAAAGCAATTTAGAAATTGGCTTGAATCAAAATGATTTTAAAAAACATCTTTATCCAGTATTGTCATAACAAATTATTTGAAAACACTTAATGAAATGTATCGGTGTAAGAAATGTGAGAAGGACATTTCCTCTAGTCTCAGAGTAAGTTTTATGGCTAGATGCATGACCATATATTCAGTCAGTCAGTTTATCATCCTACAGTACACTGAACTTCTGGAAGTGTTTTATTCAGTGGCAGAATGTGGTGAGATTACGCAGCACCTGATGTGGAGGTTAATCCTCCAGATTTAGTAACGCCGCTCTTAAGAAACCCCTCCGTCTGTGGCCTGTCCTATTTCTTGAGCTAGTCCAGCTAATGCAGCTCGGTCAATGTGAATCCAGACTAGAGCTTCTTGTTAAAAGAGAAACATTTTCATTCAGTCTAACAGTATTTATTATTCTCCTACTACATTCACACTGCAGTAGAATGTGCCACAAAGGACTAAACGTGACATGGATCTGAAAAAATTGAATATGACCTTTTTAAATTCTGATATAAGTCACATATTTGGAAATAACTCTGATTTGTATCAGATTTTTGTAGTGATGTTTTAGAGCGGTTTGAATAGTCCAGTTGGAATTAGTGTGATTTTTATCTTGACATTCGTTGCTCTATTAAAATGAATAAATCAATGCATTAAAATACAAAATACTCTGAAATGGGCCACATTTGAAGGGTCACTTGAAGAAAAATGTGTTTGAGTCGATATTGAGAACACAAAATACCCTTTGCACTGTAGATTAATCAGTATATGTTTTTGACATCTCTGAATTCAGATCTGTGCCACATATTTGGAAATAACCATGATTCGTATCGGATTTTTGTAGTGACGTTTTAGAACGGCTGGAATTAGTGTTTTTTTTTTTTTTTTGACAAGTTTGCATTTGTCATAATTGTGCACTGGTATCTATTAAAATTAATAAATTGACGCATTAAAAAGACTCTCAAATGGGGCACATTTGGTCACTTGAACAAACACATTCAGGTACAGTAATAGTACAGTAATAATAAATCATCATATTAAAATGATTTCTGAAGGATCATGTAACACTGAAAACTGGAGTGCTGAAAATTCTGCTTTGATCACAGGAATAAATTACATTTTAAAATGCATTCAAATAGAAAACAGTTATTTTAAATGGTAATAATATTTCACAATATTATTGTTTTTTTCTGTATTTTTGATCAAATAAATGCAGGCTTAATGAGCATAAGAGACTTCTTTCAAAAACTATTAAAAATAGTCATGTATATACTATACTGTATATATATTTCATATTTAGAAATAACTGATACGGATCGGATTTTTGCAGTGATGTTTTAGAACGGTTGGAATTAGTGTGATTTTTAACTTGACATTCTATGAAGAATCTATAAAAATAAACATTCTAAAAAAAAATAAGTGTTCGTTCTGCTTTAAAATTTTAAGTTTAGTCAGCTTGAAATGTGAAGTTGTGATATTTGAGTTGACTAAACTTAAAATTTTAAGCAGCACGAACACTTACTTTAAGTTGAAACAACAATTTTTTTACAGTAGGCCACATTTAGAGGGATATTTGAGCAGATACTGAGAATACAAAATTGCACTGTAGATTGATTAGTAGATGACAGGCTTTGAGGTCGTCAGAAAACCACCTATTTTTGACAGTTATTAATGAGCTGTGCAGGTGTTTGACCCGGCGAGCACTGAAACTCAACCTCCCTGTCTTTCTGTCACTCACAGCACCGTGATCGCACCATCCCTGTCCTGATTATTGGAATCCTGGTCTTTCTTCCTGGGTTTTACCACCTGCGCATCGCCTATTACGCCTCCAAGGGTTACCGTGGTTATTCCTACGATGACATCCCTGACTTTGATGACTGAGCGACAGGGACGTACTGTCAGCCTGCTGATGTGACAGACATTTGAACCTCGTTTTCCTGCCGCTGATGTCCGCCACGTCACAATGACTTGACAGGCTCATTTTTAAAATTTTTTTTTTTTTTTATAGAGTGAGAAGGTGGTTTAAATTCATGAACTAGTATGTTTCGTGTGAGGAAAATGGATTTCATGCTATTATTTGTAATGAAAACCAGTCACAGTTCAGTTGTTATATCAGTATGCTGTAGTGAGTTACAGGTCTTTGGAACGAGCAAAGCCTGAAGCAAGAAAACCTACTCAAAACATGCCACATGCTGTTTCATATTTTACAATTATTTTGATGGATTGCACTAGGGTTGAAATCTGTCATTAAGGATGTGATATTTGCTCATTTTTGAGGATTGGTCTTAACATATAACCAACTTAACTTTACCATTCCAAACTGTCCTTGAGATTAAAAGCAAAAGGGTTTTATTTTTAATTTAAATAATTTTAGTGTAAGAAAGCATCATTGCAGACTTTCCATGTTAATTTTTGATGTCATGCCACTGGATTTAACTTATTTTCATTTATGTGATTTTATTGCTGTTACAGAGAATGCTTTGATTAAATAATTTGTTTTAAAAACTGAAGTCTGATTGTTTTTATGAATGCACAGTTTTAGAAAACCTCTGAATTGGTCATTGTCAATTTTTTCAGTAAAAAAGGTGCAAAATTACATTTACTGTAGTTGATTTTTGGTGGTCAACTTGCGCCCCCGTGTGGGTCATAAATGAACTTGTGCTCAAAATAACATCATTGAAATTCTTTTGTTTGGAAAAAAAAATGAAGACCAGCAAACAGTATGTTATCAAGAGCATAAGATAATGCATCTCTTTTCTAATCCGAATTGCATATTGGATATATAATGTTAAAATGAGAAACGGCTTGTCTGCTCGCTTTTACATTTACTGAGTATGAAGTTAATGAACACTTTAGGGTCCAATTCTCACTATAAATAGTTGCTTATTAGCATGCATATTACTAGAATATTGGCTGTTTATTAGTACTTATAAAGCACATATTAATGCATGATTCTGCATGAACATATTCTACATCCATAATCCTACCCAATACCTAAACTTATCAACTACCTTACTAACTATTAATAAGAAGTAATTAGGAGTTTATTGAGGCAAAAGTCATAGTTAATAGTGAGAATTGGACCCTAATCTAAAATGTTCAAATTCTAAAATATGTATAAACAGCCGATAATAAATAATGCTACCTAATAGCTTGTGTAAAATTGAATCTTTTATTATTAAAACCCCAAATTTTACAGAAAAACCACACATTTGTTTCTCAATGATCCACCAAAAAGACATTTAAAATTCTAAAATATGTATAAACAGCCGATAATAAATAATACTACGTAATAGCTTGTCTAAAATTGAATCTTTTGTTATTAAAACCCCAAATTTTACAGCAAAACCAAACATTTGTTTCTCAATGATCCACCAAAAAGACATTTAAAATTCTAAAATATGTATAAACAGCACATAGCTTGTCTAAAATTTAATATTTTGTTATTAAAACCCCACATTTTACAGCACGAAACTCTGTTGTAACAGGTGTAATTTGTATTATTGAAGGCTAATGGTTAGGTTATATATCCAAAAGCACAAATAACACAATTAATAGAATCAGTTCGTTCAGGTTATTGAGAACAAAAATAATTAGTATTGTAAAAAAAAAAATAAATAAATAAAGTGAATAAAAATAAATATTTATCATAATTTACATTGTTTAATATTTTATGTTGTAATATATTGTACACTGTAATGACAACTGCCAGAAACTTTTTCCCTCTTACAATCTGTAGAGAGAGAGAGAATGTGAATATATGTATATGTATGTATGTATATATGTGTGTGTGTGTGTGTGTGTGTGTGTGTGTGTGTGTGTGTGTGTGTGTGTGTGTGTGTGTGTGTGTGTGTGTGTGTGTGTGTGTGTGTGTGTGTGTGTGTGTGTGTGTGTGTGTGTGTGAGTGAATGAGCAGCAGCGCTACAATGTATCAGCGTGTTTTAAACCGTCTGTGTTTGGAACGATAGAATCATGTGAGGAACTGCACAAACTTCACTGAGAGACGCGAGACCGCGGGAAACTTCACACACATGAGGACATTCACTTCAGTTTGGAGGAGAATCTGCATGGACGCCAAACATCGACCCTGTTTCACGCAGACGACAGGTTTAACGTGCAAACAAACCCAGGGAACTTACATTTCTGACGCCAGAGGTTTCAGAGCTCTGCAAGAAGCAAACCTTGAAGTTTTAAAGAGCCGCTGGATTCACTGCAACATTGACGATACGTCGGGGTCTGGTTTTGTTCGTAACATTTTCAAGTGATTTCTAAAGTATGTTTAAGAATATTTTAAGTGTTTGGGGGAATATTTGTTGCAACTTTCAAGTGGAGGAAAAACCATCGAAGGAGTGACACCTTCATTTCATCATCACAGTCAAGTGCCTCAAAAAGGTAAATCAAACTCACACATGCATATATAAGTAGACATATTGCAATCGTTTGCACCAGCAGATGTTATCCTGTCAACATACATAATTCATATATCAGAGCTGCCGTTCATATGTTGGAGCTAATAAATTATGATGCTCTTATCTTGCGTGCAACATCTGAAGATGCTGTTTAAATATGTGTTTAATTTGGTGTCTTTCTGGGGTGGCTACAAGCTGCACGTGAGGTTCAGTGTTTCTCATGAGAACAATGACCAGCACACCACAGCAGGACATGCTGGATATCAGTCCAGTCCAGTCCAATACTGACACCTTATTCAGAGCACTTCATTAAACTGCATCAGAGATTGCTTAAAGCTTAAGCTTATCTACTGCAGTATACACAAGACGAATACAGCTTTTTATTAGTATTATTGGTATGCTTATTGTATTTAAAAGGGCTGTTCAAGTGGCTTTCCATAAAATTGGCACCTTGTTCAACTCAAATGTATTTATTTTTATTTTAGAACATTTAGAACATATTTTAGAACATAATATATATATATATATATATATATATATATATATATATATATATATATATATAAAAGATAAATGGTGAGGTATATAATGTATTATAAAATATATTATTATAATGTAATATTTATTTATTTATTTATTAAACTCGGTTTTGGATTCTTCTATATATTTTATATATATATATATATATATATAAGAATCCTATATATATATATATATATATATATATATGTAACTTTAATTTAGAGATTTAATTAACTTATAAATCAAATAAATCAATATTTTTTAGAGATTTTTATAATATATATATATATTAAAGATAAATGGTGAGGTATATAATATGTATTATAAAATATATTATTGCAATATCTTAAAAATATATTTATTTATTATTAAACTATATACACTCACCTAAAGGATTATTAGGAACACCATACTAATACTGTGTTTGACCCCCTTTCGCCTTCAGAACTGCCTTAATTCTACGTGGCATTGATTCAACAAGGTGCTGAAAGCATTCTTTAGAAATGTTGGCCCATATTGATAGGATAGCATCTTGCAGTTGATGGAGATTTGTGGGATCCACATCCAGGGCACGAAGCTCCCGTTCCACCACATCCCAAAGATGCTCTATTGGGTTGAGATCTGGTGACTGTGGGGGCCATTTTAGTACAGTGAACTCATTGTCATGTTCAAGAAACCAATTTGAAATGATTCGAGCTTTGTGACATGGTGCATTATCCTGCTGGAAGTAGCCATCAGAGGATGGGTACATGGTGGTCATAAAGGGATGGACATGGTCAGAAACAATGCTCAGGTAGGCCGTGGCATTTAAACGATGCCCAATTGGCACTAAGGGGCCTAAAGTGTGCCAAGAAAACATCCCCCACACCATTACACCACCACCACCAGCCTGCACAGTGGTAACAAGGCATGATGGATCCATGTTCTCATTCTGTTTACGCCAAATTCTGACTCTACCATCTGAATGTCTCAACAGAAATCGAGTCTCATCAGACCAGGCAACATTTTTCCAGTCTTCAACTGTCCAATTTTGGTGAGCTCGTGCAAATTGTAGCCTCTTTTTCCTATTTGTAGTGGAGATGAGTGGTACCCGCTGGGGTCTTCTGCTGTTGTAGCCCATCCGCCTCAAGGTTGTGTGTGTTGTGGCTTCACAAATGCTTTGCTGCATACCTCGGTTGTAACGAGTGGTTATTTCAGTCAAAGTTGCTCTTCTATCAGCTTGAATCAGTCGGCCCATTCTCCTCTGACCTCTAGCATCAACAAGGCATTTTCGCCCACAGGACTGCCGCATACTGGATGTTTTTCCCTTTTCACACCATTCTTTGTAAACTCAAGAAATGGTTGTGCGTGAAAATCCCAGTAACTGAGCAGATTGTGAAATACTCAGACCGGCCCGTCTGGCACCAACAACCATGCCACGCTCAAAATTGCTTAAATCACCTTTCTTTCCCATTCTGACATTCAGTTTGGAGTTCAGGAGATTGTCTTGACCAGGACCACACCCCTAAATGCATTGAAGCAACTGCCATGTGATTGGTTGATTAGATAATTGCATTAATGAGAAATTGAACAGGTGTTCCTAATAATCCTTTAGGTGAGTGTATATATATATATATATATATATATATATATATATATATAAACAAACTTTAATTTAGAGATTGAATTAACTTTAATTTATTAACTTATTTTAAAATATCAAATAAGTCTATATTTTTTGAGATTTTATATATATTGTGTGTGGATTGAAATAGGCAAATGCTTAAGAGTCTATGATTGGATAATTATTGCAGTGATTATTATGTTTCTATATGTTTGGCAACAGTTCTTCTAACCCTCATTGATGGAGTGTGTAGCTTTTCATTTCTTAAACAACCATGGAGGAAGACACATCATAGCCATATTCCAGGATGACAATGTCAAGATTCATCAGGCTCAGATTGTGAAGGAATGGTTGGGAGGGAGCATGAAAAATCATTTTCACACATGAATTAACACCTCTGAGTCCAGAGCTTAAATTCATTGAAAGTCTTTGGGATGTGCTGGAGGAGACTTTACAGAGTGCTGGACTCTTGCATTGTCAATACAAGATCTTGACCAAAAATTGATGCACCTCTTGATATTATTTCTATCATTGACTCTTATTTTCATGCCTTGTTTTTTCTCCTACTTGAATCATTATCTGGAACGCATTGTGATGTTCAGTGAGATTTGGTTGTCATTTAGGATTTATTAGAAGTCATTACTCCATATGACCTATATTATTTGACCCCTGCAGGTATTTCAGAATGGCCTTCTAGCCTAGTATATGCATTGGAAATATCTGATCTTTAATGGCTTGATATGCAATCTTATCATGTTTTGTTGTGGTTTCCTGCACCTGATTGGCCATAAACATGTCAAAAGATAAGAGAGCTGTATTTCAGAGAAGAGAAGGTGTCCTGAGCTGTGTGAAAATAAATGTCTTTGCAGTTACTGTTTGCCAAACATATACTTGCGGAAGCTAACTAAAGCTGTTTAACCAGTCTTGCTTGGATTAGTTTGTGGGATACTTTGGTCATTGGGTCATACCTGACAATGCCAAAATGAACAGCTTAACCTGGACTAGAGTGACTGGTGAGCATCAATGTCAGTCCGGCTTCAGTTTTACTGAGTTACCTTCTGCTCATGGTCTCATGTTCTCATATGGTGTAGGCAGATATTATTGACCCACATTAGACAGTGTTTTGATACACACAGCTGCTGTAAGATCAAAGGTCGCAAGGAAAACAAATGTCATCAGGGTTATCTTAGTATCTTTAAGCATTTTATTGTACTCTTTCTGTCTGTCATGCGCCCAAAAATCTATGTTAGTGCAACAAACCACACGGTTCTTCTCGAGATAATAATTAGAGGTGTTTGATAAAGCAAGTATCTCTATAGAGTTATAGATTTTTTTTTTTTCAGTGATCTCGATTCTGGAACCATTTTTCCCATAGGGCTTTTTAAGTCTCTGTAAAATAGGTATAATCCATGAAACCAAACCAACCAGCTGTGGGGTGAATCACAACATTATGACCTATGATTTGAAGCAAAATTTGAAATCAAATCATACATAAAGACAAGCATACAGGTCGGAATACTTAACAGCTTTAATGAGGGAAAGAACTACCATCCCATGAAGCATTGCAAATGACAGTCTAATTAAAAATGGAGAAATGTATTTCAATTTAAAGATGTTGATTAATTCTGCATCCCAATTCGCCTACTATACTATGCCCTAAAAGTATGTAAGTGTGAAGAAAAAGTACATACAAATTTAATCAAACCATTAAAATGGAATCCAGAAACTTAAAACAGAAAATACAGAATTTGGTAAAAATTAAATGGAATTTGAGAAAAAAAAAACTTATTTCATAGGGCCCTAAACATGTCATTTTTGTTACATTTTTAATAAATTGTTGTTAAATTGTATGTTTCAATTAATTGGACATGCTTTTTGATTACTAAAGTTTAATTTAACCATTAAAATAGAGTCCAAAAAAAGTCAAATGGGAAAAAATAAAACGGATTTCATAGGGCTCTAGATTTAATTTAATTTAGTCTTTATGTCTGTCATAATCTTTAATTTTAGTACATTTCACTCTGAATAAATCAATTCTTAGATTTTGCAGTAGTGTTTTTTCCCTATTTTCATCAATAGTGTTTTATAAACTTATAATGCATGCTATAATTGACCCTTCATCAACTTTTCTTTTAGTACCAAACCAGATTACAACCTTTTAGAATTAAAAGCAAAAGAATAGCTTGGAAGGAGATTATGTTCATTACTGTTACGCTAAATGGAAGTATTGTGTGGTAATACTGAGATCATGCATGGGAATGTCACAAGACCGGGTTTGGGGTTTTTCCTCACAGATCTACCTGGGTGGTGGTAGTTTCATTGCATTTTTGCACTGGAGAAATGAAATCAAAGCTGAAGCTTGAAGTCAAAAACCACTTGAGCTGTATTTGGCAGCAGGGCTCCACGGGTGTTTAATAGACACATCATGTTATCAAGTTATATTTCCTGACTTATTGTGCACCTGGTACATGCCAAGATGCTACTTAGGATTTCCTGCAATCCCAGATGTTGTGCTTCACTGCCACAGGCTGGTCTGCACATGTCAACATCATTATTACTGTTCAGTCTGGTTTTTGTTAGCATACATACTTCTGCTGTGAGTATCTCAGAAGCAGGTACAGATCAGGATAACCCTTCCCCGAGGGCTCCTAATATGAGAAAGGTGGTACAAATGAGAAAAAGATCTAATGAGCCCTTATTAACCGTTTACCTGATTACCTAGACAGTAAGTTGATGCTTTTCCAGGTACAAAATGATGTTTCACTCAATTAAATCGAGAATCTCAATGTAGCTTGATATTGTAGCCTGAAGGAAGTAACAGCATTAAAGGAGACTCAACAAAAAATGGATTTTTAATTAATTTCATAGTGATTTTTGTTTGATGCATGTTCTGTGTGTGGTGTTTACCATCAGTGTTGCTATTGTTAATTAAAACTTAAACTATTTAAAATCATTTTCATTCATTAAAATGAAGCTGAAATAAAAGAAAATATAAATATTAGATGAAAAACTTCAAATTAGATATGTTGCATAATTGTTGGCAACTAAATGGAATTTTAAAAAGTTGAAGTTGAAGTACATAAATTAATAAAATGCTGACATAAAAATAAATTGAAGTTAAATAAAATGAATAAAACTAAGAAACTAATAAAAATGACGTAGGCACATAACATGAAAATGTAAACCGAAAAAATAAAAATGAAAGAATTCAAAATATAATGAATGCTATAATAGTATATAAACAATACTAAAATAACACTGTTACCAACTGAAAAGTTGTAGGTGGCCACCTGGGCGTTATTATGGTGTTACTAAAGTTTTTTGTGCATTTCTAAGTGGTTGCTAGGGTGTTTTTCACAGTTGTTAGGTGGTTGCTTACTGACCTAAGTGTTAGTCTATATGGCACTTATTTTGGCTGTTTTACTGTCCTCCAGGTGATGACTAATACAGTAAGTTTTGATATACACTATTTTGCCAAAAGTTGCCCATTCTTAATCCGTAGGGTTTAATATGGAGTTGGCCCACCCTTTGCAGCTATAACAGCTTCAACTCTTCTGGGAAGGCTTTCCACAAGGTTTAGGAGTGTGTTTATGGGAATTTTTGACCATTCTTCTAGAAGCGCATTTGTGAGGTCAGGCACTGATGTTGGACGAGAAGGCCTGGCTCACAGTCTCCGCTCTAATTCATCCCAAAGGTGTTCTATCGGGTTGAGGTCAGGACTCTGTGCAGGCCAGTCAAGTTCCTCCACACCAAACTCACTCATCCATGTCTTTATGGACCTTGCTTTGTTGGAACAGGAAGGGGCCATCCCCAAACTGTTCCCACAAAGTTGGGAGCATGAAATTGTCCAAAATGTCTTGGTATGCTGAAGCATTAAGAGTTCCTTTCACTGGAACTAAGGGGCCAAGCCCAACCCCTGAAAAACAACCCCACACCATAATCCCCCCTCCACCAAACTTTACACTTGGCACAATGCAGTCAGACAAGTACCGTTCTCCTGGCAACCACCAAACACAGACTCATCCATCGGATTGCCAGACAGAAGGGCGTGATTGGTCACTCCAGAGAACACGTCTCCACTGCTCTAGAGTCCAGTGGCGGCGTGCTTTACACCACTGCATCCAACACTTTGCATTGCACTTGGTGATGTAAGGCTTGGATGAGCTGCTCGGCCATGGAAACCCATTCCATGAAGCTCTCTACGCACTGTTCTTGAGCTAATCTGAAGGCCACACGAAGTTTGGAGGTCTGTAGCTATTGACTGCAGAAAGTTGGCATTATAGGCATTATATTGTCCATATTGCATAAAATAAATGACATAAAAATATGTTTAACGTAATTGTTAAATGCAATGGCACAGATTCTATTTCTTAGCATGATATTTCCCCGGTTAGTATCTCGAAATGCCGCCGTATGTTTGCATGCTATGCTATTGAAACGGACCATGCAGAAGCTTTCAGAAAAAGTTTTTAAGTTGAGAGTGCATATTTCTTCATATTATTTTTGTAGTAATTTTTGTATATACTTTTGCAGTTCTTAAAATTAATTTTATTTATTTTAAATTGGCTTTAAATTTTGTATTTTTATATATATATATATATATATATATATACAAAAATTGAAATTGTATAATAGTTTATAATAGTAATTTTATAATAGTTTATATATAAGATAAAGATATATATTTATATATATATTTTAAGATATAAATATAAGATATACTTTATTAATTTTATAATAGTTTATAATGGTAGTTTATTTTAATTTTAGATTAATTTTAGTACTTTTTATGTGCTTTTGTCATTTTTATTTTGTTTTTAAATGTATTTTATTATTTATGTATTTATTTTAACAATGGTTGTAATGAGTTTTTTGTGCATAAAGTGAAAACTTTTATTAAACTTAAAATCTGTGCAATTGAGAGGACAGTGGCTAATATAATCATATATTTCTTTATTTTCTTTATTAGTTTTCCTTTGCTCTATTAAAAGCTTTAGTAGTTGTGGCATGTGTGTTTAATGCATTTGTTTGGATGGTAAACACTGAACAGGTGTTATCCTCACATTTGACTTTGAATCCCTGATCAAGTTGGTTCAAACTTCCTTTTTATGGTCACAGTTCACCTTTTAATACTCTGAAACGTGTTCAGGGCATCACTTCAGAAATATACACCCAACTTGGGTGACGTGCCGCCTGTGGTGAGGATAACTCGAACACATTGCTCCTAATGTGATTAAAATGGCAAGTGGCCCAGCAAACAGCTTTAGCCGGAGTATTACACATACTATGTTACTCTTAAGTTAATTGAAGACATCACAGTCTTGATCTTGTAAAAGTTGAACAGGGCATTTACCAGCGTGTAAAACGAAACATCAGTGGTATATTTGCATTGGTAGAATGTTTGTTTTTATAGTCAGACTCATATAATGGAGATGGTCTCCAGTACCTCTGTCACTGGCATGTTATTTAATTCAGTTAGTCAATTGAGGCTATGAACTACCAAAGCAGATCAGCCTGAAACGCCAGAGGTGTGCCAGCTAGATTGAGATTGTCTGTTTTCTGCTAAAGCTGGTCCAAGTGGACACACTTAGGTCAAAAACAGATGGTACAGGTCTTAACTAGTTTAGGCAATGTGATTGTTTTTGCTTCGGATAGTGCCGGAGACGACTTACTAAGCAGCCTTGCCAGTCAAGGCCAAGATCAAAGATCAGAAGGTTTGAAGAGCATGTCCCATCAGGACTAGGACTGTCTTAAGCATCTGTTTCAGGTACTCCTCCTCTTGAAGATGTTGTAAAGGCTTGTTTTGAGGGAAGGTCATTGGGTTTGAAAATGGCAGTGAGAGTAGAGTGTATCAGGCAGAGCATGTGAGCATCTTCCTGTTTGTAATGGATTTCTTTAATAAATCACAGAAGGCTTAAAGGGTTAGTTCACCCCAAAATTAAAATTATCCCATAATTTACTCACCCTCAAGCCATCCTAGGTGTATATGACTTTCTTCTTTCAGCCAAACACGATCAGAGTTATATTAAAAAATGCCCTGGCTCTTCCAAGCTTTATTATGGGAGTGAATGGTAACTTATATTTTGAAGCCCAAAAAAGTGCATCCATGCATCATAAAAATAATACACACGGCTCCAGGGGGTTAATAAAGGCCTTCTGAAGTGAAGCCATGCGTTTTTGTAAGAAAAATATCCATATTTATAACTTTATAAACTATAATTACTTGCTTCCGGAGCTCCAACGGAAGAGTGACCTCTGACCCGACGCATGACGTATTGATGAACATGGAAGCGCAGAGAATAGAGCAAAACAAAGCACCGGTAACGAATTAGAAGTCTAACACTTGAATTTTTTAAAGAGAAATGTGGGAGGAGCTTGAGTTTGTTGCCCAGCCCTATTTGTTTGAACCTCGAGAGGCGTCTACTCTCACCTACGTCATGCGTCGGGTCAGAGGTCACTCTTCCGCCGGAACTTGACACGCGTACGGCCGTTACCGGAAGCCAGTGATTATAGTTTATAAAGTTGTAAATATGGATATTTTTCTTACAAAAATGCATGGCTTCATTTCAGAAGGCCTTTATTAACCCCCTGGAGCCGTATGGATTACTTTTATGGTGGATGGATGTGCTTTTTTGGGCTTCAAAATCTCAAGTACCATTCACTCCCATTATAAAGCTTCACATGCTCTGGTATCAGGTTGTGATTCTTTCCAAATATGCACTAAATATTAAGCAGCATTGATAATGGTAAGAAATGTTTCTTGAGCAGCAAATCAGCATATTAGAATGATTTCTGAAGGATCATGTGACACTAGCTATGTCTCCATACAAAGTTGCGTATTTAACTTATGCGCAAAATTGGAATATCGCATAAAACATTTGCAAATAAAGCACCGTTTCCATCCAGTGAGCCATCATCACTTCCTGATAAACTGGTGATAAATGTCAAGAAAATAAATTAATTTTTTTTTCACAATAAAAATGGTAGGAGAAGCCACTGTATATAATAATTTTTGTATATAATAAATTACTTGCACCACACAGACTTTGCTCAGGCATTTCAGAACAACCAAAACAGTATTTCAGATGCTGTGCGACGAGATCAGTCTGCTGGTTAGTCCAGTTATGCCGTCCCATCGCAAAGTCACATATCTTTTATGCGCATCAAGGAATTTATTTGGTAAATGTGTTTCCATCATAGTTTATGCGCATGTTTTCTTATCGGACAATTTTATCCAACTCAATTGAGCGTATACATTTGTTATGTGCATTTTTTTTATGCGATTTCCCAAAATGTGCATACAAATAGGTGGATGGAAACATAGCTAATGAAGACTGGAGTAATGATGCTGAAAATCCTTCTGTTTGGGTTGGTGTGATTTTTTTTAAATGTTTTTGAAAAATGTCTCACCAAGGCTGCATTTATTTGATCAAAAATATTATTACAAATTAAAATAACTGTTTTCTATTTTATAATATTGTAAAGTCGAATTTATTCCTGCGATGCAAAGCTGAATTTTCAGCATCATTACTCCAGTCTTCAGTGTCACATGATCCTTCAGAAATCATTCTAATATGATGATTTGATGCTCAAGATACATTTATGATTATTATCAATGTTGAAAACAGTTTTTTTCAGGATACTTTGATGAATAGAGAAGTTCAAAAGAACAGCATTTATTTAAAATAGAATCTTTTGTAACATTATACGTCTTTACTGTCACTTTTGATCAATATAATGCAATATAATTCTCAATAAAAGTATTAATTTCTTTCAAAAGAAATCCTACTGTCCCCACACTTTTGAACAGTAGTGTATCTCTTTTTATGTGCCACATAACAGGGCTATAGACTTTGAGTGGGATGTTGAGTTTTCACATAAGTGGTCGACCAATATGGGATTCTTAAATTATGACATTTATTTCTCCCAATCCTGTGGTTTCATCCTTGCCTACAGAGTACAAGTTCCTGACTTTAGTTGCAAAGTTTAAATCTTTTGGACAGACCTGGAGTCTTGTGGGACAGAAAGTCTCTTTCTGACTCGCAGGCTTTGCTTTCTGTCTGTCTTTCACTGCTTGCACTCCTCTCTCTGAAAGACACTTTCACAAGGAGGCCTTGTTCAACAGCTTGACGGTAAGAGACTCCACGCGGAGGGACACAATGCCCTGCCCTCATCTGGCACCTCTTAAGGCCGGTTTCAAGATCAGTTCATGCGGCCTGAACCCTGTTTGAGCCTTTTATACAGGCAAATGAACCGCTGGCTCCAGAACAGAGGCTTGATTGACATGATCGTAGCCATGGGATTCCAACTTATGGATCTCTGCACATGTTCGCATGACTTTAACAAAGCCGTAACTTGCATAAACAAAACATTTTTCTCTTAGTTAGTCACCTTCAAACTGTTTATTTACAGTATGACTTTACTTATACAATATTCTCCTACATTTGCTGATCAACAAAGCATCACATTTGCTGTTGCTCATATTTGGGGTTAATGATTTGAACAATCCTGCACCATTTGTGCTACTTGTTAACATGGGATAGAAGAGAATATTTTAACAGTAACACAATATACACTTCCCCTTGTGAAAAGGATATTTTTTTTCTAGACACCAGAAGTATTTTCACACTCTAAAATTTCCAAACGGAGGATATTGATGTGGAAACAGCATTAGTGTGTGGTTTAATTCATACCTGCGGTTGTTCTGAGACTGTTCAGCCAATAACTTTCCACTGCGTTGTGGAAATCTCTTTTATGATTTGGGCTGGAAAAAATGGAAATGAGAGATTTGAATTCCCCTCACGAAATTTGACGAGTTTGACATGGTTGCTTGAACCAGACAGAATGTAGCCACCAAATCTGTTATCTTATGTGTACCTCAAGATTTTGTTGCATTCTCTTAAGGGGTGGTTGATTATGATTTCACTTTTTAAACTTTAGTTAGTTTGTAATGTTGCTGTTTGAGCATAAACAATATCTGCAAAGTTACAACGCTCAAAGTTCAAAGCAAAGGGAGATATTTTCTTTTAAAGAAATTGCTTTTTAAGGACTACAACAAACAGCTGGTAGGGACTACAAAAGCTTCCTCCCGGGTTAGTGACATCACTAACCCTGACATTTACATAAACCCTGTCCCCGGGAACACGCAACAAAGGGGGAGAGATTATCATGACAGAACATGCTAATCAATGACTTGAAGATAGTTAACTCCACATCAGCTACATAAATTAATCAACTAACCATCCAGGAACATCTTGATGCATTCTACATGTTGTCACTTCTTCTTGAGTCTCTCCATCATTGTCCAACTCAGGTTTGAACATAAAAGGCTGAACAGTTTCATTGCCTGTCTGCATGAGGCTATCAAAGCTGCTAACTGGAGTTCTTGAAGCTCCGCCCCATGAGCAGCAGCTCATTTGCATTTAAAGGGACATACAAAAACGGCACGTTTTTGCTCACCCTCAAAAAGTGACAATTTTAACATGCTATAAAAAATTATCTGTGGGGTATTTTGAGCTAAAACTTCACATACACACTTTGGGGACATCAGAGACTTATTTTACATCTTGTAAAAAGGGGCAATCAACCACCCCTTTAGATAAATGTGTGCAGAAACACAAAACCAACCATGCTTTTTGCCATTGCGCATGCCTTCTTAAAATAGCCTCCCCCTCCAACCTCGGCTTTAATTAACTTAAAGTAATAAGCTGGTATTAATGGCTTTGAATGGTCGACGTGGGAGACGGGTTGGGGAGATTTTGCTGCTCTCAGGTGCTCAATCATACCAGTGGATGTTTGCCAGCGCTTTATTAGACCAACCTCGACTTTCATTTCCAGGCAGTTTGCAAGGAAACTCCTCCACAATACTGGAGAGAAATATTGAATGGAGTTTGCTTTCTGGGTCACTGTCAGGTGATGTTCGAAACAACAAGCAGCTTTCATGATGGGTGTCTGTGCTTATATGAAACGTTTTGAGTCTTTGTAGATAAAGTAGTTAAGGGTTTTTACAAAAAAATGAAAACAAACAATAGTATTGCTCATGCAGCTCTTAGTATTGCATTATGCCATGTAACTCATCCTGCACACACATTTTCATAAAAGAAAAAACAGATCAACTAACTATGAAAATCAAGCTCCAAAATGGCAAAAAACACCATAATTGTAGTCAACATCTCTTCTTGTGTGAGGAATAGACCCAAATGTATGACACATGAAGTGAATGCTTATACAATGTTCAGGATAATGCCAAAAGAGCTAATCTGTAATGTAATTTTAATGTGTCATGCAAAGAAAAGGGATTCATTTAAACTATAGTCTCAAATAGCCAAATTTGTATAGTCTATATTCTCAGATAGGCTATACTTTATTATCAAATTAATTTAACTCTTTCCACGTTAGCGTTTTTTTTGTTGTTGTAAAGAGCAATACCATTGTGCAGCGTTTTCTACAGTAAAGCTGAGCGAGTGGATCTCTGAGCTGGTGCGAGTGAGTGGAGGCGGGGCTAATTTGCATATTCATGAGTCGCATATACTAAATGAAGCAAGGGTGTAGAGTTACATTTAAAGTATTTAAGGCATGAAGACAATTTTTTTCACAGGAATTTTTTTTTAAATATGTCATTTTGGTAATCAAAGATGAGTTTTAAGGGATAAAATGATTGACTACAGGGGGACTTTAAATGATAACGTGAGATGTGTGTAATGGATTATCTGTGCAAAGACCATAACACTCTGAACGGGAAAATATTCCTTATGTTGTTTTATCACGATGGAGAGCTGACAGAGAGTTCTCAGAGGCTGACTTCCGTGTGTGTCTTTGTGTTTCAGGTGGGGTATGTGTGATGGTATGTGAGAGTTTACCATGGTACAGAAGAAACTCTGGCTTCTGAATGTCACCGTCGCGGCCGCCCTCTTTATACTGCGTAAGTACATCTGCCTCCTCCTGTCCTGCTGCACTCGGTCCAAAATCACAGTATTTGGATGCTTTATTCATGTAAATGTGTAAATGTCATTGCATTAGAACAAGCGTCTGTATGTGCATGTCTCAAATGCTGCATCTCTTCACTAACTTCTATTGGCTTAATGTTTTCAATCAATATGTTTTGACATTGAAGAGTTAAAGAATGTCTTTCTTTATAATACACTTGCTTCAATATTTTATGTAATCCAATGACATCCCAACATCAACTGGTCAAATACTTTTTATGGCCAATTATCATTCTTAAATAGTGATTTGCTAAAAAAAAGTTACATTGTATTTACTTAAGCCAATTATTCTGGTGAGTGTTAAATTTACAGTAAAACAAACATTAGTAGCGCTCATGCAGCTCTTAATATTGCATTATGTAACTCGTCCTGCACTCACATTTTCATAAAAGTAAAAACAAGTCAACTAAACATGAAAACCAAGCTCCAAAATGACAAAAAGCACCATAATTGTAGTCCACAACCAAAAATACCCAATTTTATGACATGAAATTTATGCGTATACAATGTTTAGGATTAAATTTACAGTCGCTGCTCCACTGAAAATGAATGCTGTTCTTTTGCCTCTTTTTTTTCAAGCTTTCTCCATCCTCACTCTATCATTCACACCGTCTGTTATCCGTCCATTTGTGTCTGTTTTTTCTCTCTCCATGATTCCTCTGCTGGTGTTTGTAGACATGACCACAATATCACAGCACACCAGGGCTTTAGTTCAGCCTGTTTACTCACAGAACACGTTTGGTGGAGGGGTTAATTCCCGTTCGTTAACGAACAGGCGACCCTCTATGTTCCTTATGGCACACAACCTGTCCCGGGGCCAGCGAGAGCGTTTGTGGTGTTTGAGCTGGTATTTAGGAGCAAACACCCCAAACATTTGGGGGGAACAGAGATCAAATCCTCCCTGTAAAAAAATGAAATCTGCAAATCCGGATTTAGATCAATCTGGGATTTAGATTTCCCTTCTCTCAAGGCACGGGGTGTGGGAGTCTTAGGGGTGGCTGGCCATGTGTGCGTCCCAGGGGCTCTCGGGACAGAGGCAGGGTGGGGAGGTTGTGGTTCTTTCAGAGAGCGTCATCTTTGAGAGATTACCACTAATCGCAGGCGAGACGAGGTGCATGGAGCAGCTCTGGCATAAGGGAGGGGGACTGGGTTGCAAAACTGCCCATATGCATTTGCATCTTGTGAATTTGAGGGTCTGCATACAGACACCTCTCACAGTCTAGTGTGTAAATGAGGGAATCTCACAAAAACGTCCAGGCCACATTTCACCCCTAAGAAAATGAAATATGTTCTTAGGCCCTTTTTTTATTGACATCATCTTCCCTCCAAATTCTCATTACCATAATTTAAAAAAAAATCTCATTCTCTTCACTGTTATTTGGAAAAAACTAAACTATTTATGTATGTGTTGTTTTTGTAAAGTACAGTCTTAATTATGCATTATGGTAATATTTGTTGTACTTAAGCTTAATGTCGGATGATTTTCATTACTGTAAGTTAATGAGAATTAGATTTTGGTGTAAATGTTCTTATCATGAAAAAAATATTTTAAAATTATTATTTTTATGATAATATAAATCATATATAATAATATTATTATATATTTATAAAAAATATTTTTTATATATATATTTTTAATGTAATAAACCTAGATTTCGTTTTTTTCCCTTCTCCTGTGAGTTTCACCCTAATAAGGCTTTCTTTTGTCTGTCCCACTGGGAGAAAGGGTCGCAGACGTTCTTCATATTAACATGCTGTATGTTAATTTACATGCATGTCATCTCCTCTGCACCCCACCCCCCTTAATCTGGATTTGCATTCGCCCCGCTTTAGTGTGTGTTTTTGTGACATCACCCTCCTATTTCTCTTTTGTGTCTTGTTTTTCTCAGTCACGCTCTCATTTTCCATCTCACATTCTCCTTTTGGCTCTTGTTCCTGTCTGTGTCCTGTCTACTTGCTTTCTCCAGGACATCAGAACTGCTGGTTGTATCATTGAGTACATACTGTAAATGCAGTACTTGCCTCCAATGACAAACATTGGTGTTTTCCACCCTGTGGGTTTGATCTATGCACTGTGAGCGCAAACAGAAAACACATGTCAGGCGACAAATGCAATGTGTTTGTTGTTTGTTCCTTGTGATGTGATGTTTCTACTGACTATCTTAAGTAGAACTAAATTAATTTATCCTAAAATGCATTGGAAGGTCACATGTTTAATTGTGTTTCTGAATTGCATTACTCTTCAAAATAAGTGCCTTGCTTGAGCTTTATTCTCTCCCTGCTGAAAAGGCAAATATAATGGTCAACATAACCAGCTTCACCAGTTAAACTTTGCTGACTATCATCTTGACCAGCCCAAAACCACTGCTGACCAGCACTAACCAGCAGAAATACATCTGGACCAGCTCTAAAACTGCATAAACCAGTTTGGACCAGCTCAAATCTACCGCTAACCAGCATAAATTATTCTAGACCAGCATTAACCAGCAGAAATCCATCTAGACGAACTCTAAACCAAAATAAATCCATCTGGACTAGCTCAAAACCACCATTAACTAGCAGCATAAATTATTCTAGACCAGCACTAACCAGAGTAAATCAGTCTGGACCAGCTCAAAACCACTGCTAACCAGCATAAACCAGTCTAGACCAGTCTTGAGCGGAAGAATCCAACTGGACCAGCTCTTAACCAGAGTAAATCAGTCTAGACCAGCACTAACCAGCAGAAATCCATCTGGACGAGCTCTTAACCAGAATAAATCAGTCTGGACCAGCTCAAAACCACTGTTAACCAGCATAAATCAGTCTAGTCCAGCACTAACCAGCAAAAATCCATCTGGGCCAGTTCTAAACCACCTCTAACCAGCATAAATCAGTCTAGACCAGTCTTGAGCAGAAGAATCCAACTGGACCAGCTCTTAACCAGAGTAAATCCATCTGGACCAGCTCTTAACCAGAATAAATCAGTCTGGACCAGCTCAAAACCACTGTTAACCAGCATAACTCAGTCTAGACCAGCACTAACCAGCAAAAATCCATCTTGACCAGCTCTAAAACAGTATAAACCAGTTTGTACCAGCTCAAATCTACCTCTACCCAGCAGAAATTATTTTAGACCAGCGTTAACCAGCAGAAATCCATCTGGACCAGCTCGAAACCACCACTAACCAGCATAAGTCAGTCTAGACCAGCGTTAACCAGCAGAAATCCATCTGGACGAACTCTAAACCAAAATAAATCCATCTGAACCACCTCAAAACCACAGTTAACCAGCATAAATCAGTTTAAACCATCATTACCCTTACGAAAAAGAAGTATACTTCAAGTTAATTTTATATAAGTTAATTTTAGTATACTTAAGTAATGTTCAAGTAAATTTTTAAGTATACTTTATGTAGTAAGTATACTAATATCAATGTGTACTAGTAGTAAACTTGTAAGTGTAATATTTCAATACTGCTTGGGACTAAATTGGCCCACTTTTAGTATATAAAAGTATACGTTTAAGTGTACTATAAGTGTAACAGTAGTAAACTTTAAGTGCACAACTAGGTTTCTCATTTGCACTGCATCTGCACTACAAGTGAACTTATAAGTATACTAATAGTTTACTATTTTAATACAGGTAGTACATTTTTTAGTTTATGAAAGTACACTTTGAAGTGTACTCTCAGTAGTTTATACTGCGAGTAAGTTGTAAGTTTTCTTTAAGTGAACATAACATTATACTTATAGTTTACTATTTATATATTATTTTTGCACTTTCAGTATACCACTATGTTCAAATGTAGATATTAATTTTTTATACTTGAAATATACCTTTAACTGTACTTTAACTAATTAAAAAAAAAATTATTCTAGCTTCATGCATCCTTTTTTTATCAACACTTGAATGTGGGTAAAATCACATTTTTGTCAAAGACTACACCTTGATCAGATTCAGAACGATGATCAAAACACAGATGGAGTAGATGGAGCCCATCAACACCCCAAAGCTTCACAGTCCTATAGCTCGTCCTGGGTCGACATTTCATTCAGTAACATTAGGCAGTTTTGATTTATATGCTGTTTAATGTTTGATGATCGCGTTGTTTTGCATTTGTGTGAGCAATCTTCTATCACTTGTTTCTGCTTCTTCTCCTGTATTTTGATCCAGAAGTTCTGTACTAGAAGTTGTCATAGCGCCCCCTTCCGTATAACAGTGAAAACATGGATAGCTGGAAAATTCAGACAATGGCGGGAAAGGAGTAAAGTAGATTAGTAGTAAATTCCTATGTGCACTACCAGTGGACTAGCCTACACAAAAATTCAGATGCACAGAATTAGGATCATATCTGTTTTATATCAATATTCTAATCAATATTTTCAAACAATGTAAGTTTCATAAGACTGTATGTAAAACTATGTAAAAAATCGAATAGGCTACTCAATCAAAAGAGTAAACACAATTACAAGCCAAGTATAAAAACTTAATTAAACTTTTAAGTATATCCCGATCAAAAGATTGAGTACAAGTATATTTAGACTTTTCTGTCAGTATAAGTCAAGTATACTTAAGTGCAATTTTAAGTATATTTCTGAGAAGTACATGAAGTATATTTCTGAGAAGTATATAAAAACTAGACTGAAAGTATACTTATTTTTAGTTTAAAAGAAGTATACTAATAGAACACTTGAATAAACTTCTTTTTCGTAAGGGTAACCAATAAAAATCCATCTGGACCAGTTCTAAACCAGAATAATCACTATTAACCATCCTAAATAAATATAGAACTGTCCTAACCAGCCTAAATGGTTTGAAATAGCACTAAACCAGTACTATCCAGCATAAATCAGTTTGACTAGCAGGGTAAATGTGAGTTCTGCCGAGTTCTCATGTGTATGGTTGTGTTCCACAGGTCCTTCTCTGAGCGCTGAATCGGTGGTCCGGGGAAGGGTCGGGGGTTTTGCTGAGCTGGACTGCAGTCTGACTCCTCCATCAGAAGGGGCCACCACTCCAAATCTCTTTCCTTTACATGTGGTGGAGTGGGTCCGGCTGGGATTCAACGTCCCCATCCTCATCAAATTCGGCGGCTACACCCCACGAGTGCATCCGAATTACAAAGGTGAGTGTCACCTTAAACATAAATCAGTTTTCCATTAATCCTGCAGGAGAGAGACTGCCAGAGGGGACGGAGGAAGTGATGCTGCTGCTAGACTTTTATGGGTTTGGATTTTATGTGCTTTGTGTTTGGAGCTCACAGTGATGTTTATAATTTCATTACATTAATGTCAAACAGGGCTGCACGATTTGGAGAAAAAAATCCAATAGCGATTTTTCTAATAAATATGGTAAAAATAAAGTGCAATAAAAAGCTTCAGGTTTGTTTCAGGGCTGCACAACCAAAAAGTTTTTTTTTTTTTTGGTCAAAAATGTAATCAATTTAATAATAATAAAATTATTATTATTATTATTATTATTATTATTATTAATTACAATATTGCAATTTTTTTATATATCTCAATGTGATTATATAATATTACTCATAATAGTAATACTAATGAGAATAATTATTATTATCAATAATAATAATATTGTAATTATTAATGTTAGTGTTGTTGTTATTATTATTATTATTATTAATAATAATAATAAACAAAAATTGGTGATTATATATCAATATATGACTATATACTACTACTACAAATAATAGTAATAATAATAGTAATTATTATTATTATCAGTGATAGTATTAGTATTATTGTATTTTTGTATGATTATTATCACTAAATAAAAATATTAAACAAAATAAGAAATAGAAATATTTATTTTAGAATAAAAAAATTGTATTTAAGAATAAAATAAAATAAAATAAAATCGTTATTTTAATAAAAAGATCTGGTTGGGAATGAGTCTGGTTGCTGAAGAATTGACGACAGAATTTTTATATTTAGGTGAATTTTATATGTTTAGACACCTACTCAAAAAGCTTCATTTTGCTGGAAACTTCTCAGATGCAGCTGGATCTCAGAGGCTTGCTGCTGGGTTACTGAAAGCTGTCTTAAAGGTTTATTGCTATTGTTAAGAAAGCCTATTGGGGTCTTTAGATGTAGTTCTCTGTTTTACAATCACTTGTTTAGACTCTGGGGGCCACATCCACAGGCTTTATCCACTCAATAGCCCACGATAGTTCCTGTTGTTGTTTCTCAAAAAGGTGCCGACACAAGGCCTGCAAAAGGCTGATTTCCCGGGCAATTCACCAAGAGCTCCCTTGAAACAACTTTCAAGGCTGTTTGTGTGCTTTACTCGTTCCCGGAGAGGTGCTTAGCGGTGTAAATGCAGCCGTTTGCCCCAGTGCACGTGAAGGAGGGGTCGTGCTCTGGAATTTATTGAAGGGGGAGGGGCATTGTGTTGTTAAACGAATATCCCCATATAAATGACCCACCCAAACAAGTGCCCTGTAATTATGTAGAGTGTGTGTCTGCGTTTGGTGCAGATGCTGGAGGGAGGAAAGGGAAGGAGGGGGGCGCGCAGACGTTACGGCCCGTGGGGGTTGTGGGTATTGAGCGGGACCCTGGATTAAGAACATTGGGGTTAAACTGCAGTGAGTCGGTTAGGGGCCGCGTGTCTCCACTGGGATCCGATGGGTTTGACCCAGTAAGAGAGAAAATAGTTTTTCAGCAGGACTGCTTTAAGAATAGATTGAAAATGTGGGAATATTGGATCATTGAGTGTGACATCACTCCCCACTTCCTTCTGCAATAACTGAAACAACCATGTATGAAGACTGTTCAAAATTTTTTTTAATTATTAATAAATTAAATTAAAGATTAAGGGCCCTATTTAACGATCTGAAGCGCATGGCGCAGGTGCACTTAGGGCGTGTCTGAATCCACTTTTGCTAGTTTAACGATGGAAAAAATCGGTCGCATGGTGCATGGTCCAAAAGAGAGGAATTCTTTTATTTTAATATTTAAAAATGTTTGTGTGCTGCTGCGTCCCTGTGTGTGTAATAAGCAGAGTGTATGCACGTTGTGTACCTGCCTATAAGTGCATATTACTAACTCGCCCTTTAAATAACACAAATAATACTACACTATTGACTTTAGACCAGGGCTGTGTCGGAAATCGCGTACTATGTGAGTAGGTACTACATTTGAATTTGAACTTACTTCGCGACCGTTAAAAAAGTACGTTCTGTATAATATGAATGTGTGTAGTATGAATGTAATCCGGACATATCATGTGACATACGGCGTCAGTTGCATCCCTTCAGCACCATTCATAAATCCTCTCCAGTGGCCTCATGGGATAGTAAAGTGTCCATCGTATGCACACTTCAGAATCTTGCCGGAAGTAGTAGGTCATCCAGGTACTATTCGCCTACTGTTTTTCGAAGACTATGAATTCAGACATACTACTCTGTTGGTGTACTGTTTTTCGCATACTAAATAGTAGGGAAGTATTGGATTTTGGATGCAGCGCAGGTTTTTGTTGGTCAATGGTGCAGTCGTTTTCAGTTCCTCAAAATAGCAACGCGCCAACAATGTGCCTGAACACACCTGGTTTTCAGACCAGCACGCCCATGGGCGAACAGATGGGCGCGAGTGCATTTGCTATTTAAACAACGTGGCGCTTGACGTGAAAATGATAACTGCGTCGGGCTGAAACTAGCAAAAAACACTTGCGTTGCACCTGGCGCCGCATTGCGGCGGGTGTATGATAGGGCCCTAAATCTCTCTCTTTCTTGCCCCCCTGACTGTGACTAGTTCACCTGTAGGCACGCGCCGACCCTGATGGTACATACCACCATAGTACTTTTTGCAAGAACAGCCCCGGGTCTCATTAGCCGCGTTTCTACTGTTGGGCCAAAAGCGGGTGTGCTAGTGCGTGTCAGGGCCAGTCGCGTTTCCACTGTCACTTCCGGGGCTTGATCGTGCCTCGTCAGGGCTTACTCTGGGCCAACGGCCAGGGTTTTTTTGCCCAACGAATACCTTGGTCCAAAGCGGGCCAGCTCGGGCTTGTTTATCTGTGTCTGGAGATGGCAGAGCCGCGGATGATTTCATATACCAGCTAACATCAGCATTAAAGACTTTTAAAATCATTTTCAAAACTAAAAAAGACTATGCACGCTAACCATTACCATAGTAAACATGGCAAATACAACCGTTTGAAGAAATCAGACAAATCATATAGGCTATCACAATCGTGTATTTATTTCATCTGTCAGTACGTCTCGTCTCTTTACACCGGACTGTCTGATATCCATATTTAGCTCTGCATATGTCATAAAATAAAGCAACTCCAGTTTTTCGGGAGCTTCCTCTGTTTCTCTGACTGATAATATAACTGTATTGGGACTGTCACTGGAAAGAGTGCTAAAGCTCCTCAGGGTGTATTTTTGGTGGAAAATTTGTAGAAATGATCGTTCTTTCTAAATGGGATGTAAACAAACTGTCCCGCGACTACAAATAAACAGACTGAATAAGTATGTGTGTCCTCTTTCTTTTGAGAAATAAAGGTAAATACCACTTTATTTCAGTGTGACTAATGTGCAATCTTGACACAAATTAATTCATTCTGATCAATGTATCATTTAATATTGTCATCGATGCTTGGGTTTTAAATCTTTAAGTAAATGACAAAAATGCCAACAAACGGGCACTTTTATCATGTTCGTTTTTTGAGATCTCGCTAGTTTCTAGTGATTTCTTTCTGATTAGTTTTCTGATAAATCTTCCATTTGTTGGTGAAATGATGGGTTTGTGTGATGTTGTTCCAGAGAGGCGTGTTACGGGCAGGTTTTAGTGAAGCACTGCTGAGCTTCTGGCCCGACGGTGGAAACACAGCATGGTTTTGGGCTCGGTGCTACAGGCTATTAGCCCCGCCCGGCCCGTTGAAAGTCCTGGCTCGCACTGGCCCGACAGTGGAAAAGCGGCTATTGACGTCAGTTATAGTTTTCACTTGAATGGGTTTCGATAGAAGATCAAATGGAAATTTCCATGTTTTCCCAGTGGGATCGGCTGTGACTGTCAGGAGGAGCATGTGGTTCTCAGATGAGCCCCTCTGTGTCTTCTTGACCTGACGCTCTCGTATCTATCGGCACACTAGAGAAGACTAATGCTAAATCAATTAAGATTCGTTCTGTGGTGTTTAGATAGTGAGTCGTGGGTTAATGATAGATCTGAGGAGAGGAAGAAATGGGAAAAAAGCAGTTTACCTCTGGATAAAACAAATATTGACAAAACAATCAATAATGAGTAAGAAACAAAGAAAGGAATAAATCGTCTCTTCTTTCCCATTTCTCCAAGCTGCATCTGTGTTCAATTTCACTCCTATGTCAGAGTACACTGGCAACAGATGAAGCATATTACGGCTTTGAATCTGATGTATTTCCCCTCTCAAATTAAAAGGATGTAAGTTTCCCAAACCACATCGCAAACGTCACACCACGAACAAGTTGAATCCTGATCTGCTCACATCTTTAAATATAATTCTGCTACAAACTGGATGAAAAGTGTCATGGTTTTAGGTGTGCACACATTAAATGAAAGTGCAGTTTTGCTCCAGGTTTTACAATTCAAATTGGATCATTCTGACACCAAAATCTAATTGGATGAGCCATGCACATCAGTTGAATTTAGTGTCAACTTATAATCTTGATCAATTTATGCCACATTACTACGTTTAAGGGTGTATGTCACATTTTTCTAAGTGCATAAATCACTAATGCACAGCCTTTATGGCTCGAACACTTTAGTGCATGAGTCTGGTACATCTTAGATGTTAATTATCTGTTAATTTAGACCACTTTTTAACTTTTTATTTGTACTTTAGTCATCGTCTATCCCTTGTGCACTTCCTCCAAATGCAAACGTTCATCATGCATCAGAGAAAGGGCCACATTGAAGTCGCCAATCAGTGGATAAGATATTTGCTGAATTTCAGATTAGCTTGAGAGTTAATTGCATTCTTGGGCAGTTAGACCACTTTGATCAGGTCTCGGTTTAGGTCGGAGAGGTTGGGACGGCAACATGGTGACAGCTGTGGCACATTGCCCACAAAACCCCCATGAAGGAAGGAGAACCATCCTTGTTTTATTTTAGTTCTTTCCACATTCCCGTTTGCTTTAGTCGAGGCCTGTGAGAAGCATCAGTCAATGTTTCCATGACAGGGAAGTTGTGTAACACAAACTTGCTCATAAAAATACCAGAATAACTCATGCAGATCCGCTTAATGGGTGTTTAAGTAGAATGGTTTTCCCATCTATAATTATTACACACACACACAGACATGAATGGTGTTCTGTATAGTTTCTAGGTACACTGGTATGTGGTTGCGAGGTTGGTTTCTTATTGGTCCAAAACCGCCATCAAATTTTCAGCTTGGGTCTCTCAATAAATGTGATACTGTGTCCTAACCAGATGCGCACGACATGCAATAAACAGTATCTTTTCTATGTTAATCTGAGTTTTTGTCCTAACCAGCCGTAAAAAATTATACGCAAAGATTCTATTTTAGAATTTTGCAGCGTTGCAGCTGAAACAACAACATAAAAGTATGACAATGATAATCTCAGGTGCTTTATTTAATGTTAAAAGAATTTTGAGTGAGTTTGAATATCATTTTGTGTGAACTTTTTAGCCATACTGAGAGCAACAATGGATAATTCACCTCGGATCTTAAAAATAAATTGGAAACTAGGACGTTCAAAGATAGTTTCAGCCACTCGGTTTGTATTTTTAATAATGTTGATTTATATATGAATTTGATTTATGCTCTTATCCATTTTGTTACGAGTGCACTGCACTTGCAGAGAGACTCCGCCCACATGCTCTTTTGATTGGCTGTCATTTTTGATTGATTTTGTTGCGTCTTGTAGTCGCGTCACATCTGGTGTGGACAGACAAATTGCTTATCGCTGGGTGGTTTGATCACTAACCTTAATGTTTGCCTAGCATGTTTATTTCCACCTGAATATTCTGTTACTCGTAAATATGCCACATTACACATGCTTAATGTGCCGTTTCATGTCGTCTCTTTGTGAACAGCTGGATAGAGATCTGCAGAGCAGAGTTCAGCATGTGGAGTGTAAATCTTGAACGCTCGGCCTGTGCTGTCAAGAGCCGTTAGTCTAAGAAGAGCTGATCAAATGTGCCCTCACTTCCTGCCTCATAAGGAAATTAGGGAAAGAGACCCCCGAGGGAGAGCAGTGTGTTAAAGCCACTCTGTCTGTCTGTGGGAAGCAGTGTTCCTTTTATATATATATATATATATATATAAATATTTCCATATAAATATATATATATATATATATATCCATACATATACATATACCATACATATACCAGGGTCATGGGCGGCCAAGGCTCATTGATGCACGTGGGGAGCGAAGGCTGGCCCGTGTGGTCCGATCAAACAGACGAGCTACTGTAGCTCAAATTGCTCAAGAAGTTAATGCTGGTTCTGATAGAAAGGTGTCAGAATACACAGTACACATCTGTGGGATGTGCTGAACAAACAAGTCCGATCCATGGAGGCCCCTCCTCGCAACTTACAGGACTTAAAGGATCTGCTGCTAAAAGCAGTTTCATTCCCCGCATCTGATATATTTATACGACATGCAGTGGTCAGTCCCCTCATTCACCACATCCCCTCCCCCAAACTCATCAGCTATTCTCCGATAAACTCTTTTATCTCCAGATCTATTCAAAGGCAAAGTCACGTTACCTTTGCTTGACCTTTGGTTTGGTTTGCCACTGGTTTTGGTTTCGAATTTCTTGCATTCCTCCACTGAAATCTAGGCAACTTCATGTTTAATCAGTCAAGAAGGAAACAATGGCAAAAAATGTTGAAGGAAGACTTTGAGTTTACCCTGAAACCTGTCTTTCTGCTCAGCCTCAACAGGTGTAGTCTTCTTGCAAAAAGAGCAAAGAAACTAGAGATATCATGTTGCCAGAGTCTTAGAAGAAGAAGGACTGCCTCAAACAAAGACGTGGGTTTAATCTAGGGCATCGAGGAACCAGATCAGACCAATTTCACACCGCAGGTCCGTGGAATTGGGATCGCCATGCTTGGCTCCTCCTCCACAAGGAGGTTTTATACCTGTTTTTAACTGTGAAAACTATTTATGGGTAACTGGAAGTGGACGTCATGCATTAAAAGTACCAATACAAATAAATGATTTGTATTGGTATCATTAATTTTGGTATGAGCTGAGATGTTTGCTGAGACACTTTTGTTTGAACTTTTACATGGATTATAGTCTAGCCAATCATTTACTACCACATGCACATTAAGACATTCCAAAGCTCGGGATCACTCAGTCCAGTGTTATATATGTTACTGACTGACATCTAGATCCATTTAAAGGGTTTCCCAATAATCCGTGCAGGTCGTTTAGCAATAGCTGGTTGAAATTAGTGGCAGTAAAACGTTTGCTGTATTGATCCGTGCCTTCAGGGCTCAAGCATTAGCCCGTGTGTCTGTACCTCTGTCTGATCTGTGGGACGAAGCCGTAAGCCTGCCAGACGGAGAGCAACAAGGACAGCGTTAACTGTAATCTATCCCACGACAAAGAGCTATTCATAGAGGGTTCAAGCGATTATAGTGGTTGAAGGGGGGTGTTTCAACGAAAGGCTGATAGGGCCGGGGATCCATTCACCCTCCCTCCCCCCCACCCTAGATCTGTGATTGTATTCAAATCAAAACACATCCCATAATGCATTAGGGCCCTGTCATCCTTCAACTCACACAGGGTGAAACAAAGAAAAACAAGTTCAAGGCCTTTCTCAATACAATCCGTCTTTCTCCATAGGTGCCGTGTGTTATTTTGTGACACATTCAGGCAGTCTGTGCATGGCCGCATTCACGGATGTGACGGTGAGATGTGCAGCTGCAACGATCACATGGCTTTCCGTTGACCGCAGACAATAGAGGGGTTATCCTTCTGGTTTAGTACCGAGATGGAAAAGATCAGCCTGGACAAAACAATATGGGAAAAGATAGAGTAGGCTAAACTAAACGAAACGCTCCATGTTTGCTTTCCACAGCCGGACAGCGGAAGAGGCCACCCGCTGTGAGCGCTTTGCTAGCAGTGTCGCCTCAGGGAAATTTTTAATGGGGTCTCCAGATGGGGACAGTGAAAATCTTAGGGTGCCACCAAGGGAAACAGGGTTTGGCTGGTGGTAGATGTTATAACTACACATTATTTAATTTAATTTTATTTATTTAATTTATTTTATTTAATTTATTTAATTTAATTTATTTTATAATTAACTTTATTTTATATTTTTTTTATTATTTTATAATTCACTTTATATTTAATGTATTTTATTTATTTTTAATTTATTTGATTTTAATTTAATTTTATAATTTACTTTATTTTATATTTTATTTTATAATTTATCTTATTTTATATTAAATGTATTAAATTTATTTTTAATTTATTTTATTTTAATTATTTCATAATTTATTTTATATTTTATTTTATTGTTTTTTTGATATTTAACATGTTCATATATTATTTATATTTTATTTTATATTAAATGTTAATTTGTTCATTTAAATGTAGTATTATTATTATTATTATTATTATTATTATTATTATTATTATTTTGAAGCTCTTAAAAGTGTGTAATGGACTTGCACATCAAAGCTGAGGATCGTCTCTAGCGAATGATTTGGGACTGTGTGTGTTCTTATGGTGCCATCAGCCAATCAGTGTTGTCATGATGCATAGTCACATGACATTTACAGCTCAGGCGATTGGCTCAAAACCTTATGTCCCCAGAACCTGAGCACCTGTGAGCAAAGATGGGAGCAAGCAGGTACAAACAGAACTGTTTGCCATTTAATGGTATATTTTTGAAGAAAAAATATACATTTTGTAAAAAAGTAAAAGACTTAAACTTTTAATTGATAGGATTTGAGAATTGTAAAAACAAACATGCTTGTTGCTCTTTGAATTTTTGAAGTAAAGTGTTTGGTGTAGACATTGAATTATTATTCTAATTTAAACAAAAAATCTTGGTTGGTTTAGGTCAGTGGGGTGGCCAATGTTTTTCCCCTTGTTCACTTTAGGTTCATACCAGCACATTCTCTCTTGTCGTTGAAAAATGACTCATCCAACAGTTTTCAAAGGAGGCGAAACATGGCTCACAATACCCCAGAGCGAGTTTCAGTGCTGTATGCCGAGGGAGTTCAGGGCCAGGGGTTTTTGAAAAGGCAATGTCAGAATCCCAGCACCACATGGAGAAGATATTTTGGCAGGCGCACGTACCACCCACAGGGAAAGATCCTGACTGCTGCTCATATGAGCTGCACAGACACTGTGAGGGCCGCTCAGGAGTCTCGCATATTACCGTACCTTCCAATGAACATCACCTAGATGTTTCAAAACTCAGTATCTCTCGCCTAAAGTGATGGAAATAGATGATTACATGATTAGAGAAAGGTGGGAAAACATTTAAGTTAAACAACAAGCCACTCAGGACCATGCGTTATTGTGATTTTACAGCAGTATTAGAAATTATATAGAGCTAATTATTATAGAGTGGTTTATAAAATAGAATATAATTCGCTAGAGGAATGCAACAATGACATAAAGGAAAGCAAAACTGGCAAAAGAATAGTGGAATGGCTAGGGATGCACCGATATGAACATTTTGGCTGATACCGATAACCGATAATTCTTTATTAAAAGCCGATTGTAACGTGTGAGCAGGGATGAAGCTGAGTGAGAATCCAAGTGCAGCATGAACGATTTAATAACAAACAACATCAACAGAAAATCCAAGAACAAGGGTATCCAAAACAGGCAGGAGTGCAACGACAGGAACACACATACAGGAGCACAACGACCAACACCCAACAACTGAAGTATAGAGGTTTAAATACACAGGGTCAAACAAGCTTAACAAATTAACAAGACACACCTGGGGAGACTAATCAACAAGAAAAACATGGCACAAGACAGGAAATAACAAAAGTCCTCACACAAGACAGGGGAACACAGGCTAGGATCATGACACCGATAACCGATATATTGACCGATAAATCTAAATCCAACTTTTTATATAATTTTTGAGAGCCTGATTACAAAAACAAAAGTCTCACCATTAAAAGCCATGTCCCAAGCGCTCAATAATAATGTTCTCCTTATAATTTTATGTAGCCTTTATGATACATGTTGCATTAACTGTATTTTCCTTTTCAAAGTGATTCCAATCATATTTCAAGAAATTCAAACCCATCATGTTGAACAGTGCACATCTGAAGTGTCTCAGCCGAAGGAAATAATCCATTATTTATCGGCTTTAATATATCGGGCAAATTTTCTTATTGGGACGATAACGATAATTAAAAATGAACATATATCGGCCGGTACCGATATGGTGGCCGATATATTGTGCATCCCTAGGAATGGCTGAAAAGAAAAATGCATGGCAGGGAAGCCTGACATGAAATAATAGTGAGGAAAAATCTATTTTTTGCTAAATGGGAGAGTCAAAAGAGGTAAAAAAAAAACATTAAAAGGTAAAGACAATATATCTTTTAAAAAGTTTGCATTTGTGTTTTTTGTTGTGTCATAATTGATACATCAGCCTTTTATGGCTCATATAGTGTGATATAGTGAGAATATGGACCTCAATTTTATTCAGAGGCCCAAACTGAGCAAAAATGTGCAATTCGCTGCAGATGCTAATATTTATATGGCCAAAAAGACACGTGTGTGTTTAGAATTATACTAAAAGGCCTTTTTACTCGCTAAAAAAGTATAAACTATCAATCAGACAATAGAAGGAATGTTGTAGATTGTATGCAACAGGTTTTTACATCAAAGCTTTGATCATGTTGATCATTTAGAGGCCTTAGAGATTTGCGTACTTGCGTACAGTAGCTTTATAGGGTTAAAAACATCCAGGACAGGAAGATAAAAGTGCGAGAAAATGAAGCTCTCTTCTGCATTTTGCATTGTCCCTGCATGTCTGGAATCCGCAGACTCTGATTGGTCGCATTGGTCCTTGTGACCGGCCATCATGTCAGTATTGACCCGTGCGGGATGATGGACGCGTCTGGAGGAAAATGATGGGGTTGGAGGGGGTCAAGGGTCACTGAGTCCTCATTGGCTGTTGAGGGTTCGTCATTGATCCAGAAGGACCTTCTTTGGAATTCATGTTATGCACTTGCAACAGTAATTCGATTTTTGTTCATCAATATCTTGCCCCGTGGGGTCATTAAGAGCCCATTCTTGTAGAGATGTGTAATGTTTGTCTCCATGACATCATGGCAGTGGGTCTAATTGCATTAGATTTTGTGCACTTATTATTTTGGTCATGTGTTTTGCTTTTTTAAAGGCCTGTTGGTATTAAGCGATGCAGAATTACATATTTAAACCCAAACAGACCTGCATCTGCCACTCAGTCTATTGTCTCAGTTCAAATAAAAACACTTTTTCCCCTCCCTCTCTTTCCGTAATTCAGTCTCACCCCATTCTCGACCCTTTTATCCACTCAAATCAAAACATTTTTCTTTTTTCCCCCCTCCAACCCTACGTGTAATTTTTCAAAATCATTGGCACAAACGTTTCCCCATGACCTGCCCCTCCCTCCCTGTGTTTTTGGCCCATTGGGTTTCGACGGCAACTGAATTCAAATCCAAACTCCCACCCGATGGTTTCATCGCTATGGTAACCTGAGAGAATTAAGAGGGGGGGCATTCCATTCTGTTCTCATTGATGGACAAACACTCCGTGGCGGGAAAGAGTTCAGTGTCCAATAGCAGCATTCCACTTTGCTTACACGTCATGTGTGGTTGAGCATTGATAATCACACAATCAGTGTGTGGTTTTCTTTGAGTGTTTGTGTGTGCATATAAATTTGTTCAATGTTTAATTGACTGTATGCAAGTCCATTTGGTGTTCCATATTCAGCCAAAGGAACTGGACATTGTAGGAAGATTGTTGTTTTGGAGAGAGTGAGAGACAGTCACATATATTTGTGGAACATCCACCACACCTGCTGTCATAGATACGCCCTGTTTTACCCAGTCTCCTGCTGTAATAACCACCCTCCCCCTCTGACCCTGGATCAGAGGAACCTTTTAATGACAGTAAACACACGCCGGCTGCTGCTCTGTGAAAAGAACGCTTCTGAAGGATGAGATCACTCAATTATTATCTGTGCAGAATCTCAAACACTCCCCACAGCAGCAGCTCTGAGATTAGACCAGGCTTAATTGTTAGTCATAGTTAGCTGTTTATATTGTGTGGTGGGTTTGAAAAATAACCCCTCAGGCTGTGAATTTCGCTTGATTGATTGTTATACTGTTCCTGTTCAGTGGAGCCGTCACCTGCTGAGGAAATGACCCTATGTTTAGTAGTCAGGATTGCTTTTGTTATTGCTCGGAGGTTGCTCTTTTTTGGACGGACTTAATGGAGTCTCAGTTACACTACTGTTCAACAGGGTTTAATGCAGGATGCAAATGAATGCAGTTTTTTTGTACTATTCATCAAAGAATACTGAAATGCATCAGATTTTCCACAAAAAATATGTTTTCAACATTGATAATAATCATAAATGTTTCTTGAGCAGCAAATCAGCATTTTAGAATGATTTCTGAAGGATCATGTGACACTGAAGACTGGAGTAATGATGCTGAAAATTCAGCTTTGATCACAGGAATAGATTACATTTTAAAATTTAAATAGAAAACAGTATAATATTACCTCTAATAGTACTGTATTTTTGATCAAATAAATGCAGCCTTGATGAGCATAAGAAACATTGGTAACACTTTAGTTTAGGGTCCAATTCTCACTATTAATAGTTGCTTATTAGCATTCATATTACTAGGATATTGGCTGTTTATTAGTACCTATAAAGCACATTATTCTGCATGAACATATTCTACATCCATAATCCTACCCAATACCTAAACTTATCAACTACCTTACTAACTATTAATAAGCAGTAATTAGGAGTTTGATGCAAAAGTAGTGAATAGTGAGAATTGGACCCTAATCTAAAGTTTGACCGAAACTCCTTTCAAAAACATTTAAAAATCTTACCAACCACAAACTTTTGAATGGTCTATTTCTCCTTGAAGTATCAACTTTTGTCTCAGATGTTTCTTCCAAAAAAAAAAAATGTATTTGTATTTGTGTCATTTTTGTCTATTTTATTTTAGGTGAGTAGTTATCATACAGTAACAGTAAAGAGCTAAAATAAAAAATAAAAACATTTTGAGTTCATACTGAAGTCTCTGTCTTTGGCCATTCAATCCCAATATTATCTGGAAACAATTGAGATAGTAAATAGAACTCATTTGTGTTTCCTATAGATGCTGTAGCCCAGTGGTTTTCAAACCTGTCCTGGAGGCACCCCAGCCCTGCACATTTTGTATGTCTCCCTTATCAGACACGCCCAATTTAGTTCTTGCAGTCTCTACTAACGAGCTAATGAGTTGAATCAGGTGTGATAAATGAGGGAGACCTACAAAATGTGCAGGGCTGGGGTGCCTCCAGGACAGGTTTGAAAACCACTGCTCTAGATTTGATGAATAGACATGACAAGCAGAGAATATTGCAGCACGTTTGATAAAAGATAAAGAGATGTTATAATAACACTGACTTGTTTGAACAGGCCTTCGGTTCTGCACTTTCATAAATAATGTAAATGTAAATAACTTCAGTTAACTTTCAATTACTGCTGCATGCCACACATGGTCAGAGTTGTTTCCTATTGGCTAGAGTAGATTGTAGTTGACTGAGCAACAGATACCTAGATTTTTACTTTGTCTAAGGGATATTCATGTCATCAACACAGCTGGTGTAAGAAGAGTTACACACTGAAGCTTAGTACTTGAATTTAGGGGTTGTGATGCTTGACTGAAGTCTGGAGGTACAAATCAAACGCTGACACACCTGCACACATCACTGGACGGGTTCAGCGGTATGTCAGACTTCAGGTGTGTTTGGATTAGAATTCCTCAGCTGTAACGATTCTGCATTAAATTGTCAGGATATGATTTTCGTACTCACACTACACAGGGAGTGCGTCCCATCACTGAGGATCTTGGCTTACTTTCAAACTCCAACGGCTGCTTTCCAGCAAAGCGGAAACTGCGTTATCCGTGTCATCATTTACAACCCTGGAATTTGGAAAAGAAAAGCAGAATCAAAATAGAAGGGGAGGTTGAGGTTGAAAAACCAGATTCCATTAACCAGATACGCATATCACATTTCAAAGAGTTTCTAGTAGTAGAGTAAAACTGTGTCTATAGTGCTCTGAAAGCAATTTGTGTGTCTGTCTGATCCTTTCATATCACATTTCAATAAGTCTTTAACTGGTTTTGAGTCTGTGGGTATGAGGAAAACAGCTGACCATGTTACATCATGTGGGGAGATGTTCAGATTTCCATGGAGTTGAGCTGCTCTTTCCACAGGTTTTCACGTGCCTGTGCAATAAACAAAAACAGGTGGTGCTTTTTACTCTGAGCTGAAGCATTTTTTATTTGTCTATATGAGTTGTGCATTGCATTATTCAGTTATATAGCATGAATATTATTGTTGTTTTTATGTAAGATAGTGATTAGGCATACATTTTCACCTGGTGGAGACAAAGCGGGTGGAAAATATTCAGTAAAAGGAGGCCCAAACAATGATGTTGTCGGTTGGGAAGGTTACTTTTAAAATGTATTTTCACTACAGATTACAAAATACATTCTTTTGTAATGTATTTCGTTAGATTACACAAGTTTTCTAACTTAATCTAAATACATAGACATACAACATAGGACTTGGTTTTCCTCTGCATATTATTTTAAACAACATCAGATTTACACAATATTTCTTGAAGTAAAAAATGCAGACAAGAAAAAGAAAAAAAAACTGACGCTCAAGAAGGCAACACAATGCATTTAGATCTGGGGTGTGTAAAGTTTTTGAATGGGATGAAGAGGGTAAATTGTCCTTATCTTGTCTTCTGGGAAACTTCTGAAAGGCAGTACTAAATGAAAACATATGATCTTTAAACCAAATAAGACAAATTTACACATCATCCTGTTCAAATGTTTTCATCCCCTGCTCTTAATGCATTGTGTTTTATGGAAGCTTGTTTCCGCCACTAAATATAAAAATAAAAAAGGTAATTGCGACTTTTTTATCTCACAATTATGACTTTTTTTCTCGAAATTGCGAGATAAAAAGTTGCGATTTATCCACGTAGCAACAGACAGTTCAGATTCAAGGGTATGTACATTTTTGAATGTGGCAATTTGTATATAATTTGTATAAATACTTGTGGAGTATATGTAAACATATATTATGTGAAATAGCTTATTCAGGATAGTACTAAATAAAAGTAACATGCAATTTTTATGATCCCAGATCCCTCTTATTTTGTTAAAATTATCAAAATTTTGCATATTCTGCAAGGGGTATGAAACTTATGAGGAGAAATGTATTTTAGGATGCTTTTGCAATCTGTCAGAGTCTGAGAATCACCAATTGCTGTTTACAAAAAATTGCCTGTTACAGTTTACATTAATGTTTAAATGAAATAGATGACATTAAAACTCAAAGTAATCACTTTGGTAATCTAAAATACTTTCCGGATGTAACTGTAATTTGATTACCACCCATTTAAAATGTAACTGTAATGAAATACAGTTACTCAAATTAAAAAAACTAAGTTACATGTATTTCGTTACTCCCCAACCCTGGATGTTGTAAAACTCTGCACTGTAAAAAAAATAATTTTCAAAGTGGTAAACAAATGTCAGAATAATTTACAAATCTAAACACTCATCTGTATTAAATTCAGTATTAACGTATTAAATTCCTCATTGGCTTGTGAAGTAACAGGGCTAAAATAATCCCATTTGGATGTAATAGTTTACACTGGTTGTTTCAGGTATGCATGTGGTTTTGGGAATATGCACTAAACGGTGGCCAACTCATCTGCTTCCGTACTTTGTGTTGGGCAGCATTTGCATTTATGCATTAGCCAGATGCTTTTATCCCCCAAAAAAGAACTTGCATTGCATTCACTGGGAATCCATCCCATGAGTTTAGCGCTGCTGCCTGGCTCTTCTGTTTGAGCAACAGTTTTGTGTGCTTTCTCATTCTTAATCACGCTGAAGTACTGATGAATAATTGCTTGTCTGTTTGATTTCCGCGGCAGGTCGTGTGTCATTGAGCCGTGGCGCGTCTCTTCTGGTGGATAAGTTGACTCTGGAGGATGAGGGCTGGTTTGAATGTCGAATTCTCCTGCTGGACAGAACCTCAGATGAGTTTAAGAACGGCACATGGAACTTCCTTTCCATCTCAGGTGAGATGATAAATGGTTTGATGTTGTTTCTTCTATACAGGTCAGGTGTGCATAATGGCTTTGCATGTCAGAACTATTAGTTTTATAAGGTTTTATAAGGAGCAGCACAAATTAGCGTCTGGTTTAAGACACGCTTTTTTTGGGCTTTAAATAATGGCGCAAATACCATTCAATTGACGAGCGCAAACCTTAGTAAATCACCATGTGCGATTCATTTAAATACTCTCCTGAAAGGGAAACTCCTAAAAATGCATATGTAACAAGGTCAGCCGCAAAAATAACCTTGTCCACGCCTTTTCAGCGCTAATTTTTCACTGCTCTCTTTAGTAAATCCTGTAAGTAGTTTTTTAACGCCAAAAGAGGGTTTGTGCTGGCCGCAAGCTGTTAAAGTCCCCCTGTGGTCAATAATTGTATCCCTTAAAACTTATCTTTGATCACCAAAATGACATTTAAATGTTTTTTTTTCCTGTGAAAAAAAATTCTTCATGCCTTTAAATAGCTTGAATGTAACTCTACACCCTTGCTTCATTTAGTATACGCGGACATGAATATGCAGATGAGCCCCGCCTCCACTCACTCACATCAGCTTAGACTCTCAGAGATCCACTTGGTCATCTTTTACTCAAGTTACTGTTGTAAACACTGCACAATGGTATCGCTCTTTACAACGCCGGATTTGCACAGTGATTAATATGATTAGCCTTTTGCTTGACTACGTTATCAAACAGCTAATAATGTGTTGCTAATGTTACACAAACCATGTTCCCGTTTGCCATCTCAGTCTGCCTTCTAAAAATCAGCATCTTTAGAAACGCTTTGAACAACTTAGAACGTCAGTGGAGAAAGGCATATAGTTCATCATAACATCGTAATATACGTCATATACATAATTCACATGCTAAATTGCTAAATGTACTCGATTTTTCATATCAACAGAAATATATAACCGGGATAACCTGGCTTCTCTTGAGACTGCTTCAGAGAATAGTTAATGATATGCTAAAGCCCGCCCACACGTTGACGTGATTGGTTAGGTAGTTTGTGACGTAAGAAACACCAGTGATTTCAAACCACGTTTTTGAGACTGTCTTTGGATCACTGGAGTTTTAAGGAGAAAATACTCAGCAATGGTGTTGACATGAATTTGCACATGGTTTGTCTTAAAGCATATTCAAAACACCACATAGACATATAAACAAAAACTTGATAACTTTTAATAAATCTGGCCCTTGGGGTTCCATATCCTAAATCTGTTTCTGCACTGATGCCAGACTTATAATTAATTCTAATTCCAAGTCTGTTTTTTTGGTTTGTGTGTTCCAAATATAATTTTAATTGGAAAGTCCAGATGATTATTTAATATGTAAAAACTTCCTGCAAAAAAATATTTTCCTGCGACCGTAATTCTACTGTGATTTACAAATATTTGATATCACGTTAGTGCTATAAGAACATACTTCCCACCCCTAATGAGAAACATACACACAACTCTGTTTCATGTCAGCTGTGTTGCTTAATCCTAAAAGTTAATCCTGTGACAATTAGGTTCCATAGAAAGTGAACATGCATTTGTTTTCGAGAATGTATATTTTATAATGGTGCTCTTATGTTTCATGTTCATGGCAATAAAGCAGCTGACATTTTTGTATTCATACGAAAAGGATTAAACGTCTGATTAAAGCAGCATCTGCAGCTCGTATAAATCAGTGCGTCAGTGTGTATGATGCAGATGATGTTTTGCTCTGATATCAACAGAACTCATGTGTTTTTATCCAAAACTACACAATCTCTTTGACTTTTCTTCTCACGTTCTGTTAACAATCTTTTCATATTGAGCTTTCTGTCTCACACCTTCAGGACGGCTGTCATGCCTTCTGAAAACTCACACACTTTCTTTTTCTGACACCCTCTCCCACACACACACACACACACACTCCTTCAGCACTGGTGTGTGAATCCTGTGAAGGGCACAGACTGGCTTTTAGCATCTGATCGTGTTACTGTAGCATGTAAGGGCGATCAGACTGAAGACAGAGGACAGAAACTCACGCTCTCAGTCCGAGTCTCTCCAGTGCGGCCTGTTTCACGCCCATTATATGCACAGTGTCAGCTTACAGCTGTTTTATAAGCTGTCATTGTGTATGAGTGTGCTGGAAAACATGTCTTTGTGTTGACAGGGTTATGGGGAAATAAGATGCGTTTAGATGTCCATTATTACTTAAAGGGATAGTTCACCCAAAAATGAAAATGTTGTCATCATTTACTCACCCTTATGTTGTTCCAAACCTGTATGATAGTATGTTTTTCCTACTATGGAAGTCAATGGCTACCGTCAACTGTTTGATTACCAACATTCTTTAAAATATCTTCTTTTGTGTTCAACAGAAGAAAGAAACTCATACAGGTTTGGAACAACTTGAGGGTGAGAAAGTGATGACAAAATTTTGGGGTGAACTATCCCTTTAATTGCATGTGCTACGCTTTGAGAAAGTCAAAGACTATTCTACTGTGAGCAAGTGTAAAGCAATGATTTTAGGTCCTTAAGTGCTGCAGTATATATCGGTGACCCTATTAGTATCGTAAAATATTATTTTTGATTATCGTATACGTTTAATTAGTCTGATATTAGAATATTCTGCCTGATTAAGCCAATATTAGAAGTACATATATATTTAAATAATTGATTAATTTTATTTAATTTAATATATATTTTATAATTAAATAAATAAATTATTATTTTAATATTACTTTATTTATTTTAATTATTTTAATAATTTTAATATATTTTATTTATTTTATTTTTTTATTATTTATATATATATATATATATATTTTTTTTTTTTTTTTTTTTATTAATTTATTGTTTGTTTTTTGTATTTTTTTATTATTTTTTTTTAATTATTGTTTATTATTATTTTTTATTTTTTTTGCGATGAAAATTGTTTTGATGGTTCTGTCTGCTGTAGCTCCTCCAGTGTTCATAAAGACTCCTCCTGCCTTTCTGGAGGTGATGTTGGGTGAATCTCTCACCCTCAACTGTGATGCTCATGGGAACCCAAAACCCACCATCATCTGGAGAAAAGATGGCAGTGCCGCTGAGAAACAAGAAGCAATTCAGGTACACAGAGCTTTTCAGTTGATTGTTAGTTGACCGACAGTTAATAAAGATAATTTCAATTCAACATGAATTCCAAATCAACCCTGTTTGCTTTTCTTAATAAATGTTTTAGTCTTTATTCATGAATCCCTCCTATCCACATGGCTCCATTCTGATATACAGCCAACTTTTTATTGTGCATTCAGTTGCTTATCAAATATACATCTCTACATTTTTATGCTGTTTGAATATCCTGTTACTCATTTGATTACAGAAGCCTGATGACTTGTTTCACGTCAACTTGAGTGTAGAGTTCACATTTTCCTCTTTGACCGTCTCGTCTGCCACCTAAACATTAATTTCCCCCAACAGGTACTCAATGAAACCTTGTCTTTAACCAAGGTTACCAGGGAAACGGCAGGAATATACAAGTGTCACGTATCCAATTCAGAAGGGAACCTTACCCACACCACCCAGCTGCAGGTCAAAGGTCAGTTACACGGCACATCTTGTCCACGTGGGCGAAGAAAGCCAGCAGCATGTAAATAGGCTTGCAGGGTATTAAGCGTTTACCTTAAGCAGCATTTGGTATGAGAACACTGGCATCTTTAATGCATTTGGATTTGTGTGCAAAGTGAATATCCTTAATCTCAGCTTCATATGGTTTGCAATTTGACATTTAAAGGGATAGTTCACCCAAAAATGAAAATTACCCCATGATTTACGCACCCTCAAGCCATCCTAGGTGTATATGACATTTTTCTTTCAGACGAATGCAATCGGAGTTATATTAAAAAATGTCCTGGCTAATCCAAGCTTTATAATGGCAGTGAATGGGAGCCCTTGCATTGTGTTGCATCCATATTTAACACGTTATAAAGTAAAATATCTAGCTTCCGGCGGACCGTCTTCCGTATTCAACTTATAAAAAAAGCGTAACTGCCGCGACAATGACGCCGGACGTAGCGTAAGCGTTTTGAACTGCGAGAGGCGCTACACTTTCTGCGTAAGTTGAATATGGCGGGCCGGAAGCTAGATATTTTACTTTATAAAGTTTTAAATATGGATATTTTTCTTACACAAACCCATCGATTCGCTTCAGAAGGCCTTTATTAACTCCCGGAGTCGTGTGGATTACTTTTATAATGGATGGATGCACTTTTTTGGACTTCAAATTTTGGGCTCCCATTCACTGCCATTATAAAGCTTGGATTAGCCAGGACATTTTTTAATATAACTCAGATTGTATTCGTCTGAAAGAAGAATGTCATATACACCTAGGATGGCTTGAGGGTGAGTAAATCATGGGGTAATTTTCATTTTTGGGTGAACTATCCCTTTAAGAACTGTTGCTGAGAAAATATGAACTTTCTATTATGCAATAGCCTCTTTAAATCAGATTTGGAATATTTTCAGCCCTAAGTATGTATGATGTACACCAAGAAAGATGATAAACATTAAGCAAATAAAATACATCAATGAAAGTTCCTCACTTGCATGATGATAAAGAATAGTGTTTTTTGTTGATCAACAGCAAAGGGCTAGCATTGCCATTTTGTTTCTTTGTATGTCATTTTATGAACATTGGACAACAAATGGCTACAGTATGTGGTTGAAAATCTGAGACATTAAGGTGGAACATTAATCAAGAATTTAGAGTGACTTTTCTGGTAAAATGTAGTGTAATTAAATGAGCAAACACTGCCCTCTTTTGGTGGTAGTGCTTTAACACAATGCATTTTGGCACTTGATGTTAGTATTAGGTTTAGGCGTAATCTCACCCCTGAACAAACAACCTCCTCAAATCCAGATGCCCATCAAAGCTGATTACATTTTATGCATTCAGTCTCACATGCATGCTTTTATGCATTCTTTTGCTTTCAACCAGGTCCTCCAATTATCATCATTCCCCCTGAGGACACCACCATGAATATGTCCCAGGATGCAATTCTGCAATGCCAAGCAGAAGCATATCCTTCTAACCTCACGTATGAGTGGTGGAAACAAGACCAAAATGTGTTTCACATTGAGTAAGTAATCTACGATTACAAAAACTTAGATAACATTATTACACTGGAATTCTGATTGGACAATCACAGCATCCTGCCATCAGATATTATTGTATAATGATGCTTTATTTTCACATAAATACAATTAAAGAGGCTTTAGTAGCCTCCAACTGTTTGTTGATTAGGGTTATTTCCATTTATTATAAATAAAATTAATAGCATTTATTGTCATTAAACTGTATAGTTCAGTTATGGACTACTCTAAAAATATCTGCAAATATTAAAAAACAAAAAAAAAAAAAAACATTGCACATAGATCTTGATGTTCTTTACTAAGTAGTGTATGTGTGTCTTTGTTTTCTGTTTGCTGATGCATGTTTGTGTTTACAGAGTTCTGAAATCACGGGTGAAAATCCTAGTGGACGGGACCCTCCTGATTTCAGGTCTTATACCTGAGGATTCTGGGAATTACACCTGCACACCCACCAATGGTCTAATGACTCCGCCCTCTGCGTCTGCCTACCTCAAAGTTAAACGTGAGTGCTTTGCAATTTATTGGTTCTAAATAATTCTTACTTTTTGAAATGTTAAAATCTATTTTCATGTATATCTGATAAAGAGAACTAAAGAAGATATTAAAGATTCATAATAAATGGGTTATTAAAGGGGTCCTATTATGTTTTTTTACATGTTCATCTTTCTTTAGTGTGTAATGTTGCTGTTTGAGCATGAAAAAGGACTGCAAAGTTTAAAAGCATAAAGTCACTCCAAAGGGAGTTTTTCTTTCTATACTTTTATTCTGAAAACTCAAACACGTTTCAGGAAGTATTCCTCATTTAAATAATTCCCGCCCAAGGCATACACAAAATAAAAGGGCAATTCCAGGTTGAGTTGCGTTAGTAGCGTGTTTCCCAATCCAGGGCTCAAGGCTAAGGATTTTTTTCTACTGGCCCCACCATAAAAAAGTAATAAATAAATAAAATAGGCCTAGTTATTGTCTTTGTTGTTTTTGACTCATAGCCTTAATAAATAAGGTTGTGACACCAAAAACTATTCGCCTAACTCATATAAATTTCAAATATTCAAATATTTTCAAATATTGTTAAAGGCTAAGTAAACTGTCAGTAATAAGAACAAAAAATCAAATTATGGGCAATAGCACAAATACAATAAAACAAACATACAAATAAAATAAACACTGCTTTTCATGTTTTTCAGGTAAGTCTAACAGTAATTTTCAGGTAGAGAAAATTAATAATCAAACGAAAAATAGCACTTCATAGTCCTCACTGTTTAAATTAAAGGTGCAGGCATACTTGCCGTTTTTTTTGACGATTTTGTGTGAATATGTCCATTCAAGCACAGGAAGACGTGAAAGAGAGCTCAGTTCAGCATTCTGAGAAGCGGCTTTCTCGGCGCGCGCTTCAGATGTGTGCGCACACAAAACTTCTCAGTTCTCTTTCACAACACACTGATCCAGCTGACCAATCAGAGCACATTGCGCTTTTCAGAAGGAGGGGTTTCATAGAGACAGGAACTAAACAAAGCGTTACTGACAGACTGGGAAGAGAGGAGCTGCAACAATGGAGAATATGGGAAAAAATAATTGGACCTTCAAGCATGAAACCTATTCTAGTAGATGCCAAAAACAAAAAACAAGGCATAATAGGTCCCCTTTACAAAACAATACAAATGACGTAATTAAAAGCCTGATTTTCTTAAAGATCCTGCACGAGTGGTTCGGATGCCCCGTGAGACTTATCTTCCCATGGGAATGGGGGGAAAGATCATATGCCCTGTTCAAGCCGAGCCCCCTGTGCTGTACGTTAATTGGACCAAAGATGGCACGTCCTTGGACCTGGAGCAGGTACTTTATGAATGTGTATATCATCGAGCATCTTATTTAATTGTAACCCAAATTACATCATTCTATATTCTTCATCTTGTTTGGTCAGTATCCAGGATGGATGGTCAACTCTGAGGGCTCAGTGTTCATAACTGCAGCAAATGATGATGCAGTGGGCATGTACACCTGTACAGCATATAACAGTTACGGGACCATGGGCAAATCAGAACCTACCAAAGTTATCCTGAAGGTGAGCACCATGTCTAGAATGGAAAATAATTTGACACGTCACCACATAGTGAAATTCATTATTAAAGGGGTCATGAACTGAGAAATCAAATTTTCCTTGAGCTTTTGACATATAAGAGGTCATCATACTATAAGAATATCCTGTACGTTTCAGAACTGAAAACTTCCTTGTCAGTCCAAAAACAGCTTTTATTGTAACCAAGCCCAGAGAACGACACGCTGTGGAATGTGCCTATGACAGATGTTAGTGAGATGACAAGGACGATACAGGATCACTGGACTAAAAATAACATTACCTTCCAAAGGATCCTAATGCTAGGAATGTGGTTATTTATTTCCAACAATGTGAATGTTTCAGTTGAGCATTATTTATTTGTATTCGGTACATTTCACTGCGGATTCTTTGGTAAATCAGTCGCAATATCGGCGCAGGCTTTGCAATGGCTTTCAGATGTTCTTTGTCTATGTGTCAGTAAATCAAACCAGTGACTAAACGCTCAACTTCACATTGTCTCTCTTAGTAGGATGAAAATAATATGTTATTTAAACTGTGATTAAATTATATATAGAAAGCGATCAAAGAACGCTCCCTTTACAATCACTGGAGCTGTCAATCAAACAGCTCAAGTTTATCAGTGACTGAGTTCTGGACTCACGCCAAAACTCCCATAATAATCAACAAATCTCTTATTTACATTGTGTTTGCACTGTTAGTTATGATGAAAGCATTCGTTAGTGTGTAGAAATCGAGTTGCAATGATGAGATCACTGCATTCATGCCATAGATCTAAATATAATGTCATAGATCTAAATATAATGCTATAATCAACACGTTTCACGATTAGTTAACCTTGAGAGCTGTAATAGTAAAATTGTGCTAAAAGTGACATTAAAAGAGTTAAACATGTAATACTAGCTATTTCATATGCAAAGATGTCAGCCAATCACAGCAGTGGGTGTTTACACTGAAGTCTCACAGCAGCCAATCACAGCAGTGGGTGTTTACACTGAAGTCTCACAGCAGCCAATCACAGCAGTGGACGTCTCACAGCAGACACGCCCCTTCAAACAGAGCTCTCAAATCAGTGGGCCTTTTGTTTCTAAATTATAAAAAATTTTGATGTAAAAATCATACTAACATACTAAGTGCACCCCAGGAAACATTATAAAACAATAAGACAATGCAGTTCATGACCCCTTTAATGACTGACCTGAAATAGAGTACAACTTATTTGCAATCTGGTGATGTCCATAGGACCCGCCTTCATTCCGTGTCTCGCCCCGTGCCGAGTACCTACAAGAAGTAGGTAGGGAGCTGGTGATACCCTGTCAATCTGAGGGTGACCCCGCCCCTAACATCACATGGATTAAAGTATGTTTTTTGTTTTGTTTTTTTTTTTTAAATCCCAATAGCATTCAGATGACCATGATTTGCCAAATATTTATATGTGTGCTATTCTGCTAAAAAAATCAGACATACTGTATACTAGCAGACATGGATTAAAAGCCTCAGATAGTATAAACATGCTTCACTCAAGTTTCTTTCTCATCTGCTGTAGGTTGGTCCTGCCCCTCGCTCTCCGTTTACAGTCCTATCCAATGGCTCTCTGGTCCTGCGTCCACTCAGTAAGGACCACCAGGGGGCGTGGGAATGTCTTGCCTCCAACCGTGTGGCCACTGTTAGTGTGGCGACCATGATTTTAGTGCTAGGTGAGAGGAGCAGCGAATAGATGCCGGTTAATAAAAAATAGCCCACATTTACCTATAGAAAAACAAATGAGGCAGAACTCAAATATATGATCTGCTCTGTTTTCTTCAGGCACAAGTCCCCATGCTGTTACCTCTGTGTCTGTGAATCCAGGGATTAGTCAGGCCAATGTGTCCTGGGAGCCAGGCTTTGATGGAGGATACACTCAGAGATTCACTGTTTGGTAAGTGACCTAAAACTGAATGCATCAGTTTTACACCAGTCTTTTTACAGTATCGCTATTTGATATTCAATACCTGAATGCTGTCACATCAGTTGAGTCAGAAAATTGGTGTGCACCTCTATAAATGTTCTGTCGTTTCCTGTTTTTTTAACATAATTAAATAATTTAAGTTGTTTTTATTACATAATTTATATATTTTTCTTTTTTAAAGCTTATTTTTGCAGCATTTTTGTATTTTATCTTTTAATATATTTCATATACATAATAAATTATTGATTATTGATAAATGTTATATTTCAACTTTTTAAATGAAGAATTGTGTTCAGCATGGTCATGGAATTTCACTAATATAATATAATATAATATAATATAATATAATATAATATAATATAATATAATATAATATAATATAATATAATATAATATAATATAATATCTCTCTTTATCAGGATAAAGCCCACTGTGAGAGGCAAGCATGAATGGGCATCAATCCCTGTGCCAACATCCAAAACTTCCCTGCTGGTGACGAGTCTGCAAGCATTCACTAGTTACCAGTTCAGCGTTCTTGCCCAAAACAAGTTGGGCTCTGGCCCCTTCAGTGAGATTGTCACCATTACGACACTGGGTGAGCACTTTTTTTAATATATATACATAACAACAAATCATGCACTTTATGAGGTCACCAATTAGCTCTACACATACAGACATACATGGTAAGGTTTAGACTGTCTATAGTTACTTTAACAGATCTGTATTCCCTTATTTGATTCAAAGCATTCCCTGGTGGACTTTAAAGTTATTCCACACCTATGGTCCCAGATGTATGATGTACCATGATATGATGTAGCCAGGGTTTGAAATTAACTTTTTCACTCGCCAGCCATTTTGGCTACTAAGTCACCAGCCATTCAAAATTATGATTTTGAACAGCTGTAGTCGTAGTTGGGCGCCACCGATGTGTGTACGGTTATAGAAAACAATGTGTTTGAATTTTGAAGACGCTGCGTTTCACTCAGCGTGCGACCCTCTGTATGGGTTGTTTTCTCAATGTTTGAGGCTCCTTTTAGGGAAAGGGCTCTAATAGCAATGCCATGCAAAGTGATAGAACATAATTTAATCATAATCATAACCTGCCAAATTGGTGTGTTGATATGCGTTACCCGCCACAGTGGATTTTCACCCTCATTTGGCGGGTTGGCGGGTGTTAATTTCAAACCCTGGATGTAGCATGCTAAGGTAAATCCTTATGTTTTTTTCATTGCAGCACCTCCAACAGAAGCTCCCACTATGGTAACCACCATTGCAGTGTTGCCTCCTCCAACCTTGCTTTCAGCCAATCGTACATCACTGGGTGTTTTGCTGCAATGGATGCCACCTCTAGAAGAGTCTCCACCCTTAACTTCCTTTGTACTTCAAGCGAAGCGGGGAAAGGGGGAGTGGGTCACCATAGACAGAGAGATTGGTGTTAACATGACCGAATTGATTGTACAGGGACTTGTTAAGGTAAAACGTGTGAAATATTGGAAAAATAGCAGCTTGGTGTTGAATGTCCCTATTCTATGCCATTCAGTTTCACTTGAAGGTTCATTTTCTCTTTATTTATTTCCACAGGACTCCAACTATGAGCTGCGTCTTCTGTCTCGCAGAGACAGACTGGTTAGTGTGCCCAGTGACTCAGTTGTCATCTCTACTGAAGGTGGGGCTAAACCAGAAATCGATATTTTGACCTAAAATTGACATATCAGGCTTTTTGAAAGTTTTTTTTTCCTATAAGGCATTGTTTATTGATTTATAATATTATTAGAAGGTAACATGTAATGTGTGTCCTTTAGGTATGGAGATGTATCCGGCAGCACCCAGTCTCCTGGCCTTTGTTCCTGAGCCCCTGCTGGCTGGTGTGATTGGGGGGGTGTGTTTCCTCTTTGTTGCCATCATCCTTTCTCTGGTGACAGCCTGTGTTATGAACAATAGAAGGGGACAACAGCGAAGGAAAAAGAGAGATGGTAAAAGCAGTGATGAAGATTGCAGAGTCATTGTTATGGTTTATGAAATTTTTGTTGAACAAAGTACACCACTATGAAAACATTTTAAATCTGGGGCTGCAACATTCAGATACATGTGTTGTGTGCCTAAGTCTTAGATAAACAAATGTTAAGTCCATTAAGTCCATTCCTTAAGGCCTTTGATGCATTATCAATCGCTATGACCATATTGACATTTAATGCCTCAAAGACTGATACATTTGAATTGTAGTTGTTCTCAGCCATCAGTGGTATTGTCATGCATGGCATATCTGTTTCTGTTGAGGCTGCTTTTGTTTTTGTCTCTGTCATCTTATGACTCATTATCTGTGGCATGATATGAACTTTGCACCCTCCCCACCATTTCAGATATCTCCTCTGCCTTCCAGAAGAGTTCGTCTCCACAGTAAGTGTCCTTCCTTGCTATGCATGTATCATTCCTATGCTTCTCCATCTTTGTCACTGTACTACAATGGGTTTTTCAAATGACAATCTGAAGGGATGAGATACATTTGTTTCAAACATCCCTCTAATTCTTCCTGCCCTAAATGTTCACTTTTCTTCTTTCTCCTCAGAGCTCACTCGCCTTCTGACAGTCCCGACAGTGTGCTGAAGTTAAAACTGTGCCCTCCTTTAAACTTCTTCCCCAACTCATCCTCTTCTGATCGCTCAGAACGTTCCTCTTTTGATAAAGGCAGCCGCAGTGAGTACCAGGATCAGAGAAAGCAGCTCCTGTCCTCATCCTCTCCACCTCCACGCTACACCCTGTGTGAGAGCCACTTTGGTGGATCTCCCTCACCCACATCTGCTATTGAGTCCATATCCAGAAGTCCCGATGGCCGATTCGTTATCCAACCTGACCTAGAAAACTCTATACCAACCCACATAAAAAAGAACCTCAAAAAAGATTTACCACAATTGCCTGGTAGAGTGAGTAACAATGGATCTTTTAAAGAGTCCAACAAATCAAATCCTGTAAGTTCAGAGAGGGATGGACAGAGAGAGATGCCGTCAGGATTGACAGTTGACCCTCCAGACCCAGAGAGACCCCATCACTCCCCTGGCAGGGTGAAGGCAATGGCCAGAAACTTTTCACGTCATGGCTGTTTCTACTCTGATGATGAGCAGGGCTGCTCTGAGGCCTTGTTGGAGAAGGCCAGCTTTTATTCAGACTGCAGCGAAAAGAGGGCGAGTGACTCACTAAAAAAATGGCGAAGTGCCAGTCATAGGGAGGACATATTTCCCAGCTTAAGCAGGAGAGCCCGAGCTTTGGAGAGAGAGAGGCTGCTCCACCAGGCACATTACCAGCCCATTAATGGAGACAGCCAGCTGACAGAGGACAGCACTATGGTAACTCAACTGGATGGTGAAGGAGAGAGGGACAACTTAAGCAAATGTTTGAAACTGGTGAAGGAACGTGAGCAGATGGAGAGGGAGCTAGACCACTATATGGCCAGCCGAAGGGTACAGGCACATGAGCGAGATCAGAGACGGGCCAAGTCTGCAAGTCCCTTAAGGAAATGGACAGGTGTTGAGTCTGAAGACCCCATTTGGAAGCCCCAAGACATCCATTTACGACAAAAAAACAGACCCAGCAGCCTGAACCAGCGTGTATCGGAATATAGGAGGGGCTGTTATTTTGGCAACACCAGCAGTCCCATGGAGAGACTTCCCTCTTCATCTTCCTCATACATCCAGTGGGACATAAGCCCTGTGACATCCCCCACCAGCCTGGTGCCAGTGCAGAGCCTTTCTGAAGGGAACACACCTCATTCACTCTACCCTCACACACGTCAGCAAGGCATTGCCAATCTAGAAGATTCATTGGCAACAGACGTCTCTCGTTCACCAGCCACACAATATACCTCTCTCTCACTTTTCTCTCCTACCAGGGACATACCCTCTTCCAGTAAAACCAACCTGAGTGGGGCACGAGCTAGACACCCGGAAAGTCACCTGGAAGAGGAGCAGGAGCTGCCCAACAGGACTTTAGTTCAGGAAAGTTGGTTGCAAGAAAGAAAAATGGAAAAAGAGGCTCCAGCATTTAGATCAACATCCCCTGCTCGCTTGAGTCCTCAACCATCTGAGCTGCACCAAGTGGTAGCAGGAAGAGATAGAGATACTAGTCCAAACCCATATTTCCTTGATCCCAAGACTCAAAGTGTTACAGACACGGAGGAAGTAAGGGCTGTTCAAAAAGACAAACTGAGTCGTAATCCATCAGGTTGCTCTACATTGCCCTATGATTATCAGAAAGCAGGAGCAAAGGGGAAAGTGCTAGTGAGTGGTGATTCCAGCTCCATATTGCCTTACAATGAGCAAGAAAAAGAGGGTATCAGGGCTCGATCCCGAAAGAGTGACAAATGTGCCTTCAGTGAAAGCCCTAGTCGAATATCACCCCTGACCCTGTTGGAAAATGAGGCAGAAAGTGATCAGTCAAATTTATCGAGAATGTCAGAATCAATGAAAGCTAAGCTTGCTCCCCAACCAGCCCGAATGTCCCCATTGCAGACCAGCACTATCCTGGAATACCTTAGTCTTCCAGGTTTCATTGAAATGAGTGTAGATGATCCTGTAGAAGTAACTGAGCCTTCGGAATCTGTTGAACCCAGTGTCGAGCCAGAAACTAGGACATTGTTAAGAGATGAGCCGGACGTTGTACCCAAAATTTGGGAAAAACATGGTCAGGAGCACTCTGGGACCAATATCAGTCATCACAATGGGGCTGTTCATGACCACAGCACCCTGAACGTACCAGTGGGACACCATAAACCTGGAAGTATTCCGATTTCTGAACCTTGTTCACAATTAGAGGCACAAGATACATGTATTAAATCAGGCACCTCAGACACAATCAATAAAGGTTTCTCAACATCTAAAGAAAAGGAAAAGATTTCTGAGCCTTTGGTTTCTCAGAGTTTAGGGCATCAAAAACAAGAATTTACACAGCATGGTCCAGCACAGACATTAATTAACACGGCTAAAAGCATGGCAGCAATTGTTTCCAAATATCCTGACTCTTTATCTGAACAATATCAAAGATCTCAGACTCAGGGTGACCGGACAAACATGACCTCACGGATCTATCCAGGTCCTATGCCTTTCATGAAGAAATCAGTCAGCATTGGTCCCTGTAGGACCCTCTCTGGAGTCGGGCAACCGCGTCCATTCCTTAAGAAGTCCATTAGTTTAGGTTCTAGATGGGAACATTTTGAAAATCCAAGAACTTATATCCCTGAGACTTGTTACAGAGATAAATTTCCCCACCCAGATGTAAGGCTCAAATCTTACAGTCTGGGTCGTACCCCTGCACTCTACTATCCCATGTCTGGCCCATCATGGCGAGGGTCAGTGCCCTTTCAACCTCCTACCAACTACAGTCTAGAGAGACGTCAGCATATTGAGAGATCTGACATGACACCTCACTACCACACACCTGTTCCCTCGGTCCCAGATCCACCACAACACATGGAATTGTCGCTTCCTTCCAGGCGGGAGTCAGATCCACGTCGACAGGCAGCAGTCTTTCCAGATACCTCTAGGTGGCCTCTGTCTTATCAGGAAACACTCAGGTCAGTTCAGCATAAGTATGTCACACAAGAACCTCCTCGACCCTTTGTTCCAACCAGATCAGTGGCCAGGGTGGATTACCTGCATGCTGCAGAAGCCAGAAGGTGTCCACCAAGGCCTTTCCTCCCCAGAGGTTACAGCTGGCCCTCACCATATCATACATCCTTCCCCCTACGAGAGCAAGACTTCCCGAGAGAGGTAGACAAAGGGATGGGTGCAGTTAGGGGCTGTACAGAGCCAGAAGGCCGGGATATAAGAGGTGATGGGGGCAGAGCCAGTTACGCCAGCCAGAGCAGTGGAAGGGGTAGTGTGGGACCGTATGGACACGGTCACCTACGCCAGTCTCTCTCTATAACTCCAACCTTACTCAGCTCGCCAGAGACCACTGAAGAGAGCGAGAGGCACAGGGCAGATAAAGACCTGAGAGAACGGAGGTCCAAAAGGTGAAGCTGATGCACATATACATGAGGCAAAACCTCAGCACAGACAAACTAGAATAGTTCCCAATGTCTTATTTTGTTTTGTTTTTGATTTATATCACTGTCATTTTCTACATATCTCACTGTGTATTGTTGCATGTGTGTGTGTAGAAGAAATACCTCAGTAGATGAGAGTTATGAATGGGATGCTGTGGAATACTCTGTGGATCCTGACATCCTGGAGGCCATGAAGATGGAGCGGCCCAATGCAGGCTTTGGGCGAGGCAGGGAATTTAGGCAAGAACGCCCCCGCTCCACCGCTGGCCTCCAGGACTTCCCGAGTAAACGTAAGAACACTTGAGCTTGTCTGTTTGTTTCCTACACTAAATATAATGCCATATGAAGTTTCCCATGAGCTTTACCCGTCCTCCACATCCTCCTTTCCTCTCCTCTCAGGCCTGTATTCCATAAGCCCTCCCTTAGTTTCCCAGCCTCCTCAGCACCGGTATGGTCGTTCCCTCAGTGAGGCCCGCTTCAATGCCCTGCGACAGGAGTTCCAGGAGTACCGAAGAGCCCAGGAATCCTTCTCCAGAGACCCCTCCACCCCTCCTGACCCAGACTCTGACTCCAGCTCCGCATTGCTCTGAGAACCTTACCCTGGTCCGTTACCTCCTTTTAATCCCTTTGACCTATCCCTATTAGAGTTTAACTCGTTTTTAACTCAGGCTTTTTGCAAAATATTTCCCTTCGTAGGGACAAATGTCCACAGCACTGATGTTTGCCTTTGTTTGACAGTACAACATTCTGAAAAGTGATATATTCACATTTGGCCTCAAGAACAGGATTATGCTCGCAACATTTTATAAAATGCCTTATTAATTCCCATGTTAAATTCAGTTTAAACCCAAAGTTTTATTTGGTCCTACTAACTATAATCCCTGTATTTCTATTTCCCAGAGCATCCCAAGGAAGAAGACAAAATGGTTTCGAGTACAAACCTAACAAATCCTGAGAAAGCAATGGATCCAGACTTGAATATTATTGACCAGCTTTGATGTATATTTATTGTTGTCATTATTCTGTAAAGATGCGTTCAGTTCCTACTGGTTTTTCCAAATGTGAAATATGTACACTATATGGGATGTAGTTTTTGTATCGCTGTTTTTCGTTCACTTTGCATTTATCTGTTTTCATCAATCCCAGATTGCACTTCTGTCTGTAAAATATATCTGGAAATATAACTAGTTTTTAAAGGGTTTTGTTACATTCTCCATTCAGCCGAACCAAACCAACAGTATAGCATAAAGCTTTGACAATCAGATACTGCAGCCAAGGGAACATATATTTCAAGCAACTGAAATGTATAATATTGTTGTATTTTACATATACATGAGTACATGTATATACATTGCATTATGAATATAATGTTGCTGTGTTTGTTTACCATGTGTATATTTGAGCACCATTCATCTTGAAACTGAATTCATTTCAAACCCTGTCAATATAATTTGAAGCAAAAATTCAGTCAAGCCTTAACTCTCAATCAAACTCTCCTCACAATTTATTTGTACTTTTTACTGTAATTATCTTTCCCAAACAGAAACAAGCAGCCAGCTCACTTAATCTTCTATATTTGTTTTACTTTAATGCAAAGAACTGTGGATGTATAAAATGGCTGAAACAAAAACATTTATCACGCTTTGTCAGTCTGTGCTTAGTGATGTAAATATTGTTTTTTAATTAGTTTTCTTTTTTTAAAATTTTGTACAAATGTTCATGAATGTTTTGAGAAAACATTGATCTATCTTATATTTAAGATGCTGCTGTACATTTTTGTAATACATTTAAATGTTTTTTTAACTCTTTTGAGAATAATTTTAAAGTTTTGTAAAAAAAAAAAAAAAAAAAAGTTTTATATCTGTTCTTATATTTGTCTTTTATAAATGTTGTCACTCATTTTTGTATGATTTGTAAAATAAAATGTTCCACTGAAATGTTGTTTGTGAGATGTTTCTGTGAACAATCTACATGTACAGTATTTCTATGGCATCCCTGTTGAAGAGTAATTAGCTGGTGAAGTGAATTTACTTATTGTAGAGTTAACGAAAGTTATCATGAGCATTGTAATGTTTGAAGTGCATGTCATAACAAAATTTCAAAATGAGCAGTTCATCCTTAAATCCATAAGATCTTAACTTCATGCTGTGGAAATACTGGAGGACAGTACGCAACGAGCGGAATGCTGAAAAGGGGCGGGGCTACATAAGGCTCTACAATACATAGTTCAACACAGGAGTTACATTGCATGCTTTTATTTGTTTACTCTCTGTATGTCCACATAATAGCGGATTCAGGTCAACCCAAAGTTGTAAAAGCCTTCTGGTGTCTCGCATCCCACGAGAATCACTTGGCAGTCATACGCATGACGTGCTTGACCATGTTCCCGATGCCATCAAAGATGTAATGGTAGTGGTAGTCGGTCTCCCACATGAAGGTTGGAGTGCTGATCACCTTGTTTTTCTCGTCCACATAGGCCTCGTGAGATGGGGAGTTAAGGGGAAAATAATGGGTTTTTATTGTCATGACATCAAGTTGATGTACACTTAGAGATGCAATGAGTTTAAAGGCACACACAAATAATGCTGTTAAAAATGACAGAAAATCATCTCTAGAAACTGTGTCTCAGTGAAAGGATATGTAAGGTTCGCGGGTGTTGTGGCGGGCCCCCATGCTCTTGACCGCCTGCACCATGTTGGTGTTGGGCCAGCGTCCCCAGCGGCTGGTCTCATCACGCTCGTAACCCATAGTGACTTCCAGACTCGGCAGCACTCGGCACGCCAGGAGAGGAGCCATGCTGGACAGACTGAGCCGAAGAGAGGTCAGTTAAAAAGCGCTTAAACAATTGAACTGAATCATATTTATATATACAGTGAAGACCACTAGTTTACATTTTTTAAGCAAATACAGCATTTGTCATAACAATTTGAGTGAAAAATGCCGATGGAAATCTGATCCTCTCCAGGGGTAGGCAAGTTCGATCCTAGAGAGCAGCTGTCCTGCAGAGTAGCTCCAACCCTGAAAAAAAACCTCACCTGCCTGTGGAGTGGTGCAGGTATGACGTCACTTTGTAGGCCAATCAGCAGTTCGCATCACACTGGTTCCTTCGACAAAAACCCAATAGGATTTTCCCATAGGCTTTTGGATTATCGCTAAAAACAAGCTCCGTGATCAACAAAAGTTTATGATACTTACACGTTTTGTCCATCAAGATAATTTTCACAGATGAGCACAACTTTTATGAATTCTGAAGCCTAAATGAACTACACCACGATCCAACGAATTCAACGACACCGCCACTGAGCTTCCGACAACTCTTTCCGTTTTTATCTAAAAGAACGTTAAGAACGTTTGAGTTAGAATAGTTCATAAGAGCACAATTATGAGCATAATGAGGCTGTAAAAGCGGACTGAGCTTACCCTTTTGGCATGATGACGTTTAATCTCCTCGACAGCCTCTGTAGTCCCATTTAGCCACTTGTTAGCAATTGCGTTTTTCAAGACATGTAACATCTTAAAAAAATCACGAGTGGGGTAATACTGATGTGTCTTATGTCGTAGAATAAAACGTGAAAGTGACCTTATTTCAGCCATTTAACCAAAATCCCTTTCAAAAAACCCATTCGGGGCGATGGAACCGGAAGTGCTAAAATGCTAACTCACTTTGGCCTACAAAGTCATGTCATTCCTGCACCACTCTATAGCCTTTTTCTGCATTCCAGACAGATGGGAATTAGGATTATTCCTACCTCCTTCTTGGAAATAACATCTGGAACGTCACTCAAAGTGGGATATTTGACTTCTGAACTCGGGGTACATCGATCAACCTTAGTGAGACGCATCATTTGACATCACTTCCAAGATGTCAGCAAGTCCTGCTTCTAAAGAGCATAAACGTGAAAACAAACTTTACGTAATCATACCTTAGTTTTTGCTTTTCGTCAGCTGTTTTCAAAGCGATTGTTATTTTTATTCTGTTTTTGCCATAATTGACCCATGCTCTCCTTGTGGTGTGGCAACATCACATCGTCAACATCTGGAACACACTGAGGTCTGAAGTGGGACATCAACCTCGTCTGGAACGCAGCATATGTTATCCTGAAGGCACTGATTAGCTTGTTCAGGTGTGTTTGATTAGGGTTGGAGATAAACTCTGCAGGACAGCGGCTCTCTACGACCGAACTTGCCTACCAAAAGAGTTTATGTGATCAGTGCCTCTAATTTGATTAGTGACCAAGAAAAGGTGCAGAATCCTAGTTCTCATTCACCCCTCTGTATGCACTATATACAAGGATTCAATTCAGTTTTATAGTCGGGTACCCAATGGGCTTGCGGGCACGGTGGAAGTCCTTCAGAACTCTTTCCACGTCATTATTCAGCTTGCAGTCTTTACCGTCTTTGCTGAAGGTGGACCTGTGGAAGTCAGCAGAAATGTCTTATTAGAAAAGTGAAAAGTTCTGAAAAAAATCTCCTTGTATTTCTTTCCCAGCTCATATCAAGCAAACACGTCTTGGAACCTTCTCAATTCGGTATATTATATCAAGTCTTGAGTATATCAAGTTGCTGAAGTGTAATTAGGCTGAAACTGCATTTGACTCAGCCGTGGATTAGTCTCATCCATCGCCTGTATTTCCACTTAATAATTTGTTTGCTAATAGTGAAACATGATAAGAGGATTTTCTCTCCAGGAATAGTGATGGATCTGGGGTGACTAACAGTGGAAAAGCCAATCCACATTTAATCTGAGGGTCATCAAAGATAAGTATGTGCAAATGAACTCTGATTGACTGTCCTGTCAGGAGGACAATGCACTTCTTTTGGGATGCATTTGCATCAAATTCTGTCGATGTTTGCATTAGTATTGACCCTATTTCTCAACTATACGACTGTCTCTCTCACAGGTTCTTGACTATCCCGTGGCCTCCAGGGAAGATGACGGCATCAAAGCTGTTGGCGTCCAGTTTGGACAGATCGTTCATATGCATCATGCCCTGACCGTGGCTGAATCGTGCAGACTCCATCATCATGTTCCTGCAGAGAGGGAAGGTACTTGTGAATGATTACTATGTTCATATTTAAATACTACTTCAAAGAATACCATGGTACACATTCAAAAAACAGTGGCTTTTTTGTTATATTTTCACAAGAGAAGTGAGATACCAGAATGGTAATATGAAAGGCTGTGTAATTATAATATTTAATGATGTCTACCTGTTGTCACCTGAAGAGGGCTGCATCTTCAGGTGGTCCATGACGTGCATTTGCTGCTGGTTTGGAGCAAAGATCTGAAAACGGGCTCCATTACGGCTCAAGTGGTACATGGTGCTTTAAAGAGACAGCAGTATTTATGCATGGGTTACACTTGTCATTGTTACAGTGTAATTATATATTTAAGTACTGAGTAATATTGATTGAATGTATATGTGAAGCACCATGAGAGCCTAAACTAATTGCCCCAAGGGGATAAATAAAGCTCTAAATATAAACATAACTACATGTACTTACTATAGGGTTAGGGGAGGATTAGGGTTAGTTGCATGTAATTATGCATAATTGACTGTTATTACTATGGTAAGTACATGTAACATATGCATTACATCTCTCTAGAATACTTGATGCTGATTGGTCGATAGCAGCATTCTACATTCAAATATTTTTTTTATGCTCAGACACTGAACTTTACATTTGACCAGGTAACCTATGTACTTTGCAAGTTTCACACATCACTCTATTTCTTCTCACATAAATCACTTCAGCTCAAATCAATATTTCATTTATTTATTTGTAAGTAGTCTTGTAATACGAAGGATAATGTGCAGTCATTATCTCTAAATAAACCCCTTCAGGGTGAAGTCCTGGTGATCCCATCAGAGTTTATTTTGTGATAATGACTAGGTGACTGTGCATTATCACTTACATAATAACCCTAACACAAATCCATACATTATAAAGATATAATCATATCACTTTACAATAATGTTTGGTAACACTTTATTTTACAGTGTCCTTGTTACATATGTTACATGTACTTACCATAGTAATAACAGTAAATTATGCATAATTACATGCAACTAACCCTCAACCAAACCCTAATCCTAACCTTCAGCCTATATTAAGTACATGTTGTTAATTAATATTACTCAGTACTTAAATATATAATTACACTGACACCTTAAAATAAAGTGTAACCAATGTTTCACTAACAATGAACAATAATTCTAAAACTTTTTGCTACTAATACACAATTAAAATCAAAAGTTGTTGTTAATATGAATACAGTAACATACATATTGCTCATTGTTAGTTAATGTTAGTTAATGGGACCTTATTGTAAAGTGAAAATAAACATGACATTTTTTAAACAAACATAGGTTATTAAATGCTGTAAAAAAATATAGGTAACACTTTATTTTACAGTATCCTTGTTACACGTTGCATGTAGTTACTGCAGTAATAACTATAAATGATGCCTAATTACACGCAACTAACCCTCAACCAACCCCTATTCTTAACCCTAACCCTATAGTAAGTACATGTAGTTAATTATTATTACTCAGTACTTAAATGTATAATGACACTGTAACCACCTTAAAATAAAGTGTAACCAAAATATATTGCTCATTGTTAATGTTAACAAATGAGACTTACTGTAAAGTGTTCCTGTAAATGTAGCTTGTTTTAAGGATGTTTTTGAAGTGTACACTTGCTGTATACTTACTACGCAGCCTCATGGACGTCAGTTCCATCCCACCAACCGCAGCCTGAGAAAACCTTCAACAGCAGAACCAAACAGAGACTATATCTTAACGAACAAGAAACTCAATACCAAATACCGTGTCAGTTTACGTGCATGTGGCATTTTGTATTCTTACCACAGCGATGTTGGTGTTGCCCCAGTTCCCCCAGTCTCCCCCATGATGCATCAGGCAGGCGGGTTGGCGCGCCAGCATCGCTGCTGCCTGCTTGGCAAGGAGTGCCCGTGATGCCAACATGATCACACTGCTGAGTTTACAGAGATCAACCGAGCGACTGACAGAGAGTTGTGCAGACTCAATGCGTCCAATCATGCTGCGTGGGAAGCCCGGCTCTTTTATACTAATGTTGCACGTGGGACGTCACTCTGTAAGCTACGCTTCTGAGAAGATAAGATACTTTGTCTGAGCAACCCTTCTCCTTTCTTCATTGCTTATCTAATAATACCTTCCTCAATTATCTTATTATGTTAAGTCATTTGGTCAACACCCGTTGATGCTTTGCTGGGGCTACAGGCGTTTACCTGCATTTATCTCCTTAAACAGCCTATCTGACCTGTCGCCTCACTCACCACAGGTGTTTAGTTGCTTGGTTTAATTTTAATCGATTTTGAAGATGCCTAGTCTTGTACATATGTCCCAAATGTCCCCACAAAAATAATAATACCAGTAATGACCTTGTGGGGACATTTTTGGTCCCCATGAGGAAATCAACGTATAAATCATACTAAATGAAGTGTATGAAGTGTAAAAATGCAGAAGGTTTTCTGTGATGGGTAGGGTTAGGGGATAGAATATACAGTTTGTACAGTATAAAAATCCTTACGCCAATGTTAAGTCCCCATAAAACAAGAAAACACAACGTGTGTGTGTGTGCATATGTGTGTCCTTATAATGTCATTGCAATTTTTGTAAACTGCACAGCACACAAAGTGAAATTTTATGAAAAAAACAAACAAAACAAGTAAAGGTGAAAGGATGTTGCACTACTTCTCCAATTATTATGTTAAATTTGAAAAAATTCTAAAATAGAAAACTTTTGACTTGTGGTCTGGTTTTAGACTCAGACTTTTATGTATGTAATATGTGGCCAGCTTATATTAATGAACAGTGTTTATCATAAATGCATTAGCATATGCAACATCATCATGTAAAAGAATATGACTAACATTATCTTATTTGTATTGATGTATTTATCACATAATGAAACTGCACAGGAAGTGTTTTATATTGTGTCAATTCAATTAGAGCAGCATGTTAAACATTTGCTGTTTGAGGCATCTAGAGCATCTGAGGTTTGAATTGAATGAGATAGTGTCCTCTAAAACCCATTACTTAATAAGACTCTTAAAGACAGTAATACTATGTGGTGTCTGCTGGGATCCTGGGCAGTGATCCAATGGGTAGTTGTAGCTGTCAGTTATAGGACACACTATAAAACCTTCTCAAAGTCCAGTGCACGTAGACATGAAACATAGTGAGTCTCTGTGAAAAAAGAAACACTGCATGAGTCCAGGAATAGGCGCAAACTCTCTGACCTTTGGTGCAAACACCCTCAGATTCCTCAAGAGCACAGTTTTAGGAACAAGAACTATACAAAAACACGTCATAAAATGTGTTTCTGCCGCATTTATTTAAAGAGACTTATTTTTAATGAAATATCACACTTCAAATCAAGGTAAAAAGTAATTATAAGGGATTTGATTTAAAGCTTCGATGTATATTTTGTGTCTGTTTCTGTCTTTGAGTTTACGGATCATCCTGTGGAAGGACGGGCAGCTTAGCTCTCGCCTCATCTTTGACATTTGGCTGCTCCTCTGGAAAGATTCTTATTGAGTTCATTAGGGAATCAAACGTGATCAGCAGCCGCTCACTCTTTCCTCATGTGTAGAATGACATAAAAAGAGACCACTATACTGTCTATGTCTGAGCGTTTTCATGAGTGAAAAAAGACCTGATGGCACAATGAGGGAAGTGTAAAGGTCACGTTCCACTTCATCAGCAGCAGCAGCGGCGTCAAGAGTTCACAGTTCTTCTGAGACGTGTTTTGTGCACGTCTTGCGCTCTCCTCTGCCGCTCTGACATGGTGCTGCTTGAATTGCGTTTGATGGCTGGCAGAATCACAGTTTCTCCTTTACCGACTTGACTCGGGTGCCTGGGGTGACATTTGAAAAAAGCGTTTCAGATTGTTTCAATTTGTCAGTGGTGATATAAATATAAAAGTCAACCTACTGTTTCTTTGGCAGTGGTCTGAGAGGTAGTTTTGGTAAATGCTCGAAGACGTCACCCCTAAAAGAGAATCAGAATGTGCAAATAAAGTGCAAATGATTTTACAGATTGATTCTGAGTAGGTAAATAGAATTATTATTATATTATGATATAATTAAATAATAGAGTAACAAGGTGAATCTAACAAGAACATGTCCAGGTCAAATTTCACCCAAAAATCAAAAGAATAAAGAAAATATATTGGATAAACTAAATAAAGCCTGTTTTAGGAGCATTTTTTGCATTATTTTTTTTTCATGACAATCCTGTTCAGAAACAATGATTTGGTTATTATTATTAAAGTCATAGTACGCATTATGTATAGTTCTAATTGTGCTGTACAATTTAATTGATAACTATAACATTTTTATTTAATATTCTTAATATTAATATATTAATAATTAATATTTTTAACTGAGATGTCATGCGAAATATAGTTTATTTCTTTCTTTTGTAAATTAATTTTTTTTTTTTTAAATATATAGTAAATTAAATTATAAAAATATATAAAAAATATAATCACATTTTACCTATAAACAAAATAAATACATTTTTAGTCTGCATTATGTATACTACCAACTGTGCTTATACACCGATCAGGCTGTTTCTTTGGCCTAATTGTGACCTAATATTGTGTTGGTCCCCCTTTTGCTGCCAAAACAGCCCTGACCCGTCGAGGCATGGACTCCACTAGACCCCTGAAGGTGTGCTGTGGTATCTGGCACCAAGATGTTAGCAGCAGATCCTTTAAGTCCTGTAAGTTGCGAGGTGGGGCCTCCATGGATCGGACTTGTTTGTTCAGCACATCCCACAGATGCTCGACTGGATAAAGATCTGGGGAATTTGGAGGCCAAGTCAACACCTCAAACTCGTTGTTGTGCTCCTCAAACCATTCCTGAACCATTTTTGCCTTGTGGCAGGGCGCATTATCCTGCTGAAAGAGGCCACAGCCACCTGGGAATACCGTTTCCATGAAAGGGTATACATGGTCTGCAACAATGCTTAGGTAGGTGATACATCTCAAAGTAACATCCACATGGATGGCAGGACCCAAGGTTTCCCAGCAGAACATTGCCCAAAGAATCACACTGCCTCCACCGGCTTGCCTTCTTCCCATAGTGCATCCTGGTGCCATGTGTTCCCCAGGTAAGCGACGCTCACGCACCTGGCCATCCACGTGATGTAAAAGAAAACGTGAATCATCAGACCAGGCCACCTTCTTCCATTGCTCCGTGGTCCAGTTCTGATGCTCACGTGCCCACTGTTGGCGCTTTCGGCGGTGGACAGGGGTCAGCATGGACACCCTGACTGGTATGCAGCTATGCAGCCCCATACGCAACAAACTGTGATGCACTGTGTATTCTGACACCTTTCTATCAGAACTAGCATTAACTTCTTGAGCAATTTGAGCTACAGTAGCTCGCCTGTTTGATCGGACCACACGGGCCAGCCTTCGCTCCCCACGTGCATCAATGAGCCTTGGCCGCCCATGACCCTTTCGCCGGTTCACCACTGTTCCTTCCTTGGACCACTTTTGATAGAGCCTGATCACTGCAGACCGGGAACACCCCACAAGAGCAGTTTTGGAGATGCTCTGACCCAGTTGTCTAGCCATAACCATTTGGCCTCAAATCCTTACGCTTGCCTTTTTCGCTTTTTCCTGCTTCTAAGACATCAACTTTGAGGACAAAATGTTCACTTGCTGCCTAATATATCTCACCCACTAACAGGTGCCGTGATGAAGAGATAATCAGTGTTATTCACTTCACCTCATAATGATAATGTTATGCCTGATCGGTGTATATTAGTGCTGTAAAATCGATTAGCGATTAATCACATCTAACATGAAAGCTTTTGTTTACATAATATCTGTGTATTTATATATATTATATATGTCTGTGTGTGTGTGTGTGTGTGTACATGTGTATATATATACACAAACATGCACACACACACACACATATACACATAATATATATAATAATATATATACACACACATGTATTATGTAAACAAAAACTTTTATGTTAGATTCGATTAATCACGATTAATCAATTTGACAGCACTAATATATATATATATATATATATATATATATATATATATATATATATATATATATATATTTTTTTTTTTTTTTTTTTTTGTGTGTGTGTGCAAAATATAGTTTCTTATTTCATTCTGTAGATTTTGGGGTGAAATATGACCAGGATATGTCTTGCCAGTTTTCGTGAGCTTTACTCTGCAGAATAATCATGCACCTGCTGTTGTCACCGAGGCAGGCCCTTGCGAGGGAGAAAACTTCAGCAGACGATTTGTTTTTGGAGGCGATGTTTCCGAGGAGCATCTTGATCCGCAGCAGCTGAGTGAGGGAACATGAGCGTCAGGTATGAACACATGAATGAGAACAGAACAGACATGATGAAGCGCTCCTGACCTCCTGATACTGCGAGGTGTTGGCGTGATAGAGCTGGCGGATGATGACCTCACACTCCTTCAGCGTGGGGGTTCGGGGATGCTGAGACGGACTGCAGGTGATCCTGAGAGGCAGCAGCGATGTGACTGCGCCTCCTCCTCCCGCCTCGGACGCCTCCTCTGAGCTGCAGCAGGTCACAGAAGGAGGATGTGTGATTTATTTGGTTAAGCGAGGTCAGATGATCAGAGATGCTACAGTAAGTACCTGATTAATCCACAGTGGGAATTCTCCTCGGCTGAACCGACACTGGAGGAATGACTGTTGGACCATATGGACTCTGTGTGGATCATACGGCTGTCAGTTCGCAGTAAGCAATACAAGTAATAATATGAATAAATTAGATCTTTCGGTAACACTTTAGTTTAGGGTCCAATTCTCACTATGAACTAGTTGCTTATTAGCATGAATATTACTAGGATATTGGTTGTTTATTAGTACTTATAAAGCACATATTAACACCTTATTCTGCATGACCATATTTGTATTTATTTTGTATTTATTTATGTCCATATTCTACATCCCTAATCCTACCCAATACCTAAACTTAACCACCTTACTAAGTATTAATAAGCAGTAATTAGGAGTTTATTGAGGCAATTATTAATATAATTAATAATTATATTTATAATTATAATTAATATAATTAATAATTAATCATAATTAATATTTAGTTAATAGTGAGAATTGGACCCTAATTTAAAGTGTGACCAATCTTCCTATGCACACATTAATAAAGAAAATTCTGTATCATTAGAAGCGAGTGAATATTAATAATATAATTATGAAAAAAGAGGCTTGATAAAACACATCCTACCTTTCGAAGAATGTTCATGTTCCATAACCATCTGATACTGTAATTCTGTAAAAGAAAAATGTAATATTCAAGTCTGAAAATGGTACGAGAGCTCAAACTAGCCCCATGACTGAACTTCACTGAACTATGACAATATGTTTTGGATGTAATGCAATGCAAAGAAATTTTAAAATAAAACATACCTTAAAATACTTACCTTAAAATAAGTTTTGCTTTTAATCAGAAAATGAGCCAATTTGTATCTTCATTACATTTTAATTGGTTATGTAAAATTTAAGAAAACACATTATACCTAGACTTTGCATTTATTGACATTAAAATTTAATGTATATAAATATATATATATATATATATATATGTATTTAGGTTATTTTGTTCCTCACTTTTGTGACTCACATTTCCCCCTTTAAAAATAATGGTTTGTTCTTTCATCATGTTTGAGTATGTGGCATCATCAGCATCTTTCGGACCACGTGGTTAAAACAGAAGTAAGTTTTTCTTACAGCCTTGATCAGTATTTATACACATATATAGGCCTCATCAAACTCAATATTTCTACTGTTAAGGGAAAAAATCACATTGATGATTTTAAAGGTAAAGGCAAAGACTTTATATTTAGGTAGACGGTGCACTCCGATTACTTATGAATGGGAGAAAGTGCAACGCCCAATATGGCGAATAAGCCCCGCCTTCTAAATGAAAGAGCCAATCGTTGATTAGTAAAGTCATCGCGTCACTGCAGCTGCGGTTAGAAGCTCCGGTTGCTATAGAAACAGGCAGTGATCTGAGATGCGCGTTTAGGACTGCGCATGCGCATTAGCTTCGTCCAGACTGAAAAATGCAGTTTTTTTGTCATGATTCGAGCATTTAGAAACAACATTTATGAGACAATTGTTGTCAGATTTCATTGGTGATTTCAAATATGAAATTTAATCGTAAGCTTGGTGAACAGTTTTGGAGAATTTGATGTTTCCCCATTCAAAGATATAGGAGCTGCACTTGCATGCCCGAGAGGCGTTTCAAAGATGGCGCCGAGTGAAATGACTTGTCTTAAAGGGACTTTGGTAAAGGTTAAAGAGAGTTTTAGTCTAGATTTAAACTAAATAGGAAAAGCGTCTTACGACTGCAGTTGATTTTGATATTATTAACTGGCCAGAATTTTGAGACTGCAATAGATGTGAAGTATAATGCGTTAAGAGCTTGCTCAAGTACTGGGGAGCTAAACCATTTAGTGCTTTGTAAGTAATTAGCAAGATTTAAAAATGTATACGATGTTTAATAGGGAGCCAATGCAGTGTTGACAGAACCGGGCTAATATGGTCATACTTCCAGGTTGTGGTAAGAACTACAGTTTTGGACCAGCTGGAGTTTGTTTATTAAGCATGCAGGGCAACCACCCAGTAGAGCATTACAATAATCTAGCCTTGAGGTCATGAACGCATGAACTAACTTTTGTCCATTTGGCATTGAGAGCATATGTAGTAATTTAGATATATTTTTTAAGATGGAAGAATACGATTTTACAGATGCTAGAAACATGGCTTTCGAATGAAAGATTGGTATCAACTGACAAAGAAGACTTGACAGAGCATCAACAGTATTCTAGATTATTACGTGTGGGGTTGTTGGTCCAATAATTAGAATCTCTGTTTTTTATTTTCAGAATTAAGTATTAGGAAATTACTAGTCATCCAGTTTTGTATATCAGCTATGCAAGTTTCGTAAGGCCACGAAAAAATATAACATTGGAGTGACGTGTTCCATCAGTGTCTATGGCAACTTTTGCCCTGGTACTTTATCCCTTATGTGGGAAAATATGATTTTTTTTTTTTCCTGAAAGTTCAGCCACCTGAAATGTTTTAAAGTGCAAATGGCATTATTTTCATTTTCTGCCCATTTACGCAGAAGCTGATCAGCAGAATGCAATGACACACCTTTATTAGCACGCTTCAGATTGTCCATTTCTACATGCAGTCTCTCCAGTGTGTCTTTATGCTGTTGTTGGAGGAACAGGATATCTTTCTCCAGAGAGGCGATGCGCGTGTCCTGTGCATCTGTCCTGGGCTGAGCAGCTGCTTTTGGGCTCCTGATGTCCACAGGTGGAGATCTGACCATATAGTCACTAGAAAGAAGTCTGGGATATCTCACCCTGTCCAGATCTCGAACCCTGGACCAGCTGGGCAGGTTTCGCAGGGGTGGCAGGTTACTGGTGGACATGGTGCTACTAGAATATTATATTAATAATTAATGTTTTTTTGGCTCGTGTTCTCTGTTCATACAAACAAAATGGAACTAAATGCTCCTGCGTGAGACTTATTTATATTGTAATTTTATCTCAAAAAGTACGCTATACAAGTCAGTTCACTTATAAAGCTAATTTGCAGCTTCCTTTTCCTAAAATGTAGCTACATGGGTCTGCCCTCATTTACATACAACATACCTCATTAGCGAAATTCCATCAGCCATCATTCGCCAGCGCTTCTGTATGAATAAGTAACCAAATTAAGAGCATTTAAACGAGTATTTCTTCAAATTAAGGTCATTTATGTCGTTTCAGGTGAAATGCCGGTGAGAGAAGCGCGGTGTCGCTTCCTGGATGAATCAAACGTTGCTATGGCCACCGCGCGGCCCGCTTCTAATTCGACGTGCACACGCATTGAGGAAACAAACATGCACGCACACATTGTTTTCAATAATTTTTTGTCTTTATTTTCCATGTAAGTAAACGTATTTTTAAATGAAACACAAAAAAGGAAACGTGAAATAATCTAGAACACAAAACCAGCAGATTACTAAAAAGAAACTATATGTAAATTGAAATCTGAAGTACAGGCCATTTATGCAACACAAGTGCAGTATCAAATGTCATGCAGTGATTTTATCAAAAAAATAATCAGACCAGAGCAAAAGCTAGACAAGTAAATTGTGGATACAATCATGATCAAATGTGTTAAGACTCTTTCATCAGAACATCCCCAGGCTCACACTATTACTATCAAAATACACCAAACACAATGTCACAAAAAAAAAAAAAAAATTCCAATTAATACAGAACAAACTCATGATGTGATGTTGGCAAACCTGAACGCCTCCAAATTACAGGTACATAAAATATTTGCTTTCTAGTTTCTTTGAGAGTCTATTTCATCTAGATAATAAATAATAAATAATTTGTCCATCCATCTTGGGTATTTGCGCCTATATGTGCGTTAAAGTAACACTACAATAACTGATTAAAAGCAAATTGAAATTATCTTAAAAAATGTGATGGGGTGAAACCAGAAGTGTGCAGATACGGCAGCATCTGTGGGCTACTGATAAATTGAAATAAATTAAAAGAATATATTGATACCTTGCATGATTCAAAAAATTAAAATTATCATTAAGTGTCTATAAATGACCACTTGAAAAACAGGAACAAAAGTCAAAAGTGCAGCTCAACATTTGGAAAATGTGACGAACCTGTGAAGAAAATGGAAAACGTGATAAACGTGATGAAGCAGAAATTAGATACCTTTGGATGATTATACAGAGACTAATTCCCCACAGTTTAGGCTGCCAGTAAATGCATCTTCAAGCATGACGCCGAGATGCTTTGCATCCTTCAAGTCTTTAATCAGTAATAAAAGCGTGCCAAAATTTTTTTCATAGATCTGTGTGGGTTTTTATTGCCAGATACATGCAAACTAATGCAAGATGAATTCAAATGGAATTCTACAAGCAATGCCATAATTACTCTCTTTGATTTCTTCCATGCACGCAAGCTCTGTCTGCTGGAGTAAAACGTTCGTTTAAATGTGTGCATGGATATGGGCATTCTGCATGATCTGGAATACTGAATATATATATACAGTATATATTCATTTTTGATGGGGCACCTAAAGTCTGAGCATCATTTCTTTGTCTGAAGGCCAAAGGTGGCACATGAAGATGACAGGGCAAGGAACACTATGGCGATCAGGGTGTGTAGGCTGGTGGAGGCTGGAATTGGTTGGTAATGTCGTAGTCAGCTGGGTATGATTCACTGCTCTCCTCCATCTCTGACAGGAGCTCCAGGGCTTGCTCCTCCTCCTCAGTGGGGTAATGACGGAGCAGATTTGCCGCTGTGGCTAAAATCGAGGCTCCGCCTGCACCGGCCACCAGGTAGAAGCTGATGGCAAAAGTGACGTAGATGAGCGAGCCGTGGTACTTCTTGTGCTGCTGCTGCAGGGACAGAATCAGCTCAGAGGCCCAGTAGCAGAAGCCGATCACTGTAGCGCACTGGAGCACTAGAACACACAAGATTCATTAAGACTACAAAAATAACCGTATTAATATTAAGAACTAAATCCTGCGTGAATCCATACCCGTGAGGATGTGAGCAAAAGCGTATCTGCGTGTGATCTTAAGGGCTGGGTGTTTGGGTCCAAAGACGTCCAGCAGAAATGCCGTCAGGCTGCACAAAATGCCCAAAAAACAGAAAGCAGCAATGACCCGCAAGAGCAGGATGGACTGAGAGTTTATACAGTTATCTGTGGGAGAGAATTAACAAAGGGTTATCATTAACAGCACAAGCAGAAGATCTCAATATCAAGAACTCAACAACTTACCGAACAACTTTGGAGTCAATAAGATTTTTTGGTAACATTAGTTGAATACATTGGTTAATTTACACATTACTAATTCATTTTTAAGATCAAAAGTCATAGTTGTTAAAGGGTTAGTTCACCCAAAAATTCAAATTCTGTCATTAATTACTCACCCTTATGTCATTCCAAACCTGTAAGACTTTCGTTCATTTCGTTCAGCACGTTTGAGCTTCCTCAAGAACCAATGAGGTTCATTCTAATGTTACACAGCACGTTTGAGCTTCAGCAAGAACCAACGAGGTTCATTCTAATGTTACACAGCACGTTTGAGCTTCAGCAAGAACCAACGAGGTTCATTCTAATGTTACACAGCACGTTTGAGCTTCAGCAAGAACCAACGAGGTTCATTCTAATGTTACACAGCACGTTTGAGCTTCAGCAAGAACCAACGAGGTTCATTCTAATGTTACACAGCACGTTTGAGCTTCAGCAAGAACCAATGAGGTTCATTCTCGTGTTACGCAGCACGTTTGAGCTCCAGCAAGAACCAATGAGGTTCATTCTCATGTTATGCAGCACGTTTGAGCTTCAGCAAGAACCAATGAGGTTCATTCTCATGTTATGCAGCACGTTTGAGCTCCCTCAAGAACCAATGAGGTTCATTCTCGTGTTACGCAGCACGTTTGAGCTTCAGCAAGAACCAACGAGGTTCATTCTAATGTTACACAGCACGTTTGAGCTTCAGCAAGAACCAACGAGGTTCATTCTAATGTTACACAGCACGTTTGAGCTTCAGCAAGAACCAACGAGGTTCATTCTAATGTTACACAGCACGTTTGAGCTTCAGCAAGAACCAATGAGGTTCATTCTCGTGTTACGCAGCACGTTTGAGCTCCAGCAAGAACCAATGAGGTTCATTCTCATGTTATGCAGCACGTTTGAGCTTCAGCAAGAACCAATGAGGTTCATTCTCATGTTATGCAGCACGTTTGAGCTCCCTCAAGAACCAATGAGGTTCATTCTCGTGTTACGCAGCACGTTTGAGCTTCAGCAAGAACCAATGAGGTTCATTCTCGTGTTACGCAGCACGTTTGAGCTCCAGCAAGAACCAATGAGGTTCATTCTAATGTTACACAGCACGTTTGAGCTTCAGCAAGAACCAATGAGGTTCATTCTCGTGTTACGCAGCACGTTTGAGCTCCAGCAAGAACCAATGAGGTTCATTCTCATGTTATGCAGCACGTTTGAGCTTCAGCAAGAACCAATGAGGTTCATTCTCATGTTATGCAGCACGTTTGAGCTCCCTCAAGAACCAATGAGGTTCATTCTCGTGTTACGCAGCACGTTTGAGCTTCAGCAAGAACCAATGAGGTTCATTCTCGTGTTACGCAGCACGTTTGAGCTCCAGCAAGAACCAATGAGGTTCATTCTCATGTTATGCAGCACGTTTGAGCTTCAGCAAGAACCAATGAGGTTCATTCTCGTGTTATGCAGCACGTTTGAGCTTCAGCAAGAACCAATGAGGTTCATTCTCATGTTACACAGCACATTTGAGCTCCAGCAAGAACCAATGAGGTTCATTCTCATGTTATGCAGCACGTTTGAGCTCCAGCAAGAACCAATGAGGTTCAGTCTCCTGTTACGCAGCACATTTGAGCTCCAGCAAGAACCAATGAGGTTCATTCTCATGTTACACAGCACGTTTGAGCTTCAGCAAGAACCAATGAGGTTTGTTCTCGTGCGTCAAGCAGGTTTGGTTGAGCTTCTGTTTATGTTCACTGATCAATGTTTATATGTGAATAAATGCCTAAATTCAATTTGTTCATCATATAAAGCAATCGAGTCATTTGGACTAAACCACTCAATTCATATGGATTAGTTTTAAAATCTCTTTATGAACTTTTTGAAGCATCAAAGTTGCGTAGCTGTCAATGGAGGGACAGAAATCTCTCAGATTTCATCAAAAATACCTTCATGTGTTCCGAAGATGAACGAAAGTCTAACGGGTTTGGAATGACATGAGGGTGACGAAGTAATGACAGAATTCTAATTTTTGGGTGAACTAACCCTTTAACATTAGTTAATACACTGTGAACTAACATAAACATTTTTCTTAACTAATATTAACAGAGGTTAATAAGTGCTGTAAAAATATGTTGCTCATTGTTAGTTGATGCATTAGTGTTCATTTTTTGAAAGGAATTAGGATGCATTCAATTAATCTAAAATGACAGTAAAGACATTTATAATGTTACACAAGATTTCTATTTCAAATAAATGCTGTTCTTTTGAACTTTTTATTGATCCAGCAGCACAAATGTTTTCAACATTGATAATAATAATAATAATAAGAAGAAGAAGAAAAAGAAATGTATCTTGAGCAGCAAATCAGCATATTAGAATGATTTCTGAAGGATCATGTGACACTGAAGACTGGAGTAATGATGCTGAAAATTCAGCTTTGATCACAGGAATAAATTACACTTTAAAATATATTCAAATAAGAAAACAGTTTGGGATACCAACCCTGAATGAGTTTGTCATCTATATATCCCAGGACATCTGCGACACCGATCTCCTGTCTAGGGCAGGTTCCTCCGTGGACGCGGAGCCAGGCCGGTTCTGCCAGGGCTGTACAGAGCGCCGTGATGGAGAGCGCCCCGGGTAGTGCCGACGCCAGACTCCTCTCAGGCTGTTTGGGTAGAGCTGTGCCACCTCTCCTCCTTCGGTTGCCAGGCTGAGCAGTTCCCGGGGGTGCGTACATGGTCTTAAACCTACTGAAAAGCCTCGATCAAAGCAGTAAAACTCAAAAACACCAGAGTGAGAGTGGACAGCTCTGGGGTTCGACCTCCACCGGCACTACAGCTGAAAAATCAAAAATCATGTTATAGTAATCTGGAGAAAAGGATAAGACTAAGTATTATTTATAATAATAATAATAATACAATAACTAATTATATAATAATAATTAAGAATAGTAGCAATAATCTAATTATAGTTATACACTGCATAAAATGCTTTTCTTACTTAGTATTTTGTGTCTTGTTTCCAGTCCAAATATACCTAAAAATTCTTAAATCAAGATGCTTTTACTAGATAAGTAAAATGACATATTAAGATATTTGTTTAAAACAAGCAAAATTATCTGCCAATTTTAACAGAAACAAGATTATTTTTCTTACCCCATTGGCAGATAATTTAGCTTGTTTTAAGCAAAAACTCACTTCATTTTGATTTGATTTGCCAGAAAACAAGAAGAATATCTTATGTCATTTTACTTATCTAGTAAATGCATCGTTTTAAGAATTTTTAGATATTTAGACTGGAAACAAGACAAAAATACCAAGTAAGAAAAGCATTTTTACAGTGTATAGGTAGACATTACTGTTAATACAGCAGATTTATATACTTGTTAATAACTGTTAATCAGTATCATGCTAACTAATAATAAATTACCGATTACTAGTAAGTATAAACAGACACTTAATAACAAAATACTACATTTTTAAGCTCTTCCTGTTATATAAAAATATCTGTATTTATAAACAACCTTTTATTTAAAGAATATATTTACCTGTTTGCTGTGACTGAAGCTCCTCTGTCGGTTTTTAATCAGATTTTTGTTTTGTGACATGAACTGGCCTTACACCTTCACAACACACACAAAACCTTTAAAACCTTCTCAAATCCCACCAACATATAAAATAACTTTTTAAAACCAAATTGTAGTATGTTCAGCTTCGAATGACCCCGCTGATCGCCGCTACATCGATGACATGTTCGTGTGTTTTAGTCTTGATTTCCAGTGAAAAACGTAAACAATAGTCCGTCAGCTTCCTCCATCAGACAGGGCGATTCTCCTGCCTCAGCCTTCCGTTTCCTGTGTGTTGCCGTTTGAACCAATCAGACGCGTCCTTCAGCAGACGTCAGTCCTCGAGCACGAGCACAGGAATTGAAACTATTCTGTATATGTGGTGCAATATAAAATTTCCCCCTCATAATACATGTTCTTACAGAGATCCTTCCACCCTTGTTTTACAGTGCGCTGTTATATTAAATTAAATAATTATTTATTAATAACTATGTTAGTTAATATCTAATACATACAATATCCTACAACAAACAAAACGTTTAAAAATATATAAAAAAATATTTTTTTATAATAAATGTTAATTAATAAAATATTTTCCTCTAACTTTCGCTACATTCCTGATGGTGGCGCTACTGCCGTGCATTTGTCTCAACAGCAAAACACTGAGGCACAAAGCAGGAAGTGAGGAGCTGCTGATAAACAGAAGTCTTTGAAGTTGTGATATTTGAGAGAGAGACAGGGGAAGAATTACATGTCATATAATCATAAATATCATACAGTTCTATGGAAATGAAGGGCGAGATGGAGCTGCTGCAGAGGGTGAGCGCGCACCCGGACGCACGCTGTTGGTACGTCGCGTGGAACCCCGCGGGCACTCTTCTCGCGTCATGCGGCGGGGACCGCGCGATAAGAGTGTGGGGTAAAGAAGGTAAAATTGCAACATACATGTTTTACACAGTGAATGACCCGTCTAAAACATGTACTTAACATAGTTCTGAGTACTGAAGTATGTCATACTGAACTGATTCAATCATTATTATGAACAGTGACACACACACACACTCACACACACTGTAGTCTATAAAGATTATGGATGGGTATCGAAAACCGGTTCCTTTTTAGAACCGGTTCCAAATCCCCAGAACCGGTGATTCGATAAGAAACGCACATTTCGGTTCCACTTATTGGTTCTTGTGTGCGCAAAAGATTCTTTCTATATTTATATCTTTGCTCAATTGTATTTATTTGTGCAATTGATAATTTATTTGTTCTTTTTTAAATACTGAGTGTCTTTAATAATGCTTGAAATTTATATTAGTTAGGCTAGTTGTTTTTCCTCTGGTATTTTTAAACCATAGGCAAAAGTTCCTTTTGTAAGTGTTCTTAACCTGTTGATTTTTGTTCATGGTATTCAGCTCCTATGAAATGTTTTACAATAAGACTTAGAATAAATGTGAATGATATCTAAGGTTTTTTTTTTTTTCCTTATTGGAATCGAAATTAGGAATCGATAAGAATCTGAATCGATAAGCAGAATCGGAATCGTTAAAATTCAAACGATACCCAACCCTAATAAAGATCAGACACATAACACAGATTATAAAAAGAGAATAATATATATATATTATTCTCTTTTTATAATCTGTGTTATATATATATATATATATATATATATATATATATAGTGCTGTCAAATCGATTAATTGCATCTAACATGCAACATATTAGCGTCTAATATGTGTGTGTATATATTATTATATTTATATATATTTCTGTGTATATACACACACACACACACACACACACATATATATATATATATATATATATATATATATATATATATATCACATTATATAAACACAAACTTTTATGTTAGATGCGATTTAATCGATTTGACAGCACAGCATATATATATTTATTATATAATATATGTCTGTGTGTGTGTGTATGTACAGTATATATACACACACATATATATTTATACATATACACTCACCTAAAGGATTATTAGGAACACCATACTAATACTGTGTTTGACCCCCTTTCACCTTCAGAACTGCCTTAATTCTACGTGGCATTGATTCAACAAGGTGCTGAAAGCATTCTTTAGAAATGTTGGCCCATATTGATAGGATAGCATCTTGCAGTTGATGGAGATTTGTGGGATGCACATCCAGGGCACGAAGCTCCCGTTCCACCACATCCCAAAGATGCTCTATTGGGTTGAGATCTGGTGACTGTGGGGGCCATTTTAGTACAGTGAACTCATTGTCATGTTCAAGAAACCAATTTGAAATGATTGGAGCTTTGTGACATGGTGCATTATCCTGCTGGAAGTAGCCATCAGAGGATGGGTACATGGTGGTCATAAAGGGATGGACATGGTCAGAAACAATGCTCAGGTAGGCCGTGGCATTTAAACGATGCCCAATTGGCACTAAGGGGCCTAAAGTGTGCCAAGAAAACATCCCCCACACCATTACACCACCACCACCAGCCTGCACAGTGGTAACAAGGCATGATGGATCCAAATTCTCATTCTGTTTACGCCAAATTCTGACTCTACCATCTGAATGTCTCAACAGAAATCGAGACTCATCAGACCAGGCAACATTTTTCCAGTCTTCAACTGTCCAATTTTGGTGAGCTCGTGCAAATTGTAGCCTCTTTTTTCTATTTGTAGTGGAGATGAGTGGTACCCGGTGGGGTCTTCTGCTGTTGTAGCCCATCCGCCTCAAGGTTGTGCGTGTTGTGGCTTCACAAATGCTTTGCTGCATACCTCGGTTGTAACGAGTGGTTATTTCAGTCAAAGTTGCTCTTCTATCAGCTTGAATCAGTCGGCCCATTCTCCTCTGACCTCTAGCATCAACAAGGCATTTTCGCCCACAGGACTGCCGCATACTGGATGTTTTTCCCTTTTCACACCATTCTTTGTAAACTCTAGAAATGGTTGTGCGTGAAAATCCCAGTAACTGAGCAGATTGTGAAATACTCAGACCGGCCCGTCTGGCACCAACAACCATGCCACGCTCAAAATTGCTTAAATCACCTTTCTTTCCCATTCTGACATTCAGTTTGGAGTTCAGGAGATTGTCTTGACCAGGACCACACCCCTAAATGCATTGAAGCAACTGCCATGTGATTGGTTGATTAGATAATTGCATTAATGAGAAATTGAACAGGTGTTCCTAATAATCCTTTAGGTGAGTGTATGTGTGTATATATACACAGACGTACTCACACACATACATATATATGTATATAATATATATAAATATAGTAATATATATATACATGCACATATATTATATAAACACAGACTTTTATGTTAGATATATGTGATTTATCTCGATTAAATGATTTGACAGCACTTTTATTTGTTTTATCTGTGTCTTATGTTCTCAGGGGACAGTTGGGAGTGTAAGTGTGTCCTGTCTGATGGACACCAGCGTACGGTCAGAAAGGTGGCCTGGTCGCCCTGCGGGAAATATCTGGCATCAGCCAGCTTTGATGCTACCACATGCATCTGGAAGAAGACGGATGATGATTTTGAGGTTTGTTTTTGCATTCAAGGAAGTGACATCACTAACATCCTGCCAGTCAGCCTGACTGATAAACTCATGTGTGCTTACAGTCCCTGACAGTGTTGGAAGGTCATGAGAATGAGGTGAAGTGTGTGGCCTGGGCTCCATCTGGAAACTTACTGGCCACCTGCAGCAGAGACAAAAGTGTTTGGATCTGGGAAGGTACACTAGGAATGGGGATTAAATAGTGAAAAGTCTCTCTATTGCACTAATACAAAAAAAAAAATTCCTTTAGAATGGTGTGCACTGATGAATCATTCACAATTAGACCAGGAATGATTTTGATTTCATTTTGACTTTAAGGTTTTTCCCAGGGCTTAAGGCAAGACACCACAGATGAATAGTGTAACATTTTTAAACAATAGCTATCACCATACTTTACCTAGTTAATTAATCACAGTACATTGAGACAACTCTTTTGTATTATAAGTTTTCTGAACTGTTATGTTTAAATATGCAAATGAGGCATGATCTAGTTAAAAATGCACTAATTTGCATACATTTCCCGAACAGAAATCTGAGCATTGGATAAAGCCAGGTTCAAAATTATTGTTTCATTTTGTTGACATGTTAAAGTTTTTTACAGACAGGATTTTGGATATCTCTTTTTATCACTCCATAAATCAGAAAAATTGCGCATAATTTTACTCATTCCCTCAGATTTTGTGCTCACACTCAAAATGCGCCACATAAAGCCGCCTCTCAGGACTAAATTGAGTTCTTTTTCGCTGCTTATTGCACTTAAACAGTCAAATACACACAAAATAATGTCAAAATGCCGGTCTTGGCGAGTATTCACGTAAACACAGTCAGTTCTGTTTTAACTGAACGTAAACAGTTGAGAAAGAAAACGCATGTGTAACAGTATAATGGATCCGTGCGTCAGGTCTTAAAGTCACAGCAGCCTAATAAACCTGCTTAAATTATGAGATGATATTAAAAATATGTATATGGCAGTTTTTCCCCATGGTATCAATGTCAAAATTGTGGCCAGTGAAAATGCTGAGTGGCTAGTAATTTTATAAAACCACTAGCCACAGTGGCTGGTGAGCAAAAAAAAGTTAATGTCAAGCTCTGCCCTGTGTATATGAATAAAACTGTAAAGTTTGGTGGATGCAAGTACTGCTGAAGTGGGGATTTCTGGCTCAGTGCAGGAGAAAATACTAATTTTGATGATATGTATCGTAATTAGATAAAGTGTAATAAAATAAACACTTAAATGTGCATTTTGGATGTTTGCTTTCCACTAGTCTGAAAGAAGAAATCTCAAAATTGGCCGGTGCTTGAAAAAAAAAAACAATGGTTTTGCCTGTAGTGTCTTGCCTTAAAGGGATAGTTTACCCACAAATGAAAATTCTGTCATCATTTACTCACCCTCAAGTTTTCCCAAACTTGGGTAACCAAACAGTTGTAGAGCCCCATTGACTTTCAATAGTATGGAGAAAAAAAAATACTATGGAAGTCAATGGGGGTCCATCAACTGTCTGGTTACCGACATTCTTCAAGATATCTTCTTTTGTGTTCAACAGAAGAAAGAAATTAATAGAGGTTTGGAATAAACTGAGGGTGAGTAAACGATGACAGAATTTTAATTTTTGGATCCCTTTAAAGCAGTTAAGATTACTATTTTTGTGTTAAACCCTTTATTTTCCTTCTAGTGGACGAGGAGGATGAATATGAGTGTGTAAGTGTTGTGAATTCACACACGCAGGACGTGAAGCATGTCGTTTGGCACCCGACACAGGAGGTATGATATTCACATGCATGTTATCTGTCGCTCTCATAATGTTTTCAGACACATAAAGAGCTATTTTTTAATGGCGAAACTTGTTTGCTTTTGCAGCTTCTTGCATCAGCCAGTTATGACAACAAAGTGTGCATCTATAAAGAGGAAGATGATGACTGGGAATGTAGAGCCACACTAGAGGGGCATGAATCCACTGTCTGGAGTTTGACCTTTGACCCTGAGGGACGAAGATTGGCGTCTTGTAGTGATGATCGTACCGTGAAGATCTGGAAGGAGTCAACGGCTGGAGATGGTGAGACGATTCTTCTGTGCAGTTTTACTCTGTTGATATTTTGAATATTTTGCAGGTTTAAAATGATGTAGTCTGTATTTCCTGGGTTGAATTTGATAGTGATTTGGTTGCAGGTTCATCAGATGAGTCCTGGAAGTGTATATGTACCTTGTCTGGATTCCACGGGAGAACAGTATATGATATTGCATGGTAAGATGCATGGTATTATTTTGGTCAAAAGGGTTTCTGCGGGTCTTAAAGTCCTTTCTTCAAATAAAGGCATTAAAGGGATAGTTCACCCATCATTTACTCATCCTCAAGTCATCCTAGATGTATATGACATTCTTCTTTCGGACGAATACAATCTGAGTTATATACAAAAATGTCCTGGCTAATCCTATTAGTAAAATATCTAGCTTGCACCAGACCGTCTTCCATATTCAACGTACGAAAAAAGTGTAACTGGCACGACGATGACGTCGGGCGTAGCGTAAGCGTTTTGAACTGCGAGAGGCGCTACACTTTCTGCGTAAGTTGAGTACAGAAGGCGGTCCGGAAGCTAGATATTTTACTTTATAAAGTGTTAAATATGGATATTTTTCTTACAAAAACCCATCGATTCACTTCAGAAGTCCTTTATCAACTCCCCGGAGTCGTGTGGATTACTTTTATAATGGATGGATGCACTATTTTGTATTCATGCATTCACTGCCAGGACATTTTTTAATATAACTTCGATTGTATTCGTCTGAAAGAAGAATGTCATATACACCTAGGATGGCTTGAGGGTGAGTAAATCATGGGGTAATTTTCATTTTTGGGTGAACTATCCCTTTAAAAAGGTCTAAAATGAGAGCAAATCATTCATACCATTAAATGTTGCATGAGGGATTCTTTTCTCATGTTGATGGTGTTATTTCTGGATTTTAGTGGTTGGGAGAAAAGGTATTCAAGACTTAAAATTAATTAAAAAGTACTGGACATCTGATGAAATTTCTTTTTTAACTCTATAATACCTACTGTATTATATGTGAAAACCTGTTGCACACAATCTACTACATGCTTTCTGTCGTCTGATTGATATTTTACGTTTTTTTTTTTTTAGCAAGTAAAAGGCCTTTTAGTATAATTGTAAAAACATACACCTTCAGAAATCTTTAAAGTAAACGTAATAATAACTTTTATATTGCTAGTAATATTTCAAGAAGGACACTTACTTGAAACAACTTAATTTTTTGAAAAATCATGTTCAAATGTATCAAATATGATCATCCAGCTTTTGAGAGGTTTATTTGTTTATCTCTCAATCATCATTGTATTGCATTGCATTATGTTTTGAAACTACAGAGCATTTAAATATCATATTTCTAAGACATGTTATTGGCAGATATTGAGTGACGACTGATTTTTATATGTGTTTTATGCAGGTTGTCTGTTATACAACATACAGATCTCACTGATTTACATTACAAGCATCATCTTTTTGGCCATATAAGTATCAGCAACTGTACCAAATTGCATATTTGTTCTCAGTTTGGGCCTCTGAATAAAATTGAGGTGTAAAATTGAGGAGTCTGAGCTCCATATTCTCACTATATCAGACTATATGAGCCATAAAACATAACCTGATGTGTCAAATATGATACTCAACAAAAATACATGCATATGCAAACTTTTTTTAAAGTTCAATAAACTGTTTAATTTAAATGAAATTTGATATTCTGACTATTATTTCATATGTCAGGTTTTGCAGAGTAAAATTTGCCTTTCTGCAAATTAAGGCCTTAAAAAGGGCTTAAATGGGTGCAAAAAGTCTTAAATTCAATGTTTTCTCATTGTGTATTGTTTTAAAGTGAAGAGAAGGTATAATTTCTGCATTCTAGTGATTGGGTGCAGAGCATATGTTCCCTTAAATGTATTTCTTAAATTATCTTTAGTTGATCTTAAAAAGTTCTTGAAGTCTTAATTTCATTTTTATACAAGCTGCAGAAACCTTGTCACCATAATGCACAAGCCGTGAGACGGTGCAATGCTTATAATATTTGTCAACCATTGTGAGTTCAGAAGTGACGCTTGTGTTATTGTAATCGTTGTTAAGGTGTCGTCTGACTGGTGCCTTGGCCACAGCATGTGGTGATGATGGAGTCCGTGTGTTCAGAGAAGACCCCACTGCCGACCCAGAGCAGCCCATCTTCTTCCTGTCGGCCCACATACCCAAAGCCCACAATCAGGACGTCAACTGCGTGGTCTGGAGTCCAAAGGAGGCGGGACTGCTGGCCACCTGCAGTGACAACGGAGAGTTTGCCATCTGGAAGTACAACTCTGACAACTGAGCTGGTGAATGAAACTTGATCAGACAAAAGCACCGAATTTCAGCTGCTTAAGTGGCATCATGGGTCATAACAATAGCTGTTTTTATACTGACGGAGTACTGAAATTGTGTGTATTGACAGCACTGGTCAAATGGAATGAAAGACAATACACCTCATCAGTCTTTTTGATGGGTCAGTTGTAACTTTTCAGAATTTCTTAACTATTATTCTAGCTTTGCCTGTGGCTTACAATACCTCCAGCAATGCTTAAGATAAAACATACTCATTTTTCTTTTTGTCATAAAACCATCCATTTGTATTATTAAATGCTTTCAAAGTTTGTTTAGTAAATTAATCTTTAATGGTTGTGTTAATTGTTCTGCATTAAAGGAATAGTTCACCCTAAAATGAAAATTCTGTCATCATTTACTGATGGTCCCCATTGACTTCTATAGTAGGGAAAAAATACTATGGAAGTCAATGGGGACCATCAACTGTCTGGTTACCAACATAATTTAAAATATCTTCTTCTGTGTTCAGCAGAAGAAAGAAACTCGTACAGGTTTTGATCAAGTTGAGGGAGAGTAAATGATGACAGAATTTTAAATCGTATCGTGATGAGCGTTTGAGAAGGTTAAAAATACATTTTTTAAAAGAAAAGTGCATAGTGATGCTTCTATTAAAAAAAAAAAAACATTATTTGTGCTAAGTTGTTTTTTGTAGTGGAACACACTGGCATGATGTTAACATAATATTTAGTCTTTTTGGCTATACTTAGTTGAATTGCGTGCATTGAAATTATTTTCTGTGGTAATTGACAGCATGTCAAGTTGTATTTGGCACGGTACATTCCTTTAATATAAACAAGACAATCTTTTGTCATATGAACAGATAATGTCATGTTTCGTAAAACAATGCCAATAGCACCAGATATGAAACAAAAGCTTGATGACAACAACTCATCCTAGAGTGAATAAAGAACGAGTCTGATGAATAGCAAGGTAATCTTTATTTAAATTATTTGAAGTATTATGCATATAAATGTGTTTGGTCACTGGTTTGTGTTTCCTAATATATGAAAAGGGGGATTCAGTATGCCAAATCATTTGTAAAACAACAGTTGTAATGTACAGAGAAACTTCAGGAACATCAGTCAGGTCCTAATGGAAATCCAGGTGCATGTTGAGTATATGGTAGTTCAAAAATAACCAAACAGCATTTGACTTTCTGATCTGTCCAGGTCAACTGTATGTGTGTAATCAGGGCTTTCTGCCTTTTTTGCGCAGGGACTGTCCTTCCCCAGAGAACGCAATGAAGTTAGTGGCCATGTCATCCTGGAAACAAGAAAATATATGATTAGACAAGAGATTTGCAAAAACACGTCTAATGCTGGCAATTTAAACTAAATTTGTGACAACCTAAGACTATAGAAATGTTGATTTGTTTAAACCCTAAATATTTTTCACTCACTATGTCAAATTTGCGGGGCTGTTGTCTAGAGTTTCGGATGAAGGTGATCCTCCCGACTTTGAATTCGTAGTTAGGAATTCCTCTGTATGGATTAAAAAACAGCAGTTATTAAAATGTACAGTTTAACTGTGTGAATGAAGTGGTCTGGATCCAACTGAGGCAGGTACCGTTTGATGTCACTGGGATCGAGGGGTGCTGGACTGGGCTCAATGCCTTTCTTCTTCCCATCTAGACGATTCCCAGAACCTGTAAAGGCCTGTGGAGAGAAACAGGAAGTAAAGACACCAAGTCTTAACAACTTGTCAAGGTAACATTTGATTTCATAACATATATGAAGGAACATATATAAAAAAAGTTTTTTGACTTACTCTGAAGCCAAAGTCCACGTCGTAGTTACTGGGATCCGTTTCCTCTTCCTACAGCAGAACGACAAACACAGGATCAGTAAGAACAACATTTATGTGAATTATAATCAAAATACTGAGTTATAGTGTGATGAAATGAATTGTCCGAACATACTGCTGGTTCTTCAGGATGCTGCATGTGTCTCTCTGGTTCTTTGTAACCAAGAGGAGCATCAAAGTCCACCTGATGGACCAAAAATAGTGTAATTAGAGATACAGAGGTATTATGTAAATATAAAGATTGTTTATAATGTTTTTAAAAATCTCTTCTGCTCACCAAAGCTGCATTTATGTGATCAAAAATACAGTAAAAACAGCAATATTCTGAAATATTATTATAATTCAAAATAACTGTTTTCTATGTGAATATATGTTAAAATGTAATTTATTCCAGTGATCAAAGCTGAATTTTCAGCATCATTACTCCAGTCTTCAGTCACATGATCCTTCAGAAATCATTCTAATATGATGATTTGCTCAAGAAACATTTCTGATTACTATCAGTTGAAAACAGATAATTTGTGGAAACCGTGAAACATTTTTTTAGGATTCTTTGATGAATAGAAAGTTCAAAAGAACAGCATTTGAAATAGAAATCTTTTGTAACATTATAAATGTCTTTACTGTCACTTTTGATCAATTTAATGCATCCTTGCTGAATAAAAGTATTAATTTATGTTTCTAATTTGTTACTGACCGCAAACTTTTGATCAGTAGGGTTAGGTGTGTTCATATATTATGTAAACTGTGAATAAAATAAGCATCCCTACATTCATATCACACTCAATGATGGACACAGCCTTGTCTGGTTTGGTCTCCATGACACGTAACTCATAGACCTGGAAGACAGAAATTTATGGCTTAGTGTATCAGGGTTTTTAACCACATAAATCATTATATTGAGTAACAGACAATCACCTTTTCATTATAATTGATAGCGATCACATCTCCTGTGGTCAAACAGGCAAAATTCCTCAAAGCATTCTCTAATCTGGAAAAAAGAGGAAATGTTGCACATTGAGATGTAGATATTAGCTGATATAATGTAAAAAAATATATATATTTTAGTTTTTAGGGTGTGTTCACACTTGTAGTAGTTTGGTTCGCTTGGTTCATTTGGTCTGTACCAAAAAAAACAACAACATTTAGTCCTGGTCCGCTTAGCATTCACATTGGCATTTTAACATCAAACCTAAAGATACCGAACCTAAAGGCATAGGGATATGTTAAAAATCTGATTGGTCGGCTTTTATTACGTATGTTTCGTGACACAACTTACTGAACATCCAAAACAATGCTGTGTGCTGGGCTAAATGCTCTCGCTGTATGTGCGTAGCTACATATGATGGTATTTTGACTTGTATATAGACTTGTGAAGAGCTTATAAAATGTGTAAAGGAGTCAAAACAGTGGCAGGAATCCCTCCGTCACACACACAAACACAGATCTGCTGCGAAGAGACACAGTTCTGACGCCTGTAATGATGGGCAACATCACGACTGTGATGAGAAAAAAAACAGGTATGCTTGAGCATTCTGTGCTTTTAAGGGTCGCATCTTGTGACATCATGTCCTGTTTTTGGTTAGTTTACATGTCACCGTTTACACCGTGTTGTGTTCATATTTCAGTCGAACTGCACCAGTGGACTTCAGTCTCGGTCCGCTTGTTTGGTTCATATTGGCAGCGTTCAAATGAACCGCACTAACAGAGCAATCACACCAGGGTTTGTTTTGATCGAACCAAACATGCCAAGTGTGAACACACCCTAAAAGGAGCGTGCTATGTTAGCATACACAGCTTTAGGATTCGTGATATCCAGGAAGTCTGGACTCTGCGGCTGGAATTTGGAGTATGTGGCCACCATGAGATTGACGCTTTCCACCTGGACCAAACCGCCCTCCTCCAACAACAAGTTCTGCATCATCTGAAAACACAATAAAACATGATCAACACGGACATTTTGAATAATACTGTGTCTAAAGCAGAGTGCAAGCAAATCAGATCCGTAACAGTCGATCTGATGTATATTTTATATTTATACCCAGTGAGGGAGGTAACAGATGCCTTCATCTGCCACAAACTCCAGAACGCCACAGTGTGTCATTCTGTCTGAATTCTTGTTGGTGAGTTTGAACAGCATGGGATATGTGATGTTAAGTCTGCCTGAAAAACAAACCATATGTGAAATCAATATACAGGACAAGACAGTAAAGGTTATTCACGTTTAATGAACTGCATGTAACTTACTCAACTGGTCCAAAGCAGACGGGGGCATAATTACTGGAAATACAAAATGACATCTGCATTAGTTCAGTGAAATGCAACCCAAGATGCACAATGAATTCTGTTCCACAAAGCTTTACAGTATTATAGACCATGACATACTCTTTCCTCCTTTGTCCACATCTGAGCGGTCGTTGGGTCCTGGCAGCATGGACACAGAATAACACCGGTACTGGGCGGAGAAACGGTTCTGGAAACCCCGGCCCACATGGGGCTCAAACATGTTGAAGGAGAACTGATGGAGGAAGGGGACAGAAATATTCAAAACACACACCTTGAAGAATACATGCTTTTTTATAGTTAGACTAGATAGACAGACAGACAGACAGACAGACAGATAGATAGATAGATAAATTAATAACAAAAGCAATAATAATCGAACTTTTATTGCTGCACTTATTGTCTCCTTAGTCAGAATTGTTTGTTATAGTATTCCTGAATTCCTATCCTGTAAATCTCGCTGGAAAAATCTTCTGCTAAATGAACACATTTAATGTGAGTTCAATAACAAACAAACATTTCTGCCACAGTGACAGTGCAGCTTTCTACTGCTTTTAGCTTAGCATTAGCTAGCCAGTTCTTTTAGTAACAACAATAAAAGACGTCATGCTTAAAGGCAAATTTAAAGGTAGCTTGAAATCAATTACAGACCATATTAGCTGTTGATCAGAGATGATGAGAGGAATACTGATGACAACTCAATAATAACAGAAACACAGCAGCTGTCCTTTCAGTGGGAAGTGCGTTATGGGTAGTAGGACGTGACGCAACAAAACAACACGTCGTCAGACCGAACTTTAGCCAATCACATCTCTCGTTCAAGCTTGGGTACACGCCCTATGTATAATATTTGTTAAATACATTTTATATACATTTATTATAACTTATGAATACATTTACCAAATGTATTTAAAAAGAGAGAGAATATTTTTAGTGTTTCTATTACCGTATTTATGTACCATGTTTTGACTTGCCAGGCGAAGTTTCCGATTGGACAGAAGTGCCGCTCGCCGTCGCACACCATTGGCTAATGTGTCCACCTGTCACTCTAAGTCGTTATTCAATTGGTTATTTCTGCAAAGGCCGTACTAGATACACAACAAGCAAATTTGGCGCCACAGACGAAACACGGAAACCTTGCAGTTTAAAACAAGCAGAGTGTTTTAAAACGCGAACAGTGATAGTTTTATATATTTAAACTTTATAATCTTGTATTATATTATAACATGTTTGTGACCGATATTCGAAAGGAATTTTATGATGTTGTCGTTAATCAGGTGCGTAATAACGGGTTTTGTCTATGTTTGGTTGCTAGAGTCATTCAAAACCCGAATACGGTTGATATTTACATTTAATATAACGTTAAATAGCTACTAGTATTTAAAAGCATTATTTGTACTACCATGATGTTTTAATGTTATATAGTACATATTAACTTATAAAATATATATATATATATATATATATATATATATATTCTATATTTTGTCACTTTTTTGTATTGTATTGTATTGTATTGTATTGTTGTATTTTATAATATTCTTAAACTACTTTGTCTTTCTCAGACTTGTATATTTTCTGTCTCTTGTTTTATATATTTAGAGAGTGGCCCTGCTCGTGTCTTCTGATATTGATGCCTTGTGTGCCTGTAAGGTTCTGCAGGTTAGTCATATCATTATGAATTCATACTATAATAACAGCAACATTGAACAGACAGTAAACGTTACAACATACACAGATATTCAGTACACAAGATACTTTGTACTGGACACCTACAACAGCCTATGCATGTGCAAAAGCATCCAAAGGGGACATTATGATGTACTGGTGTAAAAAACGTAGTATTAATATGTGGTGTAGATATTCAGATGTTTATAGTACATATGTGACCCTGGACCACAAAACCAGTCATAAGTGTCAATTTTTTTTTAAATTGAGATTTATACATCATCTGAAAGCTGAATAAAAAAGCTTTCCGTTGATGTATGGTTAATATTTGGCTGAGATACAACTATTTGAAAATCTGGAATCTGAGGGTGCAAAAAAATCTAAATATTAAGAAAATTGCATTTAAATTTGTCCAAATGAACTCCTTAGCAAGGCATATTACTACTAATAATACATTTTTGATATATTTACGATAGGAAATTTACAAAATATCTTTACTTAATATGATATTTGGCATAAAAGAAATATTGATCATTTTGACCCATACAATGTATTGTTGGCTATTGCCACAAATATACCCGTGTGACTTATGACTGGTTTTGTGCTCCAGGGTCACATATTAGTGTTCATTTATACACTAGTGGTTTCTTGAGAGCATATTTTCAATCTTTTAGATGCCACATCACAGACACCCTTGACCCCCATCCTAAAATTTAAAAGGCAGAAATGTATAAAATGCATAAAGACCCAATTAATACTGTGAAAAATGTATATTTATAGATGTGTAAAATATTTAGTTTCTATTACATTACACCTTTGTGTTTTTCAACTCACTGTAGTGCTGTACTTTTAGATGTATTATTTAAATCAAATTGTATTAATTTATTATCAATTTGTTTGAAAACCCCTGCTCTAGAGAGAGAGATGCCCAAATTATACATAATACAATTTAATGATTGCGAATAAGATTGACTGCAAGTGTTTTGAAATTGAACATTTCGCATAATATTTACTCAAAAGTGTTCAGCAATTATTGTGTTTGTCTTTGTTTGTTCCATCCAGGCTCTATTTCACTGTGATCAAGTCCAGTATACGCTGGTTCCTGTGACGGGATGGCAGGATTTGGGGACCGCGTTTATGGAGCATAAAGAACAGGTACTACTTTATGCTCTGCTACAAATGCTGTTTAGATTGGCGACTATATATATCAACTCTATAGACTGTTATTTGGGCAATAGTCCTCAGCTTTTGAGTCTAATCTAGAAGCAATTGTTGTTTGTATTTGTATGTTTCTTCTTCTAGTACCAGTATTTTGTTTTGATAAACTGCGGAGCAAATGTGGACCTGCTGGAGACCCTTCAGCCTGAGGAAGACTCGGTTTTCTTCATCTGTGATACACACCGACCTGTTGATGTGGTCAACGTCTACAATGACACTCAAGTACAAATATTCAGCACTTTATTAGCTCTTAGGCATCTTGTTGCAAACATGCAGTTATTAAAGGGATAGTTCACCCAAAAATGAGAATTGTCATAATTTACTCGCCCTTAAGTTGTTCCAAACCTGTATACATTTCTTTGTTCTGCTGAACACAAATTTATACAGGTTTGGAACAACTTGAGGGTGAGTAAGGCCCTGTTTACACCTGGCATTAAGATGCGTTTTGGTCGATCGGATCACAAGTATACGAGGGAGACACATCCCCGTTTACACCTGGTGTTTTAATCCGTCTCTTTTGTCCACTTTCAACCACTTCCGCCCTGATTTTCTTCGAGGGGAGGGTCTATGGGCAGGTAAAGGTATGGGTTTTTTTCAGTTCATTCCATCTAATGAACAAAATAAGCTCATGCAATTTACATATGAACGCACCTAGAGACGATGGAAAAACACACAGAGAGCATCAGCTTTCGTTTCTGCCGAAAGACCAGCTGAACGCTGGGAGTGTGTGTTAGAAATCAGGAATGTTGAGAACATTGTGCTGGTACGTTTTTCCATCTTCAAAGCAAACTTGGGTCTTCAGCAACAAAGTTTAAATCCCGTCCGGCTAGCGTGCTTCCCATAATGTTTAGGCATTAGGTCAGTGGGCGGAGAGTAGACGGTCTTTTGTAACTGTTCGATCACATTCAATCACATGAGCGTTTACACTGCAAAAGCAATCCGGTCGAATATGTTTTTGACTATCTCTGGAAATGGTTGAAAGTGGACAAGCTCAAAACATTTTAGACCCCTTTTACACCTGTATTTAGCATCATCCACTTGTGATCTGATTGACCAAAACGCATCTTAATACCAGGTGTAAACAGAAAACAATGACAGAATTTTCATTTTTGTGTGATCTCTTTAATAAATTATTTATTTACTTCAACTGCAATAGATTAAGCTCCTGATAAAGCAAGATGACGACCTTGGTGTTCCGACCTATGATGACATCTTCCGTGATGATGATGAGGACGAAGAAGGAGACGGCGATGATTCTGGAAATGAAAGCGATGGGAGCGAAGAGCCTTCTGGCAAACGGAGGCGTTATGATGAGGCATGTTTTTATATCCATGTCATGCATATTATGAGAAGCTGGATTCTTTATACTCAAGGTTTGTAAAGTCTGCATTAACTTCCTCAGGGTGCTTTGGAAAGGAGAATAGAACGACAGCGTGCAAGACGGGAATGGGAAGCTCGAAGGTCATAATCATAACAATCACTCCAAATTAAAATGACCAATGCTGACACATTTTTGCGTGATAAGTACATTATAAAGTGTTTGTTTGTGTTTGCAGGAGAGAAATTCTGTTTGACTACGAGCAGTATGAGTTCCATGGAACATCAGTGAGTGTTTTCATATGGTCTGATTAGGGGTGTAATGATACCCTCATGTCACAATACTGAACTCATGATACGATATTATTGTGATACTCCAAGGCATATGGTAAAAGGTTAACAAAAAATGTACTGATTAAAATGCTAAATATGGTATTATATTGGGGGTGGAAATGAACTGACTTGGTCTTGGTAGCCCAATGCACAGGACAATGCTGACACCAGAATAAACATATGATTCTGAAGCTGAAAATACAGAATTATTTTAGACGAATATGCTTGCACTGTCACTGACTAGATATATTTTAAGTAATGTAGGCCACTTTTTACTGGTAACATGAGACATTTGGCATTATCAGGACCCACAAATATTCCCCCATTGCATTATTATACATTATATTCAACATTATATATAGTAGTTTAATGTAGTACTAACACTAAAACTCTGTAAACTTTCATTTTTGTTACACCTGATTTTTATAGCTCATGTTCATGCTTTAATGCATCTGTGACTTCATCAGATTTACCTAAAGATGCTTTAGATGGTTAACAAAGCTGGGCGAAATAGCTAAAAAAAAGTAATATTTTAAGGCTTTTGTCAATATTCAGCTTTCTGTACTTATGTATTTTGCTCTGAAATATGCACTGATATAACAATACATGGTGAACAGCAATATATGCATGTATATAATGTTTTTGCTAAAACTTGTTTTTAAAGCAAATAAAATGCTATGTGGAACTTTCATAAACTTATGAATCATTGCATTAATTTCGAGGTGAAAAAGCAGGATACAGCCTAATGTGAATATGAAATTTCAAAAGGATCTGATTGAATTCTATAATGTGAACGTGTAGCATTCAGTCATTAAATATTTGTAAATGATTAAATGTCATAGTTAAATACTCAATGAATTGCTCACCGCTACTACTTAGTGAATATGCAATTTTCTCAATATTTGCTGGCTGTGGTGAGTGAACCTGTTTATTCTGTTGTCTACAGGCAGCGTTGGTGATGTTTGAGCTGGCCTGGGTCATGTCTAAAGACACCAAAGACATGCTGTGGTGAGCTTCCTATTTTATATTACCTCCTAAGAAGTCGCAGTAGAGCCATAGATGTGTTCTGCGAACTGAAAACGGACTCTTTGATTGGCAGGTGGAGTGTCATTGGACTGACAGATCAGTGGGTTCATGATAAAATCCCACAGTAAGAATCTCACTCATCACCATAATCAACTTCTTCAAAACATCTCATGACTTACCTGTGCGTCTTTGTCATACAGCATGAAATATGTGACAGACATCGCCACCCTACAGCGCCACGTGTCCCGACACAATCATAGAAATGAGGATGAGGACAACTCGCTGTCCATCGACTGCATGAGGATCTCCTTTGAATATGAGTATCCTTCTCCACATGATGTTGAAAATGTGTTTGAATGTGTTGTGGATGACTGTTCAAAACAAAATACCAGTGCAATGCTTACTGCATACTATTGTGCTGTTTAATGACTTGCTGCATGTTTAATTTCATTGAATCTAGTTATCTTGGAAATTAGTATGGTTCTTTTGCATCTAATTTTTTAGCTTCTTAACTTTTGCATTATGGTGTGCTCTCACAAATGAGGCTGTTTCATACATAGAAATAATGTGCACCTTATACATAATGCATGCTACTATCTTTCACAAATCATAAGTGGAATCATCATCAAAAATCATCATTTTAAACATGCATGATGAAGAACTGTGTGTGTAATGAGTGTGTTTGACCCTTGACTCCATGTGTCAGTCTGAGGTTGGTGTTGTATCAGCACTGGTCTCTGTACGAGAGCATCTGTAACTCCTGCTACACCTCCTGCAGTTTTAAACTATGGTCCATCAACGGACAGAAGAAACTGCAAGAGTTTCTGGCTGACATGGGGTGAGTAGACGGGTCTTATTCTTCCTGCTTTTAATGGGCAAGAAAACACTTTGGTTCATGTGTTTTGTTTTTTTTAATTTTTGCTAAAAAGGTAACCCACAAGAAGACATGTTACATTAATTTTATCACATTTATGGCATGTTTTTTTCCTCTGCTTAAACATGTTTTTTTTTTTAAATGCCAGCAGTAGGAATATGATAAAGATGCTTAATTTGAATATTGTTGATCATTTATTGAGCAAGTTGATTAACTGTGAGGTGTGTCAATGGTTTGCATTTAATATAGAATACTATGGCTGATTTACAATGTGGTTCGTCCAGTCAGATCCTTTTAATGATTGTTTTTTCCTCAGTCTCCCACTCAAGCAGGTACGGCAGAAGTTTAACTCGATGGATATGACGATTAAAGAGAACCTGCGTGAAGTCATCGAGGAATCGGCCAATAAATTTGGGTGAGAGAGTCGAGTGAAAGATTGTGCTTGCTGTAGTCAGTATCTGTCACATGTTTAATTGTTTGCTTTGTTGTTTCCATCTCAGTATGAAAGACATCCGTGTTCAGACGTTCGGTGTACACTTTGGCTTTAAGAACCGGTTCCTGGCCAGTGACGTGGTTCACGCTACCGCCGCCTTGCTGGAGAATGTGGAGAAGGATGAGACGCCAACGGACAACTTCATCAAAGCTTTGGACTGTCTGTCCAGGTATGAGACAGGGTTATTATAGTTAACTTATGCTAAAACCATTTAAAGTCTGTAAAGCAATATTAAATATGTTTTCTGAGTTTGTCACACCACAGGAAAATGTATTAACCACCCAGCCAAATTTGAATGATAACAAAAAAAACAAGTAAATAAAATAGCTTATCAAAATCTTGAAAAAATAAGCAATATTCTCTGCTCTCAAATGCTGGGTCCATTGTCTGTGTTGGAACCACACCCACTCGTGGGAAACATACACTCATTGGTGGGCACGTACTGACGACAACAGTAACAGCGGATTATCAGTGAATCCCAGTTGTCTCCGATGATAGTTTGTAAAACTATCCGGTGTAAAATGTTCATTGCAGAGGCGAGTGTTGGTGATCCTCAGCTCTCCATCAAGGTGGCTCTTCACAAAATTAATCCACCTCTTCTTGATATAATTTTTAGGAAATTTAAATCAGGAGACAGAGCTGTTTTGTAAATTATCGTAATATGCATTTATGTGATGTAACTCGCGATTGAGCAGGCGAACTAATGCTAATGCACTCCAGTTATTATAGTGTTATCGAGCCATGATTTCAGGCCCGCCCAAAAAATCCTGAACACAAAAATGATTTAAAAAAACAAAACTGTTTAACAGTTTAACTCCACAATTCAGTACTACATAGTTCACAGTCTTTGTAGCGTGTTTCAGCAGTACATTTCTAACATTTATAATGTGGTTAGAAACAAGTCTCTGAATTGCCTTTTACACTGACTTTATAAAAAAAAAAAATTGTTGCATAAAATATTAATTTAAATCAAATTAAATATAAAAATACAAAAATGTATTTAATGTTTTATTTAGTTTATCTTGATGTACTGAAATAAATTAGAACTGAAATAAAAATTAAAACTACATAAACATTTTTAAAAAATTACTAATACAAATGACAAAACACAACAAAACTACTAAAACTTAATGAAAATACAAAAGTAAAAACTAATTCAGAACATTGAAAAACAATTATATTAGTATCTCAATGCTAAAATAACACCGGTATGAAGAGGCTGGACCATCTCTTTAAGAATTTCATAGATATTGTACAGTGTCTGTGTAGTTTCTTAATGACCGTTTTACTCAATAACTCCTCATGTCTTGTCTGTGTCTCTGTAGGAGTAATCTGGAGCGGTTGCATTTAGGCATCGATCTGGCCAAAAGGAAACTGAAGGCCATTCAGCAGACGGTGGCGAGCTGCATCTGCACTAACCTCATACTCTCACAGGGGCCTTTCCTCTATTGCCATTTACTGGAGGTATGGACCAAATTCATTTTCACAAACACTAGTAAATACTAAAAGTGCATGAAACTGTCAAGTAGTATACTTAAGTTACAATAACACTCACATGCAGCCTTACACACACACGCATTTTTTTTTTTTTTTTTTTTTTTTTTTTTTTTTTATTATTATTCGCTTTTGTGTTTCCTCTCCCTCAGCCATTTTAAGCTAGCGCGAGAAGTTCGCATGTGACGAATAATGTCAGAAAAACGTCAGTATGCAACGATTAATTTCAACACCCCTAAAGTCGAATGTCTTTAAGTTTACATTTATGGAGTGCAGCAGTTTCTCAGTAGCTGCGTTTCCATTACAGATTTGCGCAAAACTTTTGCGATATTTTCTAAATGTCGATAAACTATTGCGAAATGACGGCGTTTCCATTAACCGATGTTATGCGGCTAAAACTTTTTTTTTTTTTTCTTTTTTTTTCTCGTGATAAGTCATTCCAAAAATTATGCCACGTATGTTGGTAGGTTTATGTATATCCCAGCCACCGCACTAGCCATTATTTTTAATGGAAGGAGACATAGGCGTGTTATTCAAGCATTAATTAAAATTAAAATTAAAAGAGCGAAATGTTTGAATGCATGGTGGTAACTCAGTTTTTTTTTTACCATTACGTTATTTTGGCTTGGGAATTTTGTTTGTTAGAAATATGAACTGAATTTATAAATGCTTTTGAAATTAAAAACTTTGCGTTTAATAAACAAAATACGTTTTTGAAATGAAGACAGCGTTTGGAGTGGAGTGCATGCAAAATAATCCGTTCCCTGAATCCACGGCCTTTGTTGTTATTGTGAGTGTACACAAATAAAAGTAGACAGTTTATAGTTTATAATTATGTCTTGCACTTATCTGTATGGCTAAAAATGACGGAGTATTGTGAGTTGTTTCCGCTGTCATAAAGGAAATAATCCATCACAACGCGGCGACACCTTCATCGGCCATGGGTTAAAGAAAAAGTCGCCTATTTAGTTTCATAGTTAGGCTATGTTTAAATATTAGCCTATAATATTATTTTTTTAATTTCATATGTTGATTATGAAAAGTGAGCAGCATGAGTAAGATATGCGCATTTTATGATGTAGCCTATGTCTGGAGACATAGTGGGGTCAGACATGATTTTGACCACTTCATTAAGTATTGTTTTGTACAAAGTCTTTTAAAGTGAATTTCATTTTGTATAAATTTTAATTTTGATCAATGTTTCATCAACTAATTGCCTGTATATTTAATAAATAAGAAGCAAACCAAGAACGTCGGGAATGGATTGACGTGCGTAACGAACCCACTGGCCTGTGTCCGTGGCCTTTGAGTAAGGCTGAAACTATAGCGTCTTTCTGTTTTTAATACATTTCTTGAATATATGTCTTAATTACAATAGGCCTATAGCTATGATATTTGTGGCTGCACCGGGGTCCGTCATTACTAGGTTAAAGTTACGCCACTGAGGCTAATCATGAGCGGTCCATGGCCCCAAAAAATGTGTAAAATTTTGATTTAGATGATGGCTATCTGTTATTAACTGTAGGCTACATCAGTAAATTACAACAATTTCGTGCTATGGGCACTGACACTGATACAGGCAGCGGAAGATTACGCTGAGCTTGCTTCTGCTTTTCAAACATGGAAGTGTGACAGAGACACATAGGTTATATAAATTTTCTAATGTGGATAAAGGCTTATTTTGTACACATCACTATACAACATATGTCCTTATTAGGAGAAAATATATGTCGTTTTAACTACATAAGATCTCGTTATTACGAGAAAATAGCTGTCGTTTTTACGACATATCTCATTATTACTAGAAAAGATGTTGTTAAGACGACATAACATCTCGTTATTACGACATAATTGAGTGGGAAAAATAATATGTAGGCCCTATGTGGCAGCAATGCGTCACCGTACCAGGTGACCTGTAAGTGCAGAAAAACTGTCCCATTGCATTTTCGCGGAAATTTCCTTTTTTGAATTGCCTGAAAAACCACCTCATGCGAGTGTGTAAACTTTTTTGCGATATATGGGAGTTTTTGCGAAATTGACGCGTTTCCACTGGGCGTATTTTCAATTCGCAATTTCAATTGCCGCAATTTGAAGGGTAATGGAAACACGGCTAGTGACCGTCAACCTCTAAAAATAAAGTGAAAAAAAAAAACAAAAACACAATTTTAGTGCGGCTCTGTTCTTTTTAAATAAGCAGCTCTGATACCCCTTTTCCACCAAGGCAGTTTGAGTGCTGTTCGGAGCCAGAGCCTAGTTTCAAATTGGTTCTTTGTCTTTCGACACCCAAAGCACCAGCTGTTCTTTTAAATAAGCAGCTCTGAGTGTCTCAGAGCAGCTGGGTTTGCGTTGTGATTTTGGGTCATTTGTAACCACCTCCATCTCTCTTTCTCAATTTTTTTTTTTTTTTACTGTGCAAAAGTATTATTACTATAAAATAAAATGTATTATTTATTAATATTAAATACTTGATTTTATAGTAAAGTTGTATTAGAGTAATATTATTTAAAAAAAACATATATATATATATTTATTATTATTATTATTATTATTATTATTTTATTTATTTTTTTATTTATTTAATCTTCCACTCTTTCTTTGGAATGATATGAGGGTGAATTAATGACAGTAATTCATTTTGTCAACAATTCCTTTATTGTGTTGAAACCAAGTTGAAGTGTTTCTTGTGTTTGTAGGGAACACCAGACGTGAAGCTGTTTTCTAAACCTCTGGCTCTGACTCTCCTCTGCAAATATTTGCTCAAAGCGTTCGTCTGCTCTGTAAGTACATGTGTGCAACAATTCTGAATGAAAGAAGTAATTTGACATGATGTGTGTGGAGTTTGTCAGCAGTCACATTAAGCTGCTAAGCCAGTTCAGCACATGTGATGATGGGACATGGCTGTTCTCATGGGTATGTTTTTGTTAGACGAGGAACAAACGCTGTAAGATACTGCCGTTGATAATGGCTGCACCTCTGGATGTGGAGAAGGGGACTGTGATCGTCCTGGGAATTCCACCAGAATCAGATACGTCTGACAAGAAAAAGTGAGTTTGTTCATGCTTTTATACAATGTGCTTTCGCCCCTTTTTCTACTCTGAAAAATGCCAAAACTCCTATCAAAAATTACATCAGCGTTTTTTTTGTTTGTTTGTTTGTTTGTTTGTTTGTTTTCTTTTTCCTCAAGTTTCTTTGGCCGGGCTTTTGAGAAGGCAGCTGAGAGCACCAGCTCCAGAACTCTACATGATCATTTCGACACTTCAGGTCAGTCACTGCACCATGGCATCATGGCATCATGGGCCGTGATCTCAAACAGCACGTCAACCACTAGAGGGCAGAGCAGCCTTGAGATTCTGTGACGTCTCTCTGCTCTTCTGACCAAGAGTTTGGATTTGAATTTGCAATGATACAAAATCATAATAGTAGTAAATATGGATAATTTATTTTATTTAAATACATATACATATTTATATATAAGAGATATAAAATTACAAAATATGACAAAAAATATAAAATTAAAAATATATATTTATAAAAAAATTATAAATACATTTCTATATTTTTATAAATGGTTTTTAATTTTGTATTTTTAAATTAATAACAGTTAATAATAAATATTTTATTAAATAATAATAAAAATTAACATTAGTTTGTCATTTTATTGTTTTTTCTATAGTTTTTATTAAATAATTTAAAAACTTTTAGTACATCAAGTTGAACTAAATGAGACATTGCGTTGGCAACATAACTGCATGCATAATAAAAAAACTAAAATGGATTTAATTATTATTGTTATAATTTATCATTTAATTTTCTTTATCAATTATTTGTTGTTAAAAAAAAAATGTAGATGGCACACAGCATGTCGCACTGCAGGACACCAGTGCCAAGATTAACTTGTTGAATAAATTAACAATGTTGAATAAATTATGGTAATTTTACATGGAAAATGTGTTGTTTTGTCACAGAACAGGCCACGTTAATCGTGCAATGTTAACACTCGAGTTATTTGACATGCACATGAGCTGCACAACTGATGCACTCTTATCTAACTGATCCGTTATATTCCCATGCATTTTTTCCCACCATTTCTGTCAGTTTGGTGCCAAATGCCTTCAGTTCTGCCAGACCCCAAAACACACACGTTCACAGATGCACACACGTGTACATTTATCAACATGCCACAACAGGTTATGTGAAGATCCATGTCTCTCTCTCTCTCTCTCTCTCTCTCTCTCTCTCTGCAGTTATTGAGCTAAAGATGGAGGACAGAGGGAAGTTTCTGGATGCCCTCATCACCCTGTTGTCATAAAGGCCCACTGCATGCTGGGATTGATTGCCAAACTGCCCACAGAAACTCTGGACACGCATATGTGTGCTTTGCATCCACACACACACAGAATTGCTCCACAAGTGGAATTTCACATCCCTTGAGTAAACGTGAGATTTACCGTGTTCTCAGCCAGTTTGGTGCCAAATACCTTCACAGACCTTCATCCTTTACAGCGTCTACAGCTCTTCACCTCAGAGATCAGCTGATGTTTTGGTCATGTGGTGCCAGACCTTCAGTTTGACTGTACAGGCCTGATTTAAGTGTGTTTGTTTTTGTTTTAGTTGTTAGTGTCCTGTCATTTAGTATGTGTTTGTGCATGTTATATATGAATTTGAATAAATCATTTTTATACTCTTTTGATGTTGTATTCAGTTCATTGACTGACAATTCAACGATGGTTTCTAGGATGATTAAGTGTTTTTTATTTTTTTTTTAATTGTTTTACCTCAGTAAGATGGTCAGTCAAAAGGCTTTTTTTTTTTTTTTTTTTAAGGTCAACATAAGTTTGCAAGACGTTTTACTTCATAACATGTTTTTGAGTAAATGATGTTCAGTGAAGGAGAAAAAAAATATAGCATGTGATTTTTATCCATGTGAACTTTATTGGATGGAGAAAAGTGCCTCCAACAGGTGCATTTCTTTGGATCAACATGCACTGAAAAGTTTACATTCATATTTGTGTTAATGCTTTTATCTTGGCTTTAAACTTTTATCAACAACATTTTTACTTCTGTTTTATATTATACAATATGTATGACTATTTAAAAACTAAAATCCTGCTTTGAATGATCCCTTAAATTCTGAAATGTACTCATTTATTCTACCAAATCTTAATGATTTTTTTTTTTTAAATGTTTAGCGTTATAATGAATTTTTCACTGCTCTTTTAAAATGAGCACAATAAAAGTAGTCCATGTATCTTCTGAAACTATAGCTTTGAGACAAACAGGCTGAAATTCAAGCATGAATTAGATCTGCAAACTATGGCAGAAGGGAAAACGAATGTTTGATTCACTTAATACAGTAAATATTCGATTTTTTTTGGTAACACTTTACAATAAGGTCTCATTTGTTAACAATGTATAGTGAGCAATATGTTTTTACAACATTTACTAATCTTTGTTAATGTTATTTAATAAAAATATAAAAACGTTTTTTGTTCATGTTAGTTTACAGCTGGCATTAACTAATGTTAAAAAATACAACTTTTGATTTTAAAAATGTATTTTTATAAATAAACTAAGATTAAAGGTGCAGTGTGTAGTATTTATGAGGATCTATTGACAGAAATGCAATATAATATACATAATTATGTTTTCAGTGGTGTATAAAGACCTTAATGAACGGTTATGTTTTTATTACCTTAGAATGAGCCGGTGTCATGAGAAATCCTGTCCCCCTGTGAAATAGTGTCTGCTTAGGACCCAACGTGGTAGCTGTTTTAAATGCCTGATCAAAAGAAATCGTTTCAGAATATAATACAGTAATTCATAATACATGGTTCTGGACAAGCAATTGTTTAAAAATAAACTATGAATTCATTGTCATACTAAGTACACACAAGCGACATTTATTTGAAATATGTAATTGATTGCTATAATGGGAGCAATAACATGCCTAACATATTGTAAATTATTTCAATTGATAAACTAAGTAATAATACCAATACAAAATCATAACATAGTAATGTACCTATAATGTAAATAATAAAGAATTTTAAAAAACAATAATATATAGAACAGGTGCACAAAATAAATACAACAGGATTTTTTTTTTTTATTGTATAAACATTAAAGCGGGGCTAGGGCTTTGTAGGGTAAGTGCAACCATGGTGTATAAACTAAGCTAATCGGGTAGCTGTACGCTATGCTAGAACGTACGCTAACTAAAAAAACATTAAGAACGAGATATGCTTGATTTCACAACTTATAGCTTTGGTTATATACTAGTATATGAAACATGATTTGCAAGACGTTAAAGACTATTTTAACACAATTTAAACGATAAAAATCAAAACGTGATTTTGTAAGAATTGTAATCAGGCTCTGAACAGATTACCCATTAAAAGTTCTTTCAGCCAATAGAATCGCTCTGGGGTGCTAAGCGGACACTATTTCACAGGGGGACAGGATTTCTCATGACACCGTTTCTATCTCCATACACCCTTACAGTGAAGTCGCCATTTTGCGCCGTCATGTTTCTACAGTAGCCCTAAACGGACAAACTTCTCTACAGAGCGCTAGCTACTCTCTGCTGTCTCAGACGACGACATGTTTGTCCCGTGTCGGCCACCGTAGCTTCTCTATGTGCTTCGAAAAGGAAGGGTGAGCAGCGGGCGGTTGCAATTCGCAACCTCACCGCTAGATGCCGCTAAAATGTGCACCTTTAATGCTGTAGAATATTGTTCCTGTTAACTAATGTTTTTAACTAATGTCCTTTTGCTTTTTGTGTCCTTTTGAGTTTAACAGTATAAATCACATGTCTACTGTGCTGCTGTTTTCCACATGTTCTGCTAAACGTCTTCTTCTGTGTTCCACTGCAGAAATAATGTCATGCAGGTTTGGAACGACATGAGGGTGAGTAAATGATGAGTTTTTCATTTTTGGGTGAACTATCCCTTTTAAGTTTAGTTTTTTCTTGGCGCCGGGACAGGACTATACCCTCCACTGTAGAGCTGGAGCCCTCTCCTCTAATCACTGGGTGGATGTTTATGTATCATCATGGGTTATTATCAAAGCATGAGTCAACTGTTTATCTTAACGTCCCGTTTACTTTTTTTCTCTCTCACATTCTTACATTGTGTCCTTTAGTACTATGTTTACTACTGTAAATCTGCCAAATTTACTTAGACAGTTCCTGACTACACTCTTAGAAGAAAAAAAAAAAGGTTCAGTGGAGTTCTGTATAGAATCCTATAGGGTTATTGACACAATTTTAATGAACCCAATTTTAATGTCAAAAAGGTTATATATATATACATACAGAAAAAAACAGTAATATTGTAAAATATTATTACAATTTAAAATTATGGTTTTCTATTTGAATATACTTTAAAGTGTAATTTATTTCTGTGATCAAAGCTGAATTTTCAGCATCATTACTCCAGTCTTCAGTGTCACATGATCCTTCAGAAATCATTCTAATACGCTGATTTATTATCAATGTTGGAAACAGTTGTGCTGCTTAATATTTTTTTAATAACCTGTGGTACTTTTCTCAGGATTCATTGATGAATAAAAAGGTAAAAAGAACAGCATTTATTCAAAATAGAAATCTTTTCTAACAATACAAATCTTTACTATCACTTTTTATCAATTCTTGCTGAATAAAAGCATTCATTTATTTCAAAAACAGAAAGAGAGAAAAAATTACTGACCCCAAACTTTTGAAAGGTAGTGTATATTGTTACAAAAGATTTCTATTTTAAATAAATGCTGTTTTTTTACTTTTTATACATCAATGAATCCTGAAAAAAATGAATTAAAATTAAAAGAGAATTAAAACAAAATGAATTCATTAAACCTAAGTCCATAAAATGATGCCATGATTGGAACCCCTAAAAGGTTCTATATATGAAGTGTCTGACGGAACCCTTAAGTTCCTTATAGAACCTTTTCTTCTAAGAATGTGGTTATGATGGACAGTAATAATAGTGATGCGGGTCGCTGTTTTTCTGCTCGGCTGGAATATAATAAACTGGTTTGATGCACAGCTGCCATAGTATCCTGTAGAAATACATCTTTATTTTTTTCAAGATGACAGTTACAAGAATTGTATGTTATTATGAGCAAAAGTCTCTTTCTGTGCTTTTATGGCGTGTAGCTCTGCAGTTGTTTTCTTCTCTTGCTCTGTTCTTGAATGGTTTGATCCCGTGAGGATTAGCTGCTCTGGATAACCACGAACAATAGAAGTCATCTATGTGTGGCAGTATCACACTGTGTGTGTGTGTGTGTGTGTGTGTGTGTGTGTGTGTGTGTGTGTGTGTGTGTGTGTGTGTGTGTGTGTGTGTGTGTGTGTGTGTGTGACTCCATCACTTTTGGGTGGGCTTCGTCCGTTCAGACCACATGCAGGACAGCGGAGCAGTCCAAACTTTAAGCAATGCCTGTTGCAAACCACAGTTGTTTTATCATCTTTGTTTGACACTAACCACAGATGTTAGTTTAAAGCATTCAGCTTGTTTGTAGCACAGTTTATGCATTTATTTGAAGATTGATACATCAGCAAATTATGAAGTTCTCAGTACATAAATTAGTGTTACTTGTGTTTATACGCAGGGGAAACTTGTGTCTTTCATATACCTTTGAAAAGTTTGGGACTTTCTGTTCATCAAAGAATCCTAAAACTCCTAAAATATGAAGCAGCACAACTGTTTTCAACATTGATAATAATCATAAATGTTTCTTGAGCATCAAATCATCATATCAGAATGATTTCTGAAGGATCATGTGACACTGAAGACTGGAGTAATGATGCTGAAAATTCAGCTTTGATCACAGGAATAAATTACATTTTAAATTATATTCACATAGAAAACAGTTCTTTTAAATTTTAATATTTCACAATATTACTGTTTTTTTTTTATCAAATAAATGCAGCCTTGGTGAGCAGAAGAGGCTTTTCAAAAACATTTAAAAAGTTCATAATATTACGATCTCTGACAGTAGGAGACGTTACCAAAACCCTCCATTTGCTCTCATTTTAATCTCACAGCTGTCCTGCAGATGCAACTGAGATATTAAAGAGATCTCGGGTGATTTTTCTTGCAGGTGTGTGTGAGTGAACATGCTCTTAAGAATATAAGAAAAAACGGTCAAACATCCATGAAGAATCCCACAACAGCCAATTAAAACGCTGCCCAACTGAGAAGACAATTTCCTCTGTGTGTGAGTGTGTGTGTGTGACAGAGAGAGAGAGTGTGATATGTGTTCATGTTTTTCTATCCCGATGGGGACTTCAACCTGAATGCACACTGACTCATGGGGACTTGTGTCACCGCGGGGACCTAAATTGAGGTAAACAATTGAATGTAAAAATGCAGAAAGTTTTGTGTGATGGGTAGGTTTAGGGGTAGGGTTAGTGTAAGGGGAGAGAATATACCGTTTGTACAGTATATTGTGTGTGGTAAACCCTGCATTATGGAACAAAATGTCCCCACAAAGATATATTTGCAATATCTGAAATCCTTGTCCTTGTGGGGAAATGTTTTGGTCCCCCATGAGGAAAGCTTATAAATCATACTAAATGATGTTTCTGTGATGGGTAGGTTTAAAGGTAGGGTTAGTGTAAGGGGAGAGAATATACAGTTTGTACAGTATAAAAATCAATATGTCTATGGAAAACATTGAAACCCAACAGGAGAGCATGGACCCCTCTTTAATTAGGGGATTGTTGTTCCTTTTGTTGTAATGAAACGCTGTAAATCTCTGAACTCTGTTGAAGAAAAGCAGACATCTAAAGCAGAATAAACCCGTCTCATATAACCGAGACTGTGTCCGTAAGCCGGTGTCGCAGCAGGAGGTTAAACCCTTGTCCAGCCCAATTTACTTTCAACCTGCACACATTCCATATTTCATTAAGAACATTCCACAATCACTCCCAGACATTCTGGAACCTGCAGGGTTCCGTCACCGCTGTCGCTCAGGGTTTCCACAGGAGAGAAATATCACAGATTTAATACCGCAGTTGTTGCTCTTCAAAGAGAAGTTCCTTCAGTGATCTCACTTCTGTCTCCAGAGTTTCTCAATAGTGTCTCAAACTGTGCTCGGATTTGTCAAAATCCTCAATATGAACTCAAACTTCCACATTCATTTAATAGATTGATATTCTATACTGTATGCCAACTATCAGTGTTATTTTAGTGTTATTTATATACTAATATAGTAATATTTTAATTAGCTTTGATGTTTTTATATTTTCAATTTTATTAAGTTTTAGTAATTTTATTAGGTTTTATAGGCACTAAAAAAAATGATTTCAGTTTTAGTACTTCAACTTATTTCTAATTTCTGTTTGTTTATTTTCTATCTAATATTTGTTTTTATATCAGCTTTATTTCAATTACCGTCAACCATTCTCAATAATTTTAGTTTAGACAGCTATTGACTCATTTCAGTTTTCATTTTTCATTAAAAAAAATCTGTACTTTTTTTTGTATTTTAATTGTACTCTTTTGTCCATTTTATAAGCATACAATGACATATTTAATGCAATTTAATCAACAGTGATCACTTGTTCATGTTAACCCTTTCATGCATGGCGTCCACTACAGTGGACAGATATTTGGAGGCCATTTTGAACCATTTAAGTTTTTGGTACCATGTCCCAACCACCAAGTGGTGAACCCCCAAAGCGTTGTCTACGATTCCATTTAATTATTGTCTTTGTATCTCTTTGTTGTTTTGAGATACTGCATCATACATTCAAAATGGTGGAGGGAAGAGGAGATACACCAAGTACCTCAGGAATAAGTGTTAATCCTTTTATTCTCAGAAAACCAGACAGGAACAGGAAATATTTTTCAGCTAAATAAGATGTTACAAATACAAACCCGATTCCAAAAAAGTTGGGACACTGTACAAATTGTGAATAAAAACAGAATGCAATGATGTGGAAGTTTCAAATTTCAATATTTTATTCAGAATACAACATAGATGACATATCAAATGTTTAAACTGAGAAAATGTATCATTTTAAGGGAAAAATAAGTTGATTTTAAATTTCATGGCATCAACACATCTCAAAAAAGTTGGGACAAGGCCATGTTTACCACTGTGTGGCATCCCCTCTTCTTTTTATAACAGTCTGCAAACGTCTGGGGACTGAGGAGACAAGTTGCTCAAGTTTAGGAATAGGAATGTTGTCCCATTCTTGTCTAATACAGGCTTCTAGTTGCTCAACTGTCTTAGGTCTTCTTTGTCGCATCTTCCTCTTTATGATGCGCCAAATGTTTCCTATGGGTGAAAGATCTGGACTGCAGGCTGGTCATTTCAGTACCCGGATCCTTCTTCTACGCAGCCATGATGTTGTAATTGATGCAGTATGTGGTCTGGCATTGTCATGTTGGAAAATGCAAGGTCTTCCCTGAAAGAGACGACGTCTGGATGGGAGCATATGTTGTTCTAGAACTTGGATATACCTTTCAGCATTGATGGTGCCTTTCCAGATGTGTAAGCTGCCCATGCCACACGCACTCATGCAACCCCATACCATCAGAGATGCAGGCTTCTGAACTGAGCGCTGATAACAGCTTGGGTTGTCCTTGTCCTCTTTAGTCCGGATGACATGGCGTCCCAGTTTTCCAAAAAGAACTTCAAATTTTGATTCGTCTGACCACAGAACAGTTTTCCACTTTGCCACAGTCCATTTTAAATGAGCCTTGGCCCAGAGAAAACGCCTGCGCTTCTGGATCATGTTTAGATATGGCTTCTTTTTTGACCTATAGAGTTTTAGCCAGCAACGGCGAATGGCACGGTGGATTGTGTTCACCGACAATGTTTTCTGGAAGTATTCCTGAGCCCATGTTGTGATTTTCATTACAGTAGCATTCCTGTATGTGATGCAGTGCCGTCTAAGGGCCCGAAGATCACGGGCATCCAGTATGGTTTTCCGGCCTTGACCCTTACGCACAGAGATTGTTCCAGATTCTCTGAATCTTTGGATGATATTATGCACTGTAGATGATGATAACTTCAAACTCGTTGCAATTTTTCTCTGAGAAACTCCTTTCTGATATTGCTCACTATTTTTTTTTTTTATTCACAATTTGTACAGTGTCCCAACTTTTTTAGAATCGGGTTTGTACTTTTATCCAGATTTTAATAATATTTTTCTTCTGGCAGAAAATACATCTGTCCACTCCAGTGGACGTCATGCGCCAAAGCAGTGGTCTTCGCTATTTTTTTCAGGAGAGCCACACTGATAGGACAAAATCAATAGGAGAGCCACTTTTACCGCAAAGTATCAAACGTTACACCCAGTCATAAATAGCATGTCTGCTTATCAGTCTGTCATCCCTGAACATACAATATGCAATGCAATAAATACAAAAGGTAGATAGATAGTGGGTATGCATAATATATTTTTAATGTAAACTTTCTTTTAGTGCTGTCAGTCGATTAAAAAAATTAACTCGATTATTCACACAGTTTTAATAGGCTATATTTTATAATGTAATAATTTCTGTAAAACAAAATAAAATGTAAAACTGTCAGTAAATCACCAAATTAATGTAGAAAAAACATAGACAGTATATTTTAAATAAGTGTTCAATGGCATCTTTTTATGAATAAAAGCCAATTTCACTGATACTAATACTGATACTGATGTCTCTACGATAGATTTTAAACATTAATTATAGCCATTTAACATTACAGTGTAATTGAAAGCTTTTTAACATTTATTAGGCTTCAAACTTATTATGAATTAAATATAGATTAATCCTTATTAAAGCTACAAAAAAATTCTATAGTCAAGAGCAGTGAGTGATTAACATTAGTAACAGACTAAACTACTTTTTCACTTAAAAGTAAAAACAAACATTAAAAAAATATATTACTTTGTGATGCAATAATATCAAATGAAAACACTGATACTTACATATACCAAAACTGAGCAACTTCTGATCAAATAAAATGTTCTCATTCTTGCACAGGGCTTAATGACTTGTTGCACGTTTCCATGCATCATTTTTCCTTGATTATGATGACACTCCCGTGTTTAACGCATAATTAGGCACTCAAGCACACATCATCATGCCCCTCCTCGTTAACTTCCTTCCTGCTTCCTGTCCAGCTGACCCTTGAACAGGAAGTCGGATGATTCTGTTGGTCTGCATCATCAACCTCACATAAACACACAAACAGTGTTTGGTAGAATCACAAACGTTCATTTTTTGCGACATTAAAAAGTTAGGCCATACACTACCATTTAAAATGTTAGGAACAGTAAGGTTTGTAGTCAGCAAGGATTAATTAAATTGATCAAAATGTATAATGTTACAAATGATTTCTATTTCTTTTGATCTTTGTTCATCAAAGAATCTTGAAAAAAAAAAAATGAAGCAGCACAACTGTTTTCAACACTGATAATAATCATAAATGTTTCTTGAGCATCAAATCATCATATCAGAATGATTTCTGAAGGATCATGTGACACTGAAGACTGGAGTAATGATGCTGAACATTCAGCTTTGATCACAGGAATAAATTACATTTTACAATATATTCACATAGAAAACAGTTCTTTTAAATTGTAATAAATGTAATATTTCACAATATTACTGATGTATTTTTGCTGACCTCAAACTATTGAACACTATTGAAGATGTCTGAAGATTGCAACTCTATGAATTCTCATTTCATCTCACGTAAGATGGCTGTTTGCAAGCAGATCGTTTGATTGACAGCGGGAGTGTGGACGGTGATTAATCCGTCTGAGAGAGTGTGAGTCAGGGTGAGAGGTCCAGTACCGTCACCGTGGCAATGGTGTGTTTGTGTGTTTGATGACATCACAACTGGTCAGTTATGGGAATCTGGAAATGACACCTGACCTTTGGAGAGCAGAGGTCAGCGCAGGCGTCATGAGAACCTGTCGTGCCACTGTGTGTGTGTGTGTGTGACATGAGAATTTGTGAATGTGAGTGTGTGTTTAAACCAGGGGTGTCCAAACTTGGTCCAAACTCGGTTTAGCTCCATCACTCACATGAGACTGACCAATAGCAAACCACAACCATATCCAATCAACTCCCCATGGACAAAATCAAGCCCCGCCCTACATGTTTTCTTGTTCAAAAAGCCTTTAACTCGGATATACATCACAATAGGGAAGAAAAGACTATAACAACTTCCATTTCATGCTGACATTAAAAATGACTAATTATTAGTGAAATTTCACCTACACAAATGCACATTTTCCAGAAAAATATCTTTCTGCAGCTTTCAAAGAAATAGAGAACAAAGTTTTTTTTTACTTTCAACCTTTTTCAAGTTTTTTGTACTTTATTTTGTTTATGTATTGTTTTTTTCTTTTATTTATTTTCTTATTTTCTCTTAAAGCCTTTATGTATAATGGATTATAAAAGTATTTTTAATGCAGTAATTATGCCTTGTAATGCACCTTATAATGCATTGTATGATCTCATGAATAATTGTAACCACATTTATAACACATTATAATACTTATCTAATCATTGAACTCACCTTTAGAAAGTATAATGCATTAAAACACATGAATCTACAAATGTTATAATGCATTTTAACTTTGGTTACAATTATTTATGAAAAGATGCAATGCATTATAACATACATTATGAATACCTTTATAATGCATTATATCTTAATCTAAAGCAGTCAGTTTGATTGAGTCTAATTTAGGTTTAGGCACATTTTAGGCTATATTTTGCTGTGTAAAACAAGCATATTTATTCACGTATTTGGTGTAAAATAATGATCTATAATCTTTAATATTTGTTTATGTCAAAAATGACATCTAATTTCTGTATGTGAGATTTATGTCAATATATTTTGAATCATGTGAGAGATTATTGTTTCTTCACATTCATGTTCCTCTCTCTCCCCCGTCCGTGTCTTGGAATGTCTGCCGACGGGTCTTCCATTGTCCTCATCCATATGGCCACATTATGGGGTCCTGTCACCAGGCAACTGCAGGTTCTTTTGCGGTTGCCATGACGAAGATTCTTTAATGACGTCGTAGCTGCCCCCATGTGCCTCTCTTCATTATGGATGGAAGGTCCTTTTAAAAAGTCTGGGCACCTCCCCCGAGTGCCCTCCTAAACTCCCCACCCAAAACACACACACTCACTCGTTACTCAGCCTCGTAACCTCCTTAGCTTCCAAAGGGTGACTGGAACTAACAATCCCACAATGCCGGCTGAAAGAACTGGTGTGGATATTCATACAGGCTCTCTATTGTGTTAGAGACTGAGAGAGGAGGGTCGGGGGACGCAGTGCTGTTAACAAACCCATAAACTACACAAAGAATTTGTGCTATATGCTTTGTCCAATAACCTTAAAAAATACTTCATGTGGCAAAAACTAAATTCCAATAAATTACTTGTTGTATCTTTTATTATTTTGTGTAAGGAGTCGTTTTGTTTTTCTGAGCGTGTGTGTTTTTTTACTAGTTCACTTCTACTGGTACTAACCAGTAAAATCAGGTCATGCCGTTCTGCCTCACACTCTTAAGTGTGACTGACGTGTTTTTGCTGCATTGAGTGACCATATGACCAGCTAAGCCTTAAGAAACAAGGTTTTGGAGAAGCAGAAGCACTTACTTCACAACTGACTGTACACGGTTTTTCATTTTCTAACTGCTTGGTTTTGAGGTACTCCATCAAATACTTCCCATATTCACAGTGTCATTTTAATGAATTGGTGAAAACCTTGGATAGTTGGAAAATTCTCTTATTAATTACTCACCCTCATGTCATTACAAAACCATAAGACTTTCGTTCATCTTCAGAACACAAATGAAGCGCTTTCTGTCCCCCCATTGACAGCTACGCAACTATCACTTTGATGCTTCAAAAAGTTCATAAAGAGATCATAAAACTAATCCATATGAACTGAGCGGTTTAGTCCAAAGTTTCTGAAGAGACTCGATTGCTTTATATGATGAACAGATTTAATTTATGCTTTTATTCACATTTAAACACTCATCAACTCAAGCATGTTCACTTGATGTGCGAGAACCAGTGAGGTTCATTCTCGTGTTACTCAGCACGTTTGAGCTTCAGCAAGAACCAATGAGGTTCATTCTCGTGTTACGCAGCACGTTTGAGCTTCAGCAAGAACCAATGAGGTTCATTCTCGTGTTACGCAGCACGTTTGTGCTTCAGCAAGAACCAATGAGGTTCATTCTCGTGTTACGCAGCACGTTTGAGCTTCAGCAAGAACCAATGAGGTTCATTCTCGTGTTATGCAGCACGTTCGAGCTTCAGCAAGAACCAATGAGGTTCATTCTAATGTTACGCAGCACGTTTGTGCTTCAGCAAGAACCAATGAGGTTCATTCTCGTGTTACGCAGCACGTTTGAGCTTCAGCAAGAACCAATGAGGTTCATTCTCGTGTTACGCAGAGGTTTGTTCTTGCGTGTCAAGCAGGTTCGGTTGAGCTTCTGTTTGTGTTCGCTGATCCATGTTTATATGTGAATAAAAGCCTAAATTAAATCTGTTCATCATATAAAGCAATCGAGTCTCTTCAGAAAATTTGGACTAAACCACTCAATTCATATGGATTAGTTTTACGATCTCTTTATTAACTTTTTGAAGCATCAAAGTGTCAATTGCGTAGCTGTTAATTGAGGGTCAGAAATCTCTCTTGTGTTCCGAAGATGAACGAAAGTTTTACAGGTTTGGAACGACATGAGGATGAGTAATTAAGAGAATTTTCATTTTTTTGGTGAACATTAATGCTAAAAATAAGCCTTCATGAGTTTGTTTACCATCAAAACAGAAATCAAAAGATGTGGAGTGTCGAGCACACAGGGATTTGCCTGATCCTAGAGGAGAATGTACATGGTTGTATGAAAGATATGTAAGGCTTTTGCAACCTGATGTTGAGCTTGCATTCAGTGAGATCAGCATATTCGCTTTGGAACTATGTATTAGTCAAACTATAGCCATGCAGAGGTATTAAACAACAACACAAACATTCATATTTGTGTCAAAACTGTAAATGTTTATTCCAAAGAACATTCATTCAAGAATTCAAAGACAATTTAAAAAGTTACAAAAAATAACCATTTCAGACGAGCTGAATAAACTGAATGTAGAGGTCTTAAGTTCAAGAAACATGAAGATACCCATCCATGAAGGTTTGCATACAGCAAGGCACTATATACCGGCAGGATAATCCCAAAAAACAGACATTTAGATCCTGCTTGACGTTATTTCTTGTGTAGCCTTGTTTAGCTCATGGTAATGTGAGCGACACTATGGACGGATGAGTTAAGAGTAACAGATCAGTCAGGAATTGCTTCATTTTTCCAGCTGTTTGTCCTGGCTGACATTCCACGTGTTGAAGAGTCTCTGCAAATGTGCCGAAGCAGATTTTCCTCTAGATTTACACACTAAAACATCACGCCTTCAGCACATTGAACACATCGGTAAACATCTTTGATCACAACAGCTACAGCTACTAACTTAATGGTTTTAGCCTTTTACAAACTTCCAAACTTTTCCAGGTACCTAAAACAGATATTTTGTCAGATAATTGTTCTCTTTCACCATTAATAAAGTTTTGAAACAGCATTTTTAACAAAGAGGCAACACTTTATAATAACTTTCAATGTGAAAACAAACATTATGTTTAACAGATCAGTAGTTTATGCACATTTACACATTCCATTAAAGTATATCAACTCATGATGATCGGCTCATTATCGTCAACATAATGTTACTGAAAACTATTATTAAAGGATTCAATAAATTTTAGCCAATCGGATGCTTTAAAATAGCTTTAAATGTTTAACAGATCAGTAGTTCATGCACATTAAAACATGAATATAGGCTATAATGAATGTTTCAGGACATTGCATGTATTTTAATGATCTGTTAAGCACTGCATAATGTTTATTACTGAAAGTTATTATAAAATGTTCACCTTTCAAAAATGCATATCCACAAAAGACGTCATGTTAAACAAAAAAACAAATTGATCCAATCAGTAGTCCAAGATGCTTAAAAAGGAAAACCAGTCTGAAGTTTTACAAGAGAACCAGGTGCAACACACAATAACTTTTATTTACTGTAAAAATCATTTCAAACAGCGTCTAAACGTAATTCCTCTTGTCATAGTCCCCGTTGGGTGTTGCTCTTTTGGTGGGCGCGTATTGGACAGAGTAGCCGGAGTTTCCAGAGGCTGGACACGAGCAGCAGAGCATGCTTCCCCCGAGCAGCAGCAGCGCGGTGGCCGCCCAGCCGATGTAGAGCGCCGCTCCGATCTCCCGCTTCTGGGGCGCCGGCACCTGCGGGTTGTAGAAGTCGGAGATGATGCTGTTGGCCATCCAGCACAGGGGCACGAGCATGAATATGGCACTGATTATGTAGATGACCCCTCCGACATTCACCACCCGCGCCTTCACGCTCTCCGTCTTGATGCAGTTGGTGCACTGCGCGCCGGCGATCACCACCATCAGCCCGATGACGCACATGATCGACGAGATGACCGTGAGCGCGCGCGCGGCTTGGAGGTCGTGGCCGAGAGCGAGCATGGAGTCGTGGATCTTGCACTGCATCTGGCCGGTGCTCTGCACGGCACACGACATCCACAGGCCATCCCAGATCGTCTGCGACACCACGATATTGGCCTCGATGAAGGCGGTCACCTTCCAGGTGGGCAGCCCGCAGGCGACCATCTCCAAGAGCGTGCCGAAGACGCACAGGATCAGACCCAGGATCTCCAGAGCCGCGGAGGCCATCTCTTTTATTCCTTATAATAGTGCTTAAATATATCTGTGCACCTGCTCTAGAAATTTGGGAATGTTTGGTAAGGCTGCTTTCTTCTTTTCAATCCGAAGTTTTCTTTTCTTCTAAAGTCTTTTATCCAAAGTTTCTTCTTCTCCCCAAAGTCTTTCCTTTCCAGTATCTTCTATCCAAAAGTTTTCCTCTCAAATCAATCAAAGAAAAACTGAAGCCCTTTGATCAGGTGGACAGCATCTCCTCGCTGCGTCTCCTCTGTGCTTTGACTAACGGACTTTTGCTGGACTGGGAATAAGTGGAGTGGAATAATAGCGGTACGCCAAGAGGAGGGGTGCGTGCGTGCGTGCGTGTTTGTGTGTGTTCAAGACTGAAGCGAAACTTTCATCCAATCGCGCAAGAGAGCATCTGTTGCTCGCCAATGAGGATACAGAGAGGCTGTGCGTTTGTGTGTGAAAGTCTAAGGGGAGGTATATAAATGAATAAAACTGTTCTTTCTCTTTTAAAAAAAGAAAATCAACTATATATATTTTGAATAAAATCACTTGTATATAGGCTGAAGTATGTACCAAAACAAATACAAAAAATTAAATAAGATAATGAAATATATATATATATATATTAATTAAATATAAAAAAGAAAATATTATCAAAAGTTAAATATCTCACTTAAATTTCATTAATACAATATTTTGACACAAATCCTGATGCGTGTTTAGACGTTTAGATGTTCGCTGAAAGCACTGGAAACAGACTGCTCCTAGAAACTGTGACCTGGCTCCGCCATTTTGGCTCTAATTCGCCGCTCTATCGGCCGTCCGCCACATTCGTACTTGAGCCGTAATGGCTTCCGTTGCGCCGGGATCCCAATCCATCAGTAAATAGGCATTATGGGATAAGGGCGGAATTGTAGTGGTTTCCGGATTCCCTGGATTGGCCTGCTGGAAGAAAGAAAACAAGGGAGGTGGGAAAGAAAACTCCAGGTTTTTGTGTTTTATCACGCGTTTATAACAGGTAAGGGCTTCTGGCGTCTAAAAAAGTTAGTCGAAGTGTCTTCGCGTTTGTATCCGGAAGTGGAGTCAGTCAGTCGAGACTTTGTGTCAATTCTTGAGAGGCTCCAGTAACTGTTGCATGTCAAAAGTTACAGTTTCGTTAAATGATATAGTTGTAATACTCAATACTTTGTGTCTCTCTTTAAAACTGTAAGATGGCACACATATGTTTTGTTTTAGCGCGGGCGTGTCAGTTTTAGATGTGTTACGTGCTCTGAATTAAGAACATTTTATCAAGCAGGGTGTGGACGAGAGGAGGTGTTTTCACTTCAAATGGGGTGCTATAAAAATGTACCCAAGGTTATCTGTTTCATTTATAAATTACATAGGAATTTGGCATCATATGGGTTTAGAGAGGGGTTTGGAGGAGTCGAGGAGAGGATGGCCAGAGTTTGACAGCACATTTCAGAGTTTAATAGCACGTTCTCTGCCTGGTACAAACCTCCTCACTTTTAACATGTCATCCCGAGAGCCAACAATTCAGTTTATTTGTTTAATATTTCTAAGAAAAAATGCATACCACACCTTTTCTGTGTTAATGTTAGTATGTGATAGACGTTAGAATGTTACAATAATACAATAAATATAATATTGATCTTAATTAAATTTTAAATATTTTTTTAATATTTCTATGTATTTGTACATTTGTATAGAAGCTTGTTTCCGCCACAGAATAAAACATTTTAAAAGATAAGTGCGACTTTTTATCTCACAATTGTGAGTTTACATCTCGCAATTCTGAGAATTGTGAGAAATAAAGTCAGAATTGTGAGATATAAAGTCAGAATTGTGAGATATAAAGTCAGAATTGCGTGATATAAAGTCAGAATTGTGAGATATAAAGTCAGAATTGTGAGATATAAAGTCAGAATTGCGTGATATAAAGTCAGAATTGCGTGATATAAAGTCAGAATTGCGTGATATAAAGTCAGAATTGTGAGATATAAAGTCAGAATTGTGTGATATAAAGTCAGAATTGTGAGATATAAAGTCAGAATTGCGTGATATAAAGTCAGAATTGTGAGATATAAAGTCAGAATTGTGAGATATAAAGTCAGAATTGCGTGATATAAAGTCAGAATTGCGTGATATAAAGTCAGAATTTCGTGATATAAAGTCAGAATTGCGAGATATAAAGTCAGAATTGTGTGATATAAAGTCAGAATTGTGAGATATAAAGTCAGAATTGCGTGATATAAAGTCAGAATTGCGAGATATAAAGTCAGAATTGCGAGATATAAAGTCAGAATTGCGAGATATAAAGTCAGAATTGCGTGATATAAAGTCAGAATTGTGAGATATAAAGTCAGAATTGTGTGATATAAAGTCAGAATTGTGAGATATAAAGTCAGAATTGTGAGATATAAAGTCAGAATTGTGAGATATAAAGTCAGAATTGTGTGATATAAAGTCAGAATTGTGAGATATAAAGTCAGAATTGTGTGATATAAAGTCAGAATTGTGAGATATAAAGTCAGAATTGCGTGATATAAAGTCAGAATTGTGAGATATAAAGTCAGAATTGTGTGATATAAAGTCAGAATTGTGAGATATAAAGTCAGAATTGTGAGATATAAAGTCAGAATTGCGTGATATAAAGTCAGAATTGCGTGATATTATATCAATTCTGACTTTATATCTCACAATTCTGACTTTATATCTCGCAATTCTGACTTTATATCTCGCAATTCTGACTTTATATCTCACAATTCTGACTTTATAAAAATAAAAAGTCGCAATTACCTTTTTTATTTTTTTATTCTGTGGCGGAAACAAGCTTCCATACATTTGTATATGTGTTAAATGTGGTGATAAAATTAGCAAAAATACAGAAAAAGAAAGGAATATTTTGTATGCATTAAGCACTATAGTGATGATGCTAAAACAAAATCCGAACACTAGTCCAAAATACTTTTTTTGGGGCATTTATAAGACAGTATTTGAGTGTAATTTTTTTAAGTTATAGTCATATGTTGTTTTAGTGAAGAACAAAAAACTTCAGACAGCTTGTATTCATCAAAATTATATCTTTTGGCTTGTGTTATGTTAAAATAACCTTGAACCTAAATAGAAGTGGTCCTAAAGGAAATCCCCAAGATTTCTGGCTTTTGGCAAGACATGTGACAAGTCAACAAGATGAGTTTCTAAATGACCTCTTCATTATAATAGACTGTTAACTCTTTCAGATTAGAGTTCATTTTCATTGTTATTGCGCATATGTCAGTTGATTCCTTAAGTACTTCTTGTAGTATAAAGTAGCAGGTGTTTAATGCATGTATAAAGACACTGTGATTCTGGTTTTGCACAGAGATGGGGATATTTTAAGTTGCGTGACATTTTTAGGCACCTAGTATGTTTTCTTCGGAGCAGAAAACGACCCTTCTTTCTTGTTTTGTACTCATTTTGTGTAAATAAAGTTAGAACAAAGTGGAAACAAAACCTAAATTTGATCAGACATGGTGAAACATTTTCAAAAACATTTTTAGAATAGCACAAAATTGCTGAATTTAAGGAAAAAAGATTTTTTAATGTTTTAGAAAGAAGCCTCTTCTGCTCACCAAGGCTGTATTTATTTGATCAAAAATACAGTAAAAACAGTGAAATATTATTACAATTCATAATATCTGTTTTATATTTGAATATGTTTTGAAATGTAATTTATTCCAGTGATCAAAGCTGAATTTTCAGCATCATTACTCCAGTCTTCAGTGTCACATGATCCTTCAGAAATCATTCTAATATGATGATTTACTGCTCAAGAAACATTTATGATTATGTTGAAAACAGTGCTTCATATTTTGTGGAAACGGTGATACATTCTTTGATGAATGAAAAGTTCGAAAGAACAGCATAGAATTTTTATTTCTATTGAATTTTCTATTTATATTTGCATTGACGAGGCTGTAGTTGGATTGACACACTTCTGTTAATCGGCTAATCGCAGTTATCAGCCAGTAATCTTGAAATGACTGATTAATGTGTTTCCCAAAAGCAGCGTTAGCCAACTATGGTCGCAAGTTCCTTTTGTATTTAATTTGTACACTGATAAAAAGTATGTAAATTTTACCTGGATAAGTTAGTTCAGGCACACTGTAAACCCTAATGCTCAAAATAATTAAATGGTTTGAGTAGAGTAAACTTAAATTAAACAAATTAGTATTTAGAACTTTCTTTTTCTTTTGTGTTCACAAAACTGACACATTTTAAGTAATCTGAATTGTTTCATTGTTTTGAGTTTTATGAACTTGTTTATTTTAATTTAGACAAACTGAACTAAACAAATTGAACTGAAACTTGGATTTCTGTTTCCCACTTAAAATTTTTATGTAACTGATTACCTCAATTTAAGTTTTGCAAACTTATTTGGGTTTACAGTGCAAGAATTTAAAAAAAAAAACAAAGTAAATTCTATATTAGTACTCAATTTAAGCTTGTAGAAATTCAAGCGGAAATATCAACGCAAAAGCTACTTAACTTTCTGATTCTGGTGTTCCCATCATGCAGTGGGGCATGAATAATTAATAAGGTTGCATTTTCACTGTTTTCCGGATGTATTTTATCATTGCTTTTGTTGTTAGGTTTAGTAACTTGCTGTTTTGCGACATCTGGAGTAGGGATGCACCGATATGAACATTTTGGCTGATACCGATAACCGATAATTCTTTATATTTAAAAGCCGATAACCGATATATTGGCCGATAAATCTAAATCCAACTTTTGATATAATTTTTGAGAGCCTGATTACAAAATAAAAGTCTCACCATTAAAAGCCATGTCCCAAGCACACAATTATGATGTTCTCCTTATAATTTTATGTAGCCTTTATGATACATGTTGCATTAACTGTATTTTCCTTTTCAAAGTGATTCCAATCATATTTCAAGCAATTCAAACCCATCATGTTGAACAGTGCGCAGTGTCTCAGCTGAAGGATATAATACATTATTTATCGGCTTTATATTAATATATCGGGCAAATTTTCTTATTGGGCCAATAACAATAACATTAAAAATGAACTTGTATCGGCAGATACCGATATGGTGCCGGATATATCGTACATCCCTAAACTGGAGTTCATTTTGTACTCAAAATTACACATTCGTACTCAGAAACGATCCATCGAATGTTACCATTATTGTGTGGGTACCACATTACTTCTATTATGTAGATATGCACTGCTGCCTTAAATTAAGTACAATCAACTTGGATGTTTAAGTCATTTCAACTTAAATTACATTAAACTGACTTAAAAAAAATTAGTTGAATCTTGTATAACTTATAAAAAAAGTTGAAAATTGCTTAACTTATTTTGATGTTAAAGCAATGTAAAACATTTGTTGTCATAACTTATTGATCATATAATTACATTTTTGCAAAGTAAACTTAATCTATGTGCACTGTAAAAAGTGGTCAGTTGGCTTAACTCAAAAAAGTGAGGAAACCCATTGCCTTAAAATTAAGTAAATAAACTTGGTGTAATTGAAAAAATTAAGTTATGTGGAATTGTCAAGTTCACATAACTTTTAAGTTTATTACTTAATAATTTTAAGGCAATGGGTTTCTTATCTTTTTTAAGATTAGTCAGCTGATCACTTTTTAGAGTGTAGAAATTACTCGTTAAAGTAAATTTTTCTTTGTTAATTTTACTTAACTTAGTTACTTAATTCAATATGTGAAATTTACTTATGCGTGCAAAAACTTTCAAAAGAAAAATTAAGCCAATTTTACTTAGTTTTTTTTTTTTAAGTGTAACGAAACACACCTCTGGCCGATAACTTGCTGTATTGCTAGTAAAGTAAACTGTTTTACTTGGCTATGTAGTAGAAACTGAAGACTGTCTCTGCTATCTTGGCTTTATATGTCCCTGCCATCAAATGACTTTTCTTCTCTTTATTTACATTTCTAACCTTTCACCCCTCCTCTTTCTTTCTTTATCACGTCTCATCCCGCGCTCTCAATTCCTGTCCCATATGGATGTGTTATTTCCGTCGGTGTTTGAAAGCGATTCCGACCTTTGTCTTGAAAATCATTCATCAATATGCCGGAGCAGAGCCGCTCTTCAGAGGTGAAGTGAATTACACTGGGGGTCGGGAGGCGGCACGTTTCACTCATAAACTCAAGTGCTGCTTAGAACGGTAGCTCGGTTGTGCAGTCATCAGCAAACCCAGCTTTCTGATCTGACTGTATGTGTGGCGTTTCAGTCACATGTCTCACGAGCTTACGATCTGCTAAGCTCCATCAGGAGTTCTGTTAAGATCCTCAAAACCATTTTTTTTGTAAAAATGGTAAATCTCTAAATCAGGTCAGCATCTGTGCTTGTGTTTGAGGGTGAAAGACGGTGTGTTTCTTAAATCTTTTCTTGGTTTTGGAGTTTAATGTACATTAATGCAAAATACACCCGCGGAGCTGCTCTCTGTAATCACTGTGGCGATAATGAGGCCACTTCATTAATCTGAGATTGGTTTATCCTTCCCGTAATTCCCAGCCAGCAATAACAAGACCTCCCAGAGAGTGTGTGTGTGTGTGTGTGTGTGTGTGTGTGTGTGTGAGAGATATAGGACTCGCAGTGTCCTGCATTATAAAGGCAGCACCGTTAAGCCCACAATCTGACATTTATCCTTAATTAGTTTCCATGCATTCCGGAGAAACATTTTGACTCTTGATTTTTTCTGCGTTGTGAGTAGAAACACTCCTGATCATACAAATGAAGAACTCGATCCGTCAGCTGTTTGGCTTTCTCAGTAATGGCCTTTTTCTTGTTTTGTACTTATTTTGTGTAAAAGAGGTTTGAACAAAATTGACACGAAAGCTAAGTGTGATTAAACATTGTGTAAAATGTTCAGATATTCGTGACATTTCACAGCATGATGGGTCCTATTATGCTTTTTCCCCTGATCAACTTGTCATTTCGCTGTTTGAGCATGAAAAGCTCTGCAAATTTACAAAGCACAAAGTCCCTCCAAAGTGAGTTATATCAGTGTCAGTGTTTCTGAACTCCCTGAAACGCCTCCATTGTAGTCTTGAGTTTTCTTCCGGGAACAAACAAGTCACAGTATTTCTCATTTAAATCATTCCCACCCAAGGCATTCACAGAATACATTGACGGGCCTGGTTGAGTAAGTCAGTAGTGTGTTGAAACTGGCAGTTATGGTAAGGGGCGGGACATTTCCCAAACACGCTCGAAACGCTTGACCAATCACAAGACACTGATCCAACTGACCAATCAGAGCATATTGTGCTTTTGAGAAGGAGGGGCTTCATAAAGACAGGAACTAAACAGAGCGTTACCATAGAGTGTTAAAAAAGATGGATGACGCACCTTTACTCCCTTCTATTGTAGAAGAGTGAAGCCACCAATGTCTAAATATGGCGCTGACATATTGGAGGCCGAGTTTGCACAGTAGTGGCCCCGCCCACACTCCCACAGAATCGCTTAGTACAGTTTACTGTAGAACAACTCATTATGTTGGTGTGAAATAAACAGTTATGGAAATGTAGAAAGTTAAAGCTCCAATCTCCTCCCGAAAATCCCCCAAAAAGTTAGTTGGCGCCTCAGTGACAACTTCACTGTCAAGCATAACGTCACACCCCTGTTTTTACAGCATCAAATAACTAACTAAAACCAAACTTATTTAAAAAAAAACAAAAAACACTTGAACTAACATCAGCGTGATTAAAAACTGCCTAAAATGACAGAAACCATCTTTGGAAAAAAATTATTTGAAGTGTAATTCGATTGTTTAGTTTGTCTAATGTCCCAGTAGATTACATGGAGAGGGCGGGGTTTATGAGCTATACTGGGATCAGCCACCTGGGGGCAATCAACATTTTGGCTTCACTTTTCAGGACTTGTGCGGCACACTTGGTACTGACCTGCTTTTGATTTATTCATCCAAGATTTGACAAACTCCATGAAATTCCGCGTTATACAGTAAATTCCGTTTTTATTACTGGATTCTGTGATCCTGTCTGTGTTTTCTGCATCATGGAAATCATATAGGTAAGGGGCGGGAATTTCCCAAACACGCTCGAAGCGCTTGACCAATCACAACACACTGATGCAGCCGACCAGTCAGAGCACATTGCGCTTTTCAGAAGGAGGGGCTTCATAGAGGCAGGAACTAAACAGAGCGTTACTGACAGACTGGGAAGAGAGGAGCTGCAACAATGGAGAATATGAGAAAAACAATGTGTTTATTGAATATTCAAGCATGACAACCTATTCTAGTAGAGCCCAAAAAAACAAAATCAAGACTTTGTAAAAGGGTATAATATAGGCACTTTAGGTGAACACAGAGGCTACACTAGCGTTCAAAAAGTTGGCATCGGTAAGATTTTTTAATGTTTTTGAAAGAATGCTCACCAAGGCTGATCAAAAATACAGTGAACAGTAATATTGTGAAATATTATTACAATTTACAATATAATTTATTCCTGTGATGCAAAGCTGGGTTTTTTTCTGTCTTGGGGGTAGAAACACTCATAAAAATGAAAAACAGCTGTTTGGCCTTCTCTATGAAAACTTTCAGAACGGCCGTCTCTGAATCAAACACACTTTCACCTGAAACCCATAAAGCACACTTGAGTGGTTTTGTGTGTGGGTTTTGTGTGTGTGTGTGTGTGTGTGTGTGTGTGAGAGCCCTCATTTATGGGGAGTGGTGGAAATGTAGGAAAGCGTTTCCAGGAAGATAAAAGATAAACAGCATTGTTCCCTCCCTGTCGTCACCCCTCACTCTCCTCTTCATGTCTAACACACTCACACACTCCCAGCTTCTCCAGAACAGTTTGTTCCCCATCAAAATCATCAGCCCGGCCCCAGATCCGTTAGAGTGTGTGTAGGAAGATCAGATTTATGGAGAGCTTCAATTGGCAGTGCTTCCATTTAAATGTGAACGTTTAATTTGACTGGAATGTGAAGGATTATTTTATTGGCAATCTATTCTATTTAAGATGCAAGATACATCAGTGAATTTACTATCGTTCAAAAATTTGGGGTCATTACAATTTTTTAAAAAGTTAATTAATACTTCTATTCAGCAAAGATGCATTAAATTGATCAAAAGTGACAGTAAAGACATGTATAATGTTATAAAACATTTATATTTCAAATAAATGCTGTTCTTTTAAACTTTCTATTCATCAAAGAATCCTGAAAAACAGGCTTCCACAAAAATATGAAGCACTTTTCAACACTGATAATCATAAATGTTTCTTGAGCAGAAAATCAGCATATTAGAATGATTTCTGAAAGATCATGTGACGCTGAAGCCTTGAGTTTTGTTTAGAATTTGTCTTTTATTTCTCTTTTTTTTCTCGAGTAAATGTTGTGTAAGTTTGTCAGTATTATTAATTATTTTACAATATTTTTAGCATTACATTGGCAACCCTCTTCTCTAGATATCAGTACTAACATCAGTCTTTAAAAACTCGATGTCTTTTCATAAACAAAATGTAGCAAGACTTCCAAAAAACCTTTGATTAATTTCTTTTAATGTTTTTTTTCTTTGTCTAGTTGTCAGGCAGGAACGTCATGTCGCAGTCTGGAGAAAAAGGAAAGGTAAGACGGACACTCCTACACTTGTTTAAAGGTGAAGTGTGTAATTGTTTTGGATAGTTTCATGTTTTAGTGTCTCCATTTAATGATCAGAGTTACTAGTCATTTTAGGTTGATTTCCTAAACAGTTGCTTTTACTCGGTCATGCTTTCAAAACATTGATCTGTTGTTTGAGCGGCCCGAGATGGAGTTTGGGTGGGACTGTCCGTATGCTTGGTCAGTAGAAGATGAGGGGAGTGTTTGGGAAAATTATTATTATTTTTGCAGTCACTATTGTTATACTATAATGTGCAATTCCTTTTGGTGCCGAATAAATCAACACACTTTACCTTTACGTATTAAATGTTTATGTATTAAGTCAGTGTAACAGTTCTGATGTATGTTTCTAGTTTCCTGATGCTGCAGGATATGTGGGATTTGCCAACCTGCCCAATCAGGTGCACAGGAAGTCTGTGAAGAAAGGCTTTGAGTTTACACTGATGGTTGTAGGTGCGTGACATATAAACACAGACATGGATTCAGACTGACACACACTGTGCTTTTAACTGGGTGTTATTTGCTATTTTAGGAGAGTCTGGTCTTGGTAAATCAACCCTCATCAACAGCCTCTTCCTGACTGACCTCTACCCAGAGCGTTATATACCTGGAGCGGCAGGTAAAACACTCACACACACTCGCACGCACGCACACACACAATTCTTGTACATCTCTCTGTGTGAGGACATACATTGACACAATGCAATCTCTAGCTCCTTACCCTAACCCTACCCATCACAACTAAGTGCCTAACCTGAACCCTTACCCTAAACCTACCCTTAACTTAATTCTAACCTTATCCCTAAAACCAAGTCTTGACCCTCAAACAGGCCTTTAAAGAGCTCTCAGAAAGTGAGGACCGGCCAAAATGTCCTCACTTTACTCTTTGTCCTCACTCTGATGGTCTAAATCTCAAACTGGTCCTCACAAAGATAGTTGCACAAGTACACACACACACACACACACACACACACAGGTTCCCTGAGGTCTTTATTAACTCTACAGGAAATTGTGTCCAAGACCGAAATAATCCCTAGCAGTCATGAGAAATCCTCTGTAGATGAACTTTATTTTGGCCCAAAAAGTATGTGACAGTGACTACGTTTACATGTGCAGCAATAATGTGATTATTTCCAAAAATCAAAGGAAGGACGTAATCGCAGTTTAATTACATGCAATTTTCATTATTCTGATTATTTGCTTAGAATTGTGCTTATTTTTACCATTATTATTAACATATGCACAGCACAAATGATGAACTCTCATACAGTAGGTGTGTTACTGGCCACTGTTTTGATCTACTTATGTCAAATGCAAAACACATGGACATATTGGATTTTTTCTGATTCTTTTAATGTTTTCGTCCGTCAATATATTTCATTATATACATGTCACGCAACGTTGTTAACATGAACTCAGTTTCTTCAGCACCCCAAAAATGTGATGCCTTCTTTACCGCTATGTTTACGAATCTGCTCATGACAACATCATCCGCTGACTTTTAAAGAGTGGAATAGATGCGATTGAAGGGCCCTATTTTAACGATCTGAACACATGGTCTGAAGCGCAGGTGCACTTAGGGCGTGTCCGAATCCACTTTTGCTAGTTTAACGACAGAAAAACATGGTCTAAAAGGATTGTACCTAGTCTCTTAACTCTTTCCCCGCCAGCGTTTTTAAAAAAAGTTGCCAGCCACCGCCAGGGTTTTTGATTATTTTCACAAAAATGTAATGGCCCATAGAATATTTTGTTGTATGAATATCTGAGCATGCAATATATCAAAAGAAAGAGCAGACCCTCTGCTTTTAAACAAAAAAAACTTTTTATTCTATCTTCATGCGTTCCTTTTTTATCAACACTTAAATATGGGTAAGTTTCATAAAAAAAGCAACATTTTGAACAAAAAGCTGAGAAAATCACGTTTTTGTCAAAGACTACATTCAGATCAGATTCAGAGCGATGATCAAACACAGGTGGAGTAGATCCATCAACACCCCTAATACAGTCCTATAGCTCGTTCTGGGTCGACATTTCATTCAGTAACATTAGGCAGTTTTGATTTACATGATGTTTAATGTTTGATGATCACGTTATTTTAAATATGCATCTGCTTACATACGATCGCTTGTTTTTCCGCGTCTTCTTTGCCTGTGTTTTGATCATTAGGAATTTGCGAGAGACTGAACGCTTCTCCAGAGAGGAATCCTTTTATTTTAATATTTAAAAATGTTTGTGTGCTGCTGCGCATCCCTGTGTGTGTAATAAGCAGTGTACGTGCATTGTGCTCCCGCCTATAGGCGCATATTACTAACGCGCCAAACTAGCAAAAAAACTAGGAAAAAATACTTGCGTCGTGCCTTTGAATATGCTTTAATCAAGGCCGGAGGACACCTTGGTCAATCACAGAGAATCAGCAAAAAGAATACAGCAGTTTATATAGGATATGTACATATTGTTGCATAGTAAAGATAACATGACATATTGCTCATCATCATCATGTCATTTTTCTCGAATATGATTGGTTCTACATTGGTGCAAATTCAGCATCCACCTCCTTTCTCTGTTACTGGCATAGCAAATTTAGATCTTTCCAATCATGGGGTTATTAGTTCGGTGATTACACAATATGTCACAGGGATATTATGTTTAGATAACTATCTAGCCGTGTCATAAGTTTCTATTCACTATTTCGACACCAACTTTGGCTAATGGTTTTGGACATTTTGTTCTCAAATGTTAAATGTTAGGCCTGCACAACAAAGAAATGTTAGTTAAAAAAATTCTCACAAATTTTAGGTACATTTTTAGTAATTTTGTTGGTTTTTTTCTTTTTATTAGTTTTTTTTTTTAAATACAACATTGGTTGAAATTACACTTGTCTAACTTGTCTAAGTGGTCAAATGTTTTTTTTTGTAGAAAGAAATATTCTTTTCATCATGATGCCACTCACAGTGGAATGCAGAACATTTCTGATTTAGATGCTCAATGGATATAAAATCCCTTCAAAACCTTGACTATTAAAGAGAAATAGAGAATAACGTTGTTTTCAAGAAAATAATCCTGTCTGTAGCCCAGGGCTTCCTCTCAGAAAACACTCAACTTTTTATGTTGGATCAATACATCATTAGGTTTTTTTAATGTGATTTGTCTCGATGTGCCCCCTCAAATGTTTCTGCACATCTTTTGTTCTGTTTTTGTTCTGATGGGGGTTTTGTTGTGCTTGTAGAGAAGATCGAGCGCACGGTTCAGATTGAAGCGTCCACGGTGGAGATCGAGGAGAGGGGAGTGAAGCTCCGCCTCACTGTAGTGGACACGCCTGGATATGGAGACGCCATCAACAGCCAGGACTGGTCAGTGTGTGTTTACTTAGCTAAATTTATCCAGAGACGTGAGCTAAATCTAACCAAACCTCCCTTTGGAGACATCGGAGGAAATCTTCAATTATATATATATTTTTTTTAAATTCTACAAGTTTGGTAGGGTTATAATTAACTTTATATAACAGAAAAAATCTATATAGATTTTTGGTATATCCTCATTTAGATTGCTGAATGTGTGCATGTGGTAAGAAACACTTTGGTAGAGACCGGCCACTATCAATGGGTGTGGAAGGTGAAATTTCTTTCTTCCAAGCCATATATTTATTTCTAAGTTTGACGTTCTCCATGCATTATCATTTTCCATGTACCATAAATTATTGGTGGTAGATAATAATAGGATATTTGCAAAGCACAGCACTCTTGCTGTAAATACATGCTGTTACAGTTCAAAACACTATATATTTACATCTGCCAAGATTTTAATGGCATTTGTATTTGTATCTCGTTGCTTCACTGACTCTGCATTGCATTATTGCATTGTTCCAAAATACGTTTTATTACTTTTGCATTACTTTTTTATACATGCATTTCTAATTATTTGGACACTTCTGAATGTCATTATGCTATATAACCAAATATCAAAGCACCTTTTTATTGTGAAAATAGAAATCACAAGCACTTTTAAAGAAAGACATTTGACAAAATGAAGTTTGAGCAAAAGCACATGTGAAACACAAACTTTGCGCATGGAAAACTTATGGTTTCGGAAGAGTTCCCATGTGAAATCCATGTAATCACATGTTGAAAACATAAAATGCATGTTTATTGTAGTGCTTTATATGATGTACTGTATGTAGAGATGTTTTTTTTTCACACAAACTGTCTTAACAGCATGCAAATTAAAGCTCGGTTACAAAAGTATATATCTCGCCTAGACGCTATCTTGGTCCATCCCTACTTTTTTATTCCTAGTAAAACTTAATGTTTATGTGATGTGTGTCACTTTTGATGTGTTTGTGCACTTGCAATAGTGCTGCTGTTGTTTTGCATCAAAATTTCCCTTAGGTAGGTGAAATAGCTGTTTGTTATTACAGATATCTACCATAAAATTAGACCTTGCATATAACTATGACCTCCTGAATGGAAGACTGGACTGATTATTAACTTAATACTCAGTGTTATGTTATTACGTTATTAGAGTAGAGACTATTTACATTATGGCACTTGATTGTGGACTATCGGCAGCTGTTGCCTTGTGTTTGTATATTGGTCATTGAGCCTCGCTGAGGAATGCTGGGAACGTCCTGTTTGAAAGAGCAATATCCTCCCCATCTCTCACCCACAGACTTCATAGGCTGTTAATGAAAATATGCCATCCACATTATCTACCTGTATTATCATGTCCTGTCTCCTCCTTTCTCCTCCTTCCACCTCCTGATAAGGCTGCGGTCTCAATGCCAAGATCTAGAAAAGTGCAGTGCAGTGATCATATCTGCGTCAGAAGCAGAAGTGGTTTAGTGTGTGCTGTTTAGATAAGTCTGGAGACTTTAGAGCAAAAGGAAAGCTGGTGGTGAGAACTGAGAGATTTCTGTCCCTCCACTGACAGCTACGCAACTACCACTTTGATGCTTCAAAAAGTTATTAAAGAGATCATAAAACTAATCCATATGAATTGAGCGGTTTAGTCCAAATTTTCTGAAGAGACTTGATCGCTTTATATGATGAACAGATTGAAGCTTTTATTCACATTTAAACATTGATCAACGCACACATCAGATGTGGTAAACGGAAGCTCAAGCATGTTCGCTTGGCATCTGAGAACCAGTGAGGTTCATTCTCATGTTACGCAGCACGTTTGAGCTTCCTCAAGAACCAATGAGGTTCATTCTCGTGTTACGCAGCACGTTTGAGCTTCCTCAAGAACCAATGAGGTTCATTCTCGTGTTACGCAGCACGTTTGAGCTTCCTCAAGAACCAATGAGGTTCATTCTCGTGTTACGCAGCACGTTTGAGCTTCAGCAAGAACCAATGAGGTTCATTCTCGTGTTACGCAGCACGTTTGAGCTTCAGCAAGAACCAATGAGGTTCATTCTCGTGTTACGCAGCACATTTGAGCTTCAGCAAGAACCAATGAGGTTCATTCTCGTGTTACGCAGCACGTTTGAGCTTCCTCAAGAACCAATGAGGTTCATTCTCGTGTTACGCAGCACGTTTGAGCTTCCTCAAGAACCAATGAGGTTCATTCTCGTGTTACGCAGCACGTTTGAGCTTCCTCAAGAACCAATGAGGTTCATTCTCGTGTTACGCAGCACGTTTGAGCTTCCTCAAGAACCAATGAGGTTCATTCTCGTGTTACGCAGCACGTTTGAGCTTCCTCAAGAACCAATGAGGTTCATTCTCGTGTTACGCAGCACGTTTGAGCTTCCTCAAGAACCAATGAGGTTCATTCTCGTGTTACGCAGCACGTTTGAGCTTCAGCAAGAACCAATGAGGTTCATTCTCGTGTTACGCAGCACGTTTGAGCTTCAGCAAGAACCAATGAGGTTCATTCTCGTGTTACGCAGCACGTTTGAGCTTCAGCAAGAACCAGTGAGGTTCATTCTCGTGTTACGCAGCACGTTTGAGCTTCAGCAAGAACCAGTGAGGTTCATTCTCGTGTTACTCAGCACGTTTGAGCTTCAGCAAGAACCAGTGAGGTTCATTCTCGTGTTACTCAGCACGTTTGAGCTTCAGCAAGAACCAGTGAGGTTCATTCTCGTGTTACTCAGCACGTTTGAGCTTCAGCAAGAACCAGTGAGGTTCATTCTCGTGTTACGCAGCACGTTTGAGCTTCAGCAAGAACCAATGAGGTTCATTCTCGTGTTACGCAGCACGTTTGAGCTTCAGCAAGAACCAATGAGGTTCATTCTCGTGTTACGCAGCACGTTTGAGCTTCCTCAAGAACCAATGAGGTTCATTCTCGTGTTGCGCAGCACGTTTGAGCTTCAGCAAGAACCAATGAGGTTCATTCTCGTGTTACGCAGCACGTTTGAGCTTCAGCAAGAACCAATGAGGTTCATTCTCGTGTTACGCAGCACGTTTGAGCTTCAGCAAGAACCAATGAGGTTCATTCTCGTGTTACGCAGCACGTTTGAGCTTCAGCAAGAACCAATGAGGTTCATTCTCGTGTTACGCAGCACGTTTGAGCTTCAGCAAGAACCAATGAGGTTCATTCTCGTGTTACGCAGCACGTTTGAGCTTCAGCAAGAACCAATGAGGTTCATTCTCGTGTTACGCAGCACGTTTGAGCTTCCTCAAGAACCAATGAGGTTCATTCTCGTGTTACGCAGCACGTTTGAGCTTCCTCAAGAACCAATGAGGTTCATTCTCGTGTTACGCAGCACGTTTGAGCTTCCTCAAGAACCAATGAGGTTCATTCTCGTGTTACGCAGCACGTTTGAGCTTCCTCAAGAACCAATGAGGTTCATTCTCGTGTTACGCAGCACGTTTGAGCTTCCTCAAGAACCAGTGAGGTTCATTCTCGTGTTACGCAGCACGTTTGAGCTTCAGCAAGAACCAATGAGGTTCATTCTCGTGTTACGCAGCACGTTTGAGCTTCAGCAAGAACCAATGAGGTTCATTCTCGTGTTACGCAGCACGTTTGAGCTTCAGCAAGAACCAATGAGGTTCATTCTCGTGTTACGCAGCACGTTTGAGCTTCAGCAAGAACCAATGAGGTTCATTCTCGTGTTACGCAGCACGTTTGAGCTTCAGCAAGAACCAATGAGGTTCATTCTCGTGTTACGCAGCACGTTTGAGCTTCAGCAAGAACCAGTGAGGTTCATTCTCGTGTTACGCAGCACGTTTGAGCTTCAGCAAGAACCAATGAGGTTCATTCTCGTGTTACGCAGCACGTTTGAGCTTCAGCAAGAACCAATGAGGTTCATTCTCGTGTTACGCAGCACGTTTGAGCTTCAGCAAGAACCAATGAGGTTCATTCTCGTGTTACGCAGCACGTTTGAGCTTCAGCAAGAACCAATGAGGTTCATTCTCGTGTTACGCAGCACGTTTGAGCTTCAGCAAGAACCAATGAGGTTCATTCTCGTGTTACTCAGCACGTTTGAGCTTCAGCAAGAACCAATGAGGTTCATTCTCGTGTTACGCAGCACGTTTGAGCTTCAGCAAAAACCAATGAGGTTCATTCTCGTGTTACGCAGCACGTTTGAGCTTCAGCAAAAACCAATGAGGTTCATTCTCGTGTTACGCAGCACGTTTGAGCTTCAGCAAGAACCAATGAGGTTCATTCTCGTGTTACGCAGCACGTTTGAGCTTCAGCAAGAACCAATGAGGTTCAGTCTCGTGTTACGCAGCACGTTTGAGCTTCTGTAAGAACCAATGAGGTTCATTCTCGTGTTACGCAGCACGTTTGAGCTTCAGCAAGAACCAATGAGGTTCATTCTCGTGTTACTCAGCACGTTTGAGCTTCAGCAAGAACCAACGAGGTTCATTCTCGTGTTACTCAGCACGTTTGAGCTTCAGCAAGAACCAATGAGGTTCATTCTCGTGTTACTCAGCATGTTTGAGCTTCAGCAAGAACCAATGAGGTTCATTCTCGTGTTGCGCAGCACGTTTGAGCTTCTGTAAGAACCAACGAGGTCCATTCTCGTGTTACGCATCACGTTCGAGCTTCCACAAGAGGTTTGTTCTCACGTGTCAAGCATGTTCGGTTGAGCTTCTGTTTATGTTTGCTGATCAATGTTTATGTGAATAAGTTAAGTTCTAAAATCTGTTCATCAGACAAAGTGATCGTGTCTCTTCAGAAAATTTGGACTAAACCGCTCAATTCATATGGATTAGTTTTACGATCTCTTTATGAACTTTTTGAAGCGTCAAAGTAATAGTTGCATAGCTGTTAATGGAGAGACAGAAATCGGATTTCATTAAAAAGATCTTCATTTGTGTTCCAAAGATGAATGAAAGTCTTACGGGTTTGTAACGACATGAGGGTGAGTAATTAATGACATTTTTGGGTGAACTAAGCCTTTAAAAAATGACAAAAACACATAGTAAAATTACTAAAGCTTTAAATTTAAAATGAAAACAAAATATAAATATATATATAAAAAAAAACATATAATAGGATGTCACTGATACTAAAATAACACTGGTGCATGTGGCGCATCTTTGCGGAAAAAAAACCTGTAAACGTGATGTTGTGGAGCGTTTTGATAAGCTTTATCTTGACGAAGTGGTTGTTCTCCATTTCTAAAATGCATCCTCATGGCCCGCGATTAGATTGTGGTTTTGTTCTGCTGTGATCCATATCCAATGTTTGTTTAATGCGCTTGTTTAATACAATCACAAGCTTTTATGTCTGAGTATTTCCTTTCAACTTGTTCCCTGCTCTTTGCTTTATTTTCTTCGACAGCTTTAAGACGATCATCCAGTATATCGATAATCAGTTTGAGCGATACCTGCACGACGAGAGCGGATTGAACCGCAGACACATCGTTGACAACAGAGTACACTGCTGCTTTTACTTCATCTCTCCGTTTGGACACGGGTAAAACACCTGCACGTGTTCTGCCTTTCATCATCAGTCAATAAAACATTATTCCATTTCCTGCAGAAAGTGGCTTAGCTTTATCCCTCAATTAAGGCCTGTTTACACCAAGAGTGATGTATCAAAGCAACATGAATTACCAACAAAAATCACAATTGAATTATACATCAGAACTTTTCAGTTCAAGTTCAAAGGTGATGTCAATTGCCATAAAAAAAAAAACTCAGCTGAACATTTACATACATGCTATTCAGACTAAGTGTAAAACAAATTTTCAGCAGCTTCTGAGAAAAATTCATAGGTCACCTGAAACCTCAACAAAAATCTCACATCAAAGCTGTTCAAACTCCCGGATAAACAGTTTATTGCATTTTCAACAAATATTGCATCCGAACATTTGGCCAACACGTAATTTCAGGGTGAATTTAAGATGGTTGATGCATTGTTTTGTTTCCATTTTTGTTATGGTGAAAATGTATGCTTGGTACAAACAGATCTTTACTCAGATCTTTACTTTTCATATAAGAAATAATGTATTCATATTTTTGAAAGAAGTCTCTTAAGGCTGCATTTATTTGATTAAAAACCCAGTAAAACATAATACTGTGGTGAAATATTATTACAATTTAAAAGAACTGTTTACTACTATGTGAATATATTTTAAAATGTAATTTATTCCTGTGATCAAAGCTGAATGTTCAGCATCATTACTCCAGTCTTCAGTGTCACATGATCCTTCAGAAATCATTCTAATATGATGATTTGCTGCTCAAGAAACATTTATGATTATTATCAATGTTGAAAACCATTTTGCTGTTTCTTATTTTTCTTATCTTTTTTTCATTTTTGTTGAATAGAAAGTTCAAAAGAACAGCATTTATTTGAAATAGTGTTGTCAAAAGTACCGACTTCTGTATCAAGTCGGTACTGAAATTTAAAAAATGTGATGATACCCTTTGTTGAACGGATTCTTAAACACCTCTGATTGGCCATCGTGTTCACGCGCTCAACATATGTCTCTGATTGGCCATTGTGTTTATGCGCTCAACATATGTCTCTGATTGGCCATTGTGTTCATGTGCTCAACATATATGTCTGTGATTGGCTACAATGATCAACGCTCTTCACCGAGCGCTTGCACAGATACATACGGGAGCGTTTGAAAGCAGGCATCTTTCAGTAGATCCCTAATATATCCGCTGATAGATGCCTGCTTTCAAACGCTCCTGTGTTTATCTGTGTAAGCGCTCGGTGAAGAGCGTAAAAGATGTCTATTTACAACATGTTTTTGAAGTGTTGATCATTGTAGCCAATCACAGACATGTATGTTTAGGGTGTGAACACAATGGCCAATCAGAGGTGTTTATGAATCTGTTCAACAGCGCTCAAAATGCTAGAGTGAAACGCTAGTATCGTCACATTTTTTAAAAATTCAGTAAATTTGGTACCGAAGTCTGTACTTTTGACAACACTAATTTGAAATAGAAATATTCTGTAACATAAATGTCTTTACTATAAATTTTGATCAATTTAATGTATCCTTGCTTAATAAAAGTTTTTAAAAAAATCTTACTGACCCTAAACTTTTGGTAGTGTATGTGATTTGTGCTTCTGTGTGCTTTATTTTTACCAGACTGAAGCCTCTAGATGTTGAGTTTATGAAGGCGATCCACAGCAAAGTCAACATCGTCCCTGTGATCGCCAAAGCCGACACGCTCACGCTGAGAGAGAGAGACCGCCTCAAGAGAAGGGTGAGGGTCAAGCTTTTTCTCTCTAGGACAAGAACAACTAATCATGTGATCCATGACTAGTTGACAACATGTTGCAAAACTAACAACTGGTATATTTGAGCTTCTTTGTGGTGTAGATTCTAGCTTTGCTTTTTAAGATAATGAGAAACACACTTTTGACTGGTGATCAAACAGTGTGTTACTATAGCGTAGGATGTGCATGTGTTCATGCACTGTGACTTTCCTGGCAGTCTGGCACACGTATGTAAAAAGACAGGCTGACCATGTATGTACTGTAGTGCACGGTTCTCCGTGGACAATAGTCTGCAGATGTTGCCCTTTAACACACACAGAACACACATTGTGTCTGAAGCGAGGTCAGGTGTGTGCCAGCCTGCACGCTCCATGTTTTCCTGCCGATGTGGTCCGCAGGTTAAATAGGACGGTGGTTATGTGACGTGTATCTGGCTTGACTTCATTGGGTCGTAATCTGGAATCCCACAGGAAACTCGTGCAGATCAACATGAGCACTGGAGCTTGTTCAGCGTTTCTGCTGCTGCTTTGAGCACAATTATGTTAATGAACGCAATGGTGGAGGTTTATTTTGCCGCAGTGTTAGAATCATACGCCGCCTCCTTAAAAGTTCTGAGTTCAGTATAAGTTATAAAACTCGTCCCTCCATTTGTCAAAACAGAAAAGGGTTTAACAGCACAGATGTGAAGCTTACATTGTTGTTTAAGTGCTTATATTATTTATATGTGTGTGTGTGTATATATACACTCACCTAAAGGATTATTAGGAACACCTGTTCAATTTCTCATTAATGCAATTATCTAATCAACCAATCACATGGCAGTTGCTTCAATGCATTTAGGGGTGTGGTCCTGGTCAAGACAATCTCCTGAACTCCAAACTGAATGTCAGAATGGGAAAGAAAGGTGATTTAAGCAATTTTGAGCGTGGCATGGTTGTTGGTGCCAGACGGGCCGGTCTGAGTATTTCACAATCTGCTCAGTTACTGGGATTTTCACGCACAACCATTTCTAGAGTTTACAAAGAATGGTGTGAAAAGGGAAAAACATCCAGTATGCGGCAGTCCTGTGGGCGAAAATGCCTTGTTGATGCTAGAGGTCAGAGGAGAATGGGCCGACTGATTCAAGCTGATAGAAGAGCAACTTTGACTGAAATAACCACTCGTTACAACCGAGGTATGCAGCAAAGCATTTGTGAAGCCACAACACGCACAACCTTGAGGCGGATGGGCTACAACAGCAGAAGACCCCACCGGGTACCACTCATCTCCACTACAAATAGGAAAAAGAGGCTACAATTTGCACGAGCTCACCAAAATTGGACAGTTGAAGACTGGAAAAATGTTGCCTGGTCTGATGAGTCTCGATTTCTGTTGAGACATTCAGATGGTAGAGTCAGAATTTGGCGTAAACAGAATGAGAACATGGATCCATCATGCCTTGTTACCACTGTGCAGGCTGGTGGTGGTGGTGTAATGGTGTGGGGGATGTTTTCTTGGCACACTTTAGGCCCCTTAGTGCCAATTGGGCATCGTTTAAATGCCACGGCCTACCTGAGCATTGTTTCTGACCATGTCCATCCCTTTATGACCACCATGTACCCATCCTCTGATGGCTACTTCCAGCAGGATAATGCACCATGTCACAAAGCTCGAATCATTTCAAATTGGTTTCTTGAACATGACAATGAGTTCACTGTACTAAAATGGCCCCCACAGTCACCAGATCTCAACCCAATAGAGCATCTTTGGGATGTGGTGGAACGGGAGCTTCGTGCCCTGGATGTGCACACATATATATACACTCACCTAAAGGATTATTAGGAACACCATACTAATACTGTGTTTGACCCCCTTTCGCCTTCAGAACTGCCTTAATTCTACGTGGCATTGATTCAACAAGGTGCTGAAAGCATTCTTTAGAAATGTTGGCCCATATTGATAGGATAGCATCTTGCAGTTGATGGAGATTTGTGGGATGCACATCCAGGGCACGAAGCTCCCGTTCCACCACATCCCAAAGATGCTCTATTGGGTTGAGATCTGGTGACTGTGGGGGCCATTTTAGTACAGTGAACTCATTGTCATGTTCAAGAAACCAATTTGAAATGATTGGAGCTTTGTGACATGGTGCATTATCCTGCTGGAAGTAGCCATCAGAGGATGGGTACATGGTGGTCATAAAGGGATGGACATGGTCAGAAACAATGCTCAGGTAGGCCGTGGCATTTAAACAATGCCCAATTGGCACTAAGGGGCCTAAAGTGTGCCAAGAAAACATCCCCCACACCATTACACCACCACCACCAGCCTGCACAGTGGTAACAAGGCATGATGGATCCATGTTCTCATTCTGTTTACGCCAAATTCTGACTCTACCATCTGAATGTCTCAACAGAAATCGAGACTCATCAGACCAGGCAACATTTTTCCAGTCTTCAACTGTCCAATTTTGGTGAGCTCGTGCAAATTGTAGTGGAGATGAGTGGTACCCGGTGGGGTCTTCTGCTGTTGTAGCCCATCCGCCTCAAGGTTGTGCGTGTTGTGGCTTCACAAATGCTTTGCTGCATACCTCGGTTGTAACGAGTGGTTATTTCAGTCAAAGTTGCTCTTCTATCAGCTTGAATCAGTCGGCCCATTCTCCTCTGACCTCTAGCATCAACAAGGCATTTTCGCCCACAGGACTGCCGCGTAATGGATGTTTTTCCCTTTTCACACCATTCTTTGTAAACTCTAGAAATGGTTGTGCGTGAAAATCCCAGTAACTGAGCAGATTGTGAAATACTCAGACCGGCCCGTCTGGCACCAACAACCATGCCACGCTCAAAATTGCTTAAATCGCCTTTCTTTCCCATTCTGACATTCAGTTTGGAGTTCAGGAGATTGTCTTGACCAGGACCACACCCCTAAATGCATTGAAGCAACTGCCATGTGATTGGTTGATTAGATAATTGCATTAATGAGAAATTGAACAGGTGTTCCTAATAATCCTTTAGGTGAGTGTGTATATATATATATATATATATATATATATATATATACACACTACTGTTCAAAAATTTGGATTCAGTAAGATTTTTTTTAATGTTTTTTTAAAGAAGTGTCTTATCTGCTCACCAAGACTGCATTTATTTGATCAAAAATACAGTAAAAAAAAACATAATATTGTGAAATATTTAAGACAACTGTCTATATTAATATATTTTAAAATGTAATTTATTCCTGTGATCAAAGCTGAATTTTCAGCATCATTACTCCAGTCTTCAGTGTCACATGATCCTTCAGAAATCATTCTAATATGATGAGAAACATTCTTAATTATTCTTATTATTATCAATCTACATTTATACCAAAGCATTTATTTGAAACAGAAATCTTGTGTAACATTATAAATGCCTTTACTTTCACTTTTGATCAATTTAATCTGTCATCGCTGAATAAAAGTATTTTCATTTTTTCTATTTTCTATCTATTTTTCATATTCAACTTTTGAATGTGAAGAGTACAAGTGTGACTCTTTTTGTGACCATTTAGCCTTTTCTAATCATGTTCACAATTTTTTGTGTTCATGTAGTCACAGAGTTTCATACCATTCTGATGAAATTACCTTTTTTCTTTTAAAGAAAAAAGTCAAAAGTTAAATATTTTTCTATCAAAAGTGACTGAATAATGTGTGACTTGGTTAGCTACTTTCCTCCGCACTAATTCTGTTAATCTGAGGTTTGTGTGTCTGTGTATGAAGAAAAATGTGATAATCTATACAGTCATTATGTGTTGTTTTATATCACTGACATCTTCTGTCTTTTCCTGTAGCTCAGCATGTTGCACATCGTTAGATTTTGCATGACAAAAGATCCATAACAAAACAGTAGTGAAAGAATTTGTCCTCCATCCCCCACAAAAGAACAACCCATGCACTTACACTAACCTAAACCCTCAGACACCTGCTGGTCAATGACTTTCACTGGCATGAACAACAAAAAAAGACCCAGTAATCACTGAACTCTTCTTGTTTATGTTCTCTCTAATCTTGAGTTTAGGCCGTTTCTGATTAAATGTCCCAATTGACCTCTGTCAGCATCTTTTGTGTGTGTGTAAACATTGACTCATTACTGAAAATGGTCCTGTTAGAGACAGTTTAAGATTAGAGACTAATGGAATCTTGTCCACATCCTGCAATCATTGCATGTCCATCTAAGTCGCAGAAAAGATTAGCCACTGTCAGCCATTTCAAGCTAAATGACCCGAACAGATGTCAATGTGTGTGTGTTCTCATGACGTGTGGTGCACAAATGTGCGTTCTTCAGTTTTGAGTTTAGTTATGTCAAATAGAAATAGTTCATCCAGAAAAACACAACAAATGTTTTCTGTCACCCTTAATTAAATGTACTTCCTGGATGGCTCACATCTCACATGAAGTCACAGGGCTATATTGCTTATAGTGTTCCATATTTAGACATTGCTTTGGACACTGAATGCTTGTATTTATAGTAGTTCCTGTTATTCGCCTGCTCCTTAGATGCCAGTTTTCTCTTCCTGCAGGTAATTTCAAAACATATTTTCACACACATTCCCACATTGCTGTGTTTGCCAATCCATGTTTTGTGGGTCATTCCGTGCCAACTCAACCAGAGGTCCCCAGCTAAAAAAAAAATATTTTGATCTTCTTCTTTTTTTTTTCTGGTGAAAGAAATACATAAATGAAGAAAGCCAAAATATTAAATGTCATGAATGTATGACATTTAATGAGTATTTTTTTTAATTTTTTTTTTGTTCCAAAATTAAAATTTTAGTGACCCACATTTGGTTTTTGGCCACTGAAAACAATTGACCAATTTGACCAATTTACTCATGCAGCCGCATTAAGATCTCCATATCTCTGGGATTGAACCATATAGGGCCTTGAAAGTGCAGATACCAAAAGAAATGTTTGTTAAAAACTAAAATCTAAAAGGATATTAATATATCTTTAATAATTCCTGAGTTACAGGCATGCAAACTTGGGGCAAAAAACACAAGTGTTTTTTCCATTTTTGAACTATCATCGTTGGCATATAATGCTACAAAGATTGCTAAAGTAAACATATTTAACTAACAGACATACCAATCTCTGTGTAAAAATAAAATAATGATGCTGCCATCTTTTTAAAGTCATTTTTACCCCCCTGTAATTTGGCTCCAAATCTCACGTGAAAATTGTCATTTTTGACCCCCCCTCTACAAAATAGTGGATTATTCAGTAAATATACAACTATTAAATTGAATATTTTGGCTTTCATCACTATTTATGTTCAGAAAATTTTCAGAAAAAAATCTTGCAACAAATATTAACAAAATCAAAAATTTGAGCCAGGGAAGTTTCATAAATTTGGTTGATTTGGCATGGAATGACCCTTGTAATTTTTTTAAAGGAATAGTTCAACAAAAATAAAAATTCTGTTATCATTTACTCCTCCTCATGTTGTTTCAAACACATATAACTTACACACAAAAAATAATAAATATATATATATATATGCATGTCCATACAATAAAATAATACAGTGATCACATGCTGTTAAACTCCAAAAAGGACCAAAAAATACCAAAAGCACTATAAAAGGAGTTCATGCATTATATACATTATATTCCAAGTCTTTTAAAGTCATACACTACCATTCAAAAGTTTGAGGTCATAAGATTTTTATTTTTTTGGATGAAATGAATGTTTATTCACCAAATCTCACATCAAATCAGACTCTTCTTTCAAGCTTTCTGTAAACAAACTAACATTGTTACTGTTGCTGAGAAACCCATGACTACTTGAAACTTTGATTGTTTAGAACTTAATTTTAGGAAATTGCCCCATCAAATCTGAATGTTAAAGTGAATGAATTGGAGGAAGTTTAATGCTTGTTCTTTTCGTTGGTACCTCCACAAATGCTTGAATCCTTTTTCTTACATCAGTGATTATCAGGAAAGTATGAACACTCCCTTCAGATTTTTGTCTACCTCAACTTTTCCCAAGAAGACTCTTGGACGCAACTTCCAATAATCAGTTCTGAATTATGTGAAAGCGCAAGTCAGCATTTCCCTCTCACTTTCATGATGTCGACACAACCGGTGAAGGTTCCTGAAATCCTGCTGCCCCTGCCATAAGAATGACAAATGACCCATTGTGTCTTTGCAGCCTGACTGATATTTATGTTTAATTTTCACCCTTACTTTCTCACCGTGATAGCTTCGCACTCATTCTCTCACAGGACTGCCGCCCCTCTCCCCGATCTTTCTCGCACCATCATGAAAGGGGGAAGCAGCTTGTGTAGAACAATATGGCCTTCCTGTAATGTGTCAGGCCGATTGGCAGCGAAAGCCGGGTCAGCGGTGTGCAGGACTCTTATCAGAGGCCAGAGTGAGGTCATAAAACCCTGAAACTTATAAAGTACTCAAGGGACATTTAGGTAGCTCTCATTTCCTGCCATAGCAGTGATATATGCCGAAGAGCTACTAGTATGAAAACACCAGCAGCAGATCTTGTCCGTATGAGAAGGAAAGCCTTTGTGACCGAACTGACGTACATCTAGGAGGAGATTTTGTCCATTCGAATTGCATGTGATTCCCACAGGTCCGATTCTAGGTCCTCTTGGTGGGTTGCATTGTTGTGTTTATGTGAATTTGAATGTTATTGTTGATGTTTGCCATGCTGTGATCCCCATCACGCTCATATCTCAGTCTCCAAACTGTCAAAGCTTTCCTCTCTTTGTCCTCTCGGTTGGCTCAATGGGAGAAATGTACGAAAGCACCTACAAGCGTTGTGCAAGATTGTGTGGTTGCCAAACGTTACCAGCCTTGTTGTTTTTAAAACACAGTGGGGTCAAAAAGTCTGAGAGCACTTGTAAAAATTCATCTATTTTTACAACCCCAAATCAAGAAAAGTGGGGACATTTTGTGAAATGCAATAAAATCAAGAATCTGTGATTGTTGTTAATTCTTTCAACTTTATTTAACTGACAAAATTACAAAGAAAATGTACTTTACATGCACTTCCAAACTAAAGTGTATTTTGTAAATATAAAGAAATTTTGATTTTCGATGGCGGCAACACCAAAAAAAGTTGGGACAGAGGCATGTTTACCACCTTTCTTTTAAAGGGGGGGGGGGGGGGGTCTAATGCTATTTCATGCATTCTGACTTATTTACACTGTTAAAGAGTTGGATTCTCATGCTAAACATGGCTAAAATTTTATTTAGTATTTCTGTGCCAAATACACTCTTTCAGGATTCGAATAAGTTTCGGAATGTTTTTTTCGAGTATGGCCCTGTATGACGTCATAAAGGGCGGAATTGCTTGTATGGGCACTTCTCCCGGATGAGCGTGCGCTTCATCAACAATCTTCGTTCGGGTTACGGGAGCCTTCGGCAGTGCTGTCATTTTGTTTTTAGACCACGAAATCACCAATGTCACTAAAGAAGTGTGTTTCTGGTTGTGAGGGAAAGATAACCTTGTTCAGCTTCCCAAATAAACCAGCGTTAAGGAAACAGTGGATGCAGTTTGTTTTCCCGGCAAAGCAACGGAGTTCTGCAAGTGTGTTTGTTTGTTCCCGGTCATGAGTCGAAACCGCAGGCGGTGAGTGAAACTGCATCAAATGTCACAAATGTATAGTGAATCGAAAGTTATCCAGGGATAATGCCATGATGTATTGTGTGTGTGTGTGTGTGTGTGTGTGTGTGCTCGTGACTCTTTAGCTCCGCCCACTGCACGCCTGCATGAGCTCGGCTGTTTTCAGAAAGAATTGGTACAGCGTATCTGTCATTTATAAATATGATAAAACTAAAGACTCTTCTGAGATATGAAGGATGCAATACTACTTTATAGGTACTCAAGATTAACATGAGACTGGCAGAAACTGTGTGTGTTATGTACCCTTTAATTACACTTTTTAATTGAGGATACTAATTGTTGCAGTTTTTCAAGTGGATTTTTTGCCCAATCTCGCCTGATACAAGACAGCTTCTCAACAGTGTGTGGTCATGGTCGTCTTTGTCTGATTCTCCTTTTCATGAAGGGGCATACATTTTCAATAAAAGACAGATCTGGACTTCAGTCAAGCACATCCAATCTATGGTGCAGAGTATCTAGAAACCACTCTTGTTTCAGCACGTGCAGAATAAGGCCTGGCATTGTCTTGCTTCCCAGGAAAGATGTCATATTGATGCCATTTAAATGTCTCTTTACAATCCCAATATATGCCTCCATGTCAATGGTACCTTCACACACATGCAAGTCACCCATGCCACTGATGCACCTCCATACCATGACAGATGTTTCGTTTTGCATCTGTCGCTGATGAAAGTCTGGATGGTCCCTTTCTTCCTTGGGACTGAGAACTCAAATGTCCGTTTTTCCTAAAAACAAGCTGAAATGTGGGCTCATTTGACCACAGCACACATTTTCCTCTGTCTTTTAGACCATCTGAGATGTATAGCTTTCTCCTTGCGTAACCGAGACTCAAGTTGCATTACTTGATGCAGCGGCAGACTGTGTTAAGTGACAACAGTTTTCCAAAGAACTCCTGAGCACACGCAATGTCATCTGAGGGCTCAAAGGTCACACACATTCAGCAGAGGTTTCCTGCCTTGCCCTACATGTACTGAGATTTCTCTGGATTCCCTGAATCTTTACGCAGTATTATGTATGGTAGATGGTGCAAGATTTTGTTAAAGATGGTGATAAATTCTTTGCAATCTTGCGTTGAGAAATGCGATTTTTGAATTGTTTGAGAATTCTCTCATGATATTTGGCACAAAGTGTTGAGTCATGACCCATCTTTGCTCGCAAAGACTGAGATCACAATACCCTCACCTATTACCAGTTCACCTGCTTATTGTGGTCTGTTTCAAAAGAGTTTAACTTGGATATTCTATAAGCTTTTCACTTTTATTTTGCCTCTATCCCAACTTTTCTGGAGTGTGTTGCAGCCATCAAAATCTAAATTTGTTTATATTTACAAAATACAGAAATAACAAATCACAGATTTTAGATTTTATTGCATTTTACAAAATGTCCCAACTTTTCTTGATTAGGGTTTGTCTTATTTAACATGCATGGTTTCATTACAAAATATATTATCAGCATTGCAATTTGAGTGAAAATTTGAGTGTCTTTAGTGTGCGTCTCTTTTGCTTTAGCCCCAGCAACTACATGAACAAAACTTTGATCATGTTCTCCAGTATTATTTGAGATGTTCATGTGTGTATATCAGGCATAACATTATGACCTAATATTATGTTGGTCTCTCTTTTGCTGCAAAAACAGCCCTGACCCGTCGAGGTATGGACTCCACTAGACCCCTGAAGGTGTGCTGTGGCATCTGGCACCAAGATGTTAGCAGCAGATCCTTTAAGTCCTGTAAGTTGCAAGGTGGGGCCTCCATGGATCGGACCTGTTTGTTCAGCCCATCCCACAGATGCTCGATTGGGTTGAGATCTAGGGAATTTGGAGGCCAAGTCAACACCTCAAACTCGTTGTGCTCCAAAAACCATTCCTGAACCATTTTTGCTTTGTGGCAGGGCGCATTATCCTGCTGAAAGAGCCACAGCCACCAGGGAATACCGTTTCTATGAAAGAGTGTACATGGTCTGTAACAATGCTTAGGTAGGTGGTACGTGTCAAAGTAACATCCACATGGATGGTAGGACCCAAGGTTTCCCAGCAGGCTTGGCTTCTTCCCATAGTGCATCCTGGTGCCATGTGTTCCCCAGGTAAGCGACGCACATGCACCTGGCCATCCACATGATGTAAAAGAAAACGTGATTCATCAGACCAGGCCACCTTCTTCCACTGCTCCATGATCTAGTTCTGATGCTCACGTGCCCACTGTTGGCGTTTTCGGCGGTGGACAGGGGTCAGCATGAGCACCCTGACTGGTCTGTGGCTATGCAGCCCCATACGCAACAAACTGTGATGCACTGTGTATTCTGACACCTTTCTATCAGAACCAGCATTAACTTCTTGAGCAATTTGAGCTACAGTAGCTCGTCTGTTTGATCGGACCTCACGGGCCAGCCTTCATTCCGCACGTGCGTCAATGAGCCTTGGCCGCCCATGACCCTGTCGCCGGTTAACCACTGTTCCTTGCACTTTTGATAGAGCCTGATCACTGCAGACCGGGAACACCCCACAAGAGCTGCAGTTTTGGAGATCCCAGTCGTCTAGCCATCACAATTTGGCCCTTGTCAAGCTCGCTCAAATCAGTGTTCACTTGCTGCCTAATATATCCCACCCACAAACAGGTGCCATGATGGAGAAAATCAGTGTTATTCACTTCACCTGTCATATGTAAGGAAAAATTGACGACGGGCTGTTGAATTATTAGAAAAATAATGAGCGAGAGATTAAGCGTGTGTATTACCTCAGTCTGTGTGTCTCTGTGTTCGGGCACCAGCGTCTCTACTAATAGCGAAACTGTAAGTTCTACTCAAGAACAGCACCGTTATTACCTCACTAGTGAGAAATGTCATGTAGCTTTTATGTTGTTACACAATTTTACTGGTAAAATCGTCAGTGCAGCGCTAATAACGTTTCTGTGGGAGTGTGTGTCCGCACTGTATGTGTGTGTGCGTTTGAGTGGGAGACAGAGCGGGAGAGCCTGCACATAGCCTAATAAAACGTAATTTTGTGGCAAAAAAACATGGAAATAATTTGTTGTTTTTATCCTATTGTTTACTATATTTATTTGCTTGGTGAGTGTCATTGTGGGTTTTGGTTCTTTTGCTGTTGAAGGCTGTAAGGACCTTTTGAAATAACTGAAATCATGTGGCGAAGTGATATGAAACTGTAATGCGGTCAAGACCTGCCTGGAACTACTTTAGCCGTGTGTTTCCCTGAAAATAAATGCACGCCTTAGAACGTTTGCCAACCAATCAGATTCAAGCATTCAACAGCCCCGTAGTATAAATGTATATAATTTATATACACGCCTAATTTATCTATGTATTTATATCTGTGTGTGTGTGTGTGTGTGTAAAACCCAGGTTTTCAATGTTGTCCCAGGTTTTCTGACCACACTGTATGTTCATGTTTTTGTGGTCGTGTGGTCACAGGGCTTTGGTGTTAAACGTGCTGTTTACTGTATGTTGTAGGACACTATTATTCGTGATGTGTTAGACCAGTGAGGTCACTTTGTTTTCAAGGCCGAGTCTTCGTTTTTCCAGTCTTTTCATAGTTCATTCATCTGATGGTGTTATCATGTCATCCTTAACTGCAGAAGTTAAAACCGTGAATGTCTCATGGTTTGGGTTTGTCCGTGTCCACATTCCTTCCTTAAATGAGGGTGTGGATATTTATGTATGTTCTCAAGCAGAATGATTGCATCCTGGAATTGCAGCTCACGCAGCCCATATAAAACAATAAATTTCCAGCACTTTCTGTGACCACGACTTGACCTTTATTTAACACTTCAGTTTTTCAGAATAGAGTGGACTGGGACATATGACTAGGACAGACAAGTAACACCTTCCCTTAGAATAGCACAATCAAATCCGGTTTGCGTTAAATAAACCTGCTCTTGAGGAAGCGTATTTAATGCTTTAAAAGAAAAATTCACCTAATAATCACCCTCATATCATTTCAAATCTGTTTCTGAGTTAATTTCTTTTATAGGACACACAATGAGTATTTGACTGGTCACAATTTTGCATGCATGTCTTTTCAAGGACACAAAACCACCATGAGAAAAACATTAAAATAGTCCATACGGCTTGAATAATTACTGAATAACAATGAATAGTAGGGGTGTAACAATATGTCAGTCATGTCGCAATATATCGCAATACAAAAATGCAACAATATGTATTGTGAGTAGTTCTCCCAAAATGAAAATTACTATGTAAGTAAAAAATTCAAGTTTACAGAGTTTTAGTGTCAGTAGTACTACATTAAACTAATATATACAAACCCGATTCCAAAAAAGTTGGGACACTGTACAAATTGTGAATAAAAACAGAATGCAATGATGTGGAAGTTTCAAATTTCAATATTTTATTCAGAATACAACATAGATGACATATCAAATGTTTAAAGTGAGAAAATGTATCATTTTAAGGGAAAAATAAGTTGATTTTAAATTTCATGGCATCAACACATCTCAAAAAAGTTGAGACAAGGCCATGTTTACCACTGTGTGGCATCCCCTCTTCTTTTTATAACAGTCTGCAAACGTCTGGGGACTGAGGAGACAAGTTGCTCAAGTTTAGGAATAGGAATGTTGTCCCATTCTTGTCTAATACAGGCTTCTAGTTGCTCAACTGTCTTAGGTCTTCTTTGTCGCATCTTCCTCTTTATGACGCGCCAAATGTTTTCTATGGGTGGAAGATCTGGACTGCAGGCTGGCCATTTCAGTACCCGGATCCTTCTTCTACGCAGCCATGATGTTGTAATTGATGCAATATGTGGTCTGGCATTGTCATGTTGGAAAATGCAAGGTCTTCCCTGAAAGAGACGACGTCTGGATGGGAGCATATGTTGTTCTAGAACTTGGATATACCTTTCAGCATTGATGGTGCCTTTCCAGATGTGTAAGCTGCCCATGCCACACGCACTCATGCAACCCCATACCATCAGAGATGCAGGCTTCTGAACTGAGCGCTGATAACAACTTGGGTTGTCCTTGTCCTCTTTAGTCCGGATGACATGGCGTCCCAGTTTTCCAAAAACAACTTCAAATTTTGATTCGTCTGACCACAGAACAGTTTTCCACTTTGCCACAGTCCATTTTAAATGAGCCTTGGCCCAGAGAAAACGCCTGCGCTTCTGGATCATGTTTAGATATGGCTTCTTTTTTGACCTATAGAGTTTTAGCCGGCAACGGCGAATGGCACGGTGGATTGTGTTCACCGACAATGTTTTCTGGAAGTATTCCTGAGCCCATGTTGTGATTTCCATTACAGTAGCATTCCTGTATGTGATGCAGTGCCGTCTAAGGGCCCGAAGATCACGGGCATCCAGTATGGTTTTCCGGCCTTGACCCTTACGCACAGAGATTGTTCCAGATTCTCTGAATCTTTGGATGATATTATGCACTGTAGATGATGATAACTTCAAACTCTTTCTAATTTTTCTCTGAGAAACTCCTTTCTGATATTGCTCCACTATTTTCGCCGCAGCATTGGGGGAATTGGTGATCCTCTGCCCATCTTGACTTCTGAGAGACACTGCCACTCTGAGAGGCTCTTTTTATACCCAATCATGTTGCCAATTGACCTAATAAGTTGCAAATTGGTCCTCCAGCTGTTCCTTATATGTACATTTAACTTTTCCGGCCTCTTATTGCTACCTGTCCCAACTTTTTTGGAATGTGTAGCTCTCATGAAATCCAAAATGAGCCAATATTTGGCATGACATTTCAAAATGTCTCACTTTCAACATTTGATATGTTATCTATATTCTATTGTGAATAAAATATAAGTTTTTGAGATTTGTAAATTATTGCATTCCTTTTTTATTCACAATTTGTACAGTGTCCCAACTTTTTTGGAATCGGGTTTGTATAATGCTGAATATGTATATTGTATAATAATACAATGGGGGAATATTTGTGGGTCCTGATGCCAAATGTCTCATGTTACCAGTAAAAAGTGGCCTACCTTGTTTTAAATATATCTAGGTGTCAGTGACAGAGTGCAAGCATATTCATCTAAAATAATTCTGTATTTTCAGCTTCAGAATCATGAATATTTTTATTCTGATGTCACCCCAATGTAATACCAAATTTAGCATTATAATCAACAGTACATTTTTTGTTAACCCTTTACCATATGTCTTGATGTATCGCAATAATATCGTATCGTGAGTTCAGTATCGTGACATGAGGGTATTGTTACACCCCTAATGAATAGTGATTTAAATAGTGAATAATGGTTTACATTTCTGTCTGACTTAAAATATGGCGCCCAAATCATATGGATCATATGGTGCTTTTGTGTCTCTTTAAAGCTTGAAAGCCTCAATGATCATTATGATTGTTCTAAATTGTCATACAGGTTTAGAAACACATATAGGTAATTAAATATAAATTGTTTCTTTAAAGAGCATTTCTCTTTGGAATACCAAAATGTGATGCTGATAATGAAATACTATGAAGTTACAATCAGCTAAAATTCTGCCTGTTCTTATCCAATTGTTCATACTTTAATTGCAGCATCTGGCTGCTGAAGGCCTCCACACACACACATTCACACACACTCATCCCTGACTGGAATTTGCTGGAGTGAGCGTCTCCTCGCATCCCGCTGTTTCTGAGACGCCGGATTAACATTAGCCCTGGTACCAACACACACACAGGTCCAAGTAATTGGTCAGTCCTGTTGAGTTTCTTTCAGAGTTATATAACACCCCTGTGTGTTTTTGTCTGGATGAAAGGCCTTCACGAGCTGCAGGTAGCCAGCGGTTTTATCCAGAGACAAGGGATCACAGTTAAGAACTTTACGGCTTTTCAGTTTGACATGCTTTATTGCTGAATAGTGACTTTTACAGTATTTCATAATTGTTCATACGGCTCTGTTCTGTAATTTCGAGCAAAGAGGTAGAATCTGCATGATAAACAAAGTGTTTTTGTGTTAAAAGCCACGGTTTTAAAACTGTAGGGAGTGGTTGGATTCAAGGTGCTTATTCATGCTGAAACTTGACAGTGAGAAACTACTGTTTTGCTCCCTGAAGTATAATCTCATAATAATTGGTCTGTCGACAGGAAAACTATGTTTAACTTATTTTGATGTGTTGTGTACATAAATATAGTGCCTGTCCTGTTTGTGGCTCCTATTTTTGTGCAAGTGACCAAATGTTTACGAGCCTCTTTAGTTGTACAAATGTTATATTACACAACTAGTGCACAGCCTGTAATTTATAGTTGGGTTATTAAGATTGTGTCATTTAGAGATTCTACTGTAATCAGGTCATTTTGTTTTGTGACCTGGTGCACTGTTTTCCTTTATATTCAAATCATTGTCTGGCACTCCAACAGTTTCCCAGAGTGCCAGATCCATGTTTAGGTGCTAATATTTACAGATGCAATATTCCCCATGTCCCATTCAGTTTTGTGCTGTTGTACAGTTGGGGAGCACATTTTCGTCTCTCAGTTGTTCCTCAAATTTTAATTTTAAACCATTTTGTGCTTTAAAATGTAAGTTGCTTACATGGTGGTGCAAAAGGACTAGCATAAAGATGTGACCTTGACTAACTGGTTTAGTCTTTATATATCTACTTGTTTGCTACTTATGTATACACTGAACTGCATTATCCTAAAACCAAGAACGATAACTTTATTAGCGTCCACACCAGCGAACAATATCGCTCTGTTTATTCTCAGCATGCGCTGCAGTTTTGTCGCCTGCCTCTTTAAATGCTCGAGCTTTTTAAAGTCAGATGGATTCTGATTGGCTGCCAATGTTTTTATTGTTCATCAACAGGAAAAAATCGTTCTGAAAGGGATTCCAACAATATATTTTCTCTTTGTCGTAGAGGTGTAACCGGTACGGACGTCCCAATTCGCCTGCTTATACTTTTGTATATATATTTGTGAAGAAAAAGTACATACTTTTGAGTGTGTAGCAAAAGAGTAGACAAGCTTTGGGACATACTGTCACATGATACAATTGCGTCTTTGCTCTCTGTCGCATCCTGACAAGCATTCTGTCACCGTAAATTGGCCTGTCAATCATCTTGTCACAGTTGAAATCCTCCACATTTAATTTCCTATCGTATCAGAGAGAAATGCAGTAGCACGTTGATCTGCAGTCGCTGGTCTTTCATGCAGAGAACTCTCCTCATATTAATGCATAATGAGGCATTTAAAAGTTAAAGGGTTAGTTCACCCAAAAATGAAATTTCTGTCATTAATTATTCACCCTCATGTCGTTCCAAACCCGTAAGACCTTCATCTTCGGAACACAAATTTAGACCCCAAACTTTTGAACAGTAGTGTATGTGTTTTTTCTTTTTATGTGCATGCAACCAGATCTGATCTGTGCCCGATCTCAGGTGAAAATCAGAATTGGTTGACAATGTCCTTGCAACTTGATTGAGCGCTTGGCTGAAGAGACCAACACCAACATCCAGCCCACGCGAGCTGTACCCACAAATAGTCTTTCTCCGCAAACACATGGTCACGACTCATAATGCATCCTATGACAAACAAATTACAAGCATAATAGGTGAAACTCACTTCCCTTTTCAGATCGGAGCCATTGTTCCAGGCCAAACTCCAGGTGCCTCTGCCAGTCGCGTGGACGCGCTGCCAATCCAAACACATTTAGCCTCAGAGAAAGACAGGGAGACTTAATGATTGTGTTGAAGCCTGCGCCGATAACTCGCATCAAGATTCTCTGTGCTGGCAATAGATCGTGGAAAATCCTTGTTTTCCATATAAAGTGAAATGACTATTATCAATGTGCCAGTGTGTGAAAGGTTCTTGATGTTCTGTTTAGGACATCATTTGTTTTATTTTATTATAGCTTAATATTTTTAGCAGGGGATGAAGACGCTACTTCTCAAAGAGGATTTTAGCATGCTGACAGCTTGTTGTGCTTTTGCATGCTAACATTAATTGTCAGCACGCTAAAAAAAGGTTGCATCTATAAATTTAACCCTTTTGTCATGCAAAACTGTAGACATGAAAGAATTGCTTTTTGCACTTTTATTTTAATATTGGTCAATGTACACCAGTAGCTAGCTATGTTTCCATCCAAAGTTGCAAATTATTAACTTATGCACAAAATTGGAATATTGCATAAAATATTTGTGCTTAAAGCACCGTTTCCATCCAGTGAGTCAAAGAAAACAAAATTGTCACTTCCTAAACTGGCAATAAATATCACTAAGAAAAGTAGGAGAAGCCACTGTATTAGGGATGTAAGGATACATCGTATATCGAGATATCGCGATATAAAAATGCGACAATGCATCATTGATGTAAACGATATGATTCATGATAGAGTTAGTTTTATTCAATGCTCAGCTTACTGTATTTATAATGTATAATTCACTCAAAAATGTAAATTCTGTCATCATGTACGCACCCTCATGTCGTTTCAAACCTATAAGATTTTCATTTAACTTCAAAACACAAATGAATGAAGATATTTTCAAGAAACCAGAGAACGATTTCTGTATATAAAGTCCATTCCTCTCAAACTTAAAAGATCCAAAAAATGTCATAAAGGCATCGTAAAAAATAATCAATCGAGTGGTCTAATCCAAATACAAGTCTTCTGAAGAGACACGATGGTATGATGAACAGATTTACAACGATGCGCATAGGCCTACTGTAGTAAACACGGACGTTCAAATGATTGCTTGACGTGTGAAAATAACATGAGATTGAGTAAATGCAGAACTAACCATTTACAGTTTAGGAATAGTCATTCTGACACGCTTTCTTGCGATTAGAACTGTGATTGCATTGATCATCTGAAGCGCACACGCTGCAGGAACAGCGCTCCTCAAAGTGAAAGCGCAAACATAATTTAAATCATATCACATTTAGTTTTAGTAGTATGATTATTCAAAGCGTTTTAGATGGTTTATTCTTATATGTATGGTGCATTAATAGCAGGAGAGGCGGAGTAAGCACCGGGAGAGTCTGTGTGCGCACGGCGCGAGTACTGCATGAGAAAAATGTTTTAAGTTTACAGAGTTTCAGTGACATTACATTTAAACTATTATATATAATGTTAAATATCATTTATAGTAATGCAATGGGGGAATATTTGTGTGTACCACTTGGATGACAAATTCACTTCGCTTCAAATTCCAAATAGAAAATGAAAATTCCGAATAGAATAAGTGCACTTTAAATACCTGGAAGATGCACTTAATTAACCGAAAAACAAAGTGTGGAATGTTGGACACGTCATGCACCCAACTGTCACAGCTTTAATTACAAATGACAAAATAACCTTATAAACATGGTTGAGCACATAGTGTATAAGTGCATAGTGTATTGTGCGTCATTTGGTAAACAACTACTGACTAGCCGCTTATGAAATTGTCAAAATATGTCCCTAATCTGCTTTTCTTGTTTCAGTTTTTATATACGGCCATATCTTAACTTCCTTTCCTGTTCCTGTGCATAAAAGTCACTATTGTGCCATTTTTCTTTGTTCATTGTGAAGCGACGTGTTTATTTTCCCATTTGGAGGTCAAGTCATCCAAAAAATTTCAATATCTCCATCTGTCCACACCCCAGATTTGGCACGAATGTGAAAGATGGACCCTTATAAATCTCGCACACTTCTTCATTTTGTTGCTCACCACCCATTCTGTTTGATCAGGAGCAGCTTGTCTACGGTCATGTTCCCCACGGGCCCAACCGTGCCGTGTTTATTTGGAATCAGAACGCGCAACAATGACACCCACGCGAACAATAACACACACACGGTCCTGTCTCGCTGCGGTTCCCCGCTATGAAAACAGGACTAATCATAACAGGAGGGGGTTTCTGTAAAGACCAGCGGAGCAAGAGCTGCTCTCCCATTGAATCGCCGACCCGCTGAGAATACATGAAAGCACTTAGAATGTCAGGAAGAGGCTGCTGGTGGCGTTCTGGGCGTCATTACGTAATGGCATTGTGAATGTGCTTCTTAGAAAAACAGCTTTGAAGTTAGAAAAATAAATCCTAATGTCTGATCCCCCACAGGTGCTCCAGAAGTGGTATTTTTTTTTTTTTTACAAAGTTTTGGCTAAAGCAGTGCTGTGTTTTTCAATCTCATCATATTCTCTTTATCAGTTTGAAACTGGGAGTATCTCCCACACCGCTTTGCATCATAGTTTGCACAGGTTCGGTTTGGTGTTAGGTGAACATCTTGATGGATGTGTTCAGGTCATGGGGTAATTGGGTGGTGTTTTCAGCTCTCTGCCCAAGATCTGTTTCGGCCCGATCGTATCTGTTATCTGACTGGCACCAAACTCCCTACGTGTGGATCCAGTAGTTCGTTTGTATTGTGTGATTCATACGATTCCTGTTTTCAGCATCAAAGAGTTTCCTCAGGTCTCTCTGAGAGCGTTCCAAATGACACCATGCTGAGAGAACTTTGAAAGTTCAAGAAACAAACTAGGACTAGTGTCCAATGATTTGGAAGAAGAGCAATTTTTAAACGGTTGCTACAAACTAAAAAGGAACAGTACAGACAATCATTAGGATTTCCTAAATTATCTTTTTTTTTTTTTCCAGTTTTGTGATTTTTTTTTTTTTTAAATTGTATTTATTTTTTTATTTTTTTTAATAATTTATTTAAATGTAATTAATTAATTATAAATAATAATAATTATTTTAAATGAACAATTTAACTTAATGATTAATTTACAAGTATATTTAAGATGTATAATGTCATAACTTATTATGTGTATATAAATGAAGAATTTATTGTTATCATACATTTATTGAGTTATTATTTTAAATTAACACACATTTATATATAAAAATTTAGAAGTGTAATTAAGATTTTCGTGCTCATAATTACACTGTAAAGGTTTAGCTTTTTAGTAATAGCTTCGAAAGTAAAAAAAAAATCTAAATATATATTATAAAATATAATATATTTGTATGTGTGTATATATATATATGTGTGTGTGTGTGTGTATGTATATACTCTCTGTGTGTGTATATGTGTATATATATTTACAGTATATACATACATACATATACATACATACCAAATTAAATAAATAATTATTTTACTAACTATATATATATATATGTGTGTGTGTATGTATATGTATATCATATGTATGTATGTATGTATGTATGTATGTATATGTGTAAGCAATGTTAAATATTTTTTACAAGTATAATTAGGATTTTTTTGCGCTCATGATTCAATTGCACTGGATCCACAGACCTCTGAACGTGAAGGTTTCTAGCTTTTAAAAGTTTTTATTTTGTGCAGATTTTGGATGAGATCAATGAGCATGGGATCCGGATCTACCAGCTTCCCGACGCTGATTCGGACGAAGACGAAGAATTCAAGGAACAGACGCGTGTCCTAAAGGTCAGAGGTCAAAGTTTTTAAGTTCATTATCAGCTCTGTAACACTGCCCGACCTCCCAAAGGCTTTGATTGAAGTTGAACGAGTGTGTTTGTGTGCAGGCCAGCATCCCGTTTGCCGTCATCGGCTCCAACCAGCTGATAGAGGTGAAGGGGAAGAAGATCCGTGGGCGCTTGTACCCGTGGGGGGTGGTGGAGGTGGAAAACCCCGAGCACAATGATTTCCTCAAACTGCGCACTATGCTGGTGTGAGTATACACACACACACACACACACAAGTTGAGATGTCTTAACCCCCTAAATATGATAAATGTAATAGTAAAAACCACTGTTTACATTGACCATTTCCACCCTCTGAACCTTGGAGTTCAACAGAATGTTTTTGTTGCCGTACCTTTTGAGACTTCTTGATGTAAATGAACTGTTAAACTCTTCACATGCCAAATGAGTAACAAGGCTTACTTAACAATAGAGGGTTTGCAAAAACACTTCAAAATAAGATAACAAGGACAGAGCGATTCATACAAAAGTAAAAAATATTTTAAGCCAGTTATGACCATTAAAATGTATGCATTTTTGATGCACATTTCCACTCCAAATTCTCATTAATGCATCTGTATGTTGTTTATTCTCAATGGTGATTCTCTCTGCAGGTAAGTCTTGAGTCCCAATACTGTATTTTAATGAAAAATTAGTAACACCTTACAATGAGGTTTTATTTGTTAACATTCATTTGTTATATTATTTAACATAAACAAACAACGAACAATAATTCTACATTTATTAATCTTATTAATTCTTGGTCATTTCTACATTTACTAATACATTTATTAATGCACTGTGAACTAACATGAACAAACGAAGAACAATTCGATTTTTTACTAACTAACATTAACAAAAATTAATAATTGCTTTAAAAAATATATTGCTCGTGTTAACAAATGAGACCTTATTGTTACTGAAAAATAAATGCATTTAAATCAGCATAAATATTCAAGGTAGAACAACAAACAACATGTATAAATGTTGTATAAATACTTTAAATAATAATGTTTTAAGTGATGTATACTTTAAATAATATTAATTAGTGTAGAATTTTTATAAATATGAAGTTATTATGAATACGTCTCAATGAACTCTAATGGTAGTAAAATAGGCTGTAATTTCTTTATGCAAAAATATTATTTCTTATTTCTTTGATTTCGGGATGAAATATGACCTGTGAGATATCTTATAAAGCATAATTTGGGTGACTGTTGGCTTGATTTCTCCAATTGTTCTGCAGTGCCCTCTGCTGATGTAAATCTGTAAACCTTATGTGTGTGTGTGTGTGTGTGTTTCTGTCTGTGTTTAGAACTCACATGCAGGACCTGCAGGAGGTCACTCAAGATCTCCACTATGAGAACTTCCGTTCGGAGAGACTAAAGCGAGCTGGCAGGTACGGAAAATCAACAGACACGATCCCTGTAGGTCAGGGGTCAGCAACCTTGCTATTAAATGTGTCATTTTTAAGTTTTCCTAGATAATCACTGTGCAAATGACATCCCCCCCCCCCCCCCCCCCACATTTTTAATATAGATTAAATATTGCACAAATTGCAATTTTCTTGGCCGATTCCGATTTCTGATTTTTTTGTAAGTGTGACCTGCCAATACTGATTTTTGCTGATTCCGATTTTCTTTTTAAGAACTATAATTGACAGCATACAAACAAAAATCTACTTTTCTTCAATGCAAAATGTTATTTTCACAACAACAAAAAAACAAGTCAGTAATAAAATAAGAACAAATTGTAAAAATTAAATACAGATTAATGCTTACAATTAAAGTTACAAAAGTTATTCAATCAAGAGCAGAGAGTGATTTTCTGTCTTTTGTTCTGTGATTAACATAACACACAGCAGCAGGTTTATTAGGCTGCTGTCACTTTAAGAGCGAATGCACGGATCCAATATACTGTTACACAATATGTGTTTTCTCTCAACTGTTGCTGACTCTGTTCAACTGAACACTCACCAAGTTGGCATTTTAACATAATTTTGTGTGTATTTGACCGTTTAAGTGCAGTAAGCCACTCCCTAATTTTGGTACTTGCGACTCACAAGCTGTTTGAGAGGTGGCTTTATGTGCACTTCACTAATATAGATCAGAGGTGCACACGCTTTCGGTCTGAGTGTGAAACCTGTGGGAATTAGTAAAATTATACGCAATACAAGCACTTTTTAACTGAAGCGAGTGAGAGGACGCGGGTGTGTGTCACTTCACCGTCGGAGAGAAGAGAGCGAGAACGCACAGCTGACATTATTGCCTGTGCCGCTGGAAACAAAACAGACCGGCTCGGAATAGGAAAGACGTGACACTGACCGGCCGGTCACCGGTCCGGGCCGGGCATGCCGAAAATCAGCTGATTCCGCTCCCTGGCCGGTCGATCGGTGCTTAATTTTTTTAATTCATAACAGCTCAATTGACAGATTAACACATTTTACAATTTAGACCTGATGATCAAACATTACTTGATCAATCACAAACTTAGTAAGTTAGTAGTAACATAGAAATAGTGCAGAACCTTAAATATTTCTGAAGCAGTTTTCCATACAATTTATTTAAAATTTGCGAAAATCCTACAAGTTAGTTTGTTTTCAGATTTGTCATGCATAATGACCCTACTGGACCCATAGACTGTAAAAAAAGATGGAAGACGCGCCTTCACTCGCTTCCGTTGAAGTAAGTGAAGCCGCCAGTGTCCAAATATGGCGCTGACATCTTGGGTCTTGAGTCTGCGCAGTCGTGAGCGCGAAGTGGAGCCGCGATATCAAGGTCCCGCCCACACTCCCGTCTAATCAACAACTTTTTGTGAAATAAACAGTTATGGAAATGTAGAGATTAAAGTTAAAGCTCTAATCTCCTCCCAAAGTTCCCGAAAATGTCCGTTAGTGCCTCAGTGACTACATCGTTTAGAGAAGCTGTCAGTCACAGCTGTCAATCATAACGTCACACCCGTTTTTCTAGCATCAAATAACTAACTAAAACACTTGAACTAACATTAGCGTGATAAAAACAGCCTAAAATGACAGAAACCATCTTTGGAAAAAATGCATTTGAAGTGTAGTTTGATTGTTTAGTTTGTCTCACGTCCCATTACATTTCATGGAGAGGGCGGAGTTTATGAGCTATACTGGATCCAGCCACCTGGGGGCGATCGAAAAACACTTTGGCTTCACTTTTCAGGACTCGTGTGGCACGCTTGACTGAACCCCACTACACGCGAAACGGAGTTTGCACATTTCCATCATTGTGTTTAATAGGACTCATATATACTTAGTTGAAAATCTCCAAAATGTATAGCAGTAACTTATTTTTTTCTCAAATCTAAGCACAACAAATACAGCAGAACAAAATGTAAGCTGTCAGTGAAACGGGCCCTACTACTGTACATCTGGTGTCTTGATCTGCGTCGTGCTTTCAGTGACTTGTGATTACACAGTTTGTGTTTGTCAGAGCTGCACGCTTTCATTGACCCAGTTTAATTCTCACACTTTAATAGTATTTAGAGCTCATAACTTAATAAAACAAGCTGTGTTACTATGAGGAATGATTACTTCAAAATGTAGATCTGTATGAAGGTGCGAGGTGCTTCATCTAAATGAAATATTAATACCACTCTCGCTTTTGCTCACATGCCAGCAAATACCCCTTCGCGTGCCAATGCTGGCATGCAAAGGATCTGAGTGAATGTTTGGTGTATATTTGTGCTGAAATCATGTGTTCCAGCAGGGCAGTTGAGGAAGATGTGATGGACAAAGACCAGATCCTCATGGAGAAGGAAGCTGAGGTAAGTCACAAACACATGCAGATCATTTTGACGATCCGATCAAACACTATAATAATATCTAATATATTAATATATAGGCTGATCTAAAATATACAGTAAAAACGGCAATACTGTAAAATATTTTTACAATTTAAAATAACTGTTTTCTATGTGAATATATTATAAATGTAATTTATTCCTGTGATCAAAGCTGAATTTTCAGCATCATTACTCCAGTCTTTAGTGTCACATGATCCTTCAGAAATCATTCTAATATGATGATTTGCTGCTCAAGAAACATTTATGATTATTATCAAAGTATTGATTACTATTGAAAAAAATGTTTATTTCTTACTGGCCCTAAACTTTTGAATGGCATCTAATATATTGATATCTAATGTACTGTATATTTAATATCTCTCATTATGGATGTCTTGTGGTTTTGGAGCCAATACACTTGCGTGCTAAATTTGGTTGGCCTATGGAAACGTATATATCCAAATCGGGTGCGGATGCAATCAGTGCATTTTACAAACATGCATGTCTGCACAGGAAATGACATCAGCTTCCTGCAGCACAGAACATACAGAAATGCTTACAATGTAAAGAGTATGTGTGTGTGTGTGTGTATGTGTATGTGTATGTGTATGTGTATGTGTATGTGTGTGTGTGTGTGTGTGTGTGTGTGTGTGTGTGTGTGTGTGTGTGTGTGTGTGTGTGTGTGTGTGTGTGTGTGTGTGTGTACAGATTTAAACTGAATTCAGCTACATTGGCAGCCAACAGCCCCCAAGAGGAAAACAAACATGCTAAATAATGTTTTAATTAATATGTAAAAATGCAAAAGTGAGCGTTAGGTTTAAGGATGTGTTTAAGGGATAGACAATATCATTAGCTTAGTATAAAAATGGAAAGACTGCATGAGTGTGTTTTAAACATCATCAGTGATGTATTTAGAGGAAGAGTTGTGTACAGTATGTTCTCTAATTATCATGATTGTTGTGATTAGACCGTGCTGTGTAATTGTGTTTATGTTTCACTGTGTTTATGTGTCAGTCTACATGAGGTGTAACAATGTTAGATGTTGTGCAGTAAAGTGTGAAAATACACTCACTTCTGATTAGGCATTTAGCTGGAAATAATATATTTATGTTTAAGTGATACACATAAACACACACACTACTGTTCAAAAGTTTGGGGTCGGTAAGATTTTTAATGTTTTTAAAAGAAGTCTCTTATGCTCACCAAAGCTGCATTTATTTAATAAAAAATACTGTAATATTGTGAAATATTATTACAATTTAAAATAGCCATTTTATATATATATAATATAATATAATATAATTAATATAATGTTATTAATATAATACAATATAATATATTTTATATATATTATTAGTGGTCAAATCGATTAATCATATCCAAAATAAAAGTTTGTTTACATAATATATGTGTGTGTATTTATATATGCATAATAATTATACTCTCATTTGTGTATATATTTAAGAAATATTTTCATGTGTATATATACTGTACAGTATATATATTTATATAATTTATATTATCTATAAATATAACAATTTTATATATAAATATAACACATTTTTCTTAAATATATACATGCGTGTGTATCTATATATACATTATAATTATACACAGTACACACACATATGTTATGTAAACACAAACTTTTATGTTGGATGCGATTAATCGATTTGACCGCACTAATATATATATATACACACACACACACACTCACATAAAAGAAATTAATACTTGTAATAATAATTCATATACATTATATTTATATATATATATATATATAGTGAAAACTTGCAGAAACAGTCTCTCTATCTGCTTTTTCTTCTCTTGCAGCTGAGACGCATGCAGCAGATGATCGCTCAGATGCAAGCTCAGATGAAGATGAAACCGGGAGACGACTAAAAGTGTGTGTGTGTGTGTGTTTGTGTGTCTGTTTGTATGCTGTGGGAACAGGAAGTGCCATCTGACTGGAGGTTACATTTATCCTACCCATTTCTAAACACTATTTTGCCTGTCTTATCCCTCATGTTTATCAGATTGATGGAACATAATGTTAATGATGCATAAACCAATCACTATCGCAGCTCCGCCCATAACCTCGACACTGAAACAAACGGTCCATTATGATGTCGTTTAAGTCTCTGTCCAATCAGGTTAGACGCTGTTAATAATTTATATCATGATTTTACTGACATTGTTCAGCATATGTGTATCTGTAGATTGATCAGGGTTTGTGGTTTTTCTGTGCCAAACACTCTTGGCTTGTACCAGTCATGTTTTTCATGCATCAGACTGGCATACGTCAGTCAATACTTTATAATGCATATAGAATGCATGTGGGATGAATGGGATGAAATAAGAGGATGTTATACTTGTGGATGCACCTGCTCAAGTTTACAGTTTTATCAAATGTACAGGTTCATAATCGTGACGCATTCACAGACAGTTTGTTTAAAAATGTTTGTTTGTATTAAAAAAAAAAAAGCGGTCATGTAAGTAGCATCACTAACAAAGTAAAAGTATCATCACTAACATAAGTAAATGATCTTTCTTTTAAAATGCGTTTGAATCTGTATGTGTCAATTCAAGCTGTGCATCGGGCAGCGTTTCCCTCTAGTGGACGCTACAGGAAAACAACCTGAAGTCCAATAGAAAGCACATAAAAGCTACATTTGCCAGATTTGATCATGAAAAAACTAAGACTACAATTGGACAATCTCTTGACATCATGTTTGCATGTTTTCAATAATGCAATATCTGATCAGTATCTTTTTGAAAGGAACAATTGCATAATAAAGTTTATGAGAGTTCACCTTTCATATTCACAGAGTGTGCTGTGAAATATAGTTATGGTACTCAAATGACGCTAAAGTTATGTGTTTATTGTGTCAGCTGTATTTTCATTCACAGAATGCCTTAAAACTCCACTTAGATGCACACATTTGTAGGCTTTCTGTTCTTTTATACTTGTTTTCTCATGGTGTGGGGTTTTCTGTCCATTTTATTGCTTGATTTTCACATTATTTACTACTTTAATAACATCTACTGCAGTGGTCTTTATATTTCTTGTTTACCAGCTGGTACGTTTTACTGTATGTTTTAACAGTTCATCTTAACGGTCTAAGAAACGGACTGAAATGTCATTTTCCAGCGTTGTAGTGAGTTATCTGCTCATTATTGATGTCTGCTGTTTGCAGCATTAATGAAACACACTGATTTTGTTTTGTTGTCTTTGTGGTTCAGCCCAGTTATTTTGACTTGGTTATCTCCTGTTTAGGCCTTTTTAAAGGATTAACACAGTTGTGCGGTACAGTAACGCTTACTTCCCTGTTTTACATCCTTCTTTTTGTACTTGCTCATGTTGAGAAATAAATAACTTTCTGAGTCATTTGTTTTGAACGCTTTATTTTCTGCAAGCATGAATGTTTGAAGTCTCAGAAATGCTTTGTGTATTTGTATGAATATCGTTCATTTTCTCTTCATACACCATAAATGATATTTTGCTCAAAAGTGAAAGATGGGCCAGTATGCTATTATACTTGTTTTCATTCACCATTTTGACTAGTTTCATTAATGCTGCAAATTACATACCTATCCATATTTATAAAAAAAAAAAGAATGCTTGGCACATGCTTGTTTTTTTTATTAAAGAATGTAAAATTAATGGAATTTTTTACTAAACATAAACTTAATTAATTTTAAAATGCTCAGTTAGTAAAGTGAATTCTCAAGCCTTAAATAAAATGTATTCAAGTACCATTAACTATATAATTAATATATAATTTATGATTTTTATATTTTAATGATTTTTAATTCTGAATATTTTATTGCTTTTATCGTTTCAAAATGACATGTTTGCTAAAGTGCAGCTGTCTTTTTTTATTATTGCAGAACTTACAAAATCAGGGAAAGGAAGCAATCATAACGACAAAAACTGAAAACATAAATATGGATTTGTGTACGTAAAAATATGGAATTATATACACACAAAAAAGGAAACAATAGTAAGGTTAAATCCCACTATAAAAAAGTTGCTGTCTTAAGTTTTTAAATACAATCAACTTGGATGTTTAAGTAATTTCAACTTAAATTACATTAAACTGACTTGTTGAAACTTGTATAACTTGAAATGTTGAAAATTGCTTAACTTTATTCGACAAGTTAAAGCATTGTAAAAACATGTTGTCATAACTTATTGATCGTATAATTTTTTAGTGTATCTTTGCGAAAAATCTGGGAAGCATAAAGGAGACTTAAGCCATTTTTGGTATAAATGAAATTTTTTTGCATAAAAGATAAAGAAATTATCAACATATTCAAGGGACAACAGTTTTGGGTTTTCATCATAAAAGTTAACCTCTGATGTCGAAAGCGCAGCTGTTCTATGAATGACGTGTGGATGGATGGGCGGGGTTTCGTGTGCGATGGCCACGCCCCTCTACGCCCGGGGTTCCCAGCGGGACTGAGCGTGAGACAGACCAAAGCCGAGCACAGCAGAGCTGAGGGAGCGAGACAGCCCGAAACATGACCACCAACATCCGATATAAGAGCAGGCTGATGAAATCCGGTAATGACACAGACACGGGGACTGTTTTTACTCTGTTTATACTGTGGTTGAGTGGATGAAATGATGACTATCTCTCTCTTCCTGCCTGTGCATTTTCATCATCCCTCCTGCATCCCGCACCTGCTTCCCTCATCCCTCATCCGACCTGCCGATGCTCGCGTTCAGAGGACAGCGAGGTGAGAAACCAGCAACTTTACCACATTGCGCAATTTTACTTCAGTTTTTAGAGTTAATACGAATTCAGTTTACAAACGCCACCGTTTCCACACAAGTTAACCCGCGTGACAAGATCACACGACCCTCAAACTCAACCTGACAGTGTGTTTTATACATCGTATTGCTTTCTTGGCTGTTCAATCGCGTGTTTACGAGGTTTAAATGGTTTTTAATTAGCGGATTGTGCTGACGGTGTCACACACCCTCGACTGACGCACTTTATTTCTTCAGGATTATAATAACGCATCAGTCTCATCATGCATTCTTCTCCTGATCAGAAATCTGATGTCTGCTGGCTGTTTTCTGTCGTTTTGAGCTCTGATAGAGGATGATAGTGCTGTTCCTCTCTGGAGGCGTTGTCATGGTTACAGGAGCTGGAGGCGAGTGGTGGTGAGCAAGTGTGAACCCTGAGCTCTAGATGTTTGTAGAGTGAAAGAGTGTTTCTTCATCAACCAATATATATGTTAGTGATGTGCATCTAAATGTGGGTTCAGACCTTATAGCATCACCCATAAAATGGGTTGTCGATCATTTGATTGAACCTTTAGTTCCCATCTTGTTTCCGTCTGATTTGCTACTTAGTATTGCTAGTGTCAGGTGGTATTATCATTCTGGAGAGCAAACTATTGGACACGCATACTGTATCCAATATATGGCATCCATAGGAAGAGAAATACTGTATATTTTAAATGCATACACTGCTGTTCAAAAGTATTTTTCTTTTAAAGAAATTACTTTTATTCAGTAAGGATGCATTAATTTGATCAAAAGTTAAAGTAAAGGCATTTATAATGTTACAGAATATTTCCATAAATGCTGTTGTTTTTACCTTTCTATTCATCAAAAAAAAAAAAAAAAAAATCCTTGTTTCCACAAGCAGCACAACTGCTTTCAACATTGATAATAATCAGAAATGTTTTTGATAAGTAAATCATCATATCAGAATGATTTCTGAAGGATCATGTGACACTGAAGACTGGAGTAGTGATGCTGAAAATTCAGCTTTGATCACAGGAATAAATTACATTTTACAATATATTCACATAGAAAACAGTTGTTTGAAATTGTAATGATTCTTCACAATTTGTACTGTATTTTTGATCAAATAAATGCAGCTTTAGTTAGTGAGCACAAGAGACTTCTTTCAAAAACATCATATCAAACTTATTTTAAATGGTAGTGTATATTTACTAAAATTAGTTTTTAGCAAATGGTTTAGTGGTAAACCCTGAAGGCAAGTAACACATTTCTGGTCTCCATGTAAATTTTGCACTTGAATAGCATCTGTTAAATGATAAAGCGATACTTTCTATTTTACCATATGGACCAAAGCTGTTCAGAAGGTTATCGATTTCACACAGCTCACACACTTGACCCATGAACACACATGTGCAGTTCCTAGAAAACAACCCATCATCCTACGCAAAAGCAGAACCCAACAGCAAACACCCACACACACACACACACATTCTGTCAATGCTACAGCTCTCTCTCTGTCTCTCTCTCTCTCTCTCTCTCTCTCTCTCTCTCTCTCTTTCTCTCTCTGCATTGAAGCTTAATAGCTTAATGGCGTGGAAGGCTGGCTGCCATTTCAGACATGTCTTATTTATCTCTGAAAAGGTCACTGCATTGAAATCAAACAGTGTGTAAGTGTGTGTGTGTGTTTCTGTAGATCGAGATGTCTGCAGGGTGTGCTGTCAGTGAGTCTGTCATACGGCGTGACAGATGGCAGAATTGAAGTTTCTTTTGATCATGAAGTCAAATGGCCTGTGCAGTTGTTCAAATGCCATGGCAAGATTCGTCCATCTCAGTATCTACAGTATGAGAGAGGACAGAGACTTCAGTGCATGCTCAAATAGTGTGTAATGTAGCACAAGTTTTGGTTCACCTCCATTTGGATTAAGTGCTGTTTCAATAATGACCTAAAAATTAACCCAGAAATTAAATTGAGTCATAATTTACTCACCCTAATAGTGTCTCTTCTTCTTTCCAAGAATTTACTATGAATGCAGGTAGCTCTAAAACTGGCAAAATTGTGCTTTTTGTCATTTTTGGAGCTGGACAGATGCTTGTCACTGTTCATTTTGGCCGCATTCAAAACAGAAGCTCAGACATTCTCCTTTTGTCATGACATGAGGATGAGTGAATAATCACAGAGATATGTTATTTTTGGTCAAACTGTTCCTGTACAAACTGTTCATGTCCATTTAGCTCATTTACACTACCGTTCAAAAGTTTGGGGTCTGTAAAATTTTATTTTTTTTGGAAAGAAATTAATACTTTTATTCAACAAGGATGCATTAAACTGATAAAAAAGGTGACATTTATAATGTTCCAAAAGATTTCTATTTCAAATAAATGCTGTTTTTTTTTACTTTCAATTAATCAACAAAAACATATCAACAGTTTTCAACATTGATAATAATCATAAATGTTTCCTGAGCAGCAAATCATCATATTATAATGATTTCTGAAGGATCATGTGACACTGAAGACTGGAGTAATGATGCTGAAAATTCAGCTTTGATCACAGGAATAAATTACATTTTAAAATACATTCAACAGTTATTTTAAATATCTCACAATATTTCTGTTTTACTGAATTTCTGATGAAATAAATGCAGCCTTGTTGAGCAGAAGAGACATAAAAAATCTTACCGACCCCAAACTTTTGAATGGTGTATGTGCAATACAGTGCTCCTTGAATATTATTCATGTTGGGTGCTGTGGGATGTTGTCAGTTTAAACCCCACTATGAACGATCCGTGAACACCATTGTGCCTCTGAGCATCACTGTAATAAGTGGATAATGTGCATGTGTATTGAACCATGTAAATATATGCCTGCAATATTACTAACAAATTAGTGAACCAGTAAAGCTGACATGCTCTGAAAGTGAGAGGAAAGGAGTCCCCCTCTGGGAACAGCGTTCCAGGTCTGTTTGTGCTTGGCCCAGTGCAGCTGCCGTAGAGCCCTGAGGATGTTTAGTGAGCTCATGACAGCAGTGCAGAGAGTCTCACGTTCAGTCACTGCTCTTCCCTCAGACGTCCCTCCACCCTTTCCATTATTACAACATCATCAGTGTTTCAAACCCACAGTGTAACATGAGACAGCTCACATGACAATAATGGATGACATCATTGGTCCCACCTCACTGTTCAATATCACTGAACAGCAGGCAGGAAATCACTGTCTGAGATGAGCAGGATGTCTCTATTCCAATTAGAATTAGAAATGTTAATGTGCATAACCAGGGTTGGCAGGGCTTTGCTACACAGTTGCTGAAGTATTCGGAATGCCTTTCTGTGCATTGTTATGTGGTGCTAGGGTGTTCTGGGTGGTTGCCAGGGTGTCGCTATGCAGTTGCTAAGGTACCAGAAGCTTACGATCGGTAAATGAGCGATGACTTGTGGTACCATCACAGAGAGGCACAAAATCACTCTCCAGAACATTTTCGTTCACTGTTCCTTGCTGGTGGAATACCTCCGCCTTCATCCGGAATGCAGAATCCCTGACAACATTCAAAAGACATCTATCCTTTCACTTTCCTTTAATCCTCTAGTTTATGATACTCTAAGCAATGTCTGAAACTTTGTATTTTGAGCACTTCTCTTGTTTGTTTGCCTCTTCGAGATGAATCGCTTGCTGTATTCCTCAATTGTAAGTCGCTTTGGATAAACGCGTCTGCTAAATTAATGAATGTAAATGTATTTTGAATTGCTTTATGTGCATTTATATGCAATGGTAGTAAACTTTACTATTGCTGCAGTTGTGGTTGTTTTTAGTGTGTTGCTATGTGATTGCTAGGGTGTTCTGGGTTATTGTCAGGGCATTGCTATGCAGTTGCTAAAGTGTTTTGAATTCCTTTCTGTGTGTTACTGTGTAATTGCTGAAGTGTTTTGGGTGGTTGCCAGGGCGTTGCTATGCGGTTGCTAAAGTATTCGGAATGTCTTTCTGTGCATTGTTATGTGGTTGCTAGAGTGTTCTGGGTGGTTGCCAGGGTGTTGCTATGCAGTTGCTAAGGTATTTTGAATTGCTTTGTGTGCATTTCTATGCAATTACAGTAAACTTTGCTATTGTTGCAGTTGTGGTTGTTTTCAGCGTGTTGCTATGTGATTACTAGGGTTTTCTGGGTGGTTGTCAGTTTCTTTGCAGTTGCTCGGGCAGGCAATCACTGTCTGAGATGAGCATCTATGAAAATAGAATTCGAAATTTTAATGTGCACAACCAGGGTTGCCAGGGTGCCAAGGTGTTCTGAGTTTTTTTGTGTGTGTTGCTAGAGTGTTCTGGTTGCAACTGATAATCGGTTGCTAAGATTTGCTTGGTGGTTACCAGGGTTTCTATGCAGTTGCTGAGGTTTTCCAACGCAATCTCACAGCAATTTGTAACTATTTTACGTTTTGCTTATTGGTGGCTAATTTTCGTACGATCTGTTTAAACCCCAGTGACGGGTTAGTTTAGGGGCGGGGTTAGGGGTGGTCCTTCGTAATGAGTTTCTTTTAAAAATCGTACGTTTTTGTATGATTCACATCATACGAGTTTATTCATTCGTAAAATAGTTACTTTTCCCATGAGATCAGGTTGAGTGTTCTGAATGTTTTTTGTCCGCATGGTCATCAGTGATGGTGGAGACAGTTCACATAGAATGCGTTTTTGCTGTAAAAAACACGAAACGAACGAAAAAAGCGCAAGGTTTAGAGTTGCGTTTTTTAAAAGTTGAACTTATAATGCTGTGACATGCGCAAGACGAGACACGAGCGCAACAGTTAAGGACGTCCGCCTTGCGTGTTTACATTGAAAAACAATGGAAAAGTAGCGCAGTGGAATGGAAAAACACATTCTATGTGAACGGCCATTTAGTCATTGACAATGTAAACCATCTGGTGCTGTTCGGTCATTTTTGACCAAAAGATTTTACGTTGTGTTTTCTTCATCGTAATGGTATGAAACTTGGTAAAGGTTTTGGCGCTTGCTATGTGAACACAAAAAAAATCACTGACATGGAATAATAACATTTGTACTGTTCGCGGTCAAAAAATGAGCACATTGGAATCGAATGGGAGACAAATTTCATCTAGTGGAAACGTTTGGTACTGCGCCCAAACAAAATCTTACTGAAAGCTCGTTTTTTGAGATATCAACCTCAAATTTGGAACACAGCTTGTTTAGATACAAGGCTTTGATTTTCTCACACAGTTTTTGAGTTAAACATGCCGAGGAAAATATATTTCATATAAAATTATAAAAAAATAAAAATGTTATGCATTTTTCATAATAAACTTAAACTTCTTCTAAGCTTCACTTTTCTAACTTCAGCAATAATCTGTCACGTGTCTTCTTTAAAAAGAGACTAGGGATGCACCGATATTAAAATTTTGGCCGATAACCGATAATTCTTTATATTTGAAAGCCGATAACGTATATATTGGCCGATAAATCTAAATTCCAATTTTTATATACTTTTTGAGAGCCTGATTACAAAAACAAAAGTCTCACCATTAAAAGCCATGTCCCAAGCACACAATTATAATGTTCACATTATAATTTTTTGTAGCCTGACAGACTTGTGCTGCACGTTGCACTTTTTTGAAAGTGATTCCAATCATATTTCAAGCAATTCAAAACCCTCATGGTGAACAGTGTGCATCTGAAGTGTCTCAGCTAAAGGAAATAATCCATTATTTATCGGCTTTAATATGTTGGCCAAATTTTTTTATCAGGCCGATAACGATAACATTAAAAATGAACATATAATCGGCCGATACCGATATGGTGGCCGATATATCGTGCATCCCTAAAAGAGACCAAACTTCTGCAAAAAGTCTGCATTCAAGATTTACGACAGTTTAAGTTGGAAATTTCATTTTCAGGTCTAGGCACAAAAAGTGATTAGCAGGTAATAAATGGATAATAACTATTACATAATATACTTTAGTACCATAAAATCCCCTAAAAGTACAAAATACTGAATAAAAAACATTATCAAACTAAAATATATTTTATAAAATAAATATAGAAAATGCATTAATTTCATTGAAATAAAAAAAGGTCATTTTTGACCACCACACGAGCAGCACCACACGAGGGTTAAATGAAAGTTTCCTCCATTTTAATAGACTGATCGTATTAGAGTTCCTCAAACAAAACTGGTTAAAAACAATACAGATATTGGATTGTGTCAGGTGGCACTCAGGGATGGCAGCTGGACAGTGAGAGGGTGTTGTTCTCTGTAGGGTGGGGGAACCGGGGCTATTGTATCACTCAAGACATCTGTTCTGCTCTATTCAAAAGATCCCCTTTGGACCCCCCCACCCCCCACCAGCACACTGATCATCAATATGCATGACCAGACCCCCACCAACCCCCAAATCATGCTTAACATCAAGATGTTTATTAGTGCTGTTTGCTCAGATTGCTCACATTAGGGTTAGTGATCTGAACAACCCCAAACCTATACTGTTAACCCTAGCAGATCTGCATTTCAGCCTTTAGGTTCAATCACACATATTCACAGAATCTTCCCGGAAAGCAGCTCGTCCAACAGGCTTTGAGGCTTTGGATGCATTTAATATTACATATTAGTTGGAATTTCATGATGCGTTCAGTAATTAAGCTTTGAATTAATTTAAGCTTTCATTCAATAATTAATCCAATCCAAGCATTATTTGATTAAAATACAGTAAAAACAGTAATATTGTAAAATATTATTACAATTTACAGTTTTATATTAAAAAGTGATCAAAGCTGAATTTTCAGCATCATTACTCCAGTCTTCAGTGTTACATGATCCTTCAGAAATCATTCTAATATGATGATTTGCTGCTCAAGAAACATTTCTGATTATTGTCAATTTTGAAAACAGTTCCTCATATTTTTGTGGAAACCATGATCCATTTTTTTCAGGATTCTTTGATGAATAGGACAGCATTTTTTGGAGATATTTTATTTTATTTACCTCTAAATTACTAGATTTTATTAATAATTTTAATATAAATTAAATTAAACACATTCTTTAACTTAAATACAAAACAACTCTCCATTACATGCAAAAACTTGTTTGCGAAAAAATTAATAATATAACATGATATTTCGTGACTCATGCCACTAGATGGCCTTATAGCTCTGTATGGAGCAAATGAGCTGTTCCGCTGGGTCCTAGAGCCCCCGGCGCAATGTGACGCCAGGCACGACGCAAGTGTTTTTTCATTCATTTTCAATCATTTTCACGTCCAGCGCCACGTTGTTTAAATAGCAAATGCACTCGCGCCCATCTGTTGGCCCAGGGGCGTCTGGTCTGAAAACCAGGTGTGTTCAGGTGCATTGTTGGCGCGTTGCTATTTTGAGGAACTGAAAACAACTGCGCCATTGACCAACAAAAACCTGGTCTAAAGTCAATGGCGCAGTATTTTTTGTTTTATTTAAAGGGCGTGTTAGTAATATGTGCCTATAGGCGGGTGCACAACACGCGTACACTCTGCTTATTACACACACAGGGATGCGCAGCAGCAGCACAAACATTTTTAAATATTAAAAATAAAAGGATTCCTCTCTGGAGAAGCATTCAGTCTTTCCGCTCGCATGTAAATAGTGAATCCGCCATGGTGCGAGTGCAACTGGCATTTAAAGGGAATGGGAGGTGAGACTCTGATTGGTTTGTTGCACGTTACGCCCAAAACACACCCATGACTCATTAAGAGACTAGGGACAACCCTTTTGGACCATGTTCCTGGCTCGTCGACCGTTTTTTCCGTTGTTAAACTAGCAAAAGTGGATTAGGACACGCCCTAAGTGCACCTGCGCCATGCGCTTCAGACCATGAGCTCAGATCGTTAGTTTTAACTTTGAGCATTTTTTAGGTTTGTATTTATACTGAAGTGTCAGATTTTGTAATAATTCAAGTTAGTAAGGTGGACAGCATGGATATTTATTTGAAATTGCTCATTTGTAATTCAGAAGCAGAAATCTTTCATAACATTATAAATGTCTTTACTGTCACTTTCATCAATTTAATGCATCCTCGCTGTATAAAAGTATTCATTTAAAAAAAAAAATCTTACTGACACTAAACTTTTGAACAGTATTTATTTTTTGTACAGGCAAAAATATGCATCCTCACAGCATTTGAAAGTAATGCTACAGTAAAGGTCAGTCTGCTGTGCTGTAGATGTGTTGTAGAAAAGCTGTGTGTGTGCCAGTCTGGCAAGGTCTGCTGGGAAGGGTGTGGCTGCCATCTTACTAAATGTGTCTTGCTCCCTCACACACACACACACACACACACACACACAGAAATCCCTACACCTCAGAGCCGTCTGTGGAAAAAAAAGTGGGGGAGGAATGAACGACTAAATGAATGAGTGTTTTTATTCCCGTTTTCAGCCGCCCCCCTTTCCTGTCTAAAATTGCTTCCATGTTTTTTTCCCCTTTACGTCTCTTCGTTTCTCTTGCTTACTCTCTCTCTCTCACTCACTACCTTCTTTTGTCAGTCTTTCATTCAGTCATGTGGGGATTCCTCTGCCTGCCTGTCTGAACACGGCGTGCTGGGATGTGCCATGGGCAAGAGACAGACAGAAATCAAGGAAAAGGAAAGCCGAGAGGGTTTATAGAGGGAGAGAGTGATAAACTGAGAGTCAGAGAGAGAGAGAGAGAGAGAGGTCACGCAGGTTTAAAGACGGACGGCATACATTTCTGAGGCGTCTGGTTTAGGATGGACACCATGATGCTGCAGGAGAAACTGGTGGAGAAACTTCTGTGTCCCCGAACCAGAACCACCCGACAGAAGGTTCGGTGTTTATATGTCTTGTAAACTTTATATATATATATACTTACTGTAAACTAAATGGAAGCATATTAATTTGCAACTTTTCTCATTATTATATCATATACATGTGTGTGTGTGTATGTGTGTATATATATATATATTCATGTGCTGCTTTTCTCATATACTGTATATATATATATATGAGAAAAGCTGCAAATAAATATGCTTCCATTTAGTTTATTATTGTTATTGTAAATAGTATGACATCAAACACTGAAAAATTTTACTCAATATTTTTTCTTACAAATATTTTAACATTCTTAAATGAAGATACATTTTCTTGAGAAGCAAAATGACAAGATATTAAGTCTTTTCTTAAATTATTCAAAATTAAGCGAGTTTATGGTTAAAACAGGAAAAATATCTGCCAGTGAGGTCAGAAAAATAATCTTTCAAAAATAACATTTTTGAATTGTGTATTTTTCAGACCCTATTGGCAGATTTTGTGTGTGTGTTTGTTTTAAGCATAAATTCACTTAATTTTGTTACATTTTTCAGAAATTTGCTGTCAGGTTTAATTTTCATTTTTCATACTATTTACAATAACACATACTAATAAACTAAATGGAAGCATATTCATTTGCAAATGTTCTTATATAGTCTCATATACATACATACAAACACACACACACACACATATATATATATAATGAGAAAATTAATTATGCAAATTAATATTTAGTTTACTAGTAAGTATATATATCGTATATGTCTATCTTACGTCCTTTTTTGTATCTTGATTTAAGGATGTTTAGATATTTGTGCTGGAAAACAAGACAAAAATACTGAGGAAGAACATCATTTATTACAGTGCATGCATGATATTATGTAAATTTGGTTTGTGTTAGTGGTGTTTGCTTATTCTCAAAGTTAAAGATTTGAACAAACCTCTGAGTATTAAGCCTGATTATTATAAACCATGAGTATTAATCTTTCGTGTGTAACTAGCAACCACTTAGAATACCTTAGCAACACCCTAACAACCACCCTGAAAACCCTAACAGCCTCATAGCAACGTGCTAAAAATAATTCAGAAGACTTTAGCAACAACATCCTTTTGCTTCAGAAAATGTAAAAATTTGATATGTAATTGAATTCCCCACACATATCGTTTTCCCTCTTCTCTCACACACACTGCATGTGGGGTGAGATACAGCAGGGTTTCTCTTTTCTAGGATGATGGACTGCGGAAACACATATGACGGGCTGTGAGATGCTCTGGCAGTCAGATGAGTTGTGTTTGGCCCAAGTTTGAGTGTGTTAAAAAGGCCTTTTCAGCTTATGTAAATATGGCTTCTGTGTGTGCATATGGTCACTCGGTTTGGCCTGGACACTGAGCTGGTTCTGCTGTCGGGTTTAATAGTGATTTTGCTTTCATCCAGCGCATAACCGTCAGTAATGTCAGTGTTCTCAGTGTCTGTTTGAGCAGTTATGAGTGCTGAGCAGTTTCCGGCACAGTTGGTAGATCTGCAGGAGTCTCGACACTACTGGGCTTTTCATGCTCTGCTATTTTTGTGCCAGTCTGATGATTCACTGAAGTTCGGTCTTAAAGAGACAATTCACCCAATAATCATTCAAAACCTGTGTGACTTTCTTTCTTCTATAAAACGCAAAGGAGAAATGATACAGAATGTTCATTTTTGGCTTTTTCTTTCAGGACAAGCAGTATGTCGGCTTTGCAACGCTTCCTAATCAGGTCCACAGGAAGTCGGTGAAGAAGGGCTTTGACTTCACCCTGATGGTGGCAGGTATGTCTGAGATCATCACTATATCATGTGACATGCTGATATTTGTCAATAACAAGAGAACTGTGTGTTTTAGGGGAATCTGGATTGGGCAAGTCTACTCTAGTTAACAGCCTCTTCCTCACAGATCTCTATAAAGACAGGAAATTACTAAATGCAGAAGGTAAGAATTCTCTTAAAGGAACAGTACACCAAAAAATCTGTTTTGTTTATGTAGCATACAATATACACTACTGTTCAAAAGTTTCAGGTCAGTACTATTTTTATTATAAAAAAATAAATACTTTTATTCAGCAAGAATGCATTAAATGGATCAAAAGTGACAGTAGAGACATTCATAATATTTCAAATAAATGCTGTTTTTTTCGACTTTGTATTCATCAAACAAAAACATTAAACTGTTTTCAACATTGATAATAATCATAAATGTTTCTTTAGCAGTAAATCATCATATTGGAATGATTTCTGAAGGATCATGTGACACTGAAGACTGGAGTAATGATGCTGAAAATTCAGCTTTGATCACAGGAATAAATTACATTTTATTATATATTCACATAGAAAATGGTTTATTTTAAATTGCAATAATATTTCACAATATTACAGTTTTTACTGTATTTTTGATCAAATTAATGCAGCCCTAGAGAGCAGAAGAGACGTCTTTCAAAAACATTTAAAATCTTACTGACCCCAAACGTTTGAACGGTAATGTACATCTCTTATACGGTTTTGTCAGTTTGAATGCTATATCGTGTGTTTCCTGTAACAGAGCGTATTAATCAGACGGTTGAGATCACCAAACACACGGTGGACATTGAGGAGAAAGGAGTCAAACTCAAACTCACTATTGTGGACACGCCGGGGTTTGGAGACGCGGTCAATAATAATGAATGGTGAGAATTCAGCTGTTCCCAGCATCACATGACAATTACAATTACGAAACATATAGTTACGTTCTTGGATGCTGATTGCTCAATACAGCATTTTATTAAAGCAAAAGGTCTTTTAGGGTGTGTTCACACTTGTAGTCCTGGTCCACTTAACATTCACATTGGCATTTTAACACCAAACCTTAAAATACAGAACCTAACGGCATAGGGATACATTCACAACCTGATTGGTCGGCTTTTATTACGTACATTACGCTACGGAACTTACCGAACATCCAAAACAATGCTGTGTGCTGGGCTAAATGCGCTCGTTGTGTGTGTTTAGCTACATATGATGGTATTTTGACCAGCTGAGAACTCATGAAGAGCTTATAAATGTGTAAAGGAGTCAAAACAGTGAGAGGAATCCCTCCATCACACACACAAATGAAGATCTGCTGCGAGGAGACACGGTTCTGACGCCTGTACTGAACTGTGATGGGCAACATCATGACTATGACAAGAAAAAAACAGGTAGCATTCTCTCATTTTATGACATCATGTCCCGTTTTTGGTTCGTTAACATGCCTTTGGTCAGTGTTGCGTTCATATTTCGGTCGAACCGCACCAGAGTTTGTTTGGAAGCGGACCGAGACCCATCTTTTCAGCGGTCTCGGTCCACTTGTTTGGTTCAGATGGCAGCGTTCACACTTATTCAAATGAACCGCACTAACAGAGCAATCACACCAGGGTTTGTTTTAATCCAACCAAACATGCCAAGTGTGAACACACCCTTAGGGCCCTATCATACACCCGGCACAATGCGACGTCAGGCGCAACGCAAGTGTTTTTTGCTAGTTTCAGCCCGACGCAGTTATCATTTTCACGTCCTGTGCCATGTTGTTTAAACAGCAACTGCACTGGCGCCCATCTGTTCACCCATGGGCGTGCTGGTCTGTAAACCAGGTGTGTTCAGGCACATTGTTGGCGCGTTGCTATTTTGAGGAACTGAAAATGACTGCACCATTGACCAACAAAAACCTGGTCTAAAGTCAATAGCGCAGTATTTTTTGTGTTATTTAAAGGGTGTGTTAGTAATATGCGCCTATATGTGGGTACACAACGCACGTACACTCTGCTTATTACACACACAGGGATGCGCAGCAGCACACAAACATTTTTAAATATTAAATTATTTCATATTAAAGGATTCCTCTCTGGAGAAGCGTTCAGTCGTTCAGCAGACACTCTGATTGGTTTATTGCACGTTACGCCCAAAACACACCCATGACTCATTAAGAGACTAGGTACAACCCTTTTGGAAAAAAACAACAAATTCAATTAAAATTAAATTAATTCATACCTGCATGTGATTATTAAAGTCACCATGAAAGCAAAATGGACAATTCCTATTTTTTTCAATGGAATATTGCAGTATGTATTATAAATGATTTATCTGTGCACATCTTTTTTTTTTAATTCATGTGCCCTCGTAATCCTTAATCAAAATAACTCTTGCAGCGACATCTTTTCTCTTCTCTGATGACGAGGGCGGGGCAACCTGCCACTCACATGAGATCCACCAATAGCAAACCACAACCATCCAATCAATTGCCCACGGACAAAATCAAGTCCCGCCCTACATTTGTTCTTGTTTGAGAAGCCGTTTCACTCGGTCATAATAGGGAAGAACTATTGCAACTTCTGTTTCATGCTGACATTAACCGAGATCAGAGAACCATGAACGTGAATGTGCTGAAATATCAACTTAAAAACTCAAGTATACATTTTAGGTCAAAGAAGTTTGGTTGACAAAAAAAAAATTGTGAATCCCTGCCTTAATCTCTTAATCTGTTATTGTATTGTTATTGTATTCTGAAGAGTGTGTGTTTATCTGTGTGTTTGCAGTTGGAGGCCCATCACAGACTACATCGACCAGCAGTTTGAGCAGTACTTCAGAGATGAGAGCGGACTGAACAGAAAGAACATACTAGACAACAGAGTGCACTGCTGCTTGTACTTCATACCGCCGTTCGGACACGGGTACAAAACACACTGACTGTGGGAGCGGGTGGAACGGGGCTGTCTTATATGGCTCAAGATCACATGCATCATCTTCACATTTGCGTAATAATACGTGTGTGTATTTAGGGAGGATGGTCCATTGTGCCCATTCGTAACGTATATTAATGGCATTCATTAGAATTTGTTTGTCTTGGAGTGCAAAAGTATGTACAATTAGCATATATTCCGTACTACTCCAAATCAAAACAAAACAAAATATCAGTAAATTGATAAAGACCCAATTTGAATTCAGCTGTCTGCAGATGTTCATTTAGTTAATGTGGTAACACTTTAGTTTAGAGTCCAATTCTCACTATTAATAGTTGCTTATTAGCATGCATATTACTAGGATATTGGTTGTTTATTAGTACTTATAAAGCACATATTAATGCATGATTCTACATGATCATATTCTACATCCATTAATCCACCCAATACCTAAACTTAACAACTACCTTACTAACTATTAATAAGAAGTAATTAGGAGTTTATTGAGGCAAAAGTCATAGTTAATAGGTTAATAGTGAGAATTGGACCCTAATCTAAAGTGTGACCATTTACTAAAAAGAATTTGAGGTCCTTATCAATATTAGTTAATATTGTTAATATAAGTTAACAAACCTGCCACTCACTCTCAGATGTGAATTCATGAGTTCATATTTCATTTCATTCTTGAGTGATATAAAAGTTAACATTTTTGACATACATGATGGCGGTCTCAACTTAAATATGACTTCTTAATTGAAATGATACAGTATTCAACGGTGCTGGACAGTAACAAAGTATTCTAAGTCTTTGTTACTGCAAGTACATTTTTAAATTCTGGTCAAAACTGATGTGAAAAGTATGTTACTAATGCCAGATTTTAGTATTGATTATTGTAAATGAAAATCATTTAGTGACTGTAGTGACTGTCAGTAATTTGTGAACTACAAGTGTATAATAATAACAACTGTAGGATGTATAATAAGTTTTGCTAAGAAGATAAAAAGTTTGCTTATTTGTAGATCAATACATATTTGTGGACTAATGACTAGCACTGGCTAGAATAAATAATAAACATGATTCATTGATCAGTGCTTTTTACTTTTAATACTTAAGTACATTAATAATCAATTACTTTTGCATATTGAAAATGAGTATGAATACTTTTACTGGCGGTAATCGAGTACTTGATTTGTGTACTTCATCCACCACTGGCATTTAATACATAATAGAAGTGAATAGAAATAGAGATGGATTTGGGGTGGTGGTGAAAAGTATGCATATGGATATCATATGCATCAATACTTTGACTCATTGTCGCTTTTACTGTATAGTTTGCGGCCGGTGGACGTGGAGTTCATGAAGGCTCTACATGAGAAAGTGAACATCATTCCTCTGATCTCTAAAGCTGACTGTCTTACGCCTAATGAGGTCAAAAAACTCAAGGACAGGGTGAGTGGACACTATCTGATCTCATGTCCTCTGAAAGTCCATTAACTGTAAATCTGATTATTTTTGTGGTGGTGCTCCTGATGGAATCAGTTATTGGTAACACTTTATAATACTGTTCCATCATTAATGAATAACTACACAGGTTATTCATGAATGCAATACTGAGTAATGCAGTATTAACACTCTAGTAATTACTAGTAACTAACAAGAAACTCTGAATAATGAATTAGTAAGTAATAGCGCTCAGTTGAAGGTGGTAGTTCACTATTAGCTAATCAATAACTACTTTTTTTTTCATAACTCCCAGAGGACTGCTAAGAACTACTATATACAGGTTCATAATTAATGTGAGTAATACATAATGTATAATTAATTCTCAAGTGAAGATCATGGTAACCCACTAGTAAACAACTTAAGTGTTACTATCCAAAACCTTACAAAAAAGTCAAAAGTTTACAATGACTTCAGTAATTACTACAGAGTTATCATGTTTTTCACTTTAGATTACTGATCCAAATAATTAGTAGTTCCTTTAGAAAGATGTAGTAATACTGGAGTCATTACTAGTGGGTTACCATTACCTTCACTTGAGAATTAATTATACATTATGCATTACTCACATTAATTATGAACCTGTATATAGTAGTTCTTAGCAGTCCTCTGGGAGTTATGAAAAAAATACTAGTTATTGATTAGCTAATAGTGAACTACCACCTTCAACTGAGCACCATTACTTACCAATTCATTAATCAGAGTTTCTTGTTAGTTAATAGTAGTTACTAAAATGTTAATATTGCATTACTCATTTGTTCCTGTGTAGTTATTCATTAATGATGGATCAGTATTATAAAGTGTTACCCAGTTATTTTATACGACCAAACGCATCACATTCAAGCTAGTTGCTAACTGCATATTTGAATCGAGGTGTGCATGACAACACAAGATGTGTTTGATAGTGTGGATGTGTTTTCCTGCAGGTGCGAGACGAGATCGAGCGCTTCGGGATTAAAGTGTATCAGTTTCCTGAGTGTGACTCTGATGAAGAGGAGGAGTTCAAACAGATGGACAAAGAGCTGAAGGTCCGGCAAACACATCTCATAAGTCACTCAATCATTCATCACACAGATTCCTAAATATAATTTTTTTTTTCCCCAAATGATTTTGAATGAATTTCACTCCCTTTGGATTGATTTTACCCATATGATGGACTTTTTACTGTTGCCAACAGCTGATGGAGTGAGTCAGATGAGCTGATTAGATTACATTCAATTTTATTGTCATTGTGCAGAGTTTCTGCCACAGAATAAAACATTTTAAAAAATAATTGGGAATTGACTCAAGTATAAAAGTATACCAGGTACTGAATATTGAATGATTTAGGTGTTGTGTGTGTGTGTGTGTGTGTGTGCTGTAGGAGTGCACTCCGTTTGCTGTCATTGGCAGTAATACAGTGGTGGAGGCCAGAGGTCAGCGGGTCAGAGGTCGTCTTTACCCCTGGGGTATCGTGGAAGGTTGGTATTCTTAGAAATACACAAACACAGATATGAATACTTTGCAAATGGATTGCATGCATGCAGTCCTGTTTTACATACGGTACTTTAATGCTACTTAACGTTACTAAGGAGATAACAAACCTCAGTACTGAAAATAGATTTTCCTTCAAATGTCTGATATGTAATTATTTAGGTAGTCAGATGCGAACGTCTGCCAGTTTATATATATATATATATAGTTCAACTGGTAGCACTTTACACATGTTAGCTAACCGCGTTATTTAATGGGAACTACCAATCAAAAATACTTCTAAAGAATTTATTAATCTTAGTTCATGTTAATTTGAACATTTATCTGTTAATGAACCAATGAACAGTTGCATTTTAATAACTAATGTTAACAATGATTAATACATACTATAACAAATGAGTTGCTCATTGTTACTTAATGTAAAATAATGCATTAATTAACTAATGGGACCTTATTGTAAAGTGTTACAGTTTGACTACTGTATGTAGCACCCCTTGTGGCAATTGTGAGAATGACACATTCTGACACATCCTGGAAAACAGTGATGAGGAACAAAGTGTTTAATCTCACACACACTCAACATAAGTGTGTATCTGTGCATGAGTCAATACTGCAGGTGTCTCAAAAATGTATTGTTGGCTCTGTGACCTTTGTTTTTTTGTTGTGAGTCGCTTTGGATAAAAGCATCTGCCAAATGCATTAATGTACTTGTAAAAGCCATATAATACAGGCTTTTATGTTAATTTTTTTTGCCCTTGTGCTCTTCAAGACGAATGCTATGCAATGGTGTTTTTCCTTGATCCTGGTATTTCAGTACACACTGCCAAATCTGTGAATGTAGCCAGTGTTAATGAGAATCAGCATGTGTAAAAATATGTCTGTGTTTATGAACTCTATTGCATTTCTCTGTGTGTTTTGTTCAGTGGAGAATCAGACTCACTGTGACTTTGTGAAACTGAGGAACATGCTGATTCGCTCTCACATGCACGACCTGAAAGACGTGACGTGCGACGTGCACTATGAAAACTACAGAGCTCACTGCATTCAGGAGATGACCAGGTGTGTTTCATTATAATGAACAGATCATATAGCGAAGAAAAACACACAGCTTTGTTTTATACCCTTCAGGCTCTGAGGCTGTTTTACTTTCCAGCTTAGATGTAGTTCATTTGAGGCATGTGTGTGTGTGTGTGTGTGTGTGTTTTTCAGTAAACTTGCACAGGATAACCGTATGGACAGTCCACTACCCATCCTGCCTCTGCCAACACCAGACGTAGAGACGGAGAGACTCATCAAGATGAAGGATGAAGAGGTACAAAATGATCATCACTGATATTAAAGGGGCCCTGTTATGCTTTTTTACATCTTTCTTCAGTGTGTAATGTTGCTGTTTGAGCATGAAAAAGCTCTGCAATGTTACAAAGCACAAAGTCCCTCAAGTGGGAGTTATTCTCTAGATCAGTGTCAGTGTTTCTGAACTCCCTGAAATGCCTCCATTGTAGTCTTGAGTTTTCTTCCGGGAACAAACAAGTCACAGCATTTCTCATTTATATAATTCCCGCTCAATGCATATGCAAAATAAAGGGGCGGAGCCTGGTTGAGTAAGTTAGTAGTGTGTTGAAACTCGCGGTCATGGTAACACGCTTGAAGAGCTTGACCAATCACAACACACTGATCCAGCTGACCAATCAGAGCACATTGCGCTCTTCAGAAGGAGGGGCTTCATAGAGGCAGGAACTAAACAGAGCGTTACTGACAGACTGGGAAGAGAGGAGCTGCAACAATGGAGAATATGGGAAAAACAATGTGTTTATTGAATATTCAAGCATGAAAACCTATTCTAGTAGAGCCCAAAAAAACAAAATCAAGACTTTGACCCTGGACCACAATTTTTTGAAATTAGGATTTATACATCATCTGAAGCTGAATAAATACGCTTTCCACTGATGTATGGTTTGTTAGGATAGGACAATATTTGGCCGAGATACAACTATTTGAAAATCTGTAATCTGAGGGTGCAAAAAAATCTAAATATTGAGAAAATCATCTTTAAAGTTGTCCAAATGTAGACCTTAGCAATGCATATTACTAGTAATAATACATTTTTGATATATTTACGGTAGGAAATTTACAAAATATCTTCTAGGAACATGATCTTTACTTAATATCCTAATGATTTTTGGCATAAAAGAAAAATGGATAATTTTGACCCATACAATGTATTGTTGGCTATTGCCACAAATATACCCGTGAGACTTATGACTGGTTTTGTGCTCCAGGGTCACATATGTCCTCTTTAAAGCACCACTGAGATACGTGCTATAGTTTGTGATATAAATCCATACAGTTGTTAGGACGTGCTGGATTAGTTTATATTCATTCGTGTCTTTAGAGATATTTGCACAGGAATGTATTGTTATAGATATCCTGAATGATTTAATTGGCAATAATTATTGTGTTTATTATGGCCAGTATTATCTATACTTTTTTTATGGGGTTTTCGTATTTATGTTTCAATGTAGACTTTTTTTATCCATTTTTCTTCATATTCTTCAAATGTGGAAAAACACAAATTTATTGTAAAGTAATATTAAGTGCACAACTAGAGAAGTGAAATCTGAAAATGACACTACCGTTCAAATGTTTGGGGTCGCTAAGATCTTTTAAAATGTTTTTAAAGAAGTCTCTTCTGCTCACCAGGGCTGTGTTTAATTGATCAAAAATACAGTAAAAACAGTAATATTGTGAAATATTATTACAATTTAAAAGAACTGTTTTCAATTTGAATATATATTAAAATATAATTTATTCCTGTGATCAAAGCTGAATGTTCAGCATCATTACTCCAGTCTTCAGTGTCAATCACTCTAATATGATGATTTGCTGCTAAAGAAACATTTATGATTATTATCAATGTTGAAAACAGTAAATATGTTTATAAACTGTGATACATGTTTTCAAGATTCTTTAGTGAATAGAAAGTTAAAAAGAACAGCATTTTTGAAATATAAATCTTTTGTAACGTTATAAATGTCTATACTGTCACTTTTGATCAATTTAATGCATCCTTGCTGAATAAAAGTATTAATTTCTTTCAAGCAAACAAAAAAAACAATGTTTGAAGGGTAATGTATACGCTTTATGGCCTAGAAAAAGAGTACTGTGTTTGAAATGGAAAAATCCATTATATTATATTATATGCTTTCTAATCAGATCAATGAGGATAATAAAAAAGCATGCTAATATTGCTATTGTGAATTTTATTTTTTTCACCAATGCTAACTTTAGAAAATTACAATGACATGTTCCTGACTATGTGTTTTGTTCGTGCAGCTGAAGAGAATGCAGGAGATGCTGGAAAAGATGCAACAACAGATGCACGAGAAAGACCAGTGATGCTGTCTGACACACACACACACACACACACTACAGCCCTCACTGCACCCCTCAGATGTGAATGCATATAATGATACTGTACAAATATCATATCTAGAGGTCTGACCATCAGATACGCTCTGTTCATCTGCTCGGTGCTTCTGTCTGCCTGGATCAAATATGGTGCAGCTGTCATGTGATTCATCATGTGTTAATCAGGAACCGTTAACTTAAATTAACTTCTAAAGGTATCTAATTTATATTGACTTTTTTTATTTGCTTAGCAAGACGAATGCGTGTGTGAGTTGTTTTCTGACACAGTGCAGGGGTTTATTGACATGTATGTGTGTGTTTGGAGAGAGAGAGAGAGAAAGTGAACGCCTTTTGCTATGAATTTGTTGGGTTCAATGGCAGTTTTGGTTTTTATAGTGAATGTGAACATACATCTCCAGTAATTGTTATCAATAAACATACTCAGAATGCTGGTTTTTGCTTGTTTTATAACAATAATAATCGGAATAAAATCTATTCCATTATTATCAGTGTTAATGGCCTTTAATAATTTAATAATTTATATTATTATGTCAATTGTTTATGTAAAGCTTGCTAATAAATGTGAATAATTTATCAGTTGTCATTGTGTTTGTTTGCTAGTTTCATATTCATTGATCAGTATCTGTTCAGTCATGATGTCAGATGGTATATCGTTTATAAGACAATTTAAATATAATTCTTTTATTGTTTAAATACAGTATGTGAAACGTGTAGTTTTTCAGTGTGTTTCAGATACTGGATGATTCCTGCGTTTAACTGAGCGCGAAGGAAAAGCGATTAAGAAGTCCCAGTATCAGAGAATGAAAGTGTACCCCACTTCCTGTCATATGTTCCTCTGAGGGGGTGGCGTGTGTGTGCATGAGTGAGTGTGTGTGTGTGATTAAGGTCATTTTATCAGTGTGACCCAGCTGTGTGTGATGCTGCAGTCTTGACGCTCCTTCAGACTGATACTGACACGCTGGTAAGAACTTGACTTTTACTTCACTCAAAATTAAGTTCATCTCACATTTGAACAAATTACACATTATATGCATGAGTTCTATAACTTAAATATAATTTATTATTGATTTATTTAGCTGGTAATGACATATTCATCCAACATCATAACCCATTGGGAACATGTTGTTGGTCAAAATGAGATATTTAAGTAAAATAAGAAAGAAATAAGACAAGGTTCAAATGCTGTTTTACAATGTTTAATGTGGAGAAATGTATAACTGACTTTTATTATTTAAAATAAAATAAAATAAATCATAAAGAGCTTAACTGCCAAGTGTACTTGCACACACAAGGAATTGTTCTTGGTAAATGAAGCATCCGGTGCATACATCCAAATATAACTACAAGACATAATAATAAAATTAAAGAATAAAATATACAAATGCAAGAAGACACTGTTAGGCTAAGACAGAATAAACATATTTACAGATGTATTTAGAGACACCTAATAATGCAATGTGCTGAAAAGGCAGCAGTGTGTACAGTTAATGTGAATAAACTAAATAAAATAAGCAATAATAAAAAATAATAAAATAAAATATGCCATTGTACTTAATGATCATTATTTAATTTAAAAAACACCATGACATGCACGCATGTTGATTGCCATGGTTTTGTAATATCCAATTTAATTTTAATATTTGTTTTGTTTGCATAAATTAATTATACTTAATTTATTAATCATGATCAATCGCATCTAACATAAAAGTTTGTGTTTAAATAATATATGTGTATATATATGATTATATTTATATATATTATATACATAATTGTGTGTGTGTGTGTGCGTGTCTGTGTATTGTATATATATATATATATACATACACACACATACATATATGTCACACACATATATAAACACAAAATTTTATGTTAGATGTGATTAATCACAATGAATCGATTTGACAGCACAAACGTAATATTAAATTACATTGTGTAACATTTACATTTTGTCATTTGTAATTATGTAGATTCATAAGTATTGTATTTTATCCTCTACAGTGACCATAAAATGTTTGAATCATCCTGGTACTTTTTTCTTTATCTTTGTCTTCCCTGCTCCCTTTGCTTCCTTTTCCCCTCCTGAAATTCCAGATAAGCTCAGTCATCTCTGTCTATTCAGTTTTGCACTCCATACATGGCACCAACAAATACTTGGACACTTAAAAATATCAGAATATGTAAATGCATTAGATAGCAAAATGTAATAATGTGTTTGTCTCTGCAGTGTGTGTGCTGGTATGAGGTGCGCTGTGCTCGTGTTGAAGTTTGTCCTCTCATTGCTGGGCAGTGAGATGGTCGTGGCTCGGGCTGCTTGTCCTCAGGTGTGTTCCTGTAATGCCGGTGTGATCGACTGCAGTAAACGCGGCCTCACCACGGCCACGCTGCCCTCTTCCTTCCCTCCACACACCACTGAACTCCACCTGAACGACAACCACCTGACGGCCCTGCCCAACAGCCTGCTGGACTCGCTACCCGCCCTGCGCCACGCCGTTCTCCACGGCAACCCGTGGTCATGTGACTGCGGCATCCTTTATCTGAGAGGATGGCTGCTGAAACAGAGAAACGATGCTTTGATACGGTGAGTATTTTTACACTGTTCAACATTACACTGTTCAATGTTCAGATTTCCGTTCTGGAAATTTAGGCAAGGCAAGTTTATTTATATAGCACATTTCATACACAATGGTAATTCAAAGCGCTTTACATAGAAAAGGTATTAAAACAGTGATAGAATAATCACAACATATGCATAAGAAATAAAAATACCATGTATAAGAAATAAAAATAACAATCATATTTAACTAAAGACTAAAATACTATTCCTGACTAAATTCGGGGCTCCCCTGTCCGAACAGAACAGTCAGAGATTTTCGGTTCGTAAGACACACTAGCAGCAGCCCGGCTTCCTAGTGACCTCCTGCCCTTCAATAGGGAGGAGTTTTTCCGACACCTTCTGCCTCTGATGGCTTCCAGTGTCCCTCCGACCCCTCAGTGGAGTGGAGTTTATGCAAATTAGTGCATATTTAAACTAGGTAATCATACCATTTCATAAAACTTGTAATACAAAATTTAATGTCTTAACGTAGCCCTACTGATTAATTAAAGGGATAGTTCACCCAAAAATGAAAATTCTGTCATTAATTCCTCACCCTCATGTCGTTCCAAACCTGCAAGACTTTCGTTCATCTTCTGAACACAAATGTGTTTTCATCTTTTTGATGAAATCTGAGGGATTTCTGTCGCTCCATTGACAGTCGTCGCAACTACCTTTGACGCTTCAAAAAGTTCATAAAGAGATCATAAAACTAATCCATATGAACTGAGCGGTTTAGTCTGAATTTTCTGAAGAGACTCGATCGCTTTATATGATGAACAGATTGAATTTAGGCTTTTATTCACATTTATTGAGGTTCATTCTCGTGCATCAAGCAGTTTCGGTTGAGCTTCTGTTTGTGTTTGCTGATCAATGTTTCAAGCCTAAATTCAATCTGTTCATCATATTAAGCGATCAAATCTCTTCGGAAAATTTGGACTAAACCACTCAATTCTTATGGATTAGTTTTACGATCTCTTTATGAACTTTTTGAAGAGTCAAAGTGGTAGTTGCATAGCTGTCAATGCAGGGTCAGAAATCTCTCTTGTGTTCAGAAGATGAATGAAAGTCTTACGGGTTTGGAACGACATGAGGGTGAGTAATTAATAAAAGAATTTTCATTTTTGGGTGAACTATCCCTTTAACTTTGGAAGTATGGGGAAATCTATTAGTTAGCATTTTTACCTGATTTACATGTGGTGCCTCGACAGCAATACATTTAAAGTCTTCTGCTTCTCAGATGTTTCTCCTGAGAAAACACAAGAAACGCTTGCTTTATTGACGGACGTTAGGAACGTTAGGAGAAACATCTGAGATACTGAAATGAAACAAGAAGTTGATGTGTGTGTTTCAGGAACGTTACCTGCAGTTTTCCTGCTCACCTGCGGGGGCGCCTGGTCGTGTATCTGGTTGAACAGGAGCTTTTGGAAACGTGTCGTTATTGGCTGTGTAACTTGGCTCTGGCCTCTCAGATCAGCCTCTTCATCTTCATCATAGTCCAGGTGCTCCTGCTGGCCTCTATCATCCTCTTCCTCTGGCGGTTCGAGCGGCTCACGCGCACGGCTGCTGAGACCTTCACGGCGGAAGACGATGTGACCCGGAGTAACGAATATGACATGTTAAAAGACAGGAGCATGTAGGACGAGACGGTCACAAACCAGACCAAGAGCAAAAAACTGTATTAATTTCATCCCAATAATTTTGCACACTTTATTTTTAATGATCACATAAAGTGTGACTTAAATTTTTTTTAATTTTTTTTTTTTTAAAAAGCTAGTCTACTTTTTTATTGCCTTAGTTTAGACAACCAAATGTATTACTGTAAATTAGGCTACCCTAATTGAAGAAAATTAGGGGGAAAATCCCCCTTTTTTTTTTTTTTTTTTTGCACTTGTCTTTGTAAAATTGCTCTCTTTTGTAAACTAATCCACTGGTCAAATGAATTAAACAATTTTTGTGCATATTTACAGGTTCATGTGTTTGTGTGGGTTTTCTCAATCCTTTTATTTTTTATTGCTTCCAACTCCATAAAAAATATTTTTTAAATTGTCGTAAAAAAATATTAAAAATAAGGCACAATATTCTTCTTCTTCGTCTTCTTTACAAATGTTTTAAATGTTTTACTAAAAATATAATATAATGTAATAATATAATATAATATAATTAATATAATACATATAATATAATATACATTATATAAATGTTTTACTCAGTGAAAGTTCACTGACTAGAGGAAAACATGAATCCCGGAACATATCATATAATGTAATGTAATGTAATGTAATAATATAATATAATATAATATAATATAATATAATATAATATAATATAATAATGTTTTACTCAGTAAAAGCTCACTGACTGGAGGAAAACATGAATCTCGGAACATATCATATAATATAATTAATATAATATAATATAATATAATTCATGTAATGTAATGTAATGTAATGTAATGTAAAAGTTTTTACTCAGTGAAAGCTCACTGACTGGAGGAAAACATGAATCCCGGAACATATCATATAATATAGTTAATATAATATAATATAATATAATATAATATAATATAATATAATATCATATCATATAATATAATATAATAATATAATATAATTAATGTAATGTAATGTAAAAGTTTTTACTCAGTGAAAGTTCACTGACTGGAGGAAAACATGAACCCCGGAACATATCATATAATATAGTTAATATAATATAATATAATATAATATAATATAATATAATATAATATAATATAATATAATATAATATAATATAATATAATATAATTAATGTAATGTAATGTAATGTAATGTAATGTAATGTAATGTAATGTAAAAGTTTTTACTCAGTGAAAGTTCACTGACTGGAGGAAAACATGAACCCCGGAACCTTTTATCGTTGATGAAGCTCGTCGGTCTCATTTTAAAGTCGCACAACATCACTACAGGATCGACACGTGAGTTTCTCCGAATTTGTTACTTTATGATACATTTAGATCAAAAGGTTATAATTATTTGTATGCAAATGAAGGACGTAATGATCCTTATCAATATCGTGTATGTTTGATAAGTAGACCCTTTCCAGTGTTGGTGATCTTGTAGTTTTTAATTTGTCAGCTGATCTCGAGCAGTGTAAACATCCAGCAGAACACGAGCAATTATTATGATAAGATCATCTCTATATTTGACATTATAACACAGAACATACTCGAATCAGCTCAAATGAGTGGTAAAAAGGGTTGAAACTCACAAAAACGTGTCCGGTCATATATATCGAAGTCACATTTCACCCCAAAATTAAAACACAAATAAAATGTTTGCACGAATAAAATTAAGTCTATTTATAGACCATTATATTTTTGCGCGGTAACTTTATTTTCATGACCATTCAATAAGCCTCGGTGATGTTCTTGACAGGTTCTGTGACTCTCTGCTGTGTTTGGACCTGTAGAGTTCTGCCATGGGCAGATTGAGAAAGAAACACAACTGGAAAGGCAGACAGCAGAGCACATCTGTACAGACAGCTGTTGCACACAGACAGACGGATGTGCAGGTGGAGATACAAGGTAAGATTCATGCTTGATCATAAGCTCTGTAATACGGGTTATTACTAGGGATGCAGTAAGAGGAAACCATTCATTTTAAAGGGACAGTTCACCAAAAAATTAAAATTCTGTCATCATTGACTCACCCTCAAGTTGTTCCAAACCTGTAAGAGTTTCTTCTGCTCAACACAAAAGAAGATATTTTGAAGAATGTCGGTAACCAGACAGTTGATGGTAGCCATTGAATAGGGAAAAAATACTATGGAAGTCAATTGGTGCCGTCAGCTGTCTGGTTACCAACATTCTTCAAAATATCTTATTTAGTTTTTTTAAAAGAAGAAAGAAGTTCATACAGGTTTGTTCACCCAAAAATGAATATTCTGTCATCGCCTCACCCTCAAGTTGTTGAATATTCTGAATATCCCTTTAACATCCAGTAACAGGCGGGCATGGAGACATGAAAAAGCAGCATGCATGCAAAATGACATAAATGCAACAAAAAAGGCTTACGGCAGTTTAAACAACCAAATTGAGTATTTACTGTAAATTACATTTACTGACGAAAAATAGGAAGAAAACGCTTTCTTTTGTACTTTTCTCTTTTTGATCCACTGGTCACAATGAATTAAACGGTTTCGGTTTATGTTTACAGATGCATATGTATGATTTTTTTGTTATTCATTTATTTATCTCATTTTTTTTTTGCTTCCAATTCGTTAAAAATAATTATAAAATGGTCACAAAACAAAGCACATTTTTTAATCATTGTTTTATTGTGTTTTCATATTATATTATATTATAATAAAGCTTTTGAAATGTTTTTCTCAGTGAAAATTCAGTTTTGACCGCAGGGAAACAGGGATTAACATATGAATCATTAATGTAGATGTTAATGATGGATAATAATATATTAACTGATATTTAGATCAAAGAACACATTTGACATTTTAAAAAATATTATAATATTAATAGAATGTATTTTATGGTGACATAGTTACATTGTAATTACTCAAATAAGTACTGCATAATATTAATTATTACCTACTATAGAGTTAGGGTTTGGTCAGTTGCATGTAATTATGCATAATTTACTGTTATTACTATAGTAAGTACATGTAGCAACGTGTAACTGTCACATTAAAATAAAGTGTTACCGAATTTGTTTAGAATATACTAATATGTTCTAATATGCTTTTTTGTTTCAATAGTATTCATTAGATGTATGACTGATTATTATAATGTCCACTGAATCATATAGAAGAGTTTTATGATGGTGAAGTACTGTAGGAGTATCACACAGAAGCTTGTTTTTGTGTCATTTTAAAGATATTTAGTGTGTCTGCTCTTTCACACGTGTTGTTATTGTGTAATAATGTGATTCTGTGCAGATGGAGCCGCGCTTAAAGGAGTAGACGACTGTAACGCTCTGGTTCTGCCCGCCACCAAAACCAAGAAACAAAAAGTGAAACATCCAGTGCCCAAGAAAAAAGCCCTGACAAAGAAACAGAGGAAGAACCTGGAGAAAGTTCTGGAGCTGAAAGAAAAGAAAGCCCATGTAAGGAGAGAGAGAGTCTGAGATTGCTTCATTGGTGCTGTTTGTTATTTATAAGGGTTTTTATGTTTGTCAATCTCCACAGAGAGCAGAGATATTCTCTAAACTAGCTGAGGTTCAGCTGCCCGAGGCGGAGCTCAAACTGCTGTACACCACCTCTAAACTCGGCACTGGAGACAAACTCTACCAGGCCAAAGAGTAAGAGATCCGCCTGTACAGGACTTCTGAGCAGTTGATATTGAAAATCTGTCATTTTGCATATTTTTCTGTTTCCTGTGTGTGCTTGCAGATCTGTGGATGAAGGTCAGGAAGGCAAATCATCTACTGTCAAGATCAGCAGTTTGAGCGGAGTGAACAGAAAGAGAAGAAGAGCGGTGGATGATGATGATGAGGAGGAGGAGGAGGAGAAGGAAGAGCGATCTGAGAAGTCAGAGTCATCCGAGGAGGAGGATGGTGAGGGATCAGACTCCTCTGAGGAAGACGAGGAAAAAGCCCCTGAGGAAGAACCCACAGAAGAGCAGCAGGTGCTGACAGAGGAGGGGAAACAGAAAGAGACGGGCGTTAAAGAAGAGAAGAAAGAAGATGATGTTAAAGAGGAAACGCATAAGAAGGAAGACTGTAAACCTGCTGTGTTTATTCCTGTGGATCGACTTCCGGAGATTCAGGTACAGGAACCAGATTGTTTTAAAGTCGTCATGAAACAGAAGTTGCGATCTTTTTTTCCCTTATTGTGCCGTATATCCGAGTGAAACGGCTTCTGGAACAAGAACAAATGTAGGGCGGGGCTTGATTTTGTCCATGGGGAATTGATTGGATGGTTGTGGTTTGCTATTGGTGGATCTCATGTGAGTGACAGGTTGCTCCGCCTATCAGATCAGAGAAGAGATGTCTCTGAAAGAGGGAGGGGAAGTTATTCTGATTAAAGATTAGGAGGCACGTAAAAATAGTGATGTGCATGGATAAATCATTTATAATAAACACTGCAATATCCCATTAAAAATAAGATTCGTCAATTTTGATTTCATGGTTACTTTCATGGAGGGTGTAAGTGTGTGTGTAACCAGACTTTTGACTAGTCTGGTCCACATTGCAGCTTATTCTGACCATAGACTGCAAAAAAGATGGACGACGCGCCTTCACTTTCTTCCGTTGACGTAACTGAAGCCGCCAGTGTCCAAATATGGCGCTGACATCTTGGGTCTTGAGTCTGCGCAGTCGTGAGCGCGAAGTTGACCCGCGATATCAAGGTCCCGCCCACACTCCCGTCTAATCAACAACTTTTTGTGAAATAAACAGTTATAGAAATGTAGAGATTAAAGTTAAAGCTCCAATCTCCTCCCGAAGTTTTTGATCCACATAGCAAAATATACAATAATTATAATATATAAATGATAAATATTATATATATATATATATATATATATATATATATACCTGAAGCATGTGTGTATATATAATGCAAAGTATTCTTAATGCATTACTTTTGGGTGTATTAATTCATTATTTCTTAATGCATTAATTATGCCTTATAATGCAATGCCAAAAAATACTTATCTATTTAGATTTACACCTTTAAAAAGTATAATGCATTAAAACACATGACGAACAACCAATTTTGTGTGTAACAAGGAATCTGCAAATATTATGCATTTTAACTTTGTTCACAATTATTTATAAAAACATTAGGGCTGTCAAGCAATCAATCGTGATTAATCACATCCAAAATAAAAGTTTGTGTTTGTACTGTGTATAATTATGTATATTTAAATACACACACATGCATGTATATATTTAAGAAAAAAATGTTATATTTATATTTAAAATATTTATATTTATATATAAATATATATATACACATGCAAATATTTCTTAAATGTATACATGCATGTGTGTGTATTTAAATATACATAATTATACACAGTACAAACACATATATTATGCAAACACAAACTTTTATTTTGGATGTGATTAATCACAATTAATTGTTTGACAGCCCTAAAAAACATATAATGCATTGAAATGTAAATTGCGAATATAATGCTGCATCATACATAAAGGCTTCATGTAAAGTGTTACCAAAATTATCTCTTGGATTTGAATCATTTTGATTTGATTAATTTTGATCTGATTCAGTTCTGAAGCATCATTCGCTCTTAAACTGTGATGTTTCTGTTCCTTCCTAATAAAGTTTTTGGTTACACTTTATATTAGGTGTCTTTAACTACTCTGTACTTACATAAAAAAATTAATTGTTAGGTACAATGTTCTTATTGTGTTTGTTGAATTGCAAATCGCTTGTGCTGCTATTGAGATGGGATACGGGTAAGGTTAGGACAGGTTTAGTGGTGTGTGTGTGTGTGTGTGGGTTAAGGTATCAACAGTGTGATTTAAAGATGTAATTACATGCATGTATTTCTAAATACAGTATAAGTACAATGTAAACATGTATGTACACAATAAGTGCAATTCATTTAAATCTTAGTAAATAGTAGTTAAAGACACTCACTATAATGTGGGACCAGGTTTTTACCAACTTTGTTTACCTGTCTATTCCAGTTTTTCCTTGCATTTGGCTCTTGGTTGTGGACTGTGTGTGTAACTCTTCATGTGATTTGCAGGAGGCTCGTCTGAGGCTGCCGATCCTGGCGGAGGAGCAGGTGATCATGGAAGCTGTGAGGGAGAATGAGTGTGTGGTGCTGTGTGGAGAGACGGGCAGCGGGAAAACCACACAGGTGCCTCAGTTCCTGTATGAGGCGGGATACGCCAGGTAACATGGTAACCGGAGTGCTGATGTCTGTGTATTGTCTGTGTCGTCTGCCTCTCACTGTTTATTTCTCTGTTTCTCAGCTCCGGCGGCATCATCGGTGTGACGGAGCCCAGGAGAGTGGCGGCTATCAGCATGTCTCACCGTGTTGCCACAGAGATGAATTTATCCAGCGGGTATGATGTTTCTAGCATGTTATATGTTTGGCAACAGTTCTTCTAAGCCTAATTGATGGAGTGTGTAGCTTTTCATTTCTTAAACAACCATGAAGGAAGACACATCATGGCCATATTCCAGGATGACAATGTCAAGATTCATCAGGCTCAGATTGTGAAGGAATGGTTGGGAGGGAGCATGAAAAATCATTTTCACACATGAATTAACACCTCTGAGTCCAGAGCTTAAATTCATTGAAAGTCTTTGGGATGTGCTGGAGGAGACTTTACAGAGTGCTGGACTCTTGCATTGTCAATACAAGATCTTGACCAAAAAAATGATGCACCTCTTGATGGAAATAAATGTTGTCATGTTGCTACATGGTTGTTAAAGAAATGAAAAGCTACACACTCCATCAATGAGGGTTAGAAGAACTGTTGCCAAACATATAGAAACATAATAATCACTGCAATAATGATCCAATCATAGACTCTTAAGCATTTGCCTATTCAAATCCACACAGTTACTTTTTTCATTCGGGCAGTGTATATTAAATATATTGTCAGACTAAATATATGCAGATTATTGTTATTATCACTGGTATTAGTTATAGTAATCATCATCACAATTCTTCATTATCCTAAAGTTACATTGTAAATATTTATATTTGGCACATATATAATTCAACGCATGTGGTTACAAGTGTATGTATATGCATATGCTCATCTAATCATATTTTAGAACCAAAACTATTCATTTAGAATAGTCAACATGAAATCATAATCGGCTTTTTACTTAATGCATTTTTATACTCTTACTATGCACAATTCATCAATAATGATGCTTTTTATTATCTGAGCATATTTGAGTCAAACCTAATGTAAATTTAAGTTGAAATAAATGTAGTTTATTTATTAAAGCTGAATTTTCAGTGTCTTCAGTGTCACATGATCCTTTGATTATTATCAATGTTGAAGCTGTCATGCTGCTTCATGTTTTTGTGGAAACCATGATTTATTTTTTCATGATTCTTTGATGAATAGAAAGTTCAAAAGGATAGCATTTATTTAAAATAGAAATCTTTTGTAACATTATAAATGTCTTTTCATTTTTGTTAAATAAAAGTATTCATTTTTTTTAAATTACTGTCCCTAAACTTTCGAACGATAGTGTATAATGACAGCATTTTGTTATTTGCATTCAAATTGCTATGTAGCCATTTTTTAAGGTTTAAAATGAATCTCATGTTGACTTTAACATGCTCTGTTAAGCCCACTGTCCTGTTGCATTTGTGTGCAGTTATTTTAGACCTTTTACAAACATCCTGCATAAAGTCTGAGCAGCTTTAACTGAAATAAGTGTGTGTGTGTGTTTGTGTGTGTGTGTGTGTTCAGGGTGGTGTCTTATCAGATCAGGTATGAAGGGAATGTGACAGAAGACACAAAGATCAAGTTTATGACAGATGGCGTTCTGCTGAAAGAAATTCAGAAGGTAACATATGGACAAACATGCACCACACATATTATATTATATGACGCATACTATGTATTGTTTTTATATAAAGCTATACTATATTTTACTTAACTTGCCTGAGTATAATATAGTAAAGTTTATAGACTAGACTTAATTTGCATTTTTCAAATGAAAAAAGATTCTCCAAAGTTTTTGCTAATAATACTGATATATTCAGTGTTTAGATTTCACCAGGGGTCAAAAGTCAAGCGCTGCTCATGAAAATAAGCACATGTGCTGACCTTAGGGGCCCTATTTTAACGTTCTGAGCTCATGGTCTGAAGCGCACGGTGCAGGTGCCCTTAGGGTGTGTCTGAATCCACTTTTGGTAGTTAAACAACGGAAAAAACAGACAGCACGCAAGACGCTTGGTCTAAAATGGTTGTGCCTAGTCTCTTAATGAGTCATGGGTGTGTTTTGGGCGTAACGTGCAATAAGCCAATCAGAGTCTCATCTCCCATTCCCTTTAAAAGCCAGTTGCGCTTGGCGCAAGAATGCCATGGCGGATTCGCTATTTACATGCGAGCGGAAAGACTGAATGCTTCTCCAGAGAGAAATCCTTTTATTTTAATATTTAAAAATGTTTGTGTGCTGCTGCGCGTCCCTGTGTGTGTAATAAGCAGAGTGTACGTGCATTGTGTACCCGCGTATAGGCACATATTACTAACGCGCCCTTTAAATAACACAAAAAATACTGCACTATTGACTTTAGACCAGGTTTTTGTTGGTCAGTGGCCAATGTCAGTGGTCAATGGTCATTTTCAGTTTCCTCAAAATAGCAACGCGCCAACAATGTGCCTGAACACACCTGGTTTTCAGACCATGATAACTGTGTCAGGCTGAAACTAGCAAAAAACACTGTGTATGATAGGGCCCTAGGTGTGTATGTTTCAGCTAATCTCTATGATTGGTTTGTTTATCAAGTAATAAAGCAAAAACCTCAAAATTAAGCATACTATAGATCTAAAAGTAAGCCATTAGTGTATTGCTGTTTGAACATGATGCATCTCCTTTCTCTAAATATCCATGTCATGCTGCGTGTTTTTGCAGGATTTCCTGCTGCAGAAATATAATGTAATCATCATAGATGAAGCTCATGAGCGCAGTGTGTACACCGATATCCTCATCGGCCTACTGTCGCGCATCGTCCCCCTCCGCAACAAGGTAACATGCATGAACATGCACGACGATGGTCAGGTTAATGCTGTGTGTTCGGCGTGTCTATAATGTGATCTGTGATTCACAGAAAGGCTTACCCATGAAGCTGATCATCATGTCGGCGACGCTGCGTGTGGAGGACTTCACTGAGAACAAGAGGCTCTTCCGCTCTCCTCCACCGGTCATCAAGGTGCCAGTATAATGTTATGATGTTTCTATAGCATGCGTTCATGTCAGATGAAGGTCTCTGAACCTTGAATAATGGGGCAGTACATGTATGCTTTTCACACTATGCATAACCCTGGTTTTGTACTTTCAGTTATAAAGTTGTTTTTTAAAATATATACTTTAAAAATATTCCTTGATTGTTATTTTATTCTCAACAAATGACTAAATACTAGTGGGATCCAAATACCAGAGTTA